>CM028135.1:100712500-103163750 GCA_016271365.2 Neoceratodus forsteri | reverse complement strand
TGTCCAGTGTGAATTCTAGCAATTCAGCCTCTCTGGTCTTGGGATTCGCTTTGTGGAGGAGCTCCTCCAGCCATCATATTTTGGCACATGCTGTATAGACAGCGGTAGTGGAAGCTTTGGCCACTGTGCCTCCATTTCAAATAGCTTTTTTAACATGTCCTCCATTTTTTGGCTTTGGGATCCTTAAAAGATATGGTACCACATGGTAGTACCATCTTTCTGCTGAGCGCTGCCACCTGGGGGTCAATCATGGGGGCTGTGCACCAGGCACTAGCCTTGTCCTCCAGGACCGGGTACATGTGGTCTAGGTTTCTTTTGTCCAACATCCTACCGGGTTCTGCAGACTCCCTTTCTTTAGTAAAGACGTCATCAATAGCTGGGCAAATGGGGAAAGTTTCCTTGGTGGTCTGCCTCTGCTGAATCATGGGGTCGAGCTTCGACTCAGGCTGGCCCTCCTTGAGCTTGAACCCCATTGTGGTTTTAATTATCCTCATAAGGCCTGGGATCAAGTCAAAGGAGCACAATTGTGACATAGGAGATGGCACAGGCTGTGTCTCCATCTCCTCTTCATTAGATGGAACGCCCTCCTCATCATCAGGGGGTTCCTTATCCCCTGTGTTGTCCCCTGTGTCAGGTACTGCGGTGCTTGGGGGCAGTTCAACTATGTCCAAATGGACCCCAGATGCCCCACCTGGGTTCTCTGGTTCTGGTTGTGGCTTAGGGGTTGGTGGTAGCTTGGGTTGCATCATGGCCTCCAACCTCTCCATAATCTTTAACATCAAAATTCTGTTGACTCTCCATCATGGCCACCGTTGCTTGTTGGTTCTGTAAGAGGATGGCCCCTAGGTCCATCCAATTAGCTCTGCTGGGCCCTGGAGTGTCAGACCCCATCACTGGAGACTGCTGCAGGGATAGGTCATCCTCATCATGGAGGCACATGAGGCATTGTGGTCCCTCACTGTGGGGCATGAGAGTGGTGCTACAAGTAGTGCATTTCTTCACTTTCATCATCTGGGAATAGAAGAGAGAAAATGGGAGGAATGTTAGGAATGAGATCATAGTGGGCATCCAATGAAACAACTGGATGCCTAAGGAAACACGGCAGGTAGCATCTGCCGACTTATAACTGTACTGTAGGCCATGCAAGAAGCTGATGATATCCACTCAAAATCTGACTCACAGTTCAAGTTCAAGTTCAAGTTTATTGCAGGAAAACTCCATTGAGCAAGCTCATTCACAAGGAGGTCCTGTGACATAAACACTTAAAGTACAAACACAGATAGGTAATAACAGTATATACATGAAATGCACGTTACATGATACAGGCTGGATATACATACAAGGGTACCACATAGGGTGACTGCAGGTGGTAAACATTGATATGAGACAGGGAAGTGACTTACAGGTTGCATACTGATAAATGAAACATGATGACTGGTGTGTGCAATACATATACAGTATTTTGGCAGCTAGAAAAACAGTCTACAACTGATATGGGGGAGGAGGATTTGATAGAGTAGCAGTGGAGCGTAAGCATAGATAAAGCCAGGAGTAGAAGGGAGGGAAAGCAGTTAATATGACAAATCAATTATACCTTACCAGTGGATAAATATGGCACACATGGGGAAGGAAGAGACTTAATGACAGTTACAGGTGTCTTTTATTTTGGCTGAACTTAGCGATTTGTAGAAGTTTATTGAAACTGTGCTAGTTAGTTTCAGTACAGTTTGTAATTGGTTCCAAATGGAGGGAAGGGCATATGCAATAGCACGTTTACCAAAGGAAGTCCACGTCCTTGGTCCTCAGTTAACCAAGACATAACCCGAGCCCTTAATCTGCAGGCTCACAATGAGCTGTAGGAGGAGGCCTTGTTTTGGGCCCCCTCCCGCACAACCTGTGGCATAGGGCAGGAGGATATGCTCACTCTTAAACAAAATGGATGCCAATGTCACAAAATGGTGGCTGTATCAGCCCTTAGAGATGTGAGGAGTTGTCCCCTCCCCCTTCCCCACCAGAGGGCTGCTATGGAAAGGTGCCCTTAGACAGAGAGGGAAGGGTAGGAGGAGAAGTGGAAATAAGGAGCTCGACCAGAGAGGCTGCTTAGAGAGGGGCCTGGGCCTGTTACATGTCCCCCAGCAGGTGAATGCTGTCCTCCCCACCCACAGAGCCTCGTGGTCTCCGCTTGAGAGGGGAAACCACCGAGACCCCATGGAGAAAGAAAAAGAGATGCTCCCCTATGTCCTCCATGAGGAGCAGATTCCTTGTTCCTGTTCTCTTCTTTTTCCCTTGTTCTGTTCTGCTAAGAGTTAAGGGAGAATTACAGGGAGAGATCCAGGATTCCCCCCACTCAAGATCCGCCCTGGATCTGGAGTCCAAACGCCAAGAGAAAAGCATCTTTCTTAGGTAAGGGGGACCCTTCTTGACTCTCTCTCTCTCTCTCTCTCTCTCTCTCTCTCTCTCTCTCTCTCTCTCTCTCTAGTCTGGAGCTGAGATTTAATGCAATCCTTTTTTTGATGCCACCAGGTGTGTGGGCAGCCACTGGAGAGAGAGAGAGAGGAATGTGGAGACAAGGTCGATCCCTGTCAGCCGCTAGCTGCGCAGAAGCCAGTTAGGCAAGCGTGAGCGCTTAGTGCAGCACTCATGGTGCGAGGAGTCACTGCACCACCATTCAGCATGGCAACTTCTCTATCCAGGCACCAGGCAAGCTGCTGAATCAGCGAGGGATCGTGAGCCTTGTGGCCATGGGGGGGTGCAGGAATTACGCAGTACTCGGCGTGCTCTGCCAACTCTGGCCACATTGGGTGGGCTAGCTGTCCTCTAGCAACACGAGCAGCACACACCAAGGGAATTAGGGAAAAATGAACATTTAAAACACCTTGGTGGCTAATATGAGCATGCTGCACCCTCAGAACAGTGCAACAACGGTCAATGGGAGACCTGCATCTCGCCTGCCCTTGCAATCTTAAATTACCTCAAATAAAATGTGTTAAAATGGAAAACCATAGAGCGGATTCAGCAAACAACGATAAAGCAGCACAATCTGCTCCATCAGATCAGCCTTCAGCAGCCCAACAACTCATGCTTAAATAATCCAGCTCTCTAATTGCAATAAATCGTTTAAAGCATTATATTGTCTCAAAATCTCAATTGTATTATCTCAGGCAGGCTCAGATTAAGACTAACCATACATTGAATTCTTCTGTGGAATCCATAGGCCTACCTTTACTGGCACAATACAGGGACTCCTGGGGTGCTTGTAGCCTGATCAGATGCATACTGGAGAGCAGCGGCTTCTTGGACCTGGGGTCTAGAAATTTGATCCTTGGTCATGTGCATCACTAGCCTATCAGGTGGGCTAAAACCCATGATGTAAGGTCTGGAGTGCCATGGATGGCAACCCAACACAATATTTATTGGATATCAATACCCTTGTAAAAGAATGCAATAAATATTATAAACTACTGTGACCACTGCTACAGTAAGAGCAGTGGTGCTTGACATGCTCCTGAATGGCTGTAATACTCATGAGTACTTGTGCACATTTGATCTGAACTGGCTTGCAGCTCTGTGTTCAGCTGTAAGTTTTGCCACTTGTTTAACATTTAAACATCAAATGAGAAATAGTGAGGATTGGAGTCCCAGACTCCTGCAGCACTATTGAATGGTATGTGGGGATGGGAGTGGGCTATGCAGCTTCTTTGCAGGCCACTTTTAAATATGTGTTACTTTCACATGGGGGGGAAGTAAAAAAAAATGGGAATAGCTTAAATACAAATAAAAAAGAAATAAATTAAGGCCACTGTATGCAACAGTGATGTGCTAGCCATTGTTCTGTGATGAGGGTGCCTTGGGGGACATGGAGGAAGTGGAAGGTTCCACAGGAGCAGTGTCTTCGGTCAGGAGTTGGTGTCCCTTCTCCTCTGGTGTTGTGCTTGGAGGTGCACTTGCTGGAGGCTCCTGCTGCTGCTGAGGCTGAAGGAGGGCCAGGTTCATTCCTGGTAGTGCTGCAGGTCCTGTTGGATGAGGACATGTATTGCTTCCATGGCATCCAACTGGTTCTCGGCCAGCCGCACCATATGGCCATGTGTGGTCTCTTGGGCAGCAACATTGGCCTCTTCCTGCTCACGTAATTGATTTATGGCATGAGTGAGGCCTCTGTTGCTGCCCTCAAGACCACGGACAGCAACTATGGCCGTGTGTCCAGCATGGCCCTGTCATTGCAGCAAATCAGTTATCTGATCTTGCTTTTCCAGCATCTTTTCTTGATTTGCTGCAATGACACTGCTCACGTAATTGATTTATGGCATGAGTGAGGCCCCTGTTGCTACCCTCAAGACCATGGACAGCAACCATAGCCGTGTGTCCAGCATGGCCCTGTCGTTGCAGCAAATCAATTATCTGATCTTGCTTTTCCTGCATTTTTTCTTGATTTGCTGCAATGATTGCTCTACTGCAGCTTGGTTGCCATTCTCAATGGCCTCAAGCAGCCAGTCGAGACTGCGCTGTGTGTTTTTTAGCTGTTCTAGACAGTCTGCAAGGGAAAGAAAGAAAAAAAAGAAAGCTAATGTAAGTTAAATGTTGAATAGTATTATTGTTTTGCTGCAGTACTTTTGATGTTTTAATGTCTGCATTGGTTAACTGTTTACTACTTCTATTGTTGAACACTGAGAAGCTATGTTGATTATGAACAGCATGGTAGTGCTGTTGCTATGGTAAGAATGCTATGAAATAAAATGCATTGATAAGAAACATTATACAAAAGGTGTGTGACTATAAGATGTATCACCATATACTTCTTTTTAAATGATGTATGATACAGATTAAATTGATGCCTGTATTGCATATTCTTACAACAGTTCAGGATTGAGGGTATTGTAGGAGTATGCTTTTGCACGTTGGTTAGTCTGACATACCAGTAACATGATGAGAATGGAATGGTGAGAATGGTATTTGTCCAGTTATCCAAACTGTACAGTTATAGTGCTTCAATTAGCAATAGGAAAGCTATGTGTCACATTCTGCACCATATGTAATGCATGGATATAGGTTACACATGTACAGCACTGAATGATTTAAGACTGTTTATTGTGATGTGTAACCATTGTAGGTTACTTTTTTCTAGATTAATAACAACTTTTTGCCGTAGATTTTTTATGTGTTAAGACTGTTGCCACCTTTAAAAGTCCATGCTTCATATTTAATGTTGTATTGAATGAAATCTTTGCAAGTTATATGAAAAAAAGCATATAGATGAGTGTGCCAGTATGCGTGATGACATATAGAGTATTTGCATATCTTTAAATGAAGCTCTATGGTGCATCTGATTAGGCTGAGCTGTAGATTGGCAAAGAGGATATAGTATAAGGTTTGAAGACAGACATGCATACAAGTATTGAATTCTACTGTTTATCACACTATCAAAGCAGCTAAACGTGCTATAACATAGCAATGCAAGATTCCTGCTGTGTGACAGACATATTGCTTACTGTTCTTTTTTTTCTTGACAGAGTGTGCCATTATGGAAAAAAGAAGAAAAAAAGTATTATGTTAATATATCATTGGGAGATGTCCAAGCTTTTCACGTTTCACTGGGCACATACCTACTTGTATGATAAGATTGATAGTGTTAATAGTTCCATTGTGGATACTCCATGTAGAACAGTTAAATACACACATACATGTGGTGGAATGCTGTTTAGCATGTAAAATCCAAGCTCAGAATACTGTTATAGTGCATAGAGTAAGTGTTGTTCTGTTTAGAATTTCATCCCTTGCTAAATACTGTTGTGCCACAGTTCAGAGGCCATAGAATGTGATTATACCCTACTGTGGGAGAACAGCATTCTAAGACCTGTAAAGACAGTGTGAGCCAGTTTGATTTTGAAAGCAAAAGAGCTCACAAATACATAATTCACACAGTACTATACACTATAAGAAAATACAGGGATGAGCAACTCTATGCACAACCAGTGTGGTGTGCCACCTTGGGGTTCTGATTTACATGTACCTATTCAGTTTCGCTGTCAAGGTCCTAGGGAATCACAACCCCTCTGTGGACAAAACACTGGTTCTGGATAGTTGTCCATGCAATATTCGCTATACTGTGCTTGATGCACTACGCCATGATTTTCTTGTGCTGCACTGAGTATGTCACTGGTGCAGCACTAGATGATTTAACACATTCTATGTGGAACAATAACTGTCTTTTGGCTCTGTGTACTTGTTAAACACTGTAAAAAATAGTTTTTAGCACTCCTTGAAATGATGGTTTACCCTGAACATGGAAGATGATTAATTGACTTAGGTTAATAATGACATTGTGGAACTTACAGAGGTTGCCATTACATCATTGCAAACATTCAGAATGTAGCTTGAGAGGCTTTCAGATGTCATAGCAAATGGGACAAGGTAACCAAACAGCATATATACTTGTTTATTGTGTATGAGCTACCAAAATTGTGTGGTCCCAGATCAAATCACATTACTTCATTGATTTACTTTACAGAATATTTATTGTTGTGAGCATTCTGATTTGGTAGAACATTAATTGTTGTGAACATTTCATTTAATCATAGCATTGATACGACATACTCAGAAAGGGCTAAGAACAAACTGATGTCATAACGATGACATGACATGGAGAATAATGAATGTTTTTTTTTGTTAAGAGGCATGCTGTTAACAGTACAAGAGGTTGTCATGACATCGTTGAGAACCTCGAGAACGCAGCTTGAGAGGTTTTCAGATGGAATGACAACTTGAGAGCTGTTTTCAGTATGGTTGTTAACAAAAGACCCCATATAATATTTAATATTGTATGTGATGCCAAGATTATGTTATCACAGATTATGAAATTGGTTAAAAGAATGCCAGCTCTTGATTGGTTGAGAGCTCCTGTCAGTCTGGCCGATATCCCAGCACAACAGCCCGTCTGAAAGAACTCCCAGACCAACAGACCCAGCATGCACATTTAGAGCCATCCGCCTAAGTCAAGCCACCCATCACACACACTGTAGATCACGCGTCTTGCTGCTGAATGCAGTTCATTTGAAACTCCCGCTGACTGCGTGACACACAGTCCTGCTGAAAACAAATTATTTCAAAGTGCCACCCGGAGCGACTCTTCTTCACATGCCCTGGTACTGGTTAAAGTTTAAGTAAAATTAATAAAAATGGACAAGCTACCTCACAATTGTAGAAACTTCTTGACCACGCTACTCGCCTTTATTTGCATTGACTCCATCTAGCACACCACCACACGCGAGACGAACCACAAAAGAAAAACCTTTATTTAAACAAAAAAAAGAAAGAACAAAACAAAAAACAGACAGGCTAGCTGTAGAATTCAACGAGTATCCACCGCTCCCACGATGTGACCAAGTACCACTTAACACATCCGTTAGCGAAGATACTGCTCAGTAGTTCCATTATTTCAAGTAAAAGAAATGCTGCTTAAAACATTGATGCCACCTGCTGGCAAAGTGGTAGCACAACAATGACCAAATGGGACTTTTTTTTATTTATAGAGATTTGGTCAACATTTTTGTATCTTTTTTTTTGGAAATCAAATACAGATTTGAATAATTATTTATTAATATAGTACTAGCATGGACCCATTTCATAATAGCAATAAGACTCTGGGGGTGTGTGTTATAGCGGGCTAACAACCCTTCTCGGGTGGTGGAAGCACTCGGCTTCGCCTTGTGATTCAACCCACCAGAGGCGGGCCATTATCCCACCATAATGCCCCCCCATCGTGCCTTATTGCTTAATTTAATTACTTTACTGCACTGAATTCATTCACAGAACATTTATTGTTGTGAAGATTCTGTTTTGTTAGTACATTGATTGTTCTGAACATTCTATTTTCTTGTAGCATTGATATGACATGTCCAAGAAGGATTAACAACAGAGTGATGTCATAACACTGCCATAACAGGGTTGTAATCTGCTTGATTTTAGTTAATAGTTAAGGGTCTCCACACACTATGAGGTTGTAGTCTGCTTGCTGTCACTTAATGATAATGGCTCCTCATACATCATAGGAGTATAGCTGTCCCTTTGTAAGATAAGCTTGTTACGATCTGATAATGGTGTACTATTCATACTCACCATTCAGTGGTGTGTCACAACAATTAACTGTGTATGGAAAGCTTCTCTACCTTACAAGCTTTTAAAGATTCTAGCTAAATATGGTACAGTGATTATGTGAGTGCAGTAACAGAATCACAGGGTCGATACTATTGAGTATACAGGACATCACAGAAGGTATGACACTTGTGTCATTGTGTTGAGAGCTGTCACCAAAGTACTGCAGGATTCCGGATAGGTTGTTTTTATTTTGCTCCCTGGATGGTATTATGACTTTATTTTTAAACAAAAAAATTTGATGGAATAGTTTTTACCTTCGGGGACACACAGCGCAGTGATCTGTTGGAATAAAAGATAGAGGGCTAATGTAATACTTTGTTAAGTACATAATGTACATTTAACAGAAGAGATTTGGTCAGTAATGTAAACTTTATAATTATAACATATGAACATATGAATGTGTGAAGGAGAAACAGATCACCAAATCAATCTAACTGTGGACGAATGTGCAGCTAGCACTTGTAGTGTGTCCCACTGTCTGGTACATCCTCCACCATTGCTCTGTGCTGGTCACTGTTCCATGACCTTTTAAAGCTGTTCACAAATTAACATGATACTAGTTATTTTAGTGGTGTATTCAATTCTGTTATCATCCTTTCCTTGAAATAGTGTCTGCTCACTGTCTTTGTAAACTTTCTGCCTTGTATTCTTAGCTCGTACTCTCTGGTGTTCCTCTTTCTCATTAGCTTAAAGATCCTGTGTGTCTCATGGTTATATGGTTCTGCTGATACTTGGATATGTCTATCATGTCCTCCCTGTCCCTTCTACCATCCAGGTGTACATATTCAGGTGTATCAGTATGCTCTTATTATCTCTGCCCTTCATTCTACATATGATCTTTGCTACCCTATTCTGCACCCCCTCCAGTAGGTTGATGTAATGCTTCAGAAATGTCCTCCAATACAGAATACTCCTAGTATGGCCTTGCCAGTGGCCTGTAGAGGGGCAAGATAACTTTTACTTGCTTTGATGAAAACCCCCTTGCTATGTCCTCAAGCATTTTTTCTGATTTTGGAGGTAGTTTTGTAACCTGGTCAGTATTGTTCGTGGAGTCTGTTTTGATCACCTCTATGTTTTTCTCCTCATCAGTGATGCACAGTTTAAGACCCCTCCCCTTCCCAGGCAGTATTGTATGCTTGGGTTGTTGATGCTGAAGTGCATAATCTTTCTGGTTCTTTGTATTGAACCATAGCTGCCAACTCTCTGACTACTGCCATAGGTTGCTTGGGTCCCCACTGTTGCCGATCCAGTCTGTGCTCTCCATTCACTAGTGCTCTGATTTTAGTGTAGTCTGTGAACAGACTTATCTTCCTCACCACCTTGTCTGTAATGTCTCATATGAAGAGGTGAAATAATACTGGGCCCAGTACAGAGGCATGTGATGCACCACTTGTCACTGTATTTTGTGTTGACAGTTCCCCTCTCACCACTATCTGCTGTAGTCTTCCACTGTCAGCTTGTAATGCAGCATGTCATTTTTGCCCATGCCTGTACACCACTTTGTTTCCTCCCAAGTTGCCCATGAGGTGGTGGATTGCAGGCCTGCTGAAGTCCAAGTAAAGAACATTTACTACCATACTGCTAGGTTTGTCATCCCACCCCCAAGGAATATCTGTTGCACTGCAGCCACTGACAATACACACTGTTGCTATGCTATACTGTGGCTGGTGATAGGATCAAGTTCATGAGAATACCTCAGAAACATGTTTGGACATGAAAGCAAACAGCGTGGCAAGAATTCCACATGTTGGTGAAACATCACTTACGACAATAAAAAAACTTTGGAGACATGAAAGAAACTGAGCACAAGTACAGATTTCATAACAGAACAAACAGTAAGTCACTCAGGGTGTGTGTTATAATGTTTTATAAAATGGCAGGGAAAAATAATATGATCTGATTGGCTCTTCTTTATGTGCAAAAAATAGTTTAGACATAGTTAAAAGAAAAGGACTAGTCAGTCGTAAACAGTCTGTAAGTCAGAACAATTAGTATTTGGAACACATGCATTTCACTTAGCAATTGATTACCCTCAAATAATTGACTGTGTCTATGATGTTCTGCTTGTCTGTTCTATCCTCCAGGTGCACATGTTGAGGAGTGTTAGCTTGTTGTTATTCTCTCTACCCTCCATTCCACATATTATCTTTGTTTCTTTGATTATCAGTGTGTATTTCCTCTTCAGATGTTATCTGTAGTGTTGACTGAAGTACTATGGCATGGATACACAAAAGGTTGCTGCAAGCTACAACAATGGTAGCTTGTGCAAAAAGGTCTTGTGTCTTGGACCCTGTGCTCGATGCAGAAACAAACAGGGTCCAGGACACTGCGTCCTATGGCTTGTGACATTTGTTAAAGGAAGGGAGCAGCCCCCAAGTACGATGCAAGCCATGGAACAGGCAGGTGGTAGATGCACCTGCACAAGGGGCCTGTGATGGCCCTATGCCCCGATCATCGTGATATGTATAAATTCTGCAATGCTCTGATACTTTGTAATATGACTACATTGCCCCCATCCTTGATCCCCTGTAATATGAATAAATCCCCTCCCCAATCCCCCAAACCCCCACCTGTCCACATCCTGTCCAGTAAATCCCTGGTAGTCTAGTAGACCCCCATCCAGGGGTACCAGCCCACCCAGCTCCCTTCCCCCTCACTGACACTCAGCCAGCAACTGGAACAGCCCTCCTCTCACCACCATGGCCAGCTTCCAACTAAGCTCTGCTGGGAGCACATATTGTCCATATGCATGATCAGTGAATGACAGGTTCTGTCATTGACTGAGTGTGTTTATGTACAATATGCACTCCTGGCACAGCTTAGTAAGTGGCTGGCCGTGGTGTTGAGAGGAGGGCTGTGCCAGTCACTAGCTGGGTGTAGGTGAGTATGGGGGGAGTGGTGTGCATTGGCAGTGCCAGGAGGGGATGTGGCCATTACACTACCAGGCATTTACTGGATGGAATATGGACAGGGGAGGAGGATTTAATCATATTATGGGTGATCGGGCCTGGGAGGGGGAATTAATTATATCATGGCTATCGGGGCTGGGGAGGATTTCTACATGTTATGGGGATCAGAGCAGTGGTGGGGGGCTGGGAGAATTCAGAGATAATGCAGGAATCGGGGCTGGGGTTGGGTCCAATAGCCCATATAGGGTCCCCGTGGTTTTGGGAGGGGGGCTGTCCCTGATATAATGGATTCGGGCATGTGGGGGGAAGTGGGCATTTGGGGGATCCTTCCGTGTGTGTGGAGGTCTGGGCATGTGGGGGATGGGTTCCGCAGGCCCATATAGGCATCTTGTGTGGTATACTTGGGAAACAGGGCTGTTAGGGTGCTGTGGACCACAAGTACTGTGTGTTGTACGTCAGTTGTGACACAGTGGCAACTCCCTGTGAATGGCAAAGAACACTAATGCCAGCTCATAGGTGATGTAAATGTTCTTTGACGGATGTCCACTGGGGGTTGTTTCTGAATCTCAGTTTGGGGACTTAGCAGCCACTCTTTTTGAATAGGGTGCAACTACTGGTATAAACTCCCTTATGTGATGTTGAAAGGGGGTTTATGGCACATTAACCCACTTGGACGCTGGCAGCCTGCAGCATGTTACAGGCTTCCTTTCTGAATCTCAATATGATGCAACTCATGATGTAAGTGGTACTTGCACCATTGATTCTGGACACAAGTTGTTTAGCTTCATGAGTTGCCATTTGTGAATATGGCCCTATGTATTCAGTAGTGTGAATCAGTGGTTAAACTAACAGAGAAATCTGAGCTGATGTCAAGCTAGAGATAGATACTTTAATATAATGGTACTTATGTTCCCCAGTTAGAGGCCTAGCAGAACCTGCAGCTTCTCTGGATGGACCCGGGAGGGACTGAGCTGTTTCTTGTCCCTCAGCCACTGTTGGGGCTGATGGTTGAGCCACAGAAGGTTCTACAACCATCATGTCTTCCTCTGTGGCCTGTTGGTCACCCCCAACAGTGCTGTCCAGCTGATCTTCTTCCTCTGTAAAGCATTAAATGATAATTTGTTTTGAGTTGTATGATCTGTGACAGTTCTGTAGTTGATTTAAGCTCAATATTGTACTTTGGTTATGTTTTACCCCCCTCCCATTTTAAACTATTGATAAGCGTTTACAATGTGGTTTGGTAATGTGGTATAGCACTCACTGTCTGGTGTGTTCACATGGCGTGGCCAGTCTCAATACTATGTTAGCAGCTGTATTGTGTCCCACTCTCAGTTAAGGAGAGACACAAAGCTGATGTTTGTGCCTTTTCTGCACACTATCAAGAATGGATATATTGAATATTTATAGACAATCACATCAATAGTGAGGGAGGAACTAGTGAACTCCATGTGTTCTTAACACAGCATGTGATGGAGCCCACAAGGGAGGGGCATGTCCTGAACATGGTTCTGGCAGATGGGGATCTGGTAAGGGACCTGGTTGTAGAGGATCCCCTGACTGGGAGTGACCACAATACTGTCTGGTTTCAAATAAGCATGGGGGGAGGAGGTGAGATCTAGGACACTGGCAGTGGACTTCAGGGGGGCAGACTTTGTGGACATGGGAAATATTCTCAAGGATCACTTGAAGGGGATTACATCAATGACAAATGTGGAAAAGAGATGGGAGGACATAAAATGGGGACTTCATGAGGCAGTCAGGACCTGTGCTAAGGTGAAACGTAAGGGAGCAAGGTCACATAAACCATGCTGGTGGTCCAGTAAGGTTCAGGTAGTGATCAGAGAAAAGAAGGCGGCCTACAAAAAATATAAAACAACAAGAGGGGATAGGGATAAGGAAATGTACCATCTTGCATCTAGAAAAGTCACCCGGATGGAGAGGGGGGCAAAGTCCAGCAAAGAGCAGCGGCTGGCACAGGGATACATGGAGGGGAAAAAGGGTTCTTCCGGTACACTGGGGAGTGGAGAAAAACTAAGGGCCATCTCAGCAGATTGAGATCCGAAGGAGGGTGAGTGGAAGAGACGAGGGACTAGGCAGAGGTATTAAATGAGTACTTCACCTCTGTGTTCACTAGGGAGGGGGATGGGATATCTACAAAGCAAGGCATGATGGGGATAGAAGCGGCAGTGAGTGGGATCAGGGGAGCAACAGAAATGGAGCAAGAGGGAGGGAGAGGTACACCAGGGGTGTCACATCAGGATAAGGATAAAAAGACCAGTAAGGTGGAGGGGACGGATGATGCTATCTCCACCGAAAGGGTGTGGATAGCCCTCAAGGCCCTAAAGAAAGACAAATCTCCTGGGCCGGATGGCATTCATCTGAGAGTACTATAGGTATTGGCGGACATACTGGCTGCACCCCTGGCGAAGCTCTTCAACAGGTCGCTTGAGACAGGAAGGGTACCTAGGGATTGGCGAGAGGCACATGTGGTGCCAATCCATAAAGGGTGGTCGAGGGAAGTACCAGGTAACTATAGACCCATCAGTATAACCTCGGTGGTGGGAAAATTAATGGAGAGTATACTAAACGAACGATTTGGTGTATACTTGGAGGAGGTGGGAGGTCTGGATAGTCGGCAACATGGGTTTGTGCCAAGTAGATCATGTCAAACCAATCTTGTGGAGTTCTACGAATGGGTAACATCAGAACTGGACAGGGGAAAGCCTGTGGATGTATTATTCTTGGACTTCAGCAAGGTGTTTGACTCTGTCCCCCACAATGGTCTGGTGGAGAAACTGATGGGGTTGGGAGTAGGCCTTTTGATGGTCAGATGGATTGAAAACTGGCTAGCTGGATGCACTCAGAGAGTAGTGGTCAGTGGGGAGCTCTTGAACCCGAGAGGTCGGTAGTGGGTGCCGCAGGGCTCCGGGTCCTGGGTCCGATCCTGTTTAGTGCATACATATCAGACATCAGAGGGTATAGGGTGTGAAATGAGTCTCTTCACTGATGACCCAAGATGGGAGCAGAGTTGAGGGGAAGAGGGGAGGTTGGCCCTGCAAGGGGACCTGGACACCCTGGAAAGCTGGGCTCTCACATGGAAATTAAATTTCAATATCACCAAGTGCAAGGTGTTACATCTTGGGCGGAAACCCTAAACACAGGTACACCCTGGGAGGGGAGGTGCTGGAGGCCTCAATAGGGGAAAAAGACCTAGGGGTCATGGTGGATGCATGTATGAATAACTCTGAGCAGTGCAGGACAGCGGCTAGCAAGGCAAACAGGATGTTGGGATGCATCGTAAGGGGGATCACCTCTAGGAGCAGGGAAGTGATTCTGCCACTGTACAATGGACTGGTTAGACCACACCTTGAGTACTGTGTACAGTACTGGAGACCACACTTGAAGAGGGACATACAGCTCCTGGAGAGGGTACAGAAGAGGGCAAACTAAGATGATACGAGGACTAGGGATTTGACGATGAGGACAGACTTGAGAAGCTCTGCCTGTTTTCATTGGAGGAGAGAAGAGACGGGGACGTGATTGAGGTCTTCAAGTACCTCAAGGGAATAAATAGGGTAAACATGGAGGGGATCTTTAGACTAAAGCAGGGAGGTATCACCAGAGGGCATGGTTTGAAGTTGGAAGGTGGAAGGGTGAGGGGGAAAAGAGGAGCAGGTTTTTCACAGAGAGGGTGGTGGATCATTGGAATGCACTGCCTGGCGAGCTGGTTCAGAGATCCACAGTGGAGGGCTTCAAGAGAGGGTGGGACAGACACAGAAAGTGGATGTATCAGATGATGGCCTGGCCCAGTGGGGTTGGGATGGATGATAGGGGTTTCTGGAACACAAGGGGGGAAGGTCTCGGCACCCAACTAGAGATCTGAGGTGCGAGCAGACTCGATAGACCGTAAGGCCTAATCTGCTGGCAATTAGTATGTTAGTATGTTAGATGAATTTAAGTATAGTGCAAGGTAGAGTGTTGTTCTGCATATAATTTTACCCATTTAAAAAGGCTGTACTACCCACACTTCCGAAGGTAATGGAATGTGATTCTGTTATACTGTGGTAGGACAGCATTCTTGAACCTCAAGAAACTGCGTGAGTTACTTGCATTTGGAGAGTAAAAGAATCGATGAAGACATATTTACAGAGTACTATGCATTATAAAAAATACAGGATGAGTAAGTCTATGTACAACCAGTGTGTTCTGCCACTTCACAGTTCTGATTCCCATGGACCTCTTGAGCTTCACTGTCAAGGTCAGAAAGAATCAGAACCTATTTCTGGAAGAATACACTGGTTGCGCATAGCTGCCCATCCAGTGTTCTCTATGTTGTAGACAGCATTTAAGCCAACAGACAGTGAGTAGGGTTAGTAGGCTAGTAGGGCACACTGTTGGTGATTGTCATTGTTAATGCTGCTTCACGGATTGTGAGGTTATTTTATGAATGGGTTAATTGTGTGATCACAATTAGGTACTCTAGGGTGTGACTTATTGGGTGATTTACCCACTTCTTGTGTGTTTAAGTCATCTAGTTGTGCCTTGTGATACAGCAGACAATGTGTGAGTCAACCACTAATAACCAACACTCTGTTGTTGTTTTTTGCTTAAGTGAGATTCTCTTAAACTTTAAACTTCCAAACATGCTAACTCAGCAAAATATGCTAGTGTTCAACCTACTCTGCAATTGGCTAATGCACCTACTTCTCCGCACATTTTTTATCTCCTGTTTAGTGAGAGATAGTATGTCCCAATGATCCTTTGTTAACTGATGCCTAAAGAGAGCCCCAGGTTAACCTCAAATAGGAGAAAAGAGCTGTGCTGATTTGTTTACTGTGAAATATTAAAATGACAAGCTATGTTCTGTTTGTACACTGTACTATGGCTCACAGCTGCCAGTGTATCTCACAATTAGTGTTGTGATAGACGATGGTGCTTGTCATTTGTCTGCGATCCTATCTACAAGCACAATGTATTTTTTCATACATGCTCCTAAGTGAATGTAAGATGAATCAACTGGTAGCTCACAAACAAAAACAAAACCAAGCACACAAATAATAGATTTCAATACATGTGTTTCTGATTAACACGGCTGTTGTTATAGTTGTCTGTCTGGCATTATTGGTCGACCATTAATTAACTGCTGCATCTGTGTTCTGAAAGTGACTGTGATAAACAGAGAATATTGATTTAATAAACAAAAGTAAGATGCCAAGACGTTGCTATAGACAGAATAACTAATAACTCTGTGTCTTCATGGGGGCGGGGTGGGGGGTGAGAGGGATGGGACTGCAAAACAATAGAGTGTGTGTGTGTGTGTGTGGGAGGGTGATAGAACAGATAGCACAGAATAGGACCAGTGACTACAATATTGATAAACATATTAACTGCAATATAAATATATTTTAAATATATATTTTTTAAACACATTAATAAGTATTACTGTTGCCATTTTGTAACTACAATAGTACTCTCCAGGGTGGGTGTTTTGGGCAATGCCATAGTTTATGTGGGCTATAAGGTGCTTCACTTGTGGTGTCGGGTCTTATTACACTCCTGCATGGTGTGGTATTTTACAACACCGTGCTCTCTGTTAGGTATTATTGTTTGCTTGAGGCTAGATATTCAAAGGGGTTGTGACTGGAGCAACTGTGTTGTACCAGCACAACCTCAGAACTGTGCCCCGGGGCAATATTCAAAAACAGTAATTGTGCAACACAATTCCCAATGTGCCGGGGAGCAAAGATAATGTATGCGGCACAACTCCAGTGGGCATGCCCATGCATATGCAGCACATCCCAATATTCTGCCCAGAAATGTGCAGTGCATCTGCTGGCACAATCCTGAGATGTGCATCACAGTCCTAGTACACATAGGGACTAATGATCTCGCCAGCCGGTCAGTTGTGGAGACCAAGGAACACCTGACCAGGCTGGGTGACAAACTATCATCTATTTCATCCGGCATCTCCTTCTCTGAGATCCTGCCAGTCTGGGAGAGGGGAGCAGATGGACGGAAGGTCAGAGAAGGAGAGATAGGGGAGCTAAACACGTGGCTCAAGGGCTGGTGCCAGGAAAAGGACATAGATTTGTAGGGAACTGGCAACAGTTCTGGGAGCGAAAGTTCTTTAAATTTGATGGACTGTATCTGACTAAGGAGGGAGGAGTGCATTGGGGCAGAAGTTTGACGTCTTTGCAGAATATTTAAACTAGTAAATGGGGAGAGGGGTGCAGCACCCCATACGTCGAATGGGAAGAACACCCTCCCCTCAGCTAGTGGTCAAACAGGGATTCAGCATGTTTGCAGTTCATTTGCATCACCAGGTAAGAAAAAAGGTTTGTCTCCCCATACGACGCACAGGGGTAATGCCAAACCTCACCCAACAACTAACACACCAAAATCTGGCCAATGGAAAATCATGTACACAATGCTCACAGCCTGGGAAATAAGATCCCAGACCTGCAGGCAATAATGTCAGAGGCTAAACTGGACATAGTAGCAATTAGTGAGACGTGGTTTACCAGTAACCACACTTGGGAGACTTCAGTACCTGGCTATGTGTTAGAAGAGACTGAGGTGCAAAAGGGGGGAGGAGGGCCCTGTATGTCAATGAAAATATCAAAGCTACAGAAATTCAGAATACACATAAGGAGCCAGAAGAACTGTGGGTCACCCTGAAACAGGAAATGGGACAGCCATAAGAACTGGGGTTGTCTACAGGCCCCAGACCAGGGAGAGGACATAGACACATTACTGTTAGAAGATATACAAAACATGACAGCTAAAGGGAGGTTCTGGTAATGGGAGACTTCAACATGCCGGATACAGATTGGTCAATACCAGCAGGAACATCTGCCAGAACTAGACACATAGTGGATTCCTGCAGGGAGGGCCTCAAACAACTGGTACAGCAACCCACGAGACAGGGCTATCCTAGATCTAGTACTGACTAACAAGGAAGGGATCACAGATCTCCAGGTAGAAGGTCACCTGGGGCCAGTGACCATCACATGGTATGGTTCAATTTGGCTACTACATCTAAATCATCCCATTCCAAGGCAAAAAATATGGGACTTCAGAGGAGCTGACTTTGATAAGATGGCCAACAGAGTTAAGCTAGCCCTGGCAAAAGAAACACAGGTGAGGGGGTACAGGCAAAGTGGGCAAGCATTAAGGATGCAATACTGAAGCAACATCCCATTGTGCTAGACAGAAAAGGAAGTGCAAAAGAAGAAGGAAACCACTTTGGTTCTCAAATACAGTAGCAGAAAAGGTCAGAGCCAAAAGGCTGGCCTTCAGGAAATATAAGGGAACACAATGGGATGAAGATAGGAGGCATACCAAACTGCCCTAAGGGAAGCAGGAAGGCAGTAAGGCAGGCAAAGTCCCAAACTGAGGAAAAACTAGCACCTAACAGTAAAAGAAGGTGACAAGACTTTCTATAGATACATTAGTGAAAGGAGAAAGTCCGGAGGGGGTATTGCTAAGCTTAATGGAGAAAAGGGAGCATGTGAGGAGGAGGACCCTGTAAAGGCATCTATCCTAAATAGATACTTTTGCTCAGTATTTACTGGAGAGAAGGTAGGGCAAGGTCCACAGCTCAGCGTCATGGACACAGGGGGGAGGGAGGTGAGAACTACTTCCTTCACAAAAGAAAGGGTCCTACAAGAACTTGCTAAGCTCAGGGTGGATAAGGCAATGGGACCTGATGGCATACATCCCAGAGTACTTAAGGAGCTAAAGGTGGAACCAGCAGAGCCATTAGCAGAACTGTTTAGTGAGTCTCTGAGCACAGGAGAGGTCCCAGAAGACTGGAGAAGGGCTCATGTGATCCCGCTCCACAAGAGTGGTAGCAGGGAGGAGGCGGGGAACTACAGACCAGTCAGTCTTACCTCAGTAGTGGGCAAGATTATGGAGCCACCTTAAGGAAAGAATAGTGCAACACCTGGAATCCATAGGGGCACAGGATCCAAGACAGCATGGGTTTACAAAAGGAAGGTCCTGTCAAACTAATCTCATAGATTTCTTTGACTGGGTAACCAGAGTGGAGGACCAAGGGGGAGCAGTTGATGTCGCCTACCTTGACTTCAGCAAAGCTTTTGACACTGTTCCACATAGAAGATTGATAAATAAGCTGGGTAGGCTCGGGGTGGGTCAGAAGTTGGTCAACTGGGTGGCAAACTGGTTGACGGGTAGAAAACAGAGAGTGGTGGTAAATGGTATACAGTCAGAAGAGATGCAAGTCACAAGTGGGGTACCTCAGGGATCAGTCCTGGGGCCAGTCCTCTTCAACATCTTCATAAGTGACCTTGCAGATGGACTAGAGGGTAAGGCTTGTCTGTTTGCAGATGACACCAAGATCTGCAACAGAGTAGATGATCCAGATGGGGTGGGCAGAATGAGAAGAGATCTGGATAAACTAGCAAAATGGTCAGAAGAGTGGCAACTGGGATTTAATGCAAAGAAGTGCAAAATCATGCACATAGGGAAGAGAAACACTGAAGCCACCTATAGGCTGGAAGGGGAGTTGCTAGCAGTCACAAAGGAATAAAGAGACTTGGGATCATCATCACTGATGACCTGAAATCATCTAAGCAGACCTCTAAAGCAGTAGGTAAGGCTAGGGGGGTGTTAGGGTGTATTAGTAGGGGTATCACAAGTCGTAAGAGGGAGGTAATAATCCCTCTTTACAAGACACTAGTTAGGCCCCATCTGGAGTACTGCGTGCAGTATTGGAGGCCACACCTTCACAAGGACATTAACCAAATTGAGGCAGTCCAGAAAAGGGCAACCAAAATGGTGCAGGGACTGCATCAGAAGACATATGAGGACAGATTAACAGAGCTCAATATGTATACCCTTGAGCAAAGGAGGGAGAGAGGTGATTTGATTGAGGTATTCAAACACCGTATGGGCATTAACAAGGTGAAAGAGTCTAACATGTTTAAATATAAGAAAAATAGCAGGACAAGAGGACACAGATGAGATTAGAGGGGGGCCGATTAAGGGGGAATGTGAGGAAATTCTTTTTCACAGAAAGGGTGGTGGATGCATGGAATGGCTTACCACAAGAAATAGTGGCTATGAATACAGTGCAGGGCTTCAAACAGGCATGGGATAGGCATAAGGGAGCAATACAAATGACTATGAATAGATAGGCCACTGACAGAGCAAAGGTCGATGGCACACTTATAAGGTAGAAAAAAGAAATGGGCAGACTGGATGAGCCTTGCGGTCCTTATCTGCCGTCACCTTCTATGTTCTATATGTTACCTGGGCTCAAAGTTGAGCCCATAGAAAATGGCTCAAGTACAGGGTACCCACCAGTGGGCTGCTGTATTGCAGTGCACAACATAGCAGCCGACATCTGTGGGTGGCAATCCCCCCAACACTGTGCACAAGCACATACATTAGGCCCTGGTGGTTCAGTGGTGCCTCCCACCCTGCCCGTACCTCCGAGTGCCGTACTATGCATAAAAGAATTGATCTGCTGGTCCAGCTGATCTCTCCATCCTGCCCGTAGTTCTGATAGCCATCAAAATTGCAATGTACACTGCCCTGGTGGTCCAGTGGCACCCCTGTCCTCTCCTGATTCCCAGATTACTGCCGTAGTATCAAAGGCCAAGTCCCTGGTGGTCTAGTGGCAACCCCTACCCCACCACCCACACAGGACCCCCAGCCCACCCTGCACCCCCCGGTCATTGTTAGGCAGCATATCCACCTGCATACCACTGCAGCTGCCTGCTGAATGGCAGTGTACAGTAGCAGCTGCAAGATCATTGGTCCACACCATGGACCAATCGGTTTGCAGTGCATACTGTAATAATTACAACTTTGTGAATGAAGTCATTCATTCACAAAGTTGTGGCTATTACAGTATGTACTGCAAGCCTATTGGTCCATGGTGTGGACCAATGAACTTGCAGCTCCTACTGTACACTGTCATTTGGCATGCAGCCGCAATAATATGCAGTGGGTATGCTGCCCGCCAATGACTGGGGGAGTGCTGGGTGGGCTGGGGGTCTGTGTGAGTGGGAGACGTGGGTGGCACCACTGGACCACCAGGGATTCGGCATTTGATACTACCACCAGGGCAGTGTACATTATGATGTCGATGGTGATAAGAAGTATGGGCAGGGTTGGGGTACCACTGGTCCACCAGGAATATTCCTATTATAGGACAATGATTGGAGGGTTGGGAGAGGAGAGGGTACCTCTAGACTACTAGGGAGGCTACTGTTATATGTGTACGGTGATCGCCACTATGGGAGGGGTGGACTACTAGGGCAGCACTACTTACTGTAGATCTGTATGACTATAGGTGCTATGGGATGGGGGTGGGGTACTGGTGGACCTCCGCAGTCAGCACTGCATGGTGTGCAGGGTGCCAGGTGCATTTCACTATGCAGACCTGCACAACCCATGCAAATGGGGCCATAATGACATGAAAATGGCCCAGTTTGAACCTTGCATGCATTATGGCCCCATTTGTATATTGGTGGCTAAATATCTGGAAGTTGTGTACAGCGTATCCCTGTTGCACTGGTGCAATTCCCATTCCTGGTATTCAGCCCTGTCTGGGGGAAATGCACCAATGCATTGTATTTGTACAGTGAGCATTACTTGTAATATTCAGAAGAGATGCGTCATGGCTCAGCTCTTTTGAATATATTCCTTGGTTGCTCCAGTGTACCTCAGTTGTGCTGCGCACCCAGTTGCACCATTGACTGGTGCACATTTGAATGTCAGGCCCATAGAGCACAGTTTCATGATGGTTGTCTGAGAAATAACTTACAGTATGTTGTACAAGTGCATGTTTGCAAACTCTAGAGTAACGTGTCTGATATCTATACTGTAATACTGATCAACAGCCTTCTCTGCATGGTCATTTATTGAGAAAGTTGTGAATGATTATTACGGTATGTACTAGAATTGTATTGTTACTGATTGTGGAAGAATGTGGTAATGGGACATGCCGTATGTTGTGATTTGCTCTGCAGTCACAGAGATGTGTTGTTCTGTTCAGTGATGCTCAAATAAATTTTGTTTGTTGAAAGTTTGTACCTTCAGCAGAGTTGACCAAAAGGAGTTGGCCGACTGCAGGAGCCTCTCTCTCCTGACCCTCCCAGACTGGCACGAGGTGGAGCTGATGTTCTATGGCAGGGAAGCTTTCTTGTGTTGTTTGTGAAAAAAATGGAAAACATTATACACAAATGAAAAAATATGGAATGTCTCAGACAAAATAATAGTTACTGTGATTTCAGAATACAAGGGCACTTATGCATGTGTTCTATCGCATGATTATTGCTTCTTTCAAGCATAGTTACAGTCTTTCAGGTGTTGTTCTGATTATCACAGAATATTATTCTATGTTACATGCTTTACTGTAACAATCAACGGTTGTGAAACTTTTTTTACCTTCACTACAAGGCATAACAGATAATTTCTCTTGTCCCTGGATCTCCACTCAGAAATAACTCAGGCCACTGCTTTGTCACTTTTGGATGCTCACTGGCAATATTTATTTAAAAGGCACAATTTATATTCATCAATTTACATCACACTTCATGTCTAACAATCATTATTTACAGCTTGGACATAACAGTCCCATGTCACTTCTAGGATATAACAGTCCTGTCTTCCCTCTCGTGGTTCTTCCTCGTGTTCTCCTCTTTCATGGTTGCTTCTTGGGGTCCAGACACCATGATCCAGCCCCCCCTTTCCATCATCATAACTGGGTACCACACTTACCCGGACCACTCCCTCCCACTAGGTGTGGACAGAGCGATCCGCCTCCTAGTTCTATATCCCTCCCACTCCCCCATTACTCCCACACCTGGTTTCTTTTGTCCCCAGCCCGGGGTACCTACCCCCCCTGCCTACCCCCCTTTTTCCCTTTGCTCCCAACCCCTTCTCCTCCCTTCAACTGCTCTCTCCAGTTTCCTGACACCTTCCGCTGGGACTCCACCTAGTGCCCCGGACCCTGGCTGCCCATCTGCGGCCCCACCTGGCCCATGTTGGGCCCCTTCAAGGTCACTTCCACCTTGTGCCTCAGCTACCAGTACCTATCTCATGTTCCTCCTCTTTCTTGCAGGGAGGGGTGGGGAATTCTACAGCAAGAAAGAGGGCTTGCTGAGGGTTACATACCCTTAAATAGCCTCTAATGACCCCTGATCAGGACCCCTTCTGGCCCCTCCCCTTGGCCAATGGCCAGCAAGCTCCGAGCCTGGTTGTATGACCCCATCTGTGAGGTCATAGTCCCTCCCCTTTCCCTACAACCCCTCCCCCTCCCACTCCACGTAATTATTCCTGGCTGGGTCCCAGGACAACATGGCCTGCCTTTTAGTGGCAAGCCTAATTGTCCCTGGATCCCCACCCAGAAATAACTCAGGCCACTGCTTTGTCACTTTTGGATGCTCGTTGGCAATATTTATTTAAAAGGCACAATTTATATTCAGCAATTTACATCACACTTCATTTCAAACAATCCTCTTTCGTGGTTGCTTCTTGGGGTCCAGACACCATGATCTGGCCCCCCGCTTTCCATCACCATAACTGAGTACTGCACTTACCCGGACCACTCCCCGGACCACTCCCCTCCACTAGGTGTGGACACGGCTATCCACCCCCTAGTTCTATATCCCCTTCCCCACCCCTGTTATTCCCACACCTGGGTTATTTTATCCCCAGCCCGTGGTACCTACCCCTTCCCACTCCACTTGCTCCCCTTTTTTTCCCTTTGCTCCCAACCCCTTCCACTGACCCATCTCCAGCTTGCGATGGAAGATGGGGCTCCCCCCTTTGCGGGTTAACCCCTCAAGACCTTCTTGTTGGTTTCCCAGACTAGCTCCCCAAAAGGAAGGAGAAACAGTCCCATGCCGAACTCCATCAGGTGAACCCCATCCAACTGCTTCCTGTTCAAATGAAATGTCCCTATGTTGAATGTGAACCCCCCAATCTCAATCACTGCCCTGGCCACTTTCCTCTTCAGGCATTTCTGAGCCACCTCTATCACTTTTGGCCCTTTCTCTCCTCTCCATACCCTCTGGGAGGTAATCTCAGACCATCTGATCACCACCCTAGGCCGCCAGCTGTTTACCTTCTCCAAATCTGCAGTTATGTCCCTCATCAGGGACCCCCAAGGCAATGTCCCCAACTTGTTGCCCCCCAAATGCACAATGATACAGTTCAGTCTGGCCCAGCGCACCCGAAGCTCCTCCAGCAGGGGAAGCAGCTGTGACCACCTCATGCCTCTCAGGCCCCTCCACTGCACTCTGGTGTGTTTTGCTCCCGAACGCAACTGCATCCCTACCCTTGTGGCATCTGCAAACCTCTCTGCCCAGTAGATGAATGAGTGCCCCACGATCCAGACCTGCCTCTTGGAACCTGCTGCTGGAAGATAAAAAGGAACACCCATTAGCCACTGTCAACACCTCACTTATCTTTTGTAACAGTTTGATGTCCATCTCCCCAACCGCTTGACCTCTGTCTCCCCCGCTCCTACAGCAGCCGCCTCTGATGCTGCCCCAATCCTAAAGAAATGTGGAGTGAAATTGCTGAGGTTGTCTCCCACAAATGCCACCACCTTTTTTAGTACCACTCCTAATTGGAACCCCATCACTGGCGACCTGTCCCCATGCATGAACCAGGTGCCTGACATGTGTCCCTGCATCCTACCATACTCCGTAATGGCATGGACTGCGTAGACTCCTGCACCTGTCTGCCTGCATATTTCCACAGCAGTGCCCTTACCCTGCTGATCCGTTTTGGACCTCGGAAGCCAGATGACCACTTTATATACCTCCACCCTCACATTCTCTTCTTGGACACCTAATGCAGCTGCCCTCTTCTTGGGCGCCACCACTTCTCCCACCCTGTAACCCCCCTTGCAATGACAGCAAATATGGCCCAAAACAGACAGGCTTTGCTCGCTGAATGGCAGACATTGTCCAATGCCCTTACCACCCTCATGAGCAAGGGCCCCATTATGGGTCTTCTCACATCCTGCCTCCTGCCCTGACCCCTCTGCCAACCTGTGACCATCCACTGGATGGCCTGACTGCCCGCCATGTCCAACCACCCCCGATTCCTGCATGTCCAGCTAACCCCTGCAAACTGTTCCACCATGGTAGCATGGGCCACCCTGTCCTCTCATTTATCCACTACATACCACATGACCTCCTCTTTCTGCACTGGGTTCTCTGCCTCCCAGCCCATCCTAGACTGAAATGCCTGGAAACTTTCCCAAGCTCCCTCATAGGCCTTCATGGTGTTGGTCAACCATGATCCTCTGTACTGAGCCCTGGCTTTCTCTCTCCAATCTCCCACAGCCAGTCCAGGACCCTGGTCCGGGTAGGTGCTGCATGTAGTGCCAACTCCCAGAACCTCTCTATCTAAAAACGAGAAAGACAATCAGTCATGTCATTTTGTGCCCCCTCAATGTGCTGTGCCTTAAAGGACAGGTTCAAATGCAGATCCAACAACACCATGCACCTTAACACCCATCCCACTATCTCTGTGTGGCCACTCTGCCTGTTGATCACTTCTACCACCCCCTTGTTATTGCACCAAAATAAGATGCACCATCCTGCCATCCTGTCACTCCAAATCTCCAAGGCCACCCAGATTGGGAAGATATCAAGAAACATGATGTCCTTGGTCCATCCCCACTCCTGCCATTGGGCTGGCCATGCCACCGAGCTCCACTCCCCTCAAAAGTAGGTCCCCATCCCAAGCCCCCTGGCTGTGTCTGTGTACAGTTCCATGTCTGTATTGCAGGCCCACTCCCCCTGCCAGAACGTCACCCTGTTATATGAATCCAGGAAAAACTCCCATATCTGAAGTTCTTCCGTTATGCCTTTAATGATATCCACCCAGTGGTGGGGTTGTTTTGCCCTGCCCGTGGCTCTCCTCAGCCATCTCATAAAAGCCCTGCCCAGGCTTATGACCTTGCAGGCAAAATTAAGGTGCTCCAGTAGCTATTGTACCTGTACCAGCGGCACCCTCCTCCTCCTCCCACCCACTGGCCCTAGTAACCCTTTCAACCATGACACCTTGTCCCCTAGCAGCCCAAAACACTCATGCTTGGTGTCCACCTCGATCCCCAGGGACTCTAACTTGCTGGCTGGGCCCTCAGTCTTCCCTGCTGCCAGGGGGATCCCTATGATGCTGCACAGATCCCTAAAGTCAGTCAGTCCCTTGGGTCTCCGCTTGGCTGGCCCCAATCAACAGAAAATCATCCAGGTAGTGGACAACCCTCCTGTGCCCATACCGGTAACCAAACACCCATTGCACCCATGAACTGAATGCCTCAAATGTGGAGCATGCCACTGAGCAGCCTGAGCTGTATCAAAATACAGCCCACCCTCAAACTGAAAACCGAGCAGGTCCCAGTCTGCCGGGTTGACCGATAACAGCCGGATTGTGGACTCAATGTCCATCTTTACCAGCCAGGCCCCCTCCACCGCCAGATCAACTCCACTGCCTGGTCCAGTGAGGCATAAGAGAGCATGCTCAATGACTCCGGAATCCCTCCATTCACTGACCCTTCATCCGGATAAGACAGATGATGTATGAGTCAAAACTCCCCCACTGGCTTCTGAGGCACCACCCCCAAGGGTGACACCCAGAAGTGCTTGCAGGGGGTTTGGTCATCGGCCCCTCCACTCTCCCCACCCTGACCTCTTTCAGAATCATTTCCCAGACTGTGTCAACCTTGCCTCTCACCGAGCCCAAGTTCTTAGCCCACATCCCCACCTGCATGCCCGCAAAGCCCAGTGGAAACCCTCTCTGAAAACCCTATCTCAGCAGCTCCACTCCCCTCTTGTCAGGATAATCTTTTGTCCAGACTTCCACTACCCACCGATTGATGGAGGTGTGGGCCAAGGTGTAGCCCTACCTCCCTTCACCTAGTCCTGTGCTAATTCCAGCCACAGCTGGGATTGTATCTCTCCCTTCTGGGGCTCCCCCGGCCCCTCCCTGATCCCCCCAACTGCCCTGAAAGGGCTGCTCCTGAGGCTGCCCACCTGCATGCCTGGCTTTGTCGCCCCCTTTTCTGCATGTCATCACCGGATGTGACCCCCTGCACTGCGAGCAGACGTGCCTGAACCTGCAGCTGGGCCACATACATGAAGCCCTGTCAAAAGCCCAGCAGGCCTTGGCACCCTGGGCTGGCCCCACTCTCTTTCCTTTTTCCACCCCCTGGCCCCCCGCTGGACCCGTAAGAGTCCTAACTCATAACAATCCCATCTCAGGTTGCCCTTCGCTTCCATTCTCCTCCAGAAGGCCGCATCATACTTGAGCCAGCCGAAAACCAGCTTCGCCGTATATGCGTCCTGGATGATCACCATATAAGTCAAGAGCAGGATTGCCAGGTCCGGCTGCTTCTCCAACAACAACAACAACATGCAATAAATCAGGAAACCCACCTGCCACGTATTGAGTCTCTTTCCTTTGAACCTGACTTCCTTTGCCTTGTGCCCCACTACCGCCAATGCCACTGCCATCTCTGACTTGCATAGCGACTCCCTCTGCTCATACTTCTTTGCTGTCTCCTCGTTCACCACCCAGAGTTCTCTTGGGTGCCATCTCCGGTTCTACTTGCCTAGTCTGCAGGACAAAATCACTGCATGATCACCTGCAATTCTTCCACCTGCCAGTCACCCCCCCACCCGCTTACCATGCTCCTCCATTCTCGGGAAACATGCCATCATGGCTTACCCGATGCACCACAGAGGCCCCAACATGTCGCCCATAGGCCCCTCTCCCCGTGTCCCTTTCCAGCGTAGGATCCTCCAGTCTGGGCACGTATCCCCAGGAGTGAACCCTTCGAACTCATGATAGACTCTTAGCGAGTGTGGCATGGTGAACCCCCAGCATGCACTGACCAATCTCTGCAGCATACATATTATTCATTACATCACTATTCACTTTAAATGTTACGGCCAACAGTGGCATCTATGCCACGTGACTAGGCCCCAGTGGTCCCCGGCATTCTCTGGCCTCCTGGCCCATGTCCCACCTTGCCATAAGGAGCCCTGACCCCCCATGGCTGCAAGCTACTCTCCACCATGCCAAGCGGTTCCTTATTATGCCCACATCCTTCTTGCTGCCAAGACAGAGCCACATCCACCCCTTTAGCTGCCTTACCAGGATTGCTGCTGCCATATGAGCCATGATATTCTATCACCCCCAGGCCTCACAACCCTCCCCGCTAAGCAGCGTTCAGTCCCCCAGGTCTCCCCCCTTGGCTTGCCCCCCATTTGCCCCTCCGATGTAACTTCCAAACTTTTTGCTCCTTTTCCATTGCATTCAGTTGCAAATTGCTTCCAAACCAAGGGGTTTCTATGACCCCGCCACCCTGCAGGTAACTGCATGCCCCCAAACTGGTGCCCCCACTACACAGTCAGGCAGCAACAAACCCACTCCACTGCCAGGCCTCCTTTCCCCGATATGTCCAGTCCAGTATGGCATCACCACCATGTGGTTCTAGGCCTTATGGCTTCCAGCATGCTCCCAAGATGGCATCTCCACCACATGGTTGGGCTGTAGGAGGCCCCCAATCCACCGCTAATTCACCTGGCCCACATATCCTTCACCCAAGATGGCACCATGCCATGTGGCCGGGCCTCAGAAAGGCCCCGATCTGTCTCTAGGCCTTCTGGCCCACCCTTCCCATTTCCCCAAGATATAAACATAGAAGTTGATGGCAGATAAGGGCTGCAAGGCCCATCCAGTCTGCCCATTTCTTTTTCTACCTTATAAATGTGCCATTGGCCTTTGCTCTGTCAATGGCCTATCTATTCATACTCATCTGTATTGCTCCCTTATGCCTATCCCATGCCTGTTTAAAGCCTTGCACTGTATGCATATCCATGACTTCCTGAGGTAGGCCGTTCCATGCATCCATCACCCTTTCTTTGAAAAATAACTTCCTCACATTACCCCTTAATTGGCCTCCCTCTAATTTCATGCTGTATCCTCTTGTCCTTCTATTTTTTTTATATTGAAACATGTTAGACTCTTTCACCTTGTTAATGCCCTTAACGTGTTTGAATGTTTCGATCATATCAATTCTCTCCCTCCTTTGCTCTAGGGTATACATATTGAGCTCTGTTGCTCTGTCCTCACATGTTTTCTGATGCAGTCCCTGCACCATTTTGGTTGCCCTTCTCTGGACTGCCTCAATTTGGTTAATTTCCTTGTGAAGGTGTGGCCTCCAGTACTGCATGCAGTACTCCAGATGGGGCCTAACCAGTGTCTTGAAAAGAGGGATTATTACCTCCCTTTTCTGACTTGTGATACCCCTACTAATACACCCTAACACCCCCCTAGCCTTACCTACTGCTTTAGTAGTCTGCTTTGATGATTTCAGGTCATTGGTGATGATGATGCCCAAGTCTCTTTCTTCCCTTGTGACTGCCAATAACTCCCCTTCCAGCCTATAGGTGGTTTCAGGATTTCTCTTCCCAATGTGCATGATTTTGCACTTCTTTGCATTAAACCCCAGTTGCCACTCTTCTGACCATTTTGCTAGTTTATCTAGATCTCTTCTCATTATGCCCACCCCATCTGGATCATCTACTCTGTTACAGATCTTGGTGTCATCTGCAAACAGACAAACCTTACCCTCCACTCCATCTGCAATGTCACTGATGAAGATATTGAAGAGGACTGGCCCCAGGACTGATCCCTGAGGTACCCCACTTGTGACTTGCATCTCTTCTGACTGTATACCATTTACCACCACTCTCTGTTTTCTGCCCGACAACCAGTTTGTCACCCAGTTGACCAACTTCTGACCCACCCTGAGTCTACCCAGCTTATTAATTAATCTTCTATGTAGAACAGTATCGAAAGCTTTGCTGAAGTCAAGGTAGATGACATCAACTGCTCCCCCTTGGTCCTCCACTCTGGTTACCCAGTCAAAGAAATCTATGAGATTAGTTTGACAGGACATTCCTTTTGTAAACCCATGCTGTCTTGGATCCTCTGCTCCTATGGATTCCAGGTGTTGCACTATCCTTTCCTTAAGTAGTGTCTCCATAATCTTGCCCACTACTGAGGTAAGACTGACTGGTCTGTGGTTCCCTGCCTCCTCCCTGCTACCACTCTTGTGGACCGGGATCACATGAGCCCTTCTCCAGTCTTCTGGGACCTCTCCTGTTCTCAGAGACTCACTAAACAGTTCTGATAATGGCTCTGCTAGTTCCACGCTTAGCTCCTTTAGTACCCTGGGATGTATGCCATCAGGTCCAGTGCCTTGTCCACCCTGAGCTTATCGAGCTCTTGTAGGACCCTTTTTAATGAAGGGACAGTGTACCTCCCTCCCCCGTGTCAATGCTGCTGAGCTGTGGGCCCTGCCTTATCTTCTCTTCAGTAAATATTGAACAGAAGTAGCTGATTAGGATAGATGCTTTTACATGGTCCTCCTCCTCACATGCCCCCTTATCTCCTTTGATCTTAGCAATACCCCCTCTGGACTTTCTTCTTTCACTAATGTATCTGTAGAAAGTCTTGTCACCTTCTTGTACTGTCTGCGCTAGTGTTTCCTTGGTTTGGGCCTTTGCCTGCCTTACTGCCTTCCCTGCTTCTCTTAGGGAAGTTTGGTGTGCCTCTCTATCTTCATCCCGCTGCGTTCTCTTATATTTCCTGAAGGCCAGCCTTTTGGCTCTGACCTTTTCTGCTACTGTTTTTGAGAAACAAAGTGGTTTCCTTCTTCTTTTGCACTTCCTTTTCTCTCTAACACAATGGGATGTTGCATCAAGTGTTGCATCCTTAATGTTGCCCACTTTACCTGTACCCCCTCACCTGTATTTATTTTTGCCTGGGCTAGCTTAACTCTGTTGGCCATCTTATCAAAGTCAGCTCCTCTGAAGTCCCATATTTTTGCCTTGGAATGGGATGATTTAGTTCTAGTTGCCAAACTGAACCATACCATGTGATGGTCACTGGCCCCCAGGTGACCTTCTATCTGAAGATCTGTGATACTTTCCCTGTTAGTCAGTACTAGACCTAGGATAGCCCTGTCTCTTGTGGGTTGTTGTACCAGTTGTTTGAGGCCCTCTCCCTGCAGGGAATACACCATGTGTCTAGTTCTGGCAGATGTTCCTGCTGGTATTGACCAATCTATATCTGGCATGTTGAAGTCTCCCATTATCAGAACCTCCCCTTTAGCTGTCATGTTTTGTATATCTTCAACAGTAATGTGTCTATGTCCTTCCCCTGGTCTGGGGGTCTGTAGACAACCCCAGTTCTTATGACTGTCCCATTTCCTGTTTCCAGGGTGACCCACAGGTCTTCTGGCTGCTTATGTGTATCCTGAATTTCTGTAGCTTTGATATTTTCATTGACATACAGGGCCACTCCACCCCCCCTTTTTGCAACTCAGTCTCTTCTAAACAGTACATAGCCAGGTACTGAAGTCTCCCAAGTGTGGTTACTGGTAAACCATGTCTTGCTAATTGCTACTATATCCAGTTTAGCCTCTGTCATTATTGCCTGCAGGTCTGGGATCTTGTTTCCCAGACTGCGAGCATTTGTGTACATTATTTTCCATTGGCCAGATTTTGATGTGTTAGTTGTTGGGTGAGGTCTGGCATTTCCCCTGTGCATCATATGAGGAGCTAGACCTTTTTCCTTACCTGGTGATGCAAATGAACTGCAAACATGCTGAACTCCTGTTTGACCACTAGCTGAGGGGGTGGGGTGTTCTTCCCATTCGATGTATGGGGTGCTGCACCCCTCTCCCCAATTGCTAGTTTAAATATTCTGTAAAGACATCAAACTTCTCCCCCAGTGCACTGACTCCCTCCTTAGTCAGATGCAGTCCATCAAATTTAAAGAACATTCGCTCCCCAAACTGTTGCCAGTTCCCTACAAATTTGTGTCCTTTTCCCTGGCACCAGCCCTTGAGCCACATGTTTAGCTCCCCTGTCTCCCCTTCTCTGACCTTCTGTCCATCTGCCCTCCTCTCCCAGATTGGCAGGATCTCAGAGAAGGAGATGCCGGATGAAATGGATGATAGTTTGTCACCCAGCCTGGTCAGGTGTTCCTTGGTCTCCACAACTGACTGGCTGGTGAGATCATTAGTCCCTGTGTGTACTAGGAAATCAATGTTTTCCCCTGCTTCCTGAACAATTTTAGCGATGCGGTCAGTGTCTCTCCATGCTGATGTACCAGGAGACACCTGACTATTACCCCTGGCTGGAAATATGTATCAACTCCCTGAATCATGGAGTCTCCTATGATCAGAAGTTTTTTGGATTTCCTTTTTGCTTTTTTTGTTTTGGTTCCTGTTTTGGGTGACTTTTGTTGTGCTAGCTCCTGTGCTGCAGTGTCCTGCTCTGCAGTGTCCTCTGCCCCTTTGTTTGCTTTCAAAGATAGAGGCAGATACCTGTTTGTAGTTTTGATATGGTTTGTGGAGGTAATATGTTGGAGAGCACTGAGTGATGGGGCACCCGGTTTGCCTCTCCTAACCACCTGCCAATCTCCCGGACCAACTACCCTCTGTGGTCGAGCTGCTTCTGTTGGATGTTGGGGAAATGGTGGGTGGTTCTTATAATATGTTTCCTCTTGAATATGAAATTTGAAGTGTGCAATCTCTGCCCATGGTGCCTGGAGCTGAGCCCTAAAATCTCCAATGGCCCAGCATGTACAACAGTGTCCTTAAGCCTATAAAACTGCCCTTCTGAAAAGTGTTCCATAGTATCTGCAGTTAATGATATCCATTCCAGATAATTTGCTGGGTTTATAACCTGGTCAGAGTAATTAATATGAAGAAAATGCAAGCAAAAGTTTGATTTTGTGTTCTGTGTTTTCTGTGTTTGTATAACTTGTTATAACAAGTTAAATTACTAGTGCCCCTGTAAATGAGGTCACCATGTGGATACTCCACTGATCCACCCCTTCCTGCTTTGCCACAGGAAATTTCACGACAGTGCTACCCTATAAAAGGAGTGCAGTGTGGGGTGGTTGGGGATGGGGGTGGGTGGCTGGGCCCTTCCCCTGCCAAAAAAGAAGAACCACTGAGGAAAGAAACAAGGAGGTAAGAGCAGAAACAATCAGTCAGCAACAAATGCAGTAACCCTGAAATCTTATCCTAATGCTAGATAAAACTATACAACCTGAATTTCACAGAAGATATACCCTGTAAGAAACACTTTGCTACAGAGAAAAATAAAGCAGTAACAGAAGATATACCTTGCAAAAGACAATTTGAATCAGAAGATTACAGCAGTAATCTGATAGCACACACTTGTAGGCATACCTTGTAATAATGCAGCAGAAGGTATGCCCAACAACAGCAATTTGAATCAGAGAAAAATAAAGCAATAAATTGTTAGCAACAAACTGTAACAATCCCTGTGAGTACATAATAAAAACAACCACTCACAGTAAATCTGCCTAGCCAAAGAAGTCTTAATCCTTTCCCTTACTCTGGTAAGGTTCTTTGCTCTGTCCTTTCAAGCAAGCTAGAAGGAAAGAGCTCAGGTGAAGCTAGGTGTCTTGGCCAGAAAACCTAGTTTTCCACTGGCTTCCTGCCATGTAGCTGAGTGACAAACACCCCCCCAGATCTGCCTTTAGGCCTACTGGCCTGGCACTCACCTATTGCTGCCTCTCACCACTCCACGCAATTGCCCTCACCCCCATCGGGCCTGCTGGTTCCTCCCTGGCCTGATCTTGTCTCCTGTGGATAGAAACTGCCCCATGCTGTGTCAGCCAATGCCTGCACTGCTCCCCATTCTCCATGCAGCACCTGCCTGTCTGGTGGGCCAACCCAACCAAACACCACAAGCCAGCCAAAAGACATCCCTTGGTGCCACTGCCAAGATGACCTGCCCTGGCCACCACCTTCCAGCACACAATCTGCACCAAGATGCCTGCTCTGGGTATCCTCTCCTATTGGTGTGTGTGTTACCAGCACGGTCCTGCTCCCAGCTAACCAGTCCCTCACCTCAGAGGGCCACTAATGCCACCCACGCTCCCCAGAATCACACCACATCTCCAAACAGTTCACCATGGTAGAACACAAACTGCTCCCAGATCTTAACTTCTTATTTTTTTAAGTTTCTTTAAAAATGGGCGCAAACACACACTGCCCAAATTGCCCTACCAAACCTCGGGGCTCAGGCCCAGTAGTCGCCTGCTTCCTCTATCGCAGCACCTTTACATCCATCAAAGTGAGCCACTCCATGCTTCTTTCCATATGTGCCTTGCCCCAACCACGGTCTTCAGCCCCATCCCACCCACCAACTGTGGTCCTGATTCCAGCTCTCACCCACGTCCCTGAACAGGCAAAAATAGTGCAACTCAACAGGCACTCCCAGAACCCATAACAACATGAAGACCAATGCCAATCAATGTATACCGTCTAGACACAAACTACCTTCACTTGTACAGACCAGCATTGCAGATCCACAAGTCCCATATAAACATCCTATACAGAATTAATGCCACTGCAACACATGTACAAACAAAACCACCCACCAATTGATCCCCCAACACCTCCAGCCTGGGTGACTCACAAGGCCAAAGGTCTCCCAGGCCTCAGTGTCTTACCTTAATTGCCAGCAATGTGCTGTAGTTCAAGAAGAGTTGAATTCTACAGCAAGAAAGAGGGCTTACTGAGGGTTACATGCCATTACATAGCCCCTAAGGACCCCTGATCAGGACCCCTTCTGGCCCCTCCCCTTGGCCAATGCCCAGTGAGCTCTAAGACTGGTCGTATGACCCCATTTGTGAGGTCATAGTCCCTCCCCCTTTCCCTGCTGCCCCTCCCCCTCCATCTCCCACCCCACTGTAATCATTCCTGGCTGGGTCCCAGGACAACCTGGCCTGCCTTTTAGTGGCAAGCCTAATTGCGATGATCTGCCTCTCCCTCACCACACACACCTTTACTGTCACTGTTGTCAGATTGTCACTAATATACAATCAATGTGACTTGTTTTCATGGCTAGTTGTGTAACTATTACTGTGGTGGGGGAATTGGTCATCATAAAAACAGTTTGGTGGAGGTATATCTAGAAGGCAGTGAACTTAGCGAAGTACTGAGTGTGGAGGAAGCATCTTAACACAACATAAGAAATAATACGGGCAATAAGTAGATGCTTATGATGACTTTTTTATTTTTGACAATTTACATTTTACAGATGTCAGTTTACTAAAAGAAGATTTATGCAGTTCAGGCTATGGGTTTACTGAGGATTAATACAAACTTGGGTGGTTGAGGTCACCTTGTGACTGCAACACATCACCCTCCCTCCTCCCTCCCTCCCTCCCAGGTGTGGATTAATGGTCAGTAAAGCCACAGTCTGTTCAGTAATCACTCTATGACATCTTGCCTGTAATATCAATGTGGTCATGAACACAAGCTATGGGTTTATTGAGGATTAATACAAAATTTGGTGGTTGAGGTCACCTTGTGACTGGAACACAAGTGCACCTCCTCCCAGGTGTGGATTGATGGTCAGAAAAACCATAGCCTGTTGATGAGTAATCACTCTGTAACATGTTGCTTGTAATATAAGTGTAGTCAAGAGTACAAGTGCTGTTATAACATCATGTATCAGGTGGTTGGGCACGAGGCAACAGGCTGCATGCTTCCAATACCTGAGGTGTGACATTATCGCAGCACAACACACACCCTAGAGGACATTATTGCTATTATACAATGGTTTGTTGCTATACAGAATTTAAAAAAATAATTTTAAAAATGTTTTTGTTACTGTGGAAAAATATTTTAATTTCTTAAGAGAAAAAGCAACAAATGCAACATATCTGAGAAATGCAATGCAATCAATCAAGAGGCTCACACTCATGATACTAGACCAATGATGTTATACTGGGATAACATAATGGGTCCACAGCCAGAATGACCAATCAGAAGCTAGCATTCTTTCTTGCCATTGTATTATGCTTATTATAAGTCTAATTATTAATTCATTACAGCAGGACTGTCTGTGATTGCTTGACGTGATGGTCTGGAATCTCTAAGAACTGACTGGCATGGAAGACACTCTGCATTTCTGACAGTCTTGCTTCCAGTACCACCACACAAAATGTTACAAAAATGTGTTTAGAGAGAGACATCATTATTGAGATCAGACTAATAATCACAATAATGACCTAAGAGCTCGTAATTTCCTAGAGATTAACAACTGGCTGGCTGGGGGTGACCCTTGGATGCGGCTTGGGCCACCCATTCCCACCCCTCTGCTGGCTGTTAAATCTCTAGGAGATGACAGGATATTTGGTCATTATTGCTTAAATGAAAATAAAGCCACAGTTAACCATGCAGTATTGTAGATACAGCAGACTACCTGTTAAGCACTGTTGATGATTAATTATGTTTTGTATAGATGGTATTCATTATTGATAAAAATATGCATATGTCCATGGTGGCTATCACCAAACTCAGGCTTCCTGCCGCAACCCACATATTGTGTGCTACCTCGTGCCAGTCCTGGTTCCTCCTGTGAATGTCCCCAGCAGACTTGCTTTGGTAGAATGTCTTCTGGGTGAACTTTCACTTCTTCCAGCACTCTTCTGGGGATTTTATGATGCCTTGCTCCCCCAAGGTATGACCAACATGTGGATGAAAAGAGATAGAAATCTTTATCAGTATAAGTATATGTATATATGTGTATATATATATACATGTATATTCATGACAAAAAAACTCTGTTTAATGCATCAGTTAGGGTTGTTCCACAGTGACAAAGGCAAGGAAATTTGGTGTTAAGGTTGCCAACCCTTACACTCCAAGCCCACAACAATCCCCACCAACAGGCATCGGGATGTGCGTTGGGGTCATTGGTCTTAACTCTCACCCCATCCCGTGTGTAAACAAGCTGATGTGGTGCAGTGTAGGAGAATGGGGTGAGAATTAGGACTGATGACCCCAACGCACACCCCAATGCCTGTTGGTGGGGATGGGGTGGGCTTGGGTTGCAAGGGGTGGCAATCCTAACACTGAATTTCCTTGCTTTTGTCACTGTGGAATAACCCTAACTGATGCATTAAACAGAGTTTTTTTGCCATCAATTTCCCTTCTTTTGTAAAATGAGCACTATAAATAGTGAACGAATGTGGTGGTGGGAGCATGGGGCCCTTCAGGCCCCTCACTCCCACCATGTGATTTTTTTTGTCACATAGTAACGCTAATGGTAATGCAAATGCAAGCACAAATGGTAACGCACATGGTGACACAAACATAAATGGTAACGCAAATGGTAAGAGGAATGCAAATGCAAACATTAATGAAAACAGAAATGGTAAGACAAATGGTAACGCAACCTCTAACGGCAACAGAAACACAAACGTTAACAAAAACAGTAACATAAATGGTAAGACCAATGAAAACACAAACGGTAAGAAAAATGCAAACGGTAACACAAATGCAAACAGAAATGCAAACCGCTAAGGCAATGGCACCGCTGAAGGAAAGAGTAATGCAATCGACAATGGAAACACAAGTGAAAATGCAAATGCTAAGGGCAACAGAAACACAAATGGTGACAAAGATGTAAACAGTAATGGTAACGCAATTGGAAAGACAAACAGTTACAGTAACAGCAACGGTGACGCCAAAGTGAACAGTAATGCAAATAGAAATGCAAACACAAGTGCGTACAGAAACACGAATGGTAATGTGCACGGTCACGGTATCGCAATTGGAATTGCAAATGCTAACGGTAACAGCAACGATGACGCCAAAGGAAAGACAAATGCAAGCGTGTGTGGAAACGCAAACTGTAACCCGCACAGCCATGGTAACGCAATTGGAAACACAAATGGTAATGGTAACATCAAAGATGATGCCAAAGGAAAGACAAACACAAACACAAATGAAAGTGTGTACGCAAATGCAAATGGTAACAGTAACACAAACACAAGCACAAACGCTAACGCACATGGTGATGCAAATGTTAACAATAATGCAAACGGTAATAGAAACAGAAACGCAAATGTTAATGGAAACAGAAATGCAAATGCAAGTGAGTACGGAAATGCAAACCGTAACACGCACGGTCATGGTAATGCAATTGGAAACACAAATGGTATTGGTAACAGCAACGATGATGCCAAAGGAAAGACAAACGCAAATGCAAATGATAATGCACATGGTGACACAAAACAAAATGCACACAGAAATAGTAGGGGAAACGCAAATGGTAACAGTAACGCAAATGCAAGTGCAAACGAAAATGAAAAGCGAAACACACACAGTGGCGTACTAGGGAATGGTAATGCAAACAGGTACCAAAATGCTAGTGGGAACGCTAACTGTAACAGTAATGGAAGCACACACCCTGTATTTTCCCAACAGCTGCATAGAGAAACACAGTGAGTACAAAGAATGTATGCTTAATAATGGGCCTCGGAGCCGAAAATGAGCACTTGGAATACTAAATTGCTTATATCTCAGGAACCATACGACGTAGAAAAAAAATTAAAATCTCATATAAATTATGACTTTCCTAGCTAGTTTTGTGCTCAGCACCCTAGTCGGGGGTTCAGCATTTTTCTGATGAAAAGTCCGTATCTCAAAGCATTTCCGAGATACAGGCCCCGTAAGGCGCAGCGGACCCCGTAATGTTAGTCTATGGGAAAAAGTGTCAACTTTGGAGTACTGTAACTTTGGATCTCTGTAATATTTTGTCACCAAACCACTGAACAGCACATCTGTGGGATGTTGGCTTTCTTCCCTCCAAATTTCAGCCCAAAAGACCAAACCGTTCTTTTGCAGCATGGTGGCAAAGAATTTCTGTTATTTTGGGCATAGTGTCGCAAAGTAGTGTCACAAATCACAACACTTTCGCAAAAAAAATCACAAAAGGGTCGTAGGTGCAACACTACTTTGTGATGCTACAGTTTACAAAAATTTCAAAAACATATTTCTGGGGTGTTTAACCCCCCCAAAAAAGACATGGCTAGCATCCTCAGGGCTCGACTAGGTGAACACAAAAAGAATTGTGTCCCTAGAGGGTCCCAAATTTAAATGCCAAGCATTTCTGTGACTACTAACTGAAACAAAATGGCTGACTCATGACACTACAGGGGTCATTTGTTACACTAAAAACTGCATTTTCAACACTGTCGAACTTTTTGTTAACTTTTCCCATTGACTATAATGGGAAACTTGTTTTTGGAATAACTTTTGAACCGTTTAATATTTTTTCATGAAACCTTTGACAGACACATCGGGGACTCTGGCTGCATGTTCCCTGAAGGTTTTGAACCAGTCGCACAAACCATGCAACCTCTAGGCACAAGCAAAAAATGTGCAAAAAAGCATAAATGCAGTATGGAATGTTGCGTTATAACTCTACAACCATATATCTGACTGGTATGAAACTTGGCAGATCCTGAGATCTATAGAACAGCTCTGTGCCTGCCAAAAGTCAAGTACATCCTTCAACAGTGGCAGAGTTATTAAGCTGCAAAATTCACACTTTAACCTTAAATGGGATACTCAACCCTAACTATAGTGGCCCTACTGAGCCACTACAATATATGTATATATTAGAGACAAAAAACTCTGTTTAATGCATTAGTTAGGGTTGTTCCACAGCAACAAAAGCAAGGAAATTCAGTGTTAGGGTTGAAAGCCCCCCTTGGACCCCCCAAGTCCACCCCAACCAGCATTGGGGTCTTGTGGGGTCATCGGCCCTAACTCTCACCCCATCACATGTGTGAAGAAGCAGAGGTATAGGAGAATGGGGTGAGAGTTAGGACCAACGACCCCAACACGCACCCCAATGCCAATTGGGGTGGACTGGGGGGTTACTAACATACTATTTGCCAGCAGATTAGGCCTTACGGTCTATCGAGTCTGCTCAAAACTTAGATCCTCAGTTGGGTGCCTAGACCCTCCCATCCCTTGTGCTCCAGAAACCCCTATCATCCATCCCCACCCCTCGGGACAGGCCATCATCTGATACGTCCACCTTCTGTGTCTATCCCACCCTCTCTTGAAGCCCTCCACTATGGATCTCTGAACCAGCTCACCAGGCAGTTCATTCCAAGGGTCCACCACCCTCTCAGTGAAAAACCTCCTCCTCTTTCCCCCCTCACCCTTCCACCTTCTAACTTCAAACCATGCTCTCTGGTGATACCTCCCTGCTTTAGTCCAAAGATCCCCTCCATGTTTACCCTATTTATTCCCTTGAGGTACTTGAAGACCTCAATCATGTCCCCCCGTCTCTCCTCTCCTCCAATGAAAACAGGCAGAGCTCCTCAAGTCTGTCCTCATACGTCAAATCCCCTAGCCCTCGTATCATCTTAGTTGCCCTCCTCTGTACCCTCTCCAGGAGCTGTATGTCCCTCTTCAAGTGTGGTCTCAGTACTGTACACAATACTCAAGGTGTAGTCTAACCAGTCCATTGTACAGTGGCAGAATCACTTCCTTGCTCCTAGAGGTGATCCCCCTTACGATGCATCCCAACATCCTGTTTGCCTTGCTAGCCACTCTCCTGCACTGCTCAGAGTTATTCATACATGCATCCACCATGACCCCTAGGTCTTTTTCCCCTATTGAGGCCTCCAGTGCCTCCCCTCCCAGGGTGTACCTGTGTTTAGGGTTTCCCGACCAAGATGCAACACCTTGCACTTGGTGATATTGAAATTTAATTTCCATGTGTGAGCCCAGCTTTCCAGGGTGTCCAGGTCCCCTTGCAGGGCCAACCTCCCCTCTTCTCCCTCAACTACTGCTCCCTTCTTGGAGTCATCCACGAAGAGACTCATTTCACACCCTATACCCTCCCTGATGTCCGATATGTATGCATTAAACAGGATCGGACCCAGGACCGAGCCCTGCGGTACCCCACTACCAACCTCTCTAGGGTTCGAGAGCTCCTCACAGACCACTACTCTCTGGGTGCATCCAGCTAGCCAGTTTTCAATCCATCTGACCATCAAAGGGCCTACTCCTAACCCCATCAGTTTCTCCACCAGACCATTGTGGGGGACAGAGTCAAACGCCTTGCTGAAGTCCAAGAATAATACATCCACAGGCTTTCCCTTGTCCAGTTTTGATGTTACCCATTCGTAGAACTCCACAAGGTTGGTTTGACATGATCTACCTGTCACAAACCCATGTTGCCGACTATCCAGACCTCCCACCTCCTCCAAGTACACCCCCAATCGTTCCTTTAGTATACTCTCCATTAATTTTCTCACCACCGAGGTCAAACTGATGGGTCTATAGTTACCTGGTACTTCCCTCAACCCCCCTTTATGGATTGGCACCACATGTGCCTCTCGCCAATCCCTAGGTACCCTCCCTGTCTCAAGTGACCTGTTGAAGAGCTCCACCAGGGGTTCAGCCAGTATGTCCGCCAATTCCCATAGTACTCTCAGATGAATGCCATCCAGCCCAGGAGATTTGTCTTTCTTTAGGGCCTTGAGGGCTAACCACACCCTTTTGGCAGAGATAGCATCATCCATCCCCTCCATCTTACTGGCCTTTTTATCCTTAAACAGATGTGACACCCCTGGGGTACCTCTCCCTCCCTCCCTCTTGCTCCATTTCTGTTGCTCCCCTGATCCCACTTACTGCCTCTTCTATCCCCTTCGTGCCTTGCTTTGTAGATATCCCATCCCCCTCCCTAGTGAACACAGAGGCAAAGTACTCGTTAAATACCTCTGCCTGGTCCCTCACCTCTTCCACCCACCCTCCTTCTGATCTCAATCTGCTGAGATGGCCCTTAGTTTTTCTCCATTCCCCAATGTACTGGAAGAACCCCTTTTCCCCTCCATGTATCCCCTGTGCCAGCTGCTGCTCTTTACTGGACTTTGCTCCCCTCACCATATGGGTGACTTTTCTAGATGCAAGCTGGTACATTTCCTTATCCCTATCCCCTCTTGTTGTTTTATATTTTTTGTAGGCCGCCTTCTTTTCTCTGACAGCTACCTGTACCTCACTGGACCACCAGCATGGTTTATGTGACCTTGCTCCCTTACGTTTCAACTTAGTGCAGATCCTGACTGCCTCATGAAGTCCCCGTTTTATGACCTCCCATCTCCTTTCCACACTTGTCATTGAGGTAATCCCCTTCAAGTGTTCCAAGGGAGCATTAAACCCTAACACCAAATTTCCTCACTTTTGTCGCTGTGGAACAACCCTAATTAATGCATTAAACAGAGCTTTTTGCCTCTAATTTCCCTTCTTTTTGAGAATGATGATGAGAAATAGCGAATGTAATGCGGGCGGTGAGGGGCGCTGGGCCCACGCTCCACACATGATGTCTTATGCATATAGTAACAGAAACAGCAATGCAAACAGAAGCGTTAACACGGTCACAGTAATGCGATTGAAACACTCATGGTAACGGTTACATGACGATGACTGAAAATGAAAGACACGCAACCGCAAATGGAAGGGGGCTGCAAACGCAAATGGCAATGCACAGGCTGATGCAAAAGAAAATGAAAACATAAACAGTAGTGGAAACACAAATGGTAACAGTAATGCAAACAGAAGCACAAACAAAAACGCAAACTGTAACACACATGGTGGCGTACATGAGAACGGTGACGCGAACGGTAATGGAAACTCTAAATGGCACAGTAACAAAAGGGAACACCCTTCTTTTCCCAAAAAACTGCATTGAAAAACAGTGACTACAAAGAATGTATGCATAATAATGGGCCTCGGAGCAGAAAAGGAGGACTTGGAATACTAAATTGCTTATATCTCAGGAACCGTACGAAGTAGAAAAAAAATTAAACTTTCGAATGAATTATGACATTCCTGGCTAGTTTTGTAGTTAGGTGACATTGGGGGGGGCTAAGGATTTTTCCAACAAAAAGTCCGTATCTTGCACCGTTTCCGAGATACGGGCCCCGAAAGGCGCGATGGATGCCTTAATGTTATCCTATAGGAAAAAGCGTCAACTTTGGAGTGCTGTCACTTTGCCGCCCTGTAATATTTTGTCACCAATCCACAAAAAGGCACATCTATGGCATGTTGGCTGTCTTCCCTTCAAATTTCAGCCCAATAGACCAAACCATTCTTTTGCAGCAGGGTGACAAAGTATTCCAGTTATTTTGGGCATAGTGTCGCAAAATAGTGTCGCAATCATGACACTTTCGCAAATGAAATCATGAAAGTTATGTGAGTGCGACACTACTTTTTACAAAAATTTGAAAAACATGTTTCTGGGGTGTTTAACCCTCAAATAAAGACATGGCTAGCATCCTCAGGGCTCGACTAGGTAAACACAAAAATAATTGGTTCCCTAGAGGGTCCCAAATTTATATGCCAAGCATTTCTGTGACCACTAACTGAAAAGAAATGGCTGATTCATGACACTACAGGGGCCATTTGTAACACTAAAAACTGCATTTGCGACACTGTTGAACTTTTTGTTAACTTTTCCCTTTGACTATAATGGGAAACTTGTTTTTTGAATAACTTTTGAACCATTTAATATTTTTTCATGAAATCTTTGAAAGGCACATCGGGGACCATGGCCGCATGTTCAGTGATGCGAATGGTAATGGAAACTCTACCTGGCACAGTAACGAAAGGGAACACCCTTCTTTTCCCCAAAAACTGCTTTGAAAAGGACAGTGAGTACAAAGAATGTATGCATAATAATGGGCATCGGAGCAGAAAAGGAGGACTTGGAATACTAAATTGCTTATATCTCAGGAACCATACGACAGAAAAAAAAACTAAAATTTTGCATGAATTATGACAGTCCTGGCTAGTTTTGTACTTAGGTCCCACTTGGGGGGCTAAGCATTTTTCCAACGAAAAGTCCGTATCTCGCACAGTTTCCAAGATAAGGGCCCCGGAAGGTGTACTGGACACCGTAATGTTATCCTATGGAAAAAAGCGTCAACTTCAGAGTGCCGTCACTTTGCTGCCCTCTAATATTTTGTCACCAAACCACAAAAAGGCACATCTGTTGGATGCTGGCTTTCTTTCCTCCAAATTTAAGGCCAAAAGACAAAAGCATTATTTTGCAGCAGGGTGGAAAAGCATTCCTGTATTGTGGCAGACACTGTAATGTTATCCTATGGGAAAATGCTTCATCTTCAGAGTGCCGTAACTTTGTAGCCCTCCAATATGTTTTCACCAAGCCACCAGAAGGCACATCTATAGCATGTTGGCTCTCTTCCTTCCAAATTTCAGCCCCATAGACCAAACCATTGTTTTGCAGTAGGGTGACAAAGAATTCCTGTTATTTTGGGCATAGTGTCGCAAAATAGTGTCACAATCACGACACTTTCGCAAATGAAATCACAAAAGATAGGTGAGTGCGACACTACTTTGCGACACTACTTTTTACAAAAATTTGAAAAACATGTTTCTGGGGTGTTTAACCCCCAAATAATGACGTGGCTAGCATCCTCAGGGCCCGACTAGGTAAACACAAAAATAATTGGGTCCCTAGAGGGTCCCAAATTTAAATGCCAAGCATTTCTGTGACCACTAACTGAAAAAAAATGGCTGACTCATGACACTACAGGGGCCACTTGTAACACTAAAAACTGCATTTGTGACACTTGAACTCTTTGTTAACTTTTCTGATTGACTATAATGGGAAACTTGTTTTTTGAATAACTTTTGAACCATTTAATATTTTTTCATGAAATCTTTGAAAGGCACATTGGGGACCATGGCCGCATGTTCTCTGAAGGGTTTGGACTGGTTGCACAAACCATTCGACCTGTAGTCAAGAGCAAAGAATGCACAAAAAAGCATAAATGCGCTCTGAGATGTCACTTAATAACTCTGCAACTGTATATCTGACCAGTACAAAATTTGGTAGATCCCAAGATCTGTGCTAATGCTCTGTACCTACCAAATTTCAGGCAAACTCAATATATGGTGGAAAAGTTATTAAGGTGCAAAATTTCACCATGAAACCTTAAATGTGTTACTCAACCCTAACTATAGCTGCATTAGTGTGCAGCTATAATATATTATGGTAGCACTGTAGTGCTACCATAGTTAGGGTTGAGGAGCCATTTACATGTTAAACCTAAAATTTTGCACCTTAATAACTTTGCAATCATTAAAACGGATTTGCCTGAAATTTGGAATACACGATCAAAAACCATACATCTGGGCCGGCCCGGTGGTGCTGAGGGTTGAGGCGCTGGACACCACACCTCACTCCACTCTGGTGACCCGGGTTCGGGAGTGGACTCGGGTCGCTGGTGGGCCGGCCGGGGGGAGTTCGGCTTGATCATCCCACGACAGCTTGCCTACTCCGGGGAGGGTTAAGGCTATAGCCCAAACACTTGTCTGACTCCGAGCGGAGGCTCAGAGTACTGCAAGCCCTCAATGTTAAGGGGAAGGGTTGCCGACATACAGAGTGACACGGGTGCTTTGTGCCTTGATGTCAGGGGTCCTACGCTGTAGGGGGTGGGAGAAAAGTGGAAAAAATGCCTGCCATCGCCGGGAAGATGGAGCCCCCGGAGACATGCCCTCAATGTGCCTTCACCCGCCCAATGGCCCCCGGACCAATGAAAGCTGATTGTTGGGGTAAGGGGGCTCTGCCCCATCCATGCTCGGGAGGTAAACCGAAGCTCCATGGGGTTCCTGTGGGGTCATATGGGCAGGGTGGAAGGCAGAGGGATGTCTACCTTGGGGCTCCTGAAGGGTCGGGGATGGCAGGCAGGAAGGCGAATAAATAGTCATTTAAAAAAAAAAACATACATCTGGGATCTGCCAACTTTTTTACTGTTTGGATATACAGCTACGGAGTTATTAAGCGTGATCTGCGTGCGCGTTTACGCTTTTTTGTAATTCTTTTCTCATCTCTACAGGTCACACGGTTTGTGCGATAGGTCCAAAATCTTCAGGGAATGTGCGACCGGGGTCCCCGATGTGCCTTTTGAAGATTTCGTGAAAAAATGTTAAACAGTTCAAAAGTTATTCAAAAAATAATTTCCCATTATAAGTCAATGGGAAAAGTTAAAAGTTTGAAAGTGTCACAAATGCAGTTTTTACTTTCGAAAATGGCCCTTTTACTGTCGCAAATCTGACATTTTGTTTTCAATTGGTGATCAGAAAAATGCTTGGCATTTTAAATATGAGACCCTCTAGCTACCTAATTCTTTTTGTATTCACCTAGTCAGACCCTGAGGATGCATGTCTTTATTTTGGAGAAAAACAACCTAGAAATCAGTTTTTAAAATTTCTGGAAAAAGTACTTTCGAAAAGTAGTGTTGCACTTGCGACACTGTCGAATGAATTTGTGAAAGCTTTCGTAAAGTTCAACAGTATTTTTCCAGGCTGTGGGAAAATGACAGCAATTCTTTGCCACCCTGCTGCAAAAGAACAGTTTGGTGTTTTGGGCTTAAATTTGGAAGGAACGCAGCCAACATCTCACAGATGTGCCTCTCAGTGTTTCGGTGAAAAAATATTACATGGCAGCACAGTGACGGCACTCCAAAGCTGACATTTTTTCCCATAGGATAACATTACGGCGTCTGCTGCATTACAGGAATCCTTTGCCGCCCTGCTGCAAAATAACGGTTTGGTCTTTTGGGATGAAATTTGGAGGGAGGAAAGTCAACATCCCACAGATGTGCCTTGTCATGGTTGGGTAAAGAAAAATTACAGGGAGAGAAAGTTATGGCACTGCAAATTTGTCTTTTTTTCCCATAGGATAACATTACGGCGTTTGCTGTGCCTTCCAGGGCCCGTATCTCGGAAACGGTGTGAGATATGGTATTTTCGTCTGAAAAATGCTTAAAGTGCAAAACTAGCCAGGAAAGTGATAATTCATATGGCTTTTAAATTTTTTTTCAATGTCATACGGTTCCTGAGATATAAGCAATTTAGTATTCCAAGTCCTTATTTTCTGTTCCGAGAGCCATTATTATACATACATACATTCTTTGTACTCACTGTCTTTCTATATGCAGCTTTTGGGGAACACTATTGTGTGCATTTACATAACTGTTACCCTTAATGCTTCTGCTTGTGGTTCTGTACCTGTTTCATTTACTTTTCCTGTCTACGCCACCTTGTGCATTACCCTTTGCGTTTTCATTTGTGCTTGTGTTTCTGCAATTTTAACCATTTGTGTCTACAGTACTGTTTATCTTTGTATTTTGCTTTGTGTCACTATGCATATTGCCATTTGTGTTTGTGGGCATTGTGTTACTATGTGACAAGACATCACCGCGCACTCCTGTCGCTGTATTACATTCACTATTTCTCAGTACTGTCTATCTTTGCGTTTCGCTTTGTGTCACCAAGCACATTACCATTTGCATTTGCAGGCCCTGTGTTAGTATGTGAAAAGACATCACATGGCAGGAGCATACATTCACTATTTCTCAGTACTGTTTATCTTTGTGTTTCACTTTGTGTCACCATGAGCATTACCATTTGAGTTTGTGGGCACTGTGTTAGTATGTGAAAAGACATCATGTGGTGGGAGCATGGGGCCCGAAGGGCCCTGCTCTCCCATTGCTGTATTACATTCACTATATCTCAGTGCTGTTTATGTTTGTGTTTCACTTTGTGTCACCATGTGCATTACCATTTGGGTTTTCGGGCACTTTGTTAGTATGTGAAAAGACATCATGTGGCTGGCGCATACATTCACTATTTCTCAGTACTGTTTATCTTTGTGTTTCGCTTTTTGTAACCATGAGCATTACCATTTGCATTTGTGGGCACTGTGTTAGTACGTGTGAAGACATCATGTGGCGGTTCGGGCCCCATGCTCCCGTTGCTGTATTACATTCAATATTTGTTAGAGTAATTCTCAAAAAGAAGGGAAATTAGAGAGAAACACTCTGTTACTGCATCAGTTAGTGTGTTTCCACAGTGACAGAAGTGAGGAAATTCTGTGTTAGGGTTCAAAAGCATAAATGTGCATTCACCCCCCACCCCCCTGAGCACCACTGGCACACAGAGAGACACACACACACACATATATGGAAGTAGGGGGGAGAACCAAGGCAACACAACCAATCACAGATAATCAGCAGGAGGTGTCAGAAATAATATACAACTAGTCTACATACTTCATACTGAGTGGAGAGCCACAGCAAAAATACACCTATGGACATGAATAGTGTAGCTCTGTCATTGCAGCTGTAGAGAAGTTAGCACACTTAGGAGTGTCATTGCAGGTGTACAGAAGTTAGTACACTGAGGAGTTGCACAGTCTCATGGGGTAGGGGACTACAACTCCAGACTACTTGCTGCATGTTAAGTGAAGAGCCACAGGCAAAGAAGAGTGATGCAGATCACTTGTACACTTCTCTGATTACAGGTACAGTGTCGTTAGCACAATTATCACTTAAATGGCCTCAGCCAGGCAATGCCTTTCCAAACTGTGACATCAGGTACTGGATCCTCAGTAGAGACCCACAGCACAGCTGAGGGTATGGACATTAATGGTAGATGTCAGTGATTGCAGGTACACTCAAGTTAGCATAGTTAGTGTTTGTGGGGGGATCAGACAGGTGATGCCCCCCACAAAATTCGTACTGCATCGTGAGTACTGATACACAGCAAGACTGAGGCAATGGACATCAATGGTACACCTCTATATTTGTTGGTTGACACAAGTTAGCACAGTTAGGATTTGTATGGGCTCACCCAGGCAATTTTCTCATGCATACCAGTTACTGATCATGACTGTACAGCCACAGCTGCATGGACTTAGTTAGCAATGTCGCATATCTCTCTACACCAGCTACTGCACTCTGACTGCAGACTCACAGGAAAAGTAAAGGTGGTACATACTAGTTAATTTAGTTAGGAATTACAGGACCTCTGTCAGTTAATGTCTGAACCTCTAGCCCACATACTGCACACTGAGTGGAGATTACAGAAGAAAAAAGCCCATGGAGATGAACAGTGTCTTGGGGGAACTGCATTTGCAGACCACTTGCTGCATCCTGAGTGAACAGCCACAGGAAAATATAGACAATGCACGTCAGTTGTACAGCTCCCTGATTGCAGGAACAGTCCAGTTAGCACAGTTATCACTTGAATTGATTCAGACAGGCAGTGTGTCTTCAAACATAACAGCAGGTACTACATTGTGAGTGGAGATACACAACACAGGTGAGGGCATGGACATCTCAGTGGAGATACACAACACAGGTGAGGGTATGGACAACAATGGTAGACATCACTGATTGCAGGGATACTGACGTTAGCTCAGTTAGGATTTGCATGGATTTAGGCAGCTAATGCTGCCCCCCCCAAAAAATTTGTACTGCATCATGAGTGGTGATCCACAGGAACAATAAGGCACTGGAGATCAATGGCACACCTCTGTAATTGTAGGTACAGTGAAGTTAGCACAGTTAGAAGTTGTAGCACACATAGCAGCTACTGCATCCTGACTGTATAGCCACAGCTGCATAGTGTTAGATAGTGAAGTACCACACCTCGCTACAGCAGCTACTGCCCGCTGACTGGAGAGGCACAGGAAAACTAAGGGTGGTACGGACTACTTAACACACTTAGGAATTATGAGAACTGTGTCAAGCAATGCGCCACATCCTAACCCATGTGGTGCATACTGAGTGGAGAGCCATAGCAAAAAATAAGCCAAAGGACACATGTGTGTGGTATTATTTCTTCCAGTTGATTTGCATGCTTAAAAGGAACAACAGTTACATTCTAATGTTATAATGTTATGGTTCAGTAAAGACTCAACACAGGTGATTAAGTTAAAAAAAGATTTATTGCCAATTGGTGAAACTGAGAAAGGGCCAATTAAGATTTAAATTTTTTTACAAAATCAGTCTCACAATACAATCCTTGTATGTGTGTACTCATTGCTTGGAATATATCTAAATGTGTGTCATGCATAGTGAGTAGATGATATGGTTTGGAATAAGTATGTACATACGGAAATACGAGCATAGAAAGAAGGCAGCAGCAGAAGAAGGCAATTGGGTCTATTAAGTCTGCTCATATTGCAGGGTCTGTATCTTGAGCTAATGTCTTTGCTATCCCTGCACAGTCCTCCCATCCTCCCTAGGCATGATTCTTATCTTCCCCCTATGCATATACCTGGCTCTTTTATAGCTGGTCGCTGTCTTTAATGAGGTGACCTCTTCTAGCAGCGCAGTGCAAGTGTTCACTACTCTTTGTGAGAAGAAGTGCTTTCTGACATTCCTTCTAAGCCTCCCAGCATCAAGCTGAAGACTGTACCCCCTCATGATATGTTTGCCACTCAGCTTGAAGATACTTTGGTTATCAATATTATTTATACCTTTTAAGTAGTTGAATGTTCCAATCATGTCTCGTCCCTTTGTCCTGTCCTACATTAATGAAGGTATATCAGGAGCTTCTAACCAGTGATTACACACATGAAACAGTGATGATTTGTTATTATTGTGTGACTGATAATGTGTATGTTCCTGGGGTGGTTGTAAAACCAGATGCTAAGTGTTCAAGTACTAGAATATAAAAATGTTATGATTTTAGTGACATTAGATAACTGGTATGTTCAGTTAAATATTTTAAGATATATCACTGACTAGGTGCATATGGAAAATTCCCACCTGACCTCTCAATAGAGGCGATCATAAACATTGTCAGGAACAGGTATGAAGTGCATTGTGATCAGTAAAAGTGTCTGATTTACAATTTCCAGCATTATTAACATAGATTACATTTACTTGTATAACAAGTACAACTGATTTCATATTATTACAGGTACAACATACATTTCTTTCAATGGTTACATTAGTTACTATATCAGTTCTGAACTAGTAAATAACAAATGTGCATAGCATGTTGTTTTTATGAAAGATATGGGTCACTGAACTTAATTACTATAGTATTCTATTATATGTTAAGGAGAAATTGTTCGCTTGACTCTTATAGTAACACTTTTACTAGAACAATTAAACTAGTTAACAACAATGGTGAGATGAAATGAGAATGTAAATATTATTTACATGTCATTACATAGGTATGCAAGAGTCATTTGATAATAAGCTGCAATACTCCAGTATTCACACTTGCTTCATTATGACTAGAGTTTTATATTTACATATGTACTGTTTCAGTGTAACAAATACATCAGGCAGAGTTCAACATGATGAAGGTTGCATGGTGAAAGAATGATGCTGTTGTCAAGATGTCAACAGATAATAGACAAAAAAAGCTGGTGATAGAAAACTTGTGACAGAGTGTTCTCTTTGGTGAATGAGACATCTGTTAGACACTTATTTAAAATGATAAGGGACAACTTTTGTGTCTCTGCAGAGGCAAAAAGTTAGCAACTGGCAACAACTTCTTGTTATGTATGGGTATGATACACCTACAAGAAAAGATATGTACAGAACAGGGGAGCCAGAAAGGACTCTGTTTTGACATGTACAATCTTCGATAGACATGTAAGCGTGGTTTCTCTAGTGACTGTGAATACTGTTGGCACCGATTGAAGCCACTATAACAATTTCCATGTTGTCACTGATCCACACAAGATCTTAGATGTCATAGTGCATGACATGTCTCTGGAAGTATATCATTTTGTTGATATGCTACAGTTTATTGAGAGTCGTAGATTGGAAACAATTGTACTGCTCTACGACTGATTCTGTCACAAAGTAGTCCTTAAAAAATAACACATGTTGTCTGCTATTCTTCTGAAAAATGAAGGTCATCATAATTCATCAATATTAGAAGATATGCATTTTTTAAGTGTCGTGGCAGTCTCTGTTTAAAACTGCTTGTAGAGTAGTCACACTCTACCCATCCACTTCTGTACCTTAGCAAACAGGTGTAATGGCCAGAATGCATAGATTGACCATGGTGATAGACTACACTGTGAGTGTCAAACACTGATTGGTTAAAAACTATTCTACCAGCTGTGTGATCTGTGATGGGAGTGTCAACTTTGAGCCCGTTGGAGTCAAATCTATGCAATATAAGCAACAGATATTGAGATGAACTCCTGAGATGTATGGACTGAGTACATCTGCCTCCACACCTTTTACAGGAGTCACCACATTGAGCATTTGTAAATTGCTGTTGAAATTTGACACTTTTGGCTTGAGGGACAAAAAGAGTAATCCACAGCATGTCTTCTGTGGTTTCACACTGTGAATGACCACACGATACACATACATATTTGGTTACATATGACACAGTGAAGTACTGGCACATTTGAGTGCCGTCTTCATCCAAGTTGTTTATGATAGCCATCATAAACTCACTAGTGTCTTGCTGTATGTCTGTAGCAAATGTACTGCATCCATCATATGTACCTAACACCTGCTGTAGTGGTGTTAGTGACTGCACATTGTTAGACTGGTCAGAAGCCATGTTGACAATCTGCTTCAATGCCTTTGATAGGGGGAGTGTCTTGTGAAGCAGATATTGCTCTGCACAAAGTATGGCATGTGGAGAAAAACTTGCATAGCTGAGTTAGCATAGCAGTTCACTCTAGTGCTGTTGTCAAAGACTGGCACAGCAGCTACACCAACTAATTTATGATGAACAGCTGGCTCTGAATGTGTAGTTGATATTGTGACCTTGCTTGAACTCTTTAGAGTTGAATCACTTGTGGAAGCTCATGCCTGTTTGCTGACACATGTAGATATGACTGTATGATGTGAGACAGCCAGATACGTAAGCAGTGGTATTAAAGACATTTGTGGCTGATGCGGAGTACGTAACCTGTTGTACTCAACAATACATCACTTGTCAGCTCGTATCTTCTGACGTGTAAGAGTTATAATGTGCAACCCAGAAAGACTACGGACATGTGAAAGTGCCACGTAGCTCATGCCATCCTTGAAAATGTCTGTATCTATGTCCACCATTGCTGAATCCAAACTCAAGCCCTGAAATTTGTGACTAGAAACAGCATATGCAACACATAGTGGAAACTGTTTCCTGTTTACATAGATATCCTTAAATACCTGAAATTTCACACAGGTGCGTTCTATCTGTACAGGCTGTTCAATGTTGTCAAAGTGAACTACAAGTGTCTCGATATATGTCCTCTGGACATTGTAGACAAAGTCAGTGATGTTTCCCATGGCACCTTTTACCATGCCTCGTTCAACATTGAGATTACATCGTAGCATGATATGTGCATTCCTACAAAGTGTAAGAACAGCTTCTAGGCCAGCTGTGCATGAAACATCTGACTTCAGTTCAGTGAGTCGTTCAGTCATCTTTGCTACTAGGTTGAGACTAAGAATGAGACCATCAACTGTATCAACAGCATGCAGAGTAAGAATTTCTTGGTTTTCTCTCAGCAGCATAACATTGTTGAACTCAGTGCATTTCTTTAGTTGTGGCATGAGACACACTATGTGTGTGCCTGTAGAGTACACATTGCTGAAAGCATTACATGCTCTTTCTATGGATGTAGTATCTACTCTGATTTTCCGATCGTTTAACATAGCAACATGTTCTGGTGATAGAGAACCTGTACGAGCTTGATCTAAAAGTGATTTGCAAGCCAGAACACCAATTTGGCACATGTTCTTATACAACTCAACATAGGTGAATAACTCCCAAATGTTAAAACCTGCAATGCAGCCGAGTATGTTCTTAGTTTGCTTGGCAGTCAGAGTTGCAAACACATGCTCTGCATTAACTGGTGCAAGCTGTAAAAGGTCTCCCAATACAACAATACTTTTGCCACCAAATGGTAATCCATCATCAGTACCGAAGATCTCCTGTAGACTTAGGTGTATACAGGCAAGCATTACATTGGAGACCATGCTGATTTCATCAATGATGAGTAATTTCATCTTTGTGAACATGGAATGGAGCTGAGATGCAACCTCAAATGACAGCTTACAATACTCTCCTGTTTTGCCATGTTCCATTGGCAACATAAAGAGACGGTGTAATGTAACTCCACCAATGTTGTATGCAGCTAGTTCTGTGGGAGCAGTAACAGCAACAGACACTGATGACCCTGTCAGGCTCCGTATTTCAGCAGTGATGGCTTCAATAAGGAAACTCTGTTCTGTGCCAGCTGAACCACTAACAACGATCAGTAGTGGTTTATAGTCAAGACAGTCAAATTTTTTTGTTTCATGTAGTAGGCCATGTCGAACAGCATCAATGACTTGAGAGTGAACTACATGTTGCTGCTGATTCAGTCTTTATCTCAAGTCAGCTGGGTTGACAGTGGAGTGTGTTCCATGTTCCATGGCAGTCTCAATTTCTGAAATTAACACTTATGGGGTATTTAAAGGCAGAGGTTCACCTAGAACAGCTTGTCCCTCTGGATCAAGATTGTCTTGTGAGCAAATAGGAGTGTCTTCCTGAAGCTGCTTCTCTGCCTTCTCAAGCTGTTCTTTCTCAACCTCCAGTCTCTGCATGTATGTCTCTGAGTATTCAGTTTTGAAAGTCTTGTAACTGAGACTGAATTCTTCCTCGAATTTATCACAGTCACCTTTTAATTCAGACTCATTCCTCCAGGGTCTAAATAGGACTAGGAGGGCAAAGTAGTAATGCTCTCTGCTCTCCAATGTGCCTAGATGTAATGTACAGTGGTCTATGAGCCATGGCTTGTGTCTCTTTATGAGACAGCCATTCACTCCGTTCACCTTGTAAATGTGGTGTGTTGAGTCAGGTGATATATCTGCCTTGTAGTCATATCACTTAGCCACCTGAAAGAGACACATATCATCCATGTCATTGTGTCTATGGGGGTAGTATGTGTCTATCAGGTTATTCTTCAAGATATGTTTTAAAGAAGGTCTATTGGCAGCGAGTTCCTCAATCTCAGCATGGGGAATCAGTACACGTTTGCGTTTCTCTTTGCAGTTCACACTGAGAAACCGGACAGCATCAGACTTACCATACAGATGTGTACCCATTAAATGGTCACTGACTTCATTAGCTCCACATTCTCTGTGTGAAAGGGTCTTCAAGCCCAATGACCACAGCTGAGATGTCAGGCTCTTGATTGAACTGGTAATATCTTCCCAAAGATCTTGCAAGCTAGTCTGCTCATGCTTGGTTATAAACAAAGTCACATACTGCACCAGGGCCAATGAGTTGTCAGCCACGAACTGAACATCTATGTTTGCTTGCCACATTAGGAGAAGAGTTGGGTTGTAGTCATTGATGTACACCTCTTTCTTATCTCAGGGTAACTCGTATACTCTCTTGGTTGATTTTGCCTTCAAGTGGTGTCACAGTGCTGAAAAAAGTTAATTCATGGAACCATCCTGACAAACTCGTCTAGGGACTCTGAAGCGACATCGTGTGTACCAATTAGATTTGTTCTTTACTACTCGCCGGCAGTATTTTGCACAATTATGTCACTGGTACTTTTGTACCAACTTCAATAGTGTAAGAATGTCATACTTGTCTGGAATGTGACAAGTGATATATTGCTTGATGAATGCTAGCACTTGTGCTGCTTCATGTTCACCTATGTGTGGTGCATCCTTGATCCACAATAACATATGAATTTGAGTGGCACCCCGTGCTTGATATTCCATCCTCCAAAAGCAATGCTCCACAGTACCAAGTTGTGGATTGTCCTTTGACAATATGAAAGTCAGAATGTCATGGAATCACTTGTGAAAATGTCTTGTGACAGACACAGGATCAAGTGAACACATTTTTCCAACAGTCATTGATGAAATGCCGTCAACATCAGAATTTGCCCACTTCAACAGTTCAATGAGCTTGTCCCAGGCATATTCAGCACAACTAAGTGTGACAAACCATGTAGCTGCACCATACTCTTGCAGCATTGTCAACACTTTGGAATGTCTGCGATACCAATATTCATTGGTGCTACATAGACTTGAAAGTATGGAAGACAGATTCATTTGCACATTTTCATCTTTATGCTTTAATTTCTCTAGAAATTGAGTAGCTGTTATTCCATCTAGTGGAGTTGTGAGACGAATAGTATGTGCAATAGACACAGACAGACTGCTAAGTTCGCTCTCCCAGAGGAGATGAAACAGCTACTGTATGTCACGTCTGAATTTGCCATCTTTACTGAGCACACGGCTAGTGTGGTACTCAGCACCCTGTACACGTACTTCCCTTTCATCTAGCCATCCACCTGACCCTTTTGGGAATAAGTCTGGGAAACAGCGTGCTTCTAGTTTTGCCTCCCAAATGCTGACAGGCTCACCTTCCACCTGTTTCATTTGACAGAGATCAATGTTGTCTCCTACTGGATCTCTGCCATGTAGTGGGTGAATTGTGTACTGTTCACACACATTGTCACTTGTCTGTCCACTGACCTTCTCAATCATTGGCTTAGTTGTTTCTAAGAGATCATGTTGAACAAAGAGACTAGTCATGTGATCAATGTCAAGGTCTGCATAAAAGGATTTTTGCTCTTTAAATAACTAAGAGCAAGCTTTACCTTCTGTACATTGACATCTTGCCAGATGACCTTGGACTTACTGGGAACACCATTTACAAGAATCACCAAACTATTTTCCATAGAGATTGCCTCCACATTTTCCTGTAGAGGAAGTGGGAGATACATCACGGAACCCTTTAGAGATCTAATGAGTTCTTTCTGTGAAATGTTACATGTTTTTGTGTTCAGACATAGAATGGTTTGAAATGGTTTCATTGTCTGAATTAGAATGCGTTCAAACATATTCAATGTCGCAGTCTCACTTGGTGTAACATTGGCCTCCATATTATTCAACAGTGACCTTGGTGGCAGAATGTTGGACTTTAGTTTGGAGAAACAGTGTTTGCACAGCACAATGGTGGTCTGTAACTGAAAGTCAGATTTCATCAGCAAAAATGCTGAAAGACAGAACCACATGTCATTGTATGGTGACAAGGTTTCAAGGTTCACTGTGACTGTTTGCTGTAGCACAGACGGTCACATGACACACTTGCAGAGTCAAACTTCTGAGCCTTTGCCAGCTCAAATTTTGCAATTTCTTTGCTGTACTGTTTCAGTATGTCACTTTCTAACACAGAAACAGATGTTTCAGCAGAACTTGCTGACTGATAAATAGTTGTGTCTGGTACAGAAGTCACACGTTGCAGATATTTGAGAAATGTGATGGCACCCTGCATGTCACCAGACTACAGTAAGTCAGTTAAACAAGTGTACTGATTTACAACTCATCGAACTTCATATACCCTGTATACAAAGTTTCACATGCCTGTTTGATACACTCCCAGCATCTGCATGTTGTGAAAGACACTGTCACAAACACCACTATTGAGGCATGCTAGTGAGTGACCCATAAGTCCAGTATGTGGATGGATTTCATAAAGGTCAATCTTGTTAAACAGTTTATATCTTTCTTTGCGATCTGTTATCACAGATACATTGAGAAACTGTTCAACTTTTTCAAATGACAATTGCCTAGGGTTGCAGGTTTCATCACATGGCCAAGAGAGACAGTGCTATTTATGGGACACAGTGGTTGCATCACAGTCATCATTTGTGTCCATTGCTGTGTCATCACAGACACTCAGCACATTGACCAGCTTACCGGACTCATCAATGGTGAACTTGCTTTCTTTTTTCTCTGAATAATAAGATTCTTCCCAGAAATATGCCTCTGAGTGCTGTGTGTGTATATCCAGTGACCTGTGAATACATCACAGAAATTGTGCACAGTCAAAGTAGGATAGCGTTGTAGCCTTTTTTTGATGTTGTACACAACTTTTCTGACTAGTTCAAGCACATGAGACATCTTATGCCATAAACGTTGAAAAACAAATACTGCTCTATTAACAAATGTGCATACTTTGAGATGCAATTTCATCAAAGTCAGATGACTCTTTGTCTTTTTGTGCTCATGTCTCATCACGGCAGCAATAAGCCTGTCGATCTTAGCTTTTATTGCTAGCGATCGGAAATACTTTCACCTGCTCAGATGAAAATCACCAGCTGTGAGTTGACGGTGCTGTTTAGAAGGTCTGTTTATGGTTGCTGTAGCAATAGTTGTGTTTTGTCTGAGAGATCTACACAACTGTTGCTCAGGTAAATATTTTTTACTTGCTGTTGAGCAAGTATGTGGTTTTGTTGTGGAGTGAGTTACTGTAGAGTTCACTATTCCAGTAGAACTCTGTATTGTTTTATGTCTTGAACTCGCATCAATTTTTTTTATCATTCTTAAGCAACAGTGAACTACTATGATACCTGTTTCATCTTTCTATACATGCACATCTGTGTTTACTAGGCATCTTTCAATCTGTCAGTTCACAGTAGCAGTCAGCAATGTTACAGTAGTATCAGACACCTGCATAAAAGAACAGAAAAATAAAATATCCGTAAATATTTGCGTTGATCACTTCTAACATTGTATATTGACACAGATGATTTATGTATAAAATATTTAAAAAAATGTTTAAGAAAATGCTGTAATCAGATTGGTTGTTCAGATTTTGACAGTCTTTGATTCATGTTACACTGTCCTGTATAGCGTTCTCACCATGCCACATAGATTTTTTTTGTACTATTTCACTGTTCAGCAAAGCAGAATCATTGCAATTCTATATAGTGATTTTGACCTAGTATTGTTAAACTGCTTGTCAAAGAACTACTTTATTTAAAAGCTTTCTGTAAATGAGTAACAGATTAATAAAGTCAACTTCAAACACTCAACTTTTTAATATATTTTTTTAATATCTTTTTATTAAGTGTTTTTCCATCTAGTTACACAATGAACAGAACAGAATTCCAGTGCAGTCTTACAGTGTGCAGTACCGTTTTTGACATTTAAAAAAAAAAGAGACTTTTCATATTGTACCTCATATAAGAAAATACATTGGGTTATCCAACAGGTGAAACCGCAGGTCTAAAGGTGAACAAGGAAAAAAATGCCTTTATAGTGTTTCCACCGAATTATTTGCCTAAGTAGGATTCAAATACTAAAATCCAAACTCAGCGAGGGTACATGTTGGAACCACTGATTCCACTTCTGTGTTCATAGAATAGATCCACCCCATAGCTCAATGTTAAAGGTCTCAGCTTTATAAATTTCAGACATTATTTGTCTCCAATTTTGAACAGAAGGAACCTGAGGCCTCATCCAGCATCTTGTGATTGCTTTCTTAGCAGCAATAAAGCATATTGGGAGTATGGACTTTTCCCAGGGGGGAGCATGGTCCTGATAGACCCCATAAGGAATTGTTCAGCAGTTAGTTCAACTGGTTCTGAGAAAAGAGTGATTAGTTCATTTTGAAAAGTTTGCCAAAAAGGCATGAGGGATGGACAGGACCAGAAAACATGACCAAGAGTAGCCCGATGACACCCACAGTTTCTCCAGCACCTCCCAAATGTGTGCGGGAGATATTTCATTAAAACTGAGGGAGCTCTCACATATCTAGAGCAACATTTCCATGCAAACTCTCTCCCATAAGGAGATGAGGTAGATTTTATCTCAATGAATGATGTTTTTGACCATAAATCTGGGGTGATTTGTAATTGCAAGTCTTTATTCCAGGAGGACAAAGTAGAGATTGAGGTATTGGGGAGACCAGAATGTAGTTCTGTATGAATTAGGCCAATTAGGTGGGTTTCTATTCTTCCCTCACTCACTTCGATGAACAGTTTAAGCAAATTCGGAGTAGGGGTGGGCATTCTAGGAGGTATTATGTTGTTACGGAGGATATGATTACGAATCTGAAAGTATCGAAAATGATCAGAGATCCCAAGTGTAAATAAGGACTGGAGCCTATCAAAGAGGATAATACCTTCAGGAGACAGGAACTGATACATGTGCAATAAGCTCAATGTGCACCATCTCTAAAAGGCTTGGTCCATATAATTGGGGATGAACTTTTCATCTTGTGAAATTAGTTTACAATATTTGAATATTTTTTGAATGGGGCCTGCTTTTCTTAATTGTTTCTAGAGCTTATATGTTTGAGCTGTTATTTCAGTTAAGGATGAGGGGCTAAGGGATTTACCATCAGAGGAGAACAGTATCTTCTTTATGTCATGTAAGCCGTTGAGTTGAAATTCTATAGTTTTCCAAGGAGAATTATATGACTCCATGAGCCATAGTATTAGAATTCTTAGGAATGCCGCTTGAGCATATAGGTGGAAATCTGGGAGATTCAGGCCTCCTTGCTTAAGAGATAATTTAAGAATAGATAGTCTAACTCTAGGATGATTTTTCCCCCAAATAAAGTTTTGAATAATTTTATTCCAGGATGTAAAATAAAACTTAGAGGGGAAATAGGGGATAGTCTGGAGCAGATAAAGAATCCATGGGAGGATATTGGTACAGATTATTAATATTTTTCGGTGTAGAGAGACACAAAATGGAGACCATCTGTTCAGGTCTGCTTGTATCTGGACTGTAAGAGGTTTGTAGTTAGATAACTCGATAACCCCAGGGTAAAAAGGGAGGTTGATGTCCAGGTATTTTATTTTAGTTGTCCGCCATTTGAAGGGAAAAGCCTTTGTTATCTGGGAAGAGGGAAAATAGTTGAAGGATAATATCTCAGTTTTATTTATGTTCAATTCGGAGTCTGATAGTTTCTCAAACTGTATGAGTATTTTCCATGTTGATGGGATCGATTGTGAAGGAGACAGTAGGGTTAGCATGATATCGTCAGCAAATAGCCCTACTTTATATTCTGTTTGGGCTATCGGAATACCTTCCACCGAAGGGGTGTTTCGAAGGTAAGCCGCAAGAGGTTCAATGAACAAGGTGAAAAGATAAGGGGATAAGGGGCAACCTTGTCTGGTCCCTCTGGCCAGTGGGAGGGGTCAGGAAAGGAACCATTAACTCTGAGATATGCTTTAGGAGAACTGTACATCTTTTCTAAACAGGCTATAAATTGTGAAGGAAAATGAAACATTTTGAGCGTTTCCAATAGGAAGGGCCATGAGACCCGATCAAAGGCCTTTTCCGCATCTAGGCTAATAAAGACCACTGGGATTTGCCTGGATCATATGAATTCTTGTAATAACAAGACTGTACAGATACTATCAGTTGTGTTCCTGCTTTTAATGAATCCGGTTTGATCAGTATGTATTATATTGGGGATTATATTTTCTAGTCTTGTTGAAAGTATGGCCATATAAATTTTGTAATCAACATTTAGGATTGAAATTGGTCTATAAGATTTGGGGTCCATAGATTCCTTGTTAGATTTTATTATTGGTGCTATTGTAGTATAATCCCACGAGGGGGAAGGATCCCTCCCTGAGAAATATCATTAAAAAGTGCATGTAGTTTGGGGACTAGATCTTTTTTAAACTTTTTATACCACTCTGGGATGAGTCCATCTGGACCAGGGCATTTTCCTGATTTAGTATTATTAATTGTCTCTTCTATCTCTAGCAAGGAAATCGGAGCATTTAGAGAGTTAATTTGAGGGGGGGTGAGGGTTGGGAGATTGGCTTGGGTCAAGAATTGTGTTATTTCTGGGTAATTTGGTGTTTTAGGGGGGAATAAAGTTTAGTAAAGTAATCCATGAAGGCCTTCTGAATGTGGGCCATTGTACGGTGGGTTTGTCCCAAGAGAGGGTTTCTAAGGTGGAGAATTGTGGAAGATGCCTTGCTGTTCCTTAGTCTATGTGTTATGTATTTAACACTCCTGGGACCACCCTCGTGTATAGTTTGACGTAGATAGTACAAGGACTGTCGGACTTTACTATCGATTATCTTCTGGAGATCTGCTTTCGTGTTTCTAATCAAAAATTGGAGTTCTACGTCTCCTTCCCTGTAAAGCAATTGGAAATGTTTAAGCTGGTTAGATAATCTGTGATATTCTAGGTCTCTTTCCTTATTCTTTCTGGAGGAGTAAACTATCAGTTCCCCCCAGATAGTAGCTTTCATTGCATCCCACAGCATAGCTTGAGATATGGTGGGGTCGGAATTTTCTGTAAAGAATCTGGAAATTTTAGATGATAGGGAATCAACGAAGTCTTGATCCGACAAAATCGCTGGGTTAAGTCTCCAGAGTGATCTCTTCCCTTCCCTTCCCAGGTCAAGGAAAATGATTAATGGGTGATGGTTCGATAATAGTTTAGGGCCTATACTAATATCCTGGACAAGTGATAAATGCTCACAGGTTGTCAGGACATAATCTAATCTTAAGTAGGTATTAAATCTAGGGGAATAATAGATGTATCCAGGATCTGATGGGAATATCCTTTGCCATACATCAATCAGGCCCAGGTGTTCAATGGACAATTTAAATTGTCTGGTGGTTTTGTTGTTTCTGTGGTTAAGGGGTTTTGAGCAGTCCAACTGGGGGGATAGGGTCAAATTAAGGTCACCACCCAAGATCAGCTGGCCTTTCAAGTTGGATAGTAGGATGGTGATGAAGTGTCTGTATACTGGAAGAGTGGTGGAGGGGTGAAGTAAATGCTGGCTAGGGTTATTTGTTTGCCGAATAGCAGTCCCTGTACTATTATGTAGCATCCACATGTGTTTGTTCGATTTCCATGTGCGTATTTCTAGGAATAAGGATTACAGCACCTCTTTTCCTGCCCGTGGGGTGGGATGAGGCAACCACCCTGTATCTCCCCCCCATTTCAGCTTGAGGTGTTCTGCCTCCGACAGGTGAGTTTTTTGCAGGAAAATTAAATCCGAGGACTGTTTAGATAGGCATTTCATGAGTCTAGCACGCTTGATTGGATCATGTATCCCATTTATATTGTGGAAAAATATCTTAACAGGATTAAGCATAGGCATTTTTACAAGTAAAAATATTAATATTAATTTTCTGTCTCTTTCCTCTCCAGGGAGAAGATGGAGGGGAAGATCTGGACCATGCTACCCCCCTCCAGGGCTGACCCTAGGTTTCACCAAAAGAGTCTCGGAATTACAACATCCATCCATCAATAAAATCTGTGTACAACAAAACTGGTCCATTGTGTAGTTATTTTCCTCCCTCCTCCCCCCCAAATGGCAACTCTGTAGGTGCCAAAACAAGCAACAAAGTAAAGATCTACTTAGGAAAACTATGAACAGTATTATAAAAAACCAACAACTTTTCCCCGAAACTTCCATCAGAGGTAAGGGATGGTATTTGTTTAGAGTACCTTCAAGGGATAAACCTATATATATTTTGATCTCCAAATGGGAGGAGCTCATCTTGAGCTACTCGTAGGTTCTCCTTGTGAGGAAGTCTAAATAGACCCCGGTGGAGAAGGGGTTCTTAACCTGGACCAGAATAAATAACCTTCAGGTACAGGAACAGAGCCCCAAAGGGAGTGATATCAGGATCACTCCTAGAGTGGTTTGGTATCTACCTTTTGATGGAAAGATAAAGAGTAGAGCTGCAAGTGAGCTCTCTGCCTTAGTCAAATGCAGTAGGCTGAATGGTTGTTCTTAAGAAAGCTGGATGACCATAAAGTCTTGTTTAGGGGAAGGGAAGCAGTAAAAGTTCTTCCCAAGTCCCCCATCTGCCCCGTGCTCCCCTTCCCTATAGGAGAGAAGGAGGGGAGAGGGAAAGAAAAAAGGGGGGAGGAAGGGAACTCACACCCCCACAACCTCTGCCAGCCCTCCTTCAGTGGGCATAGGTAGTCAGGGCCCAACTTGCCAGACCCAGGGCAGGGTCTAGCAGGGGAAGGCAGATCAATCTCAGGGTAACACATCTGGCTCATAACCCACTGAAAATTAGGGAAAGGGGATCCATAAAGAGGTTAGCAGTCTGGGCCTGGATAGAAAAATCCCCTCGGCCTAACGACCCCTCTCATGGGTACCAGAGGGGTGCCATCAGTGATGGTACCACATCTAGCTTGCAAATCCTCAGGCCCTGTTGAAGCAAGGGTCACTAAGTGGGGGGAACAGTTACCCTGAACAATAGAGGATGGAGAAGGGGGAGAGAGGGAGGAGAAGGAGAGAGAAAGGGAGAGGGAGAAGGAGAAAAAAAGAAAAAAGGGGGGCCCAAGAGGAATCAGGGGGGCCAAACCTCCCCTATGAGTACCCACCCTAAAATTCTCAGTAGCGGGACAGGATACCAACCCCAAGGCCCATCAAAAGGAGTGCATCTCCCCAACCCCCCGCATCATGTCTACCTGACTGGGCAGCCACCCATCAGGTGGCCCCAAATAGTAACACCCCCCTCTAGAGCTTATATTAAGTGTGATTGGGTAAAATCTAAATAAATTAATTTGTCCCCTTCCCATCCCCCCAACCTAAAGGGTTTGCAGAGAGATGCGGGATTGGGGGGAGAAAAAGCCGTGGGAAGATCTCCCCCCACCCCTGATGCTCACAGGAATGAGGGTGCTTCGAAGGGAATCTGCTACCAGTGTGCCAGTTCCCAGTCACCTCCCCGAGTATGAGATTTAATATAATGGGGTAGAGGTAAGGATACCCACCCAAGAATAGGATTGGGAGGCCCGAGGGTCCTAGAAAAGAGGGAAGTGAAGTTCTGGACTGAGAGGAGTCCCCACAGCCCATCCAAGAACAGTCCCATAAAAAGAAAGCAAGTAAAGAAGGGGAGCCCCCGTTCCACAAGGTACCCATCTCCATGACAGGGCAGCCTGTAAAATAAAAGAGCAGGGCCACTTCGAAGTTAGGCATGGGGAATAGTCGGAAAGGCGTTCCTCACTGGGGGGGCCGGGGAAAGCTGGCCTGGTCCAGCTGAGTCAGCAGAACCACCTGGAACCACGGCCAACCAGATCGCTGGTGACAAGATCCAGGGAACCACCTGGCAGTGAAGACAGCTAGGAGTGGAGGTAGGGCCGCACCGGAGGGGAGACACTGTACCACATGTGCGTGGTCGGGCATGCGGAGAGATCCCTAATGTGGGACCCAGCATGAGGGGGGAAAATCTCCAAGGCGGGGTCTCTCTCTCCCGCACCCACCATCGAACCTCCATGAGCCTGTCAAACTAAGTGGTTCTCACCATTCCCATGCTCCCCCCTGTTACACGGGGTCCCTGCACCCTAATTGGTACCCTCAGAGGTACACCGTAGACAGCTAGCATTTAGGTATATGTTATACTAACATATAGGGCTAAGGGCATCTACTATACAAGAGTAGATGTCAGGATATGGATGCATATTGTTGTAATACACTTTGCTTGCTAATACATATATTCTGCTATGTATTTTCTGTGTATTCTTACTTGTAAGATGCCAAGGCATCTGTGACCTTGGATTAATTATAATATGCAAGACAGCATTGCCACCTTTTGGTGATTTGTACCACTACACTGAGTTATGTAAGACTCTGTATAAGAACTCTTTTGTTCTCAAACTGATGACTTTACAGAATTGTATAATGTTATCTTGGACCATGGAGCCACCTCTAATTTAGCCAATAGGGCTCATCTCTGTAACTAGAAATGTTTCTATCTTTTGGTAACCATAGTAATTATCATAGGTATATACTGTAATATAATGCACAAGCCTTATACCTCTGAGACCTGAGAGACCCCAAGAGACAAAGAGAAACCTTGAGGTGTAGGGAACGCTTAGCACTGGCTCCAGGTTCGTATTGGTAAGAACTGCTTAGGGCAACTGTGATTTATCCCTTTGGTAGTAATAAACTTGTTTATTACTCTAATGCAATGTGTCTGTGATTACTTGCATTCCCAATATCGTCAAGAATCTGAAAGTGAGGTTTAGACCTCCCAACACCCCAGACGGCATCAGTAATATTATAGGAGTGGGACCACCCGCTGTCAGGGAGGGTCAATCCCCAGGGTAAGCCCAGCATCCATGAAACTATTAATTTACCTTTCCCCCTCCCCATTGGAACCCCCAGTGATATCCCTTCCAGGTTCCCCACCTCCCAACCCCTCCCCCCACCCCTTCCATGGACTGACCATAGCTGATCTTCGGAGATCCTGTAGAGAGATGTGGCTGTGGAGCAGCCAAGCAACAGCCCTATTCAGGCTTTGAGTAGCAGGAGAGGGCAGGGTATGAGGAACAGCTCCAGGTAAGGGTGAAGCCCAGGGAAATGGAGCTCAGGCAATGGGGACTACGGGGGAGGGAGGCCCGACCGAGCCATCCACTCAGAGCAGTGGTACGAAGATGCAGAGATCCCGAGTAAGGGAAAGCTCCCCACAATCCGGGAAACTGCTCCGAGTCCTTTAGAATAAATACCCTGTGACACTGGGGAAATTTTCACAGTAAGAGCATAGACTCAATTTATTCGCAGCTCCTCTGAGGCAGTGACAGGTCAGGCCAGGCCCGGGGCCCCCCATCCCCATCCCCATGAAGCCTAATTTGAACTACCACATTCCCCCCGGAAAAACTGTTACCTCACCACTGCCTCAAGATCAGTTCAATTGTTCAGGTTGTGAAACTGCTGGAGGTGTAGTATCAATTCTGGGATCCTCGCGGAGGTTAGTGGGTCTTACTGCTTCTGTTGTCTTGGAAATCTCAGAGTATGCTGGGCCATAGAGTCTCTTGTCTGCTCGGTGATAACACCTCTTGCTTGAAGGTCCAAGGCTGCTTCAGTGGCAGAGGAATAAATCTGTGTTCCAGTAGGAAGGTGGACCACAAGCTTCGCAGGGTAGGGGGTTTTAAATCGAATTTGCTTGGCTTTGAGGACTGGGAACAAGGGACCATACTCCCTATGTTATTGCTGGGTCAGAGGAGCGTAGTCATTATCGAAGAGGAGTTGGGATTGACCCCATTTTATTTTCCCTTTTTGCCACACTTTAATAAGGAGGGATTCCTTTACTTGGAAGCTGAGGAATCTGATGAGGCAAGAGTGAGGCCTGGCATCTGGTTGCGTGGGCTTGGGGCCTAAGGCATGGTGCACCCTCTCAACATCTATTTGGAACGGGGGTTGAGTGATAGGACCATGCGGAGTGGGTAATCTGAGAAGGTTTGTGGGTCGGTTCCTTCCTCCCCCTCAGGGATTCTGAATATCCTGATGTTGCGACACCGGCTCCTGTTCTTGGCATCTTCTTGTCACACTGAGATAGCGATCTGCTTGGTGAGGATGGATTTTACTGCCTCCTCTAAAGCTGCATGGAGTTTGTGGAGATCTGGAGGTTGGCTTCAGAGAGTCGAGTTTCAAGGTGAGCAAGGTCGTTCCTTAAATCTTTAAGGGAATCACGGACTTCCCCTCTGAAATCTGCAGTAGATTGTAGTATGGTGTCAGTTGTAGATTCCGTAGATTTTTTAGCTGTCTTAGCTTTGCGTTGTTTTCTGTCTGGGGCTTGGGAATATTTAGGACAGGCCTCTCCCTCATCGGAATGCATGACTTTTGTGTCATTGCTTTCTGCTATTGGGTGGAATCGGTTCCGTGAAGCTTTTGCCATCATAGGTTTTTGTCAAGGAGCGATACCAAGCTGCTTTTTTCTTAGATTTATTCGGTATTTAAAAGGATTGCTCATTTAATTATATATTGAAGGCAGGAGCTCACCATAGAGAGTAGTTCACAGAGGCATACCGGAACCAGAAGTCCTTAACTTTTGAATATTAATTGTCATGATAGCCATAAGGCATTCACAAGAATCACATTGACAGTTACTTAATTACATCTTTGGGGCAATATAACACTTGGCTCTTCCTCGTGCCACATTACATCTCTAGGGAGTGCTTAAGATATTGTTAAGCCAAGCTCTGTTCATGTGTTATTGCTAAGACAAATAATCACAATTATTGATTAGGAATGAATATCGAGGTCACTTGTGGAGTGACAGAAAACAATGAAATGCGAAAATGTAGCTTCAGCAATTACATAGTTGTGCAGGTAGAGTCACGATTTCAGAATAAGTATGTGAAATTGTGTGAACTTATGTATTTGTTCATTAGGTAAGAAGCAGGAAACTTTTCCCTTCAGTAATCATCATTTTTGGGAAAAAAATAATCAAATGATGTCGTACATTCAAAGTTTTGAAAAAATAGTGTCGTGTGCATGAAAGTGTCACAAAATATAGTGTTGTGCATTCAAAAGTGTCATAAAAGTACTGTTGTGCGTGTGAAAGTGTTGCAAAGTAGTGTCGTGCATGTGAAAGTGCCGCAAATTTAAGCTTGGGAGTGACAACTGTAGTCATTATCGAATCATAACTGATTGCTATGTGACTGACAGCTAGTTCTGCCAATGTTATACTAGATTTATCAGTTCATGTGAGACAACCAGAGATGGAGAACACTGAAGAAGAAGTCCACAGCAGCCATCTTAGCCTACACTGAGACACACCACATTTATAACTGTAAGTACATCATATTTTATAAAGCATTTTTCTAGTATGATTAAAAGTGTTAGTAACTGGTAAATAGTATTAATCAAAATGTTTTTTACTGCTGTATTTGACTATGTTGCTAGAAATAACCTATGATGGTTCATTATTTAGGTACAACTGTTTAAAGTCAGACAATTATTTGGTACTTACTTGCACATATATAGCTGCAAATGGAGGGAGATAGTAAGATGCACGTGTACCCACAACAGAAGAGGGAACCAATCAGATATGTGTCTGCATTTGTAATTGTTTAAAACTGCCTATCAGAAGGATGCATTTTTCCCACCTTTAAATTTTAGAACATTTTAGCTGGAGCAGAAATGCAGTGATAGTCAGTGCATAGACTACATTGGTTAATGAAGGCACAGTAGTAGCCAATGATTTGTTTTATTTGTGTGTCATGGATCAGTCCACTGAAGCTGGGTTGTAGTTAGGAGGGAAAATAGCTGTTTTACTTTCACTACTGCTTAGGTACTGCAGGGTGAACACTGACTTTTTTGGTAGCTCTCTGTCCACTTCTAAGTTGAAAAGCTGAGAATGGCATAAAACAGCAAAAGGACTTTGTGGATTGTTGGAAACAATATTGTGAGATGAGCTTCTGAGTATGCTCAGAATAGTGATTTTGGGAGAAACCTGCAGCTCTCAAATTGCTGTGTTAAGTGGTTTGGTAGGGGTGGAATGAGGTGGGAGCACCTCATGCCAACAATGGACAGACTTCTGAGTAGTCAACCTCACCCAGACATAGTGGTAATACATCTTGGCCGGAATGATGTAGACATCAAACGTTGGGTAGATTTAGTGACAGAAGCAAAACTGGAACTCGTTTCTATTATCAGTATGTTGTCAGCCTGTAAAATAATTTTTTCAGATATTATAGAGTGTAGGGTCTAGCAAGCAGAACACCATGTGTACTTGCTTGACAGAGCACGGAGAAAGGTGAACATACAAATGTCTGCATATCTACGCATGTGTGTAATGCACACCATATGTCTCCCTGACATTAAGTTTTCTTATGATTGGTTCTATCTACCTAATGGTGTGCATTTCTCACATGCTGCCAATTGCTGTTTCCTGGGAGAGCTTTGAGATGGAATCCTCAAAGTACTCTAATAATGTTAGACTGTTTGTATACCTATTGAACTGTAAAAAAAAAGGCTCCTTTAAGAACCAATCATGTTGGTCAAAAAATAGATTAGGTATATAGAACACTCACACAGGAGTAACACATAGTTGGGGATATTCACAGTGAAATACAGGGTTGATGACAGTTGACCTTGGATGCACAACAGGTGTTGCCAGGGTGATATTTTATGGCATCATGGAATGAGTCAGGTGTGTTGAAATATGTGACTGTGGCAGTTGCATATTATATGGTTCTGTGTCATAGTGTGGGGGCAAGTGCCCACAGAAGAGCACCAGTGTGTATCAGTGTGACAGTGCTTCTCCTACATGTGACTACTGTGATGTCTGCTTGTAGATATGAAAAATGCTGCAAGAGACATCGATGCACTGTTTTCATTTATGGAGATTTTGTGTCATGCTAGGGTGAGCTGCTGAGCATACCAACTGACTGTGTGTGTGTTGGTGGTTGGTCTAGCCAATGGGGAATTGGGCACCCACATCAAGAAAACAGGAAAGTGGACTCATGTGGTGATGGGGTGATGGGTACCCCCCTTGTCAAATAAGGAAAGAGGAGCACACAAACCGAGAGGGATTTGTCACACCCTTGGCAAGCAAAATAAAAGTGAGGGGGTTAAATTATGCTAATGGTCACTGGGTACCCTCATAAACACACAATAAATGGGTGTATTCATAAGCAACACCAGCACTCAGTGCTCCTATGTTGGGTGCATGTAGGGAGAGGCTTGTTATGTAACACTGTGTGAGACCTTTGCTCTCATTACACTTTAACTTTTCTCTGATGTCATCACCTAATTAGGTAGGCAGGGTGGTGGCAACTGCTGTTGAGTGATTGGGGAATGTTGGAACACTCCTACTGTTATGTACTGTGCATCCGACCCAACAGTAACCATTCCTCTAACTCTGATGCTGGTTGTGAAACAGACCAACATGAGACAGACAATGCTTCATCTTCAATAGACAGGAAGATGAACTTTTGATGTAGCTGTATTCAAGATGTGGTATATGTTATTACTCAAACATACCATGACACAACACAGAGTTGTGTATTTTTTCAGTGTGTTGAAATACACTAATTCACGTGGCTGAAAGATAATATTTGTGATTATGAAAATTATGTTTTAAAATGCTGTTCTTCCCATGTTCTAATCGGAATACTTCCTAGAATACATAGAAATATATAGGCTCTGAGACATGAGAGTAATGGAATGTTTGTGTATGTTTTTATTGCAGAATAGAAAATTAAATGATGAGGCAGTGGTCCATGACAGGAGTATGCTTGCTGCTTGAGGCAGTCCAAGCAAGGGGTAGTGCTCGCAGTTTAATGCGGAGCATGAACCGTAAGTTGGACTCAATGTGGAGGCGCATTAATAGCTTTCTGCACATGGTCTTAAGAGTGAAAAATAAGACCATTGTGTAGTTGAAGAGGAAGTGGAAGCTGTTGCTTCCAACGCTTCTATATTTTGAAGCAGAGAGAGGAGATACCGGAGGACAACAAGTGCTAGTACTACCTCACTTTCGAACTATGGGAAACTGCAGGGAAGCCAGCTGTGGGGGAACACCTCACTCGTCGTAAGTTATTCAAAAAAATTCCTCAGATTCTATGATATTATAGTACAGGTACACAATTGGGTAAAAGAAAATATTTTTCTGATTGAAGTCTTTGTTGTTGTACCCATGTTATTATCACAATATGATGTTACAAGTCAAGTGGCTGCAGTATAAAACAACTGAATATTTCCTACGTCACGAGAGATGTCATTTTTTTGTCTTTTGTTTCTTTTTTTGTCTTAAGGGAAAAAGTATTTATAACTGTTATTAAATAATGATGCATTTTTTGTGTTACATATATATATATATATATGTTCATACAATCTTCATACAATACATGTGTCCTGATATTGACTTACATAAAAACATGTATTTTACGATGCTGTTGAATGAATAACCCAATGATAATGATGGAGTTACTATCCAGTATCGATTTTGTTGAAGCAAAATTGTATTTCATGTGGCATACTATATAAGTACTAAGTACTGTGTACTGAGTCAGCTTATCTTTTATTTATGAAATATTTATTTGCAGTAATTGTGATTTCATATGTGTCTGCAATGGCTCTGCAATACCTGATTACAGGCAATGTTAGGTGCCTGAAACATGTTGAATGCTTAAAGAAAGTGTAGTTAAAATGTGTTGACATTTACATGAAAAACTTAGAGGATCTACTTATTATCTTCTTTCACAGAGCAGCGTAGGCACCCTCCAGTCCCAGCTGAGGTAGTACCAGCACAGTCAGAAGCTGTGGAGGCTGAGAACTCTGACACTGACAGTGTCATCCTTGTCGAGTAGGATGGTAAGATGCTGATAGAAATAATTGCATTACATAATTGGGGTGGTATGAGGCTGTCATGTAAGGTGGACTACTTAACGCACTTGTTTTTAGGAAATACTCTTCAGAAAGTTACCATGTGTTCCAGCACCCATGTAATATTTGTAATAATACAATGTTCACAAAAAAATCAAATAGAATTCTGAATTTTGATTGTCTGGCTGGCACCTTTTCAGCATTGTAAATACTCCCAGTGTACCCACTGTAAAAGGTGCCAGCCACCACTCAGCCACATCAGGAACTCCCTGGCAAATTCATATGTTCATCGCAAACACACCACTATGAAGCTAATGGATGGATGGCAAACAAACAAGCAGCAAGTTTGAAATCAAATGGATGTTTTAAATATTTTTTTTTGTAAAAAAAGAAACATGCCCTTTGTATAATCGCAAAATACAAGGGAGTGGGTATACTGGAGGATTTATCACTCTTGGCGTGGTTAAGTCTCTCGGCTGCACCTTGTGACTGAACTACACCAGCCATGGTAAATCCTCCAGTAAACCAACACCCTGTTTGGGTATATTGCTTAAAAATTCTAAACAACAAGGTATACTACTTCATAACATAACTGGTGATTCAAAAGAAACAGATTTTTTATAGCCAGATGTATGGTAGTTGTATACATCTCAATTTGGTTTAACTGACTATGATCTACAACTGGTGATTACATTTCTAGACACCGATGGTATGTGAAGTATTGGTGTCATATGAATTTCTTATCTATTTTTTTTATAAGTGAATGTTGTCTTCATTGCAGTCTAAGAAGATATTTGTACAGATCAGAATTGTGTTTTTGTGTCATCTCATGTTCAAAACAAGTAATACAGGTACTCATCCCAGTATATGTTATCTACATCTTGGCTGGTATATTTAAAGTGTTTTTGCATATTGAAATACTACCCACTTAGGTGAGATGTAGTGATGTGAGCAGATACAATATACACAGAAGAATGTTCTGTTGTTCCCATAATGATGTGAGAAGGGAAGAATAGTAATATATGTTAATCTGGTTGGGGGGCAGACCCATGCATACCTAACAGGTTGTGATATTGATCCTGTTATGTCCTGGTAATATATTGCCAGAATCTGTATATTTCTGAATGGACAGTATTGTATGTCTATGCTAACATTGGGGGAGTAACTGAAAATGGGGTGGGCATCACTGAGCAGCTAGATGGCCATGTGCAGTACTGCACTGACAGAGTTTCTGAATAACAGTGGGGTGTGCAGTGCTGATGTGGCTGGCAAGGTGTGGAAACTTCTCTGGAAGATTGGCTGTGGCACTACCGGTACCCTTCATGTGAGTGAGTTTGTTGCTGAACCCACGAGCAGGGCCGGTGCATGGATGTCACTGCTGGTGAATGACACAACATCCATGGAAACACAGAAGTGTCATTGCAAAGAGAAATATGGTACATGGTTGAATTACACAATGAGACACTATAAAAAATGTATTTCGCAATAAAATTTAGTGGTAGATTAATAAATTGTGGTATACGTTATAATATTTTTTACTTATATGTTTTATAGTGGCCAGGGAAGCAGTGCCAGTAACAACTGTGCAGGTGAAGGAGGAGCCTGGCACCAGCTCTGAGCATAAGTATCATCATAAAAGATATTCACACAAGATGTAGTGTCACAGCTCCCTGCACCCACAACCTCTGTTCGGTAGTATGGAGGATCTTATCACCCCTAAGGCAGCCATAGAACTGCTAATTGCTAGGTACTGTGAGAGCAGTTGGCTATTTGTGAAAGGGATGAGTAAGTGGGGATGGAAACAGTACTGTAGTAGACAGTCTCAATATGTGAATGGATCATTTGTATATTGAGATTCTGTGACACAGTCTGTTATCTATGTTCAGATACCCACTTTTTGCTTTACTATGCATACAGGTGTCACTTCATGCATTGCTGGGAGGTATTTTGCTGTACAGTGTGCCCTATTCATTATGATGCTACACTTATGATTACATTTTTGGTTCTCAGTGGATAGGTGGTCAAGGTGGTAGTACTACATCAAGGGGGAATGTATGATGTGATAAGACTAGTATGGCACATGAGAGCAGCTGTACTAAGCCAATTCTGAGTACGTTATCATAATTATCACAATGTGTGTGCAGTGGTGATGGAGTTTACTGGACAGGTGTGTCATGCATGTATGTCATCATAAGTGCTATTGTATGAAGGGGGAGTGTACTGGGATAAGAAGTGTATTTATAGATAGAAAGTTCATGATAATCAAGATGATAAGGCCTACAGTACTACAATGCATACTCAACCAATTCAAAACAAGTTTTCAGTTCAATGGGGAGGGCCTAGTGTAGTAATAGAGCTAGTTACCATATTGTAAGAGTGTGATAAATGGTAGTGGGGGGGTACAATGGATATGTCACATGGTGTACTTGCCATTTACAGATGATGGGTGTACTGTAATGCTTTGCAATGTGTCAAGTCACCTGTAAGTGGGTACATATTGTTGTTGTTTGCTTATGGTGTATGCTCACACCCATACCCCCGCACACAGACAGTGGAAGGTTAGTGTGCAGCTATATATATGACAAAGATTACAGAGTGAGTAATGAAGACTGATGACTATGCATGTTAATGGGCCACTTATTTTTTTACAGCAATTACTGTTGCAGTTTGTTTCATTATAGCAAACTGCTAATCAGGTTATCATTTTGATCCTTACACAAGGATATATCATTCAAGGTTTTCATGACATGAAACTGTTGTCATATGTTCAACTCATCAACATAGTCTAATGTAGGTGTTCCAAACATAACTTCAATACTACTGTATTGCTTATGGTTAAGTGGGATTCAACAGTTTAACAATCCTGAGTCTATGCATCAATGTTCTCAAGGTGTTAGTAGTATTAAGTTTCAAGGAATGAGTAAGTGTAATTCTATAGCATATCAATCTTTGTGCAGCAGTGCAATGTGTCACGATGTGTGCATGACTGCAACATGACACTACAGGGTGATTAGGTCACTATTTACATGATTCTTGGCTGCAACTTATTGTTATTATAATAATAATCTTTATTTGAAAATAGTGTGAGACCTTGTTCAGCATATGGTGAAGCTCTACATGTGTGTTAAAACAATTTTACATATGCAAGTTAGTATGTTTGTAGCAATTGAAAAGTGTTACTTCTGAGAACAATTGTATTGTGTACAACATTGAGATAAAAACAACTTTTTAGTAAATTAGAAGATACTGATATCATATTAGCTATTTATTATTTGTACATTCTGGGCGGGATATTCAGACTATGCCAGGCTGTGGTGCAAGCCTGGGTGCAGCACAACTGGGATGTGCCTGGGCATTGACAGGGTGATATTAAATGGAGCTGTGCCATGGCACAGCATCATTGACTACTGCTCCTTGGCCACCCACAGTGTGCATGGTGCTGTGGCAGTGTGACAGTGCAAGTGGTCGCAGTGGAACAGGGGGGTGCACTAGTGGAAGTGCCATTGCACTAGGCACAACTACTATAATATTCAAAAGTGCAGATGCAAATAGGGCTATATTGCATGCAAGGTGGAAATGGGCTATTTGCATGTCATTATGACCCCATTTGCATGCAGGTGTGCCAATCCCCAATGACTTGTGCATGCCACCCTGCCAGGCTGTAGTTGTTGGGGACCAATGCCCCTTGCCCCTACTGGCAACATGCGCTGATGCCTGTTTGTGGGCATATGTATAAATAATAAACATCTCATATCACTGCTGGTTCACTGGAATGCTCACAGCCTGATCGCGGGCATATGTGATAAATTACAATGTCCTATAACCCTGGTGGTCTAGTGGAGTGCTTGTAGCCCAATTGTGGGAATATGTAATGAAATAATAGTCCAATATCCCTTGTGGTCCAGTAGACCACTTACAGCCTGATTGTGGGTATATGTGATAAACTACAATGTCCTATAACCCTGGTGGTCCAGTGGACCACTTGCAGTCTGATCGCAGTCATATGTAATGAAATTATAGTCCAATACCCTTGGTGGTGCAGTGGACTGCTCGCAGCATGATTGTGGGTGTCAGCAAGATATAATAAGAAACCAGTCCATCACTGGTGGCCCAGCGGTACTCCCCTCCCCACCCATCCACTGAACCCCACCATCCCGCACCTCCCCCCGAGTTAGCAGTAGGTGGCAGCTCCCCATCTGCTTGCCACCCCACTGTCTGCTGACTGACTTCATATGGTAGGACTGTACAGCCATTGGTCCACAGCATAAGCAATGGGCATGCAGGCTTGTACCATACTACACTGAGTACAAGTATGAATGGATTACATTCATATATCTGGCTTGTGTAATGCGGTGCAGGCTGCACACCACCAGCTTCACATTGTGTTCAACGTGTGTACAGCCTAATATGGAAGTCCATCATCGCCCGGGTGGGGCGGGAAAGCCAGGTGAGCAGCTGCCACCACCGCGCTGATGGGGGGAGCGGGGCGTGCAGCCCAGACAGGTGGGAGACTCTCGCTGGACCGATGGATTGGTTCGAGCATAATATCACTGATGCCAGCAATCAGGCTGCAAGTGTCACTGAGGACCACCAGAGATATAGGACCATTATTACTATGCTAATGCCCATTGATCCAAGCATGGGAGGTGCCACCACAAAGGTGCTGCTGGAGCTCAGTAGCCACTCACAGCTGGCAGCTGTCATCTGCACCCAGCATATGGCAGCTCTCACCTGTGGTGGCCAGCGGTCCATTCCTTTTAGAGAGGATCAACTGTGTTCAGTGCAAGTAGTGGTTGTGACTGCATGGGTTAGTACATCCCGGGCTGAATATTGGGATGTGTGGAACAAGGACGGGCATGACCCCCCTAATTGCGCTGCATACATTACTGATGTGCTTTGACTCATCGCCATTTGTACCAGGCACATTCCCTGTTTGAATATCACACCAGGGTGCATCAGTGAGTTGCGCATGGTGACACTGTGTTGCGCGATGTGCAACCCTTCTGAATATCCAACCCACTGTTTCTTTACATGATGTGTAGAGAAAATATTTCATTAATTAGTTGCCAATGTCACTGAGCTGTTGGATTCTAAATGTTTAACATTATTTCAAGTATTATAAAAAGGGTCTGAGAAATGGAGCTTTCTGATTGGCTGCAAACATTCTAACAGCCTTATGTTATGCCAAGTGCGTTAAGTAGTCCACCTTACATGACAGCCTTATGTTAATCTTTTATTAACATAGTGTACAGATTGACCATATGCTGAACAAGGTTTAAGACTGTTTAAAAACATGTTTTATTATAATAGGAATAAGGCACTACCAGGGATTATGTTAATGGTCAGTTAATCACCCTCTAGGGGCATGTGGCATCGGCTGCACCATGTGCCACAGTACAACTCTAGAAGGTGATTAACATGACCATTAATATTAACCCTTGAGTCACGCGCCTTACTTGTTTGAATTAATGTAAAGTAGTAAAAGATGATTTTATGCAACAAATATGCAATAAAAATAAATAAGTATCTGACATGTGTGTCTCTTTGCTTGCAATTATTAAACAGATGATTATATGAACATTAGATAACAGAAATAGTAGTGTTGGTCTACAGGTCATGCTATTATTCTCATGCAGTTGCGAACAAATAATATAGATGCTTATAGCTTGTATCACTGTATATCACACTGTGTTGTTCATTATGCCAAAACATTTAAGTAGTGAGTGTTGGCAAATACTAACTGATATAGAACAAAAGTGTAGAAAGTTACTGTTCTTATAAATCTTTTCAAGTTGTCCACAAAGAACATAATACCGTAGAAAAAAATATAATAACGGAACTGAGAAGACAGGAGTTCTGATTTACATCACACTTCTCGATGGTCTTGAGAGTGTCTAGCAAAATGTATTACAATTATTGAATTAGATATCAATATTGTAAGATGAAAGACAGGTAGGCAATCACCATTTTGAGGCTCATATATTGATTTATGTTTTTTGTCACTTTTGCAGGGCGCCCTCGCTTAAAGCGGTGTGCTGGTCACTGTTGCTGTTACCGCAGGCTTGAGTGCAAGGTTGACAGTCTAATAATGTTGCACTCTGTGAAGGGCAGGAGAAATTGCGGTCCTTCATGGAAGTGCAACAAGTGACTGTCAACCTTGTGCTTGAGCCTGTGGTGACAGCAGCAAGTGAGACTGTGGCCAGCTCAAGCACTTCACCTCCACCAGTGGCATCCAGCTTCCTTGGCAAAGAGTGACCAGCCTCCACAGCTCCTGCGATATCTCCTCTGGAAGGCACAACAGCTTCCACTTCTATTGCGCCTCCACATTGAGTCCAACTTATGGGTTGGGCTGCATCAAGCAGCAACACACCTCTCTCTTAGAGTTGTTTGTAAATATTGTACATAGTTTTTAAAATATTTTTTCACATATTTTGTAAAACAATCATTTTTGTTTTTTAATGAAGATATCTATTTTTTAAGTGCCATTTAATTGTGTAGATAAATAAGAAATAAATTAATATATTTTTATTTTTCTATTAAATGTTATTGAATTTATTTAACAATTTTTTGTCAGGACTGACTTTGTTTGATTTGAAAGTCTAAAATAATATATGTAGAAATAAATATTTTTTTGAAAATAACACTTTTTCTTGTGGTATTATTAAGTTGTGGGGATCTTTGTCATCATATATATTCTATAAAAAGCATTCCTTTCCTTAGTTGGTAAAGAAGGGCATTATACACAAAAAGTTTCAGGTTTAAATAGATAACACATTACAATTGTTGTTGTGTTACATATCTTGCAGTGTTATGACAACATTTTTTGGAGCTACATTAATAAGTATGAGTTATGTTCAGAATTTGTGTCTAGAAAAGGCAAGGAAGAAGACCATGTAAGATAATAGATATTTAACAGTGGTGCTGAGAATAGAGTGCCACATTGTTTATGTCCCCACAAGTAGTCATTGCCTGCAAAAAGATAGTGTGTGGCTGGTGGCGGCATAAATTAGTATATTGTGACATAACAATGTTAAGCAAAGGAAACAGATAAATATTAAGAGGCATATGCTTGAGATGGATGTTGTCTTACTCTTCATAACAGGCAATTCTGCTAGATGACTTACTGTGTTCTTCATATGTGTGCATTTGGCTATGTGTGTCTGGTGCTGCCACTGCAACATCGTGGGTAGTATTGCTACTTCTCATTCTCAAAAAGACAGGATATTCATGGCAAAAAACTCAGTTTAATGCATCAGTTAGCGTTGTTCCACAGCGACAAAAGTGAGGAAATTAAGTGTTAGGGTTGAAAACCTAACTCAGCATCCACCCAGCACCATACACACAAAGAGACACACACACACACACACACACACACACACACACACACGAAAATAGGGGACAAACGAGCAACATGACCAATCACAGACAACCAGCAACAGGTGACAGAAATAAAAAACCACTGCCTAAATGTACTACAAGACAACCCCACCATCTGACAGGTACTGCATGCTCAGTGGAGATCAACAACAAAACTGAGGCCATGTACACAAACATACACATCCCTGATTGCAGGTGCACACAGCGTACCACACTTAGGGTTGCATGGCCTTACCTGGCGATGTCCCACCCACCACACCTGGTACTGCACCTGACTGGACCTCAACAATGCAACTCTCTGATTGCAGCTGAACAAAGGTTTTGTACACATATGAGTAAAAAGAAATAAAACAACTGTGTAAATGTAGTAAAGACATATCCATCATCAAGATACAAGAACTGTTGCATTTAGTATGTGATGTCGTAGTAGTAAGTTTACTGCATCTGTCCACTCAAGATACACAGCCTGATCTGGAGGTAAGGGAAACTATTGCCTGGACCAAGCTTGTGTAACTCCTAACAATTAACAGATATACAGCTTCAGTGATGCTAGGTGTACTGTTGATGTCCATGTACTTACCTTCAGTGTGTTTGTATGCTAAGAATGCGGTAACTGGTCTGTCTAACAGGAGTGAATTAGCTGGCTGAGGCATGCAACTAAACATGCTAACATTAGTGTACCTAACGACGGGTATCATGGATATACATAAACCACTCTTGCACAACTCTACTGAGATGTAGTACCTGGTAAAGACAATGACATTGCCTCTCTGACACCCAGAAATCCAAATGTAGTAAGTTGAGCATCCTTGCAATGAGTGAACTGTACCATTTATGTCCACTGCCTCACATTTCAGTTAGTCTACACTCAGGTTGTAGTACCTGGTCTTTGGGTTTGAGACCATTATGTGGCTGACACCATACAAGTGATAACTATAACTGTACTACCAGCAATCAAATAGGTGTACGTAGTATAAACGACTTTCTTTACTAGCTTTCAGTACAATGGACCAAGTGTTGTAGGACAGGAGGTGCATTCTGTCCCAGACTGTGTGACTCATTGCATTAACATTTGCAAGGCTGCAATCATGGGTAACAATATTGATCTTCATGGGTTCATTTAACAGGGTTCTCCAATAACTATGCAGTGCTGATCTCAGTGGGTGGGGCACTGCTGCAGAAAGTCTCCAGTGCCTAACAGTGGGAGGTTGTGTATCGTAAATCAACCACATATCATACCTGTACAACTACTTAGTTTTGCTGTGCTCTATAGCTGAGGTGCAGTACCAGGTGCAGTGGGGTGGGACATCGCTAGGTAAAGACCATACACTCCTAAGTGTGATGCATTGTGTGCATCTGCAATCAGGGATGATAGTTTGGTGTACATGGCCTCAGTTTTGCTGTTGATCTCCACTGAGCATACAGTACCTGGCCAGGTGGGTGGGGATGTCTTGTGGCACATTCAGGCAGTTGTTTTTTCTGTCACCTGCTACCAGTTGTCTGTGATTAGTCGTGCCTTGGTCTCATCACTACTTGCACGTAATGCGTGTCTGTGTGTGTGGTGCTCATTGGGTAAATGCAGGTGGGTTTTCAACCCTAACATGAACTTCCTCACTTTGTCTGTGGAACAACCCTAACTGATGCATTAAATGGGTTTTTGCCATGAATATATATAGATATATATATATATATACATATATACACACAGTATACAGTATACATATATATATATATATATATATATATACACAACATATGGAAGATATATATATATATATATATATATATATATATATATATATATATATATATATATAAAATATATATTATAGATTAAAAAATATATAAATGTAAATTTTACCTTAATAACTGCAACTGTTCATGACTTTCCTTATTTGGAATACACGATCAAAAACATCAACTTGGGATCTGACAACTTCGTACTGTTCAGATATACGACTGTGATTAATAAGTGTGATCTGCATGCGTTTATACTTTTTAATTCTTTGCTCATCCTACAGTGCGGTTTGTCGACCAGTTCAAAAACACAGGAAATGCGGCTGGAACCCATGTGCCTTTTGGTTACTGTGAAAAATATTAAATGGTTCAAAAGTTATTCAAAAACAATTTCCCAGTATGTCAGTAGGAAAAGTTAACAAAAGTTCAACACTTTGGCAAATGCAGTTTTTACTTTCGCAAATGGCCCTTTTACTTTCACAAATCCACCAGTTTGTTTTCAGTTGGTGATCAGAAAAATGCTTGGCATTTAAATTTGGGACCCTCTACCAACACAATTCTTTTTGTGTTTACCTATTCGGACCCTGAGGATGCTAGGCATGTCTTTATTTTAAGGTTAAACACCTAGAAATATGTTTTCCAAGTTTCTGGAAAAAGTACTGTCCACAAAAGTAGTGTCACACTCATGAAAGTGTAGCAAATTTTGTGAAAGCTTTAGCAAATGAAGTATATCATTTTCCAGGCTATGGCAAATGACAGCAATCCTTCACACTCCTGTCAAAAAGAACGATTTGGTTCTTGGCTGAAATTTGAGGGAGCATAGCCAACATCTCACAGATGTGCCTTTCAGTGTTGTGGTGAAAAAGTATTACAGAGCAGCAAAGTTATGGCACTCCAAAGTTGACACTTTTTCCCATAGGATAACATTCGTCGTCCGCAGTATCACAGGAATCCTTTGCCGCCCTGCTGCAAAATAACTGTTTAGTCTTTTGGGCTGAAATTTGGAGGGAAGAAAGCCAACATCCCACTGATGTACCTTTTGGTGGTTTGGTGAAAAAATATTACAGGGTGGCACAGTGACAGTACTCTGAAGTTAATACTTTTCCCATTGGATAACGCTACGGCGCCACGTCGCCCTTTTCGAGGCACCGATGATCTGGAAGCCAGGTCGAGATACGGACTTTTCATTGCAAAAGTGCTTAATCCCCAACAGAGATATAAGTACAAAACTAGCCAGAAAGTCATAATTCATAGGACATTTACATTTGTTTTCTATGTCAAACTGTTCCTGAGATATAAGCAATTTAATATTCCAAGTCCTCATTTTCTGCTCCGAGGCCCATTGTTATGTATATATTCTTTGTTTTCATGTGTTTTCCATTTTTTTGGGAAAAGAAGGGTGTCCCTTTCATTACTGTGCCACTTAGTGTTTCCAGTTGCTTTTCTGTTACCGTTTGTGGCACCATTACCGTCTACACCACCGTGTGCGTTATGGTTTGTGTTTTCCCTTGTGTTTGCATTTTTGTGTCGTTTGGCATTATTGTTGCTGTCACCATTACAAGTTTCATTTGCAATTGTGGTACCATCCACATGCGTTATGGTTTGCGTTTTCATATGCACTTGCATTTCTGTTTTATTTCTGTTTCTTTGGTGTTATTTTTGCTGTTACTGTTACCATTTGCATTTATAAATGCGGTACCATGACCGTGAGAGTAACGGTTTGCATTTCTGTACTTGCTTGAATTTGTATTTCTCTTACCTTTGGCATTATTGTAGCTGTTACTGTTACCATTTGCTTTAACAATTGCGGTTCGTGACCATGCCGTTATGGAGTTGCCTATCCAGTGTGCTCCTTCCCGTTCCCGTTTCTGTTTCTTTGGCATTATTCTTCATATTAACGTTATCATTGCATTGATATGGTGGTACCATGGCTGTGCGTGTTCGGTTTAGTTTAGTGTGCACTCACGTTCGCATTTCGGTTTCTGTTCCTTCACATTCTTTTGCTGTGACCCATAACATTTCCATTTAAATACTGCTATCACTGTTCACATTACCAGTTGTGTTTTGCATCTGCTTCAATGTCGTTTGCGTCACTGTTTGCTGGCATCACTGCGCTTAGCATTTCTGATAAACGTTCCTTTACCTTTACATTTCCATTACCATGTGCACCACTGGTGGCACTTCAGTTTGTGTTGCTGTTCTGTTACTATGTCACATGTCATGTGGCAGAGATGAGACAAAAGACCCCTCCATACGTGCAAGTACTTCACTATTGTCATCATAATTCTCAAAAAGAAAAGGAAATTAGAGGGCAAAACTCTGTTGAAATGCATCAGTTGGGGTTGTTCACAACAACAAAGTGAAATTCAGTGTTAGGGTTGAGGGCCCCCTTTTGTACCCCCCAACCGACATCGGGGTGCTGCGTTGGGGTCATCATCCCTAACTCTCACCCATTCTCCTATATCTCTTCTTCTTTACACATGTGATGGGGAGAGATGGGCTGATGATCCCAACACCACCCTGATGCTAGGTTGGAGGTGAGCTAAGCTCAGGGGTTTCAACCCAACACCAATCTCTCACTTTTATCACTGTGGAACAATTCCTTAACTGATGCATTAATGTATTTCGCCTCTATATATATATATATATATATATTGGAGGCAAAAACTCTCCATTTAATGTATCTGTCAGAGAATCTTCCACAGTAAAAGCAAGGAAATTCGATGTTGGGGTTGGAAACCCCCTACCCCCGCCACCACCCCAAAACCAGCATCAGGGTGCCGCGTTGGGATCGTAGGCTAACTCTCACCCTATCACATAGCGGAAAAAAGCTGAAGAATAGGAGAATGGGGTGAAGTTAGGACAGACGACCCACAACATGCACCCCAATGGTGGATGGGGTTGGGCTGGAGGGGGCAAGGTGACTTCAACTGTAACATCGAATTTCCTCTCTTTGTCACTGTGGAACAAACTACAACGATACATTAAATGGAGCTTTTTGCCTCTAATTTCCTTCTTTTTCAGAATGATTACAAGAAATGCTGAATGTAATGTGGTGGCGGGAAGGGCCTTCGCTCCAGCCATGTGATGTCTTGTCACATAGTAACACAGTGCCCACAAATGCAAATGATAATGTGCATGGTGATGCAAAGTGAAACAGAAGAGAAAACAGTACTGTAAACACAAGCGGTAAAATAGTACAAGCATAGCCCAAATGAAAACACAAGGTAACTCCTTGGTGTCATAGAAGGGAACAGTAAGTGAAGCAGTCACCAAGACTGGCTTAGAAGTGGTAGGGTAAAACATTAATGTAAGCACACAGTCTGGTTTTCCCCAAAAAGCTGCATAGAGAAAAGACAGTGAGTACAAAGAATGTATGAATAATAATGGGTCTCGGAGCAGAAAATGAGGAGGTTGGAATACTAAATTGCTTATATCTCAGAACTACGGCGTAGAAAAAATTTTTTAAAGAATCATATGATTTATGACTTTCCTAAGCTGAATTTTTAATTAGCCTCTGTGAAGCTAAGCATTCTTCTTCACAAAAAGTCTGTATCTCACCGTTTCCGAGATACGGGCCCTGGAAAGCAGAATGCCGTAATGTTATTCTATGGGAAAAAAGAAGTTCGGATGCCATAACTTTGCCAGCCTGTAATATTTTCACCAAACCACCAAAAGGCACATCAGTGGGATATTACTTTCTTTTCCTCAAATTTCAGTGTAAAAGACCAAACTGATATTTTGCAGCAGGGTGGCAAAGATTCCTGTCATACAGCAGGCGCCCGCAATGTTAGTCTATGGGAAAAGTGTCAACTTTGGAGTACCATAACTTTGTATCCATGCAGTATTTTTGTTGCAAACCATGAAAACACATCCATGAGATGTTGACACATTCTCAAATTTCAACCAAAAGACCAAACCGTTCATTTTGCAGCAGGGTTGGCAAGGAACTGCTGTCATTACGGCCATAGTCTGGAAAAGTAGTGTAAGCAATTTGTGAAAACCTTAGCAAAATTGCTGCTTTCATGAGAGTGTGACACTACTTTACCCAAATACTTTCAGAAACTTGAAAAACATCAATTTCTAGAATGAATTTAACCTCAAAATAAGAACATGCCTAGCATCCTCAGGGTCGAATAGGTAACACAAAAATAATTGTGTTGCAAGAGGGGTCCCAAATTTAAAACCAAGCATTTTTTCTGATTACCAACTGAAAACAAAATGGTGGATTTGTGAAAATAAAAGACCATTGCGAAAGTAAAAACTGCATTTGCGAAAGTGATGAACTTTTCTTAACTTTCCTTTGACTTATAATGAAATTGTTTTTTGAATAACTTTTGAACCATTTAATATTTTTCCAAAATCTTCAAAAGACACATTAGGGACATGGCCACAACTATGGTAGCACTGCCATTTACATGTTACACTTTTATTTTGCACCTTAATAACTTTGAAACTGTTCAACAGATTTGCCTGAAATTTGAAATACATGCTCAAGAACCATACATCTTGGGATCTGCCAACTTTCGTACTGTTCGGATATACAGCTGTGGAATTATTAAGCATGATCTGCCTGTGCATTTACACTTTTTTTAATTCTTTGCTCATCCCTACAGGTCACATGGTTTGTGCTACCGGTCTGAAAACTTCAGGGAACATGCAGCCGGGGTCCCCAATGTGCCTTTTGAAGATTTTATGAAAAAATATTGAACGGTTCAAACGTTATTCAAAAAACAAGTTCCCGTTATAAGTCAATGGGAAAAATTAACAAAAAGTTCAACACTTTCGCAAATGCAGTTTTTACTTTCGCAAATGGCCCTTTTACTTTCACAAATCCACCATTTTGTTTTCAGTTGGTGATCAGAAAAATGCTTTGGTTTTAAATTTGGGACCCTCTAGCAAACACAATTCTTTTGTGTTTACTCTAGTCGGACCCTGAGGATGCTAGCTATGTCTTTATTTTGAGGTTAAATACCCCAGAAATTTGTTTTCCAAATTTCTGGAAAAGTACTTTAGCAAAGTAGTGTCAAGATTTCACGGAAAGTGTTGTAGTTAAAGCTTTCGCAAATTGCAACACTACTTTTCAAGACTATGACCAAAATGACAGCAGTTCTTTGCCACCCTTCTGCAAATCAAACGGTTTGGTCTTTTGGGCTTAATTTGGAGGGAAGGCAGCCAACATCTCACAGATGTGCTTTTTGGTGGTTTGGTGACAAAATATTGCATGGATGCAAAGTTACGGTACTCCGAAGTTGACACTTTTTCCCATAGACTAACATTGTGGTGTCCGCTGCCTGACAGGAATTCTTTGCCACCCTGCTGCAAAATAATGGTTTGGTCTTTTACACCAAAATCTGGAAGGAAGACAGCCAACATCCCACAGATGTGCCTTTTGGTGGTTTGGTGAAAAAATATTACAGGGCGGCAAAGTTACGGCACTCAACTTTCTTTTTTTCCCATAGGATAAATATTACGGCGCTTTGCTACTTTCAGGGCCCTTGCGATTCTCAGAAACGGTGGAGAGCATGGACTTTTTTGTCAGAATGCTTAGCCCTCTACAGGGGCTGAGTACTAAGTTAGCCAGGAAAGTCATAAATCATATGACTTTTAAATTTTTTCTATGTCGTAGGGTTCCTGAGATATAAACAATTTAGTATTCCAACTCCTCATTTTCTGCTCCAAGACCCATTATTATGCATACATTCTTTGTACTCACTGTCTTTCTCTATGCAGCTTTTGGGGAAAACCAGAGTGTGCACTTACATTACTGTTACCCTTACCACTTCCACTTGCAGTTCCCTACCCATTTCACCTACCGTTCCCGTTTATGCCACCATGTGCGTTACCCTTTGCATTTTCATTTGCTCTTACGTTTGTGTTATTTTTACCATTTTTGTCTACAGTACTGTTTCTCTTTCTGTTTCGCTTTGCATCACCATGCGCATTACCATTTGTGTTTGCGGGCACCATGTTACTGTGTGACAAGACACCACATGGTGGGAGCGCAGGGCCCAAAGGCCCCTGCACTCCCGCCACTGCATTACATTCACTATTTCTCATTATCATGCTGAAAAAGAAGGGAAATTAGAGGCAAAAAACTCCGTTTAATGCATCAGTTAGGGTTGTTCCACAGTGACAAAAGCAATGAAACTTGACGTTAGGGTTGAAACCCCCATTGCACCCCTCCAGCCCACCCCCCCAACTGGCATTAGGGTGCGCGTTGGGGTTGTCGGTCCTAACTCTCACCCCATTCTCCTATTCCTCAGCTTCTTTCCACATGTGATGGGGTGAGAGTTAGCCAATGACCCTAATGCGCACTCCAATGCCAGTTGGGGGCTGGGCTGAGGGGTAAAGGGGGTTTCAACCCTAACATCTGAATTTTTTGAAATGTGAAACATTGTGAACAATGATGTAAATGGAGTTTTTTGCCTCTAAATATATATATATATATATATATATTCATGGCAAAAAACTTCATTTAATGCATGAGTTAGGTTGTTCCACAGTGACAAAGTGAGGAAATTCAGTGTTAGGGTTGAAAACCTAACTCCGCATTCACCCCCCCAGCACCACACACACACTGACAGACACACACACATGCAAGTGGGGGGGGAGCAAGGCAACACGACCAATCACAGACAACCAGCAGCAGGTGACAGAAATAAAAAAACATCTCACAGATGTGCCTTTCAGTATTTTGGTGAAAAAATATTACAGGGCGGCAAAGTTATGGCACTCCAAAGTTGACGCTTTTTCCCATAGGATAACATTATGGCATCTGCCGCATTGCAGGAATCCTTTGCCGCCCTGCTGCAAAATAATGGTTTGGTCTGTTGGGCTGAAACTTGGAGAGAAGAAAGCCAACATCCCACTGATGTGTCTTTAAGTGGTTTGGTGAAAAAATATTACTGAGCGGCACAGTGACGGCACTCCAAAATTAATGCTTTTTCCCATTGGATAACATTACGGCTCCCGTCACGCCTTTCGGGCCCCATATCTCAGAAATGGTGTGAAATACGGACTTTTTGGCACAAAAATGCTTAGCCCCCTAACCGGGGCTAAGTACAAAACTAGCAAGGAAAGTCATAATTCATAGGAAATTTAATTTTTTTTGCTATGTCGTACAGTTCCTGAGATATAAGCAATTTAATATTCCAAGTCCTCATTTTCTGCTCCGAGGCCCATTGTTATATGTACATTCTTTGTTTTCACTGTGTTTTCCAATGCATTTTTGGGGGAAAAGAAGGGTGTGCCCTTTCATTGCTGTGCCACTTAGCATTTCCAGTTTGTGGCACCATTACCGTCTACGCCACCGTGTGCGTTACGGTTTGCATTTTCCGTGCATTTGCGTTTCTGTGTCATTTGGTGTTACTGTTGCTGTTACCATTACCAGTTTCATTTGCAATTATGGTACCATCCACATGCGTTACGGTTTGCATTTTCATACGTGCTTGCATTTCTGCTTCGTTTCTGTTTCCTTTGGCATTATTTTTGCTGTTACTGTTACCATTTACATTTACAATTGTGGTACCATGACTGTGCGTGTAACAGTTTGCATTTCTGTACTCGCCTGCATTTGCATTTCTCTTTCCTTTGGCATTATTGTTGCTGTTACCATTACCACTTGCGTTAACAATTGCGGTTCCGTGACCATGTACATTACAGATTGCATTTCCATATGCGCCGCCATTCCCATTTCTGTTTCTGTTTCCTTTGACATTGTTCTTCATGTTAGCTTTACCATTTGCATTTACTATTGTGGTACCGTGGCTGTGCACATTACAGTTTGCGTTTACGTGAGCGTTCACTTTCGTGTTTTCATTTCTGTTCCCTTTCGAGTTCTTTTTGCTGTGACTCTTAACATTTCCATTTAAAATACTACTGCCATCACTGTTCGTATTACCAGTTGTGTTTTTGTATGCGCTTCAATGTCCGTTTTCATCACTGTTCACTTTGGCGTCACTTTGCGCTTGCATTTCTATTAACGTTTCCTTTACCATGTACATTTCCATTACCATATGCACCACTGTTGGCAGCTCAGTTTGTGTTGCTGTTCCTGTTACTATGTCACAAGACATCACTTGGCGGGAGCGTGGGGCCTGAATTGCCCTGCACCGCTGCATTACTTTCACTATTTGGCATCATTATTCTCAAAAAGAAGGGAAATTAGGGCAAAAAACTCTGTTTAATGCACCTGTTAGGGTTGTTCCACAGCAACAAAAGTGAGGAAATTTGTGTTAGGGTTGAAACCCCCTTAGACCCCCCAGCCCACCCCCCAACAGGCATTGGGGTGTGCGTTGGGGTCATCAGTCCTCTCACCCCATTCTCCTATACCTCTGCTTCTTTACACATGTGACGAGGTGAGAGTTAGGGCCGATGACCCCAATGTGCACCCCAATGCAGGTTGGTTGGCTGGGGGGTCCAAGGGGGGGTTTCAACCCTAACACCAAATTTCCTCTCTTTTGTCACTGTGGAACAACCCTAACTGATGCATTAAATGGTGTTCTTTGCCTCTAATATATATTTAGATATATATTTCTATATATATGTTACAGGCAAAAAAATCCATTTAATGCATCAGTTAGGGTTGTTCCACAGTGACAACCGGCATCGGAGTGCGCATTGGGGTCATCAGCCCTAACTCTCACCCCATCATATGTGAAAAGAAGTTAAGGGATAGGAGAATGGGGTGAGAGTTAGGACCAATGACCCCAACGCATACCCCAATGCTGGTTGGGGGTGGGCTGGAGGGGTGCAAGGGGGGTTTCAACCCTAACATCGAATTTCCTCACTTTTGTCACTGTGGAACAACCCTAACTGATGCAATAAATGGAGTTTTTCGCCTCTAATTTCCCATCTTTTTGAGAATGATAACAAGAAATAATGAATGTAATGCAGCTGCGGGATGGGCCTCGTGCTCCTGCCACATGATGTCTTGTCACATAGTAGCACAGTGCCCGCAAATACAAATGGTAATGCACATGGTGACTTGCAACTCCTAAGTGTGGTACGTTGTGTGCACCTGCAATCAGGGATGTGTGCATTTGGTGTACATGGCCTCAGTTTTGCTGTGTATCTCCACTGAGCATGCAGTACCTGGTCAGGTGAGTGGGGATGTCTTGTATTTACTTGTCATTTAGACAGTTGTTTTTTATTTCTGCCACCTGCTGCTGGTTGTCTGTGATTGGTCGTGTTGCCTTGGTCCTCCCCCCTACTTGCGTGTGTGTGTGTGTGTGTGTGTGTGTTTGTGTGTATGGTGCTAGGGGGGTGAATGCGGAGTTAGGGTTTTCAACCCTAACACCGAATTTCCTCACTTTTTACACTGTGGAACAACCCTAACTAATGCATTAAATGGAGTTTTTTGCCATGGATTTACTTTCTTTTTAAGAATGAGAAGTACAAACAGTATATGTAATAATGTTGTGGTACCACCAGACATACATAATGCAATACACACTGATGCAAGAACACAATAAGTCATGGAATAGTATTGTCTGTTCTAAGGAGTGAGATAGCCACTAACTCATGTATATTCATTTGACCTGTCAATAACTCCTAATATGAGTTGTGTGTTGCATTGTGTTCTAGTCAGTACTTATATCTTAATCTTGGAATAATCTCTTGACAGCTCGCAATCAAGGTGAACACAGTGTGAAGAACAATATTATTTGCTATTAATGATGTGCATCTAGGATTGTGCTGACATGTAGAAAACTCTTGCTATTTTTTGTTTTCTTGTAGTTAACAGTGGCATGCCACATACTAAACAATCTAGGTGTGGTCTTTCATGCATTATTATTTAGCACTCAGTGTTACTAATCTTATAGTTCATAAAATAAGTCATTCTGTGCCTCACTACCACTGTCAAATATATATATATATATATATATATATATATATCTGCAATGTTTTTTTGTCTGACTTTACTAGAAGCACCTTGTGAACATGAATCCACACAAATAAATGTACCTTTGTGAGCATAGTAATACCAATGCAAATACTGTTACACATTTACAGTGGTGAACTGTTATCCTGTCAAACCTGAAAGTACATGCACATCACCCTTGTTAAGCACAATAACTAAAGATGAGTATTGTGTAGTACAATATCCATAACTAAGTAATATCCCCACAAGGCAAGAATTGTACAACACAAAGTTTTTTTTACAAAAAGTATTTATTTCCTCTACTATTGAAATTTTTAAACATAATAAAATAAATAGGATGATTAAATAAACTCTTCCTTTGAATATTTAGTTTTTTATATCAAAATATAACTTGATTAAGAACACAAAAGAAAAACAAGTATAGAAAACATATGAAATTAAATCAAACCTTTGATTTATATAACTAAATAGTGTGTAAATATATAGCTTTTCTATGAAAATAAATTGTGATTTATAGAAAATTTAACAAAAGGATGAGTGAAAAACAATCTTATAATATATACAATATGTACACCTTTGTAAGAGAGGTGTGTTGCTGCTTGAGTCAGCCCGGCCCAGAAGTTGGATGCAAATGTGGAGGCGCAAAAGAAGTGGAAGCTGCTGCACCTGAGAGAGGAGACACCAGAGCAGCTGTGGAAGCCATTCATTGTGGGTCAGGGAGGCTAGAAGTTACTGTCATAGGTGAAGCAGTGCTGCTGGGCACACTGACACTTGCTGCTGTCCCCACAGGCTCGAGTACAAGGTTGACAGTCACCTGCTGTGCTGTCAGAAGAGACAGCAATTTGTCCTGCCCCTCCCACAGCACAGTGTTGTATTCTATGAGACTGTCAACCATGCGCTCAAGCCTGCGGTAACAGTGGCAGTGACCAGTGCACTGTCTCTTGTGAGGCTGTCCTGTAAAGACAGAAAAAACATGTATTAAAATGTTATTCTCAGAATGGTGATTCTCTGCCTGTCTTGAATCTCAACAGTTTTTTTCCTAGGAATATTTTAAATGCATGTAGATGCTTATTGTCAGCAGCATACAAGAATGTGATGCTAATGAGAAGTTCTGTCTTGTCACTAACATTATTATCTTTTACAACTTTGGTGTATTCTTTAAAGATACATATACAGCTTAATCATATGCTGAACAATGTTTAACACTATTTAAAAAACATTATTATTATAATAAAAATAAGGCACTCCCAAGAGTCATGTTAATAGTTAATTAATCACCGTCTAGGGGCATGTAGCACTCAGCTACACCTCATACCACATTACAACCTAGAGGGTGATTAAGAGACCATTGACGTAACACTTGCTTATGCCTTATTACTTAATTATACTCAAACTATGGGAAGATAAATATATACCACTCAGCATTGTTAAACTGTTGAATTATACCTCACTATAAGCAATCCAGTAACAATGAATTTTTCTTAGGAACACACACAGTACAGTATATAGATCACTTTCACATGGTGCAACAATCTTGCATCATGCAAAAACCAGTGATGCATCACAGCACGATACTCCAACTGACACTTCACACTTTCCATCATAAGAAAACAGTAAGAACATCTAGCCAGTTATACATGATTGACATATTGCAAAGTATAAGATGCCACCCATCATTTGTGGATCTCACCTAGACCATGTTTCTTAACCATCGTACCCCGCATGACAGTTGGTCACACTCTCACTATATGTAAAGTAACTCTGTTGGTACAGTGGGCTCTACCCATTAAACTGAGAATTCGCTTTCAATATGTTGAGTTGCCATGGTAGTCCAGTGGACTACCATATTGCTGATCACAAGCTTTCTATATATAAATATAGTTTTTGGTGCAGTAGACTCTACCCCCTCATCTGATCATGGTCATGATAACTACATGTATGCCACAGCAGTCCACTGTAGGCTATCTCAATATGCTGCAGCAGTCTAGTAGGCTATCTCCTTGCCCAGCAATTGGTATATTTAACTAGAGCCAGTCAGTGTTGGCCCACTAGACCTGTTCCTATGGCTGATAGTGCTCTTTGTAAATGATAGAATCCCTTTTTTGTACAGCAGTACTACATGTGCCACCCACCCACTCAGACCCAACAACACAATCCTCACCTAACCTCATCAGGAATGGGTGACAGTCTACAGCAAGACACCTCCCAAACCAATCATGAACTGACACATACAGTACAGCTGTATGCATATAGATACAAAATGTGGGCCACTGAACATGCATAAAATAGTCTGCAACAGAATCCCAACATGTGAATGGTTCATCCACATATTGAGACTCTGTAGTACAGTACTGTCTGCATGCACATTTCCCCATTTGTTACACCAATAGTCACACAGCTGTAACGTTAGCTAGCAATCACCACTCGTCTGGCTGGCTTATGGGTCACAAGGTCCTGTATACCATTGAAGGAGTGAGTGGGGTGGGTGTCATGGTGGCTATTTGTATTACAGTGGGGAATATCATAGCACTGTATCACCAGATCTTATATCATTCACAAAACCCAAAATTGAAATTGGAACCAGGTACAGTGAATCAGCATGTACTGTAATTACTTAACTATGATTGCAATCAGTTGACGGTGTTATGGTACAGTGGATCAACCGCGAATGTTCAACATCACAATTACCATGGGCATATATTGTAGTGCATTGCTGCTGAGGGACATGAGACATTGGGCAGCAATGGCTACTACCTGGCAGTGCGGCAGTTGCAAGTTGCTGAGGATCAGTGCACCTGCATGCAAATGACACATCATGACAAGGAAATATCCCCATGTTTACCTTTGATATAGTGTGACTCATTTGCATATCTAGTACAGAACATTGTGCTCCATGTGTCAAGTGCAGCTGTAGTTCTACTGGCACTGTCATATCCCTGTGCTCATTAATCACTACTTTTGCTCAATCAGTGTCAGTGCACATTGTACAGTGACAGTGCAATGTGACCAGCTGCCTTCATGATATTAAACTATGCTGATTCATGATTCAGCACCGTTTAATATTACCCACACCATGCCACAGCACAGTTCAGCTGTGCCCTAACCAGCTTATGCCTCAAGCTAGAACATTTCTGCATATCACACGCCCCACACTCTATGTTTTTATATTTGCAAAATATGCAACAGTTAACCTTTCTATTTTGCTATACTGTTGAGCTATAGCAACAGAAATAGTTTATAAATCATCTGTCAATGTGAATGATTGTTGTTGCACAAACACTTAGTAAAAGCACACTTTGAATACTCATCTAAGTATTTGTGGCGTACGAGACAGATTGGATACTGTGCTATCACAGATAAAGTAATTGCCTATGTGAACTATCCATAGTAACTTTTCAGGTACATTGATTAACTTAACATACACTTTCAGATTCTTTGTTCTAATAATCTAGAGAGCAGTACATCTTGTCTGAATATTTTCTACTATTACACTTGCGCTCAGCACTAGTGCCAGGCTCCTGCTTCACCTGCACAGGTGGTACCACCACTGCCTCCCTGGCCACTGTAAAAAACAAAATAAGTATAGAATGTAATACCATGCACTTCAATCTGTAACTCTATTACAATGCTTTTATTGTATTACACATGCTTCATATTGTCTCATGGTGGTATTCAACCATGTGCCACAGGTTTCCATGTAGATGCCTACAAGATGTGTAAACAAACATAATTCAAATTACCAACACTGTCAATGTCCCTATACAATGCAGGCATCTAACATAAATAAGATATAGTTGTGTGTGTATAAGTAAACACATAGGACAATTTTGTTTTGCTATGTTTGAATTCAATTAACATAGCACAGACATTAAAGAACAGGTAAGAACAATAATAACATGTTTCTACAGTTTATTTCCTAAATAATGTGTCCTGCTTGAGTTGCAGAGCTGTCTTGCTGATACAATACATAAATAGGATGAGTTATCATCAACCTTGGCCTGGTCTAGTCTTCTACGTATTCAGATTCTTGTTAGTTGTGCAACCACAGTAACTAAATGCAGTGTCAACAGATTAACATTGGACACATAGCTGTTACAGTGGAATAATATTTGGCTGCAGTATTGACTACCATTATCACCAGTTACCCATCTCCATGATGGCAGTGTTTAGAACTTGAGCCACTAACATAACAACTAAGAATGCAACACAGTTTCACAATCCTCAGACTTACAATGTCAAGTGTCTGTAAAATTACTATACAGTACGAAAGGTAATGCCTTGTGATTGGGTGACAACAGTGTGAAAAGCATCTGGCATGGTTGTTATCATAACAATTACACCATAGAACTACACTCTAAAATGCTTACCATGTCACCCTACAACCACTACAGTTGATAACAGCATGGTCATCATCCATGCCCCTCCCCCCACAGTCATTCTTCAGTATGTGATATCAGATATGAGACACTTCCTTTGTAGTGAGAGGTATACTAGAACTTTATATAAGCCACTAATACAACAAAAACAGGCTGTTTACACAATATTGGTAATCTGTAGCACAAGAAGTAGTGCCATACTAGGTGTGATGTTTAGACTGCGTCAGGCTGTAGCAGAGGCCTGGTCACAGTAAAAGAGACAGGTGGTAGGACATATCCTGTTTGATATTCAATTGTACTGCAACATGGGCATCAATGTAAAATATGTTACAGTTGTCTCCTGCATCATATGTCATGCACTGGCACTATACCACCACAAGTCTCAAATGAGGACCTGGGTGATTCACAAGTACAAGTACAATTGCACTACTGGAATAACAACAATATTCAACAGTTCTTATGCAAGTGTGTAACTTATGAATAGGAATTCCAAATACAGCCATTTTAATTTAAATATCACCCCATATACATGCATGTACACTATCAACAACAACTTGCATCAACCACTCTACCAACCTGCAGGAATTGGTGACCAATAGTCCCTGTAGTTTGGCATCACAGCACCATAATGATTAAACATGGTTATTGAAATAGTCAATCACTTTCTCATTGTCAAGTGAAACTGTTGCCAACACTGATTGTGTTGTTACTAAATCCTAGGATCCCTGGATGTCTAGGAGTACCACCTTCCATACTCATCCACTCAGTCACACCACCCTACACACTCCACCCACCAATCAGACAGACAGACATGCAGCTCCTCATGTACACAGTGCCTGTACAGCTGTCAATGGACAAGACACAGTACAGTTGAACAGTCATTGCTATACAGTGTGGGAAAAAAAAGGCTGTGCAACCTATTCTGTACTACACAGTTCCGGTATCTGAATGTAAGTCATTCAGATATTGCCACTATGTTGTACGTTATGGACTGTATACTGATTGTCTCACACTCTGTAACCAATGAGCATGCAAACCTACTGTATGCTGTCAGTTAATCGGCAGGCACCTGTCATATAAGTAAGCACTGCTGCTCACTACTAAACAGGTAGGAGGATCATATTGGTGTTACTGAGTAGACAGTTAGTGAAGTGTGTACCAGAGTGCCACCACGGATTGCTAATTTAACAAAACCCGCAATCAGACTTGTGAGCGGCTACAGTGGAACACCAGGGCTACAGAATATTTAACAAACACTATTATTGAACTACATTTCTACCAGTGGGTCACCTAAGACACAGTTATTGTTACAATGCACACAATTAAAGTGGGGAGCAGGTCCATTGGAGCATTAGTGATATATTTACTATAACAAATCCCACAAATGGGTACTGCAGCATGACACTGTCACAGTATCACAGCACAGCTTACTTGGCACCCACAGGTCATGCCTGACACATTGCATCCTGCAATACAGCAGCTCAACTGTGGGTGGGCATCCTTTCAAGTACTTTCTTTGTTTTGTTTTTGTAATGAACTTTCAGTACTGTACACTTGATGTTGAGATTGTGCCAATATATGCTCAGCACATAACAAACTGAATATCAGTACCTGCCAGATATGCATGGGTTGCCCCCACTTCACCTGACTTCCATGTATTACTAGTGTGCACCCTAGCACATCATGATTTGCACAGCACAATATTCTCTTTTGTATATCGTACCTGGGCACATCAGTGTGTCTTATATGCCAAAAACAGTATTTCACCTTACAAAAAAACCTTTGAATATACCACCCCAAGTATCCAATGTAATTTTTGTATTATTGTCTTACCATCTGACTCAACAATGATGACACTGTCGGTGTCAGAATGTTCAGCCTCCACAGCTTGTGACTGTGCTGGTACTACCTCTGCGTGGCATGGGGATTGCTTTCGATGATCTGTTAATGAAAGATTATAGGCAGATTTACTGACTCTTTCCCTTCTATGTTTCTCAAATTTCACACCACTTTCTCTAAGCAATTATCATGTTTCTGGTACCTAACATTCTCCTTACTCAACTATTGCACAGTCACTGCACACCCATATGACACTGCAAGTTTGCACTAATTAATATTTGTTCTATAGTAGATAACAAATTGACTCATCAGTTCATTACTTAGTACTAATACAGTGGCAACAATGAAATACCATTGTTCTTGAATAAAACACATAACTGCATAGTAACTCCACACTAGTATATAATAACAGTTATACATATTGATAGTAGAAATACATTATAGCTGTTAAAATTCAAAAGTGCAATTTGAATGTTAGAACATTTAGCCCCCACCCTCTCAACCAAATTGACACACACAGCAAAACCCAAAGTCACAGAATGTTGTGTATCAAGACAACATTAATTGCATAATTGTCATGATAGAATTACTGAACATATATTTATATATATATATATATATATATATATATATATTATATATATTTGGTGTTAGAGTTGAAAGCCCCCCTTGGACCCCTCCAGCCCACCCCCTAACTGGCTTCAGAGAGTGCGTTGGGGTCATCAGACCTAACTCTCATGCCATCACATGTGTAAAGAAGCTGACAAATAAGAGAATGGGGTGAGAGTTAGGACCGTGCTACCATAATACAGAATGGCAAGAAAAATGTTAATGCTTATTTAATTACCATGGATAAAATAGTTTGCTCCTAATCAGGAGAAGCAAAACAAAACAAAAAAACAATTATATCTATGGTGACCTATGCAATATTTAATTGCTCCACAGTGCTCACACTTGACTTGTGTCATCATGCTGTGAGAATACCATGGCTACAGCAACAAAGTGATCAATCCCAGAAATACTTCTTTTCCCATTTGTGTGTCACTACTGTTATATAATTGTGTCACTAAAGTTTGTCAGAATAACTTACATTGAGTAAGATGCTCCGAAGCAGCTGGCTTGCCTCCTGCCTCCCACAGCTCATGTGCAAGGTAGTACAAGCATTTGTCATTGTCTGGTATCTCCTCTCTGCTCTTCAGTATGTAAAAGTGCTGGCACAACAGCTTCCACTTCTTCTTAAGCTGGACAATGGTCTTGTTCTTCACTCTCAATATCATGTGGAAAAGAATTGATGTGCCTCCACATTGCATCCAACTTCTGGTTAGTGCTCCACATTAATATGTGAGCACTACCTCTCACCTGGACTGCCTCAAGCAGCAAACACACCTCTCTTAAGCTTCACTGCCTCATAGTTCCACGTTGTCTTCTGCAGTCGATAGACAAAAAAAAATTCCATAGGTCAGAATGATAATGTTAATTGTTAATTTGATACTACTTTTCATTGGATTGTTAAGTTCCTTATTTTTTGCTGACCCTCTTTGTGCAAGAATAAGTGCCCAGTTGCAAGCCATAGTTGGGCAATGAGAACCTAGCTGTCTTTCTACCCATCTCACTATATTTATTGTATGCCAAGACGTAACACATTATAAAGTATGTCAAGTGCATGGTGTTTACTTAAGCAATAAGTCATGACAGGGTGTGGGTTGTGCTGGGATAACCTCACGCCTGGGTGTTTCAGCACTTGGCCACAGGCCAAGTGTATCCAACATCACAGAAGTGAGGTTACCCAAGCACAACCCACACCCTGGAGTGCATTATTGCTATTATACAATGGCTCATTGTTATACAAAATGAAACAATTAATTGTGAGGCAGTGTAGCTTTGTTTATTAAGAGAAGAACAAAAAAGAAAGGTCAAGCTCACTATGACAACAGCAAACAAAAGGTCAAGCTCATGTATGACAGCAGCAAAAAAAGCTCACACTCATCATGCTCATCAATGACAGTGAGGTTGTGCTGGGATAACCTCACTGTGCCAGGGACACACTGACCAATCAGAGTCCAGGAAACTTTCTTGCCATTGTATAATATGTATTTAGCATTCACAGAAATGTGAACATCTTAATGTGTTAAATATAGCTCACCAGTGAAAAACTAACATTTACTCCAGGATATTCACATTGTGCCAAACTGTACCTGCAACCCTGGGTGCAGCGTGGCTGTGCTAAGCCACAGCACAGTCCAAGCATTACTGAACCATTCTGTGGCATGGCTCAACAGTATATAAAATAGTGCCATTGCCACCTACATTATGTATCCTACAGTGGGGCTATCACAGCACAAGCAGTACAAGAACAAGAGGATGATGCATCACCAAAAGTTAACTTATGAAATTAAAAAAAACACAATATTCAGTGAAGGGTTAAAAAAATCATTCCATCAGGATGTAGGCCATGAACTGGTCAATTATCATTACATGATGGTTACATACATATGCAGCTCTGGTGCTATACATCAACAACTATGTGATGCTGTGCCAGGCTGCAACCGATGTTAACTACAACCCACTGTTCTTTGTCTGCAACATACCTAAGCACCTGATTGCAGAATCTGTAAAAGCACATCAATCACTCCTTTCATACTAGAGCCTTTCACCCACTACAATCAGATGCAGCATCAAAGAAGTATCATCCCTGCTGGTGCAAATCTACACCCATCATAATTAAGCAATAAGGCATGACCAAGGGTTATGTTAAATGGTCTGTTAATAACCTTCTAAGGGTGTACTGTGGCACGAGGTGTAGCCGAGTACCACATGCTTCTAGAGGGTGATTAACTGACCATTAACATAACCCCTAGGACTGGTTTATTGCTATTATAATAAAAATATGATTTTAAACAGTGTTAAACCTTGTTCAGCATATGGCTAAGCTGTACATGTATGTTAATTAAAGATTAACATAAGGTTGTTAGCATTTTTTAGCCAATCAGAAAGCTCCATTTATCAGACCCTTTTTATAATTGCACTTAATACAGTGGGAACAGCACAGAGATTGTCTAGCACTGACATGCTCTCCACCTTGGCAGTCACACCCTACAGCCCATTAACCCCCGTCTATTACACCAGTGTGCATGATATGAGAACTGTTCTATTTTTTAACCAAGTGTTTTTGGTTCTGAAAAGAACCTTTTTTTAGTCTGGCATCTGTTTAAACAGTCTAACAATCTCAGAGGACTTTGAGGATTGCATCTTGAAGGTCACCCAGGAAACGACAATTGCCAGCATGCAAAAAGTGTACACCATCTGGTAGGTATAGCCAATCATAAGAATACTTCATTTCCAGGTGACATATGGTGTACATTCCAGCCATGCATAGAAATGCAGAAATTTGTATGTTGGCTTTCCTTTGGGCTCTGTAAATCAGGTACATATGATGTTCTGCTTGCCAGACCCTATGATCTGTAATATCTGAAGAAATGATTTTACAGGCAGACAACGTACTCATAATAGAAGCGAGGTCCAATTTTGCTTCTGTTACTAAATCTACCCAGTGTTTGGTTCCCAAATCATTGCCTCCAAGATGTATCAGCAATATGTCTGGATGAGCCTGAGTACTCAAAAGTCTGTGCATAGTTGGCATGAGGTGCTCCCACCTCATTCCACCCCTGACAAACCACTTAACACAGCAATTTGGGAGCTGCAGGTTTCTCCCAAAATCAATATTCTGAGCATACTCAGACGCTCACCTCACTATACTGCTTCCAACAATCCACAAAGTCCTTTTGCTGTTTTCTGCCATAATCAGCTTTTCAACTTAGAAGTGGACAGAGAGCGACCAAAAAAGTCAGTGTTCACCCTGCAGTACCTAAGCAGTAGTGAAAGTAAAACTGCTATTTTCCCTCCTAAGTTCAACTCAGCTTCAGTGGGCTGATCCATGACACACAAATAAAACAAATCATTGGCTACTACTGTGTCTTCATTAACCAATGTAGTGTATGCACTGACTATCACTGCACTTCTACTCCAGCTAAAATGTGCAAAAATTTAAAGGTGTGAAAAATGCATCCTTTTGATAGGCAGTTTTAAACAATTACAAGTGCAGACACATGTCTGATTGGTTCCCTCTTCTGTTGTAGTACACATGCACCTTGTTATCTCCCTCCATGTGCAGCTGTATCTCTGCAACTAAATACCAAATTACTGTCTGACTTTAAACACTTTTAGCTAAATAATGAAACATCATAGCTTATTTCAGTCTACATAGTCAAATAGAGTACTAAAAAATGTTTTGATAATACTATTTAACTGTTTCTAACACTTTTTATGATAATAGAAAAACTATTTATAAAATGTGATCTACTTACAGTCAGAAATGTGCACTGTCACAGTTGAGTCTAAGATGGCTGCTATGTCCTTCTTCGTCGTTCTTCTCCATCTGTGATTGGTTGTATTACATGGCCTGATAAATCTAGCTCACTATTGGTAGAAGTACCTGTCACTCTAATAGCAATCAGATATGATTGGATAATGAATACAGTTGTCACTCCCAAGCTTAAATTTGCGACACTTTCACACGCACGACACTACTTTTGCGACACTTTCGCATGCACGACACTACTTTTGCGACACTTTCAAATGCATGACACTATATTTTGCGACACTTTCGTGCACATGACACTGTTTTTTGCAACACTTTGAATGTATGACATTATTTGATGATTTTTTCCCAAAAATGATGATTACTGAAGGAAAAAGTTTCCTGCTTCTTTCCTAATGTACAAATACATAAGTTCACACAATTTCACATACTTATTCTGAAATTGTGACTCTGCCTGCACAACTATGCAATTGCTGAAGCTACATTTTTACATTTCATTGTTTTCTGTCACTGCACAAGTAATCTGGATAGTCATTCCTCATCAATAATTGTGATTATTTGTCTTACCAATAACACATGAACAGAGCTTGGCTTAACAATATCTTAAGCACTCCCTAGGGGTGTAATGTGGCACAGGGTAGAGCCATATTGCCCCAAAAATGTCATTAAGTAACTGTCAATGTGACTCTTGTGAATGCCTTATGGCTATCATGAGAATTAATATTATACAATGGCAAGAAAATTTGCTGGTCTCTCATTGGTCAGTCTTGGGCTGGACCCATGATGTTATCCCAGTACAACATCACAAGTCTAGTCTCAGCCTCACTGTGAACCTGTAGATGAGCTATATGAGCTAGATGACCTCTTTGTTTTGCATCTCCTCTTAAGAAACAAAAATATTTTTCCACACTAAAAAACATTCTTTAAAATTATTTTTTATATTTTATATAACAACGAGCCATCGTATAATAGCAATAATGCCCTCTAGGGTGTGTGTCGTTTGGGATAACATCATGCCTCAGTTCTTGGATGCACTCGGCCTGCAGCCTCGTGCCTAACAACCTGAGGCATGATGTTATCCCAGCATGACACACACCCGGTAGGGCAATATTGCTTAATTCAAAAGTTAAGTGTTTAAAGTTGACTTTATTAATCTGTTCCTCATTTAGATAAAGATTTTAAATAAAGTAGTTCTTTCACCAGCAGTTTAACGATACTAGATCAAAATCACTATACAGAATTGCAGTAATTCTGCATTGCTCAATGATGAACTAGTACGAAAAAGAATATATGTGCCATGGTGATAACGCTATACAGGACAGTGTAACATGAATTAAAATAAGACTGTCAAAATTAGAGCAACCAATTTGATTACAGCATTTTCTGAGACCTTTTGTTTGTAATATTGTAAACATAAATCATCTGTGTCAATACACAATGTTAGAAGTGATCAACACAAGCGTATACTAATATTTCCCTTTTCTGTGTCTTCTATGCAGGTGTCTAATACTTTTGTAACATTGCTGACTGCTACTGTGAAGTAACACATTGAAAGATGCCTAGTAATAATGTTGATAGCCAAGTCTCTTCAAGCTGAGTGGAAACCATATCATGAGGGGGCACAGTCTTAAGGTGGAGGGTGGGAGGTTTAGGAGGGATGTCAGAAAGCACTTCTTCCCACAAAGGGTGGTGAACACTTGGAATGCGCTGCTAGAAAAAGTCACCTTGTTAAAGACAGTGAACAGCTATAAAAGAGCCTAGTATAGGCATAGTGGAAAGATAAGAATCATGCCTAGGGAGTATGGGAGGACTGTGGAGGGATAGCAGAGACGTTAGCTCAAGATGTGGACCCTGCAATACGAGCAAACTTGATAGACCAAATGGTCTTCTTCTGCTGTCTTCTTTCTATGCTTGTATTTCCATATGTATGTACTTATTCCAATGCATATCACCTACTTACTATGTATGACATACATTCAGATATATTCCAAGCAATGACTACACACATGCAAGGATTGTATTATGAGACTAATTTTGTAAAAAGATGTAAATCTTAATTGCCCTTTCTCAGTTTCACCAATTGGCAATAAATCTTTTTTAAACTTAACCACCTGTGTTGAGTCTTTATTGAACCATAACATTATAACATTAGACTGTAACTGTTGTTCCTTTTAAGCATGCAAATCAACTGGAAGAAGTATTGTCACACATACATGTCCATGGGCTTATTTTTGCTATGGCTCTCCACTCAGTATGCATCACGTGAGCTAGGGCGTGGCACATTGCCTGACTCAGGTCTGGTAATTCCTAAGTGTGTTAAGTGGTCTGTACCACCCTCAGTTTTCCTGTACCTCTCCAGTCAGCTGGCAGTAGCTGCTGTAGCAAGGTGTGGTACATCGCTATCAAACACTATGCAGCTGTGTCTATACACTCAGGATGCAGTAACTGCTATGTGTGCTGCAATTGCCTGACTGAGCCCATGCAAGTTCAAACTGTACTAACTTCACTGCACCTACAATTACAGAGGTATGCCATTCATCTCCATTGCCTCATTGTTGCTGTGGATCAGCACTCATGATGCAGTACAAATGTTGGGTGGCAACATTAGCTGTCTGAGTACATGCAAATCCTAATGAGCTAACTTCAGTATCCCTACAATCAGTGATATCTACCATTGATGCCCATACCCTCACCTGTGTTGTGTATCTCCACTGAGGATGCAGGACCTAATATCGCGTTTGAAGACACATTGCCTGCCTGAATCCATTCAAGTGATAACTGGACTGTTACTGCAATCAGGGAGCTGTACAACTGATCTGCATTGCCTATCATTTCCTGTGCCTGGTCACTCAGGATGCAGCAAGTGGTCTGCAAGTGCAGTCCCCCCATGACACTGTTCATCTTCATGGGCTTTTTTGTTCTGTAGTTCTCCACTCACTATGCAGTATGTGGGCTAAGGGTTCAGACATTACCTGATAGAAGTCCTGTAATTCCTAACTAAGTTAACTACTATGTACCGGCCTTACTTTTCCTGTCAGTCCCCAGTCAGGGTGCAGTAACTGGTGTAGACAGATGTGCAACATTCCTACCTAAGTCCATGCAGCTGTGGCTGTACAGTCAGGATCAGTAACTGGTATGCATGGGGAAATGGAGGTGTAGTCCCCCAACCCCCATGAGACTGTGCAACTCCTAAGTGTGCTAACTTCTGTACACCTGCAACGACAGAGCTACACTGTTCATGTCCATAGGCTTATTTTTGCTGTGGCTCTCCACTCAGTATAGATATGTGGGCTAGGAGCTGGTTCATTAACTGACAGAGAACATCTAATTTCTAACTGTGTTAACTACTATGTTCCACCGTTACTTTCCCTGTGACTCTGCAGTCAGGCTACAGTAGCTGCCATACTGAACTGTGCAACATCGCTACCTAAGGCAATACAGCTGTGGTTGTACAATCAGGATGCAGTAACTGCTATATGTGATGGAATTCCTGGCAAAGTCCATGCAACTCCTAACTGTGCTAACTGGAGTGTACCTACAATTATGCAGGTGTACCGTTGATGTCCATCACCTCACTCTTGCTGTGCCTCAGCACTCAGGATGCAGTATGTATTCAGAGGGTGGGAGGCATTGCCTTTATCATAGCATGCAAATCCTAACTGTGCTAACTTGACTGTGACTACAATCACTGACCTGTAAAGTGTGCTAACTTCTGTACACCTGCAATGACAGAGCTACACTGTTCATGTCCATGGGCTTATTTTTGCTGTGGCTCTCCACTCAGTATAGATATGTGGGCTAGTGGTTGGTTTATTAACTGACAGAGTTCATCTAAATCCTAACTGTGTTAACTACTATGTACCACCCTTACTTTCCCTGTGACTCTTCAGTCAGGGTGCAGTAGCTGCCATACTGAACTGTGCAACATCGCTACCTAAAGCAATACAGCTGATTGTATAACCACTGCTATATGTGATGGAATTGCCTGGCTAAGTCCATGCAACTCCTAACTGTGCTAACTGGAGTGTACCTACAATTATGCCGGTGTACCATTGATCTCCATCACCTCACTTTTCCTGTGGCTCAGCACTCAACATGCAGTCTGTATTCAGAGGTGGGGTGGGAGGCATTGCCTTTATCTGCATGTTCTACACGTTACATATGAAAATAAAATGATTTGCTTATGAAACACAGTTGTATATCTTCAACATGTTGAGCAATAGTACGATAATTTACCAATAAAGGATGAGCAGAGCTTATGTTAATGGTCTGTTAACCACCTTCTATGTCTGTACAGTGTCACAAGGTACAGTCAAGTGCCACATCCTCCTAGATGGTAATTAAGTTACCAGTGATATAGCATGCAAACCCTAACTGTGCTAACTTGACTGTGACTACAATCACTGAGCTGTACCATTGATGCCCACATCCTCTGCTATGCTGTGGGTCTCTGGAATTGTGGTCCCCCACCCATTAGACCATGCAACACCGTTACAGAGCTGGAGCTACACTATTCATGTCCATAGGCGTATTTTTGCTGTGGCTCTCCACTCAGTGTGCAGCATCTGGGCTAGGGGGTGAGGCATTACCTGACAGAGGTCCTGTAATTTCTAACTGTGTTAACTAGTGTGTACCACCATTAGTTTTCCTGTGGCTCTCCAGTCAGGGTGTATTAGCTGGTACAGTGAGGTGTGGGACCTCACTACCTAAGGCCATACAAGTCCTAACTGTGGTAACTTGTGTGCACCTTGAATCAGGAACATGTACCATTGCTGTACATGGCCTCAATTTTGCTGAGGATGTACGCTGAACATGCAGTACATACTCTCAAGGACTGGGGATATCTTGTAGTACACTTAGACAGTTCTATTGTATTTCTCACACCTCCTGCTGGTTGTCTGTGATTGGTGCTATTGCCTTGGTTCTCCCCCTACTTCCATCTGTGTGTGTGTCTCTGTGTGTCTGTGGTGCTGGGGGGGTGGAGGGTGAATGCGCAGTTATGCTTTTGAACTGTAACACAGAATCTCCTCACTTCTATCGCTGTGGAACAACACAAACTGATGCAGTAAACAGAGTTTTTCCTTTTAATTTCCCTTCTTTTTGAGAATTACTTTGAGAAATAGTGAATGCAATACAGCGGCAGGAGCATGGGGCCCTTTGGGCCCCATGCTCCCTCCACATAATATCTTGTCACATAGTAACACAGTGCCGCAAACACAAATGGAAATACACATGGTGACACAAAGTGAAATGCAAAGATAAACAGTACTGTAGACACAAATGGTTAAAATAATGCAAACACAAGTGCAAATAAAATGCAAAGGGTAACGCACATGGTGGTGTAGATGGGAACAGTAAGTAAAATGGGTACGGAACCACAAGCAGAAGTGGTAAGGGTAACAGTAATGTAAGCGCACAGGCTGGTTTTCCCCAAAAGCTCATAGAGAAAGACAGTGAGTACAAAGAATGCATGTATATGTGTGTGTGTGTGTGTGTGTGTGAGAGTCTGTGTGTGTGTGGTGCTGGGGGAGTGAATGCGGAGTTAGGGTTTTTAACCCTAAAACCAAATTTCCTCGCTTTTATCGCTGTGGAACAACCCTAACTGATGCATTAAATGGAGATTTTTTTCCCATGAATATCCTGTCTTTTTGAGAAATCACACTGACATGCAATTTTTCATATCTTATTAAGAACATGTCTTTCTTTTTAAAACGCATACTTATCAATATAGAGATACATTTCTCTCTATACATAGTAGTCTAATAGTATTCATACAGCAATACTGCATGTTCTACACGTTACATATGAAAATAAAATGATTTGCTTATGAAACACAGTTGTATATCTTCAACATGTTGAGCAATAGTACGATAATTTACCAATAAGGGATGAGCAGAGCTTATGTTAATGGTCTGTTAACCACCTTCTTTGTCTGTACAGTGTCACATGGTACAGTCAAGTGCCACATCCTCCTAGATGGTAATTAAGTTACCAGTGATATAATCTCTGTGAGTGTGTTATTCATGTCTTAATAAAAAATATTTGTAAACACTGTTAAATTGTGTTCATCATATGGCTAAGCTGTACATGTTTGTCAATTAAACATTTACATAAGACAGTTTGAATGTTTGCAGCCAATCAGAAAGCTTCACTTGTCGCACCCTTTGTATAATTCTGCTAAGTAGAAAGTGTGCAGCAATGAACATCATATGACATGGTTAGATGCAACATTACGCCAATGTGAATATACATATTATCACTGTCACATAATGGTAAAGGAAAGACACAAAACAGGCAGATAAGGCTTAAAAAGATTTATTGCCCAATTAAAAAGTATTGAAAATGCTGAATTAAGAAGCCAATTAACACACATCAGTCTCACAAAACAATCATATAAATCTTTTTCACTATTGTTTGAAATACATGTAAAACAGTATCACAGATAGTCAATGGGTGACATATGACACAATATAAACATAACTAAAAACAAGCATCACAGCACCCTGTGAACACTGATTACACATATAAAACAGTAATGGTCTTGTTGTTATTGTGTGACTGATACTGTGAATGTTTCTGGGGTGGGCGAAAAACCAAATGCAAGTTGTTCACTAATACCACTACTAACAGCCAATAGTTTGTAAAGAAATGTATACGTGAAACTGTCAGTGAAGATGAAATGGTTATGTATTTTATGTATACACATATGAATATATATATATATACACATAAATGTACATGTTAAAACATATCACTATATATTACTGCATTTGGAAAATTCCCACCCGACCCCTCAATAGAGGTGATCAGAAAATATTATCAGGAACACAATTTTTTTTTTTATTATCAGTGAAAGTGTCTGATGTACAATTTTCAACTATTATAAACATACATAAAGATAAGTGAAAACACAAACACATTAAATAGTATATAATAACAGGTATCATACACATCAGTTAAAATGATCAAATCAACACTTAAATAAGTACTGAAGTACTTGACTACTTAGATCTGTTGCATGTTCTACTTCTATAACAGGAATTTTTAAGCAGATGACATGTACATAATATGTTATTACATCATTAGCATAAACTGTGCACTACAAATGATCAAGGTATATCTAATAGAACATTGTACCTTATTATGAAGAATACAATGAAAAATAACAGCATAGTAGATATATCCAAATCCTTAGTATCTTATTTTAGAAATAGCTTTACATCACATGTGAATGTTTATCAATCTATGAGTCTAAAACAGTAAAATCGTACTTATTCTCTAATCAATGGACATATATAGTTATTAACACAACAACTTTAAAATGTCACAACACTAAGTACTGCCAAGAAATATATTGAACATCATATATACATATATATACAATAGGCATGCACAAGAATAACACAGGCATAGCAGTACACTGTTGCAAAAAAATAGAAATATTTACTCACAGTGCAACCATATGAAGAAAGAAAGTAATACAGGAAATACATCATGGTACTCAACACGTGATAGAGTGATTGTAATCTTTAGTAAAAGATATGTTACACAATAATGTAAATCAGCATGGTGAAGTATTGCATCTTAGTACAGGCACACACCTAGCAAGTGTGCCAAGTATTACTTCTTATGCCTGCATATGATATACTCATAAGAAAAGACAATGACTGAAGAGTTTGACCAGACTGGAATACTCTTTTGACACCTGCAACTGTTTCTTAGACATATAAGTGTGGTTTCTCTAGTGACTGTGAAGACAGCTGGTGCTGATTTAAGACCACTGCAACTATTTCCACTGTGTCACTGATCAACGCAACAATCTTATACATCACATTGAATTAACATATACAACAAAACCATGAGATGTTACCTGTGTGATCACAACAGTGCATTCGCAACAAATGAAATGGTTATATTCCAGAACTAGGTTAGAAACTGACCTACGAGACAGGGGACTGGAAGATAAATCACAGCACAGATTCAGAAAAAGTAGGTCTTGTTTATCAGGCAACATAGCTTTTTTATGAGTACATAAGTAAAAGCTTGGAAAACAATAAAACATTAGACGTAGTATTCCTCAATTTTTGCAAGGCATTTGATAAAGTACCGCATGGACTCTTAATAGAGAGAAAATGAGATCTTTGGGAATTAAGAATCAAACTACAAATTGGGTAGAAGAATGGCTAAATGATCGCACCCGATGTGTAAGTATAAGAGGACGCATATCCGGAATAAGGTCAGTGACTAGTGGAGTTCCTCAGGGATCAGTCCTGGGTCCAATCCTATTTGATATATTTATATCAGACAAGACATCTGATTTAAAAAGCTTTTCTATAAAATTTGCTGATGATACTAAAATAACAGCACAGGTTGAAACCCTAACAGATTATCAAAATCTCACCGGTGATTTAAAAAAAATTGAAATATGGGCCAACAATAACCAAATGTCTTTTAACACTGACAAATGTATTATTATGCATTTTGGGAAAAAGAATCCGCACTATCAATATACATTAAAGGGTTGTGTATTAAGATCTGTAATGCAGCAAAAAGATATAGGAGTAACAATAGATTCTGATCTTAACTTCCAAATTCATTATAACAATATTATAACTAAGACAAACAGGTTAATAGGATGTATAAAGAGAAGCTTTGCATCCAGAGATAGAAGATATATCATGTCACTGTATAGGGCCTATGTGAGGCCACACCTGGATTATTGTTCCCCCTTTTGGAGCCCCTATCTTAGGAGAAACATAAATAGAATGGAGGGGGTTCAACGGAGAATGACAAAATTAGTGAGTAACATTTCAAACAAAAGTTATGAGAAAAGACTGGAAAAGCTGGGAATGTATTCCCTGGAACAAAGACGAAAAAGAGGGGAAGTCTTATTCATGCACAGGATCCAAAATGATGATGAGCTTGGTACACCATTAGACATGTTTTACAACATACATAAATGTAATTTAAGAAGTCATAAATATCAATTGACCCTTACATATCCTAAAACAAATAAAATGCGATTTTATTATACACAAAGGATAATTCCATTATGGAATTCACTTCCTAGCTCTCTAGTTGAAAATGTTGATCATGTCAGTTTTAAACATAAACTTGATATATTATTACTATAAATAAATTTGATATATACCAGCTTGGCTGGAGACATGCTTATATGGGCCTCGGCCTTCTGCATGTCTATACCTTCCAGTATAACTTCCAGTATAACAGACTGTGTAACAAAATAGACAGCGAACTAAACAAATGTCACATGTTCTGTGACTATTCCTCTGACACATGAAGATTGTCATAATTCTTCAGTATCAGTACATATGCATTTAGTAAGTGTCGCAGTAGTCTCTGTTTGAAATAACTTGTTGAGTCATCGCACTCAACCCAGCCAGTTCTGTACCTCAACAAACAAGTATAATGTCCAGAATGTCCAGACTGATCACAGTAGATCACAGCATGAGTGTCAAACACTCCTTGGTTAAATACTGTTCTACCAGCTGTGAAATCAGTGATAGGTGTGTCAACTCTGAGCCCATTGGAGTCAAATCTATGCAATACTAGCATAAGATATTGAGATGGAGTCCTCAAATGGATGGACTGAGTACATGAACCTCCACACCTTACACACAAGTAACCACTTTCAGCATTTGTATACAACTGACAGAACTTTACACTTTTAGCCTGAGGCACAAACAGAGAAACCCAAAGCATATCTTCTGTGGTTTCTCACTTTGAATGACCACATAGGACACTTATGTATTTAGTTACATATGATACAGTAAAATACTGATGCACTGAAGTACCCTCTTCATCCCAGCTGTTTATGGTTGCCATCATAAACTCACTGGTGTCCTGCTGCATGTTATCAGCAAATGTACTGCATCCATCATATGTGCCCAACACCTGTCATAGAGGTGTCAGTGACTGCACACTGCTAGACTGATCAGAAGGCAGATTGACAACCTCTTTCAATGTCTTTGATAAGGGAGTCTCTTGTGAAGTAGATATTGCCTGCACAAAGTGTGGCATGTGGGGAAACACTTGCATAGATGAATTAGTATAGCAGTTAACTCTAGTACTGTTAAACACTGGGACAAAAGCCACACCAAGTGACTTCTGAATGACAGCTGGTTTAGCAGCCGTATTTGGAATTGGGACCCTTTTCCCACTTTGCAGACTTGCATCAGTTGCAGAAACTCATTTCCTCTTGTTGCCAGCTGTAGCTGAGACTGTTTGATCTGAGACAACCACGTACATTGGCAATGGTATTAAAGGCATCTGTGGCTGATATAGAGTACGTAATCTGTTATACTCAACAATACAATGCATGTCAGCACGTATCTTCTGAGGTGGGAGTGTTATAATGTGCAACCAAGAAAGACTACGAACGCGTGAAAGTGCGACGTAGCTCATGCCATCTTTGAAAATGTCTGAACCTATATCCACCATTGCTGAATCCAAACTTAAGCCTTGCGATTTGTGAATAGAAACAGCATATGCAACACATAATGGGATCTGTTTCCTGTTCACATAGCTATCCTTCAATACCTGGAACTTAACACAGGTACAATCAATCTGTACAGGATGTTCCAAGTTGTCAAAGTGGACAATAAGTGTCTTGATAAATGTCTTTTGAACATTGTAGAGAAAATCAATGGTGTTACCCATGGCACCATTTACCATACCACACTACACATCAAGATTTCATCATAGCATGACATGTGCATTCTTACAAACTGTAAGTACAGCTTCTAGACCAGCTGTGCGTGAAACATCTGACTTCAATTCAGACAGTTATTCAGTCATCTTAGCTACCAGTTTCCGACTTAAAATGACACCATCGACTGTGTCAACAGCATGTAGTGTGAGAATTGATTGATTTTCTCTCTGCAACATGACACTGTTGAACTCAGCACATTTCTTTATTCGTGGCATAGGACACACAATGCGTGTGCCCCTGGAACACACATCACTGAAAACATCACATGCAGTTTCTATGGATGTAGTGTTTATTCTGATTCTTTGTCCATTTAACATTGCAACATGTTCTGGTGACAGAGAACCTGTACGAGCATGATCCAACAGTGCCTTGTAAGTCAAGTCAGCACTTTGGTGCATGTTCTGATACAGCTCAACATAGGTAAATAACTCCCACAGGTTAAAACCTCCAATGCAGCCAAGTGTATTCTTGGCCTGCTTCACAGTCAGAGCTGAAAAGACATGTTCTGCATTCACAGGTGCAAGCTGTAAAAGGTCTCCAAATACAACAATGCTTTTTCCACTGAATGCATCTCCATAGTCAGTCCCCAGGATCTTCTGTAGACATAGATGTATACAGGCAAGCATCAAATTAGAGACCATACTAATCTCATCAATGATGAGTAACTTCATCTTAGAAAACATTGAACGAAGCAGAGATGCAACTTCAAATGACGGTTTCCAATACTCTCCTGCTTTGCCATGCTCCACTGGCAACATGAACAGATGGTGTAATGTCACACCACCAATGTTGTATGCTGCCAGTCCGGTGGGAGCACTAACAGCAACAGACATCACTGACCCTGTCAGTTTCTGTATTTCAGTCATAATGGCCTCAATAAGGAAACTCTTCCCTGTAGCAGCTGACCCACTAACAAACATTAGCAGTGGTTTTTAGTCAAGACAGTCACATTTCTTCTCTTCATGCTGTACTGCATCAGTTACCTGAGAGTGAACCACACGCTGTTGCTCATTGAGTCTCTGTCTCAACTCAGCTGGGTCAGCACCATAGTGCGTACCATGTTCCATGGCACTCTCCACTTCTGACATGAGTACTTCTGGGGCAGTGGACATGGCCTACCTAGACTTTAGCAAGGCATTTGACACAGTCCCACACAAAAGATTAATAGCCAAATTAACCAGCCTGGGAGTGGATCCCAGGGTGGTGGCCTGGGTAAAACATTGGCTGGACAACAGGACACAGAAGGTAATTGTAAATGGAGTCCACTCTGAAGAAAGAGGGGTTACTAGTGGGGTACCGCAGGGTTCAGTATTGGGTCCAGTCCTTTTTAATGTCTTCATCAGTGACATTGCAGAGGGACTGGAAGGAAAAGTATGCCTCTTTGCAGATGACACAAAGATCTGCAACAGGGTTGATACACAAGGAGGTGTGGAAAGGATGAGAAGGGACTTGGCAAGGTTGGAGGAATGGTCAGAAGTATGGCAGCTAGGATTCAATGCAAAGAAGTGCAAAATAATGCACCTGGAAAACAAGAACCCAGGGGAAGAATACACAGAGGTAGTAACAACAACAAAAAAGGAAAGGAACCTGGGGGTAATCATATCAGATGACCTTAAGGTTAGCAAGCAATGTGAGAAGGCAGTAGGGAGGGCTGGGAGTATACTGGGATGCATAGGGAGAGGTATCAGCAGCAGAAAACAGGAAGTTGTTATCCCTCTGTACAGACAGTTGGTGAGACGCTATCTGGAGTACTGCGTCCAGTTCTGGAGACCCCATCTCCGCAAGGACATAGACAGGATAGAGGAAGTCCAGAGGAGGGCAACTAAAATGGTGCGGGGTCTGCAAGAGAAGCCGTATGAGGAGAGACTAAAGGAACTTAAAATGTATACCCTTGAGGAAAGAAGGGAGAGGGGGGACATGATAGAAACTTTTAAGTACCTCAGTGGAATCAACAAAGTCCAAGAGGGTAGCATCTTTCAGAAAAAGAGACATGCAAGAACAAATGGACACAATTAAAAGATGGGGGAGGTTCAGGGGCAATGTGAGGAAGTATTATTTCACAGAGAGGGTAGTGGATGCATGGAACAGCCTTCCTGAGGAGGTTGTGGGGTCTAAAACTGTGGGAGAATTCAAGAATGCATGGGACAGACATAAGGCAATTCTTGTGAGGGTTAGGAAGAAATAGGCTGTTGGTTAACTAGGATCTGCGGCCTATCCTGTAGGTAGGGAAATGGGCAGACTAGATGGGCCAAGCGGTCCCTATCTGCCATCAAAGTCTATGTTTCTATGTTGCTATTCAGAGGCAGAGGTGCCCCAAGGATACCTTGTCCTTCTGGATCAAGATTCTCCTGTGAGCTAACAGGAGTATCCTCCTCAAGCAGCTTTTGTGCCTTTTCAAGCTGCTCCTTCTCAGTATCTAGCCTCTGTATGTATATTTCTGAGTATTGACTTTTGAATGTCTCATAACTGCAATTAAACTCATCCTCAAATGTATCACAGTTACCTTTCAATTCAGTCTCATTCCTCCAGGGTCTAAATAGGAATAGAAGAGCAAAGTAGTAATGCTCTCTGCTCTCAGATGTGCCTAGATGTAACTTACAGTGGTCAATAAGCCAAGACTTATGTCTCTTAACAAGACAGCCATCCACTCCTCTGACCTTGTAAATGTCATGTGTACAATTAGGTGAGAGATCTTTCTTGTAGTCATACCACTTAGCCACCTGAAATAGACACATATCATCCATGTCTTTGTGTCTACGGGGGGTAGTACATGTCAATGAGGTTATTCTTCAAGATACGTCTTGAAGAGGGTCTGTTGACAGCCAGTTCCTCAATCTCAGCATGAGGAATAGGTACACGTTTTCACTTCTCTTTGTAGTTGACACTGAGAAAGCAGACAGCATCAGACTTGCCATACAGATGTGTACCAATCAAGTGATCACCAGCTTCATAAGCACCACATTCTCTGTGTGAAAAGGTCTTCAAGCCTAGTGACCACAACTGAGATGTCAGGCTCTTGCTTGAACTAGCAATATCTTCCCAAAGATCTTGCAAGCTAGTCTGCTCATGTTTAGTTATGTACGAAGTGACATACCGCACCAGAGCCAATGAGTTGTCAGCCACAAACTGAACATCTATGTTTGCTTGCCACATGAGGTGAAGAGTAGGGTTGTAGTCATTAATGTACACCTCTTTCTCATCTCTTGATAACTCATATACCCTCTTGGTAGATTTTGCCTTCAAGTGGTGTCGCACTGCTGAAAACAGATCATTCATGCAACCGTTCTGACAGAAACGTCTAGGAAATCTGAAACAACATCTTGTTTACCAATCAGATTTGTTCTTCACTACCCTGTGGCAGTATTTTGCACAAATATGGTGCTGAAATCTTTGCACCAACTTCCACAGTGTTGGACTGTCATACTCGTCCGGAATGTGGCAAGTGATATATTTCTTGATGAACACGAGCACTTGTGTTGCTTCATGCTCACCTATATGGGGGTCATCCTTGATCCACAGCAACATATGAATATGAGGAGCTCCTCATGCCTGATACTCCATCCTCCAAAAGTAATGTCCCACAACACCAAGAGGCGGATTATCCTTTGACAAAATGAAAGTCAGAATATCATGGAACTGCTTGTGAAAATGCCTTGTGACAGAGACAGGGTCAAGTGAACACATCTCTCCGACAGTCATTGATGCAATACCATCAGCATTAGAGTTTGCCCACTTCAACAGTTTTATGACCTCATCCCAGGCATACTCAGCACAACTGAGTGTGAGAAACCATGCAGCTGCACCATGCTCTCACAGCATTGTCATCACCTCAGAGTGTCTGTGGCACCAATATTCTTTAGTGCCACGTAGACTTGACAGAACAGAGGACAAATTAACTTGCACATTTTCATCTTTCTGCTTCAATTTCTCAAGAAACTGTGCAGCTGTAATCCCATCAAGTGGAGTAGTCAGATGAATAGTATGCGCAATAGACGCAGACAATATGCTAAGTTCACTCTCCCACAGGAGATGAAACAGGTACAGTATGTTGCATCTGAATTTGCCATCTTTACTGAGCACACAGCTTGTTCGGTACTCAGCACCCTGTACACGCACTTATCTTTCATCCAGGTGACCACCTGACCCTTTTGAGAATAAGTCTTGGAAACAGCATGCTTCCAGTGTTGCCTCCTAAATGCTGACAGGCTCACCTTTCACCTGTTTCATTTGATAAAGATCAATGTTGTCCCCTACTGGATCTCTGCCATGCAGTGGGTGAATTGTGTACTGCTCATACACATTATCATTTGTTGCAACATTGACCTTCTCAATCATTGATTTAGTGCTTCCCAACACATGTTGTTCTACAGACACAGTGGTCATGCGATCAATATCAAGGTCTGCATAAAAGGGATTGTTGCTCTTTAAATAAGTAAGCGTAACCTTCACCTTCTCTACATTGACAACATCCTGCCAAATGACCTTTGACTTAATTGGAACACCATTGACAAGAATCACCAAAGTATTATCACTAGACATCACCTGCACATTTTCCTGGAGAGGAAGTGGAAGATACATAACGGAACCATTAAGAGATCTATGAGTTCTTTTTGTGGAATGTTCCATGTCTTATTGTTCAGACCTAGAATAGTTAGGAATGGTTTCATGGTCTGAATTAGAATCCTTTCAAACATATTCAACGTGGCAATCTCACTTGGTGTAACATCTGCCTCCATGTTGTTCAAGACTGACCTTGGTGATAGAACATTAGACTTTACTTTGGAGAAACAATGTTTGCACATCACAATGATTGGGTCTAACTGAAAGTCACACTTTAAGAGCAGAAATGCTACAAGACAAAACCACATATCATTGTGTGGTGACAAGGTTTCCAGGTTCACTGTCACTGTTTGTTTTTTTCTTAACAAAGGCGATGACATGACACACATACAGATTCAAATTTCTCTGTCTTTGCCAACTCAAATTTGGCAATTGATTTCCCAAACCGTCTGAGAATATCACTTTCTAACACAGACACACAATTTTCATCAACAATTTATGACTGATCAATCACAGTTTCAGTCACACTGCTGATGCACCACAGCTGTTTCAGAAATGTCATGTCACCAGACTGCAGTAACTTATTCAGACGAGTATACTGAGCGACAACTCAACGAACATCATAGACCCTGTACACAAAATTGCGCATGCCTGATTGATGCACTCCCAGCATATGCATGTGATGAAAGACACTGTCACATACACCACTGTTTAGGCATGCCAGTGAATGACCCATGAGTCCAGTACGTGGACCGATTTCACAAAGGTCCATACTCTCAAACAGTTTATGTCTGTCTTCATGATCAGTAATGACAAACAGGTTGATGAAGTGTGCAACTTTGTCAAATGATGATTGCCTCCGGTTACAAGTTTCATCACGTCCATGAGAGACAGTGGCATTTATGAGGCTGCGTACTTTCCTCACATTCATCATCTGACTCCACTCTAGTGTCATCACACACACTGAGCACATTGCACACTTTACCAGACTCATCAATACACAAGTTGCTGTCCTTTTTCTGTGAGTAATATGACTCTTCCCAGAAATACACCTCTGAGTGCTGTGTGTGCAGCCACCGTCCTGTGAAAACATCACAGAAATTGTGCACGCTCAAGATGGGGTACCATTGTAGTGTCATCTTTATGTCATACACAATTTTTCTGAACTGCTTAAGTGCATGATACATTTTACGCCACAGATGTTGAAGAACAAAAACTGCTCTATTTACAAATGTCCGTACTTATAGTGGCAATTTCATCAAACTTACATGATTTTTGATTTTTTTGTGCTCCCGTCTCAACACAGCAGCAATAAGTCTATCAATCTTAGCTTTAGCAGCTAGTGATTGAAAATACTTCTGCTTACTCAGATGTCCATCAGCAGCTACACATTTATGGCTCTGCTTACCACGTGTGTTGATGTGTGTCTTTGCAACAGTATCCTTGCAGTTGACAGACCTATGCAACTGTTGCTTAACCGTACATTCTTTCCTTGGTCTAGAGCAAACACATTTCTTTACTGTAGAATCATGAATGTCTGAATTAACACTTTCACTTGAACGCTGAATTGTTTGACATCTTGAGTTACCATGAATGACTTTTACATTGCTCTTAGGCAACAGTAACATACTATTATACCTGTTTCATCTCTGCATAGACTACTGTCTCTGTCTGGATGGCATCTTCCCTATTTCACAATTCACAGTTCAGTACAGCAGTCTTACAGCAAAATCAGACACCTGTATGAAAAGCACAGAAAAAAAATTAAAAATCATCTCTTTACCTTGATCGTAACATAACACAGTATGCTACACTATACATATCTCATAAAAAAAGAACAAAAACATCTCCATGCTTAACAATGTGTAGACAATTACTGTAGTAACTGAAGATCAGTAAAGCAATACACATTCTTTTCAAACAGTGACGAACATAAGCTCTATATTAATATTATTATAACGATGTTACTATCTGAGCAATCAAGCAGAACTGTTATATTAGGCATCCGCAGTGCTTTTTTCACCTAAAAAAACTGTTTTTTTTCTAAATTATTTTAGAAACAGTGTCGAATGTGTGACACTTTCGTAAAATTAGTGTCGTACCTGCGAAAATGTCGTATGTATTTTCGCAAATGTACTGTCGCACTCACAAAAGTGTCACAAATACCAATTGCGTTACACCCCTTTTCACACTCAGCCAATCACATACTGGTGCCTACTTGAGTGACACACGGTTCAACCAATATATCGCTAGATTTATCAGGCCACATCAAGCAACCAATCACAACAACAGAACACTGAAAAAGAAAGACATAGCAGCCATCTTAAGGATAACCAGCAAGACCTTGCTTCTGACTATCTAAGTACATCACACCTTCTAAACAATTTACACAGTATCATATAAAATATAACCAGTGCAAAAATAGTACTAAACAAAACGTTTTCTAATGCTGCATTTCACCATAACAATATTATTTAGCTAGCGTACTGTTAAACAAAGCTGTAACAGTTTAAAGTCAGAATGTCAATCAGTACTTACTAGCACAGATAGAGCTGAAAATGGAGGCAGAAAGAAGCAGTATGTATATCATAAGAAGACACACAACCAATCACATGCCTCTGTCACCCTGTAATTGTTTGAAGTAGCCAATGGCAATGTTACCTTTTCCCACTAAGAAATCTTTCTACATTTGTGGTTGACATCAAGAACAGCCATTCAGTGTAGTAATAGTCAGTGCATCCACTGTATTGGTTAATCATGACAAATCACTAACCAATAACATGTCAAAATGACTGTTTTGGAGCAGCCCACAAAACCAATGTTAAAGTTCAGAGGGAAATCTTAGTTTTACATTCACTTGTCTCTAGCTACTGCAGGACAAACATTGATTTTTTTGGTAGCTCTCTGTCCACGTCTCAGTTTAACACCTAAGAATGGCAGAAAACAGCAAATGGACTCTTTGGGTAGTGGGCGGCAGCAGCATAGTAAGGCGTGCTTCTCAGTATGCTCAGAGGAGTAATTTTGGCAAAGACCTGCTGCCCAATTGCTCTGTTAAGTGTTTTGGAAGAGGTGGCATGAAGTGGGAGCATCTCATGACAACTATCCACAGACTTTTGAGGACTCATGCTCAGCCGGACATGCTGCTGATTCATCTCGGAGGCAATGATCTTGGCACAAAAAGATGGGTTGATTTAGTGTCAGAAGCAAAATTGTACCTTGCTTCTATCATGCACATGTTGCCTGCCTGCCTGTAAAATCATATTTTCTGATATTACAGAGCGTAGAGTCTGGCAAGCAGAACAGCACATGTACCTGCTTGACAGAGCTCGCAGAAAGGTAAACATTCAAATATCTGGATACCTTCGCATGGCTGTAATGCACACCATACGTCATCCTCAAATTAAGCATTGTAACAATTCGCTCTGCCTAACAGAAGGTGTGCACTTCTCACATGCTGGCAATTGTGTTTTCTTGAGTGACGTCCGAGATGGAATATTCGCACTCCTCTAAAAAATATCAGACTGTTACAGCAGACAAAATCATAAAACAAAGGTTCTTTTAAGAACCACTACTTATGTGAAAAAATTAAACTGCTGCAGTACTCACACACACACAATAAAATATACAATGTCAGTATGACAGTCTCACTGACATACAAATGCATGCACACAACTGCACTAGAAGCATATATTTAGATGTACATAACAGATACATTTTTGTAAACCTCTTTTTAGTGTTTTACATACATCTGTCATATAACAGCATGTCTTCATCGAAGACAGTAATTGTGCTACAATACCATATTATTATGAGTACTAGGGTGGGGGAGGAGGGAGAGACCACTAGCTATTGCTAAGCAAGAGAAAAGCATTGTGGGTATTGGAAAGCAAATCAGCTACTCTCAGGCAACCACAAATCATGGTGGGCGCCCATGTATAAGGGTATGTGGTCAGCTGGCATTTGCTCTGGTACTCATAGTTAGCTGGCCATCCATTCAGAAATAAATACCCAGCTTGCAGCAGTGTCAGCGAATAAGTACTCAAAAGCCTGTGTTGTCATTTTTTAATGCTTAATAATATAGTTACTTCTCGCAGTAACAGAAATAATTAAAGCATTATGTGGCACTATGCAAAAGTAAGGAAACATCAGTAACACATACAGTGTTTCATAACATCTACTATGGCACACAGAGCAAGCCATAGTAGACTCACAAAAGGTGGTAATAAAAAAATTTCTCAGTCTGGTCAGACGCAGAAGAAAAGTGGCATAAGAGTGACCCACTGGCAAAACTGTGAAACACAGATAATTAAAAAGGAGAAGATATTATTGACACTGTGACATACTCACTGTTTATTTTTCCCTCTTAACAGATCATGCAGAAACAGAACAACACAGTGTGTACTGTCATTCTGTTCATAGTCTTGAGCACAAGATTGATTGTTTGCACGTTAGAAGAACTAAAACACCTCAGAAAAGAACACCGCACAATGCAGACACAATTGGCAGCACAACAGATCACAATCAATCTTGTGCTTGAGCCCGTGGGAACACCAGCAGTTGCCACTGCAGACAGCAGCACATCCTCTGTAGCTGGCACAACAGATTGCACTTCCCGATGTGCCTCCACATTTTCTACAGCTTCCAGCCTGGACTGGCTGAGCCAGACAGCACACCTCCTTATACATGTCATCAAGCCAGATAAATGTATATCATATTTTTCCCAAAAACTTTTTTAAAATATTATTTTGTATAATTTTATATTTTTCTACATTGAATAAAAGCACTTTTAAGTTATCCTTTTTTGAAGAGATTTAATATTTTTCTAAAAATAAATATTTTGCAGTAGAAACCATTTCCTTGTATTACTTTAATCAAACAGTAGCCATAACATGTACTACAACAGTTACTACTGGTGGGGGGTTGGAATCGAGGGTGGTAGGGGCACATTGCCCAGGTGAGGTGTTCAATTCATTACACTGCTAACTGTACAGTTCTTGCAATTAGGTAGCAGTACAATTGATGTCCATCAACTCAGTTTTGCTTTATCTCTCAAGTCAGGATCCAGCACCTGTCATGCAGCAGCAGGGCATGCAGAAAGGGGTTGTGAAATTCCTGGTAAATGCCACGCAAGTCGAGTGTGAAGTGACGAAGAAGCGAACAGTGACACCAACGGACATGTAACCACTGGCAATGACCATTATGTCACTGACATTATCCACTCAAGATACACAACCTGATCTCATTGTGGTGGGCTGCAGGGTTATCCTTGCTGACACTGACCAACTCCTAAGTGTGCAAACTTCTGTACAGGTTAAACCACGGAATTGCACCATCCATACACATATACATATTGTCACTCTAGCTGCGCAGTCAGTATACAGTACCTGGTGTTTGGGGGGGTGATGCCGAAAATTGCCCAGGTGAGGTATTGAACCCATGACACAGCTAATTGTTCAGTACTTGCAATTACCTAGGAGTACCATTGATGTCCATGATCTCAGCTTTGCTCTATAACAGTAGTCATAACATGTACTGCAATGCTTACTACTGGTGTGGGGGTGGTAATGGGGTGGTGGTGGTGGTGACACATTGCCTAGGCAAGGTGTTCAACCCATAACACTGCTAACTGTACAGTTCTTGCAATTAGCTAGCAGCACCATTGATGTCCATGAACTTTTTGCTCCATCTCTCAAGTCAGGATCCAGCATCTGTCCTGCAGCAGCAGGCTTGCAGAAAAGGGATGTAAAATTCCATGGTAAACACCATGCAATGACCACTATGCCACTGACATTATCCACTCAAGATACACAACCTGTTCTCATTGTGGTGGGGCACAAGGTTATCCTTGCTGACACTGACCAACTCCTAAGTGAGCAAACTTCTGTACAGGTTAAACCGTGTAGTTGCACCATCCATATACATATACATATTGTCTCTCTAGCTGTACAGTTAGTATACAGTACCCGGTGTCTGGGGTGGTGTGATGGCACAAATTGCCAAGGTAAGGTATTAAACCCATGACACTGCTAACTGTTCAGTACTTGCAATTAGCTAGGAGCACAATTGATGTCCATGATCTCAGTTTTGCTCTGTATCTGAAGTCAGGATTCAGCACCTGTCCTGCAGTGGCAGGGCATGTAGAAAGGGGTTTGTGAAATTCCATGGTAAACACCATGCAAGTGAAGCATGAAGTGACGAAGAAGCGAACAATAATGGTAACAAACATGTAACCACTAGCAATGGTCATTATTTGACTGTCATAACCCAGTCAAGATGCAGAACCTGCCCTGCTTTTGGTGGGGGGGGTCCTTGCTGACGTTGGCCAACTCCTGAGTGTGCAAAGTTCTGTACAGGTTCAACTGCAGAGCTGCACTAGAAACCTTTTCCAACTGAATTAAACAGTAGTCACCCCATTGCAAATGTAAAGAAGCAGAGGTATAGAAAAATGTGGTGAGAGTTAGGACCGACAACTCCAATGTGCACCCCGATGCCGGTTGTGGGGGTGGACTGGGGGGATCCAAGGGAAGCTTTTAACCCTAACACTGAATTTCCTTGCTTTTGTTGCTGTGGAACAACCCTAACTGATGCATTAAATGTAGTTTATTGCCTCTAATTTCCCTTCTTTTTGAGAATTAGTCTGAGAAATAGTGAATGTAATAAGGTGGCGGGAGTGCAGGGCCCTTTGGGCCCCATGCTCCCGACACATGATGAATTGTCACATAGTAACATGGTGCCCAGAAATGCAAATGGTAATGCACATGGTGACGCAAAGCGAAACACAAAGATAAACAGTACTGTAGACACAAGTGTGCAAACTTCTGTACAGGTTAAACCACGGACTTACACCATCCATATACATACACATATTGTCACTCTAGCTGCACAGTCAGTATACAGTACCTGGTGTCTGGGGGGTGGATGATGCTGCAAATTGCCCAGGTGAGGCATTGAACCCATGACACAGCTAACTGTTCAGTACTTGCAATTAGCTAGGAGCACCATTGATGTCCATGATCTCAGCTTTGCTCTGTAACAGTAGTTATAACATGTACTGCAATGCTTACTACTGGTGCGAGGGTGGTAATGGGGGGTGGTGGTGGTGGCACATTGTCCAGGTGAGGTGTTCAACCCATAACACTGCCAACTGTACAGTTCTTGCAATTAGCTAGCAGCACCATTGATGTCCATGAACTTTGTGCTCAATCTCTCCAGTCAGGATCCAGCACCTGTCCTGTAGGAGCAGGCATGCTGAAACAGGGTGTAAAATTCCATGGTAAACACCATGCAATGACCATTATGCCACTGACATTATCCACTCAAGATACACAACCTTCTCTCATTGTGGTGGGGTGCAGGATTATCCTTGCTGACACTGACCAACTCCTTAGTGAGCAAACATCTGTACATGTTAAACTGCGTAGTTGCACCATCCATATACATATACATATTGTCACTCTAGCTGCGCAGTCAGTATACAGTACCTGGTGTCTGGGTGGGCTGTGATGACACAAATTGCCAAGGTAAGGTATTAAACCTATGACACTGCTAACTGTTCAGTACTTGCAATTAGCTAGGAGCACCATTGATGTCAATGATCTAAGTTTTGCTCTGTATCTGAAGTCAGGATCCAGCACCTGGCCTGCAGTGGCAGGTCATGCGGACAGGGGTCTGTGAAATTCCATGATAAACACCACGCAAGTCAAGCGTGAAGTGATGAAGAAGTGAACAATAATGAACATGTAACCACTAGCAATGGTCATTATTTGACTGTCATAACCTGGGGGGATCCATGCTGGCATTGGCCAACTCCTGAGTGTGCAAAGTTCTGTACAGGTTCAACTGCAGAGCAGCACTAGAAACCTTTTCCATGTATTAGTTGAATCAAACCGTAGTCAACCCATCACATATGTAAAGAAGCAAAGGTATAGGAGAATGTGGTGAGAGTTAGGACCGATGACCCCAATGCGCACCCTGATGCCAGTTGGGGGGTGGACTGGGGAGGGTATAAGGGGGGCTTTTAACCCTAACACCGAATTTCCTCACTTTTGTCACTGTGGAACAACCCTAACTGATGAATTAAACAGAGGTTTTTTCCTCTAATTTCCCTTCTTTTTGAGAATTAGTCTGAGAAATAGTAAATGTAATACGGCGATGTCTTGTCGCATAGTAACACGGTGCCCAGAAACGCTAATGCTAATGTGCATGGTGATGCAAAGCAAAACACAAAGATAAACAGTACTGTAGACACAAATGGTTAAAATAATGCAAATGCAAGCGTAAATGAAAACGCAAAGGGTAACGCACATGGTGGCGTAGACAGGAACAGTAAGTGAAAACGGGTACGGAACTGCAAGCAGAAGCAGTAAGGGTAACAGTATTATAAGTGCACAGTCTATTTTTCTCCAAAAGCTGCATAGAGAAAGACAGTGAGTACAAAGAATGTATGCATAATAATGGGTCTCGGAGCAGAAACTGAGGAGTTGGAATACTAAATTGCTTATATCTCAGGAACCGTACAACGTAGAAAAAATTTAAAAGTCATATGATTTATGACTTTTCTGGCAAGTTTTTTGCTTAGCCCCCATTAGGGGGCTAAGCAATTTTTTGATGAAAAGTCTGTATCTCGCACTGTTTCCGAGATACGGGCCCTGAAAGGCACGGCGAATGTCGTAATGTTATCCTATGGGAAAAAAAGAGAAGTTTGGAATGCCATAACTTTGCCTCCCTGTAATATTTTTTTCACAAAACCATCAAAATGCATGTCTGTCATATGTCGGCTTTCTTCCCTTCAAATTTCAGCCCAAAAGAGCAAACTGTTATTTTGCAGCAGGGCGGCAAAGGATTCCTGTAATGTGGCAGATGCTGTAATGTTATCCTATGGGAAAAAGCATCCATTTTGGAGTGCCGTAACTTTGCTGCCCTGTAATATTATTTCACCAAAGCACTGAAAGGCACATCTGTGATATGTTGCCTTCGTTCCCTCCAAATTTCAGCCCAAAAAACCAAACCATTCTTTTGCAGCAGTGTGGCAAATAATTGCTGTCATTTTGCCACAGCCTGGAAAAGTACTGTCGAACTTTGCAAAAGCTTTTGCAAATTCATTTGATAGTGTCGAAAGTGCAAAAGTACTTTGTAAAAGTACTTTTTCCAGAAATTTGGAAAACATATTTCTGTGGTGTTTTACCCCAAAATAAAGACATGCCTAGCATCCTCAGGGTCCGACTAGGTGAATACAAAAAGATTTAGGATGCTAGAGGGTCCCAAATTTAAATGCCAAGCATTTTTCTGATGACCAACTGAAAACAAAATGGTGGATTTGCAAAAGTAAAAGGGCCATTTGCGAAAGTCAAAACTGCATTTGTTACACTTTCGAACTTTTTGTTAACTTTTCCCATTGACTTATAATGGGAACTTGTTTTTTGAATAACCTTTGAACTGTTTAATATTTTTTCACAAAATCTTCAAAAGGCATGTCGGGCACCCTGGCCGCACGTTCCCTGAAGTTTTTGGACCAGTCGCACAAACCGTGCAACCTGTAGGCGAGAGCAAAGGATTCACAAAAAAGTGTAAACACACATTTCGTTGGTGCTTAATAACTCCACAGCTGTATATCTGACCAGTACAAAACTTGGCAGATCCCAAGATCTACCATGCTCAATTGTGCATAAAAAACTTTAGGCAAATCCGTTGAATAGTGGCAAAGTTATTAAGGTGCAAAATGTGACCCTTTAACCTTAAAAGTGCTCCCACCGCCACACTCACATTCACTTTATATAGTCCTCATTCTCAAAATGAAGGGAAATTCATGGCAAAAAACTCTGTTTAATGCATCAGTTAGGGTTGTTCCACAGCAACAAAAGTGAGTAAATTCGGTGTTAGGGTTGAAACCCCCCCTTGGACTCCCCCAGCCCACCCCCCAACTGGCATCGGGGTGCATGTTGGGGTCGTTGGTCCTAACTCTCACCACATTCTCCTATTCCTCAGCTTCTTTCCACATGTGATGGGGTGAGAGTATGGGGTGAATGCAACGCAAGCGAGTACGGAAACGCAAACCTTAACGCGCACGGTCACAGTACTGTAATTGTAAATGGTAATGGTAACAGAAACAATAACGCCAAAGGAAACAGAAATGGAAACACAAATGCAAGCGCATACAGAAATGCAAACTGTTACACGCATGGTAACGGTACCGCAATTGGAAATGTAAATGGTAAAGGTAATAGCAACAGTAATGCCAAAGGAAACAGAAACAGATATGCAATCGCATACAGAAATGCAAACCGTAACACGCACAGTCACAATAACGTGATTGGAAACACCAATGGTAACGGTAACAGTGATAATGATGGAAAATGAAAGACACATGCAAACGCAAATTGAAGGGCGGCTGCAAATGCAAATGGCAATGCACAGGCTGATGCAAAAGAAAATGAAAACATAGACAGTAATGGAAACGCAAATGGTAACAGTAATGCAAACAGAAGCACAAATGAAAATTCAAACCGTAACGGACATGGTGGCGTACATGAGAACGGTGACGCGAATGGTAACAGAAACTCAGACTGGCACAGTAACGAAAGGGAACACCCTTCTTTTCCCCAAAAACTGCATTGAAAAAGACAGTGAATACAAAGAATGTATGCATAATAATGGGCCTCGGAGCAAAAAAGGAGGACTTGGTTTACTAAATTGCTTATATCTCAGGAACCATACGACATAGAAAAAAAATTAAAATTTCATATGAATTATGACATTCCTGGCTAGTTTTGTACTTAGGCCCCATTTGGAGGGCTAAGCATTTTTCCGATGAAAAGTCCATATATCACACCGTTTCCGAGATACGGGCCCCGAAAGGAGCGATGGACGCCATAATGTTATCCTGTGGGAAAAAGCATCAACTTCAGAGTGACGTCACTTTGTTGTCCTGTAATATTTTGTCACCAAACTACAAAAAGACACATCTGTGGGATGCTGGCTTTCTTTCCTCCAAATTTCAGCCCAAATGACCAAAACATTATTTCGCAGGAGGGTGGCAAAGAATTCCTGTATTGTGCCGGATACCGTAATGTTATCCTGTGGGAAAATGCTTCAAATTCGGAGTGCCATAACTTTGCAGTCCTTCAATATTTTTTCACCAAACCACAGAAAGGCACATCTGTGGCATATTGGCTGTCCTCCCTCCACATTTCAGCCCAATAGACCAAACCATTCTTTTGCAGCACGGTGGCAAAGAATTCCTGTTATTTTGGGCATAGTGTCACAAAATAGTGTCGCAATCACGACACTTTCGCAAGTGAAATCACAAAAGTGTCATGAGTGCAACACTACTTTGCAACACTAGTTTTTTAAAAAAATTGAAAAACATGTTTCTGGGGTGTTTAACCCCCAAATAAAGACATGGCTAGCATCCTCAGGGCTCAACTAGGTAAACACAAAAAGAATGAGGTCCCTAGAGGGTCCCCAATTTAAATGCCAAGCATTTCTGTGACTACTAACTGAAAAAAATGGTTGACTCATGACACTACAGGGGCCATTTGTAACACTAAAAACTGCATTTGCAACACTGTTGAACTTTTTGTTAACTTTTCCCATTGACTATAATGGGAAACTTATTTTTTGAATAACTTTTGAACCATTTAATATTTTTTCATGAAATCTTTGAAAGGCACATTGGGGACCAAGGGTGCATGTTCTCTGAAGTTTTCAGACTGGTCACATAAACTGTTCAACCTGTAGGCACGAGCAAAGAATGTGCAAAAAGCGCAAATGCACTCTCAGATGTCACTTAATAAGTCTGCAACCGTATATCTGACTGGTATAAAATTTGGTAGATCCCACGATGTATGCTAATGCTCTGTACCTACCAAATTTCAGGCAAACCCAATATATGATGGCAAAGTTATTGAGGTGCAAAATTTCACCATTTAACCTTAAATGGGGTACTCAACCCTAAATATAACTGCACTACTGTGCAGCTATAATATATATTAGATGCAAAAAACTCAATTTAATGCATCAGTTAGAGTTGTTCCACAGCGACAAAAGTGAGGAAATTCAGTGTTAGGGTTGAAAACCCCCCTTGGACCACCAGCCCTCCCCAACTGGAATCAGGGTGTGCATTGGGGTCATTGGCCCTAACTCTCACCCCATCACATGTGTAAAGAAGCAGAGGTATAGGAGAATGGTTTGAGAATTAGGACCGACGACCCCAACGTGCACCCCAATGCCAGTTGGGGGGTGGGCTTGGGGGTCCAAGGGGAGTTTCAACCTAACACCGTTCTTCATTTGTCACTGCGGAGCAACCCCAACTGATGATTAAACAGAGTTTTTTTGCCTCTAATTTCCCTTCTTTTTGAGAATGATGATGACAAATAGTGAAAGTGATGCAGCAGCAGGAGCGCTGGGCCCTTTGGGCCCCACACTCCCTCCACATAATGTCCTGTGACATAGTAACAGGAACAGGAACACAAACAGAAGTGCCAACAGTGGCACACATGGTAACATAAACGTAAATGGTAAAGGAAACATTAATAGAAATGCAAGAGCAAAGTGACGCCAAAGCAAACAGTGACGCAAATGGACACTGAAGTGCATACGAAAACACAACTGTTAATGTGAACAGTGATGGAAGTGGTATTTTAAATGGAAATGTTAAGTGTCACAGAAAAAAGAACGCGAAAGGGAACAGAAACGAAAATGCGAATGCGAGCGCACATGTAAACGCAAACCGTAATGCGTACAGCCACGGTACCGCAATAGTGAATGCAAATGGTAAAGTTAACATGAAGAATAATGCCAAAGGAAACAGAAACAAGAACAGAGGCGCATACGGAAATGCAACCCGTAATGTGCATGGTCACGGAATCGCAATTGTTATGCAAATAGTAACGGCAACAGCAACAATAACGCCAAAGGAAAGAGAAATGCAAATGCAAGTGAGTACAGAAACACAAACCGTTACACGCACGGTCATGGTACCTCAATTGTAAATGCAAATGGTAACAGTAACAGCAAAAATAATGCCAAAGGAAACAGAAACGAAACAGAATTACAAGCACATATGAAAACGCAAACCGTAATGCACATGGATGGTACCTCAATTGCAAATGAAACTTGTAATGGTAACAGCAACAATGACACCAAACGACACAGAAATGCAAACGCAAGTGAAAACGCAAACCGTAATGCACATGGTGGCATAGATGGTGATGGTGCCATAAATGGTAACGGAAATGCAACTGGAAACGCTAACTGGCACAGTAACAAAAGGGCACACCCTTCTTTTCCCCAAAAAATGCATTGGAAAACACAGTGAAAACAAAGAATGTATACATAACAATGGGCCTCGGAGCAGAAAAAGAGGACCTGGAATATAAAATTGCTTGTATCTCAGGAACCATACGACATAGAAAAAAAATGTAAATTTTATATGAATTATGACTTTCCTGGCTAGTTTTGTACTTAGCCCCTGGTAAGGGGCTAAGTGTTTTTGTGACAAAAAGTCTATGTCTCGCACCATTTCTGAGATACTGGGCCCGAAAGGCACGACGGGCGCTGTAATGTTATCCAATTCAATTCAATTCAATTCAATTTTATTTATATAGCACCTTTCAAGACCAAGGCACTGTACAAAACCATTAAAATTAATAAAATCCAAACATTTAAAAGTCAGCCACAACTAACACGAGTATGCTAAATCAAAAAGATATGTTTTTAAGGCAACCTTAAAATTATCGATGGTTGGACATTCTCTCAACCAATGGGAAAAAGCATTAACTTCAGAGTGCTGTTACTGTGCTGCCCTGTAATATTTTTTCACCAAACCACCAAAAGGCACATCAGTGGGATGTTGGCTTTCTTCCCTCTAAATTTCAGCCCAAAAGACCAAACCGTTATTTTGAAGCAGGGCAGTAAAGGATTCCTATAATGCGGCGGACGATATAATGTTATCCCATGGGAAAAAGTGTCAACTTTGGAATGCCGTAACTTTGCTGCCCTGTAATATTTTTTAACCAAAACACTGAAAGGCACATCTGTGAGATGTTGACTGTGTTCCTTCCAAATTTCAGCCCAAAACACCAAACTGTTCTTTTGCAGTAGGGTGGCAAAGAACTGCTGTCATTTTGCCATAGCCTGGAAAAGTAGTGTCACAATTTGCGAAAGCTTTCAGAAAAATTTGCGACACTTTCATGAGTGCGACACTACTTTGCTAAAGCAATTTTTCCAGAAACTTGAAAAACATATTTCTAGGGTGTTTAACCTCAAAATAAAGACATGCCTAGCATACTCAGGGTCTGACTAGGTAATTACAAAAAGAATTGTGTTGCTAGAGGGTCCCAAATTTAAATGGCAAGCATTTTTCTGATCACCATCTGAAAACAAAATGGTGGATTTGTGAAAGTAAAAGGGACATTTGTGAAAGTAAAAACTGAATTTGCAAAAGTGATGAACTTTTTGTTAACTTTTCCCATTGACTTATAATGGGAAATTGTTTTTTGAATAACTTTTAACTTTTGAACCATTTAATATTTTTTTATGAAATCTTCAAAAGGCAGATCAGGGACCTCAGCCACACATTCCCTGAAGTTTTCAGACCAGTTGCACCAACTGTGCGAATTGTAGGGATGAGCAAAGAATTCAAAAAAGCATAAATGTGTGCACAGATCATGTTTAATAACTCTGCAGCCTTATATCTGAACAGTACAAAAGTTGGTAGATCCCAAGACGTATGGTTCTTAATCATGTATTCCAAATTTCAGGCAAATCCGTTGAATGGTTGCAAAGTTATTAAGGTGCAAATTTTAGGTTTAACATGTACAGTAAATGGCTCCTCAGCCCTAACTATGGTAGTACTACCGTGCTACCATAATATATATATATAACAGTTATTAAGGTGCAAAGTTTGACCCTTTAACCTTAAAATGGCTCCTCAACCCTAACTATGGTAGCACTACTGTGCTACCATTATATATATATATATATTAATTGCAAAAAACTGCGTTAATGCAAGAGTTAGGGTTCTTTTGCAGCAAAAAAAGTGAGGAAATTCACCATTAGAGTTTCCAACTCTAACTCTGGCTCCCCCCAACCAACACGACTCAACCCCCCCAAGCCCCCATTCCCACTGGCACACACACACAGGCAGAAACATGCACACACACAGACACACACACACAACACACAACTATGGGGGCAGTGCAAGGAACTACAACCAATCACACAGACCCGATCTCCGCAAACACATACACAGAGTGCAACCTGTTCAGAGGAGGGTAAACAAAATGGTGCAGGCTAAGCAGCAGAAAAAACACAAGGAGAGACTAAATTAGTGTGACATTCATACAATAAAGAAGTACAGTAGATCAGACAAATACTACAAATTTCAATACTGTGAAGCAAACTAACAAAGCACAGCATGATGATATCTTTTGAAAAAACAGATGTAAAACAAAAAGGTCAAAAATTTAAACATAGACGGGCAATGCTTTATACATAATGTCAAACACAATTTAATGACACACAGGCTTCTGAATGTATGTATCAGGCTTCCTGACAATGCTGTAGACTAATAAGAACTGCTACAATTGTAGAATTAATAAGACATAAGACTATTTTAGTCAACATCAGCACAAAGTAACGTGTTGATTAACTACAATCTTTACCTTGTTGATGAGATATAAAATGGCCAGTGTTACTATGCAGTAATTGCTTCCCTGATCTAAAATGAATCTCTTACATGATGGTTTCTATCTGCATGGAAAATCTGTTATTTTAGCTGTATTATGGTTTGTGGATGATCACAGCAATTAAGAGACTACTTAAAACTAAAAACAAAAACTATCATGTAGCAAGAAGTATCAACTCTGAGAACAGCTGGGAGGTATACAGGAATAATCTTAAAATAGTAAAAAAAACTATAGTAATAGCTAAAAAAAATTATGAGTATACACTAGCAACAAGGGTTGGGGATAATTATAAAGCCTTCTATGCTTACATCAACAATAAAAAAGGTAAAATTACCACTATTGGACCTCTAAAAACCCAGGAAGGAAGTATGGTGAGTGATAAAAAAAGCTCTTGCAGAGGAATATAGTATATATTTTGCATCTGTCTTCAATAAAGATTCCCAGCCTCCTGTTAGTAGTATGATGGTTAAACAGGGAGAACTACCTTTAAGAATTGATCCAGTGGATGTCCTAACTAGATTAAGGAGGTTAAATCAGAATAAGGCACAAGGCCCGGACGGGATCCACCCTAGGGTATTAAAGGAAATGGCACCATTATTGGTGGAGCCTATAACTTACCTATACCAAGAAAGTATCAACAGGGAAGTACCAGAGGCTTGGAGACAAGCCGTGGTTATACCTATATATAAAAAAGGTAGTAGACAGGAGGTTTCAAACTATAGGCCGATTAGTTTGACCTCGGTCATGGGAAAGATCTTGGAGGGAATAATCAAGGATTATATTGTAGACTATATTGACAGTACTGGTAAGATTGATACGACCCAGCATAGATTTACAAAGGGCAGATCATGTCAGACTAACTTGCTGGAATTTTATGATAAAGTTAGTAGGGCCATGGACAGGGGTGAATCAGTGGATGTAGTGTTCCTGGACTTTGTGAAGGCTTTTGACAAGGTCGCACATAAACAGCTTGTGGAGTCACTGCACGAGATTGGTCTACCCTATTGGCTGCAAAAATGGGTAAGGGATTGGCTCATTGGAACAAGTCAGAGGGTTTGTGTGAAGGGAGAATTTTCCAGTTTTGCCGGAGTGACTAGCGGGGTTCCCCAGGGCTCGGTGCTGGGGCCATGTTTGTTCAATCTGTATATTTCATCAATGCAAGTTGAACTAGATGTCTGGATGTCCAAATTTGCAGATGACACCAGAATTGGGAGTACAGTTAACAACCATGAGGATCAGGTAGCCCTACAAAGGGCATTAAATGGATTGGAGAAGTGGGCGGCTCGGAAGCAAGCTATATTTAATATTGATAAGTGCAATGTTATGCATTTTGGTAAAAAACAATAATAAATTTCGGTATACTCTGGGGGGATCCATGTTAAAGGTTGTCAGTGAGGAGAAGGATTTGGGGATTATGATTAGCCAAGATTTTAATCTTGGGCTCCAATGTAATACCGTGGTTAAAAAGGCTAGTGGCATAGCAAATTGTATAGCAAGACACATCAGGAGCAGGGACAGGCAAGTTGTTATGCCACTGTATATTGCACTGGTGCAACCGCATGTGGAGTATTGCATCCAGTTCTGGACCTCTTATAGGAGGGGAGATGTTGAGTTGGTGGAGAGGGTCCAGAGGCGGGTGACTAAAAGAATACAGGGGACAGAGGGGATGAACTACGAGGAAAGACTGCAATACCTAAATCTGTATCCATTGGGAATACCGTAGATTACGAGGTGATATGTGTTTGAGCTATAGGGCATGGACTGACTCTATCATGTGGGAACTCTTGGGTCTGAAAAAAAGAGAACAAACATATGACACTAGGTCCCATAGCTTTCAATTACTCAAGGATAGATATAATACTATCAGGAGGAAATTTTGTTTGAATAACAGAGTAACAGAAGTATGGAACAGCTTACCAAAGGAAATTGTTGAGAGCGGTACCATGCAAGTGTTCAAAACACAATTGGACAAGTATCTTATAGAAAAAAAGATAAATAGGTATGGGTAAATTACAACTTGCGAGCTCACGGACAATTGTCTATATGCTCTGTATGATCTACGTAATCTATGTAATCTATGTATCCTAACATGTGATTGCAATACAACAAGACAGTATTTATTATTTTGTACACTGTGCATTGCCCTAAACAGTATTCAGGACCATTTGAGGCCTGAGCAGAATGTGTTTTCAATTACTCTGGCAACAAGCATTATTATGACAGGCAGAGACCATTCATTGAACTGTGACACATGATTCTCCATTGCAAGAGAAATGCCTCTGTATTCCACAGGTCACTTCTGTGATCTGTAAATGACATTTATACATCCAGTACAGCAGACCAGATTATAATTCTCAGAAGCAGAATAGCGATAGTTTGACTGTAACTAACTGACTTAACACACTACAACTTGTAGCTCAGTCCTGACAACATGTAGTTGTTCTTAGTTTATATCAGCCTGTTACAAAATATCACAACATATATATGTATATTAACTGTTCATGCCAATTGATAAAGATATCTTTTCTCAAAGAAGTCCTATATTATTGCTCTAGTTTGCTCTTCTGTTTTGGTATTTTCTGAGAAATTCTATCCTTTTGTACGTTCTAAAGGCCGTAAATGTAAAAGATGGTTTACTCTCTCTGCTTGTATCTTTGGTGCTGCACAGTCTGCACCATTTTGTTTACCTTCCTCTGAACAGGTTGCACTCTGTGTATGTGTTTGCAGAGATCGGGTCTGTGTGATTGGTTGTATTTCTTTGTACCGCCCCCATAGTTGTGTGTGTGTGTGTGTGTGTATGTTTCTGCCTGTGTGTGTGTGTGTGTGTGTGTGTGCCAGTGGGAATGGGGGCTTGGGGGAGTTGAGTAGTGTTGGTTGGGGGGGAACGTTAGAGTTAGGGTTGGAAACCCAAATGATGAATTTCCTCACTTTTTTCGCTGCAGAAGAACTCTAACTTTTGCATTAACGCAGTTTTTTGCAATTAATTTCCTTACTTTTTGAGGAAAACAAATGCTGTTTCTCTTACCACACCTTAAAGTAAAAGTTACCTTACCTATGCACTATTCAATACACTATCCAATACCCATCATAAGAGATCATCTCTGTATTGCACCATCCATTCATGTGATTGCAGTGGAGACAATCATAACTATTTCTAAATACTTCAAACAATTTCTATTCCATTGTATCTGCTGTCTGTACAATTAAAATACAGAAACCAAAAGAAATGGTTCAGTAAGACACAGACATTTTAGAAGTAGATAGTAATGTCTGACTCACTAATGCAAGCACAAAATGTAACACAAAGCAAACCAACATCATTAGCAATGTGTCCCTTTCATACAAACCATCTTCTTGGTGTGACACTGGTGGTCACTTAACTGTCACAGATATAATAACCTGCACCCACCCTAGCCAATAACTCAACAATATACATATCTATTATAATAATAATGAGACATACAAATGTTTGCAAAATTAAAACTGTTTATAGAAATTTTTTTTGTAGAAAGATATAAAACTTTTTTGTACAAAAATTGACTGAAACTCAGACATAAATAAATATGCAAAGAACTTAAATACAAGGGCCTGGATATTCAGAAGAGTTGCACATGGCGCAACAGTGTTGCACCATGCATAACCCACTGATGAGCCCCAGCACGATATTCAAATGGGGATTGAGCCTGGCACAAATCCAGATGTGCCGGAGCGCATCAATAATGTATGTGGCGCAGGTAGGGGGGGTATGCCCATGCATACCCGCAGCATCCCGATATTCAGCCCAGGATGTGCCGAGCCTGGGCGCATGCGCAACCCCTGCTACGCGCTGCACACAGGTGAGCCAAAAAAAAAAGAACAATGGCTGGCCACCCACAGGTGAGCTGCCAAGTTGCAGGGTGCAACATGGCAGCTGCCACCAATGGATGGCCACCCATGCTCCAGCTGCACCTTCATGGTGGCACCCCCCATGCCCAGTCATGGGCATCTGTAGCCCATATGCACGTCCAATATCCCTGGTGGTCCAGTGGACTGCTTGCAGCCCGATCGCGGGCATATGTTTCAATTTAAATGTCCAATATCCCTGGTGGTCCAGTGGGCCACTTGTAGCCCAATTGCAGGCTTAAGAATGTAATTATACATCCTATATCCCTGGTGGTCCAGTGGACTGCTTGCAGCCCGATCACGTGCTTAAGAATGTAATTATACATCCTATATCCCTGGTGGTCCAGTGGTCCGCTCACAGCCCGATCATGGGCATTTGTGTAAGAAGTTAAGTCCAATATCCCTGGTGGTCCAGTGGTACCCCCTCCTCACCTGCCCACTGAGCCCCACTGCCATGCTCCCGTGGTCAGTGGCAGCTGGCAGCACCCAACCCGCCTGCCGCCCCGCCACCCACTGACTGACAGTGTACAGTTGGGCTGTATGCCCATTGGTCCACAACGTGAGCCAGTGGGCATGCAGCACATACCGTACTACACAGTACAGATATGTGAATTCATATATCTGGACTGTGTAGTACGGTACGGGCTGCACACCTATTGGCTCACGCTGTGACCAATGGGTGTACAGCCCAACTGTACACTGTCAGTTGGTGGGTGGCAGGGCTGCAGGCAGGTGGGGTGCTGCCACCCACCGCTGACTGGGGAGCGGAGCGGTGGGGCTCAGTGGGTGGGTGGGGATGGGGTTACCGATGGACCACCAGGGATATTGGACTTAACTTTTTACACAGATGCCCTCGATTGGGCTGCGAGCGAGCCACTGGCCCACCAGGGATATAGGATGTGTTTTATCTGTACTTAAGCCCATGATCAGGCTGCGAGTGGTCCACTGGACCACCAGGGATATAGGACGTGTTATGTTCTATACTTAAGCCCATGATTGGGCTGTGAGCGGTCCGCTGAACCACCAGGGATATTGGAAATTTTTTTCTACACAGATGCCTGAGATCAGGCTGCAAGCAGTCCACTGGACCACCAGGGATATCGGACGTTATGCTATTCTACAAATGCCCACGATCGGGCAGTGGGGCACATTGCTGGGATGTGCAGCAGGCATCGGTCCCCGACGGCTGCAGCCTGGCAGGGCGCCAGGCCCAAGTCACCAAGGATCAGCGCACCTGCATGCAAATGAGGCCATAATGACATGCAAATGGCCCCATTTGTGCCTTGCATACATTATGGCCCATTTGCATGTGCACTTTTGAATATTGCGGTTGTTGCACCTAGCGCAATGGAACTTGCGCTAGCACATCACAGTGCTCCACTCTGGCCACTTGCACTGGCACAGTGCCACTATGCCATGCACACTGCGGGTGGCCAGGGTGTGATATTCAATGCTGCTGTGCCATGGCACAGCTCCGTTGAATATCACCCTGTCAATGCCCCTGCACAGCCAAGTTGTGCTGCGCCCAGGCTTGTACCACAGCCTGGCACAGTCTGAATATCCAGGCCAAGGAATAAATAAAAAAATAAATAAATAAGACATAAAATTAAAGGTATGTAAAATAAATAAAAGTGTTACATCACACTAAATAAATAAATGAATGGTAGGTTAAAAGAGCTTGAAATATCTTGTGAGCTTGACAAACTACTTACAAAAAAGTGTCTAGGAGTGATGCAGAGGTGCAGGTCACTCAAGCTGTGGGGACATGGGGAGGTGACGGTGTTGAGGAAGTGGAAGTCTGGTCAGGAGTAGGTGCAGCTAAGTGCCCCTCTTCTGTAGAAGCTTTCGATGGAGATGTTGGAGAGGCACCTTCGAGGAGCTCATGCTGAGGTTATTCAGAGGGCTGGTCATCTTCTAGGTGTTGCAGGTTCTGGTACAGAAGCTGGTGAATTGCTTCTGTGGCCTCCAGCTGGTTCTCAGCCAGCCGCACCATGAGACCGTGTGTGGACTCAAGCAAAGCAACAGAGGCCTCCTCCAAGTCCCTCAACTACTCGATTGCTTTGGTGAAGCCCCTGTTGCTCTGCTCAAGCCCATGAGTGGCAACTAACGCCACATGCCCTACATGCCTGTGACGCTGCAGCAAATCAATAATCTCTCCACCCTGCTGAATAATTTCACCTGCCTGCCCTACTAGGTAGTTCATTTGTGCTACAGAGTCACGGGCGTGTTCAGCAGCAGCTTTGTTGCCACTCCACACAGTCTCAAGCAGCTGGCTGAGGGTGTGACTGATCTTATTGAGAGTGGCAAGTTGCCCTGTATAGACAAATGAACAAAAACAAGAAAAATTATGTTAGTAGATGGAACCATACTGGTCTTTTGTAAAATAGACCACTGAAACTGTCTGTTAACAATATATATAAGAATTCTAATGTACTCCAACGTATTCCATTAACAATTAAAAAAATCAGTAGACTTAAGATAAGAGTTATCACTGTTTCCTATATACACACATGTGCCCTCAGCATGAAATATATAGAATAATACTACACATATTGTATCTGCATCACATTCTCTCAATTCAACAATAGTTCTCTGTTCTCGGTATCCCTTAAAGTAGTGTATAAATCAGCATATGTCAAGTATGTATAACATGTCTACAATTATGAAAAATAATCACGTCTACATTGTTGCAGTTTTAACACTGCACAGCAAAATACTATCATGTTGAATGGCATGTGCACAGTGCAATAATTGTCACTATGAGATATACAATAACACCCAACAGTAAACAGCTTTCATATAAATTCATGTAACAGCAGTTGGAAATTAGTTCAACCACAAACAATGTTTGCAATTTGACCAGTAAGAACACCAGCAACACCCCATTACATGTGCAGATATGTTGTCTATTCAAAGAGTGAATACTACTATACCACACTCTATAACCATCTGATCTGTGACAACAGCATTTCAGTGTAAGTCAGAGATACTATGGTGCAACTAAGACATTGTTATTCAATATCTCAAATGGTAACACATACCACTTTGATAATTACTATCACTGTAGGGCTGTGCCATCTCTTACAAATCCTTGAGATGTATGTATCCAATACTAAATGCACACATTCATCAGTCTCCGACAGTGTTTCACAACCTAACTACATATTAAAGATACAAACATTGAACATATACTGTAAAGTAAACACCACTGAAGAGGAAAAAGCATTTACTACTGTCTAGCTATCCATACTTACTCACACACCATTGTTTATGTATTGAACTTCTTGAATAGACAGAGATAAAACACATATGGCATTTAATAAAATCAACACAGTTTACCATTAGGCACTCAATTAACATGATGCATAATTGTAGCACATTCTGTATCCCTTGTTGGATTTATTAATACAAAACACTGACGATGACATGTAGATTCTTCATCTAAGAAAAATGTTTAAACTATACATATACAACCTACCTATTACTTTTATTCAGGCCTCTCCATATACACAATAGATAAAAAAAAAACAGATGACCTTTACTAATGCTGTACATAAAGCTAGATATGCTGATTAAGCACTGCATACTCCCAGCAGATGCAATTCTGTCATGCGATACTCCTATCTAACAGTTTCATAACTCCATGCTCTGATGTCTAATTGAAAAATCAGACTCAAGATTGTTTCTTACCACAGTATGATAAACCTGTAACACCAAGTTACTGTGTCAAGGTACAACATTTTGAACTGGGACTATAAACTAACTGCAGTGGTACTATGTCTGAAAGTATAAATATTGTGTATACCTCATATTAATCTTTAATAATAAAAGCACAAAGTATGTAAGAAGTACTCACATTCTTCAGCTGGAGGCCCACCTGGACCTGCAGGTGATGAAGGATGACCTGCTGCTGGAGATTGTAGCATCTCCTCCACAGAGGACTCAATCTCAACAATTTCTATCCCCTCTGTGGAGTCATCCCTTCCAGCAGCACCCACTGCAGATGATTCATCCTCTGAAAAACACAGTTAAACAAAATAAGCCATTCATGTCTCAATATCAACATCTGCATACATGAATATACGTATCACGATAATCAGTTGTTCAAATTCCTCAATCTTCACATGTGGCATACTATCTACTGTTTCAGTAAATCCCAGATCACACATCTGATTTACTAATTAGAATACTAAATTAAATAATCTACATCTATGTGCAATCATGTTGTTTCGTATTAACAAACTGTAATAGTCTCTCACTGATAAAACACCTTTACACATGAATACCCATAGTAATACTAAACACATACAGTACATTAATATTTCTTCTTATACCACTTCCTGACTAAGTATATGTTGGATACATAACACAGTGAAAATTTCATCCTGAGTACCTGTTTAAAACATAACAACTATATAACTAATAAGCAAGCAATCATGCCTGACTTCATAAGTGCTATTGTACAATACTGCACCACCCAGTAGTGTGATGGCACCTGGCATCACAGGCACATGACTTTATAACCCCTGGATGGCCCTCTACTGCCCATGCTGCCCACCCTGGACCATATTATTGTGCTTGAAAATATCTCACTTTGAAGAAAAATAACTGTTACTCAAAATTGTTTCTTTTAAAATATCTTTTTTGTGATAAAACACTTCATAAGCCACCCTTAGAATATGCTTTAAAAGCTATACACTATTCACTGTAACTGTTCACACACACATACAGACACACGTTTGTGTCTATTATCTAATAGATGCCCAGCTACAGAAGTGTTTCAGCCAATCAGACACCTCAAATAGGTCTGCACATTCTCTAGCATTATACAAACTACTGTAGATACAAGAAGAATTTATAACACCACAAATGTACAGTAACCATTCTCATACCCTATGACACCCATAGTACCTATTAAAGGAATAATGCACGACAGGGTGTGTGTGGTGCTGGGATAATGTCACGCCTGGGGTGATTAGGCACGAGGCCGCAGGCCAAGTGTGACTAATCGCCCCAGAAGTGACATTAGCCCAGCATGACACACACCCTGGAGTGCATTATTCCTATTATACAATGGCACTTGTGTGTATCAATAACAAGCAGACTTTTTGTTTTGGGTTTAAAAAGATTTTTAATGAGTAAAAATGAAGTAATGTCCTTCCACAAGGTTAAATAGTTCCTTTTTTTTTACATTTTTTTGGAATATTTAAATATTTTAAGCTAATAAATATTTCTGAACTGTAGAAATATTAAAATATTAAAATAACTTAAGAGATAATAAATTATAACTGTATTGAAACATTTCTTTTAAGTGTTCAACCATTATAATATTTATTTTTAACTTTAAATGCAACAGTTAAATTCTGTGAGTAATTGTTTTACATACAGTCTATGGTTTGTAGATATTGATGACACAAATACTGTTTCCTTTGTATGAAGAACTGTGTGTTGCTGGTGTCTTGCTCTTGTTTGGGTTTTTTCTTTAGAGGAGGTTATGCTGTGCTGCAGTTCTGTTGTTTGAGTTGTGCTGAAGCATTTCCAGAGGTCGTCGGTAGGTGTTGAACCATGTTGACATAGGGAGGCACTGATTCAGTTCGGCGGTGACCTGTGACATCTGGCATTGCACTGGATAGGATCGAACTCCATTGTCAGCATTCCTGTAAGTCGGTCCCAGTAACTTTGCAAGGAAGACTCTTGTTTGTTGCCCTGTTACTGAAATAATTTATCGAGCTCTCTAAGCCGGCGTTGCTGAGGATCTGGATGGCAGGTTGCACGCGGGCTGTGGTTTGTGTAGCTGTTAGGAGACCTGCAGCATGGCAGATTTACAGGCAGCATTGTAGCAAGGTAATTTATTCCGACTGGTTCCATGCTGTACCAGATTTCTTCATCTTGCCATGGTTTTGTGGTTTGTCTACAGGGATGCATGTACAGGCAAAGGAGCTTTTGATTGGAGCTTGAGATGTATTTTTCAGGGCCGCTACAGGGCACTGGGGATGACCTGGCAGCATTGAATATTGCTCCTCTGTTCTTGTCACGGTCTTTTCGAGGGTTCCATGATTCTTGGTCTTTCATCAGTTTAGGAGACATAGTTAAGGCCATCTTCAGATGTGTGGAACTCAAAAGAATTTGGTTGCAGTTTACGTTGGCCTTCACAACTGCATCTGGCGAAGTGTATTTGGAGTTCGAGCCAGACATGGCGCAGCAGTCCCTCGGGAGTCTGTGTGCTTAGAGCGGGAGATTCATGGAGAAGTCTGAAGTCTGTATTGCTGAGGGGTGGGTGGTGTTTTGCTTTATCTTTCCCCTCTCATCTAAGGTTTTTGATTTGGGCAGAAAAAACATTGTTGGCACTTTGGAAATCAGGATTTGTTAGAATATTCATATTATGGGTTAAAGGTGGTTCATTTAGGAAGTGGTTGATGCCCGTCAGAACCGATTAAGCTGCTGATCCGTATGGATGACCAGAGGAGTACGGACTGAACCAGAATTATGAGAACTGTATTTAATTCACAGGCATTTATTGTGGCAAAGTTTATTTCTGTACCTGTTTCTGATTGTTAGTCCTTCGCGGTACGAGAGCTCCATGTTGTTTGGCACTCTAGTGGAGCTCAAGCTTCTATTGGCATTCCAGCGCGTCAAGGTCGTCAGAAAGCTGGATGTGGTTCTCGTTTTTCTGGTTTTTTTCAGTTGCTCAGGTGGTGCTGTATTTTCTTTTTCATAGGAAACCACTCCTGGATGTCTTCCATTTTGAAGAGAGTAAAGTTTACCTCAGGATATTTCAGCATGTGAGTAGTGGGATGTGTCTCTGAAGACTGTCAGTCTGTCAGCTGTTGTGTAAGGATATTTAGGTTGTGTTCAGGTTTTGATGTGGATGGCATTATACACGTGATGATATGCCAGGATAACATCACGGGTACTTTGCCATTCCAGCCAATCAGAGAGCAAGATTCTTTCTTGCCATTGTATACTAAATAATAATACAGACAGCAGTTCATTATAATAACTCACCAGCAGAGTCGAGCACAAGTAGTTGCTCAACTGGAGCCCCTTAAGCCGCACCTTCTGGGAGCGGTTGCAGCTGCACAGGATGGGAGGATGCAGGTTCCACAGTTGGTCTAGCCGAGTAAACAAAAAAACCAAAAATGTATACTAACAACACCATCAGCTAGCAATCTAATGATGAACATAGTACAAAGCACATACTGTTGTTCACACAATATCCCACTCTTTTGTTATGATCAGTATCCTGTCCACAAATATCACCTGCCTATCTTTAAAAATAATTATTTGTAACATTTAAACATCAGAACATCTCATATTCTGAATATTACACGCACTAGAACACCACCACAAAAGCATCATTGATAACTTTCAAAGAATTCATCTAATCTTGACTTTTTCTGTAGAAAAAATCCATATCACCACAAACACACTTGTAAAGTAACAATTACAACCTGTCATTCTTACATATCTGTAGTGATATATCAATTGTCACAGAAGTATAATGGTACATATCACTACGCAGTTTAATAATAAATGCCAGTACTATTTGAAATATAGAAAAAACAATCCTTCTCAGTCACAACCAAATATTTGCATCACAACAGTTTCAGATATAGTACCACATGTGATGGTGATCAAACTCTGGTTTCCCCTGCATCCTCCCATTACAGCATAGGCTGCGTCGCACTACTCCCGGAAACTCCTTCGCATATCATCTGCCACGGACTTAGCTTTGAAAAACATCTGGTGGGTGATCTTCCACTTCCTCTGGCATGCGTCAGGAGATTTTCTGATCTCCTGCCTCCCCAAGGTATGACTAACCTGAGAAAAAAACATAAAAGAAATATAGTAAATGTTTCATGTCACAGTGAAAATGATAGGTTGTCATGTTTCTTGACCTATCTACAAAGACTGGCCCTAGTCTAACCACATATACTACAAATACAGTATTCCTTGCAGGACAGACAGTGTACTCCAGTCCTAACCATACAGATCCTGGGAAAAAGAATGTAGTGCTTAACCAGTATCCCCCTCCCCACCTGGCTACTCACTCACACCACCACAATATAATCCACTCACCAACATGTGGCACATCCCTACCCACAAGTCATCTATCCAACCACTGACTGTAGAGCACAGAAAAGCTGAACACCAATTGCTAACACTGTACATCAATATGCATGCACACCATACTATATAATGCATTGATAAGCATCACAGTAAATTCATAAAAATATCTGTAGTATTATATCCACCAATACAGCAACAACCATGCTGACATGGTCTACAACTAAAGACACAGAGACGTAGTATGTCATCTTGTGCAGGTTTCTACTGACCATTTCTGTATGTTGTGATGTCCTGCCCAATACAACTACCTAGCAGCATACACACAGGTCTCAGTCATTCTTTAGACAGTAGAGCACTGCATGTCATGCCTACATGTGTTACATCATCCAGGTAGATTAGATAGTCAATGCACAACTAGGGGACATACTGAGGCATGAAGCCACAGGCCGAGTGCATCTAGTCCCTAGCTGGCGCATTGAACTTGTAATGCACATCCCCAGAGGCTTATTGCTATTTATAAAAAGGGTCTGTGTATTTTAGATGGGGGTTGTAGTTTTAGCTGTGCATTAAAAACATCTAATACACACCTAACAACAGATCAGATTGCTTGAAATCCTTTGCCCATTTTATAAGTCTCCTTTCACAATCTCCACAAGTAGTCTTCACACAAACCCCACTGTACCACAAGAAAATCTATATGTTATTCACAGCAGATACAGCAGAATGATCAAGCTGTTGATTGCACACTGTCCCAGGAACATCCAACAAATATGCAAGAAATACAACTGACCATATCGTTGTCATCTATCGCATGTGTAGCGCTGTTGAAAAATGTGAAGACTCATTGTGACCAAACACCTACCTTACCCCATGTATGGGTCAGGCTCAGGTTAGTCGCATGCATGACAACCATAGCATTGGCATGCTCCCTCATAGCCTGAACCAGGGCCAGCACCTCTACGTTACTCCACAACTTTGGCATGATAGTAGTCTGAAACAAGAAAAAAAGATAGCATGAAAACTATTAGATATTACATTGCTACTGTTCTACTCTTACTAATATTTATGTTGCTTGCCACCACAATCAACATATGTCTCTTACTTGTAAACTCTGAGCTAACAATAACTCTGTTGTTAAAACACATGCACGTATCTATCTCCTCAGATTGCCGAAACACCATAGTCATGAAATATACATAACTGCTGCACTATCAGTTTTAAAAAATGAAAAGATGTATTATTAATATATTAACATAATAGTCTGAAAGTTCATATAAAACAGCTGCAGCATTGAGACACACGTGAGGAGTGTCCTGTCTGTTCCTTCACATTATTGATCACCTGACACAAGCAAATACTTAACACTCAACTAAGATTAACAATATTTTACAACACCATGAGATGCAGGCGTGGAATGGCAGCAAGTGATCATACTACACATGCATACTAAATGTTAACAAACATTACATGCATCATGTATTGAAAATACATGTTACTAACTCTCCATATTATTCCTTATGTTCACTTGCATGTAAAATGAGTAATACCTCCACTTGCTTCTCAGTTTACTTCTATTTATGCTGTTACCAGACCCCTCAAATCACCACTCACAATGTTGCCTAACAAAATACATCAAATTCAAGAATGGCATAAAACAAAAAGCAAAATACTTACTAGACAGTAGAGTCTTGATAGCAGAAAACACATGCAGTTATCTACTTGTGTAAAGAAAAACATAAAACATTTTGTTAAAACTTTTACACAACATAAACATTTCACAGACAGAAACAGTATGAATCAGATCAGTAATCAACATACCCTAGCAACACATAACACACTACATCAACAGCATATGTCTCCTTATATCACTAAACCATCCTTTGCTTCCCATTTCATCCTCAGAAACATATATCGGATTTTCAGCCATACTTGTATAATGCACCCCCCATAACAAGCCATACTCAACTATTAATAAAAAGAAAAAAAGCTACGGAATCTATCAGTAACAAAAGAGACACCCCGCATATCAACAAACAATGAAAAACTTGTAGCCTTTACCACAATGACAGGCAACAAAATACCACACAACCCACCTAAATAAACACATAATACTACAATAATATACATCCTACTCATTGACCACACCATCACACTTCTCTGCTGTTAAAAGCAGAGAATCTATGCATCCCAGACACTCACAACCTAACATACAGACAGCAATGTACAAGATGTGAACAGTTCTATGCGCTGTGTAATATCTGAATACAGACTTTTACAGAATGGCAACATACTGATAAGGTACTGCAAGTCAGACTGTGCAGCCTATATTAAGTCAATAGCCCTTTTGTTACGTAAATCATTGCCTCCAAGATGGATAAGGGTTCTGCGTGTGTCTCCAATAAATGGCACATGGTAGGCATGAGCTGCTCCCATCTCATGTCACCCTTCCCAAACCAAGAGACAGAGCATCCAGGTATGTGTAAATCATTCCCAAAATGACCACATCTACTGAACACTGATGCCCTTCTCACTAAACTTGATCCTACTATCCATACAGTTATTTAAATTTTTCAGCCATGCTGAGTAACAAATCTTAATAACTCACATGTAGAAATATCATAATTGTGTCTGTCTGACTCACAAGTACTAAGAAGTGGAACCACCACAATGACTACTATTCTATTGCATCATCCAGATGAATGCAAACAAAACAATCACAAACAATAACCTTTTCCCAGATTGGCTAATTCAGTATAGAGTCCTAGCTATGCATATAAGCTGTCTTTCTATTGGCATATTTATTAAACTTTTTTTTGTTTTGGGAGAATACTGTCATCTGATTGGTACACCTCATAACTTGCCAGTAACACAAATTTTGATTGGTCTAAGTCACTAGCCATAATGTTCTGGCAAACTAAATTTCCTCTCTTACTCAGCCAGCTGCTTGAGTGGGGAATGGAACCACTTCTTACTACTTGACAGAAATAGTGAACAACAGTAATCAATAGTACTATACTAATTTGATTGCACAGGTCTCACAACCAGTTTAATTTAATGATAAACTATTTTCAGTGAGAAGTACTGTGACTTAATTACCTAAATTATTTGTCTCTCTATATATAACAAGTGCAAAAGCAGTACCTGGTTAAGCTAGGCAAGACACAATATCATTCTAAGTCAGAATTCCACAACAATGAAAACACACACATATGCAGCAAGAAAGTTCCACTATTATTAGATCAGCCAGCAATTGTCACGAACCAAAGTAGCACTGAGTAAAAATAAATCTCCTTAGCACACTGTCAACTTGTACAGATCAGCCAGTCTGAGATACCTAAAATACCCTGGCAAGCAGTGAATAATAAAGACTGTTTTGAGCCACAAGAAAGATCCCAAGGACAATACATAAGTGTAAGAAATCAATCACAGCAGTTTGACTGACTAAATTGCAAAATGCATAAAACATACAGCTTTTCAATAAATGCTGATTTTTTTTCACTTGTATAAATCACATTCTCAAAAACCTATTTGCATGAGTTTACCAAAACTAATCCATTGGTGACACAGATATATAAGCACTTAAATCTATTGTTAAACTGTGTGACACTTTCCCAGGTCATGCTGCTGTCAAAATATCAAAAGTGCTGTAACCCATAAATAATCTAGCGAAGTAAATAGTTCTGCCAATATCAGTTGTGAAAAATACATACAGTGGTTCCTAACTTCAAATACACTATTAAATAACTTCTTTAAACTTTAAAGATTACTTCCCCTAACTTCATCATATTTGAGCCAAGCACTTACTTTCTTAATCTGCCCTCTTGCCTTCTCAATCACTCGATGTAAAATGGCCCCCAGAGTGTTATTCTTCAATTCTATTGGTTCAGAAAACTCACATGACTAACCTAGCTGTTTCTTTGATCATGAGCGTGCAATTTCTTTGATCGGGACTCACATTGATCGCCAGGATCAATCGCGACAGTGCAAAATCTTTGATTGCAAGACTAACGTGAGATTTCGACGTTAGCAGTCTTCAGATGAAAAAGTACTTCCCTTACTTTTTTCAAAGGAGAGACCCTAATTGCATTATATTAACTAATAAACAAGGAGAAAACTGTTTTTATATCATTTCAACACATTTGAAAATAATTTCTGCATTTTCTATGATCTTTGCCCACGAGCATGCAAATTCTTCAACCGCTACTCGGTTTGACCGTGAGGATGCACTGCGAGCATACAAAATCTTTGATCGTGAGAATAATGTGATATTTCAACATAAACCATATCTGACTGTCTAAACCCAATATTTTAAAAAGCATCACAGCAAGATAACCCCTCCTAGCATTTTTTATAACCCATAAGTAAAAGGAATACTGTTTTATTTGTGTTTTATGCATTTTCACATAATTACAGCGTTCTTATGATCTTTGATCACGAGCGTTCAAAATCTTGAACCGTGACTCGGTTTGACTGCGAGAATAGACCACGAGCTTACAAAATCTTTGTTCATGAAACCGCAAATTCTTTGATCGCGACCATTTTTGACCATGAGGATCGTTCGTGAGTTGACAAATTCTTTGATTGTGACAAAAAATACAAATTCACAAATTTTAACTTATACAACTTTCCATACATTCACTATAAGAGCCAATCATCATTAGACTCCATGTAATAATTCCATTCCAACTATCAATAAAGTAATATTGTTTCAACTCAACTAGACTATTGACATAATTACCACATTCAGCCAGACCCATAATAGTATGATTGCAACAATCGATCAACACAACACTTGCTATTCCATTTATCATTATATGTCAGAATAAGTGCATGTAACAATGCTACAAGAAATATTTAACAGCTTCATACATTTACACTTAACACAACCCAAACACATCAACCAATAAACATTGCACACATATTCTTCTTTATCAACTTTTGCCCACGTGACAAGTGGCTGCAATATTAAGTGCACAGTACTATGCACACAATAGTTAAATAATTCATAATAAAGTAATGCTAATCATAGCAGATGTTTTATTATTAGCACAATACTTCGTATTATTTTTCAAACTAACAATTTCTGATTCACTGCCATGTGGCTAGTGTTGTTTACTACTAAATATATGTATTTTCACTTCCTTAGGGACTACAACAACAAACATATTGAAGAAATATTTCACTCAATTTCATCATAGGTCATCTGCCATGAAACCAGAGCACATAGAGAAAGTGTTAGCTGTACTGCTTGTTCATTGTCATGCATGCAAGAACAAAAGGTAAAGCTTCTAAACAGAAGCATAAAAATCTCTTCTCTCCACATCACACACAGAGTAAATCATACACAACTAAAGAAACAGAACCCTCCTCTAAGAAAAACTACTACAAGTAGCTCTTCCTAGAGAAAATTACAATCACAACGTCCAGCACTGTCATTGCCAAAGTGTAGACATGTGAGACAGAAAAAGAATGCTAGGCGTAGTACCTCTGCTAATGCTCAACACAGTAAGATAATGTTTTTCAAAAAGCTAGTCCACAGGGCTAGGCTTGAATGTGTGATCTGCAAAATAGTGAGACGCAAAGGTAACAGACTATGTTCTAAGATCTCATTGATGAAACTCTACTTAAGAGCAAGACGATTTGTCAATGTGGCTCTAGCAATATGTTCCCAACTCTGGACTGATATGATGTCAGCCATTGATAAATTAAGTACAAAGATTGAGGAGGTGAGAAACACTATTTTATCTTTTGAGCACTTAAACAGAGAAAATATTTCTCTTGTGTTTCAAGGGAACTGGTTTCATTCAGAGTACTCAGAAGCATTCTTCTGGGAAGAGACATACCATGCACACAGTAGAAATTTTACTTTAACACTAGATGAGCATGGAAAACTACAGAATGTCTTACCTCTATCCCATGAAACCATCCATCTGAACAATGACAATATAGCTGAAGAGTTTGAAAGTGATCCAAAGTCATTAGCAAAAAAATGGGCATGTGACAGCACATGTAACATTAAAGAGAAATCTATTATATCTATAAAAAGTTTTCTCTTAACAACTCTTACCACAAAGAGATCTGAATGACACACACACTGCTTCATAACATTGACAAGTGTGAGGTCTGGCCTCACAAAGGCCTGATGGGTAACTCTCTCTCATGCTTACAGTCCATGAACTGCAACAGCACATTTCATCACTTTCGTATGCTAGCAGTGCATAACTCTGGCATTCACAAATTTGTACAAAGGTTGTATCGCATCAGATCTCTCATTTGAGACTACATGCAATTCCAAGCATTGCTTGATGATGGAGATGTTGAAAGACTTAGTGAGTTAATCAAAATGTTGCAAAGAACCCAAAGACTGAGGTCTGCTGCTACTGTTCCTGAAGAAGCAAGTACTCCTCAGACATCTCTGGTTAAAGAATAGCAACTCCTACAACATTTTGATCATGAATTTGCTAAATTTGAATTAAGCAAAACAGAGAAATTTGATGCAATATGTGTGTCATGTGAACGATTGTTCTACAAGCACTTATGTGTCAAAGTAGACTCATGTAACATTCCATCTTGGAGTGAAATGTGGGGACGTCTCCATGCGTACCTCCTATTAAAGTCAGACTTTGAAGAACTCACAACTGTGTCACTCTGTTCCTACTGTCATAACAAAATCAAGAATGATAGTTTATCTCCTCGGTCAGTACTCAATAAAATGGAAGTACAACCAACACCTAATGAGATAACAGTGTTGAACTTGCTTGAAAGGTTTCTCATTCAGACCATGAAGCCATTTCAAACAATCATCAGGCTGAATACAAGGACACGAGACCTACCAAAGAAAGAACGTGTACGCTCTCTCAAAGGCTCTGTTGTCTACCTGGCTTTACCTTTGCAAGACAATGTCAACACTATTGCTCAGGACAATAACGTAGTCATCTTGGTAAATGGTGTGCCAACAAAGGCAAAAACAAAATGGCAAGAGATTGTCAATGTAGACAATGTGAAGAATGCTTTGAGATATCTAAAAGAGCACAATTCTTTCTATGCTGAAATTGACATTGACGCATTTAGTGGTCTCTCATCAGATATTGCCACAGACAACTCTGACAAGACAATACTTGAGAAGGTTGACATGGCAACTGTACAGAATGTGTATGAGCAATTCACCATACACCCATTGCATGGCAAAGACCCAGTAATGGATAACATTGACTTATATCAGATGAAACAAGTGGAGGACAATCCTATTAGTATATGGGAGGCCACTCTAGAAGCTCGTTGTTTCCCTGATCTGTTCCCACTTGGTCCAGGTGGTCGATTAGATGAACAAGAAGTCTGAGTACCAGGAGCTGAGTATAGGAACTCGTGAATACTACATAGGGATGGCAAGTTTTGAAGAAACATTGCATACCTGTTCCACCTTCTTTGGAAAAGTGAATTTAGTGTCCTATCTGCTAGTATTGCTCACACATTGAGACTTGGGACAGAATTCAATAATATGACAGCTGCAGAGTTACTATACAAGTTGCAGACCATAGATGAAACACTGCAAGTCAGTCTTTCTTCTATTTTGTCTAGCATGCGTGGTACCAGAGAATATTGGTACAGACGTCACTCTGAGGTAATGTGCATACTGAGAGAGTTTGGACCAGCAACATGGTTTGTGACACTCAGTTGCACAGCATATTATTGGGATGATCTGCTTGATATACTGAGATGGGCAAACTCTGATGTTGAGAACATCCAAACAATGACTCTCAATGAACTCTGTTCACTTGAGCCAGTAACTGTTTCATGTTACTTCCACCACCAGTTCCAGCGTCTTTTGAAATTGATACTGTCTAAGACAAATCCCCCCCTCGGTATTGTTGAGCTCTACTTCTGGAGGGTTGAGTACCAAGCCCGTGGAGCACCACACATTCATATGTTGCTGTGGATTAAAGATGTCCCACGAATTGGAGACAATGAAATATCTGACATTCTAAGCTTCTTCTTGAAGTATGTCACATGTCAGATACCAGACAAGTATGATAGCACAACACTGTGGGAACTGGTCCAGAAATTCCAACAACACCTCTGAGGCAAATACTGTCATAGAAAAGTTAAAAACAAAGGTCAGTGGTATACTCGCTGCCATTTTGGCTTCCCAAGGTGAGTTTGCTTAGCTGCTTCACTGAATGATGTTTCTTCAGCCATGTGACACCACCTGAAAGCAAAGACAACAAAGTGAGTGTATGAACTACCTTGCACAGAATCAGAAGTCTATATCAATGACTATAGTCCTTCTCTTCTGTTGTTGTGGCAAGCAAACATTGACATACAGTTTGTTGCAGACAACTCAATGGCTCTCGTGAGGTATGTAACATCATACATTACTAAACATGAGCAAACTAACCTCCAAGAAATGTGGGAAGAGCTGTCAAACTGTAATAGGTCAATGTCTTCCAGACTTTGGTCACTAGGGCTTAAGACTCTATCACACCGTGAGTGCGGAGCCTATGAAGCAAGTGACCGGCTCACAGGTGTATGTTTATATGGTAAATCAGAGTCCACACATTTCTTAAATGTAAATCACAAGCAGAACAGGCGCCGTGTTCTTAAGAGCCACGAAGAGATTGAAGAGTTGGCTGCCACAAGACCAACATCCACAAGTATTCTTAAGAGCAACTTAATTGACAACTACTATCCACAATGGCACAGTGCTATGGATGATCTGTGTCTCTTTGAGGTTGCTCCATGGTATGACTACAAGTGGGGTGTTCCTTCTGACCCAGAAAAAGGAATATATAAAGTCACTGGCTTTGATGGCTCACTTGTAAATAAATGCAAACCATGGCTAATTGACCACTGCAAACTGACCTTGAATACAACAGAAAGCAAAGAACATTATTACTTTGCTCTATTGTTTCTATTCAAACCTTGGAGATCAGAATCTGAGTTAAAAGGATTGTCTGATTCATATGAACAAGAGTTCATGCAAACATATCATACCTTCCAGAATCATGTCTCTGAGACATACATTGAGAGACTTGAAATGGAAAAAAAAACAGAGAACATGAAGAAAGTCCTAGATGATGACACACCTGTTGCATTACAGGAAGTGGTTGATGTGAAAGGAGAAGGCACACTTGGTGCTCCTCTTCCACCTAATGACCCAGCTGTGCTGATGTCAGAGGTTGAGGGCACAATGCAACAAAGCATGTACTTGTCAGAATCAGTCACCGACATTGTTGACAAGTTAAACTCACACCAAAGAGTTGTGCATTACTCTATTATGCACGCAGTTAAACATGCACTCCAGAACTATGAAAAGCAGTGTCTTTGCAAAGAGCAAACACCAATCAGGATGTTTGTAAGTTGTGCTGCTGGGACTGGTAAAAGTTTCTTGATCGAAGGCATAAGCAAAGGAGTGCATGACCTTACCAGTACACCAACATCTGTTATTGTTGCAGCTCCTACAGGATTATAATAGCTTATAATATTGGTGGTATCACATGTTGCCAGTTGAGCATGGAAAGAGTGGTGATTACAGGAAATTGTCATATGATGTTGCCAATGAACTGAGGTCAATGTTTGACAAAATGCATTTGCTCATAATTGATGAGATCAGCATAGTCTCAAATGTTCTACTCACATTCATCCACCTACGTCTACAGGAGGTACTCAGAACCAATGATAATATACCATTTGGTGGGAAAAACATCCTTGTTCTTGGAGATCTCCTTCAGCTAGCCCCTGTAAATGGTAAGCATGTTTTCTGTAGTCTATCCATTGAAGAGACAAAGAAAACAATTGGATGCATTGGTGGAGTTAATCTGTGGGAATTTTTCTCATATGTTGAACTCTCTCAGAACATGAGACAACAAGGTGACATGTCTTACAAAGCATTACTTGATGAAGCACGTATTGGTGCACTTACACCCACCCATGTTGAGATGCTAAGACAGCACATTATCACAAGAAATAATGCTCCTATTCAGGATGCTTGTGATAAATTTGCACATGTTCAGAAAGCTGGGGTACATGTTGTATGTCTATTCCCAAGGCTTACGCAGTGTGCAGAGTTCAATGACCTGATGATGAAGAGAGAACAGTAGCCTATTGTCACTCTACCATGCATAGATACCATGGATGGCATTACTCTATCATGAACAGCGGTGTCAAGAATGGCAGATCATCTGAAAGAGCTCACAAATGATGTGTCATGCACAGCTGGTCTGGAAGCTGTGCTACCACTGTGTAAAAATGCACATGTCATGCTCCATAGAAATATTGATGTCGATCAAGGTCTCTTAAATGGAGCCATGGGATATATCCAAGAGTTCCTGTACAATGTATAGGGTACAGCTCTGGAGTTTGTAGTTGTAAAATTTGACAACTGTGAAATCTGTCACCCAATAGGCAGAGTAACAGTTATGTTTGAACTTGTGAAAGACATATATGTGACACGGAAACAGTTTCCATTGTGTGCTGCTTATGCGGGCTCCATACACAAGTCAAAAGGCCTCAGCCTTGATAGTGCTATAATAGATATAGGCACTGGTATATTCAAGGATGGCATGTCTTATGTTGCCCTGTCTCATGTAAGACAATTGTCTGGAGTACACATAGTGAAACTGGCAGAAAGCAAAATACGTGCTGACACAAAATGTATAGTTGAGTACAACAGATTGCGAACACTGTACCAACCAAATGCTCCTTTACTACCAGTTCCCAAATACGCATCTGTCACTGCAATTACAATTGATGAAGGACACAAACTGAAAAGACAGCATAGTAAGACTCCACAGTAATCACCTGAGTACTGCACGAAGCAGCAATCTCTTAAGAGACTGCTTGCTTCCCCCCCGTGAAAAAATGTATTAGAGTCAAAACACTGCTAACATTTGACAACAATACAGGAGTCAACTGCTATGCAAATGCAACTATGCAAGCACTCCTCCACATCCCTGAGTTTGCTAGTGTGTTAAACTGTTGCCCATCAACATCTCTCTCAGAGGCATTAAAGAGAGTCATAAGAGGTATCAAGACGAGCTTCCCAGTTTACAAAGCTTGACTCCTCTAAGGCTAACTCTTGGTCAATATGCAGGACAATCTATGTTTGCTAACAATGCACAACAAGATGTCACAGAGTTCATGATGGGAATAATAAACAGTTTATCAGATGATGACATAAATCTGTGTCAACACTTCAAGGTTGACTATGTGTCCAAGTACACATGTTTGTCATGTGGACACAAAGAATCACAAATAACGCAGGATATGCTGTGGCTCTCTGTCTATGTCTCTGAACAGACAACTGTGAAATTCTGCAAGTTATTTGCTAATGCAGAAACTGGTTGGCTCTGTCAAAGATGTGCTCGGTCTTGTTATGCTCTCTGAGAGTTACATATCCAAGCTCATATATTATTATTGTACTACAGCACTTTAACTCTCAAAACATGAAAGTCACAACACCAATTTCACACTTCATTGCTGGAAGAACTATGTTCTCAGGTACTCAATTTGACACCCATGCAATAATCTTCCATCACGGTCTATCCATTCACTCTGGACACTATGTCACATGGCTAAGATTCGAAAAGGGATGGGTAGAGTGCAATGATACAGTATGCACCCTAAGGGAAAGGCTTCCAAGAAATCTGAAGGATGCATATGTAATAATACTCCACTGCACCAATTCTGCACAATGTATGGAAGAGTGATGCTATGTCATGACAGCATAACAGTAAACCAGTGCCTCTGCAAAAATAACATTGCATCTGCATATACCAGCCAGATTTTTTTCCTCAATCACCAATACACATACACATTTACGTTGCAAACTTCATTGGACACTACTAGCATCTCATGACACCCATGGTGACCAATGTGTTGCACTTGTTGCACAAAATCACCACAGCTCATTCTGTACTAACACATTTCTTTGCCATAGAAAAAGGTAACAGAACAGTACAGCAACACGGCTAGCTATGGCACACAAATCCCTGTGTATCAATCTGCTACTCTCATAATTCAGATGCAAACAAAGACTGTTTTGTTCATTAATCACAATCAAATTTCGAAGACATTCTATTGTGAAATTCAGCATTTGCAAATTAGATATACTCACAACAAAAAACCACATTATTACTGTTCAAGTAGACTTGAGGGTATTGAACTGTAATCAATAGCTAGCCAGTCATATCTTATTGCAGATGCCTTACTTAACTTAACATACCGCAGCACATATTACTGGGTACTCACTTGTGTCACAGTACTATCTTACATGGCAATGACAAATTCATTTACCTATTTAAACACTTTTCTCGACATATTCAGTTGAGAATCCTACTTGTTTCAACAGCACACATCAGGTAAAGTTCAGACTCCTTTTCCTGTTGTTGTCTACATTACTGACCTTTACTATGATACTTACTAATTTGATTTCCACCAAATCCAAGCAGACTCGAGGGCACTGGATATTACTCAACATCAGTTAGTAAGTTAGGTCTTGGCAAATGTAGCTATCGCACCCACATTGAGAGTATCACTGCCTACACCACAGTGTCATCTCTACTAATATGCTTAAATTGTTGAAAACAATGTGATAGAAGTTGCTATCACTGTTATTGCACTGTTATTGCATTCTGAACACTGAATATGGCATTATCTCTGGCATTATCTCTCACAAGTCTATGACTTACAGCACTGGATATGACAAATAATTGAACATGAATGCGACTCAGACTTGTATATATGTATATAATACTGAGCTTCAATATGAATGTACATAAGTTCAATAGACTTAGAAATTTGCATTTTTGTTTTGTTTTCTGACCATTGTTCCAAACAAAATATTTCTGTGCACTTAATGGTATTGCATTACATCAAGTGCTACTATTTACATAAGTAATACCTCATAAAGGAGATCTATACATGTGGTTTTCTGGCCTATTGCCACAGTATAATTAATCTGTATACATATCTGCAAAAGTATACAAATCATAAGTAATCATTAAATACTTACAGTGATTGTATACTTCTGCTATACAATGCAAACAATAAGGTCTGCTCTTGCTGTAACAGGAATGTCCATATATTTGGAGGTCGGATGAGGAATTTTTTCCCAGTTCAACAAATAAATAATACTTCTAAACACTCATTTATTATCAGTTTTACCAACAATATTGACATGAGTACCATCACCACACCCTAAAGTGAAAAAAGTGGCACATGTCTGTGATAGTTTCATTTATTTCTAACTAGTTAACATTAGAACATCTAACTTACAATAAATAACTGCTATTTTAACATAAGTAGTGCCAACAAATATCAACATATCACTAATTTGATACAATAGTACTTAAATCAGACATAAAAAATAATCACGCATGTAACTGACACAAAATAGAAGAATAACCTAACATTGCTCTTCATAATGTAATTGTAAATTTTTGACTAAACGTTATTCCTCAGATGTTAACCATCTGCAGAAACTATCACAACACTACGTTAATCTACAGATGTAGTGATATTGTAGGAAAATGTAATAATGCTAGCATGACCAACACATGATGTTTCTTATTTTATCATGTGAACATGTACTGAAATATTAAATACCATTAAAGATAACTCAGTTAGTAAATAACAGTATTCTAGCTAGTTGTACAATATCACCATTTAAATCTTCAAAAACATATCTTTGATTATTATTAATAACTGGTCAGCAATTTCTCTCAATGTACTGACAGGTTGATATTTTCCATAACAACCAGCTGGTTGTTATGACATTCATGAACCATGCCAGTCAAAGTATGCTGCTGCCTCATTGGCCAACATTCTGTATGTGGGTGGGCCCAAAGTCTCACAAACTGCTGGAGAAAAATTGCTGGTCTGTTATTATAAAAATAAAAGATGGAGAGGGTGTTTGATATGAGAATTTAATGCACACCCTCGTTGTGGGATGCTTTGATTTTACGTAGCATCCCACAACTCGGGTGTGTATTAAATTCTCATATCAAGCCCTTCCCCATCCATTATTCTCTATTTTATTACTATCAATTTTTGTAAACATAGAACTGGTAAGTCACAGTAATAATGAAGTACTGTTAGCACACACATAACTAATAAAACTCCTCAATAAATGTTGAAAAAATAGCATTTGTCAAGAAAATATTCTCTAGCATAAACACCCATACAAACTACTATTCAAATAGTTTAAATTCATACTTCTTAACATAGAGTGCTAACAAAACAGTACGAACAGAAAGCAAAGACTGTATCTCAGCTCAGGCAAATGACAACAAATAAAATATATCCTGAGAAGCGATAACAGAAATAATCAACAAACTGTTTTTTTTGCCCATCTTAAGAGCAACCAATCAAGTCAGCCTATGTACATAGATATAGATATATGCAAGCAATAATACCTGACAGGGTGGCGGTATTGGGCAATACTGGACCACCCAGTGGAGTAATGAGGCCCGACGCTGCAGGCGGAGGCTATAGCTCCAAGTGTCCAGTATTGGCCAATACCACCCACCCTGGAAGGTAGTATTGCACTTAGAAAATGTACAACCTTTATAAATAAATTTACTGAGATGTGTTTAATTTTAAACATTTAAACCAATTTTATTTGACAAAAATATTACAACAAGAGAAAAAATAGTACCTTTATGGGATCAATCAGATAATATAATTTACTTTTGTTTTTATTCAGTGCATTATTTGTTATAGGTAATAAAGTTGATAGGACAATTGAAAGTGCAGAACGTTGGACTAAAGAAATTATGTGTTCCTAAGCCACTCTGACCTGACAGGTTGTTAGTTGCAAGGTGTTTATTATCTTCAGTCTGGTTTTCCTTCTGTCCAGCTGTGTTTTCTAGGTTTTCAGTCTTCTTTTCTTGCTGCTCTTCTGTCCTGTTTTGTTGCTGAGAAGGTGTGCTGATAGTTACTTGGATCGCTAAACATTAAAAGAAAGAGAATATTTGCAATATTTACAATGGTATTTACTAAAGGAGTTACATGTTAAGATATATGACCTTACCTGATGTCATGCTGTTACTACTTCTTAGTATAGAGCTCCACTGTTTATGATCAGTTGCAGAGGGTCTCCAATAAGTAGACAGACTTGTCTCAGATCTGTGGCCAGTCACTGATGTGATTTCTCGATTTGACAAATCAGCATAAGAGAGGAGATGGACAGCTGTAGCTCAGATGCTATGGTTTGTATATTTCTGAGACAGCTGGGCTTCATTGCTAATTTTGCTCATCAGAGAACCAAGGTAGTTTTTGCCCATGGGCTCAGTAGTATACCAGTAAGACTGGGTGTCTAAGACGTCCTGAGTACACCTACAGGGGTGTACATAGAATGCGTTGGCATTCAGTGGAACTTTAGATAAATATTTTAGGAAACATTTGTTCTCTGGGTCTTCAAAAATAAAACCTCTAGTGTTCTCTTTATTTATTTCAGTTGGGTTTTTGTGTTTTTTTTGTGTCTGCATTGTGAGTTAGCATTATATACTTAGTGCCACTGTCATCTGCTTTTATCTCAAAGGAATCCAACTTTAGGTCCCTGTGACAACCCACCTCTCCCTCTGGGCTGAAACAGCTTTTAGAGAGGTGTGTGTGTGTCCTCAGGTATTCGCTGCCACCAGCCGGACTTTCTTTCCGGCACCTCTTTCAAGTGTACAAACTTGAAAAATCACACGGCAATTGCACAAGTTAAAGTCTGGTAGTGTGTCTCTTTCAGGGTATGGATGCTACACAGAGTTTACCTTAGCCAGTGGAAAACCAAATCTTACCTTAGAAAAATGACATCAGAGTCACAACTGTTGAGCAAATAAATAGCTTTTACTTAACAGAAAGTGCAATGAGCATTTACAGGAAATGTATTTACAACACAAGAGAATAACACTCATACAGGAAAAGTAACAAATGTTTTTAAACAACAGATGGCAAAAGAAGAAGGCTATTACTGAAATATACTATCACTAAACTTACCCTTCCCTGTCCTTACAAGAGACACTGGGCCCTGTTCTAACTGCCAGCTCCCACGGACATACCAGGTAGGCTCCAAGCTTATGTTTCCCCTCACAGCTTCCCAAGGCAAGAGAGAGAGAGTTCTCTGTCTTACAGAAGCTTATATAGTCTATGGAGACTAGGTCATTCCTATTCTCCCCTTAAATGCACCAACCAACTAACATGTATCTATTTAATTGTCCCAATCAGAGTGAACACCTATTGGTGACCAATTATATTCCCTTTTCACCTTAAGTTTATATTTGAATGATCCAATCCATTCAAACTGCCCTGTGTCCGTGTCTGCAAGGTCTGGGTGTGTCTGGAGATGTCCACTGAGATTTATGACCCAGCTCTTATCTAGCAGCTAGGAATTCCACAAGCTGGTTGCTGCTGGAGGATTTCAGCCTCAGTGTGTTTTTTCCACACTGGTAAAAAATAAGGCATCTACAGAATCCAAACCATTAACTCTTTTCCTTCCCATTTCTGTCACATCTCCCCCAGATAATGAAGGCGTGTCCCTTGGGCTACCCCAAGTGACACAGCCGTTCATGCAATTACTGGGAGTGCCCAAAAGTATCCAGCCAGGCCATTAGCCCTGCCTAGATAGCCCATCCGCATTTGCATTTTGTTTGCCACTGCGATGCTGTATGGTCATGTTGTATGCCTGCAGTACCAAACTCCAACGTAGTAGTTTACCATTTTGTCCACTGGACCTATGAAGCCAAATCAGGGGATTATGATCTGTGACCACAGTAAATTCTCTCCCATATAGGTAAGGCTGCAGCTTCTGAAGGGCCCACACTATTCCCAAGCATTCCTTCTCAATTGTGGCATATGCCTCCTCTCTGGGCAAGCCTTCGCTGAGGTACACAACTGGGTGCTCCTCCCCTGCTGAGTAACTTGGCTCAAGCACAGCCCCAGCCCATGATCTGAGGCATCCACATGGACCATAAACTTTAAACTATAATTGGGGCTAGCCAATACAGCTGGGTGCTTAAGGCCTTCTTTAGCTCCTGAAAAGCAACCTCACAGCCTTCTGACCACTTCACTGCATGTGGCTTTCCCTTCTTGGTTAGGTCTGTCAGAGGCTTAGCCAGATCGCTATAGCGGGGAACAAACCTTTGGTAGTACCCTGCAGTCCCTAGAAATGCCCTGACCTGTTTCTTTGTGGTAGGAGTAGGCCAGGCCAGGATGGCATCAACCTTGGCAGGCTCCGGACGGATATGTCCACTACCCACCCGGTGCCCAAGGTAGGATACTTATGCCATACCTATCTGGCACTTCTCTGCCTTGACTGTCAGACCTGCCTTCTTTAACCTGTGGAGCACATCCCTACATTCTTGATGTGCTCATCCCAGATCTGGCTATGTGGCTATATCATCCATATAAGCCAATGCAAACTCACCTACCCCAGACAGAATGCGATCTACAAGCCGTTGAAAGGTTGCAGGTGCATTCTTCATTCGAATGGCATTACCTTAAATTCATATAAACCGAATGGAGTAAAAACGCTGATCTTTCCCTGGCCGCGAGGGTCAGAGGTACCTGCCAATAGCCCTTTGTTAGGTCTATTGTGGTTAAATACTTGGCCCCCTAGTCGCTCCAGGGTCTCATCTGTTCTGGGCATGGATAAGCATCAGACTCCTGCAGCTGTTGCTTCTCTCCGTAGTCCACGAGAATCGTGTGGTGCCATCCCTTTGGGGATCAGTACCACGGGTGATGCCTAGGGCTACTAGATTCCTGGATTACCCCCAGTTCCAGCATCTCTTTGAGCTCCTCTTTCACAGTCTGCTTAACCTGCTCAGGTACCCTGTAGGGGACTGTTTCAGGGATCCTGGGTCCCTGTATCCACATGGTGCTCTGCCATCGTGGTGTACCCTAGTTTCCCTGTGAACATGTCTTCAAATTCTCTCAGCACACCCCAATTTCTTGCACCTGGGCTGGTGTCAGCTGTTCCGAGAGGGTAAGGCTGTCCACAGAGGATGCACCCTGGCCTCCCCAAGTAGGTCCACCAGTGGATCTACCTCAGTTTCCTCCTCTGGAGCACTGCATACAGCGAGGGACCATTTCCTCTCTGTCATGGTAGGGCTTCAGCATGTGTTATTATGATACACCTTTTGTTTGCATCTCCTGTCCGGGAGCTCTATCATGTAATTGACATCACTAACCTTTTGGACAATGGAGAATGGCCCCTCCCATGCTGCCTGTAACTTATTCTGTCTGACAGGGATGAGTGCCATCACTCGCTGTCCCACCACATATTCTCTGGCTCGGGCCCCACGGTCATACCAGACTTTCTGCCGCTGTTGTGCAGTGGCCAGGTGCTCCTGAACAAACCCCATGAGCTCCCTAAGGTGGGTCCTGAGTTCAGGACATACTCCCACAACAGACTCCCCTTGGGAGCACGGTCACCCTCCCATTCATCCTGAGTCAAATCTAGTGGCCCCCCGCACCCTATGACCAAACAGGGCTCGAAAGGTGAGAACCCTGTGGACTCCTGTGGGACTTCCTTGTATGCAAATAGGAGATGAGGGCAAATATTTGTCCCAGTCTCTCTTATGCTGGTCAGCAAAAGTCCTTAGCATGGTCTTAAGGGTTGAATTAAATGCTCCACTAGACCATTAGCTTGGGGATGGTATGGGGAGGTTTTGAGCCGTTGTACTCCCCAATTCTCCCACAAACTACTCATTAATCCCATATAAAACTGGCACCCTGCCTGACAGTATCTCCTGGGAAAGCCCACCCGCTAAATATTTCCAACAGTGCATCTGCCACTGGTCCTGCCTCAGAGGATGTTAGGGCCACTGCCTCTGGGTATCTAGTGGCATAGTCTACAACTACCAGGATATACCGCTTGCCAGTGTGACTTGGGGTGCTCAATGGCCCCACTATGTCCACTGCCCCTCTTGAAGGGTTCATCAATAATGGGCAGGGGCACCAAAGCTGCCTTGGCCTTGTCCCCATTTTTCCTACCCGCTGCACTGTGGACAGAGTCCGGCAATAATTTGCCACATCCTTGCCAATACCAGGCCAGAAGAAATTGTTGGTGAGGTGCTTTTCGTGCGCCTCACTCCCAGAAAGTGCCCTGAAAAGGGATATCATGTGCAAAGGCCAAAAGCTGCTGACAGTGGTGAACCTTAGGGACTACCAGCTGCTGGAGTACCTCACCAGCTAGCCCTTCCTCTGTTGTACATTCTCTGTACAACAGCCCATTATCCCAGTAAATGGACTCTTTACCCCCCTGAGAATGCTCAGCCCTATGAGCTATTTCCCTCAGTTTTTCCAGGGTAGGGTTAGTTCACTATGCAGCACTCAGCTGCCCTCGTCTGACCCTTCCCAGTGCCCCTTCTGAAGGAAGTCCTGTGGGTTCCTCTATTTGTGACTGGGGTTCTGGACTGCAGCTTCTAGCCAGCCCCTCCCCTGTGCTGGACACTTCCTCAGCTGCTGAGGGTGTGGCTGGACCACCCAGAGTCAACCCCTCTTCCCCCTCAGAAGCTTGTCCTTGTGCCTGACTACGAGTTACAACACACACCAGTTTTTTACTGGGGTCCAAATCCTTCCCCACAATCATATGCCCACAGGTGGGTCCTCTACAACTCCCACCTCCTTTTCTACATGGCCCCTTCCCAGCTCAGGAAGACTCTAGCCATTGGTAATGGGACTGGTGGCCCTGTGAATGCCCGAACCTTGGAGTATTTCCCAGGCCAGATCTGCTCTGCCCGAATGAGATCTTGCCTTACCAGGAGATGTTAGCACCTGTGTCCCATGAGTCCCTGTGTTACTATTCCATTAACTGTAATGGGACGCAGATTCTCATCAGAGGAGAGTGGTTCTTCAGACTGGACACACCCTACAAACACGCCAGTGCCCTTTTGATCACCCCACCCCAATATCTCACCTTCACAGTTTCTGAGGCGCATATCTCAAGTGTCCCACTTGATTGCAAATATGACATTTCTTGGGACCTATTTCTTGAGTCCCTTAGAACCAGAGGGCTCTACTTTGGGCTCAGGTGCAGGCTGGTTTCCTTTAGGCTGCCCCCATGGGATCCCTTATACCCATGTGCTTCCATACCATAAGACTTACGTTGTGTGTGTGGCCGGCTAGACAGATACTCGTCAGGCTTTCCTGCCACCTCTGTGGAAGAGGCGATGCCCTGTCTATGAGCCATAACGCATGTCCTCAGGTACAATTTTAAGGAATTGTTCTCTCACCAATACATCTTTAATCAGTTCCACAGTAGTTGCTTTAGCCTCCATCCACCTATCAAGGTAAGTATACAGTTTAACCTGCAGTTCTGCATAATCTGTCTTCTGGGCTTTTCTTTAACTCCCTAAATTTTCTTCTATAAGCCTCAGGAGTTAATTCAAAACGTTTCAACAACACTGTTTTTACTTTATCATAATCAGCATAGTCTTCATTACTCATTTTAGCAATGCATTCAACGCTCTCCCCGTCAGCAAGGGTGTGAGATAAGTTGACCAGGAAGCCTTATTCAATTGTAATTGATTACATACTCTCTCAAATGACCTTAAAAATAAATCAAGGTCATCTCCCTCTTTAAACTGAGGGAACAATTTAGAATTCATTTTGGCTTCATGAGGTAAACTCACTCCACCATTACTCACGGTTTGCTGACTGCGGAGGGTCATCATCTCCTTCTCGTGCTGTTGTCTCTGGAGTTCATGCTGTCATTCTTTCTCTCTGTCTGCCAACCTTCTTGCTTCTGCTTCAGCATCCAGTCTTTTCACCTCCAATGCCTTGTCTTGCAGCAATAGCTGCAGTCGCAGTGCCTCAAGCTGATTTGGGGGGCCTGCTGCCTCAGTTCCTGACCCACCCCAACGACTGTCTGCTTCAGATCATGTGCCAAGAGAGTAGCTATGAGATCTGCCTTTTTCTTCTGCTTCAGACTTTCAGGCTGAATCCCTTTTCCTGGCACCTTTCAACAGCTGTGGCACAGTAGTGAGTCATACTCCTGTGGAGCTCATTCTCTCTACTGCTACACTATACTGTGCTATCTAGAAACAAATAAAACTGTTGTACAAATGTATCCTCTTGTATATCCTGTTTTGCAATGCTAAGGTAACTGTTCCACTGGCAAACTCTGTATCAGTGTGCTACGCAGTCTGCTATCATCACCCCACCACTGCCAACCAATATGTGACAACCCACCTCTCCCTCTGGGCTGAAACAGCTTTTAGAGAGGTGTGTGTGTGTCCTCAGGTATTCACTGCCACCAGCCAGACTTTCTTTCCGGCACCTCTTTCAAGTGTACAAACTTGAAAAATCACACGTGCAATTGCACAAGTTAAAGTCTGGTAGTGTGTCTCTTTCAGGTGGCGGATGCTACACAGAGTTTACCTTAGCCAGTGGAAAACCAAATCTTACCTTAGAAAAATGACATCAGAGTCACAACTGTTGAGCAAATAAATAGCTTTTACTTAACAGAAAGTGCAATGAGCATTTACAGGAAATGTATTTACAACACAAGAGAATAACACCATACAGGAAAAGTAAACAAATGTTTTAAACAACAGATGGCAAAAGAAGAAGGCTATTACTGAAATATACTATCACTAAACTTACCCTTCCTGTCCTTACAAGAGACACTGGGCCCTGTTCTAACTGCCAGCTCCCACGGACATACCAGGTAGGCTCCAAGCTTATGTTTCCTCACAGCTTCCCAAGGCAAGAGAGAGAGTTCTCTGTCTTACAGAAGCTTATATAGTCTATGGAGACTAGGTCATTCCTATTCTCCCCTTAAATGCACCAACCAACTAACATGTATCTATTTAATTGTCCCAATCAGAGTGAACACCTATTAGTGACCAATTATATTCCCTTTTCACCTTAAGTTTATATTTGAATGATCCAATCCATTCAAACTGCCCTGTGTCCGTGTCTGCAAGGTCTGGGTGTGTCTGGAGATGTCCACTCAAGATTTATGACCCAGCTCTTATCTAGCAGCTAGGAATTCCACAAGCTGGTTGCTGCTGGAGGATTTCAGCCTCAGTGTATTTTTTCCACACTGCTAAAAAAATAAGGCATCTACAGAATCCAAACCATAAACTCTTTCCTTCCCATTTCTGTCACAGTTCCGTAGTCCCTCTCGGCCGTGTCGTGCCATATGGAGTTGGACATCAAACCATACACTTCTTACAAGACCAGGTGCTGTGTTGGGTGATAGTGCAGCACATGCTCTTGGTTTCTGTAGGTCTGATGATGAGATGGCAGGGTAGTGACCGGACGTGTCTTTCTGTGCCTTCCTCAGTTTTTTTAACACAGATAATATGTATACCATTGAAGACTTAAATTGGGGGTCACTTATCATGTTAATGTTTCTTGCTACTTCAACGCTATTAAGGTGACAGTTTGTTCCAGCTCTTAATGCACAATACCCAGCAACAGAGTATTGCTGACCCTGGCTAGTCCTGGCTTCTGCATAAAACTTGCACAGATGGCTATTAAGTTGTTAAAATGTGTCATTATGCCAGTCTATGTTTAACTGATAAACTCCTGGCAGGACCATCGGCACATAAAAACCTGGCCGCCCCACCGGTTCCTCAATCGCCTGACCACCCACTCTTTCACTTGAGGCTTGCCAAGGTAAAAGAGGTCCTGGCCATCCTTAAAACCCTGAAAATGACAGGTTCAGGAGGCCCGGACAGACTCAAAGCGAGACTGCCAAAAGATGGTGCCTCGGCGCTCGCGCAGCCACTCACCTGGCTGATCAATAGGTCCCTACTTGAGGGTTATGTCCTGGAACTGTGGAAACAGGTGCACGTGGTCCCAATCCATAAGGGAGGGCCTGCAGAACCAATTGAAAACTACAGGCCAATCTCCCTGCTCTGTACCCTGGCAAAAATACAGGAGAAGATCGTGTATGCCTAACTTAAGGAGTACCTGGAAGTTCACATGCTTCTGTCTCCATTGCAACATGGCTTTAGAGCCAAGCATGGGACAGACACTGCCCTAACCAAATTCTCCTCGGATGTACTCAAAGACCTGGATGCTGGATCCAACACAGAGGCAGTTTTTATAGACCTCTCCAAGGCCTTCAACCGGGTGGATCACAGACTACTCCTCCAAAAACTCCTCCACGTAGGCTTAGATGCCCACGCCCTCAGTTGGATAGAAAGCTACCTTACAGGTTGGACTCAGAGAGTCAGGTGGCAGGACAAACTCTCCAAACCTCAGTCCCTAACGGATGGAGTTCCACAAGGGTCCATACTCAGGCCCCTTATGTTCTCGTTGTTCGTCAATGAACTGCACATGCACTGTGGAAGCAGCAATTTAATCCAATACGCGGATGATGCTGTTATTTACATGTCCTCCAACAACCTGGATGACCTATCCAGTTCTCTCCAAAAGGACATTTACATCATGGAGACGTGGCTCATTAACAACAAAATGGTCCTTAACACCAAAAAAACCAAAGTTATGCTGTTCGGACCAAGAGCCTTAGGACAAGACAGATCGCAACTCCTCCAGCTCTCATCTCTGGATAGCAACAAGCTAGAAGTTGTTCCCTCCACAAAATACCTCGGCCTCACCCTCGACCAGGGCCTCACATTCAAACAACATGTGGACCAAGTCACTAAAGTAATCCATTCCAAACTTGGGTTACTATATCGGGTTAAGGATCTACTAACCCTTGAAGCTAGGACTGCTATAGCAGTGAGTGTCCTACTTCCTACACTGACTTTTGCTGCCCCGGTCACCCAGGGTATCTCAAAGTGGGAATATGGTAAACTACAAGTTCTATACAACAAAGTGACCCACTTTGCCACTCTATCCCACTCAAGGAGCCACCACTGTGAGGTGCTAGTAAAGATTAACTGGCCATCCTTCGGAGCATGCTTCAGCTACCCCGTGCTCTGCCTGGCCAAAAAGATAATTAGCCCTTCCCTCCCCCTAGCCTCGGAGGACTCCTCACAGTAAAGAATAACCAGCGCAGCCTTAGGTCTTTGGGCCAAACATTGCTTGAGGTTCCCAAGGCTAGTACTAAGGCAGGCCAGAAATCCTTCTCATTTGCTGCCCCATCCTTATGGAACCACCTCCCGCTGGAGGTGAGAGAAACCCCTTCAGTGCAGTGCTTCCGCACCAGACTCAAAACTCATCTCCTATCAAAAAGTGTATGCCAGTGCCACTACACCTGACACTACCACTACAACCCATAAATCCACCCCCCCAACAAGGTAGTACTAACTTTTCTCCTTTTTTCTCCTCCTTTCTCCACAATGAACCACCCTAATGCTCTCAAAGGACCTTACCTAAGGAACCCTAATTTTGTTTCACCTACCTGCATGACAAATGTTTGAATGCACTAAACTACAACTTACCAATATGATATACAATACCCTAATAACTACTGCTATGTGAAAACAGCTGAATACTGTATACCCATGATTTCCTGTGTTATGTTACTGCACTAAGTTCATTATGTCTGTACTATTATTCCCAGGATGCCCCTGAAAAAGGGACCTTCGGGGCCCAGCGGGCCTACCCAGTCATCAAAATTCAATAAATAAATAATAAATAAATTCTACTCTGTACTGCCCATTCTTCAAATACTGCTACTGACCACTTGGTGTTCTTCTTTGTATTTATTTCTAACCTATCACTTTCTAATTTTTCTAGCTGGGTGTCACTTATGGAGACAAAGCACTCACTTACATTTCTTTCTTGCTGTTTGCATTTTGTAGGTGGTTCCTCTGTGCTGCTGGAAAACATTGTATCTATTGTTGACATTGCTGTCAAATTAAACTGAACTGCCAAATAGTCTGACATTGTATAGTTTACTTTTTGCTGCCTTTTGGTGCCTGTTTCTATTTAAAATTGTGTGCTTCTGTTTAAGAATGTATGTTGCTCTCTGAAAGTGGAGCTTTTGATTGGCTGATGTTGGTTGCTAGTGGTGACAGTATATATGATCGCAAGGAACGCTACTGTGTGTGACACTGGCAGTATTTTCTTGCTTTACCCTACCGCAGATGGACACCCATCTGTGGTATGATAAATCGGGGAAATGCCAGTGATTTCATGGCTGGTTCTGACATAGAAACATAGACTTTGATGGCAGATAATGACCGCTTGGCCCACCTAGTCTGCCCATTTCCCTACCTAGAGGATAAGCTGCAGATCCTATTTAACCAACAGCCTATTTCTTCCTACCCCCAACAAAAATTGCCTTATGTCTGTCCCATGCATTCTTGAATTCTCCCACAGTTTTAGACCCCACAACCTCCTCAAGAAGGCTGTTCCATGTGTCCACCACCCTCTCTGTGAAAAAATACTTCCTCACAGTGCCCCTGAGTTCTCCCCCTCTATCTTCAAATTGTGTCCCCTTGTTCTTGCACATCTCTTTTTCTGAAAGATGCTACCCTCTTGGACTTTGTTGATTCCACTGAGGTACTTAAATGTTTCTATCATGTTCCCCTCTCCCTCCTTTCCTCAGTGGTATACATATTAAGCTCCTTTAACCTCTCCTCATATGGCTTTTCTTGCAGACCCTGCACCATTTTAGTTGTCCTCCTCTGAACTGCCTCCATCCTGTTTGCAGTACCCCACTAGTAACCCCTCTTTCTTCAGAGTGGACTCCATTTACAATTATCTTCTGTGTCCTGTTGTTCAGCCAATGTTTTACTCAGGCTACCACCCTGGGACCCACTCCAAGGCTGGTTAATTTGACTACTAATCTTTTGTGTGGGACTGTGTCAAATGCCTTGTTAAGTCTAGGTAGGCCATGTCCACAGCCCCGCCCTGGTCTACTACTTTGGTCACCCAGTCAAAGAAATCAATTAGATTCATCTGACATGACCTTCCCACTGTGAACCCATGCTGCCTTGGATCCTGTGCCCCACTGGTCTCTAAGTACACACAAGACACCTAGTATTATTTGTACAGTACACACAGCGAATGAATGACTATCCCTTTGCACATAAAGTACGTTCACCCCCATACAACACATTAATGAGGGGGCCAGAGACAGCAGTGGCATGACCAGAGTGTCATGGGTCACCCGTTGCAGCCCCCAATGAGCAGCAGTATAGTGGCAGCTCTGGAGGGCGGTACGAACCCAGCGTGACCGGGCAGAGCAGTGTCAGGGACAGGCTTGGTATGCACATGGAGCTGGGGTATGAGGAGGGGGAGGTGGCAGTGGAGGAGCTGGTGAGCTGCGCCAGGCAGGAGGGAGGTGGGGACACAAATAGACAGAAAAAACACAGATACAATATATTCCACATGTCAGAGTGCAGCTCAACTGAAACTGATCGTTGGGGTTTTGCTATCGAAACTGAGCAGCAACAGCCAGGGGTGCCTCACCTGACCTTCCTGATTCTTTTTCAAAACCATGCAGCCACTGCTGGGGGTTACAGCAGCCTCACAAACACATCATCAGGTCAATACATGAGCACGACATACATCCCAAATGCTACCTGTTGCTGTGATGCCTTCGGTGTCCTTATGTGTTTAATCTGTTTTCACTCAAATTTTAAAATTATGTTACCGCACTGCTGCATTGGCGATCGATGACGATGAAGGGGCACTGATTCTCTGTTAGTACTTCAACTTCACAAGCTGCTGAGTTCAGACCAGATGCAGGCTTGCCTTAGATACATAACTGATCAGGATATTATCGCAGGCTTGCTTTTCAGCTCAGAAGTTAATCCTCACTACTGGCAAACCTTTTTTTTATTCATTTGCTGGGTGCTGTGTTTGAGTGGGACCAAGGTCGAGGAGTGGGTCATGCACAGCAGCACCAATTGGGATATTATTGCCAGTGGTGAGGATCAGCTTCTGAGCTGAAAAGTAAGCCTGTGGTTTTTGTGTGTAACAGTTTGTTACAGAAGGTCGACTGGCTTGGAAAAAGAGGGAAACTACTGCTGTTCATTTTTCTTTTAAACATTACTGGGTGGGTAAAGGATTGAATGGGAAGGGATCTTGGTTGCTCTCTTACTAAGTGAAGGATAAAATGGATAAAATTTGAAATAAAAAGTTTGCATTGTAGCCAATTAGGAAGCAGAGTGGGTGCTAGGATAGTTCAGTGGGTGAAGGGGTACTGCAGCCTGGCTCTCATTTTTAGCTAGGCATCTATTGCCTGATAGATGCCCACCTAAAAACATGTCTCAGCCAATCAGGAGAGAGAATTATCTTTAGCCATTTTCTAAATATATATATTAGAGGCAAAAAACTCCATTTAAGGCATTAGTTAGGGTTGTTCCACAGAGACAAAAGCAAAAAAATTTGGTGTTAGGGTTGAAAGCCCCCATTTGAGCCCCCCGACCCACACACAACAGGCATCGGGATGCCCATTGGGGTTGCAGCTAACTCTCACCCATTAGATGTGTGAAGAAGCAAAGGTATAGGATAATGGGGGTGAGTTGGGACCCACAACGCCACCCGATGCCAGTTGGAAATTGTGAGGGTCAAGGGTGGCTTTCAACCCTAACAGCGAATTTCCTTGTTTTTGTTGCTGTGGAACAACCTAACTGATGCATTAAACAGAGTTTTTTCCTCTAATTCTTCTTTTGAGAATGATACCAAGAAATAGTGAATGTAATCGGCGGCAGGAGTGCGGGGCCGAAGGGCCAAAGCCTCGGCCGCATGATGTCTTGTCACATAGTAACACGGTGCCCGCAAATGCAAATCGTAATGCATATGGTGATGCAAAGCAAAACAGAAAGATAAACAGTACTGTAGACAGAAATGGTTAAAATAACGCAAACACAAGCGCAAATGAAAACGCGAAGGGTAACGTACATGGTGCCGTAGATGGGAACAGTAAGTGAAACGGTTACGGAACTGCAAGCAGAAGTGGTAAGGGTAACAGTAATGTAAGTGCACAGGCTGGTTTTCCCCAAAAGCTGCATAGAGAAGACAGTGAGTACAAAGAATGTATGCATAATAATGGACCTCGGAGCAGAAAATGAGGACTTGGGATACTAAGTTGCTTATATCTCAGGAACTGTACAACGTAGAAAAAAAATTTAAAAGTCATATGATTCATGACTTTCCTGGCTAGATTTGCACATTTTTCTGATGAAAAGTCCGTATCTCGCACCGTTTCCGAGATATGGGCCTTGAAAGGCGCGGCGAATGCCGTTATGTTATCCTATGGGAAAAAAAGAGAAGTTCGGAGTGCCATAACTTTGGCTCCCTGTAATATTTTTTCACCAAACCACTAAAAGCACATCTGTGGGATGTTGGCTTTCTTTTTTCCAAATTTCAGCTCAAAAGACCAAACCGTTATTTTGCAGCAGGGCGGCAAATGATTCCTGTAATGCCGCGGACACCGTAATGTTATCCTATGGGAAACAACTTCAACTTTGGAGTGCCGTAACTTTGCTGTGCTGTAATATTTTTTCACCAAAATACTGAAAGGTACAACTGTGAGATGTTGGCTGTGTTCCCTCCAAATTTCATCCCAAAAGACCAAACCATTCTTTTGCAGCAGGGTGGCAAAGAATTGCTGTCATTTTCACACAGCCTGGAAAAGTACTGTCGAACTTTAAGCTTTCGCAAATTCATTCGTGCAGTGTGGCTTGCATCTTGATACTTTGTAAAAGTACTTTTCAAAATTGAAAATCATATTTCTGGGGTGTTTTACCCCAAAATAAAGACATGACTAGCATCCTCAGGGTCCGACTAGGTGAATACAAAAAGAACTAGGTTGCTAGAGGGTCCCAAATTTAAATGCCAAGCATTTTCCTGATCACCAACTGAAAACAAAATGGTGGATTTGCGACAGTAAAAGGGCCATTTGCGAAAGTAAAAACTGCATTTGTGACACTGTCAAACTTTTTAACTTTTCCCTTTGACTTATAATGGGAAATTGTTTTTTGAATAACTTTTGAACTGTTTAATATTTTTTCATGAAATCTTCAAAAGGCACATTGGGGACCATGGCCACACATTCCCTAAAGATTTCAGACTGGTCGCGAAAACCATGCGACCTGTAGAGATGAACAAAGAATTGCAAAAAAGCATAAACATGCGCACAGATCATGCTTAATAACGCTGCAGCCGTTTATCCAAACAGTACGAACACTGGCAGATCCCAAGATGTATAGATCTTGATCATGTATTCCAAATTTCAGGCAAATCTGTTGAACGGTTGCAAATATATTAAGGTGCAAAATTTTATGTTTAACATCTAAATGGCTCTTCAACCCTAACTATGGTAGCACTACCGTGCTGCCATAATATAATAATGCTATTTAAATAATAAACTAATTGTTAAACTAATTCTATGTCTCCTGAGTTTTATTTTCATGCAGTTACTGTTATGTGCTTCTATTATTGATCACCATGTTTTCTATTGCACTGTTACCTCATAGCACTCAGAATGCAGACTACACAGAACAGTAGCAACACCACCTCCTACAAATGGACAGGAAGGGGTGGTGGAGGGGAAAGGTGGCACAGACACTTAAGTAAGTGTCTCATGGCACAAATCTCAGATATGTGCAAAGTCACAATACTACCAACTGTTGTCAAGTTGTTACTGCATAGCACCCAGAATGCAGACTAAGCAGAACAGTAGCAGCACCACCTCCTACAAAAGGTCAGCAAGGGGTGGCAGAGGGGGGAGAGTGGGAAAAAAACCTAAGTAAGTGTCTCATGGCACAGATCTCAGATAAGTGCAAAGTCACAATACTACCAACTGTTGTCAAGTTACTTTTTAATTGCTGCTGACCACCTCACAAATAACGTTTGACTATCACTGTGTATTCTCACTCTGTGTGGCATCTCTACTCATGACTCTATGACCACACCTGTTGATCCAGTCATTGTAAATTAAACAAAAAAGACACATATTCCATTTCTGGCTCTATATCTACATGACAAGACATATCTCACTATGCCTTGCCATGTGTCCCACATATTGAGCCCAACTCACAATGGCTGTAGCTTGCAATCTGCATCTTGTCATGCAGCTTCTTCAAATGCCTGTGACAGACTCTACATAGAATGCTACCACAGACATTGCCACCTATTTCCAAAAATAGCTCAGATATCCTCAGATAGATGTAACACTTCATCCATTTCAACACTATAACAACCATACACAAACACTACCTCACAGATGCTCTCAAAAGTTAATTTCTGAGCGTACCTCCAGTAGTGTTAGTACTACACTCATTCAGCAGCTGTCCATGTACATGACAGGTGCGCTGTACCACTTACCAACTGGGGACATGTGTAGTAAGGTACAGGGTGTGCTACCACAGAGTCCCTGGTAGGTTTCTCTTTCCCCCTACATGCCAACATGCCAGCCCAACATACATCTCCCCCCACCCAACCCCAGTCGGCAACTGGCACAACCCACCTCTCACCTCCGCAACCAACCGACAACTAAGTACAGTATTAGCACTACTGCACAGATGCTCTCAAAAGTTACTTTCTAAGCATGCCTCCAGTAGCACTAGTACTGCACTCAGTCAGCAGCTGGCCATGGACGTGACAGGTACACTGTACCATTTACCAAATGGGGACAGGTGGAGACACATGCAGGGTGGGCTAGCACAGAGTCTCTGCTATTTTACTGTTTCCCCCACCCCAACATGCCAACCCACCCTCCACCTCCCCCACCCATCCCCAGTCAGCAGCTGGCACAACCCACCTGTCACCTCCACAACCAACCACCAACTAAGTGCAGTACTACCGCTACTGGACAGACACACTCAAAAGTTAATTTCTGAGAGTGCCTGCAGTAGTACTAATACTGCACTCAGTCACTGTACCACTTACCAACTCAGGACACATGGACTGAGGTGTAGGGTGGCCTACCACAGCACACTGGAGGGGTGGCAGGTGGAGGAACAATAGACTACCAGGAACTCGTGATTCAAAATATTTTATTATTGTCCAGTTCGAACATGGATGGGGGGGCACTAGAGTACCACAGCAGTGCCAATAAAATTAATTTTTAATTTTAACAGTTCAGGTATGGGGGAGGGGAACAGTGGACTACCAGGAAATAAGGCATGGAACTCTTGAGTAAACCACCAAAACGCACATCAGTACATGCCAACCCACCCTCCACCTCCCCCTACCCATTCCCAGTCATCAAGTGGCACAAAACACCTCTCACCTCCACAACCAACCGCCAACTGATTGCACTATTACCACTACTGCACAGACACACTCATAAGTTAATTTATGAGAGCATTGGCAGTAGTACTAATACTACACTCACTCAGCAGCTGCCCATGGAGGTGACAGGTACACTGTATCACTTACCAACTGGGGACACATGGACTGACATGCAGGGTGGCCTAGCACAGTGCACTGGAAGGGTGGCAGGTGGATGAACAATAGACTACTAGGGACTTGTGATTCAAAATATTTTATTATTGTCCAGTTCAAATGTGGACGGGGGGCAGTAGACTACCAGAGAAGTGAGAATAAAATGAACTTTCATCTTTACCAGTTCAGATGGGGGGAGGAGAACAGTAGACTACCAGGAAATTGGACATAGAACTCTTGAGCAAACAACCAAAATACACATCTGTAGGATATTGCCTTTCTTCCCTCCAAATATCAACTCAAAAGATCAAACTGTTCCCAAGATATTCAATATGAAAGATTACTAAAATTTCCCTATCTATTCCATTATAAAAAATCTGGCCATCTTGTCCCTCCCTAGCGATTAAAGATGATGATCAAACAATCTCACGATCAAAGAATTTGCAGCATCACGATCCAAGAATTTTCAGGCTCACAAACAAAGATTTAAAAACCATATAAATCAAAAAATTGAAGGAACTGTGGTAAACCACCACCATGGTTCGACAGAACAAAGCCCCCTGACTAAAATCCACCCTCAGTTAACTTCCTACGACACACCTGGGCTGAGAAAATTTACTTTTAAATTGGCCCATCTCATCCCTTACTCACGATGCATGATTGCGATCAAAGAATCTCACGAACAAAGAATTTGTAGACTCACGATCAAAGAATTTGCAGGCTCATGAACAAGGAATTAAAAATGATGAAACGCGAATGCTTCACCGATTTGAACCAAACCAAAGGCATGCCTTGATAGAATGGACCCTCCTGAGTAAACCCACCTTCATTTGTGTCCCTAGCCCACCCCTGAGCTGAGATATTAGTGTTTTTAGGTCGCGATGCAAGATCGCGATCAAAGAATCTCACGATCAAAGAATTTGAAAGCTCGCGATCAAAGATCGCTAGCAAGCTGTGAATTAAGATTTTAAAAGCTTATAACTCTATTTTTTGGCCAATTTGGATGGAACCAAAGCCATGGCTCACTAGATCAGGGTCCTCTGAGTACAACCCATTGAAGTTTTACTTCAGAAGTGACCCCTGAGCCGAGATATTTGTGTTTGTGAGATTGGAAAACTGCAAACAAGATGGCAGACCTCGCGGTCAAAGAATTTTGAAAATCCTTGGGAACAAAGAATCTTGAACCGTGAGGCTGCAAATTCTTTGACCGCCAGGTGGACCAGATGGCCAAAACCCTCATTCTTTGATCGCAAGATATACATATAAATTTTCCCATTGACTTATAATGGGAACTTAAAAGTGCCATAACTTTTGAATGCCTTAATATTCTTTCACCAAACAAAAAGCGGCATGTTCGGCCACCAAAGCTCTTTCAAACAAGCCATCTCACAGAGTGGCATACTACACAACGGCCGTGCAGGACCACATTAAGAATGCCAAAAGGTGCCTCCAAAAATGGATGATTTTGCATTTTTCAGCGCTTTCATACACAAAGACTGGCACTCTGACAGAAACACAATTTGGCAAATGAAGAGATCTAGTGCACCCCAATATGTGTACCAAACTTCAGGCAAATCCATTGAACGGGTCTAAAGTTATTAACGTCCAAACCTTTGACTTTAATATGTAACTGGCCACTTAACCCTTACTATAGTGGTGCAACTACACCACTATAATATATAAATTATGGTAGCACAGTAGTGCTACCATAGTTAGGGTTGAGGAGCTATTTTAAGGTTAAAGGGTCAAAGCTTGCACATTAATAACTTTGCCACCATTCAACTGATTTGCCCCAAATTTGGCATGCATGATTGGGCATGACATATCTTGGGATCTGCCAAGTTTTGTACTGGTCGGATATGCAGCTGTGGAGTTATTAAGCACCAACAAAATGTGTGTTTACGCTTTTTTGCGAATTCTTTGCTCTCGCCTACAGGTTGCACGGTTTGCGCGACTGGTCCAAAAACTTCAGGGAACATGTGGACAGGGTGCCCGACATGCCTTTTGAAGATTTTGTGAAAAAATATTAAACAGTTCAAAAGTTATTTTCAAAAAACAAGTTCCCATTATAAGTCATTTGTACTGGTTGGATATACAGCTGTGCAGTTATAAAGCGCCAACAAAATGTGTGTTTACACTTTTCTGTGAATTCTTTGCTCTCACCTACAGGTCGCACGATTTTTGTGACTGGTCCAAAATCTGCAGGGAACATGCGGCTGGGGTCCCCAATGTGCCTTTTGAAGATTTCATGAAAAAATATTAAACAGTTCAAAAGTTATTCTAAAAACAAGTTCCCATTATAAGTCAATGGGAAAAGTTAACAAAAAGTGAGAACGTTTTTAGTGTCACAAATCACCCCAGTAGTGTCATGAGTCAGCCATTTTGTTTTCAGTTGGTGATCAGAAAAATGCTTGGGATTTAAATTTGGGACCATCTAGCAACCTAATTATTTTTGTATTCACCTGGTCGGACCCTGAGGATGCTAGGCATGTCTTTATTTTAGGGTAAAACACCCCAGAAATATGTTTTTCAAATTCTGGAAAAAGTAGTGTCACAAATTAGTGTCTCACTCACGAAAGTGTCACAAAATTTGCAAAAGGTGTTGCAAAATACAACACTACTTCTCCAGACTATGGCCAAAATGACAGGACTTCTTTGTCACCCTGCTGCTAAAGAACCGTTTGGTCTTTTGGGCTGAAATTTGGAGGAAAGACTGCCAACATGTCTCAGATGTGCCTTTTGTTAGTTTGGTGAAAAAATATTGTATGGCTCCAAAGTTACAGTACTCCTAAGTTGGCATTTTTTCCCATAGACTAACATGGTGGCGTACACTGTGCCTTGTATCTCGAAAATGGAGCGAGGTATAGATTTTTTGTAACACAAAACGGTAGCCAGGAAAATAATGATTTCTGTGAAAATTTAATTTTTTTTCTACGTCATGTGGTTGCTGAGATATTACCAATTAAGTACTTCCAATGCTCGTTTTAAGCTTCGATCCCCATTACAATGGATACATTCTTTGTACACACTGGTTTTCTGTATGCACCTGTTTGGAAAACATGGGGTAGGCACTTCTGTTACTGTTACAGTTAATGTTTCCACTTGTGTTTATATCCCCCCTTGGCATTACTGTTCCCGTCTATGCCACCTTGTTTGTTACCCTTTGTGTTATCATTCGCGCTTGCATTACTATGTGTGCCACTGTTAGCACTTCTGTTTGTGTTGCTGTTCCTGTTACTATGTCACAAGATATCACATGGCAGGAGCGCATGGACCAAAGGGTTCTGCGCTCCTGCGCCGCGTTACATTCACTATTTCTTGTCATCATTCTCAAAAAGAAGGTAAATTAGAGGCAAAAAATCTGTTTAATGCATTAGTTAGGGTTGTTCCACAGTGACAAAAGTGAGGAAATTCGGTGTTAGGGTTGAAAGCCCCTTGGAACCCCCCGCCCACACCCCCAACCATCCGAATGCGCATTGGGGTTGAGTCCGAACTCTCACCCCATTCTCCTATAGCTCTGCTTCTTCGGACATCTGATGGTGGAGAGTTAAGGCCGGTAACCCAATGCGCACCCGATGCCAGTTGGGGTGTGGGCGGGGTCCATAGTCTTCAACCTCAACACTGAATATATATATATATATATATATATATATATATTATAGTGGCAATGTGAGTGCCACCATAGTTAGGTTGAGGAGGCATTTACATGTTAAACCCAAAATGTTGCACCTTAATAACTTTGCAACTGTTTGACAGATGTGCCTGGAATTTGGAATACATGATCAAGACCCATATGCCTTGGGATCTGCCATGTTTCGTACCAGTCGCATATATGTCTGCGGAGTTATTAAGCATGATCTATGCGCACATTTATGCTTTTCTGGAATTTTACTGTCGCACGCACAGGTCGCACAGTTTGTGTGACAGGTCCAAAATCTTCAGGGAACATGTGGCCGGGGTCCCCAATGTGCCTTTTGAAGATTTCATGAAAAAAATCAAACGGTTCAAAAGTTATTCAAAAAACAAGTTCCCATTATAAGTCAATGAGTAAAGTTAAGAAAACGTTCGACAGTGTTACAAATGCAGTTTTTACTTTTGCAAATGGCCCTTTTACTGTCACAAATCCGCCATTTTGTTTTCAGTTAGCGATCAGAAAAATGCTTGGCATTTAAAATTCAGACCCTCTAGCAACCTAATTCTTTTTGTATTCACCTAGTCAGACCCTAAGGATGCTAGCCATGTCTTTATTTTGGGGTAAAACACCCCAGAAATATGTTTTTCAAATTTCTGGAAAAAGTACTTTTGCAAAGTACTGTCACACTTGCGACACTGTCGAATGAATTTGCAAAAGCTTTCGAAAATTTCGACAGTACTTTTCTAGGCTGTGGGAAAATGACAGCAATTCTTTGGCACCCTGCTGCAAAACAACGGTTTGGTGTTTTGGCCTGAAATTTGGAGGGAACGCAGCCAACATCTCACAGCTGTGCCTTTCAGTGTTTCTTTGAAAAAATATTACATGGCAGCAAAGTTATGGCACTCCAAAGTTGACACTTTTTCCCATAGGATAACATTATGGCATTCAACGCATTACAGGAATCATTTGGCGCCCTGCTGCAAAATAACGGTTTGGTCTTTTTGGCTGAAATTTGGTGCAAACACAACCAACATCCCACAGATGTGCCTTTTTGTGGTTTGGTGAAAAAATATTACAGGGAGACAAAGTTATGGCACTCCGAACTTCTCTTTTTCCCCATAGGATAGCATCACGGCGTTCGCCGCGCCTTTCAGGGCCCGTATCTCGGAAACGGTGCGAGATACAGACTTTTCATTGGAAAAATACTTAGCCCCCTAACAGGAGCTAAGCACAAAACTAGCCAGGAAAGTCATAAATCATATGACTTTTACATTTTTTTTCTACATCGTACGGTTCCTGAGATATAAGCAATTTAGTATTCCAACTCCTCATTTTCTGCTCCGAGAACCATTATTATGCATACATTCTTTGTACTCACTGTCTTTCTTTATGCAGCTTTTGGGGAAAACCAGCCTATGTGCTTAGATTACTGTTACCGTTACCGTTTTCGCTTGCGATTCCGTTCCCGTTTCACTTACCGTTCATATCTATGCCACCATGTGCGTTACCCTTTGTGTTTTCATTTGTACTTGCTTTTGTGTAGTTTTTAACATTTCTGTCTACACTACAGTTTCTCTTTCTGTTTCGCTTTGTGTTACCACGCGCATTATGATTTGCATTTGCGGGCACAATTCGGGCCCTGCGCTCTCGCTGCTGCATTACATTCACTATTTCTCATTATCATTCTCAAAAATAAGGCAAATTAGAGGCAAAAAAAATCTGTTTTATGCATTAGTTAGGGTTGTCCAGACTGACTAAAACAAGGGATGGTGTGTTAGAGTTGTGCTCCCTTGACCTTTCGTCTAATATTTTCATTCGCATCGCGCGATTAGGATTGCTGGTCCTAATTTCACCCCATTCTCCTATACCTCTGCTTCCCTACACATGTAATGGGGTCAGAGTTATGGATGACAAGCCTAACTGCACCCCGATGCCGGTTGGGGCTGTGGACGGGGGTCCAAGGGGGGCTTTCTACCCTAACACTAAATATCTTTATCTATATCTATATATATATATATATATATATATATATATATATATATATCATAGTGGCACGGTAGTGCCACTATAGTTAGGGTTGAGGAGCCATTTACATGTTAAACTGAAAATTATGCACCTTAATAACTTTGCAACTGTTTGACGGATTTGCCTGCAATTTGGAATACACGATCAAGATCCATACACCTTGGGATCTGCAAAGTTTTGTACCAGTCACATATACGGCTGTGGAGTTATTAAGCGTGATCTGCACGCACGTTTATGCTTTTCTGGAATTGTGCGGTCATCTCTACAGGTCGCACGGTTTGTGTGACTGGTCCGAAATCTTCAGGGACATCACATGACAGGAGCATAGCTCCAGGCCTCGGCTCCTGCAGCTGTATCACATTGAATATTTTTCTGTACTGTTTATGTTTGTGTTTTGTGTGGCAGGAGCACGGGGGCCGAAGGGCCCCATGGTCCCGTCACTATCACATTCAGTATTTTCCAGCACTGTTTATCTTTGTGGTTCAATTTGTGCTACTATGTGCATTAACATTTGCGTTTGCTGGCACTGTGTTAGTATGTGTGAAGACATCACGTTGCAAGAGCGCTGGGCCCAAAGGACCCCACGCTCCCACTGCTGTATCACATTCAGTATTTTTCAGTGCTGTTTATGTTTGTGTTTCATGTGGTGGTAGTGGGGGGCCCAAAGGGCCCCATGCTCCTGCAGCTGTATCACATTGAATATTTTTCTGTACTGTTTATGTTTGTGTTTTGTGTGGCAGGAGCACGTGGGCCGAAGGGCCCCATGGTCCCGTCACTATCACATTCAGTATTTTCCAGTACTGTTTATCTTTGTGGTTCAATTTGTGCTACTATGTGCATTAACATTTGCGTTTGCTGGCACTGTGTTAGTATGTGTGAAGACATCACGTTGCAAGAGCGCTGGGCCCAAAGGACCCCACGCTCCCACTGCTGTATCACATTCAGTATTTTTCAGTGCTGTTTATGTTTGTGTTTCATGTGGTGGTAGTGGGGGGCCCAAAGGGCCCCATGCTCCTGCAGCTGTATCACACTGAGTATTTTTCTCTACTGTTTATGTTTGTGTTTTGTGTAGCGGAAGCATGGGGGCCGAAGGGCTGTACGCTCTTGCTGCTGTATCAGATTTAGTTTTTTCAGTACTGTTTATGTTTCTGTTTTGTGTGGAGGCCCCGCGATCCCATCACTGTATTACATTCAGTGTTTTTACAATGGTTTATCTTTGTGTTTTGATTTGTACTATGATGAACATTAACATTTGCATTTGCTGGCACTGAGTTACTACATGTGAAGACACCACGTGGGCCCCACGCTCCTGCTGCTGTATCACATTCAGTATTTTTCAGTGCTGTTTATGTTTGTGTTTCGTGTGGCGCTCCCGTTACTGTATTACATTCAGTAATTTTCAGAATTGTTTATCTTTGTGTTTTGATTTGTACTACCATGTGTATTGACATTTCTGTTTGCAGGAACTGTATTAGTATGTGTGAACACATCACGTGGCACTATTTTGCAGTACTGTTCATGTTTGTGTTTTCTGTGGCATGTGAAGACATCATGTGGCCCCTACCCCTCCTGATCAGCACTGCCACACAGAGAGACAGAAACACATGGAAGTAGGGGGGAGAACCAAGGTAACAGGAACAATCACAGACAATCAGCAGGAGGTGTCAGTGATAATATAAAACTAGTCTACATATTGCATAGTTAGTGGAGAGCCACAGCAAAAAGTACACCTATGAACACAAATAGTGTAGCTCTGTCATTGCAGCTGTACAGAAGTTAGCACACTTAGGAGTGTCATTGCAGGTGTACAGAAGTTAGTACACTTAGGAGTTGCACAGTCTCATGAGGTAGGGGACTACACTTCCAGACCACTTGCTGCATGTTAAATGAAGAGCCACAGGCAAAGAAGGGTTATGCAGATCACTTATACACTTCCATGTTTACAGGTGCAGTGTAGTTAGCGCAGTTAGCACTTGAATGGCCTCAGCCAGGGAATGCCTCTCCAAACTGTGACACCAGGTACTGGATCCTCAGTAGAGACCCACAGCACAGCTGAGGATATGGACATCAATGGTAGACACAAGTTATTGCAGGGACACTCAAGTTAGCACAGTTAGTGTTTGTGTTGGCTGAGACAGGTAATGCCCCCCCAAAAAATGTGTACTGCATCATGAGTAGTGATGGAGAGCAAGACTGAGGCAATGGACATCAATGGTACACCTCTGTAATTGTTGGTAGACACAAGTTAGCACAGTTAGGATTTCTATGGCCTCACCCAGCTAATTTACCAATGCATACCAGTTACTGATCCTGACTGTACAGCCACAACTGAATGTCCTTAGGTAGACTGTCACACAGCTCTCTACACCAGCTACTGCACTCTGACTGTACACTGACAGTAAATGTAAAGGCGGTACATGCTAGTTAACTTAGGAATTACAGAAGGTCTGTAACTCAGTGTCTGAACCCCTAGCCTACATATTGCACACTGAGTGGAGAGTACAGAACAAACAAAACCATGGAGGTGAACAGTGTGATGGGGGAATTGCACTTCCAGACCACTTGCTGCATCCTAAGTGAACAGCAACAGGAAAAGATAGGCAATGTACATCAGTTGTACAGCTCTCTGATTACAGGAACAGTCCAGTTAGCACAGTTGTCACTTGAATGGATTCAGGCAGGCAATGTGTCTCCAAACGTGACAGCAGGTACTGTATTGTAAGTGGAGATACACAACACAGGTGAGGGAATGAACATCTTAGTGGAGATACACAACTCAGGTGAGGGTATGTACATCAATGGTAGACATTACTGATTGCAGGGATACTGAAGTTACCTCAGTTAGGATTTGCATGGATTTAGGCAGCTAGAGCTGCTGCCCCCTAAAATTTTTTTTAGTGCATTATGAGTGGTAATCTATAGGAACAATAGGGGACTGGAGATCAATGGCACACCTCTGCAATTGTAGGTACAGCTGAAGTTACCACAGTTAGGAGTTGCATGAGATCAGCCATGGAATTTCAGTAAACATAGCAGTTACTGCATCCTAAGTGTATAGCCACAGCTGCATAGTGTTAGGTAGTGATGTCCAACACCTTGCCACAGTAATTACTGCATGCTGAGTGGAGAGGCACAGGAAAAGTAAATGCATTGTAGACCTCTTAACACTCTTAGGAATTATGGGAGGTGTGACATGCAATGTGCCACATCATAGCCTATGTTGTGGATAGTGAGTGGACAGCCATAGCAAAAAAACAAGTCCATGGACACGTAGTTGTGGTACTATTTGTTGCAGTTGATTTGCATGCTTAATAGAAACAACAGTTACATTCTAATGTCATTATGCTATGTTTCAGTAAAAACTCAACAAAGGTGGTTATGTTTTAAAAAGATTTATTGCCAATTGGTGAAACTGAAAAAGGGCTAATTAAGATTTTATTTTTTTTACAAAATCAGTCTCACAATACAATCCTTGAATGTGTGTAGTCATTGCTTGGAATATATCGAAATGTGTCACATTTATAACAACTAGATTATATGAATTGGAACAAGTATATACATATTGTAATACAGCATAGAAAGAAGGTAGCATAAGAAGGTAATTTGGTCTATTAAGTGTGATTGTGTTACAGGGTTCACATCTTGAGGTAATGTCTCTGCTGTCTCTGCAGTGTTCTCCCATCTTCTGTTGGCATGCTTGTTATCTTCTTTCTATGCATATAATTGGTTCTTTAATAGCTGGTCACTGTATTTAATGAGGTGACCTGTTTTAGCAGTGAAGTTTAAGAATTCAGTACTCTTTGTGGGAAGAAGTGCTTTCTGACATTCCTCCTAAACTTGTGACCCTCAAGCTGAACCTGTGGCTCTTCATTATATATTTGCTACTCAGCTTGAAGAGACTTTGGTTAACAATATTATTTATATGTTTTAAGTAGTTGAATGTTATAATTATGTGTCATCCATTAGTTGTGTCCTATATTAATAAAGGTATGTCAGAAGCTTCTAAGCAGTGATTACACACATGAAACAGTAATGTTTGGTTGTTATTGTGTGACTGATTATGTGTATGTTCCTGGGGTGGGCAAAAAAACAGATGCTAAGTGTTCAAGTAATAGAATATAAAAAAAATCTGATTTCAGTGACATTGGATAACTGATCTGTTCAGTTAAATATTTTAAGATATATCACTGACTAGGCACATATGGAAAATTCCCACATGACCCCTCAATAGGGGCGATCATAAATATTGTCAGGAACAGGTATGAAGGGTGTTGTGATCAGTAACAGTGTCTGATTTACAATTTTCAGTCTTTTTACCTTAGGTTACAATTACTTGTATGACAAGTACAAAAGATTTCATATTATTACAGGTACAATATACATTTCTTTCAATTGTTACATTACTTTCTATGTTACCTCTGAACTAGTAAATAAAAAAATATGTGTGGTACTCTGTTTTTATCAAAGATATGGGTCATTGAACCTAATCAGTATAGTGTTAAATGATATGTTAAATATTTATTGTTACTTGGCTCTTATAGTAATACTTTTACTAGAACAATAAAACTAGTTAGCAACAATGGTGAGATGGAATCAGAATGTAAATATTATTTACATGTCATTACAAAAGTATGTCAAAGTCAGTTGATAATGAGATGCAATCATTCAGTATTTACACTTGCTTCATTTAACTTGTTGCATTATGACAAAAGAGTGTTATTTTTACATATGTATAGTTTCAGTGTGACAAATAAAGCAGGCATAGTTCAACACTGTTGCATGGTGAATGAATGATGCTGCTGTCTACATGTCAACAGCTAATAGACAAAAAAAACTGGTGATAGACAACTTGTGATAGACTGTACCCTTTGTTGAATGAGACGTGTTGCACAGTTATTTAAGATGATAAGTGAGAACGTTTGTTTCTCTGCAGAGAGAAAAAGTTAGAAACTGACAACTACTTTTTGTTATGCATAGGTATAATACAGCTACAAGAAAAGATATGTACACAAGAGGAGAGCCAGGAAGGCCTCTGTTTTGAGATGTACAATCTTTGATAGACATGTAAGCATGGTTTCTCTAGGGACTGTAAATACTGTTTTCACCGATTGAAGCCACTACAACAATTTCCATGTTGCCACTGATCCACACACGATCTTAGATGTCATAGTGCATGAAATGTCTCTGCCAGTATAGCATTTTTTTGATATGCTACTGTTTATTGAGAGCCGTAGATTGGAAACAATTGTACAGACCTACAGCTGTTTCTGTCACAAAGTAGTCATTTAAAAAATGGAAAAGGTTCTGTCCTATTCTTCTGAAATATGAAGGTCATCATATTTCTTCAATATTAGAAGATATGCATTTTTTAAGTGTCATGGCAGTCTCTGTTTAAAACTGCTTGTGGAGTTGTCACACTCTACCCATCCACTTCTGTACCTTAGTAAACAGGTGTAATGGCCAGAATGCATGGATTAACCATGGTGATAGACTATACTGTGAGTGTCAAACACTGATTGGTTAAAAACTATTCTACCAGCTGTGTAATCTGTGATAGGAGTGCCAACTCTGAGCCTGTTGGAGTCAAATCTGTGCAACATAAGCAGCAGATATTGAGATGAACTCCTGAGACGTATGGACTGAGTGCATCTGTCTCCACACCTTTTACATTAGTGACCACATTGAGCATTGGTAAATAGCTGTTGAAATTTGACACTTTTGGCTTGAGGGACAAAAAGAGCAATCCACAGCATGTCTTCTGTGGTTTCACACTGTGAATGGCCTCATGAAACACATACTTATTTGGTTACATATGACACAGTGAAGTAGTGGCGCATTGGAGTGCCATCTTCATCCAAGTTGTTTATGATATCCATCATAAACTCACTAGTGTCTTGCTGTATGTCAGCAGCAAATGTACTACATCCATCATATGTACCTAACACCTGGCATAGTGGTGTTAGTGTCTGTTCATTGTTAGACTGGTCAGAAGTCATGTTGACAATCTGCTTCAAAGTGTTTGATAGGGGATTGTCTTGTGAAGCAGATATTGCCTGCACAAAGTGTAGCATGTGTAGAAATACTTTCACAGCTCAGTTAGCATATCAGTTCACCCTAATGCTGTTGTCAAAGACTGGTACAGCAACTACACCAACTGATTTCTGATGAATTGCTGCCTCTGAATGTTTAGTTGAAGTTGTGACCTTTGCTGAACTCTTTTGAGTTGAATCACTTCTGGAAGCTCGTGACTGTTTGGTGACACCTGTAGATTTGACTGTACAATGTGAGACAGCCAGATATGTAGGCAGTGGTATTAAAGGCATTTGTGGCTGATGCAGAGTACATAACCTGTTGTACTCAAGAATACATCACTTGTCAGCTCGTAACTTCTGAGGTGCTAGAGTTATAGTATGCAACCCAGAAAGACTACGGACATTTGAAAGTGCCATGTAGATCATGCCATCCTTGAAAATGTCTGTTCCTATGTCCACCACTGCTGAATCCAAACTCAAGCCCTGAGATTTGTGAATAGAAATGGCATACGCAACACATAATGGAAACTGTTTCCTGTTTACATAAATAACCTTAAATACCTAGAATTTTATGCAGGTATGTTCTATGTGTATAGGCTGTTCCATGTTGTCAAAGTGAACTACAAGTGTCTCAATATATGTCTTCTGGACATTGTAGACAAAGTCAGTGATGTTTTCTATGGCAATGTTTACCATGCCTCGTTCAACATCAAGGTTACGTCGTAGCGTGATACGTGCATTCCTACAAAGTGTAAGAACAGCTTCTAGGCCAGCTGTGCGTGAAACATCTGACTTGAGTTCACTGAGTCATTCAGTCATCTTTGCTACTAGGTTGCGACTATGAATGACACCATCAACTGTATCAACAGCATACAGAGTTAGAATTTCTTGGTTTTCTCTCTCCAGCATTACATTGTTGAACTCAGTGCATTTCTTTAGTCGTGGCATAAGGCACTCTATGTGTGTCCCTGTAGAGTATACATCACTGAAAACATTACATGCTGTTTCTATGGATGCAGTATCTATTGTGATTCTATGATTGTTTAACATAGCAACATGTTCTGGTGATAGAGAACCTATACGAGCTTCATCTAAAAGTGATTTGTAAGCCAGATCACCATTTTGGTGCATGTTCTCATACAGCTCAACATAGGTAAATAACTCCCAAATGTTATAGCCTGTAATGCAGCAGAGAAAATTCTTAGCTTGCTTGGCAGTTACAGTTGCAAACACATGCTCTGCATTAATTGGTGCAAGCAGTAAAAGGTGTCCCAAAACCACAATACTTTTGCCACCAAATGGTACTCCATCGTCAGTACCTAAGATCTCCTGTAGATGTAGATGAATACAGGCAAGCATGACATTGGAGACCATGCTGATTCCATCAATGATGAGTAGCTTCATCTTTGTGAACATGAAATGGAGCTGAGAAGCAACCTCAAATGACAGTTTACGATGCTCTCCAGTTTTGCCATGTTTTACTGGCAACATAAAGAGATGGTGTAATGTGACTCCACCAATGTTGTATACAGCTAGTCCTGTGGGAGCAGTAACAGCAACAGACATTGATTACCCTGTCAGGCTCCGTATTTCAGCAGTGATGGTTTCAATAAGGAAACTCTTTCCTGTGCCAGCTGAACCGCTAACAAAGATTAGTAGTGATTTATAGTCACAACAGTCACATTTTTTTGTTTCATGTAGTAGGCCATGTTGGACAGCATCAACTACTTGAGAGTGAACTGCATGCTGCTGATGATTTAGTCTTTCTCTCAAGTCAGTTGGGTTGACAGTGGAGTGTGTTCCATGTTCCATGGCTGTCTCAATTTCTGAGATTAACACTTCTGCGGCATTTAAAGGCAGAGGTTCACCTAGAACAGCTTGTCCTTCTGGATTAAGGTTGTCTTGTGAACTAACAGGTGTGTCTTCTTGAAGCTGCTTCTCTGCCTTCTCAAGCTGTTCTTTCTCAGCCTCTAGTCTCTGTATGTATGTCTCTGAGTATTCAGTTTTGAAAGTCTCATAACTGAGATTGAATTCTTCCTCGAATGTATCACAGCCACCTTTTAATTCAGACTCATTCCACCAGGGTCTAAATAGGAATAGAAGAGCAAAGTAGTAATGTTCTCTGCTCTCTGATTTGCCTAGATGCAATTTACAGTGGTCTATTAGCCATGGCTTGTGTCTTTTTTATGAGACAGCCATCCACTCCATTCACCTTGTAAATCTGGCATGTTGAGTCAGATGATATAGCTGCCTTGTAGTCATACCACTTAGCCACCTGAAAGAGACACGTACCATCCATGTCGTCGTGTCTACGGGGGGTAGTATGTGTCTATCAGGTTATTCTTCAAGATATGTTTTGAAGAAAGTCTATTGGCAGCGAGTTCCTCAATTTCGGCATGGGGAATCAGTACACGTTTGCCTTTCTGTTTGTTGTTCACACTGAGAAACCGGACAGCATCAGACTTCCCATACTGATGTGTACCCATTAAATGGTCAGTGGCTTCATAAGCTCCACATTATATGTGTGAAAGAGTCTTCAAGCCCAATGACCAGAGCTGAAATGTCAGGCTTCTGCTTGAACTGGCAATATCTTCCCAAAGATCTTGCAAGCTAGTCTGCTCATGTTTGGTTATGTACGAAGTCATGTACAGCACTAGGGCCAATGAGTTATCAGCCACAAACTGAGCATCTATGTTAGCTTGCCACATTAGTAGAAGAGTTGGGTTGTAGTCATTGATGTATACCTCTTCTCATCTCTGGGTAACTCGTATACCCTCTTGGTTGATTTTGCTGAGAAAAGCTCATTCATGGAACCATCCTGACAAACTCGTCTTGGAAATCCGAGAAGTGACATCATGTGTACCAATTAGATGTGTTCTTTACTACTCGCCAGCAGTATTTTGCACAAATATGTCACTGGAACTTTTGAACCAACTTCCATAATGTAGTACTGTCATACTTGTCTGGAATGTGACAAGTGATATATTTCTTGATGAATGCTAGCACTTCTGCTGCTTCATGTTCACCTATGTGTGGTGCATCCTTGATCCACAACAACATATGGATGTGAGGGGTACCCCATGCTTGATACTCCGTCCTCCAAAAGTAATGTTCCACAATACCAAGAGGTGGATTGTCCTTTGACAATATGAAAGTCAGAATGTCATGGAACCGCTTGAGAAAATGTCTTGTGACAAACACAGGATCAAGTGAACACTTTTCTCCAACTGTCATTAATGAAATGCCATTGACATCAGAATTTTCCCACTTCAACAGTTCAGTGAACTCGTCCCAGGCATATTCAGCACAACTAAGTGTGACAAACCATGTGGCTGCACCATACTCTTGCAGCATTGTCATCACTTCGGAGTGTCTGTATACCAATATTCTTTGGTGCCTCAAAGACTTGAAAGTATGGAAGACAGATTCACTTGCAAATTTTCATCTTTCTGCTTTAATTTCTAGAAATTAGGCAGCTGTTATTCCATGTAGTGGAGTTGTGAGACAAATAGTATGTGCAATAGATACAGACAGAATGCTAAGTTCACTCTTCCAGAGGAGATGAAACAGGTACTGAATGTTATGTCTGAATTTGCCATCTTTACTGAGCACACGGCTAGTGCGGTACTCAGCACCCTGTACACGCACTTCCCTTTCATCTAGACATCCACCTGACCCTTTTGGGAATAAGTCTGGGAAACAGCATTCTAGTTGCTTCTAGTGTTGCCTCCCAAATGCTGACAGACTCACCTTTCACCTGTTTCATTTGATAGAAATCAATGTTGTCTCCTACTGGATCTCTACCTTGTAGTGGGTAAATTGTGTACTGTTCATACACATTGTCACTTGTCTGTGCACTGACCTTCTCAATCATTGGTTTACTTGTTTCTAAGAGATCATGTTCGACAGACAGACAGACTAGTCATGTGATCTATGTCAAGGTCGGTATAAAGGGATTGTTACTTTAAATAAGTAAGAGCAAGTTTACCTTCTGTACATTGACAACATCTTGCCAGATGACCTTGAACTTTGTTGGAGCACCATTTACAAGAATCACCAAACTATTTTCTGTAGAAATTGCTTCCACATTTTCCTGTAGAGGAAGTGGGAGATATATCATGGAACCCTTTAGAGATCTAACAAGTTCTTTCTGTGGAATGTTCCGGTCTTTGTGTTCAGACATAGAATGGTTTCATTGTCTGAATTAGAATGCGTTCAAACATATTCAATGTTGAAATCTCACTTGGTGTAACATGTGCCTCCATATTATTCAGCAGTGACCTTGGTGGCAAAATGTTACACTTTAGTTTGGAGAAACAGTGTTTGCACAGCAGAATGGTGTTTTGTAACTGAAAGTCAGATTTCATCGCAAAAATGCTGAGAGACGGAACCACATGTCATTGTGTGGTGACAAGGTTTCCAGGTCCACTGTGACTGTTTGTTTACTGTAGCACAGATGGTCACATGACACACATACAGAGTCAAACTTCTGAGCCTTTGCCAGCTCAAATGTTGCTATTTCTTTGCCTTACTGTCTCAGTATGTCAGTTTCTAACACTGAAACAGATGTTTCATCAGAACTTGCTGACTGATAAATAGTTGTGTCTGGTACAGAAGTTAGACGTTGCAGCTGTTTGAGAAATGTGATGGCACCCTGCATGTCACCTGACTGCAATAAGTCATTTAAACAAGTGTACTGATTGACAACTCTCGGACTTCATATACTCTGTATACAAAGTTTTGCATGCCTGTTTGATGCACTCCAAGCATCTGCATGTTGTGAAAGACACTGTCACAAGCACCACTATCGAGGCATGCTAGTGAGTGACCCATAAGTCCAGTATGTGGACGGGTTTCACAATGGAGTTTGCCCTTTAAGGGGCAGACCATGTTGTTCAGGTGCACCCCTTCCCTCCTGTTGGATAGTTGTGCTCAGAAGGGGAAGGGATAGGGAATGGGAGGAGCCAGGAGCCAGAACAATGGCCAGGTAACAGGAAGGGGAGGGGAAGAAGTGGGTACAGAAAGGACAGCACAAGGGAGCCTCAGCCACTTTTGCTGGAGTTTTTGATTTGCTAGAAACTGCAGCACTTCAGATTGGCATATTAGCTGGGAAGGTTTGTTCAGCGACAGACAGGCGGTAAGAAGTTCAAGCTACAACGTGTGAGGTTACAAGTTTAAAAAAGAGAATATAGTAATAGAGAATGATCAAGAGCAACGGCGTTGTTTCACTGAAAGAGTGAGGGTAATCATTTTGCTGGCAGCAGTGTGTGGAGTTGTCTAAGGGAATTGTTTGTCAAAAATGCTTTGCTGGGTTAAAGGACAGAGAGGTATGACTGGCTGGAAAAACTTCAAAGCTCACTGATTGCAGGCGCCGTTTAAATCGGCGGTGGCTTAGTCCAAGCGAGTGTTTTTTGTTTGTTGCAAGTTTTGGTGCACAAGGAGGAAAAAGCTGAGTACTGTGATGTGGGAGCAGTGGTTTGCAGCATTTGGTTTGTTTAGGTCTCTGGGGCTGCTGGTAGTGTTGGTTTGGACGGATGCAAGTCAGGAGAGGAGAATAAAGACCTGACCGCATGGTACAAGTGGGGAATCTGGGGCCACATCGGGCATAATGTAAAAGGATTTGGGTTTTCCAGTTGCCTGCGTTTGTGTTCTGGGGGAGATTAGGTGGTGTGAGGCACTGGTAGGCCTTAAGGGGCCTGTTTTGAGCAAGGGGTGGAAGCATGTCACGGATCACACGCGTGACATCACACGCCATGTGGGAGATGAAGGATGAGCCTGTGTTTGTTAGGGTCTGGCTCTTAGTTTGGCCAAGGGCTGAAACATCGATGTGACCACCAGGATGCAAGAGTTTTAAGTTTTTGTTTGTTCCAAAGGGTGGTGTGGTCAAATAGGGTGCCTAAAAAGAGAAAAGAAACAAACACTGTCGCTAAAGACACCAGAGTGCATGGGGTGCAGGCAGGCCTAAAAGGATCTGCTAAGTAAGAGATGCAGGAGGGTGCCTCAGGACCACACGGCGTGACGCCACATGCCACGTGGGAGATGGAGAGGAGCTTACTGTCGTGGTCTGATGTTGTACTTTTCTGGTGGTGCAACAGTTAAGGCAGGTGCTGGGATATTTAAGGTCGTGGGTTCATAAACAGCTTTGCAACCCAGTGCATGGTGAGTGGGTGGACAGGGCTGCACCTAAAAGAGGAGACTGGGGGTAAGGCGTAAATTAAAAAATATATATATATATATATATATATATATATAAATAATAAAAATAATAAATAATAATAAAGAAAAAGCCAAGGGATTTGGGCACGTTTTAGTGTCGAGCGTGGGAGTTGTTTTTTCTTTTTTTTTTTTTTTTGCTGCAAAGGAAGATGCCTGGGAGAAGGCTAGGCCTCGGAGGCAGGAAGGAAGGTTGGATTCAGGGCCACGTGATCAGGTGGCACACACCGTGTGGGGGAGCATTAGCCACTGGTGTTTTATGGGCGCTTTGGATGGAAGGGGCCATGTGCCACAAGGGATAAGGTATCCGAGTTCAGAGGGAAGGTGTGGAGGCCCGAGGGTGGCCGGGCAGTCTGGTGGGCCCAATAAATGGCTGGGGCACAAAAAAAAAAGACAAATATATGTAGTGGATATAATATAAGATAATTTTGTAGCATTATTACTGCCCTGCAGTTGGGGTTGTCTTGGGGCCTAGTGGTGCAGCTGTTTAGCAAGGGTAGAAGGCCATTTGGGACAACCGGAGTACTGGCCCCAGCTGAAGCATTACTTGGCAGCAAATCTCTGGGAGTGAGGGCTAGGGCACGAACGCCACGGTAGTGAGTGACAGAGGGCGGCAGCACACCGGCGGAGGGGCCAAAACGTAAAATAGGTTGGTGCAGCAGGTGAGAGCAGACACGCTACATGCAAGGAGGGTGATAAACCTAGGTTTTTTCCTGAAGCATGCCATGCAGCATGGGGAGTGGGCCCGGAGGATGCTTGGCCCAAATAAAAAAAAAACCAATGGGCAAAGGGTTTATGATAATTGAATAAGATGGCAACCGTTTTCAGATTCTGTAGTTGTCTTCACAGGGCATCAGCGAGAACGGACATGGCACCCGGAAGAGCAAGCCAGTCGAGGGAGGAGACTTACAAGGCTGATAATCGAGCTGGCTGAAAAGGCAAACAAAATGTGGGAGCTGGTGGAAGGGAGGACCCAGGAAGCCTGGGGGAAGAGGAAAGTGGAGGGAAAAGGTGGCAAGGGAAGAGGGCACCTGGGAGGAGCAGTCCCTCTGGGGTAGCACCGAGGGCAGCAGGGCCTGCCAGGGCTCAGAGCTCACTCCTATGCAGCCGGGTGACCTGGCACCCACCCCTGATCAAGGGACCCCCGGAGAACCGAGGCCGGAGGCTCGGAGCAGGGGTCCGACCTACACCTACCGGCAGACCATCTCCCACTTCCACCTCACCCACAGGAAGAAACAAGTGAACCCAGGGAGGCCTGCAGATGCATTAGACAAGAAAAGGGCACAGGTAATGCACCCAATATGGTGGGGGATAGCATAAAGGAGTATATAGGGCAAATAGTGGTGGCACTGGGAACGAATAGGGTGGGGCAGATGGAGTTGGCCCTGGTGGAGCTTAAGGAAGGAAAAGGGGTGTCAAGAGACATGGGAAAAGGGGAAGAAAGAGAGGGTTTGGGGACAAGGGAGGTGGGTACACCAGGGATGAGGATAGGTGAGCATGTGCCCTCTGCCACAAAGGAGAAAATATGGAAAGGGGAATATGTGGATATATTTGCCCTGGTGAGCCGGGAAGCAGCAAAATATGAAGAGGCGGAGAGTATAGGAAAAGCTAAATGGCAGCAGCCATAGTGTTGCTCGGGAAAAAAGAGGAAGACAAATTCACAAAGGGAAGACTTGGGACAGGTGGTTCTTAGGTTTTGCAATCTTTCAGCCATAACGCTGGAAAGAAGACCAGAGTTAGGTATCCCGCTCATCACTTATTCATTGATAATAATGGAGAGCGAAGGCAAAAGGCAGAATGGGGTGGTTGTATTACGACGAATATTTTCGGCAGCGCATGGCAATGTTTGGGGATGTAAGGTGGGACACCAAGCAAATAGACTTATGGACGGATTATATAATGGATCAGTCCACACCGATGGAGGGTGGGGTAAGAAAGGGGCTATACCTACAAGATGCTGTTGGGCATATAATAGGACGTTCTGCTCAAGGCCCTAGTGTCATTTTCATCATGCCTGCACAAAATGTGGGAGTGGGCACTCGGCCAGCAAATGCAGAACTACAGGTATATAAGGTACCCAAGGAAATGGGGGACAAGAGTCGAGCCAGCAGTTTTTTCGGGATAACCAGGTTTTTAGAGGACAGTCATGGAGCAATGGAGGGAGGGGCAGAGGTAAGGGGGTAGAGGTGGTCAAAAGCACTGAAGCAGCGAGAATTGGGCAGGCAGGAAGGGGGTACAGGGTGGGGTGACAGGGCCTGATTTGGGATGGCCAGAACACCCGTCAACATAACGACCTTGACGACTCGCCTGGTGAGATACCCGGATACGAGGATGCAGGGATATGGTTTTGTGGGGTTTGACACAGGGTTTTCATTACAGTCTACAGGTCCCAGGCAGGTGAGGGAGGCGAGCAACCTAGGGTCGGTAAAAGGAAAGGAGGACATGTTAAGGAATAAGATTGAGAAGGAGAGGGCAGCTGGTAGGGTGGAGTGTCTGTTTGATGACCCCCCATTAGATAATATGCAGATATCGCCTTTGGGTTTGGTGTCTAAAAAACAGGAAGGTGAATATCGGGTAATACACCATTTGTCTTACCCAGAAGGTGACTCGGTGAATGACTATATTGGGGAAGAGCATAGCAGAGTGACCTACGAAATGCTAGAGGATGCAATCTGGATAATCCAGGCCACAGATGATGCGTGGATGGCAAAAACAGATACAGAGTCCGCTTTCAGACTGCTTCCAGTCAGGAGGAAGACTGGGACCTTTTGGTTTTAAAATGAGGAGATATTACTTGACAAAGCAATGCCTATGGGGTGCTCCACAGCATGTGTGACATTTGAAGCATTCAGCACATGCCTACAGTGGATATTCCAAGAGGAAATGGGTTACACGTCAGTCATCCACTACCTGGATGATTTTCTCCTCATAGGTAAGGGTGAGGAAGAGACACAGAGAATGTTGGTTAGGTTTCAACAAGTGTGCCAGGAGTTGGGGGTCCCACTGGCACCGGGAAAGACAGAAGGGCCCATCAGGGTGATAGAATTCCTAGGGATAGAGATTGATGTGGTAAACAAGGGTTTTAGGTTCCCAGATAAGAAAGTAAGGAGGTTGAAGGAGCTAATTAGTATACATGCCAGCAAAAAGAGGGTCCAATTGAAAGTAGTTCAGCAAGTATTGGGGCATCTGAATTTTGCATGCAGGGCAGTTGGACCAGGGAGGGCGTTTACAAGAAGATTGGCCAGGGCGACAGCCGGGGTCACGAAACCACATCACTGGATTAACTTGACGTGCAGTATCAGGGAAGATTTTAGCGTATGGGAAGAATTTTTGAAGGACTATAATGGGACTTCATTCTGGCAGGATGAGTGGTTGTATAACACAGACTTGGAATTGTACACAGACGCAGTGGGAGGTTTGGGCATGGGAGGTTATCTGAGGGGCAGGTGGTTCACGGAACCATGGCCAGCGGACTGGGTGAGAGAGGGAAAAGTGAAGGATATAACACTCCTGGAGATCATGCCCATATGGGCATGTACTTTGGTGTGGGGGGAGGAATTACGGGATCAGAAGGTGACATTCTGGTGTGACAACAGAGCTGTGGTGGACGTACCTAACCATAGAGGGGCCGGATCTGACACAGTCATGCAGGTAGTACGATGGCTAGTTTTAAGGGCTCTGCAGCTGAACATGTCTTTTAGAGCAAAACATATCGAAGGGGTATGCAATACCCTGGCTGACAGCCTTTCCCGTCTGCAGCTGGACCTTTTCCGAAGCTGGCACCAGCAGCGGAGGAACAAAAAACGCCCATACCAGCAGACATCTGGGACGTCGGCAGGATGGAGCAGAGCTGTTGTTTCATAGCTCATGGGCACCCCGGACTCTGAGAGCATATGATGGGGCCTGGCGTGTTTTTCAAACATTCAGGGCAGAGCACCAGATGGAGGTAAGTGGGCCATTATCTGAGGAACAGGTGGGAATGTTCCTAGTGGATCAATGGCAAAAAGGAATGGCTCACACCACAATGGGGGTTTATCTGGCATGGATCAGTGTGATCTGCAGCCTGAAAGGATGGCGGGACCCGACAAGGACAATGTTCATCAGAAGGATGATGCAGGGCTGGGGTAGGTTAAGAGGAGGGGCCAGGGACATCTGGAGGCTGATAGGGGAACAGTGGCTAATGAAGCTAGGAGAGGCGCTCCTGGCAATATGTACTTCGAAAGGCGAGGCCCAGCTATTTCATGCAATTTATGTGATGATGTTTGCAGGGGCTCTGAGGGTGAGCGAGGTAGTAGGCCATGGGATAAATGACAAGGAAGGTGGTATGGAATGGGAAGATGTGAGTTGGGGGACAAAGGAAATATGGATCAGATTAAGACGATCTAAGACTGACCAAAGAGGGCAGGGTTCCATAATAACCCTAAGGGGGCGAACAGAGGCTGCAATATGCCCAGTACAAGCCCTGTGGGTTTTCGCCGCAGGGCAGGTAATCAGGACAGAAGCTTTTACACAGGGATGGAAGAAGGGTTACTAGTTACCAGGTCATGGCCATGTTAAAAGGCAATGGCATTTCTGGGGAGAACCCAACTAATTACTCATCCCATTCCCTGCAGATTGGGGCAGCTTCACAGTGGGCGGCCAGGGGGGAGTCTGTGGAGGACATTTTGGTGAAAGGTCACTGGCGGTCGGCCAGTTACAAAAGATACATCAGAGCTCTGACTTAAAAAAAAGGAGAGGAGAGGGAGGTAATAATGTACATAGGTTTATAAACGAGGGAAGTAAGACAGAGAGGTCATTGGAGAATGCATGTTAATTAAATAACTTTGTGTTGTTGCATCCCATAGGTAGAGGGAGGAGCACAGAAGTCTGGATCTGCAGCCATTCCTATATTTACTGGGCTGGTAAGAGAGTGGAGATGAAAGCTGGGGGAAAACAGCTATACCAAGATGCCAGGCAGTGTAGGCTGGTATGGCACGGCGTGTGGGGGATGAGATGGGCACAGCTGCTCCCTGCTTTGAAAGAGCTCAAGAGACATCGGCCCAGTCCAGACCTAATCATTATACACCTAGGGGGAAACGATCTTGCAGGCAGACCATGGGCGCACACATATTGGCAGATCAAGAGGGACTTAGAGGTATTAAGACACTGGTGGCCACAGGTGTGCCTTGCATGGTCGGACATAATACCTCAGAGGTGTGGAGACAGGAACACAGCCACAGGGCAGTGGAGAGGGCCAGGAGAAAGATGAATAGGAGAGGGGACACTGATAAGGCAGATGGGAGGACGGGTGATACTGCGAGGGGTCGAAGAATGGGTGGATGAATTTCACAGACCAGATGGGGTACACCTGTCAGATATAGCAGTAGATATGTTTAATACAGAACGATGGATTTTATAGAAGAATGGAGGAGACAGGAAAACAGATTAAAAAAAGGGGAGCAGGATTTATGTAACAGAGGAGAGGGGGTACCCTAGGTTGGGAAGCCAGTCATCCAATGCAAGTTGGAGACTGGCTAGTGGGAAAAGGAGGGAGGATGAAAAGGGGAAGATAAAAGGAGTAACACGAGAGGAAGAAGAGATGAAGGAGAAAGCGGTCTCAGTTCTCACCGTTACCTAGCAAGAAAAGGAGAAGAAGAAGGCACCCAGGTTTTCACCTGGGGGGATGGAGAATCAGAAAGTGATATATGTATGGAATAATGGAAATCATTGGATATATGAAAATAAGAAATGGAAAAGAATTATGATTGATGGATTTAAATAAATTAATTGCCAATCTGAGCACAACAACAAGCAATGGTCTCTGTGTTTTTGTGAGGAAAGAGGGGGGAATCCGGGACAATGGTCAATTTTGTTAAACAGTTTATATCTTTCTTTGCAATCTGTTATCGCAACTAGGCTGACAAACTTTTTAAAATGACAATTGCCCATGGTTGCAAATGTTATCACATGGCCATGACAGACAATGCCATTACGGGACACAGTGGTTGCATCACAGTCATCATCTGTGTCCATTGCTGTGTCATCACAGACACTGAGCACATTGACCAGCTTACTGGACTCATCAATGATGAGAGCTTTCTTTTCTATGAATAATAAGATTCTTCCCAAGTATGCCTCTGAGAGCTGTGCGTGCATCCAGTGACCTGTGAATACATCACAGAAATTGTGCACAGTCAAAGAAGGATACTGTTAAAGCCTTTTTTTGATGTCATACACAACTTTTCTGAATAGTTCAAGCACATGAGACATCTTACGCCATAAACATTGAAGAACAAATACTGCTCTGTTAACAAAAGTGCATACTTTGAGACACAATTTCATCAAAGAGAGATGACTCTTTGTCTTTTTGTTCTCATGTCTCATCACAGCAGCAATAAGCCTGTCGATCTTAGCTTTACTTGCTAGTGATCGAAAATACTTTTGCTTTCTCAGATGAAAATCACCAGGTGTGAGTTTACGGCGCTGTTTAGAAGATCTGTTGATGGTTGCTGTTGCAATAGTTGTGCTTCGTTTGAGAGCATTTTTTACTTGCTGTTGGGCAAGTATGTGCTTTTGCTGTGGAGTGAGTTGTTGTAGAGCTCACTGTTGCAGTAGAACTCTGTTTTCTTTTATGTCCTGAACTCACATCAGTGTTTTTTTTTTATCATTCTTAAGCAACAGCGAAGTACTATGATACCTGTCTAGTTTTCCTATACATCTACATCTGTATTTAGTAGGCATCTTTCGATATGTTAGTTCGAAGTGGCAGTCAGCAATCTTACAGATATCAGGCACCTGTATAAAAGACAGAGAAAAGGCAATATTAGGATATGCATGTATTGATACCTTCTAACATTGTACATTGAGACAGATGATTTAAGTTTAACATCTGTTTAAAAAAAATTAAATGTTTTAATCACATTGGTTGTTCACATTGTTACAGTTTTATTTTCGTTCCTGTTACATTGTCTTGTATAGCATTATCACTATAGCACATAGATTTTGTTCCATATTTCACTGTTCAGTAATGCACAGTTAGTGTTATTCTGAATAATGATATTTAGCTGATGCTGTTACACTGCTGGTAAAACAATTACTTTATTTACAATCTTTCTGTTAATGAGTAACACATTAATAAGTCAACTTTACACACTTAGCTTAAGTAAGTGCATTTGCAATATTTTCATGTCACATTCTCAAGATTGGCATTTTACCACACCTTCTTGTGAAGTATACAGCTGTCATTTTTCACATCCTTGCTGAAATTTTTTCCACAGTTCCAATGTCCAGTGGCGCAGCCGGTGTGTGAAACCAGTGTTTGGATCACATTGTAGAAATGACAATGACACTGTTCATGAGCAGAGCTACGAAAATGACTATGTAGAAAATTTGGTGATAATACTCTGTAAAATGACTTTTTACGAGTGTGCGTATCAACTGCACAACACACACTGGTAAGTTAATACATTTGCAGTATTTTCATGGCAGATTCTCAATATTGGCATTTCACCAAACCTTCTTGTGAACCATACAGCTGTCATTTTTCACATCCTGTCCGAAATGTGTTTTCGCACTTTGGCGCAGAATAGCGCAGTCCCTATGTAAAATCAGTGTTTGGAGCAAATAATGAAAATGACAGTGACACTGGTCTTGAGCAGAGGTCCTAAAATTACTATGTTGAAATTTTGGTGTGAATAGTCCATAAAATTACTGTTTTACGAGTGTGCGTGGGAACTGCGCAATGCACACTCATAAGTTAGTGCATTTGTACTATTTTATGCCAGATTCTCAACATTGACATTTTTCCACAGTTTGTTGTGAACTGTACAGGTGCCATTTTTCATATCCTGCCTGAAATGTGTTTTCGCTATTCTGGCACAGGATGGCACAGTTGCTGTGCGTAATCAGTGTTTGGAGCACATAACAAAAATGACAGTGACACTGGTCTTGAGCAGAGGTCCTAAAATGACTGTGTTGAAAATTTGGTGACAAAACTCCATAAAATGACTGTTTCATGAGTGTGCTTAGCAACTCCCAAACAATGCATTCCCACAAGTCTGTTGCACGGTGACATACTCGCTGAACAAAATCACCTTTTGGGGTACATTCACAAAGTCACAACACTATCAGTATCCACTTGTGACACTGCCAATGCAGTGTGACAATGTTCGTCATTGAAAAATTGCTTGTTTTTGTCATAAGTCATCAAATTCTGTTGAAAATTGAAAATTTTGGAAAAGCAGTGTCGTGTGTACGAAAGTGTCACAAAAAGTAGTGTCGTGCATTTGACGAGTGTCATCAAATATATGTCATGAGGATTGAGCAGTATCACAAAAGTACTGTTGAACGTCCGACAGTGTTGTAAAAAGTATTGTCGTGCAGTTCGACAGTGTCGCAAAGAAAGTACTTTTAATAAGTTCAACAGTGTCATAAAAGCAGTGTAACGATGAAGTGAAAGTGTCACAATTTTTTAGCTTGGGAGTGGAAAGTGCATTCATTATCAAATCAGATCTGATTGTTATTTGGTGACAGCTCATTCTGCCATTGTTATGCTAGATTTGTCAGGCCATGTAGAAGACAACCAATCAGAGATGGACTACACAGTGAAGAAGAGTCATCAGAAGCCATCTTAGTTTACACTGAGAGACAGCATATTTCAAACTATAAGCACATTATATTTTTATAAAGCATTTTCTAGTATGATAAAAGTGTTAGTAACATGTAAATACTATTAATCAAAATGTTTTTTAGTGCTCTGTTTGATTATGTTGCTTGTTATAACCTAAAATGCTGCATTCTTTAGGTAAAACTGTTTAAAGTCAGATTGTAGCTTTGTACTTACTTGTACAGATACAGCTGCAAATGGAGGATAGAAAGCTGCCGTGGACCCATTACAGAAGAGAACAATGAGACATATTTCTGCAGCTGTAATTGTTTTAAAACTGCCTATGAAAAGATGCATTTTCCACTTCTTAATGTTTGCACATTTTAGCTGAAGTGCAGTAATAGTCAGTGCATAGCCTACATTGGTTAATGAGGCGAGTACTAGCCAATGTTTTTTATTTGTGTGTTATGGATCAGCCTGCAGCTGGCTTGAAGTTAGGAGGAAAATATCAGTTTTACTTTCACTACTGCTTAGGCCTGCAGGGTGAATACTCTAACATTTTGGTAGCTCTCTTCACTTCTGAGTTTAAAAGCTGAGAATGGCAGAAAATAGCAAAAGGACTTTGTGGATAGTTGGAAGCAGTATCATGAGACGAGCACTGGAGTATGTTCAGAATAGTGATTTTGGGAGAAAACTGCAGCTCCCAAATTGCTCTGTAAAGTGGTTTGGTAGGGGTGGAATGAGGTGGGAGCACCTCATGCCAACTATGCACAGACTTTTGAGTATTCAGCCTCATCCAGACATATTGCTGATACATCTCGGAGGCAATGATTTGGGCACCAAACGCTGGGTAGATTTAGTAACAGAAGCAAAATTGGACCTTGCTTCTATTATGAATATGTTGCCTGCTTGTAAAATCATTTTTGTTGATATTACAGAGCATAGGGTCTGGCAAGCAGAACATCATATGTACCTGATTGACAGAACCCGTAGAAAAGTCAACATACAAATATCTGCATTTCTACGTATGTCTGGAATGTACATGATGTCGTCACCCAGAAATTAAGTATTGTTATGATTGGCTACACCTACGGACCCAGTGTACATTTCTCACATGCTGGCATTGTGCCATTTCCTGAGAGACCTTTGAGATGCAATCCTCAAAGTCCTCTAAAATATCAGACTGTTTGATCAAATATCAAAGTGCTAACAAAGGTTCTTTTCAGAACAAAAAAATTTGGGTCAAAAATAGAACAGATGCACCATCACTCACACATGTAACACATGGGTTGGGAATATTCGAACCATGCCAAGCTATGGAACAACACTGGGCAAAGTGCAACTGCAATGCAGCAGGTTTTTGTCTGGTCAATATGTTACAGGAGTGCTGTGGCATGGTTGGTATTTTCAATATTTCTATCTGGTAACCTGCATTGTACATATTGGTCTGGCACTACCGCAGTGTTGGTGAACAGAGGGAGTAAGGGAGGATAGAAGACTGAAGTGCAGTGAAGGTGTTAGGTTTAAGTATTACAGTATTAAGTACTATACATGCAAATGGAGCCATAATGCATGCAAAGCCAACACACCTATTTTCATATTATCATGGCATCATTAGTAGTACAGGTGTCTCTTTATCAGTAACTTGTTGCTGCTATTGTGTATGATCAGCACCTGTTGTATAGTGATACACCCATGAGTTGGTGATAATGTATTTTAAAATAAATCTTGTTTTTTTGGTAAAAAAATACTGCTGGTAGTACAGTGGAGTGTTCCCTTTCACCTTATAATGGGTTATGTTTTTACAATGTATCCCTTGTGGCCCTACTCAGTCTACTTGATTGCGCAATTGGGTTGCCTGGCAGCTGTACTACAGCACAAGGCTTAATTTTATACAGAAAGCTGACAATTGGGTGAGGGGGTGGGGTGCAGTAGTGCACCATGGATATATTTTTTTTAGCAAAATCACGGTTGGTGAGGGAGGCTGATGCCAAAACACGGTAGCACTGTAGCTTGGGTGGCCACCCACAGCTGGTTGCTGCCATTTTGTTCTGTGCAATGATGTAGCTCCACTGTGGTTGTCACTTATTTTTATTTTATTTTTTGGAGGCTCCACAGTGTGCAGTGTAAGTATGGGTTGTGGTTGCATATGTTAACGGTATAATGGCATCAATATCAGGATGTGTCAAGGGTACATACAAGTGTTACATGCCACAATACAACCTCTATAAAAAGAATTTGCTCAAATGTTATGTGGCACAACAGTAGTTACTACTCATTGGATATGTTATATGATGAGAGTATTTCTGTGTATGCATGTTAATTTGTAATAATAACTACAAGGTTAATAAGATACAGTGGTTTGCATTTTCTCTGTGAAACTTAGCGAACAGAATGTCAAGCATGTTATAGAACATGGGAGTAATGTAGTATTCTTTGTATACTTTTTGCAGGAACATGAGGATCTGGAGTTTGAGAGAGGTGAGCTTGCTGCTCGAGGCAGTCAGGCATGGGGAGTGCCCGTATTCTTGTACTAACCCTGAACCTGAAGTTGAGTCAGTATGTGGAGGCGCATACATTCATACTTGTATGTGATTCTCAAAGTTAAGAATAAAACTGTGCTTTAGTGCAAGCAGAATTGGTAGCTGTTGCAGCAGCATTTCTATCAGCTGAAGTAGAGGGAGGAGATACCTGAACAAGACACGTGCTGGTACTACCTCGGCTATGAGCTTTGGGAGGCGGCTGGAAAGCCAAATGCTGGGGAGCGTCTTACACACCGTAAGTAAAGTACCAATATTTTTGTGATAATGCTAGTTTGATATTCAGTACTGTGCATGCAAATGGAGACATCATGTAAGCAATAATACCCAACAGGGTGGGCTTTATTGGGAAACACTGGACCGCCCAGGGGCGTAATGAGGCCCGATGCCACAGGCTTAGGAAATAGACTACATGTGACATTTTCTTCTGCATTTGGAAAAATAAAACAAAAAAAGGCTAGAGATAAATGAAAAAGTCTATTTTGTTGGTAAAGTAGACCCTCTGTGATGTTCCATCTCCTATACCCCCAGCAGTGGTCATGAAGCCATTCTGTTGTAACTCCCCCACAGACACACATTCTAGTCTGAAGTTAAAGTTTATTGAATCAGAAGACACAAAACTGCTGTATTACTGCAGTTTTATTTTCTAATAATATGGGAAAGGATTTGGGAGATTGTTTCTTTAGGAAGTACCAGAGACTGACTGCATACCTTACTGACATGATATCGTCAGTATTTCTATCTCAAGTGGGACCCACAGCGGAGGTCGGAAACTGATGCAGATACAGGAAGTTAACCGAGCTGGCAGCAAACAAAAAATGTTTGTGAGACAGACGAGGCGGCGATCTGTGACATGCAGCAGGTTGTATTTTTTCTGTTCTGTCTCTTTTCTCTCTATCTCCTGTGCTCTTATCTCTGATTCCCGTTGCCAGCCGCTGAACTCAAATCATCCTTACACACACACCTACTCACTTTCTACCAGCCATGATCCTCAACTGATCACCTGCTTTTTACTGGCTCTCTCAATCCCCCATCCTGCCACTGCCATCTCTGGGCTAGCTGTCCCTCTCTTGCTCACTCTGCTATACTGTTCTGTGTTTATTTGCGTCTGCTCCCATATCATGGTTTACTTAGCAGATATGGAAACATGAAAGCTGACAGGGCGGGTGTCCCAACAGACTACAGTTATGTCCGGGTGTGAGGTATTTTGTGTGTGTTTTTTAAATTTTGGTTAAAAGCAGTTGGGGGGAACAGAAAGAAAGTGGACACACTAAAGCAACAGTTACCACGTGACGGGCTACTACTGTCTTGTAGAGCGAGTAGTGGTGAGCACAGGATGTGCTAGTGCTAGTGATTTAAAAGGAACTTTTTTTTTCTTCTGTGGTAGAGCAGGATGAAGGTTTCCTTGCGTGATTCTGGGGGCACTTTTCTCATTGGGGGTGTGCTGGCACTTAAGCAGGGAGCCATGGGGTGGCATTGTCACTTGTTAAGCAAGGGAGAATAAATGGCGCAATTTTTAAATTGAAATGGGTGCTTTTGCCCAATGAACAAGTAGGGTGAGCACAAGGATAGCCTAGTTAGTGATGGGGTCAGGTGACTGGCACTTTCTAGTTGCTGGTCATCTATTGAAAGTTAATGTACCCCCCTGGCAGGAGTGCTAGCCAATCAGAACTCAGCAAATAAAAAGCCCATTTTCTAAGAATGCATGGTACAAATGGGTGATTAGCATACATTTACGGTACCACGTGAATTTTTTTGTGACAATTCCTAGTGAGCTGCAGGTGGTGGTCTGTCACACTGTGCATGTTAGAGATTCATGTCCATTGTTCTTTGGTATGTAGCTGCCTGGACATCACATTGTGCACAGTCTAAAATAGTATCTTTGCCATGGTGCACTATTCGATGGCTCCTACACTGCTGTCCAATGGCAGCTTTCTTGAATGCTATGAATCCTTGTGTGCAGTCACTAATAGGTTTGCAGACTGATAGGGGGTTTCTTAGGGTATATCCATATCTGGTGGTGCAATGTAGTCTGTCTCACAGTCCAGTAATGCTGGGGTACAGCTGTGTGGCTTATGGATGGTGAGCTCTACAGTGTTGCTGAGTGGGTTGTTAATAGTTCTGTGGTAGCAGTCAATTTGTGAGGTGTACAAACAGTGAAATTGTACACGACTACAGTGCAATATTTTTGTCATTGGGCATGATTGTGTTGCATGGGGTCCCCACCCCCAATCACGATCCTCAACTCACAGTAGCCCATTTATGACCAAATATCCCTGGTGTTGTACTAGTCCCACCACCTTCCAAGTCGATCCTCAATCTTTGTTACCACATAAATGTCAGAATATCCCTGGTGTTGTAGCGATTCCCCCACCCCCCAAGTGTAGTTCTAACCCCTGTACCCATGGTAATTAAATTCTTTCTCTGGTGTTGTAGTACTCCCCCCCAGCCCTCAAACACAATTCATGACTCACAACAGCCCCAAAATGACACTAATACCTGGTGTTTTACAGACTCCCCCCACCTTGAAATTGTACTGTCCATCCTCAATACAGAGTAGGTACAGTGCAGCGGGCAGAGCAGGTCCTCCTCTCACCCTCACCAGCTGGCCAGAAACTGCAGTAGCATTCATGCATACCACAGTCACCAAGCCAGCTGCAGGTGCTGAGAAGAGGCTGAGCTGGTTGCCAGCGATGTACCCTAGTCTGTGTACGGAAGATGGGCTGAGCAGTTGCCCAGGGGGGCACAAGCTACATACCAGATATTCCTGTGATTGTGCTACTACTGAGAGTTTGGGATCATGCTTGGGGTGTGTGGATCACTAAAACACCAAGAAAATCAACTCAACTAAGTGGTATAGGGATCGCACATTGCACTTTATTGGTGGTGGGGAGCCACTACAACACCAGAGTACATTCTCATAACACAACCACATCAGGTGGTGATCATGTTTGCAGGATGGGGGACCACTACAACACAACACAGCACAAGTAATTCAATTTACGTGGGTATGGTTTTGTGAATCATGCTTAGGGTTGTGGGGAACACTAGAACAGCTGGAACATGCTATCATTAACATGCCTACAGCGAGTTGGGGACCATGCATGGAATGCATGGAGTACTACTACATCATCAAAATTATAACATTAACATGGCTGCAGCAGTCATGGATCATGCTTGGTGGGTAGCTAGACCAGTACAAAACCAGGGATATGCTGTCATTAATTGAGGTGCAAGGGTCACAGATTATGGATGTGAGGGTACCCCATGCTTGATACTCCGTCCTCCAAAAGTAATGTTCCACAATACCAAGAGGTGGATTGTCCTTTGACAATATGAAAGTCAGAATGTCATGGAACCGCTTGTGAAAATGTCTTGTGACAAACACAGGATCAAGTGAACACTTTTCTCCAACTGTCATTAATGAAATGCCATTGACATCAGAATTTTCCCACTTCAACAGTTCAGTGAACTCGTCCCAGGCATATTCAGCACAACTAAGTGTGACAAACCATGTGGCTGCACCATACTCTTGCAGCATTGTCATCACTTCGGAGTGTCTGCAATACCAATATTCTTTGGTGCCTCAAAGACTTGAAAGTATGGAAGACAGATTCACTTGCAAATTTTCATCTTTCTGCTTTAATTTCTCTAGAAATTAGGCAGCTGTTATTCCATGTAGTGGAGTTGTGAGACAAATAGTATGTGCAATAGATACAGACAGAATGCTAAGTTCACTCTTCCAGAGGAGATGAAACAGGTACTGAATGTTATGTCTGAATTTGCCATCTTTACTGAGCACACCGGCTAGTGCGGTACTCAGCACCCTGTACACGCACTTCCCTTTCATCTAGACATCCACCTGACCCTTTTGGGAATAAGTCTGGGAAACAGCATTCTAGTTGCTTCTAGTGTTGCCTCCCAAATGCTGACAGACTCACCTTTCACCTGTTTCATTTGATAGAAATCAATGTTGTCTCCTACTGGATCTCTACCTTGTAGTGGGTAAATTGTGTACTGTTCATACACATTGTCACTTGTCTGTGCACTGACCTTCTCAATCATTGGTTTACTTGTTTCTAAGAGATCATGTTCGACAGACAGACAGACTAGTCATGTGATCTATGTCAAGGTCGGTATAAAAGGGATTGTTACTCTTTAAATAAGTAAGAGCAAGCTTTACCTTCTGTACATTGACAACATCTTGCCAGATGACCTTGAACTTTGTTGGAGCACCATTTACAAGAATCACCAAACTATTTTCTGTAGAAATTGCTTCCACATTTTCCTGTAGAGGAAGTGGGAGATATATCATGGAACCCTTTAGAGATCTAACAAGTTCTTTCTGTGGAATGTTCCGTGTCTTTGTGTTCAGACATAGAATGGTTTCATTGTCTGAATTAGAATGCGTTCAAACATATTCAATGTTGAAATCTCACTTGGTGTAACATGTGCCTCCATATTATTCAGCAGTGACCTTGGTGGCAAAATGTTACACTTTAGTTTGGAGAAACAGTGTTTGCACAGCAGAATGGTGTTTTGTAACTGAAAGTCAGATTTCATCGCAAAAATGCTGAGAGACGGAACCACATGTCATTGTGTGGTGACAAGGTTTCCAGGTCCACTGTGACTGTTTGTTTACTGTAGCACAGATGGTCACATGACACACATACAGAGTCAAACTTCTGAGCCTTTGCCAGCTCAAATGTTGCTATTTCTTTGCCTTACTGTCTCAGTATGTCAGTTTCTAACACTGAAACAGATGTTTCATCAGAACTTGCTGACTGATAAATAGTTGTGTCTGGTACAGAAGTTAGGCGTTGCAGCTGTTTGAGAAATGTGATGGCACCCTGCATGTCACCTGACTGCAATAAGTCATTTAAACAAGTGTACTGATTGACAACTCCGGACTTCATATACTCTGTATACAAAGTTTTGCATGCCTGTTTGATGCACTCAAGCATCTGCATGTTGTGAAAGACACTGTCACAAGCCCACTATCGAGGCATGCTAGTGAGTGACCCATAAGTCCAGTATGTGGACGGGTTTCACAATGGAGTTTGCCCTTTAAGGGGCAGACCATGTTGTTCAGGTGCACCCCTTCCCTCCTGTTGGATAGTTGTGCTCAGAAGGGGAAGGGATAGGGAATGGGAGGAGCCAGGAGCCAGAACAATGGCCAGGTAACAGGAAGGGGAAGGGAAGAAGTGGGTACAGAAAGGACAGCACAAGGGAGCCTCAGCCACTTTTGCTGGAGTTTTGATTTGCTAGAAACTGCAGCACTTCAGATTGTATTAGCTGGGAAGGTTTGTTCAGCGACAGACAGGCGGTAAGAAGTTCAAGCTACAACGTGTGAGGTTACAAGTTTAAAAAGAGAATATAGTAATAGAGAATGATCAAGAGCAACGGCGTTGTTTCACTGAAAGAGTGAGGGTAATCATTTTGCTGGCAGCAGTGTGTGGAGTTGTCTAAGGGAATTGTTTGTCAAAAATGCTTTGCTGGGTTAAAGGACAGAGAGGTATGACTGGCTGGAAAAACTTCAAAGCTCACTGATTGCAGGCGCCGTTTAAATCGGCGGTGGCTTAGTCCAAGCGAGTGTTTTTTGTTTGTTGCAAGTTTTGGTGCACAAGGAGGAAAAAGCTGAGTACGTTGTGATGTGGAGCAGTGGTTTGCAGCATTTGGTTTGTTTAGGTCTCTGGGGGCTGCTGGTAGTGTTGGTTTGGACGGATGCAAGTCAGGAGAGGAGAATAAAGACCTGACCGCATGGTACAAGCGGGGGAATCTGGGGCCACATCGGGCATAATGTAAAAGGATTTGGGTTTTTCCAGTTGCCTGCGTTTGTGTTCTGGGGGGAGATTAGGTGGTGTGAGGCACTGGTAGGCCTTAAGGGGGCCTGTTTTGAGCAAGGGAGTGGAAGCATGTCACGGGATCACACGGCGTGACATCACACGCCATGTGGGAGATGAAGGATGAGCCTGTGTTTGTTAGGGTCTGGCTCTTAGTTTGGCCAAGGGGCTGAAACATCGATGTGACCACCAGGATGCAAGAGTTTTAAGTTTTTGTTTGTTCCAAAGGGTGGTGTGGTCAAATAGGGTGCCTAAAAAAGAGAAAAAGAAAACAAACACTGTCGCTAAAGACACCAGAGTGCATGGGGTGCAGGCAGGCCTAAAAGGATCTGCTAAGTAAGAGATGCAGGAGGGTGCCTCAGGACCACACGGCGTGACGTCACATGCCACGTGGGAGATGGAGAGGAGCTTTACTGTCGTGGTCTGATGTTGTACTTTTCTGGTGGTGCAACAGTTAAGGCAGGGTGCTGGGATATTTAAGGGTCGTGGGTTCACAAACAGCTTTTGCAACCCAGTGCGCGGCGAATTTGGTGGGTGGACAGGGCTGCACCCTAAAAGAGGAGACTGGGGGGGTAAGACGTAAATTAAAAACTATATATATATATATATATATATATATATATAAATAATAAAAATAATAAATAATAATAAATAGAGAAAAAGCCAAGGGATTTGGGCACGTTTTAGTGTCGAGCGTGGGAGTTGTTTTTTCTTTTTTTTTTTTTTTTGCTGCAAAGGAAGATGCCTGGGAGAAGGCTAGGCCTCGGAGGCAGGAAGGAAGGTTGGATTCAGGGCCACGTGATCAGGTGGCACACACCGTGTGGGGGAGCATTAGCCACTGGTGTTTTATGGGCGCTTTGGATGGAAGGGCCATGTGCCACAGGGATAAGGTATCCAGTTCAGAGGGAGGTGTGGAGGCCGAGGGTGGCCGGGCAGTCTGGTGGGCCCAATAAATGGCTGGGGCACAAAAAAAAAAGACAAATATATGTAGTGGATATAATATAAGATAATTTTGTAGCATTATTACTGCCCTGCAGTTGGGGTTGTCTTGGGGCCTAGTGGTGCAGCTGTTTAGCAAGGGTAGAAGGCCATTTGGGACAACCGGAGTACTGGCCCCAGCTGAAGCATTACTTGGCAGCAAATCTCTGGGAGTGAGGGCTAGGGCACGAACGCCATGGTAGTGAGTGACAGAGGGCGGCAGCACACCGGCGGAGGGGGCCAAAAACGTAAAATAGGTTGGTGCAGCAGGTGGGAGAGCAGACACGCTACATGCAAGGAGGGTGATAAACCTAGGGGTTTTTTTTTGCCTGAAGCATGCCATGCAGCATGGGGAGAGTGGGCCCGAAGGGATGCTTTTGGCCCAAATAAAAAAAAAAAACCAATGGGCAAAGGGTTTATGATAATTGAATAAGATGGCAACCAGTTTTCGTATTCTGTAGTTGTCTTCACAGGGCATCAGCGAGGAACGGACATGGCACCCCGGAAGAGCAAGCCGTCGAAGGAGGAGACTTACAAGGTGATAATCGAGCTGGCTGAAAAGGCAAACAAAATGTGGGAGCTGGTGGAAGGGGAGGACCCAGGGAAGCCTGGGGGGAAGAGGAAAGTGGAGGGGGAAAAAGGTGGCAAAGGGAAGAGGGCACCTGGGGGAGGATGCAGTCCCTCTGGGGTAGCACCGAGGGCAGCAGGGCCTGCCAGGGCTACCGAGCTCACTCCTATGCAGCCGGGTGACACAACGGCACCCACCCCTGATCAAAGGGGACCCCCCCGGAGAACCGAGGCCGGAGGCTCGGAGCAGGGGGTCCGACCTACACCTACCGGCAGACCATCTCCCACTTCCACCTCACCCACAGGAAGAAACAAGTGAACCCAGGGAGGCCTGCAGATGCATTAGACAAGAAAAGGGCACAGGTAATGCACCCAATATGGTGGGGGATAGCATAAAGGAGTATATAGGGCAAATAGTGGTGGCACTGGGAACGAATAGGGTGGGGCAGATGGAGTTGGCCCTGGTGGAGCTTAAGGAAGGAAAAGGGGTGTCAAGAGACATGGGAAAAGGGGAAGAAAGAGAGGGTTTGGGGACAAGGGAGGTGGGTACACCAGGGATGAGGATAGGTGAGCATGTGCCCTCTGCCACAAAGGAGAAAATATGGAAAGGGGAATATGTGGATATATTTGCCCTGGTGAGCCGGGAAGCAGCGGCAAGATATGAAGAGGTGGAGAGTATAGGAAAAAGCTAAATGGCAGCAGCTATAGTGTTGCTTGGGAAAAAAGAGGAAGACAAATTCACAAGAGGGAAGACCTGGGACAGGTGGTTCTTAGGTTTTGCAGTCTTTTCAGCCATAACGCTGGAAAGAAGACCGGAGTTAGGTATCCCGCTCATCACTTATTCATTGATAATACGGAGAGCGAAGGCAAAAGGCAGAATGGGGTGGTTGTATTACGACGAATATTTTCGGCAGCGCATGGCAATGTTTGGGGATGTAAGGTGGGACACCAAGCAAATAGACTTATGGACGGATTATGTAATGGAAAGGGGCTATACCTACAAGATGCTGTTGGGCATATAATAGGACGTTCTGCTCAGGCCCTAGTGTCATTTTCATCATGCCTGCACAAAATGTGGGAGTGGGCACTCGGCCAGCAAATGCAGAACTACAGGTATATAAGGTACCCAAGGAAATGGGGGACAAGAGTCGAGCCAGCAGTTTTTTCGGGATAACCAGGTTTTTAGAGGACAGTCATGGAGCAATGGAGGGAGGGGCAGAGGTAACGGGGGTAGAGGTGGTCAAAAGCACTGAAGCAGCGAGAATGGGGCAGGCAGGATGGGGGGTACAGGGTGGTGTGACAGGTCCCGATTTGGGATGGCCAGAACACCCGTCAACATAACGGCCTTGACGACTCGCCTGGTGAGATACCCGGATACGAGGATGCAGGATATGGTTTTGCAGGGGTTTGACACAGGGTTTTCATTACCGTCTACAGGTCCCAGGCAGGCGAGGGAGGTGCGTAACCTAAGGTCGGTAAAAGGAAAGGAGGACATGTTAAGGAATAAGATTGAGAAGGAGAGGGCAGCTGGTAGGGTGGAGTGTCCGTTTGATGACCCCCCCATTAGAGAACATGCAGATATCGCCTTTGGGTTTGGTGCTAAAAACAGGAAGGTGAATATCAGGTAATACACCATTTGTCTTACCCAGAAGGTGACTCGGTGAATGACTATATTGGGGAAGAGCATAGCAGAGTGACCTACGCAATGCTAGAGGATGCAATCTGGATAATCCAGGCCACAGATGATGCGTGGATGGCAAAAACAGATACAGAGTCCGCTTTCAGACTGCTTCCAGTCAGGAGGGAAGACTGGGACCTTTTGGGTTTTAAAAATGAGGGGAGATATTACTTTGACAAAGCAATGCCTATGGGGTGCTCCACAGCATGTGTGACATTTGAAGCATTCAGCACATGCCTACAGTGGATATTCCAAGAGGAAATGGGTTACACGTCAGTCATCCACTACCTGGATGATTTTCTCCTCATAGGTAAGGGTGAGGAAGAGACACGGAGAATGTTGGTTAGGTTTCAACAAGTGTGCCAGGAGTTGGGGGTCCCACTGGCACCGGAAAGACAGAAGGGCCCATCAGGGTGATAGAATTCCTAGGGATAGAGATTGATGTGGTAAACAAGGGTTTTAGGTTCCCAGATAAGAAAGTAAGGAGGTTGAAGGAGCTAATTAGTATACATGCCAGCAAAAAGAGGGTCCAATTGAAAGTAGTTCAGCAAGTATTGGGGCATCTGAATTTTGCATGCAGGGCAGTTGGACCAGGGAGGGCGTTTACAAGAAGATTGGCCAGGGTGACAGCCGGGGTCACGAAACCACATCACTGGATTAACTTGATGTGCAGTATCAGGGAAGATTTTAGCGTATGGGAAGAATTTTTGAAGGACTATAATGGGACTTCATTCTGGCAGGATGAGTGGTTGTATAACACAGACTTGGAATTGTACACAGACGCAGTGGGAGGTTTGGGCATGGGAGGTTATCTGAGGGGCAGGTGGTTCAGAACCATGGCCAGCGGACTGGGTGAGAGAGGAAAAGTGAAGGATATAACACTCCTGGAGATCATGCCCATATGGGCATGTACTGTGTGGGGGGAGGAATTACGGGATCAGAAGGTGACATTCTGGTGTGACAACAGAGCTGTGGTGGACGACTAACCATAGAGGGGCCGATCTGACACAGTCATGCAGGTGTGATGACGCTAGTTTTAAGGGCTCTGCAGCTGAACATGTCTTTTAGAGCAAAACATATCGAAGGGGTATGTAATACCCTGGCTGACAGCCTTTCCCGTCTGCAGCTGGACCTTTTCCGGAAGCTGGCACCAGCAGCGGAGGAACAAAAAACGCCCATACCAGCAGACATCTGGGACGTCGGCAGGATGGAGCAGAGCTGTTGTTTCATAGCTCATGGGCACCCCGGACTCTGAGAGCATATGATGGGGCCTGGCGTGTTTTTCAAACATTCAGGGCAGAGCACCAGATGGAGGTGGGGGCCATTATCTGAGGAACAGGTGGGAATGTTCCTAGTGGATCAATGGCAAAAGGAATGGCTCACACCACAATGGGGTTTATCTGGCATGGATCAGTGTGATCTGCAGCCTGAAAGGATGGCGGGACCCGACAAGGACAATGTTCATCAGAAGGATGATGCAGGCTGGGGTAGGTTAAGAGGAGGCCAGGGACATCTGAGGCTGATAGGAGCAGTGGCTAATGAAGCTAGGAGAGGCGCTCCTGGCAATATGTACTTCGAAAGGCGAGGCCCAGCTATTTCATGCTATTTATGTGATGATGTTTGCAGGGGCTCTGAGGGTGAGCGAGGTAGTAGGCCATGGGATAAATGACAAGGAAGGTGGTATGGAATGGGAAGATGTGAGTTGGGGGACAAAGGAAATATGGATCAGATTAAGATGATCTAAGACTGACCAAAGAGTTCCATAATAACCTTAAGGGGGCGAACAGAGGTCACAATATGCCCAGTACAAGCCTTGTGGGTTTTCCCCGCAGGGCAGGTAATCAGGACAGAGCTTTTCACACAGGGATGGAAGAAGGGTTACTAGTTACCAGGTCACGGCCGTGTTAAAAGGCAATGGCATTTCAGAGAACCCAACTAATTACTCATCCCATTCCCTGCAGATTGGGGCAGCTTCACAGTGGGCGGCCAGGGGGGAGTCTGTGGAGGACATTTGGTGAAAGGTCACTGGCGGTCGGCCAGTACAAAAGATACATCAGAGCCTGACTTAAAAAAAGGAGAAGAGGGAGGTAATAATGTACATAGGTTTATAAACGAGGGAAGTAAGACAGAGAGGCTCATTGGAGAATGCATGTTAATTAAATAACTTGTGTTGTTGCATCCCATGTAGGGGAGAGCACAGAAGTCTGGATCTCACGGCCATTCCTATATTTACTGGGCTGGTAAGAGAGTGGAGATGAAAGCTGGGGGAAAACAGCTATACCAAGATGCCAGGCAGTGTAGGCTGGTATGGCAGGCGTGTGGGGGATGAGATGGGCACAGCTGCTCCCTGCTTTGAAAGAGCTCAAGAGACATCGGCCCAGTCCAGACCTAATCATTATACACATAGGGGGAAACGATCTTGCAGGCAGACCATGGGCGCACACATATTGGCGGATCAAGAGGGACTTAGAGGTATTAAGACACTGGTGGCCACAGGTGTGCCTTGCATGGTCTGACATAATACCTCAGAGGGTGTGGAGACAGGAACACAGCCACAGGGCAGTGGAGAGGGCCAGGAGAAAGATGAATAGGAGAGTGGGGACACTGATATGGCAGATGGGAGGACGGGTGATACTGCGAGGGGTCGAAGAATGGGTGGACGAATTTCACAGACCAGATGGGGTACACCTGTCAGATATAGCAGTAGATATGTTTAATACAGAAACGATGGATTTTATAGAAGAATGGAGGAGACAGGAAAACAGATTTAAAAAAAGGGGAGCAGGATTTATGTAACAGAGGTGAGGGGGGGTACCCTAGGTTGGAGGGAAGCCAGTCATCCAATGCAAGTTGGAGACTGGCTAGTGGGTAAAAAGGAGGGGAAGATGAAAAGGGGGAAGATAAAAGGAGTAACACGAGAGGAAGAAGAAGATGAAGGAGAGAGCAGTCTCAGTTCTCACCGTTACCTAGCAAGAAAAGGAGAAGAAGAAGGCACCCAGGTTTTCACCTGGGGGGATGGAGAATCAGAAAGTGATATATGTATGGAATAGTGGAAATCATTGGATATATGAAAATAAAGAAATGAAAAGAATTATAGATTGATGGATTTAAATAAATTAATTGCCAATCTGAGCACAACAACAAGCAATGGTCTCTGTGTTTTGTGAGGAAAGAGGGGGGAATCCGGGACAATGGTCAATTTTGTTAAACAGTTTATATCTTTCTTTGCAATCTGTTATCGCAACTAGGCTGACAAACTTTTTAAAATGACAATTGCCCATGGTTGTAAATGTTATCACATGGCCATGACAGACAATGCCATTTACGGGACACAGTGGTTGCATCACAGTCATCATCTGTGTCCATTGCTGTGTCATCACAGACACTGAGCACATTGACCAGCTTACTGGACTCATCAATGATGAAGTGGCTTTCTTTTTTCTATGAATAATAAGATTCTTCCCAGAAGTATGCCTCTGAGAGCTGTGCGTGCATCCAGTGACCTGTGAATACATCACAGAAATTGTGCACAGTCAAAGAAGGATACTGTTAAAGCCTTTTTTTGATGTCATACACAACTTTTCTGAATAGTTCAAGCACATGAGACATCTTACACATAAACATTGAAGAACAAATACTGCTCTGTTAAAAAAGTGCGTATACTTTGAGACACAATTTCATCAAAGAGAGATGACTCTTTGTCTTTTGTTCTCATGTCTCATCACAGCAAATAAGCCTGTCGATCTTAGCTTTACTTGCATAGTGATCGAAAATACTTTGCTTTCTCAGATGAAAATCACCAGGTGTGAGTTTACGGCGCTGTTTAGAAGATCTGTTGATGGTTGCTGTTGCAATAGTTGTGCTTCGTTTGAGCATTTTTACTTGCTGTTGGGCAGAGTATGCTTTGCTGTGGAGTGAGTTGCAGTAGAGCTCACTGCCGCAGTAGAACTCTGTTTTCTTTGCGTCCTGAACTCACAAGAGTTGTTTTTTTTATCATTCTTAAGCAACAGCAGTACTATGATACCTGTCTAGTTTTCCTATACATCTACATCTGTATTTAGTAGGCATCTTTCGATATGTTAGTTCACAGTGGCAGTCAGCAATCTTACAGAAGTATCAGGCACCTGTATAAAAGACAGAGAAAAAGGCAATATTAGTATATGCATGTATTGATACCTTCTAACATTGTACATTGAGACAGATGATTTAAGTTTAACATCTGTTTAAAAAAAATTAAATGTTTTAATCACATTGGTTGTTCACATTGTTACAGTTTTATTTTCGTTCCTGTTACATTGTCTTGTATAGCATTATCACTCATAGTACAGAGATTTTGTTCCATATTTCACTGTTCAGTAATGCACAGTTAGTGTTATTCTGAATAATGATATTTAGCTGATGCTGTTACACTGCTGGTAAAACAATTACTTTATTTACAATCTTTCTGTTAATGAGTAACACATTAATAAGTCAACTTTACACACTTAGCTTAAGTAAGTGCATTTGCAATATTTTCATGTCACATTCTCAAGATTGGCATTTTACCACACCTTCTTGTGAAGTATACAGCTGTCATTTTTCACATCCTTGCTGAAATTTTTTCCACAGTTCCAATGTCCAGTGGCGCAGCCGGTGTGTGAAACCAGTGTTTGGATCACATTGTAGAAATGACAATGACACTGTTCATGAGCAGAGCTACGAAAATGACTATGTAGAAAATTTGGTGATAATACTCTTGTAAATGACTTTTTACGAAAAGTGATTATAACTGCACAACACACACTGGTAAGTTAATACATTTGCAGTATTTTCATGGCAGATTCTCAATATTGGCATTTCACCAAACCTTCTTGTGAACCATACAGCTGTCATTTTTCACATCCTGTCCGAAATGTGTTTTCGCACTTTGGCGCAGAATAGCGCAGTCCCTATGTAAAATCAGTGTTTGGAGCAAATAATGAAAATGACAGTGACACTGGTCTTGAGCAGAGGTCCTAAAATTACTATGTTGAAATTTTGGTGTGAATAGTCCATAAAATTACTGTTTTACGAGTGTGCGTAGGAACTGCGCAATGCACACTCATAAGTTAGTGCATTTGTACTATTTTAATGCCAGATTCTCAACATTGACATTTTTCCACAGTTTGTTGTGAACTGTACAGGTGCCATTTTTCATATCCTGCCTGAAATGTGTTTTCGCTATTCTGGCACAGGATGGCACAGTTGCTGTGCGTAATCAGTGTTTGGAGCACATAACAAAAATGACAGTGACACTGGTCTTGAGCAGAGAGTCCTAAAATGACTGTGTTGAAAATTTGGTGACAAAACTCCATAAAATAGCTGTTTCATGGCGTGTAGCAACTCCCAAACAATGCATTCCTAAAGTCTGTTGCCGCGGTGACGCCTCGCTGAACAAAATCACCTTTTGGGGTGCATTCACAAAGTCACAACACTATCAGTATCCACTTGTGACACTGCCAATGCAGTGTGACAATGTTCGTCATTGAAAAATTGCTTGTTTTTGTCATAAGTCATCAAATTCTGTTGAAAATTGAAAATTTTGGAAAAGCAGTGTCGTGTGTACGAAAGTGTCACAAAAAGTAGTGTCGTGCATTTGACAGTGTCGCAAATAGTAATGTCGTGGGTTCGACAGTATCACAAAAGTACTGTTGAGCGTCCGACAGTGTTGTAAAAAGAGTATCGTGCGTTACATTGATTAGCCACCAAAAGTACTTTAATGGATTCAACAGTGTCATAAAAGCAGTGTCGTGCGTGTGAAAGTGTCACAAATTTTTTACTTGGGAGTGGAAAGTGCATTCATTATCAAATCAGATCTGATTGTTATTTGAGTGACAGCTCATTCTGCCATTGTTATGCTAGATTTGTCAGGCCATGTGAGACAACCAATCAGAGATGGACTACACTGAAGAAGAAGTCATCAGCAGCCATCTTAGTTTACACTGAGAGACAGCATATTTCAAACTGTAAGCACATTATATTTTATAAAGCATTTTTCTAGTATGATAAAAAGTGTTAGTAACATGTAAATACTATTAATCAAAATGTTTTTTTAGTGCTCTGTTTGATTATGTTGCTTGTTATAACCTAAAATGCTGCATTCTTTAGGTAAAACTGTTTAAAGTCAGATTGTAGCTTTGTACTTACTTGTACAGATACAGCTGCAAATGGAGGGAGATAGAAAGCTGCACGTGGACCCATTACAGAAGAGGGAACCAATGAGACATATTTCTGCAGCTGTAATTGTTTAAAACTGCCTATGAAAAAGATGCATTTTTCCACTTCTTAATGTTTGCACATTTTAGCTGTAGCAGAAGTGCAGTAATAGTCAGTGCATAGCCTACATTGGTTAATGAAGGCAGAGTACTAGCCAATGTTTTTTTTATTTGTGTGTTATGGATCAGCCTACTGCAGCTGGCTTGAAGTTAGGAGGAAAATATCAGTTTTACTTTCACTACTGCTTAGGCACTGCAGGGTGAACAACATTTTGGTAGCTCTCTGTCACTTCTGAGTTTAAAAAGCTGAGAATGGCAGAAAATAGCAAAAGGACTTTGTGGATAGTTGGAAGCAGTATCATGAGGGCGGCGACTGAGTATGTTCAGAATAGTGATTTTGGGAGAAAACTGCAGCTCCCAAATTGCTCTGTAAAGTGGTTTGGTAGGGGTGGAATGAGGTGGGAGCACCTCATGCCAACCATCAGACTTTGAGTATTCAGCCTCATCCAGACATATTGCTGATACATCTAGGAGGCAATGATTTGGGCACCAAGCGCTGGGTAGATTTCTAGTAACAGAAGCAAAATTGGACCTTGCTTCTATTATGAATATGTTGCCTGCTTGTAAAATCATTTTTGTTGATATTACAGAGCATAGGGTCTGGCAAGCAGAACATCATATGTACCTGATTGACAGAACCCGTAGAAAAGTCAACATACAAATATCTGCATTTCTACGTATGTCTGGAATGTACATGATACGTCACCCAGAAATTAAGTATTGTTATGATTGGCTACACCTACCGGACAGTGTACATTTCTCACATGCTGGCAATTGCCATTTCCTGAGAGACCTTTGAGATGCAATCCTCAAAGTCCTCTAAGAATGTCAGACTGTTTGATCAAATATCAAAGTGCTAACAAAGGTTCTTTTCAGAACCAAAAAATTTGGGTCAAAAAATAGAACAGATGCATACATCACTCACACACATGTAACACATGGGTTGGGAATATTCAGACCATGCCAAGCTATGGAACAACACTGGGCAAAGTGCAACTGCAATGCAGCAGGTTTTTGTCTGGTCAATATGTTACAGTGCTGTGGCATGGTTAGTATTTTGAAATATTTCTATCTGGTAACCTGCATTGTACATGTTGGTCTGGCACTGCACGAGTGTTGGTGAACAGAGAGGAGTAGGGAGGATAGAAGACTGAAGTGCAGTGGTGTTAGGTTTAAGTATTACAGTATTAAGTACTATACATGCAAATGGAGCCATAATGCATGCAAGGCGTCAACACACCTATTTTCATATTATCATGGCATCATTAGTATGCAGGTGTCTTTATCAGTAACTTGTTGCTGCTATTGTGAGTCAGCACCTGTTGTATAGTGATGCACCCCCCCCGCAGGTTGGTGATAATGTATTTTAAAATAAATCTTGTTTTTTGGTAAAAAATACTGCTGGTAGTACAGTGGGTGTTCCCTTTCACCGCCATAGCTGGGTTATGTTTACAATGTATCCTTGGCCCTACTCGGCAGTCTACTTGATTGCGCAATTGGGTTGCCTGGCAGCTGTACTACAGCACAAGGCTTATTTTTTATAGTTGGTGAAAGCTGACAATTGGGTGAGGGGTGGGTGCAGAAAATTATGATATATTTTTTAGCAAAATCACGGTTGGTGAGGGAGGCTGATGCCAAAACACGGTAGCACTGTAGCTTGGGTGGCCACCCACAGCTGGTTGCTGCCATTTTGTTCTGTGCAATGATGTAGCTCCACTGTGGTTGTCACTTATTTTTATTTTATTTTTTGGAGGGCTCCACAGTGTGCAGTGTAAGTATGGGTTGTGGTTGCATATGTTAACGGTATAATGGCATCAATATCAGGATGTGTCAAGGGTACATACAAGTGTTACTATGCCACAATACAACCTCTGTAAAAAAGAATTTGCTCAAATGTTATGTGGCACAACAGTAGTTACTACTCATTGGATATGTTATATGATGAGAGTATTTCTGTGTATGCATGTTAATATTTGTAATAATAACTACAGAGTTAATAAGATACAGTGGTTTGCATTTTCTCTGTGAAACTTAGCAGAACAGAATGTCAAGCATGTTATAGAACATGGGAGTAATGTAGTATTCTTTGTATACTTTTTGCAGGAACATGAGGATCTGGAGTTTGAGAGAGGTGAGCTTGCTGCTCGAGGCAGTCCAGGCATGGGGGAGTGCCCGTATTCTTATGCATAGCACGAACCACAAGTTGGTCAGTATGTGGAGGCGCATACATTCATACTTGTATGTGATTCTCAAAGTTAAGAATAAAACTGTGCTTTAGTGCAAGCAGAATTGGTAGCTGTTGCAGCAGCATTTCTATCAGCTGAAGTAGAGGGAGGAGATACCTGAACAAGACACGTGCTGGTACTACCTCGGCTATGAGCTTTGGGAGGCGGCTGGAAAGCCAAATGCTGAGAGGCGTCCTACACACGTAAGTAAAGTACCAATATTTTGTGATAATGCTAGTTTGATATTCAGTACTGTGCATGCAAATGGAGACATCATGTAAGCAATAATACCCAACAGGGTGGGCTTTATTGGGAAACACTGGACCGCCCAGGGGCGTAATGAGGCCCGATGCCACAGGCTTAGGAAATAGACTACATGTGACATTTTCTTCTGCATTTGGAAAAATAAAACAAAAAAAGGCTAGAGATAAATGAAAAGTCTATTTTGTTGGTAAAGTAGCCCCTCTGTGATGTTCCATCTCCTATACCCCCCCCAGCAGTGGTCATGAAGCCATTCTGTTGTAACTCCCCCCCACAGACACACATTCTAGTCAAGTTAAAGTTTATTGAATCAGAAGACACAAAAACTGCTGTATTACTGCAGTTTTATTTTCTGTGTATGGGAAAGGGATTTGGGAGATTGTTTCTTTAAGGAAGTACCAGAGACTGACTGCATACCTTACTACAGCATGATATGTCCAGTATTTCTATCTCAAGTGGGACCCACAACGGAAGGTCGGGAACTGATGCAGATACAGGGAAGTTAACCGAGCTGGCAGCAAACAAAAAATGTTTGTGAGACAGACGAGGGGGCGAGCGATCTGTGACATGCAGCAGAGTTGTATTTTTTTCTGTTCTGTCTCTTGTTCTCTCTATCTCCCTGTGCTCTTATCTACCTGATTCCCCGTTGCCAGCCGCTGAACTCAAATCATCCTTCGCACACACCTACTCACTCGCCCGCCGGTACGCCAACTGATCACCTGCTTTTACTGGCTCTCTCAATCCCCCCATCCTGCCACTGCCATCTCTGGGCTAGCTGTCCCCTCTCTTGCTCACTCTGCTATACTGTTCTGTGTTTATTTGCGTCTGCTCCCATATCATGGTTTACTTAACGAATGGGAAACATGAAAGCTGACAGGGCGGGTGTCCCAACAGACTACAGTTATGTCCGGGTGTGAGGTATTTTGTGTGTGTTTTTTAAATTTTGGTTAAAAGCAGTTGGGGGGAACAGAAAGAAAGTGGACACACTAAAGCAACAGTTACCACGTGACGGGCTACTACTGTCTTGTAGAGCGAGTAGTGGTGAGCACAGGATGTGCTAGTGCTAGTGATTTAAAAGAAAAGGTTTTCTGTGGTGAGAGCAGGATGAAGGTTTCCTGCGTGATTCTGGGGGCACTTTTCTCATTGGGGGTGTGCTGGCACTTAAGCAGGGAGCCATGGGGTGGCATTGTCACTTGTTAAGCAAGGGAGAATAAATGGCGCAATTTTTAAATTGAAATGGGTGCTTTTGCCCAATGAACAAGTAGGGTGAGCACAAGGATAGCCTAGTTAGTGATGGGGTCAGGTGACTGGCACTTTCTATTTGCTGGTCATCTATTGAAAGTTAATGTACCCCCCTGGCAGGAGTGCTAGCCAATCAGAACTCAGCAAATAAAAAGCCCATTTTCTAAGAATGCATGGTACAAATGGGTGATTAGCATACATTTACGGTACCACGTGAATTTTTTTGTGACAATTCCTAGTGAGCTGCAGGTGGTGGTCTGTCACACTGTGCATGTTAGAGATTCATGTCCATTGTTCTTTGGTATGTAGCTGCCTGGACATCACATTGTGCACAGTCTAAAATCGTATCTTGCCATGGTGCACTATTCGATGGCTCCTACACTGCTGTCCAATGGCAGCTTTCTTGAATGCTATGAATCACTTGTGTGCAGTCACTAATAGGTTGCAGACTGATTGGGGTTTCTTAAGGTATATCCATATCTGGTGGTGCAGTGTAGTCTGTCTCACAGTCCAGTAATGGCCTGGGGTACAGCTGTGTGGCTTGCGGATGGTGAGCTCTACAGTGTTGCTGAGTGGGTTGTTAATAGTTCTGTGGTAGCAGTCAATTTGTGAGGTGTACAAACAGTGAAATTGTACACGACTACGGTACAATATTTTTTGTCATTGGGCATGATTGTGTTGCATGGAGGTCCCCCACCCCCCCAATCATGATCCTCAACTCACGTAGCCACATTTATGACCAAATATCCCTGGTGTTGTACTAGTCCCACCACCTTCCAAGTGCGATCCTCAATCTTTGTTACCACATAAATGTCAGAATATCCCTGGTGTTGTAGCGGTACCCCCAACCCCCAAGTGTAGTTCTAACCCCTGTACCCATGGTAATTAAATTCTTTCTCTGGTGTTGTAGTACTCCCCCCCAGCCCTCCAAGCACAATTCATGACTCACAACAGCCCAAAAATGACACTAATGCCTGGTGTTTTACAGACTCCCCACCTTGAAAGTACTGTCCATCCTCCAATCACGAGAGTAGGTACAGTGCGCGGGAGGTCAGCCCTCCTCTCACCACTCGGCTGGCCAGAAACTGCAGTAGCATTCATACATACCACAGTCATAAGCCAGCTGCAGTGCTGAGAAAGAGGCTGAGCTGGTTGCCAGCGATGTACCTAGTCTGTGTACGGGAAGATGGGCTGAGCAGTTTTGCCCAGGGGGGCACAAGTACAATGCCAGATATTCCTGTGATTGTGCTACTACTGAGGTTTGGGATCATGCTTGGGGTGTGTGTGATCACTAAAACACCAAGAAAATAATTAACTAAGTGGATATGGGGATCGATACTGCATTGGGGTGGGGGAGCCACTACAACACCAGAGACATGCTCTCATTAACACAACTACATCAGGTGGTGATCATGTTTGCAGGATGGGGGGACCACTACAACACAACACAGCACAAGTAATTCAATTTACGTGGGTATAGGGTTTTGTGAATCATGCTTAGGGGTTGTGGGGAACACTAGAACAGCTGGAACATGCTATCATTAACATGCCTACAGCAGTTGGGGACCATGCATGGGAATGCATGGAGTACTACTACATCATCAAAATTATAACATTAACATGGCTACAGCAGTCATGGATCATGCTTGGTGGGTAGCTAGACCAGTACAAAACCAGGGATATGCTGTCATTAATGGAGGTGCAAGGGTCACAGATTGTGCTTGAGGAGGGCAGAAGCAGTAGAACACCGGGAATATTATTAAACTAACGTGCTATGGAGTTCACAGATCATGCTGGCATGGGGGAGTTAGCCACTACCATGCCATGGATGACAATGCTTATTGGGTTACTGAAGGTCCAGGATCATGCTGGGAGGGTGGTACTGCTACATAACTGCCAGTTTTTTTCTTGCTGGTATTTAGCACCGCAGCACAGATCATGCTAATTCCTAAGGTGCGGTGCTATACATTTTGTATGCAGTAATACCTCCTGACTGTCACTACAATTCAGGGTGGTCCCTGATTTAGGCTCCAAATGTTACTGTGTCCCTTACAGACTATGTGTTACAGTAAGAGAACAGTGAGGATTTTTCTCAGACATTCATCTCATAATTGACTGTTACAGGGTGCTGCTGTTCCTGAAACTGCTTCTTAACAGAAATCTATTCATTGTATCAGCATTCTGAGACTATAGTTCTTAAACTGTGTCTGTTATTATTGCTCTTTGCCCTGATCATTTGAAGCCTTGTCCCTTCTGTTGTTGTTTAAATAACATTCCGGTTCTCTCAGTTTACTGTTACTGAGTCTAGCAATCTGTATGTGTGATAGAGATTTTAACTCTGGTGCTATTTTGCCCCTATGTCATTCAGTCTCTGTATCCTAATAAATAGTTTTCCTACACAACCATGTGGCTGTAGTGCAGATTTATTAATAAGGTAAAGTTAAATTACTTGTGTTGCATGGGGGAGGTAACTTCTCATGTCGAGTCCCATACACTATAAATGACAATGCGTGATGTACAGGTGATAACTATAGTGTAATTATCTCTTGTGGTTGCTAGGGTAACTGTAAACCTCTTGAGCTGTGCTGTCAAGTTTACTGATGCTGTAGCAACCACTTGAGGTGATTATACCATGGTTATCACCTCTACATCAGGGATTATCCTGTATATCTTCAACTGTTGTCATATGCAAGTGTGTACTGAGTTTACAATGGCTATTCAATTCAAGAACAATGGTTATAATATAAGTAGCACTGTTGAAGTGATAACAATTTAAATAATATTAATAACTTGTTTAGTTGTAATATTCATAGTAATACATTTGGCACTTAACATGGCTGTACCACAACAGCACAATACTTGACCAAGGAACATGTTAGGTTACAGATATATGTCAATTATTTATACAAAGTGTTCCTAAATAACTGACCATTTAAATGACACAGTTACTAAACTCCTTTTTATGTGAATTTCACAGGTCATCAGAGGCGCTCACCAACAGTTGCCAAGGTAGTCCCAGCACAGACAGAAGCTGTGGAGGCTGTGGACTCTGACTCAGAGAGTGTAATCTTTGTGGAGTCAGATGGTAAGAATACAGTTGTATTGACAATGTTGACTGCCTCCTGTCAGTACTTGTTGTGTATGACATTAGTAAACCTCTTTAAACAGTGAGGAACAGAAAGTTAAACATTTTCCCTGTGCCTGTAACTAACTGTCAAACTGACAAAGTTAGGTCACTGCACAAAACATGGCATATTGAAAAGGAATAGGTCAGGTGAAACAGTTTCTCAATAAAGCATGGGAATGAGAGAGCATTATCTGCAATTGTACTGTAGGAGAAACTTAGACCTGGAATAAGATAGCTCTGAATATTGAAATGAGGAAGTTCAACCCAGTACATGGAAAACACTGAAAACAGATGACAAGCTAGGCAGAGTCTAAGTATGTGAACAATGTGTTTCACCAGGAAATGTGTAGTCCTAGTACTGCTGCAGGCAGCAGTCTATGTGAAAGTATATTATTTCAAACTCTTACATGTTTACCAATGTGTTTCCATAGCACTAACAAGTTGGTATGGGTTTAGCGTGGAGGTAAACCGTTAACCGGTGTGAACACGTTTCTTGACATTTAAGTTTGTCATATTGAAAAGTGACATGGAAATGAGGTTACTTAGGTAGTGTTTGTTCAACTGTCAAAATTAGCATCTCATTGTGCATTCAGTATCATGCTGTTTGCACTGGGATAATGGTGTACAACTGCACTAAGTGTGCAGAAACATCTTGATGCTGCACAGTTAGGGGTTATATTATACAGTTTATAACACTGTAGTTTCACATGTGTTGGTACCTGCTGCTGAAGTATTACCGCACAGCTTACACACAGATCGTGGTGGTGGTGCTGTGTGCAAGTGTTATACTGTTGCATATGGTACACTACACAAGAGGCAGTCACAGTACCAATGTGGTAGTGGTGTGTCAGAACAGCACTGAGTATGGTGAGTAGGAGACTTGTGATGACTGCAGTATACTCAGTGACAGGCTCATCATGCAGGTATTCACTGGCAGTGCACATTACTGTTATGTTATTGTGTGACCTACATCTGGTATACCTCTGGAATGCCATGGTCACAGTGACATATACATGTACGACTTTGTGTGCTGTGAAACTTGTACAGGTGTGGCAAGAGAGTATGTAATATCAGAAAGGTGCAGTGCTGTTACAGTATAAGAAATAGTATGGCATATGAACTGTGTCATGTGTAGTAGTTTCGTGGCCAAACCTGTTTTCTGCAGAATATGGCAAGCAATACAGTCTACCCACAATATTGTCTATGATCCTAGAGTGGTGCATGTGTATGCTAGCGGGTATTAATGTGCTCAGAATACTGCTCTGCAGGTAATAGTATGATCTGCTTTTTAGTAACATTGACCGCCTTATGAAGTACAAATGGTAAGTATCAGTAATAAAGAGCATTTGTTTGTTATAGAGTGGGGTATGACAAGTCTGTTACCTTGTTGATTACAAGACATCACATGACTGTGATAAATGCTCCAGTATAGTGATTGTTACAGTGTAATTTCAGAATAAAAAGAGAAAAACAAGTTGCAGATTTAACTTGGGATGGGATATTCAAAAGGGTTGCAAATGGTGCAATACAGCTGAAACATGCGCAACCCAGTGATGTGTCCCAGTGCAATATTCAAAAAGGGATTATGCACTCCACAAATTCGCATGCACCATGGTGCATCATTAATGTATATGAAGGAAGTAAAGGTGATTGTGCCCATACATACTATGTACATCACTATATGAAGACCGGCATGTGATAAGCATATTCAGGTGCAACTGCTACTTGCGTCATACACACTAGAGTGGAACGAAAAAAGGAACAATGGCTGCCCAAACACAGGAGAGGTGCTGTATTGCAAAGTGCAAGACAGGAGCTGCTAGCTGTGAATGCAATCTGACCTCTGGTGGTATTGTGTGTTGCCATCATACCCTCCCCCCTCACATGTCAAATGCCAGGCTCTGCATTGGTTAACAATCCCTGGTGGCCCAATCAACCTACCCCAAGCTAATTTTGGCTCTACTGATATAAATATAGCCCTGGTGGACTAGTGCACACTCCAGCTTGCACAATTCTGGTCTTTCAATGATATCTATATAACACGGGTTGTACAGTGCAGCCTTGCCAGAAGCAAATCATGTGCTTCATAGATTAATCAGCACCCCTAGTGGTGTAGTGGTTGCATCCAGCCTGATTGTGTGTAATATGCTGAGACAGTGCTGTGGTGCATAGTGGTACCTGTCTACCCACCCAGACATCTGTTGCTGCCAGCCCCACTCAACCTTTCTGACTGTTGGTCAGCAGTTACCTATGTCCAAGCCACCTGGTTGATCACACACTAACACCATACAATATGACTGTACATGCATTGGTACACAGTGTGGGCCAATAGGCGTGTCGAATACAGTGTAGTAGAGAGTCCCAATGTGTTAATGAAACTATTGATTCACATATTATGACTGTGCAGTACGCTGCAGTGTGTACGATCAGTGGGCCATATTGTGGAGCAATCAGACTACTGTCACACTCTGTGCTATCAGTTGTTTGGTGTGTGGCTGCTTTGCAGGTGGGGAGCTGGTCTCTGCTGCTGACTGAGGGAGGGAGGAGGTTTTCATGACACAGTGGTAGAGCTGGTAGGGGGTATCACTATCGACCAGTGTACTGTTTCATTGTATTGCCTGGAATTGGTCTGGATGAAGCCACTGGGCCAACAGGCATCATGATGTATCCATTAAGGTTACAATTAGGCTGTGATAAGGGTCCAGTGTACCTCCAGGGTTAAGTATATTATGGTAAGTCTGCAGCCAGGCATGGGGTGGGATCCAGTGGAACGTTGCAGTTATATATATCATGGAAAGACCGTGAGCAGGTAATAGGTTATGGTTCATTGCATCACTATGGTTAGTTGCATACAGTAAGTCTGTGATTGGGTGAGTAGTTGGTTATACTTGACTAGCAGGAATATTTTCATATAGTAAGACTCTGACCAGGTGATGGGGTTGGCTGCAATGGACTACAAGGGACACTTTTAATGTTGGAAGGACGTGATTCAGCTAGGGGGTGCATTGATGGTGAAGGCCATGGCTTGTCAGTATCTAATGGTCACTGGCTGGCAGCGCACCACCCATGAGTCACTGGGAATCGGCTTGGTTGTATCAAATGGGGCCATAGTAACATAGAAATGTTCCCATTTCCACTTCCCATGGAATATGGCAACATGTGGATGTGCACTGCTGAATATCGTGGTTGTTGTACATAGTAGAACAGCATTTCTGCTGTGTAATCTCTCTACTATTGTGTGTTGACTTCCACTGGCACAGTGCCAGTGTGAGATGCATGATGCAGGTGGTGAAAGTGGCAAATTTTATTGTACTGACCATGACGCAGCACTGTTGCATATTGCTGTGTCAACTTTTTGGGCACACCCTAGTACTGCTCCAGCAGTGTACCACTATTTGATGCAGTGTGAATATTCTGTCCTTCTGTGTAATACAGTTTTTATAGTATTACTTTTAAGATGTTCTACACTGTGACATTTAGAATTGTAACATATTGTTGGATGACAGTATAACAGAATGTGATCTGTATGTAATATAGTAAAGGTTTTGTTAGATATTGCAATATTTCAATTATGATAATTAAATAAAGTTTTGATATTTTTTATAGTGTCCACGAAAGCTCTGGTGAGACCAGTGGTGCAGGTGAAGCAGGAGGAGAGTGCTACAGCAGAACGTAAGTATTACATCACAAGTATATAGTTGATATGTTATGATAAGTACATTTTTACAGCAAGTTATAGCCTATTATACAATGGGCATAGAAATGAAGTATGAATCGTCTAATCTCATTGGCTACTTGGCACACCTCTCCCATTGTAAAAGCTGCAGTCACCACATGGGAAGAGGTGATAGGCAACTGTATCTCTATAAAACCCATCTGAGCACTGAAATTGCCAAACAAAACTGTCATACTGAACCCCGATAAGCTGCTGTGTACCGCAGCTGAGTGTGAAAATGCAAACACACTTGACTTTAAAAATTTTACTGCTCCACAAACTAAGATGCCAGGCAGCCTCTTGAGCCATCACTGTTCGTAAATCAGTATGCCACGCATCTCGATCCACATGTCTCGACATCTTTGGCACTTGCATAGACAACCGTTTCACAAAATAAAAAATATCATTCGCTAAAAAAAAAAAAAATTATAGCTCATTCGCATTAAGAGACAAAACTCTACAAAGAGCAGACTCCTGAAAATCTAGCAGAAGAGAATTATACCTGCAATGTGCTCTCCATTAGCTTTTTGGCATCTCAACTGGCTCCTCGCTCACAACCCAGACCCCAAAAATACACTGCAACCGAGAATCATGAAGCAAAAGTGCACATGCTCAGTAGCAGTGCGGTCTAGCAATCAGGGAGTATTTTTTTCCAGCACAAAAATAACCACAGTAAAACTGGATAAAATAGGGTAAAAAAATGATTTATTATTTTCTATGTGCCCAACAAAAGAGGACATTGTATAATTTCAATATACCACTTGAGGATGTTGGTGATGCCAGAATTTACCCACGCCTGGTGTGTTTTGGACACTTGACTGTGCCTCATGGCCAAACAACACCCCAGGTTGTGGGTTAATGCTGGCATCACCAAAACCCTCTCTCGGTATATTGCTTAACTATATGGTAACTGAATGCAGAATCATTGTAACTTTCTGTATATTGTTCATGGTCAGTATTATTTAAGAGTTAGATGCCAGTGTCTGGTCTGTGATGTACACCACAAACTGGTAACTGCATATTAAAATTTCCACTGTTCAAACTGTGTCTGATGGATTGTTTATTGCAAAACAAGAGTAACATTTTGAGAGCTACACAGTCTGTGTATAATTCTAAGTAGTAATTAAAACATTTACTGTTGCTTTATATTCTACTATGTTATGTTGTGAAGAAAAACAAAAGAAATGTGTTTTATTGTATTTATTGTTTGGATATTGTGTCGCTTAATATGTATATAGGTCATATCTTAATGAAAGAGTTGGTGAAAGAACTGGGAAGTCTGATATTGAAATTGTAAACATTACTTGTAAGATACCATGTTTAAGATCAGTATAAGATGGGTCGTAAATCTTTGTTGTAGACAGGTACAGCACTAACTCGTTGCTATGTTAATGAAACTATTGTAAAGAACATTGACTAATATGTACTGGCTGAGATTGCAGTGTCAAGGTATACAACAGACATGTACTATTAATAACTTGTGCACAGAAAGAGTACGTGTACATTGTGGTACTTGCACAGACTTTAGAGGATAAAGCAATTTTATTTGTTCTATTCCTTACTGTCTTATACACAGTTAAGAATCATTGTATGAATCAAGAATGTGATACAGAAGGTTATATATAATATAAATGTAGCATATGCACAATTTCTGAAAACTCACAGAAGTTATTTATTTACGATACATCACATGTGACTAAGTAAGCAATAATACCCGACAGGGTGGGCATTATTGGGAAATACCAGACTGCCCATGGGTGTGATGAGGCCTGACGCCACAGGTGGAGGGCCTTTTAGCCCCTGGAAGGTCCTGTATTTCCCAATAATGCCCACCCTGGAGGATATTATTGCACTTAGAAAATGGCTTTCTTAGTAAGTTTTAAAGAAGTGGTAAAAGAAGAGAGGAAACGATTATAAAAAATGAATAGCATTAGCAAAAACAAAAGTATTGAAAAAATAGTCCATGTTTCTTTAAGGCTGTTCCAGGTTCTGTTGCTCTTCCCCACAGCTATCACCCCCCCCACTTCCCGACACACAGACATCCTCCTGAATAACTGGTAAATATCCAGTAGCAGTTTGTAGGCATCGTCTCATGTTTGTTTAAGATTTTTTTTTTAATTGGGCTGCAGTTGGACATTGCATCTGTTAAGAGTGAGACCTGTGGATGACAACTATGTGCCGTGAGGAACAGCCCCGAGGTAAATGATGCATTTTGTTTTAGCTTTGTAGTCAAATAAGTGTGGGAGCATGGTGGTTTGAGGGAGTTCTGGCGTCTGAGGTAGTAGAATGCTACAGTTTTAAAAATGCTGCTTCAGACTAACAAGCTGTTTGGAGCAACAGATTCATTTTACTTCCAGTTAAGCACAGTGCTGTGAGAGTGCAGTCGGAAGAGTGCAGCAGTGAGAAAAAAATATTTTGGCACTCTTCCCGACCACAGAATAAGTGGAGTGTTTTTTTTTTTTTATGCAGAGGGAGTGAGCTGATAGTGAAGGAGCGAGTGTGTGTGTGGGGGGGTACAGTTGCTCTCGCTAAGCGACAGAAAAACATGGTGGGGATTTTACATTTTTTCTGGTGGTTTGAGCCAATGACAAAGCAGGGTGAGCACCCCTGCACAAGCGTATGTGGTAAGGTGGCAGTTAGGCTGGTTCTAATTTTTTGCTGGGCATTTATTGAAAAATAAATGCCCAGCTTGGAGGTGGTATTAGCCAATCAGCACTGAGAATCCATTCTTGCCATTTTCTAATATGATATATAGAGTAACAAGAGTAACTTTTTAGAATTACTAGTTTATTGTATATTGCTAACAATACAGATCTATGTTTGCTTAAAATATGTACAGGAAAAAAATAAAACATTATTAGATGAAACACAAGAAAGAAAACTGAATATTTCCAATTACATATAAATGGATATTTTTTTGTGTCTTTACAGAATAAGATCTTAAAGAGACGTGCACTGTACGCTGCTGCTGTGTCCACAGGCTTGAGTAAAAGATGGATGGTATTAGACAAGAAACTGCTGCACTGCAGGAGGGGCAAGACAAATTATTGTCTCTCTTCACGGCGCAGCAGGCAACCATCAAACTAATGCACGAGCCTGTGGACACAGCAGCAGGTGGCAGTGTGCCAACTAGCACAACTTCACCTGCACCACCAACAGCAAGCATTGCTGAGACAGAGTAGCCAGCCTCCACAGCTTCATTTGTATCTCCCCCTTCCCCATGCCACTACAGCTTCCACTTTTGTTGCACCTCCACGTACTGTCCAACTTTCGGACTGGACTGCCTCGAGCAGCAGTACACCTCTCTTTGTAATGGACAGTATCTATCCTGTAAATAGTTTTACTTTTTCTAAATATAATTAAGTTTTATTTAAAATATTTGCAACAATGATTATTTTTGTTCTATTTTCTTTAAACAGTTTTAATAAGCTTAAATTGTTTGTATTTTTATTTGAATTTTATAAGTATTATTTATTTTTGTATGAAACAAAGATTTTATATTTTGTATGACATTTTATATTTTATATGATTTATTTTCTTACAAAAAACATTGCTTGTGTCTCATTTTTGCTTTATGGGGACCATCTGCTCAAAATGTATCATTACAAACTACTGCTTCTACTGACACGCTAACAAGGATGTAACAGATGATATTCTATAATTCAGTGAAAACTTTGTAACAGCTTTACGCTAATCTCTTATTTCAGATAGCTGAAGAGGTTAACAATATGCTGTTCAATATTTTTCATTGTTTTAAAACATGTTTATATTATTATAACAATACGGCAATACGACAGATTATGTTAATGGTAGTTAATAACTATGTAAGTAGATTTCACACTTGGGCACACGTTGTGTCATTATACAATGCTACAATGTCATAAGTAAAGTTGTGAACATAATTGTTGACCAACCGTTATTGTCTAATTAACAAACAGTGACATTTGTTATGCAGTACAAAATGAGAGACACATCACAGTTCAACTAACTTAGATTGTGAAGTGCATACTATTTCTTATCACTTGTTTTCAGAAAGGTATTTTAACATGTATACACTTGTTTGAACACTATCTTTAAAGTCAAGGTAGAGAGGTAGAACATGGAAAAATATGGAGATCTGTAACTGTGTTTGAGACAAACATGTCGCAACATGCTGTGTTGTATTACGATAGTACCAGTTACTGCAAAATCAAAGACTGTGAAACAGCAGCAAAATATTGCTTTTTGTGTGGTATTGCAATGCTAAGTACCTGGAACTGAAAAGCAGTAATAGTAATGCATAACTAGATAGATACCCAACACAGAAATATTATGTGCTAAGACAACAATCGAAGTATTGATATGTGTCACATTTCATCACTGTGGGTGTAAATGTTAGTTCTGGGATTTTTGTAACACTTGCCATTGATATGTCATACATGCATAGAGAGAGGGGAGGTGGGCAGAGGGAGACAGTGAAAAGGCAGAGTTACTGAATGAATACTTTTGCTCAGTATTCACAAAAGAAGATGAGGAGGAGTTACCTAAACCAGACAATAGAAGCACTCTGGGTAAGAGGGTTGACACCAGTCCATTTACAGAAGAAAGTGTCCTGAAAGAACTCCTAAAACTCAAGGTGGACAAAGCAATGGGGCCTGACAGGATTCACCCCAGAATCATAAAAGAACTAAGGGAGGACCTAGTGACACCACTGATCACACTTTTTAACAAACCATGGGAGGATGGGGTGGTACCTGAGGACTGGAGGAGGGCAGATGTGATTCCCCTTCATAAAAGTGGGAGCAAGGCAGAAGCAGGAAACTACAGACCTGCAAGTTTGACCTCAGTGGTAGGGAAAATGATGGAATCACTTCTGAAAGAAAGACTTGTTGAGTACCTAGAGGCCAGCGGGGCACAGGACAAAAAGCAGCATGGATTTACAACAGGAAGGTCATGTCAGATGAATCTAATAGATTTCTTTGACTGGGTGACCAAAGTAATAGACCAGGGAGGGGCTGTGGATATGGCCTACCTAGACTTTAGCAAGGCATTTGACACAGTCCCACACAAAAGATTGATAATCAAGTTATCCAGCCTGGGAGTGGGTCCCAGGGTGGTATCCTGGGTAGCAAACTGGCTGTACAACAGGACACAGAAGGTAATAGTGAATGGAACACATTCCGAAGAAAGGGCTCACATTTCTACCTCAGGGCTCAGTACTAGGTCCAGTCCTCTTTAACATCTTTATACGTGACATTGCAGAGGGTCTGGAGGGAAAGGTATGCCTCTTTGCAGATGACACAAAGATCTATAACAGAGTTGATACACAAGGGGGGTAGAAAGGATGAGAAGGGACTTGGCAAGGTTGGAGGAATGGTCAGACATATGGCAACTTAGATTCAACGCAAAGAAGTGCAAAGTAATGCACCTGGGAAACAAAACCCAGAAGAAGCGTACACAGCAGGGGAGGTACTAACAACAACAACAATGGAAAGGGACCTGGGGTAGTCATATCAGATGATCTAAAGGTGGGTAAGCAATGTGAGAAGTCAGCACGAGAGCCAGGGGATACTGAGTGCATAGGAAGGCATCACAAGTAGAAAATGGAAGTGTTATCCCTCTGTACAGACAGTTGGTGAGACCCCATCTGGAGTACTGTGTGCAGTTTGGAGACCTCATCTATGCAAGGACATAGACAGGATGGAAGCAGTCCAGAGGAGGGTAACTAAAATGGTGCAGGGTCTGCATCAGAAACCATATGAAGATGAAAGGAGGGATGGGGGGACATGATAGAAATGTTCAAGTACCTCAAGGGAATCAACAAATTCCAGGAGGGCAGCATATTTCAGAAAAAGAGATGTGTAAGAACAAGGGGGCACAATTTAAAGATAGAGGGGGGATGGTTCAGGGGTAATGTAAGGAAATTTTTTTTCATGGAGAGAGTGGTAGACGCATGGAACCACCTTCCTGGAGAGGCTGTGGGGTCTAAAGCAGTGGAGGAATTCAAACATGCATGGGACACACATAAGGCAATTATAGTGGGTGGTGGCAGGAAGTAGGCTGTTGGTTAACTAAAATCTGCAGTTTATCCAGTAGGTAGGGAAATGGGCAGACTGGGTGGGCCAAGTGGTCCTTATCTGCCATCAAAGTCTATGTTTCTATGTTTCTATGCAATCATGTGGTGGGTTCACAGCATGCCAAAGGTGTGCACTCCCACTACTGTATGCATAATGCTAATTATTTGCTGGTAGTATGGGGTGTGAAGTATGTGCTCTATGACCACTGCATTCATACACCAAATCATGTGGTGGGAGTGGAAGGGCAGAAGGGTACACAGTAGCAGCACTGCATCCATTCAGCTAATCATGTGGTAATAATGTATATCTTGAAGGGTCCGTCCCCGTACCACTGCATCCATATGACAAATCACATGCTGACACTGCATTGCCTGGAGGACCTGTACTGCCAGCACAGTATCCATACACCAAATAATATGATGAGAGCATGGCAGCCAAAGGGGCCGGAGTACCAGCATTGCATTCATACAGTGAATGATGTGCTGGGATTGCGCAGCTGCACTGCCACATTTCTACTTAGTAGTTATACTTCTCATTCTCAAAAAGAAGAGAAATTCATGGCAAAAAACACCATTTAATGCATCAGTTAGGGTTGTTTCACAGTGAAAAAAGTGAGGAAATTTGGTGATAGGGTTGAAAACCCTAACTCCAAATTCATCCCCCAGCACCACACACACACAGGCACACACACACATGCAAGTGGGGGGGTGGACCAAGGCAACACGACTAATGACAGACGACCAGCAGCAGGTGACAGAAATAAAAAACAATTGTCTAAATGTACTACAAGACATCCCCACCCACATGACCAGGTACTGCATGCTCAGTGGAGATCAACAGCAAAACTGAAGCCATGTACACCAAATGTACACATCCCTGATTGCAGGTGCACACAACGTACCACACTTAGTAGTTGCATGGCCTTATCTAGTGATGCCCCACAACCCACCACACCTGGTACTGCACTGTGACTGGACATCAATGATGCAAGTCTCTGATTGCAGTTGTACAAAAGTTTGTATGCTTATGAGTAAACAGAAATAAAGACAACAGCATAAATTTACTAAAAGACACATTCATCATGAAGATACAAGAACTGTTGCATTTCAGTACGTAATTGACATAGTAGTAAATTTACTGTATCTGTCCACTCCAGATACAGAGGCTGATCTCAAGGTACGGTAAAACTATTGCTGTAGAAGGCTGTGCAACTGCTAATGTCAGCATCAGATGTACAGTTTCAGTGATATAGGTGTACTGTTCTTGGACATATACATACCTTCAGTGTGTTATTATAGTAAGAATGCAGTAACTGGTCTGTTTAAGAAAGAGTGGAATTAGCTGGCTCAGGCCAACCAACTTCTAAATGTCCTAACATTACTGTACCTACAATCACATAGGTGTATCACGGATGTCTATAGGCTCAATTTTGCTGTAAGTCTGTACTGAAGATGTACTACCTGGGATAGAAATGCCATTGCCTCTGTGACGCCTCTGTTATCGAAATTGTGGAAAGCTGAGTATCATTGCAATGAGTGATCTGTATCATTCATGCCCACAGTCTAACTTTTTGTAGTTGCTCTACACTCAGATTGTAGTACCTAGTCGTTGGGTTCGGTAGACCATTCTGTTACTGATGCCAGCAACGTGATAACTATGTAAACTATACTACACCAGCAATCAAGTAGGTATACCATAGATATAAACAGAATTTGTTTTACTGTAGCTTTTAGTCACAATAGAATAAGTGTTGCAGGATGAGGGGGGCATTCTCTACCACAGAGTCTGTGAGTTATAATTGTACTAACCTTGGCAAGGCTGCAATCATCAATTTGCAGTGTTGATCTTCATGGGTTAATTTTAACTGGGGTTCTGTAGTAACTACACAGTAACTGGTCTGAGTGGGTGGGGCACTGCTTTGTGAAGGTCCTCCAGCACCTAACAGTGGAAGTTGTGTATACATGAAATCAACCACACATATTCCTGTACAGCTACTTACTTTTGCTGTACTCTATAGCTGAAGTGCAGTACCAGGTGTGGTGGGGTGTGGGGCATCACTAGGTAAGGCCATGCAACTACTAAGTGTGGTACGTTGTGTGCACCTGCAGTCAGGGATGTGTACGTTTGGTGTACATGGCCTCAGTTTTGCTGTTGATCTCCACTGAGCATGCAGTACCTGGTCAGGTGGGTGGGGATGTCTTGTAGTACATTTAGACAATTGTTTCTTATTTCTGTCACCTGCTTCTGGTTGTCTGTCATTGGTCATGTTGCCTTGGTCCTCCCTCCTACTTGCATATGTGTGTGTGTATGTGTCTGTGTGTGTGTATGGTGCTGGGGGGTGAATTCAGAGTTAGGGTTTTCAACCCTAATACCGAATTTCCTCACTTTTGTTACTGTGGAACAACCCTAACTGATGCATTAAATGGAGTTTTTTGCCTTGAATATATATATATTATAGCTGCACGGTAGTGCAGCTATAGTTAGGGTTGAGTAACCCATTTAAGGTTAAATGGTGACATTTTACACCTTAATAACTTTGCCACCATACATTCAGTTTGCCTGAAATTTGGTAGGTGCAGGGCGTTAGCACAGATCTTGGGATCTACCAAATTTTGTACCAGTCATATATACGGTTTCAGAGTTATTAGGTGACATCTTGGAGTGCATTTACGCTTTTTTGTGCATTCTTTGCTCACGACTACAGGTCGAACGGTTTGTGCCACCAGCTGGAAAATGTCAGAAAACATATAGGAGAATGGGGTGAGAATTAGGACCAACAACCTCAATGCACACCCCGATGCCGGTTAGGGGTGTGGGAGGAGGGGTCCAATGGGGGCTTTCAAACCTAACACCAAATTTCTTCGCTTTTGTCGCTGTGGAACAATCCTAACTAATGCATTAAATGGAGTTTTTTGCCTCTAATTTCCCTTCTTTTTGAGAATGACGACGAGAAATAGTGAATGTAATGCGGTGGAAAAGCAACGCAAACAGAAGCGCTAACAGTGGCACACATGGTAACGCAAGCGCGAATGAGAACACAAAGATTAATGCACACGGTGGCGTAGACGGGAACGGTAACACCAAGGGGGGATATAAACACAAGTGGAAACATTAACTGTAACAGTAATGGAAGCGCATACCCTGTGTTTTCCAAACAGGTGCATACAGAAAAACAGTGTGTACAAAGAATGTATGCATTGTAATTGGGATCGAAGCTTAAAATGAGCTTTGGAAGTAGTTAATTGGTAATATCTTAGCAACCGCACGACATAGAAAACAAATAAAAATTTCCCAGAAATCATTATTTTCCTGGCTACTGTTTTGAGTTGCATAGCCCATTGGGCTATGCAACTCATGACAAAAAAAATCTGTATCTCACACCGTTTTTGAGATACGAGCCCCGAAATGCGCGGCGTACACCACCATGTTAGTCTATGGGAAAAAATGCCAACTTTGTAGTATTGTAACTTGGCAGCTATGCAATATTTTTTCACCAAAGCAATAAAATGCCCATCTGTGAGATGTTGGCTGCCTTCCCTCCAAATTTCAGCTCAAAAGACCAAACCGTTCTTTCGCAGCAGGGTGGCAAAAAATTCCTGTCATTTTGGCCAAGTCTGAAAAAGTAGCATCTTAATTTGCTGCAATTTTCACAAAATTTTGCAAAAATGTGTTGCCTGCGACACTACTTTGCGACACTACTGGTTTCAGAAATTTAAAAAACATATTTCTGTGGTGTTTTACCCCAAAATAAAGACATGGCTAGCAGCCTCAGGGTCCGACTAGGTGAACACAAAAAGAATTGTGTCCCTAGAGGGTCCCACATTTAAATGCCAAGAATTTTTCTGATCACCAACTGAAAACAAAATGGTGGATTTGTGACACTACTTGGGCCATTTGCGACACTAGAAAGTGCATTTGCGACACTGTCGAACTTTTTGTTAACTTTTCCCTTTGACTTATAATGGGAACTTGTTTTTTGAATAACTTTTGAACCGTTTAATATTTTTTCATGAAATCTTCAAAAGGCACATTGGGGACCCTGGCCACATGTTCCCTGAAGTTTTTGGACCAGTCACCCAAACCTTGTGACCTGTAGGCGAGAGCAAACAATTCACAAAAAAGCGTAAACGCACATTTCATTGGTGCTTAATAACTCCGCAGCCATATATCAGACCAGTACAAAACTTGGCAGATACCAAGATCTACCATGTCCAATCATGCATACCATATTTCAGGCAAATCTGTTGAATGGTGGCAAAGTTATTAAGGTGCACAGTTTGAACCTTTAACCTTAAAATGGCTCCTCAACCCCAACTATGGTAGCATCACCGTGCTACCATAATATATTATAGCTGCGCAGTAGTCATGTCTCTATTTGGGGGTTAAACACCCCAGAAACATGTTTTTCAAATTTTTGTAAAAAGTAGTGTCGCACTCACGAGTTTCCGTTACCGTTCGTGTCACCGTTCCTGTGTACGCCACCATGTGTGTTACGGCTTGCATTGCTGTTACCATTTGCATTTCTATTACTGTTTATGTTTTGATTTTCTTTTGCATCAGACTGTGCATTGCCATTTGCATTTGCAGCTGCCCTTCCATTTGCATTTGCATGTGTCTTTCATTTTTCATCATCGTCGCTGTTACCGTTACCATTGGTGTTTCCAATCATGTTACCGTGACCGTGTTAGCACTTCTGTTTGCGTTGCTCTTCCTGCTACTATGTCACAAGACATCACGTGCCGCTGCATTACATTCACTATTTCTCATCATCATTCTTTAAAAAAAACGGAAATTAGAGGCAAAAAAAATCCATTTAATGCATTAGTCAGGGTTGTTCCACAGTGACAAAAGTGAGGAAATTTGGTGTTAGGGTTGAAAGCCCCCTTGGACCCCCAGTCCACCCCCCCAACCAGCATTGGGGGTACACATTGGGGTCATTGGTCCTAACTTTCACCCCATTCTCCTATACCTCTGGTTCTTCACACATGTGATGGGGTGAGAGTTAGGGCTGAGGACCCCAATGTGCACCCCAATGCCGGTTGGAGGGGGTGGACTGGGGGGGTGCAAGGTGGGCTTTCAACCCTAACACTGAATTTCCTCACTTTTGTAGCTGTGGAACAACCCTAACTAATGCATTAAATGGAGTTTTTTGCCTCTAATATATATATATATATATATATATATATATGTGTGTGTTTGTGTATTCTTCACAAAAAATGTCAATAATGCATCAGTTAAGGTGGGTACCAAAGTGACAAAAGCAGGGAAATGAGGTGTTAGGGTTTCCAACCCTAATGCCTCATCCTCAGGGTTTCCACCCCGACTACCCCACCCCATCCCCCACCTCACCCCATTCCCCCACCCTCCAGCCAACAACATGCGTCAGGGTATGCCATGGGGTCATACTCTCACTCCATTCCATGTGTAAACATGCTTACAAGCTACAGTATAAGACAATGGGGTGAAAGACAGGTCACATGACCCCTTGGCACACCCCAACACCAGCTGGCATCTGGAGGGTTGGGGGATGGGGAGTGGCAGGGGTGGGAACCCTGGTGGTTTGGTGTCTGGATTGGAAACCTTAGCACCTCATTTCCCTGCTTTTGTCATTGTGGTATCCACCCTAACTGATGCATTAACAAAGTTTTTTGCAAAGAATTTCCCTTCTGTTTCAGATAGTATAATTGTATCCTCATTTTACTGTGGGGGCAAAGAGTCCTTTGGACCCTGCTCTCCCATCCCTCCATCGAGATAGTACAACAGTATCAATATGTTATGGTGGGAGTGCAAGGTCCTTTGGACCCTGCACTTCCATCTCTCCATCCAGATATTACAACAGTGTGAAACACTGGCAAAGTTACAAATGTGCATAGAAACTGCGCAACTCACGCTCGCAATGCACTCATTTTTTGGAATTTTTTCACCAGATTTTCATCATCAGCATTACGGGACCTCACCTCATGAACAGTCCAACTGTGATTTTCTTAATCCATCCCAAAAGTTGATTTCACACAGAGGCCGTGCCATTCTGTGCCACAGGTGTGAAATCACATTCCAGACAGGATGTGCAAAATTACAGCTATTCTCTCCATAAGGTGGTGTAAAAAAATGGCAATGTTGAAAATCTGGAGTAAAAATATGAAAAATTGGCACCGTTATGAGAGTGCGTAGAAAGTGCACAAGATTTCTTGCAATGCAGGCTCAGAAGGGTAACTGCAAAATGCTGTTTGGCAACATAAACTCAGAAAAAAACCAGGAATGTAGGGTAGGTCCCATCACTACTGATGATTCAGTTCTTTTGCATCCAAAAGAAATGGTTGAGTTTTTTAACTCATATTTTTGTTAAGCCTTCAGCCCTGGTACTAACGTAGTTAACTATACAGTCCCAGACAGTCAGTTACCTTATAACATGGATATTTCATTAGACAATAGCAAAAACAAACTAAAAGAAATAAAGAAAGGTTCATCTTCTGGTCCTGATGGTATCCCTGGTAATTTAATATCAGTAATGAAAGATCACATCTGCATACCTCTCAAAATTATTTTTGACAAAAGTTTAAATACAGGTACTGTCCCCACTGAATGGAAACAGGCGAATGTGATTCCTTTATTCAAGAAAGGGCCAAGAGCTCACCAGGTAATTGTCATCTGATCAGTTTAACCCCCATTTTTTGTAAGTTGCTGGAGTGTATTATTAAAAATGAACCGACATCTGTTGTGTCAGGTTTAGATCAATCCCAGCACAGGTTTGCTAAAGTTTGATCATGTGCAATAAACCTAGTGAGCTTCTATAATTTCGTTATTGAATAGTTGGATAAAGGTAAATCATGTGATGTTATTCTTTTAGATTTTAGAAAAGCATTTGACTCAGCTCCACACAGGGCTTTAATTCAAAAGCTACAGTTTTGTGGCATTAAGCACTTTTATATTAAGTGGATTGCAAACTGGTTATCAGATAGGAAGCAAAGAGTGATTATCGATGGACATACATCTATTTGGAAAAATGCTGAAAGTGGTGTTCCACAGGGATCTGTCCTGGCTCCAGTAATCTTTCAGATTTTCATATCTGACCTATCCAATAACATGCAAAGTAGCATCACAAAATACACAGATGACAGTAAATTTGCCAATATCTGTTCAAGCACAGAAGAATATATCATTATTCAAGAGGATCTAAGCAAGTTAGAAGCCATGTCAATAAAATGGAATTTGCATTTTAATACATCCAAATGCAGTGTTCTACATTTTGGAAAACATAACTTAAAAAGTAAATACCATCCTTATAATACTCCCTTAGTAAATAAAGATACTGAAATAGACTTGGGGATTAGGGTTGACTCTTGTCTAGACTTTGACACACACATTACGAATACAATTAGTAAAGCAAACAAAACATGGTGGTCTATTCACCATAATATAACATCAAAAAGACCTGACATCTTGCTGCCTCTATATAGAGCATATGTAAGACCCTATTTTGACTACATTTCACAATTGTGGAATCCTTCCAGAAGGAGGGACATTGTTAGAATTGAAAAGGTCCAGAGAAGGGTGACTAAATCTATTATTTGTAAAAAAAAACCCTCTCATATGAGGACAGACTTACTAAATTTAACTTGATGTTGCTAGAGAACCTGAGACTCAGAGGTGATCTCCTATTTGTTTGGGACATTGTTCATGACCCTTACTTATTAGTTGAATGTGGTCTAGATTTTAAGCAAATACAAGTTAATACTAGAGGCCACCCATTGTAACTTGCAAGGAATAAATGTAATTCTAAGAAAAGGGCCTATTACTTTTCTCAGAGAGTTGTTCGACCATGGAACATGCTCCCCTTGGAGATTATTGTTAGCAACAATAAGACCACTTTCAAAAATAGACTCGATAACTACATGAGATCAGGAAAGCTTTTAAAATTCTATATGTGAGCCTTGAAGCTCCATGGGCCTAACAGCCTTTTACTTCTTTTAGTTCTTAATATGGTTCTTAGTATGGTTCATTTTTGGGGAATTGTTTCACCAAATTTTCAACATGGGCCTTATGGGTCCTCCCCTCATGAACAGTAGCACTGTCATTTTGTTAATCCATCCCAAATGTTGATTTTGTATAGCAACCACGCCATTCTGCGCCACAGGTGCAAAAACACATTTTGGGCAGGATATGAAAAATGACAGCTATACCGTTCATAAGGAGGTGTTAAAAAATGGCAATGTTGATAATCTGTAGTGAAAATATTAAAAATTGGTGAAGTTATGAGCTTGTGTAGAAATTGCATAATGCAGTCATTTTTGAGAATTTTTCACCAAAATTGCAACATGGGATTTCTGGGACCCCACCTCATGAACAGTGGCACTGTCATTTTGTGAATCAGTCCCAAAAGGTGATTCTGTGCATCGACTGTGAAATCCCTTTCTGGACTGAGAAACAAAATGACAGTGACATTGTTCATGAGGAGGGGTCCCAAGAACCCCACATTGAAAATTTGGGGCCAAAATTCCTAAAATTGGCTGAGATATCAACCTAAGTTGAGACCCCCATTGAGTCAGCACTTACCCGATTCCTTATTTTGCAGTTCAGCTTTGAAGAGCACAGACATGTACCGGTCAAGAGAAGACTGCAGCTCCCATCCTCCAGAGGGTAAGTATAGGTGAGTGGTGGTGCAGAAGGTGGGTGCACAGAGGGATGGTGGGGAAGGGGGAAGGGAATAGGTGAGACAACAATGGACCATTTTCTTCATTACAGGTAAAAAATAAAAATAAAACATACTTTGAGGGACAGTTTTCTTCATTGACAGGAACAAAACATTAAAGCAATTTGGTCACACTGGGGTGGGCTCCCAGTGTGCCACTTGAGTTGAGGGTGGCATACATGACTGGGCACATTGGGGTGGGATCCCAGTGTGCCACATACGTTTTGGGGGATCATCATGCCAACAGGGGGATTGGGCACCCCAGCTGGCAATAAGAGTGGGCTGAGGGGTCATCTGACACTGGGAATGGGCATCCCAGTGTCAAAAAGGTTGAACTTCAAAAAAATTAATATATTGGCACACTGGGGTGGGCTCCCAATGTGCCACAATACTGGGGGGGGAGGGATAGAGATTGACACGAGGATCAGGCACCCCCATGTCAGAGAATGGGACAGGTGGACTAGATCGATGCAGGATCCTGCATCTAAATGTGTGCAAATTTCGATCGGGGATCCTGCATCAAAGTATTGTAATGTGCTGCACAATGCTTTTATATAGGAAAGCACTGTGTGGCTCATTAAAGTACTTCAATGCAGGACCCTGCATTGAAATTAGCTCACATTTTGATGCAGGATTCTGCACTGAAGAAAAGACCTTGGGAGACAGTTTTCTCCTTTTCACAGGTTTTCATACATAAATAATACATTTGGGCACACTGTGATGGGCTCTCAGTATGCCCAGTAGACACCATGTATTGTGCACACAAAATGCATGGAGTGGGTCTTCCATGACTCTGCAGCCGGCAGCATGAGTTCCAGCTGAGGCTGCAGAAGTCAAGAAAATACCACTCTTCACATACAGAGAACAGACTCCAAGCCATTCTCTGCATAAGCTGGCACCCAAGAGAAAAACTTCTTTGGGTCCAGCTCAAAAAACACATAAAATCATCAGAAAACAACTAAAGAAATTCTCTTTAGTTGTTTTCTGATATTTGTTTGTGTTTAAAATGTTCGGTACTTCAACATCCTCGCTAATCGGCAAAATAAGATGGCGGCCGCAACACAGCTCAATCGATCACAGAACTGTGAACTGTTCGAAAAATACCAGCAATCTTTGTGAAAAGAAGGTGGTATTTTTCACACAGTAGTCCTATTGTTCTAAAATAAGCTATTTTTTGCACAATACTCTTATTGTGCGAAAAATAAATCTTTTGTGCCTGACATATACATTTTCCCGTAGGAAATACTGGGAAAATTACAAATGTCATAACTTTTAAATGGATTAATATTTTTTCACCAAACCATCAAAAGGCACATCTGTGACCCACGGGTGTTCTGTTCTCAAAATTTCAGACCAGTATCTAAAGCAGTTTCTGAGATCCAGGGTGACAAAGAATGTTAAAAAAATGGATTTCTCTGTATTTTTTTCAACACTCTCAAATACCACTGGATAAATTCCCATGACACTTGGCAAATCAAGAGTCCTATATCTAGAGATTATGTATGCCAAATCTCATGCAAATCCATTTTACAGCTCCAACATTAATAAGGTTCAAAGTTTTGACTTCAACATAGAAGTACCATTTCATCATAACTATACTGGCATGTCCACTCCAGTATAAAATATATATCCCTTACAAAAAACTTTGTTTAATGCATCAGTTAGGGTTAAAGTGACAAAAGTGGGGAAATGAGATGTTAGGGAAAAGCTCCTTATCCTCCCCACAACCACCCCACCCCCCAATCCTCCACAGACCGACAGACACCAGAGTGTGTTATGGTGTCACGAGACCCAACTCTCACCCCATTCCATGTGTAAACAGGTTGACATGCTACAGTAAAGGAGAATGGGGTGCGAGTTAGGCCTCACGACCCCATGGCATATCCTGGCATCTGTCGGTCTGTGGAGGATGGGGGGTGGGCCTTTGACAGCTCACGGACTAGGATTTTGTCAGCTTATGATAGGGGATTCAGAAACCCAATCCCCTTTTGTGAGCTGCCAAAATCCCAGTGCGTGAGCCAATCCTCTATCATGAGGCTGCAAAATCCTAGACTGTAAGTTACTCCTCATCTGCAAGAAGGGCCATGTGGTCACAAAGTGACGGTCAAGGATTTTATTGCCTCACAAAAGGAGATTGGCTTGTGGACTGGGATTTTGTCAGCTGGCGAAAGAGGATTGGAAGCTAGTCGTGAAAGAAGAATTTCAAAATTTGACATAGCCTTTTTTTGGCCAAAACAAAGTAAACCAATGTATAGGATTGTAGAGGATGTCACCATGAACAAAGCCCATGCCTTATTGCAACAAGAAGTCACCATGGAGGAAGCTACAACATTTTATTTGGGGAAAAAAACTGAAAACAAGATGGCAGCTTGCAGACAAGGAATTTTTCCTCACAGACTAAGATTTTTTAAATCCCCTTTCGTGAGCTGACAAAATCCTTGACTGTGAGCCCAATCCTCTTTCACAAAACATACATCTAAATTTTGGAGTGAACTGAGCATGCTCAGAACCCAAAATTTAAAAATTAATTAACTTTAGAACAGATTAATATTTGTTAACCAAACCAATGCTAGATTGTTCTTTCACCTAATCTCTTTGCATGTTCCAAATTTCAGACCAAAGCACCAAATGGTGTGGTCACAATGTGATAGGCAAAAAACATGACAAAAGTGAAAAACATGTTTTTCAGTGCTTTGCTGCACAGAAACTGTAAGTCTGACTAAAACACAACTTAGCAGATCAAGAGAGCTGCCAAACCAAACTACGCATTCCAAATTTTGTGCAAATCTGTTGCATGGTTGCAAGTTATTGATGTGCAAAAATTGGGGTTAATATTAAAGTGCTACCAACTCTATCTATGGTGGTATTATTGTATATATATATATATATATATATATATATATATATATATATATATATATATATATATATATATATATATATATATAATATAGCATACAATAGTGCTATCATAGTTAGGGTTGAGAAGCCATTTACATGTTAAACCTAAAATTTTGCACCTTAATAACTGCAACCGTTCAATGGACTTGCCTTAAATTTGGAAAACATGATCAAGAACCACACATCTTGGGCTCTGCTAACTTTTGTAGTGTTTGGATGTATGGCTGTGGAGTTATTAGGCATGATCTGCGCGCATGTTTACCCTTTTTTGAATTCTTTGCTCGTCCCTACAGGTCGCACGATTTGCATGACTGGTCCAAAATCTTCAGGGAACGTGCGGCAGGGGTCCCTGATGTGCCTTTTGAAGATTTTGTGAAAACATATTAAACGGTTCAAAAGTTATTCAAAAAACAAGTTCCCATTATAAGTCAATCGGAAAAGTTAACAAAAAGTTCGACAGTGTCGCAAATGCACTTTTTAGTGTCGCAAAGGGCCCTAGTAGTGTCGCAAATCTGCCATTTTGTTTTTAGTTAGTGACCAGAAAAATGCTTGGCATTTAAATTTGGGACCCTCTAGCAACACAATTATTTTTGTGTTTACCTAGTTGGACCCTGAGGATGCTAGGCATGTCTTTATTTTGAGGTTAAATGCCCTAGAAATATGTTTTTCCAATTTCTGAAAAAAGTAGTGTTGCAAAGTAGTGTCATACGCACAACACTTTCACAAATGCTTGCGAAAGCTGTCGCAAATCACGACACTACTTTTTCAGATTATGGCCAAAATGACAGCAGTTCTTTCCCACCCTGCTGCAAATGAATGGTTTGGTCTTTTGGGCTGACATTTGGTGGGAAGGCAGCCAACATCTCAGATGTGCCTTGTGGTGGTTTGGTGACAAAATATTGCATGGATGCAAAGTTACAGTACTCCGAAGTTGACACTTTTTCCCATAGACTAACATTGTGGCATCCGCTGCATTACAGGAATTCTTTGCCACCCTGTTGCAAAATAACGGTTTGGTCTTTTAGACTGAAATTTGGAGGGAAGAAAGCCAACATCCCACAGATGTGCTTTTTGGTGGTTTGGTGAAAAAATATTACAGGGAGGCAAAGTTATGGCACTCTGAACTTATCTTTTTTTCCCCATAGGATAACATTACAGCATTTGCCGCGCCTTTCAGGGCCCGTATCTCAGAAACGGTGCGAGATGCAGACTTTTCGTTGAAAACAGGGGCTATGTACAAAACTAGCCAGGAAAGTGATAAATCATATGACTTTTAATTTTTTTTCTATGTCGTACGGTTCCTGAGATATAAGCAATTTAGTATTCCAAGTCCTCATTTTCTGCTCCGAGACCCATTATTATGCATACATTCTTTATACTCACTGTATTTCTATATGCAGCTTTTGGGGAAAACCAGTGTGTGTGCTTACATAACTGTTACCCGTCTACGTCACCATGTGCGTTACCCTTTGCTTTTTCATTTGCGCTTGCGTTTGCGTTATTTTAACCATTTGTGTCTACAGTACTGTTTATCTTTGTGTTTCTCTTTGCGTCACCATGCACATTACCATTTGTGTTTGTGGGCACTGTGTTACTATGTAACAAGACATCACATGACAAAAGCGTGGGCCCCGCACTCCCGTCACTGTATTACATTCACTATTTCTCAGAGTAATTCTCAAAAAGAAGGGAAATTAGAGAGAAACACTCTGTTTACTGCATCCGTTAGTGTTGTTCCACAGCGACAGAAGTGAGGAAATTCTGTGTTAGGGTTCAAAAGCATAACTGTGCATTCACCCCCCACACCCCCAGCACCACAGACACACAGAGACACCCACACACATGGAAGTAGGGGGGAGAACCAAGGCAACAAGACCAATCACAGGCAACCAGCAGGAAGTGTCAGAAATAAAATACAACTGTCTAAATGTACTACAAGAGATCCCCAGTCCTTGAGAGTACATACTTCATGTTCAGCATACATCCTCGGCAAAATTGAGGCCATGTACAGCAATGGTACACGTTTCTGATTCAAGGTACACACAAGTTACCACAGTTAGGAGTTGTATGGCCTTAGTTAGCAATGTCCCACACCTCGCTACACCAGCTAATACTCCCTAACTGGAGAGCCACAGGAAAACTAATGGTGGTACACACTAGTTAACACAGTTAGGAATTATAGGACCTCTGTCAGGTAATGCCCCACCCGCTAGCCCACATACTGCATACTGAGTGGAGAGCCACAGCAAAAATATGCCTATGGACATGAATAGTGTAGCTTCATCTTTGCAGCTGTAGAGAAGTTAGCACACTTAGGAGTTGCATGATCTAATGGGTGGGGGGCTGCACCTCCAGAGACCCACAGCATAGCTGAGGATGTGGACATCAATTGTACAGCTCAGTGACTGTAGACACAGTCAAGTTATCACAGTTAGGATTTGCATGCTATGATACAGGCAATGCACCCCCCATCTGAGTACATACTGCATCCTGAGTGCTGAGTCACAGCAAAAGTGAGGTGATGGACATCAATGGTACACCTGTGTAATTGTAGGTACACTCCAGTTAGCACAGTTAGGAGTTGCATGGACTTAGCCAGGCAGTTCCACCACATATAGCAGTTGCTGCATCCTGATTGTACAACCACAGCTGTATTGCCTTAGGTAGCAATGTTGCACAGTTCAGCACGGCAGCTACTGCACCCTGACTGCAGAGTCACAGGGAAAGTAAGGGTGGTACATAGTAGTTAACACAATTAGGAATTAGATGACCTCTGTCAGTTAATGAACCAGCCCCTAGCCCACATATCTATACTGATTGGAGAGCCACAGCAAAAATAAGCCCATGGACATGAACAGTGTAGCTCTGTCATTGCAGGTGTACAGAAGTTAGCACACTTAGGAGTTACACAGTCTCATGGGGTGGGGGACTACACCTCCAGACCACTTGCTGCATGTCAAACAAAGAGCCACAGGCAAAGAAGGGTGATGCAGATCAGTTGTACACCTCCCTGATTACAGGTACAATGTAGCTAGCACAGTTATCACTTGAATGGCCTCAGCCAGGCAATGCCTTTCCAAACTGCGACACCAGGTACTGGATCCTCAGTAGAGACCCACAGCACAGCTGAGGGTATGGACATCAATGGTAGACATCAGTGATTGCAGGGACACTCAAGTTAGCACAGTTAGTGTTTGTGTGGGCTCAGACAGGTAATGCCCCCCCAAAATTCGTACTGCATCATGAGTACTGATGCACAGCAAGACTGAGGCAATGGACATCAATGGTACACCTCTGTAATTGTTGGTAGACACAAGTTAGCACAGTTAGGATTTGTATGGGCTCACCCAGGCAATTTACCCATGCATACCAGTTACTGATCCTGACTGCACAGCCACAGCTGCATGGCCTTAGGTAGCAATGTTGCACATCTCTCTACACCTGCTACTGCACTCTGACTGGAGACTGACAGGAAAAGTAAGGGTGGTACATACTAGTTAACTTAGTTAGGAATTACAGGGCCTCTGTCAGGTAATGTCCGAACCCCTTGTTACACGAGGTCCCTGCACCCTAATTGGTACCCTCACAGCTAGCACTTAGGTATATGTTATACTAACATATAGGGCTAAGGGGATCTACCGTACAAGAGTAGATGTCAGGATATGAATGCATATTTGTTGTAATACACTTTGCTTGCTAATACATATGTTCTTCTATGTATTTTCTGTGTATTTCTTACTTATAAGGTGCCAAGGCATCTGTGTCCTTGGAGTAATTATGATATGTAAGTCAGCATTGCCACCTTTTGGTGATTTGTACTACTACACTGAGTTATGTAAGACTCTGTATAAGAACTCTTTTGTTCATAAACTGATGACTATACAAAATTGCATAATGTTATCTTGGACTGTGCAGCCACCTCTAATTTAGCCAAAAGGGCTCATCTCTGTAACTAGAAATGTTTCTATCTTACAGTAACCATAGTAATTATCATAGGTATATAATGTAATACACTAGTCCTGTACCTCGGAGATCCCAGGAGACACAGAGAAACCTCAAGGCATAGGGAACCCTTAGCACTGGCTCCCGGTTCATATTGGTAAGAACTGCTTAGGGCAACTGTAATTTTATCCTTTTGGTAGTAATAAATGTGTTTATTACTCTTATGCAATGTGTCTGTGATTACTTGCATTCCCAATATTGCCAAGAACCTGAAAGTGAGGTTTAGACCTCCTAACACTGTAGCCCACTTACTGAGTACTGAGTGGAGAGTTACAGAACAAAAAAGCCATGGAGATGAACAGTGTCATGAGGGGACTGCACTTGCAGACCACTTGCTGCATCCTGAGTGAACAGCCACAGGAAAAGATAGGCAATGCACATCAGTTGTACAGCTACCTGATTGCAGGTACAGTCCAGTTAGCACAGTTATCACCTGAATGGATTCAGGCAGACAATGTGTCTTCAAACATGACAGCAGGTACTGCATCCTCACAATACAGGTGAGGGTATGGACATTAATGGTAGACATCACTGATTGGAGGGATACTGAAGTTAGCTCATTTAGGATTTGCATGGATTTAGACAGCTAATGCTGCCCCCCCCCAAAATTCATACTGCATCATGAGTGGTGATCCACAGCAACAATGAGGCAATGGAGATCAATGGCACACCTCCGTAATTGTAGGTACAGTGAAGTTAGCACAAGTTGGAGTTGCATGGGCTTAACCAGGCAATTGCAGCACAGATAGCAGTTACTGCATCCTGAGTGTATAGCCACAGCTGCATAGTGTTAGATAGCGATGTCCCACACCTCACTACAGAAGCTACTGCCCACTGACTGGAGAGGCACAGGAAAAGTAAGGGTGGTACAGACTACTTAACACCCTTAGGAATTAAAGGAACTGTGTCAGGCATTGTGCCACACCCTAGCTCATGTGGTGCATACTGAGTGGAGAGCCATAGCAAAAATGAGCCCATGGACATGTATGTGTGGTACTACTACTTCTTCCAGTTGATTTGCATGCGTACAAGGAACATCAGTTACATTCTAATGTTATAGTGTTATGGTTCAGTAAAGACTCAACACAGGTGGTTAAGTTTAAAAAAGATTTATTGCCAATTGGTGAAACTGAGAAAGGGCCAATTAAGAGTTATATTTTTTTACAAAATCAGTCTCACAATACAATCCTTGCATGTGTGTAATCATTTCTTTGAAATAAATCTAAATGTGTGTCATGCATAGTAAGTAGATGATATGGATTGGAATAAGTACGTACATATGAAAATATGAGCATAGAAAGAAGGCAGCAGAAGAAGGCCATTTGGTCTATTAGGTCTGCTCGTATTGCAGGGTCCGCATCTTGAGCTAATGTGTCTGCTATCCCTCTGCAGTCCTCCCATCCTCCCTAGGCATGATTCTTATCTTCCCCTATGCATATACCAGGCTCTTTTATAGCTGCTCACTGTCTTTAATGAGGTGACCTCTTCTAGCAGGGCATTCCAAGTGTTCACCACCCTTTGTGGGAAGAAGTGCTTTCTGACATCCCTCCTAAAACTCCCACACTCCACCTTAAGACTGTGACCCCTCATGATATGCTTGCCATTCAGTTTGAAGAGACTTTGGTTATCAACATTATTTATCCCTTGTAAGTACTTGAATGGTCCAATCACGTCCCGTCCCTCTCTCCTGTCCTACATTAATTAAGGTATGTCAGGAGCTTCTAAACAGTGATTACACACATGAAACAGTGATGATTTGTTGTTATTGTGTGACTGATAATGTGTATGTTCCTGGGGTGGGCAAAAAACCAGATGCTAAGTGTTCAAGAAATAGAACATAAACATTTTATGATTTCAGTGACATTAGATAACTGGTATGTTCAGTTAAAAATTTTAAGACATATCACTGACTAGGTGCATATGGAAAATTCCAATCCAACCCCTCAATAGAGGTGATCATACACATTGTCAGGAACAGGTATGAAGTGCGTTGTTATAAGTAAAAGTGTCTGATTTACAATTTCAAGTATTATTAACATAAGATTACATTTACTTGCATGACAAGTACAACACATTTCATATTACAGGTACAATATACATTTCTTTCAATGGTTGCATTAGTTACTATATCAGTTCTGAACTAGTAAATAACAACTGTGTGTAGCATGTCGTTTTTATCAAAGATATAGGTCACTGAACTTAATCACTATAGTATTCTATTATATGTTGAGAAATTCTTACTTGACTCTTATAGAAACACTTTTATTAGAACAATTAAACTAGTTAATAACAATGGTCAGCCGAAATGAGAATGTAAATATTATTTATATGACATTACATAGGTCTGCAAGAGTCATTTGATAATAAGCTGCAATATTTCAGTATTCACACTTGCTTCATTTCGCTTGCTTCATTATGACTAAAGAGTTTTATATTTACATATGTACAGTTTCAGTGTAACGAACACATCAGACATAGTTCAACACTGTTGCATGGTGATAGAATGATAATGTTGTCAAGATGTCAACAGATAATAGACAAAAAAAGCTGGTGATAGAAAACTTGTGACAGAGTGTTCTCTTTGGTGAATGAGACATGTGTTACACACTTATTTAAAATGATAAGGGACAACTTTTGTGTCTCTGCAGAGGCAAACAGTTAGCAACTGGCAACAACTTCTTGTTATGTATGGGTGTGATACACCTACAAGAAAAGATATGTACAGAACAGGGGAGCCAGAAAGGACTCTGTTTTGACATGTAAAATCTTTGATAGACATGTAAGCATGGTTTCTCTAGTGACTGTGAAGACTGTCGGCGCTGACTGAAGCCACTGCAACAATTTCCATGTTGTCACTGATCCACACAGGATCTTATATGTCATAGTGCATGAAATGTCTCTGGCAGTATATCATTTTGTTGATATGCTACTGTTTATTGACAGTCGTAGACTGGAAACAATTGTACTGCCCTATGACTGAGTCTGTCACAAAGTAGTCAGTAAAAAATGTCACATGTTGTGTGCTATTCTTCTGAGATATGAAGGTCATCATAATTCTTCAATATTAGAAGATATGCATTTTTGAAAGTGTCGTGTAGTCTCTGTTTAAAACTAGTGTGTTGATGGTTATCACCTACCCATCCACTTCTGTACCTTAACAAACAGGGTTAATGGCCAGAATGCATAGATTGACCATGGTGATAGACTACACTGTGAGTGTCAAACACTGATTGGTTAAAAACTATTCTACCAACTGTGTAATCTGTGATGGGAGTGTCAACTCTGAGCCCATTGGAGTCAAATCTGTGCAATATAAGCAACAGATATTGAGATGAAGTCCTGAGATGTATGGACTGAGTACATCTGCCTCCACACCTTTTTCAGGAGTGACCACATTGATCATTGGTAAATAGCTGTTGAAATTTGAGACTTTTGGCTTGAGGGACAAAAAGAGTAATCCACAGCATGTCTTCTGTGGTTTCACGCTGTGAATGGCCACATGATACACATACATATTTGGTTACATATGACACAGTGAAGTAGTGGCACATTGGAATGCCATCTTCATCCAAGCTGTTTATGATTTCCATCATAAACTCACTAGTGTCTTGCTGTATGTCTGCAGCAAAAGTACTGCATCCGTCATATGTACCTAACACCTGCTGTAGTGGTGTTAGTGACTGCACATGTTAGACTGGTCAGAAGCCATGTTAACAATCTGCTTCAATGCCTTTGATAGGGGAGTGTCTTGTGAAGCAGATATTGCCTGCACAAAGTGTGGCATGTGGAGAAAAACTTGCATAGCTGAGTTAGCATAGCAGTTCACTCTAGTGCTGTTGTCAAAGACTGGCACAGCAGCTGCACCAACTGATTTCTGATGAACAGCTGACTCTGAATGTGAAGTTGTTATTGTGACCTTTGTTGAACTCTTTAGAGTTGAATCACTTGTGGAAACTCGTGCCTGTTTGCTGACAGGTGTAGATATGACTGTACGATGTGAGACAGCCAGATATGTAGGCAGTGGTATTAAAGATATTTGTGGCTGATAGACAGTGCGTAACCTGTTGTACTCAACAATATATCACTTGTCAGCTCGTATCTTCTGAGGTGCAAGAGTTATAATGTGCAACCCAGAAAGACTATGGACACGTGAAAGTGCCACGTGGCTTATGCCATCCTTGAAAATGTCTGTACCTTATTCCACCATTGCTGAATCCAAACTCAAGCCCTGAGATTTGTGAATAGAAACAGCATATGCAACACATAGTGGAAACTGTTTCCTGTTTACATAGATATCCTTAAATACCTGAAATTTCACACAGGTGCGTTCTATCTGTTCAGGCTGTTCCATGTTGTCAAAGTGAACTACAAGTGTCTCAATATATGTCCTCTGGACACTGTAGACAAAGTCAGTGATGTTACCCATGGCACTGTTTACCATGCCTCGTTCAACATCGAGATTATGTCATAGCATGACACGTACATTCCTACAAAGTGTAAGAACAGCTTCTAGGCCAGCTGTGCATGAAACATCTGACTTCAGTTCAGTGAGTCATTCAGTCATCTTTGCTACAAGGTTGTGACTGAGAATGACACCATCAACTGCATCAACAGCATGCAGAGTTAGAACTTCTTGGTTTTCTCTCAGCAGCATAACATTGTTGAACTCAGTGCATTTCTTTAATCAAGGCATAAGACACACTATGTGTGTGCCTGTAGAGTACACATCACTGAAAACATTACAAGCTGTTTCTATGGATGTAGATTTCTATTCTAATTCTCCGATCATTTAAGATAGCAACATGTTCTCGTGATAGAGAACCTGTACGAGCTTGATCTAAAAGTGATTTGTAAGCCAGATCACCACTTTGGTGCGTGTTCTCATACAACTCAACGTAGGTGAATAACTCCCAAATGTTAAAACCTGCAATGCAGCCTAGTATGTTCTTAACTTGCTTGGCAGTTAGAGTTGCAAACACATGCTCCACATTAACTGGTGCAAGCTGTAAAAGGTCTCCCAATACAACAACACTTCTGCCACCAAATGGTACTCCATCGTCAGTACCTATTATCTCCTGGAGATGTAGGTGTATACAGGCGAGCATTACATTGGAGACCATGCTGACTTCATTGATGATGAGTAACTTCATCTTTGTGAACATGGAACGGAGCTGAGATGCAACCTCAAATGACAGTTTATGATACTCTCCTGTTTTGCCATGTTCCACTGGAAACATAAAGAGATGGTGTAATGTAACTCCACCAATGTTGTATGCAGCTAGTCCTGTGGGAGCAGTAACAGCAACAGACACTGATGACCCTGTCAGTCTCCGTATTTCAGCAATGATGGCTTCAATAAGGAAACTCTTTCCTGTACCAGCTGAACCACTAACAAAGATCAGTAGTGGTTTATAGTCAAGACAGTCACATTTTTTTGTTTCATGTTGTAGGCCATGTCGAAGAGCGTCAATGACTTGAGAGTGAACTACATGCTGCTGCTGATTCAGTCTTTCTCTCAAGTCAGCTGGGTTGACAGTGGTGTGTGTTCCATGTTCCATGGCAGTCTCTGTTTCTGAGATTAATACTTGTGGGGCATTTAAAGGCAGAGGTTCACCTAGAACAACTTGTCCTTCTGGATCAAGATTGTCTTGTGAGCTAACAGGAGTGTCTTCCTGAAGCTGCTTCTCTGCCTTCTTAAGCTGTTCTTTCTCAGCCTCCAGTCTCTGTATGTATGTCTCTGAGTATTCAGTTTTGAAAGTGTTGTAACTGAGATTGAATTCTTCCTCGAATGTATCGCAATCACCTTTTAATTCAGACTCATTTCTCAAGGGTCTAAATTGGACTAGGGGAGCAAAGTAGTAATGCTCTCTGTTCTCCGATGTGCCTAGATGTAATTTACAGTGGTCTATGAGCCATGGCTTGTGTCTCTTTACGAGACAACCATCCACTCCATTCACCTTGTAAATGTGCTGTGTTGAGTCAGGTGATGTATCTGCCTTGTGGTCATACCACTTAGCCACCTGAAAGAGACACATATCATCCATGTCATCTTGTCTATGGGGGTAGCATGTGTCTATCAGGTTATTCTTCAAGATATGTTTTGAAGAAGCTCTATTGGCAGTGAGTTCCTCAATCTCAGCATGGGAAATCAGTACACGTTTGCATTTCTCTTTGTAGTTCACACTGAGAAACCAGACAGCATCAGACTTCCCATACAGATGTGTACCCATTAAACAGTCACTGGCTTCATAGGCACCAAATTCTCTGTGTAAAAGGGTCTTCAAGCCCAGTGACCACAGCTGAGATGTCAGGCTCTTGCCTGAACTGGCAATATCTTCCTTAAAGATCTTGCAAGCCAGTCTGTTCATGCTTGGTTATGTTCGAAGTCACGTGCCGAACCAGGGCCAATGAGTTGTCAGTCACAAAGTGAACATCTATGTTTGCTTGCCACATTAGGAGAAGAGTTCAGTTGTAGTCATTGATGTACACCTCTTTCTCATCTCTTGGTAAGTCGTATACCTTCTTGGTTGATTTTGCCTTCAAGTGGTGTTGCATTGCTGAAAAAAGTTCATTCATATAACCATCCTGACAAACTCGTCTACGGAATCCGAAGTGACATCATGTGTACCTATCAGATATATTCTTTACTACTCGCCAGCAGTATTTTGCACAAACATGTCACTGGAACTTTTGTACCAACTTCCATAGTGTAGGACTGTCATACTCATCCAGAATGTGACAAGTGCTATATTGCTTGATGAATGCTAGCACTTGTGCTGCTTCATGTTCACCTATGCATGGTGCATCATTGATCCACAATAACATATGAATATGAGGGGCACCCCGTGCTTGATATTCCATCCTCCAAAAGTAATGCTCCACAGTACCAAGAGGTGGGTTGTCCTTCGACAAAATGAAAGTCAGAATGTCATGAAACCACTTGTGAAAATGTCTTGCGACAGACACAGGATCAAGTGAACACATTTCTCCCAGAGTCACTGATGAAATGCCGTCAGCATCAGAGTTTGCCCACTTCAACAGTTCAATGAGCTTGTCACAGGCATATTCAGCACAACTAAGTGTGACAAACCATGTGGCTGCACCATACTCTCGCAGCATTGTCATCACCTCGGAGTGTCTGAGATACCAATATTCTTTGATGCCACGTAGACTTGACAGTATGGAAGACAGATTCACTTGCACATTTTCATCTTTCTGCTTTAATTTCTCTAGAAATTGAGCAGCTGTTATTCCATCTAGTGGACTTGTGAGACTAATAGTATGTGCAATAGACACAGACAGAATGCTAAGTTCACTCTCCCAGTGGAGATGAAACAGGTACTGTATGTTACGTCTGAATTTGCCATCTTTACTGAGCACATGGCTAATGCAGTACTCAGCACCTGTACACGCACTTCCCTTTCATCTAGCCATCCACCTGACCCTTTTAGGAATAAGTTTGGGAAACAGCGTGCTTCTAGTGTTGCCTCCCAAATGCTGACAGGCTCACCTTCCACCTGTTTCATTTGATAGAGATCAATGTTGTCTCCTACTGGATCTCTGCCATGTAGTGGGTGAATTGTGTACTGTTCATACACATTGTCACTTGTCTGTCCATTAACCTTCTCAATCATTGGCTTAGTTGTTTCTAAGACATCATGTTGAACAGAGAGACTACTCATGTGATCAATGTCAAGGTCTGTATAAAAGGGATTGTTGCTCTTTAAATAAGTAAGAGCAAGCTTTACCTTCTGTACATTGACAACATCTTGCCAGATGGCCTTGGATTTAGTTGGAACACCATTTACAAGACTCACCAAACTATTTTCCATAGAGATTGCCTCCACATTTTCCTGTAGAGGAAGTGGCAGATACATCACGGAACCCTTTAGAGATCTAATGATTTCTTTATGTGGAATGTTTCGTGTCTTTGTGTTCAGACGTAGAATGGTTTGAAATGGTTTCATTGTCTGAATTAGAATGCACTCAAACATATTCAATGTCACAATCTCACTTGGTGTAACATGTGCCTCCATATTATTCAACAGTGACCTTGGTGGCAGTATGTTGGACTTTAGTTTTAGGAAACAGTGTTTGCACAGCACAATGGTGATCTGTAACTGAAAGTCAGATTTCATCAGCAAAAATGCTGAGAGACAGAACCACATGTCATCGTATGGTGACAAGGTTTCAAGGTTCACTGTGACTGTTTGTTTGCTGTAGCACAGATGGTCACATGACACACATACAGAGTCAAACTTCTGAGCCTTTGACTGCTCAAATTTTGCAAATTCAGCATGTCCCTTTCTAACACAGAAATGGATGTTTCACCAGAACTTGGTGACTGATAAATACTTGTGTCTGGTACAGAAGTCACATGTTGCAGCTGTTTAAGAAATGTGATGGCACCCTGCACGTCACCAGACTACAATTAGTCTTTTAAACAAGTGTACTGATTGACAACTCGTTGGACTTCATATACCCTATATACAAAGTTCTGCATTTCTGTTTGATGTTTTTGTCTCCATTGCTATGTCATCACAGACACTGAGCCCATTGACCAGCTTACCGGACTCATCAATGGTGAATTTGCTCTCTTTTTTCTTTGAATAATAAGATTCTTCCCAGAAATATGCCTCTGAGTGCTGTGTGTGCATCCAGTGACCTGTGAATACATCACAGAAATTGTGCACAATCAAAGTAGGATAGCATTGTAGCCTTTTCTCGATGTCGTACACAGCTTTTCTCAATAGTGCAAGCACATGAGACATCTTACGCCATAAACGTTGAAGAACAAATACTGCTCTATTAACAAATGTGCATACTTTGAAATGCAATTTCATCAAAGTCAGATGACTCTTTGTCTTTTTGCGCTCATGTCTCATCAGCAGCAATAAGCCTGTCAATCTTAGCTTTACTTGCTAACGATCGGAAATACTTTTGTTTTCTCAGATGAAAATCACCAGCTGTGAGTTTATGGCACTGTTTAGAAGGTCTGGTTATGGTTGCTGTAGCAATAGTTGTGTTTCATCTGAGAGATCTACACAACTGTCACTCAGGTAAACATTTTTTCCTTGCTGTTGAGCAAGTATGTGGTTTTGTTGTGGAGTGAGTTACTGTAGAGCTCACTATTCTAGTAGAACTCTATATTGTTTTATGTCTTGAACTCACATCACTGTTTTTTTATCATTCTTAAGCAACAGTGAAGTACTATGATACCTGTTTCATCTTTCTATACATATACATCTGTGTTTACTAGACATCTTTCAATGTATTAGCCACAGTAGCAGTCAACAATGTTACAGAAGTATCAGACACCTGCATAACAGAACAGAAAAAGGAAATATTAGTATACGCTTGTGTTGATCACTTCTAACATTGTATGTTGACACAGATGATTTATGTATACAATATTACAAAAAAAAGGTCTCAGAAAATGCTGTAATCAGATTGGTTGCTTGAATTTTGACAGTCTTATTTTAATTCATGTTACACTGTCCTGTATAGCATTATCACCATGGCACGTAGATTCTTTTTTGTAGTATTTCATCACTGAGCAATGCAGAATTACTGCAATTCTGTATAGCGATTTTGACCTAGTATTGTTAAACTGCTAGTGAAAGAACTACTTTATTTAAAATCTTTCTCTAAATGAGGAACAGATTAATAAAGTCAACTTTAAACACTTAGCTTTTGAATATTAATTGTCATGATAGCCATAAGACATTCACAAGAGTCACATTGACAGTTACTTAATGACATCTTTGGGGCAATATGACACTTGGCTCTACCTTGTGCCACATTACACCCCTAGGGAGTGCTTAAGATATTGTTAAGCCAAGCTCTGTTCAAGTGTTATTGGTAAGACAAATAATCACAATTATTGCTTAGGAATGACTATCGAGATCACTCGTGCAGTGACAGAAAATAACCAAATGAGAAAATGTAGCTTCTGCAATTACATAGTTGTGCAGGTAAAGTCACGATTTCAGAATAAGTATGTGAAAGTGTGTGAACTTATGTATTTGTACATTAGGTAAGAAGCAGGAAACTTTTTCCTTCAGTAATCATAATTTTTGAGAAAAAATCATCAAATAATGTCGTACATTCAAAGTTTCGATAAAACAGTGCATGAAAGTGTTGCAAAATATAGTGTCATGCATTCGAAAGTGTTGTAAAAGTAGTGTTGTGCATGTGAAAGTGTCGCAAAAGTAGTGTCATGCGTGCGAAAGTGTCGCAAATATAAGCTTGGGAGTGACAACTGTATTCATTATCCAGTCATATCTGATTGCTATGAGAGTGACAGGTACTTCTACCAATTGTGAGCTAGATTTATCAGGTCATGTAAGAAAACCAATCACAGATGGAGAAGAACGAAGAAGAAGGACATAGTAGCCATCTTAGACTCAACTGTGACAGTGCACATTTTTCACTGTAAGTACATCACATTTTAGAAATAGTTTTTCTATTATCATAAAAAGTGTTAGAAACAGTTAAATAGTATTAATCAAAATGTTTTTAGTGCTCTATTTGACTATGTAGATTGAAGTAAGCTATGATTTTCATTATTTAGCTAAAAGTGTTTAAAGTCAGACAGTAATTTGGTACTTACTTGCACAGATATGCTACAAATGGAGGGAGATATCAAGGTGCACGTGTACTCACAACAGAAGAGGGAACCAATCAGACATGTGTCTGCTCTTGTAATTGTTTAAAACTGCCTACCAAAAGGATGCATTTTTCCCACCTTTAAATTTTAGCACATTTTAGCTGGAGCAGATGTCCAGAGATAGTCAGTGCATACACTACATTAGGTAATGAAGGCACAGTAGTAGCCAATCATTTGTTTTATTTGTGTGTCATGGATCAGCCCACTGAAGCTGAGTTGGACTTAGGAGGGAAATAGCAGTTTTACTTTCAATACTGCTTAGGTACTGCAGGGTGAACACTGACTTTTTTGGTAGCTCTCTGTCCACTTCTAAGTTGAAAAGCTGAGAATGTCAGAAAACAGCAAAAGGACTTTGTAGATTGTTGGCAGCAGTATAGTGAGATGAGTGTCTGAGTATGCTCGGAATAGTGATTTTGGGAGAAACCTGCAGCTCCCAAATTGCAATGTTAAGTGGTTTGGCTTGGGTGGAATGAGGTGGGAGAACCTCATGCTGACCATGCACAGACTATTGAGTACTCAGGCTCGTCCGGACATATTGCTAATACATCTTGGAAGCAATGATTTGGGAACCAAACACTAGGTAGATTTAGTAACAGAAGCACAATTGACCTCGCTTCGTATGAGTATGTTGCCTGCCTGTAAAATAATTATTTTGGATATTACAGAGTAAGATTTGGCAAACAGAACATCATATGTACCTGATTGACAGAGCCCGGAGAAAAGTCAACATACAAATTTCTGCATTTCTACGCATGGCTGGAATGTACACCATACGTCACCTGGAAATTAAGTATTCTTATGATTGGCTATACCTACTAGACGGTGTACACTTCTCGCATGCTGGCAATTGCCATTTTATGGGAGATCTTTGAGATGCAATCCTCAAAATCCTCTAAGAATGTCAGACTGGCTACACAAATAGAAAGTACAAAAAAATGTTATTTTCAGAACCATAAACTGTTGGTCAAAAAATAGAACAACTACATCAGTTACACAAGTGTTAATATAATATGGGAATATTCAGACTGTGTCAGGCTGAGGTGCAAGCTTGGGAACAGTGCAAATAGGATACACCAGGGTGTTGTGAGGGTGATATTTAGTGCTGATGTGGCATGGCTGAGCAGTGTTTAATATTTCACTGTTGACAGCCATATTGTGCATAGCGAGATGGCACTGCACCACCACAAGTGGTTACAGAGTAGCAGGGGGGATGCAGCAGTGCAAGTACACTAGTGGTAGGTACTACTACTGTGCTATTCAGCAGTGTATGAGCAAATGGGCCCATGCTGCAAGCAAGGTGTAAATATGGCCATCTGCATGTATTTATGGCCCAATTTGCATGCAGGAGGACCAATCACCAACAACTTGCATCTGGTGCTGTGCCAGGCAAGAGCAGCTCTGAACAACACCCACCCTGTCCATTAGCAGCAATGTGTTTGAACTTCCAATCATGGGTTTCCTATATGTAAAAAATATCCCTGGTGTTCCACTTGATGCTACCCACTGTCCTGATCTCAGCTTTACTGTATTAAAAATATTCCTGGTGGTGCAGTGGACCCTATCCCCTCACCTGATCGACTAGGAGGCAGCTGCAGTGAACTGCCAGGGTCATTTTTAATATAAAAGTCCATGATTGGGAAAGGGTGTGGGGTCCACTGCACCACCATGGACATTTTAATAATAGAAACCATGCGATTGGGCATAGGGGGGTCAGCTCAGAGGTACTGGCTAAAGTGTTGTGACATGCAATACAGTGGCTCACCTATGCATGCCATCACTTGTTCTTCTTTGTTGTGTTCAACAGTGTGCAGCGCAAGTAGGAAGTGTGCCTGTATATGCTCAGCATATCCCAAGATGAATATTGGGATGTGCAAACTATCCATGGGTACGGCAGCCTCAGTTGCGCCACATACATTACTGATGAACTATGGTACATTGGTATTTGTACAGCACACAGTCCCCTTCTGAATATCTAGCTGGGCTGTATCGGTGGGTTATTAACATACTGCTGTTTGATTTTTTTTTTTTGGTGTAAAACTTAACATAAGAGAAAGTCACACATATGTAACAAAACATGGCACTAATGTACTGTTTTCTGTGTATTTATTGCAGATTGTTACAAAAAAACACAAAGTGTGAGGATCTGGACTCTGAGAGAGGTGTACCTGCTGGTCAAGGCAGTTCAGGCGCGGGACAGTACCCGCATTTTAATGCGGAGCACCAATCATAAATTGGACACTATGTGGAGGAGCATTAATGGCTACCTGCACATGATTCTTAAAGTCAAAAATAAGACAGCTGTACAGTGTAAGCGAAAGTGGAAGCTGTTGCGCCAGCAGTTTTATCAACTAAAAGAGAGGCAGGAGATACCAGAAAATGACAAATGATGGTACTACCTCAGCTACGAGCTCTGGGAGGCGGCCGGAAAGCCAGCTGCAGGGGAGCGTCTCACACGCCGTAAGTAAAGCAACGATATAAACATACTAATACAAGTGTGATATTCAGTACTGTGTATGCAAATGTAGTCATCATCTATATTTGGTGCAAATGGGTCATTACCATATGTTAATGAAATTATTTAAATATGCACTTGTCGATTGCCAGCAAACTAGAGCTGGTGGACTGTCATGTTATAGATGTGAGACGTTGATTACCAGTGTTCCTTGGTTGCAAGCTGCCCCATTGTGAACAGTCTGAAATGACAATATTGTCATGGTAACATACTTGATGCCCCCTTCCAATTCTAGGTTTGTTGAATGACATGAATCTATTCTGGTCTAGTGAAGCATACCCTCCAGACTGATTGTGAGCCTGTTATGGTATATCCATATCTGCTGGTACAGTATACTGTGTCTCTCAGTCTAATTGTGGGCTTTGTAAAAAGCATATAGATCCCTGTTGTTACAGTGGTGTGTACAACACCTCGTTGTGGTGCTACAAAATGATTATGAGACTGGATACTACAATGGGCACATCCACAGCAATCACCAGTTGAGTAAGCAGTTGCACAATAGTGTTAGAGTACCCTCCACTTATAAGTGTACAACAGTTCTATACCTGTATGACACCTCACTGCACAACTGTCATTGTTCAATATGGCTGCAGAGCTATAGTTACATGGTGTGTGGCAATGAATGTGCAAACTGTACTGTAAGACTGAGCAACAATATATAAATCAGTGGATCTTTGTATACAGAGATTAGGACCTTCTACTATGTTATACTTTGCAGACCAATTGTACAATGTTGTGCACGTATGAGTGTACATCTATTCTGTACATTGTCACCTGTAATACACCTGCATGCCTTGCAGGTGTTCAGCTGCTGCCCGGTGCTGATTGGGTGGTTATGGTCATGTGTTAGCAGTAACTAGCTGCATTGTAGGTCAAACCTTGTGTAATTGCAACTATATGTGTCTTTCTGAGTGAAAGACCAGCTTCTGACTAATCATACTGCCCCTTAGTCTCAAAAAATATGATGAATGACCTGGCCAGGAGGAGTTCAAATGTGCATAGTTATCCTTTTTATCATGTCTGTTTGGAAATCTATGCCCATTGTAATTTTAAAGTCCCCAGACCACTGACGAAAAAAAGAGCCAGTTCCTGATCCTGCAGCCACTACATTGCTGCACAGCCATGTTTGTGATGTCAGTAAATGATGGCTGTGTGTGCATGACCCATTGACTTGAATGGGGGTGATTTTTTCAAAGATTTTATACCCATTCAACAAGGGATTTTTAACAAATAAAAGCAATCGCTCAACTAAAAGGGTCCCTGTTAGTTGAGCAATCGCTTTGATTTGTTAAAATACTATTGCTGAATGGTTAGTAAATCTTTAAAAAAAATCACCCATTCAAACTCAATGAAATCTTGCCTATCAAACCTTCATTACTGACATCATGAAATGGGGCTGTAGTGTGCCAGCATAGAGACATAGCCGTAGGATTGGCCAGCAACGTCTCGGAATAAAATTACGAGGGGCATAAGTTTTAATAGCCATTAAAAGGAAAACTTTGCACATTTGGACTCCAACAGGAATCATATCGTGTTGGTTTTCAGTGAGGGGCTAGTGACAGCTACTCTTTAAGTTCTTTTACAGTGCAACAAGATAAGCACATCAGCAATGGTTATTTTGATTGTAACCAAACAAATTTCAATAATCATAATACACAATTACTCATTCAGTTACATATTATTGCACTGGTAGAACAGATGTTAACTGTTCTTCAAGGGAGGGTGAGGTGGAATAGTGTAATAATGTGCAAACATTTTTACTTGTCAGTCTTTAAATACCACGTTAATGCATTTTAACAGTCTGTAACTTGTGAACATACATTCTCTTTCTGTGCAAATTACCACTCAATATATGCCATTTAAGTTTGTGTGTGTACAGACATCTGAACATACATCTATTTATCACATCTTCAGTATTACTATGAGGTTCTAACTGTGATACTGTAGTTGTACTGGTAATATTTTGCAGTGTTGTGATGTTCAACTGACAGTGAGTTCACAGTAATATTCATTTCAAGACCAATGCCTATTATGTAACTAGTAGTGTGCAAGTGATAACAATTAACATAGTGTGTAATTTATTGTTAACTTGTAATATTTATAATTATACATTATTCACTTTACATGGGTGTGCAGTAAGTGCACAATACTTGATGAAGGATCATGTTAGGTTACAGATACATGTCAATTATGAATACAGAGCGGTGCTAAAAAAGTTACCATGGAAATTATACAGTTACTTCATCTGTTTTTTACCTTTATTTAACAGATCACCAGAGGTGTGCCCCACCAGTAGCTGAGGTAGTGCCAGAACAAACAGAAGCTGTGGAGGCTGTGAAGTCTGACTTGGACTCTGTCATTATTATGGAGTCAGACGGTAAGAAGATACTCGTTATTATGTTAACTACCTGCTGTCAGTAGTTGTTGTGCATTGTATTAGTGAACCTCAGTAAACAGTGAGGAACACATATTTAAAACTTTACCTGGGGTGTAAAATGAGCATTATCTAGCTGTCAAACTTAGCCTGCATCACAAAGGAAGCTATATTCAAAAGGAATAGCCCAGGACAAATAGCTTTTGAATATAGCACGTTAATGGTACAGAGCAAGCTCAGCTAGGAGTGCAGGGCAACTTTAGTCTTGGGATAAGACAGGTCTGAATACATTACCCAGACAGTTTAACTCACAATACCAAAACTGTGGATAGTGATGTGAACGTAGGTATAGATGCAGTATGTGACCAATGTGTTTGCAAGCAAATGCGTAGGGACAGTACTGGAACAGGCAACAGCATATGTGAAAGTACACTATTACAAACTGTTAAATATTCCACAAATTATTTGCACAGTGCTAACATGTTTACATGCGTTTAGCACAGGGTTAACTATTAGTACGGTGCAAAGATGTTTGTTCGATATCAAACATTTCCATCTTCAAACGTGACATGCAAATAAGTATGCTTAGATAGTTTCTGCCCAAACATACATATTCATATCTTATTATGCACTACTTTCCATGCAGTTGGCACTAGAGTAATGGTATAGTACTGTACTACACCTGTGCAAACATGTTGACACTGCACAAGTACTTAGGGCTTATATCAGACAGTTTTCAATACTGTTCTTTCACATACACTGCTGCCTGCTACCGTAGTGGTGCAACACACTATTGGCACAGATGGTGATGCTGTTGTATGCAACTATCATACTACAGCTTATGCCACAGTACACAGCAGGCAGTACAGTAGTAAAGGGGCTAGTGGTGTGTGGACACAGCACTGTCTTTAGTGAGTAGGGCACTGCTTATGTCTGCACTATATACTGTGACTGGGTAAACATACTGGCAATTACTGACAGTGCATATTACTGTGAAGCTGTTGTCTAAACCACAGCTGTTGTAATAATAATAATAATAATAATTTTATTTATATTGTGCCTTTAAATTATCAAGACGAATTCCAATAAAATATGGTACAAACAGGATATACAAACAGTAGTACAAAAAAGAACTGTTAAAATTGGATACCACAATTAGTCAGAACCACCATAGGCCCTTTCCCATAAAAAGGATTTGAGAGCCTGTTTAAAACTCCCCACGGTCATACACTCCCTTGCCTGATGGGGTAGAGAATTCCAAAGGGAAGGGGCCACAAAAATAAAGGCCTGGGCCCCAGCTGATTTTAATATAACCCTAGGAATCTCTAGCAACCCCTCACTGGCTGAGTGGAGTGGCCTCACAGGGCAATAAGGAGTCAGGAGTTCTTTCAGGTAGTTAGGGCCCAGATCATGCAGGGCTTTAAAAGTCAGTAAACTGACTTTGAAGGTGATCCACCACTGAACTGGCAGCCAGTGCAGGTTCTGCAGCACCTGTGTAGTATGAGAAGATCTAGGAGTACCTGTAAGTACTCGGGCTGTGGAATTCTGCACCAGCTGCAGGTGGCAGATATCAACCCCTGGAAGCCCAAGGTAAAGCAAGTTGCAGTAGTCCAGGTGTGAGGTCACAAAGGCATGGATCAGAGTTGGCAGATCGACGGACGGAAAAAGGTGCTTGATTCTGGCGATGTTTCTTAGATGATAAAAAGAAGATTTTACTACTGCTGACACCTGGGATTGCAGAGTCAGCCCCGTATCTAAGATCACCCCCAGATCTTGCACCCATTCAGAGACCAGTAGTTCGACATCCCCACACAACACCCCAGATGGTGAGCCGGCCACAGGTCCCCCTATCCGGCGATCCGGATCCAGTACCAACACCTTGGTCTTCCCAGAATTCAACTTCAACCAACTGGACCTCATCCAATCCTGAATTGCATTTAGGCAGCTATTAAATACCGAGATAGCTCCTTCCTGGTCGGGTGCAAAAGACAGGTACAGTCGGGTATCATCTGCATAACAGTGAAATCTCAACCCATACAATGTCTCCAAGGGGAAGCATGTACACTGCAAACAGTATAGGGGACAATATAGAGCCCTGAGGAACCCCACAAAATAGAGAGATGGGATCAGAGGAAAAAAAACCTGACACCACCCCCTGAGTTCTTCCGGTGAGGTATGATGTGAAACATCTAAGCACAACCCCAGAGAGTCCACAAATACATCTTAGGTGCTCCAATAGTACCCCATGGTTAACGGTGTCAAATGCTGATGACAGATCCAATAAAACCAAAATGGATGGATTTCTCTGGTCTCTCACCATCAGGAGATCATTGAGCACCTGAACCAGCACAGTCTCGGTACTATGCCTCTTATGGAAACCTGATTGGAGAGGTTCGTAGATGCTATGGATGGTCAAATAGTTCTCCAGCTTGGCTGCTACCACCTTCTCGATTGCCTTCCTTGTGAAGGGAAAGTTCGAGAAGGGTCTGTAGTTAGCAAGACAGTCTGGGTCCAAAGATGATTTCTTCAACAAGGGTGTCACCACTGTCTCTTTCAAGGAACGGGAATATTCACCCAAGTCAAGGGAAGACCAGACTATCTGTGCTAAAGCCAGTAGAATAGATTCTCCACACCCTAGAATTAGGGAAGTGGGACCTGGATCCAAACTACAGGAGGCAGGACACAGCCCTTGGACAATCCGCATAACATCCATGATTTCTGGGTGGTCAAAGGTACTCCAGGACAACAAAGGGGTAGTGACCTGATCCTGGCCACTTGCAGCTAGCATAGAACATGCCTAACATATGTTTGACGTAATATCTGCCACCTTATCAGCAAAGAACTGAGCAATCTCATCACACTGTACTTGTGAAAATGCTCTACGGAGCTGTAGACAGGTTGGGTTGCACAATCTGTCCACAGTTCTGAACAGCTGAGCAGGTCGGTTCTGAGCAGCAGAAATTTCCCCAGACAGGAACTCTGCCTTCTTACAGGAGATTTCTGACTGATAGAATTGATAATGTTCTAACAGTCTAAGGTGGTCAGTATCCAGGCCAGACTACCACCAACAACATTGTAACCTGTGTCCAAGTCGCTGCAACTCCCTCAGGACCCCATCAAACCATGAGGCCTGAGGTCATAGAGAGAGAGGATGCACATGAACTGGAGCAATAGAATCCAGGGCAGAAGGAATGGCAATATTTTTTTTTCTCTTTCAATATACTTTATTGGTATTTTTACAATACACCAGTGAGTACATAACAATAATCACTGAACAGAATTATACATAAAGAAAGACACAAACAACACATAAACAAACACCACCCCCCATGTCTGTGCTCAATTGCAAAATATGGCTAGTTATTCTGGAAAATATATCAGGCACACCCAACCGCAGAAACAGCCATAATCCCACAGATCAATAATGAGCTACCATTACTAGAGTTTCAACAACATCAGCAGGGACAAAAGTGGCTCCCAAATGTTTTTGAACTTGTGATCCGAGTGACACAGATATGCTATGTGCTTCTCTACCTGGATTGCTAATAAAATTTCTCGGTACCATTCAATAATAGTAGGTAGGGACTCTTCCTTCCAGTGCCGTAACATGACCAGTTTTGCAGCAGCTGAGATTAAGATTATGTGCGCTTTACGTACATGGGGTGTCCCAGGAGGGAAAATTGCCAGCAGGCAGCACTCCAGGGTGAATAGGGGATCCAGTCCCAGAATTGGGTCCAGAACTCATTGTATCATACTCCAAAACTTTTGGATATGTGAACATGACCACAACATATGATACAATGACCCAGAAACCTGACAACCATAGGGACACAAGGGAGAGAAAGTGTAACCCATATTATACAATTTATCCGGAGTGTAGTAGATATTATGCAAAATGTTAAACTGAATTAATCGGAGTTTGTCCTGTTTGATATTCTTATAGATCCCACCCCATACCTTCACCCAGTACTCAGAGTCCTGAGGAAGGAACAATTCACGAGCCCAGTAATAGCATACACCCTCAAGGAGAGATGAATCTAAACCTTGAAGTTGCTTATAGATATTAGAAACTGCATGGGGCTGCTCTGTGTCCTGGAGGGTCTTGAGGAGACCATCCGTTGATTGAGTCATCCACTCTTGATTACCTTTAAATGCAAGTATAGCCACTTTAATTTGTAGATATTTAAAAATTTCCTGGGACCTTAGCTGAAAGTGACACTGTAATGCCTGGAAAGAGGCTAAATCTGTACCCTGGAGAAGATCCTCCAGATTACAGTTCTTAAGTTGTGGAAGAAAATAAGGTAGAATAGGACGATGTCCAATCTGAAAGTGCCAGTTATTGAAAAGAGGTTGAGCCTGTGAGGTATACCAGTTTTCTGAAAAATGCACTTGAATTTGCAGAAAAGCCTTAAGAGACCAAGCTATTGGGGATGTTTTAAGCAAACTGGGAAGGCGGGAAGGTTTAGAGAAAACCAAGGCATGCAGCGAACTGGCAGCACCTCGAGCTAACCTGTGTTCAATATCAAGCCAGGCTGGCACATATGAATATTCCACTCGAGGTACATCACCATTAATCCAATAAGCAATCTTGCTTAAATGTTGAGCCCCATAGTACAAAAAGAGAGATGGGAGGGCAGGGTCTCCCTTGAGTTTAGGTGCTGTTAGTTTAAAATATGCCCTTCTCACTGACTTGCCCCTCCATAGAAAATTATTAAATATTCTCTGGAGTTTCAAGAACCAGGACTTGGGAAGGAAAATGCCCAACATACCCAGCGGATATAACAGCCACGGCAAAACATTCATTTTAAGAATATTTATCTGACCCCAAAGCAACAATGGGAGAGCACACCATCTCTCCAAATCAGATTGCACCACACGCACCAAATTGGTCAAGTTAAGATTAATTATTGAGGGAATATTCCTAGCAATTTTGATCCCCAAATATGTAAAAATCTTTGACTCCCATGACAGTCCCAGAGAGGTGCATGCATCTCTAGTACAGCAGTGATTTAGCAGAAAAACCTTTGTTTTAGACAGATTCAATTTATTCGAGGACACCACTGAGAATCTATCTAATTCCTCAAGCAGGGCTGGTATTGAAGTCTCAGGGTCCTCAACATGCAACAGAAGATCATCAGCATAGGCTGAGATCATGTATCTCTCCCCTTGAATTTGAATGCCCTTCAAAGAGGGAGAAGATACCAATTTACGTATTAAGGGCTCCAAGTAACAGTTAAAGAGAAGTGAGGAGAGTGGGCAGCCCTGGCGGGTGCCTCTTTCAAGAATGAATGGGTCAGATAAGCAACTGTTACACCGTACCCTAGGCCTTGGGGAAGAATATAGTACTTTAACCCATTGTACAAAACTGTCCGGCATTCCAAATTGCTGGAGAGACACAAACAGGAAGCACCAGGAAACCCAATCAAAAGCTTTTTCAGCATCGAGGGATACCAAGGCTGCATGGGACTCAGCATCCCTCGATGCTGCCATTAAGTACATTAGCTTCCTCATGTGGTCCGCTGAGGTACGCCCCCGCATAAAGCCGACTTGTTCTCTACCAATAATCCCTCTGATTACCGGAGCTAACCGGTTGGCCAAGATTTTAGCAAGAATCTTAATGTCCGAATTAAGAAGCGATATCGGATGGTAACTTCCAGGACATAATAAATCCTTATCCGGCTTTGGAATCAAGGTAATCCATGTCATCAAAAAACAAGGATCCTGTATTCCCTCTTGAAACCAAAAATTAAAAACATCCCTCAGAAGGGTGGCCAATTGAGGGAGGCAACTCTTAAATAAATTGTTGGGTAGCCCATCTGACCCTGGGGCTTTATCCAGCAGCAACTGCCTGATGGCCTGCTCTACTTCAGTTAAAGTAACTGGAGCCCCTAAACTCTCCGCTACCCGAGGAGACAGCTCAGGAAGACCAACAGAACTCAAATATTCTGTAATCTCCTGGTCTGTCACACCTATCAAGTCTGCTGAAGAATACAGAGTCTCATAATACCTACCAAAGATATCAGCAATGTCTTTGGGATGGGAGACTATGTCATCACTTATGGGGGATCTCAGCCCCGAAATGAATTTTGACATTTCAGTCTGTCTCAATCTTAAAGCCAGGAGTTTTCCTGCTTTCTCCCCTGCCTCTAAATACTTTAGTTTGGTATGGTGAATAGCCAGCTCTGCTTTTTGCACCATTAAATCATAATAATTTGACTGCAGTTGCTGGAGTCTTGCCCAATCCTGCATAGGGGATGTATGACTTAACCGGCCTTCCAGCTGCTGAATTTCACCTATCAATAGATGCAGAGCACCTCTATCCTTCCGAGCTCGGGTAGCCGATATGCGTATAAACTCTCCCCGTATAGCACATTTGAGGGCGGCCCATACCGTGTCAACCCTTTCAACTGTCCCTAGATTAATATTGGTAAAATTAACTATAAATTCCTGGATATGTTTCAAGGTTCCGGTACATTTGAGTAGCCGAGTATTAAGGCATCATCTTATTCCCTCCCTAATCTTTGGACCCAACATATAGGATACCCCAACCGGAGAGTGATCTGACAATACCCTAGGAAAGATAGATGCATCTATAACTTCCGGAAGGCCAAAGGAGCTCACCAACCAAAAATCAATCCGGGAAAGGGTGGCATGCGTTGGGGAATAGTAAGTATATTGTCGCTCCAAGGGGTTAAGGGTCCGCCATATATCAACAACACCTACCCCAGAAATAAGCTCACTGAGGGCCCTCTGTGCTGGCAATAACCCCACTCTTTTGCTATCTGAGTGATCAATCTCTGTGTGAGGGACCAGGTTCCAGTCCCCACCCAGAAAAGTCAAAAGAGGGGGATTCGAAACTGGCAAGGGTATTAACCGGGTAAAAACAGAGGAGAGTCAACATTAGGTCCATATATTGACGCCAAAATTATCGGGGAGGACTCTAACATACTGTGAACTATAATATAACGCCCTTCCGGGTCCCACCATTCCCTGCTTTTAACAAAAGGTACAGTTTTAGCAATCAATATGATGGTACCATTGTGTTTAGTAGAATTACCAGCACCGAAAACTTGACCCACCCAATATCTTTTGAAGAGGGAGATATTGTCCCTCAATAAGTGTGTCTCCTGCAAACAGGCGATCCCCGTATGGAGCTGAGATAGATGTTTTAAAATCATAATCCGCTTCTTTTTACTTTGGGCCCCTTTAACATTCCAACTAATAAAATTATAAGAACCACTCATTCCCTAATCCATAATCCACTGAAAGAAAGGGAAGGAAAAGAAAACATTAAAGCCACTGCAGAGTTCCACATATTGTCCTCTGACTCGTACGGCTAATGGAACCACCCACAATGGGTGCAGACTTAACCCAACCCCAAATCCCCACAGCAAAATATTAATTAAAGTGGAACAGGAGAGAAAACACATACCCAAATAACCCCTCTGCTCCCCAAAAGCTCCACCCCTTCCCCCCTTACCACCAAAAATACCATACAACATTTTAAACCTCAACATAACTATTTACAAGCTTTCTTACCCAGTTCTAACAACCGACCTCCCAAAATATTCAAAGGCACGCGAACATCCCTTTCGCTGCCATACCGAAGCCCACCTCCCCCCCAACAACTAAGAACCATGTACACCTAAAAGATAACCATAACTATAATAAGACACTTAGAATTACTTTGAAATGTAATGCTATCCCCATGGTAACTAAAAAAGAGAAAATTGACTAGTCCAAACCATCATATATAAATAAGAAAGTATTGCCCCCTTGTGGCCTCCATAGAAAATGCCTCTAACCTAATAAAACATATTTGGCTCATATAACACTGTAAAAAGGCTCCATTTGCATCTTTCAATTAAGGCTAAAGCCGGGGAGAGAAATAAATCTCAAAGAAAACCTCCTGCAGCCCCGTAATACCCTCCATAAAGTCCAGCAAAATAAATAGTAATGCGAGGGAGCTGAGATAAGAGACTAAGATTGTGTCCATTCAAGGCTCTCCATGGTACTGGTCTATGAGCTGGTGAAGTAAGCTCTATTGTACCCATTGGGAGTACAGTTCAGCCAAGCACATATCTCCAAGAGTATCTTAATAAATTAGCCAGAAAACTCCCTCAACCTCGCAGACACACACTTCAGAAGTTAAACACCAACCCATTTCAGGAGAAGAACTTCTGCAGCAACTACAGATACTATGCAATATGTCTCTGTCCCTTCAAGGAGGTAATGACTAGTTCTCACATACTTCCCCACTTCATTTGAACAGATCGGGGAAAAGGCTATGAAGCTCAGATGAAGCTTGGGTAGGTGACTCCAGACTGATCCACTTCTCATTATGCTTCACCTGTAAGGTTGCAGGATAACGCATTCAGAATACCTTTCCAGCTGCGATAAGCTTTGACACCATAGGATGAAATTCTTGCCTCTTCAGGTGGACTGACTGTGGTAGGTCTTGCGATATTCTTAACTTGTGGCCCTCCCATTGAATTTCCTGAACTGCTTTGATCTTAGCCAGGATGTGTTGCTTATCTAAGTAGTTAAGAAGTTTAAAGACCAGAGGTTGGGGAGGTGAGCCCTGAGGAGGGGGGGGCGCAGTGACCGATGAGCTCTTTCCACCACATAACTTGTGTAGTTGGGCGATGGGCCAGCTATTCGCTCACACAGCTTTTGAACAAAGGCAATAGGATTGTTGCCTTCCTCCTTCTCTGGTAGCCCAAAAATTATTAAGTTATTGCACCGACTGCGCCCCTCTAAGTCCTCCAGTTTATCCTCTATCTTCCGAATCCTTTGCCTCAGGACTGAGTTGTCGAGATCTGTTTTGTCTCTCCACTTATCAAGAGATGTGAGCCGGGTTTCAACATCTCCGACCCACAAATTCAGTGTGTCAATATTCTTTCTAATGAACTGTACATCCTCCGATATTGCTGAGATGGAGCTCTGAAGAGGCTGCATGAACTCAAGAAAGTGCTCCTCAGTGAGTGCTGCCGTGGGTGAAGGGGGCTTAATTGACACCGTGGTTAGTGATTTAGGCTGCTTGGGGGCCTTTTCCTTCTCCGGGGTCTGCGGAGGCATATGGCAAAGCGTTACTTTTCGCATTTCCACCCCCATTTAACACCGCAGTTTTATTACCTGAGAAATCCGAGTTCAAATGAATCAAAAAACTGCTCCGAAATCTGTTAAAAGTTTAACTAGGGGATTAAATTCACCAGGTTTGCCGAGGAGCAAGGGAAGGCAACAGCTCTCACTTAGGCAGCCATCACGTGACCAGTGGCAATATTATAAGCCATAACCAGCACCTCTGGATCACTGCAATGTACAGAGAGTTGTGATAGGTCAAGAACTGCCGCAAGGCCATTAAAAGAAACATTCTGCAAGAGGCGGTACTTGACCATCTCCACAGGGGTCGGCCTACTGGGGGGGTGCCAAAATTGAATCTCACGGTGTAGTGATCTGACCAACTGACTGGTTCCACCCCCACATCAGAGGCCTTGATCCTCAGGAGGAAGATCAAGCCAAGGGAATGGCCACCCTTAAGTGTAGCAGTGGTAACCACCTGTGTTAGGCTCAGTGAATCCATTAACTGGAGGATGTGTTGTCCAAATTGCGAGAGTTCATTGTCGACCTATGCATTAAAGTCACCCAGGACCATCAGCCTGGGAGATTCAAAGGCCAGGTCGACAACAAAGTCTGCTACTTCCTTAAGGAATTGCTTCTCATCTCCTGGTGGACGGTAGATGAGAGCAAATCGATAGCCCACACCTGCTACAGCAGCACATTCAAAAGAAGTGGTCTCCTCAACTGGAACACTAGTGAGAGCCAATTCGGTCTTAAAACAGACCGCAACCCCCCCACAGTCCAACCTCGGGTGATGTATCACCGTATACCCAGCTGGAATTGCGGCCTTCAAAATTGGTCCCACGTTATTATCCAGCCAGATCTCGGTGATGCAAGCCAGATCTGTCGAGGCAACAAGATCTGAAATTACAGAAGTCTTGTTCTGGACAGATCTGGCATTGCACAACATCACCCGGGTTAGACAAAACTCCTGGACTGCCCTGGCTACCTGCCCATCACTAATGATGGTGCCCCTGTGTATGGGGACTAAAGAACGTGGCCCATGCTCTAAGCTCAACTTCACCCCAGGGTGTCTCCTGGGCTTGCTCACCCTAATGGGGGCACTCCGCTCCACTCGCCTCCACTATTCACCCCCCACCCCACCTCTCCTCCTATGGGCAATGCCTAATGCCCGACAACATTGGCAAGTAGAAAAAACCAGAGGAGGGGTATAAAAGGGTCATAGGGAGTGGAGAGCAGAGGCTGAGTAGTGCGTGACCGGGGGGCAACAGGTAAACACATCACATCAACTACAAATCCTCAACTTTAAACAATTTAAAACAAAATACTATAAGGACACACAAATCCTTATACAATTAAATCTCAAAAAACAACCTATTCAACTAAAAATAAATCAATTTAAAAATAAAACAATATAAGATAATAAAAATAATAAACAAAAACAAAAACCTCTGGGATGTTCACAGTTACATATTCATGTCCAATTTTGTGTGCTGTGGCAGTTGTACTGCTGTGGCTGGGGGGGGCTATATATTATCAGAAAAGCACACTGTTGTTTGGGTATAACAAATACTGACTGATGTGTATTCTGTGATGTGTCCTACAGTTGTGGACAGACCTGTTCTGTTCCACAGTCTGTCCACCCATGCACTGTTCCCTCAAGATCTTCCATGTGTACAGTGGTGCATGTGTCTATGGCATCTATTGTTCTACAGAGATCAGTGGTCTGCATCTCACAGCATGAACTGCCTTTTAGTAACATTGAGTACCTTATAAATTATGACACCAAAGTATCACTAACAAAGAGCATTTGTTTATTTTAGAATGGGGTATGGAAATCTTGTAACCTTATAATAACTGTGGTCAGTCTTCCACTATACCCACTGTTTCACTTTTCTGTCATAATAAAAACAAAATAACAAAGTTGAACATTGTATAACAGCAACATAACATGAAAGAGAATGGGTATATGGCAGTATATATCACTTCTGGCATGGGCTAAGCACACCAGGCATGATAAATCTGACAATATACTCATTCCCTGCAATGGAATATTGCTTGATTATATAATTTGACAAAAGCGGTAAAGTAATATTACATACAGGATTATTTCAAGATATTGGCTGATAGCCATGGTATGATCATCTCAAGTTGTTGCTAGGGTAACATGTAAAACTTCGAGTAACCAAATGTTCATGTAAATACACTGCTTTTAATACTTGTACATGTGCAATTCTCAACAACCTTTATTAAGGAAAAAGTGTAGTACTGTACTGTTTATGCTGAATTGTCATTTTTAAGAGTTTTGTTGGTTAAGCAGGACTGCCACTCAGCAAAGATACAGGAATCATTAAACAACACCATTACAAAATATTATGATTGTTGTTTGTTCCTTGTTTACGCCTGTGATATTGTAATTGGGTAGAAATATGTTGGAGATACATTGTGCTATGCTGTTTAAATTCATGACCTGTGCTCTCTACGTGTGATTATTTGCCTGTATTCTCACATGATATGTAATTACTGCTCATGATAATTAAATAATGTGCTCATATTCTTAACAGTGGACAAGGAGGCTGTGCCCATCCCAGTGGTGCAGGTGAAGCAGGAGCCAGGCACTAGTGCTAGACATAAGTATTACATAAAAAGTACACAAACTAGATTATTTCAGCAAGTGACATCTTACGATATGCTAACTGAATCAATAAACATCATAACTTATTGTGTATGCTTCAGGAACAATATTATTTGACTGTTACAGCACAGTATGTAGTCGTTGTTGCAGAGGACAAATTGCTTACTGAATATGCTATTCCTCAGTGTTTAAGATGTACCTGATGCATTGTTCATTGTAAAACAAAAGTCACATGTTGAGAAATGCTGAGTTTGTACATTTATTTCACTAGTACTTACAACATGAACTGTTGTTTTGACATTGTATAATTTAATGCTGTGTAAAATAACAGAAGAATGTCTTTTATTGCATTTATTGTTTTGATATTGTGTCACTTGCTATAATATGGAGAAGTGACGTCTTATTAAAACAGTGGCATATACCATTGTGAATTTTGATATTGAAATGGTAAACATTAGGAATAACATACAATATTAACATCAGTATTACATGTTTCTTTAATCTTTGTAATAAACAGATACAGCATAAAAGACAGTGATATGTAGCTATGTTACAGAGAATACTGTAAACAACATTAGCTAACATGTCATGGCTGAGATAGCAGTGTCAGGGTGTGCAACAGACATAGGACCAGATATTCAAACCATTGCGCCTAGCACAAAACCATAGCACTGGAATAGCACAGGATTTGTGCGAGGCTGCAATATTCAAAAGCCCTATTAGCACTTGTGCTGTGTGGTAGCGCCGACGCTAATAGATAATAGTATGCAGGGGCGGGGTTAGGAGAGCGCCCATGAATGCAAGCAGCATGGCATATTCAAAGGTCTAGCACCACGCTACTTGCATTAGCGCAACCTGTAGCGCATCGCTAGATACTGCTGAAAAAAAGCTGGTCGTAATGCAGGTGGTACCCTCCCCATCGCGGACCCCCATAGCTGTGATATAGCATGGTAGTCTAGTGGTCCCCCCAACCCCAGCACAAATCCAGACCCCCAATAAATGTAAGATAAAGACTTTTCCCTGGTAGTCTTGTGGTCCCCCCACCACCTGCATGAATTCCAACCCCTGATAAATGTAAAATAAAGACTTTTACCTGGTAGTCTAGTGGTCCCCCATCCCCCTTGCATGAATTTCAACCCCTTGTACACATAAATAACATAGTTTTACCTGGTAGTCTAGCGGTCCCCCCACCCCCCCAGCATGAATCCTGACCCTCGATAAAAGTAAAATAAAGTATTTTCCCTGGTAGTCTAGTGGTCTCTGCACTGCCAAGCATGAATCCAACCCCGGTACACATACATATCATAGCTTTCCCTGGTAGTCTAGTGGTCCCCACCCCTGCATGAATTCCAACACCCCCAGTACACATAAATAACATAGTTTTCCCTGGTAGTCTAGTGGTCCCCCCAACCCCAGTATGAATAATGACCCCGATAAATGTAAAATAAAAGTATTTTCCCTGGTAGTCTAGTGGTCCCACCACCCCCAGCATGAATCCTGACCCCGACAAATGTAAAATAAAGTATTTTCCCTGGTAGTCTAGTGGTCATCCCACCCCAAGCACAAATCCTGACCCCAGTACATGTACATATCATAGCTTTCCCTGGTAGTCTAGTGGTGCCCCCCCCACCCACTGCATGAATTCCAACCCCCAGTATACATAAATAACATAGTTTTCACTGGTAGTCTAGTGGTCCCCCTACCACCCAGCATGAATCCTGAGCTCCAATAAATGTAAAATAAAGTAGTTTCCCTGGTAGTCTACTGGTCCCCCCTACCCCAAGCATGAACCCTGACCCCAGTACACATACATATTGTAGCTTTTTCTGGTAGTCTAGTAGTCCCCCCACCCGGCAGTGATGCCTCTCTCAGCCCACTTACAGTCTGCAAAGTGACCCGGTGACTGGCTCTGCCCTTCCCTCACCACCATGGCCGGCCACCAACTGCGGTATGCATGAGCTCTACTGAAATGAATCGGTGCACTCATTCATTAATTTCCATAGTGCTCATGGCATACCGCAGTTGGCGGCTGGCAGTGGTGGTGAGAGAAGGCAGAGCCGGTCACTGGGTCACTTTGCACAGTGTCAGTGGGCTGAGTGGGGCATCATTGCTGGGTGGGGGACAACTAGACTAACAGGGAAAGCTACGATATATAATGCATACTGGGGGTCGGTATCATGCTTGGGGGTGGGTGACCACTAGTCTACCAGGGAAAATACTTTATTTTACATTTATCGGGGGTCAGGATTCATGCTAGAGGGTGGGGGAACCACTAGACTACCTGGGAAAACTATGTTATTTATGTGTGCCGGGGGTTGTAATTCATGCGGGGGGGGACCACTAGACTAACAGGGCGATTCTTGCTATACCAAAATAGAAAGGGCACTGTAGAAACAGATAACAGGCTACACTCAGTGGAGCATGTAGAAACCTGTTGAGAGATCCCTGCATACTGGGCAATAGGGAGCCTCTTACAATGCTTCTGCCTCCACCATATTGTCCCAGATCAATACTATATATTCACTTTGCATGCTGCGACCATCCCATATAACGGGCAGAATGTGCTTGCACATATGTGCCTGTTATAGGTGGTGGGGACTGTATATATATATCCATATATATATTATAGTGGCACGGTAGTGTCACTATAGTTAGGGTTGAGGAGCCATTTACATGTTAAACTCAAAATTTTGCACCTTAATAACTTTGCAACCATTCAACAGATTTGCCTGAAATTTGGAATACATGATCAAGACTAATATGCCTTGGAATCTGCAAAGTTTTGTACCAGTCGGATATACAGCTGTGGAGTTATTAAGTGTGATCTGCACGCATGTTTACACTTTTTTGGAATTCTACGGTCGTGCCTACAGGTAGCACAGTTTACGCAACTGGTCCAAAATCTTCAGGGAACATGTGGCCAGGGTCCCTGATGTGCCTTTTGAAGATTTCGTGAAAAAATATTAAACGGTTCAAAAGTTATTCAAAAAACAAATTCCCATTTTAAGTCAAGGGGAAAAGTTAAAAAAAAGTTCGACAGTGTCCCAAATGCAGTTTTTACTTTTGCAAATGGCCCTTTTACTGTCGCAAATTCACCATTTTGTTTTCAGTTAACGATCAGAAAAATGCTTGGCATTTAAATTTGGGACCCTCTAGCAACCTAATTATTTTTGTATTCACTTAGTCAAACCCTGAGGATGCTAGCCATGTCTTTATTGTGGGGTAAAATACCCCAGAAATATGTTTTTCAAATTTCTGGAAAAAGTACTTTCACAAAGTACTGTCGCACTTGCGACACTATCGAATGAATTTGTGAAAGCTTTTGCAAACTGCAACAGTACTTTTCTAGGCTGTGGGAAGATGACAGCAGTTCTTTGGCACCCTGCTGCAAAAGAACAGTTTGGTGTTTTGGCCTGAAATTTGGAGGGAACGTAGCCGACATCTCAAAGATGTGTCTTTCAGTGTTTCGTTGAAGAAATATTACATGGAGGCAAAGTTACGGCACTCCACAGTTGACGCTTTTTCCCATAGGATAACATTACGGTGTCTGATGCATTACAGGAATCCTTTGGCACCCTGCTGCAAAATAACAGTTGAGTCCCTAACCCCCCCATACTCCACAGACTGACAGATGCTGGGGTGTGCCCATGGGGCCCAACTCTCACCCCATTCCATGTGTAAACAGGTTGACATGCTACAGTAAAGAAGAATGGGGTGAGAGTTAGGCCTCATGGCCCCATGGCACACCCTGGCATCTGTCAGTCTGTGGAGGATGGGGAGTAGGATGGTTGGTTAGGAGCTCAACCCTAACATCTCATTTCCCCACTTTTGTTGCTTTAACCGTAACTGATACATTAAATGAAGTTTTTTGCAATGTATTTCATTAGTTTTGCAAAAGTATAATATAACTAATAAATAGCACGTGTTGGAGGGAGTGCGGGGCCCACTAAGCTACCCATTTCTGCATAACAATGTTGTGTGTGGGAGTGCAGGCCCTCTGGGCTATGCGCTCCCATTTACACATAACTATGGAGCCATACAGCAGCTCTGAAGGGCAAGGAACCCTTGTAACACTAATTTGTCAATATCCCAGGATCTGTAGTGGCTAGCAAAAAAATACAAGTGTTGTTGTAATCTTCCTCATGTGATAAATCTATGACAACCATATCTCATAACATTTACAAGCTACGGGCACTGAAAAGTGTAACACATTTTTGTCAATATCTCCATAATTGTAGCAAGTAGGAAAAAATTCCACTGCTGATGTAATCTATGTTTTCCAAATGTGTTTTTACAGATTAGATCACTTGAGGTGATCTAAGCTGCAGGTAGTGAAAAATCCATACCTTACTTCGTTTTCGAGATACAGGCACCAAAAGTTGCCATGGGTGCCACAATGTTTTCCTATGGGAAAAATAAAAACTTTGTGTTACCATATCTATGGAACAGATTAACTTTTCAACACCTAAACAGCGTAATTGACATCTCTGGGCATCCCCTTAATACCCTGCAAATTTCAAGTCAAAAGAGCAAACCGTTTATTTACAGTGCAGTGGCAAAGTTTTTAAAATCCTAGTTCACGAAGTAGCAAAATCCATTACCATGAGATCTGTCCCCTTTCATGAGCTGTCAAAATCCCCATCCACAAGAAATCCTTGACTGCCAGGTTTTGGTCATCTGGTCATAAAGTGACAGTCAGGGATTTTTCTACCTCACAAAAGAGGACTGTTTGTGGACTGGGATTTTGTCAGCTCACAGACTGGGATTTTATCAGCTCACAAAAGAGGATTCAAAAACGCAATCCCCTTTCCTGAGCTGACAAAATCCTAGTCCACCAGCCAATCTCCTTTCATGAGGTAGAAAAATCCTTGACCGTCAGTCAATCCTCATCCACGAGAAGGGCCATCTGGTCATAAAGTGACAATCAAGGATTTTGCTACCTCACAAAAGGGGATTGCTGGTGGACTGGGATTTTGACAGCATGCAGACTAGGATTTTGTCAGCTCAAGATGGGGATTCAGAAACTCAATCCCTTTTTTTGAGTTAACAAAATCCCAGTCGGCAAGCCAATCCTCTTTCATGAGGCTGCAAAATCCTTGACTGTGAATCAATCCTTGTCAGCAAGTAGGGCCATCTGGTCACAAAGTGACAGTCAAGGATTTTGCTGCCTCGCAAAATGGGATTGGCTTGCAGACTGGGATTTTGTCAGCTGGCAAAAGAGGATTGGAAGTGAGTCATGAAAGAAGAATTTCAAAATTTGAAACAACCATTTTTTGGGCAAAATGAAGCAAACCAAATGTATAGGTTTGTAGAAGGTGTCACCTTGAACAAAACCCATTCCTTATTGCAACAAGAAGTCACCCATGGAGGAAGCTACCACATTTTGTTGGGAGAAAAAAATTAAAACAAGATGGCGGCTCGTGGACAAGGATTTTTTTCTGACAGACTAAGGTTTTTAAATCCCCTTTTGTGAGCTGACAAAATCCTTGACCGTTAGCACAATCCTCCTTTGCAAAACATACATATAAATTTTGGAGTGAGCTGAGCATGCTCAGAACCCAAAAAATAAAAATTAAATAACCTTTGAACAGATTAATATTGTTTCATCAAACTAATGCTGGATTGTTCTTTGGCCCACGCTCTTTCTACATTCCAAATTTCAGACCAAAACCCCAAACAGTGTGGTTGCAAAATGATGGGCAAAAAACATGACAAAAGCAGTGAAAAATGTGTTTTTCAGCACTTTGCTGCACAAAAAATGTAAGTCTGACCAAAACGCAACTTGGCAGATCACGAGAACTAACATACCAAACCAGGCATTCCAAATTTCGTACAAATTTGTTGAACGTTTGCAAAGTTATCAATGTGTAAAAATTGGGGTTTAACAATAAAGCGCCTACTTAACCTTAACTATAGTGGTGCTATAGCGCCACTATAATTATACTGGTGCAGTAGTGCCAGTATAGTTAGGGTTGAGTAAGCACTTTAATGTTAAATCTCAAATTTTGCACCATAATAACTTTGCCACCGTGTGATGGATTTGCCTGAAAATTTGCATGCACGAGTATAGGTCTCTGGACCTGGCAAGTTGCGATGCAGTCGGATGTACAGTTGTGGAGCTACAGAATGGCAAAAAACACAAACAGACTTTTTGCATGTTTCTTTGCTCACTCCCACAGCCCACATGATTTGTTCATTCTGTCCAAAATCTTTAGGGAAGATGCAGTCTGGGTCACCAATGTGCCTTTCAAAGATTTGGTATAAAAATTTTAAATCGTTCAAAAGTTATTCAAAAAGCAAATTTCCCATTATAGTCAATGGGGGAAAATATATGTGCATCACGAAAGTTTTGCAAATGGTCGTTTTACTTTCTTGATTCAGCAATCTTGTTTTCAGTTAGTGAGAGAGAAAAATGCCTGGTGTTTAAAATTGGGACCCTCTAGGTAAACAGTGATGGCTGGGTTTAATTAGTCATGTCCTGAGGATGCCAGCCCTATCTTTTTGTCACAGTGACAGTACAGGGTGGTTCCTCTTCTGTATTCTCATTCCAGTTTTGGCATACCACAATGCAATGTATAAGTCACTCTACCTATATTTCACACTGTGAACAGCATAAGATATTGGCACTGTGACACATGCATTGTATTGTGCAGCTCCAGTACAAGTATGGCAGTGCATGGGCCTAAGCATGTTACCTTTTTAGTGTTATATATGAAGAAAGTGTCATATAGGTACCACTCCACTATGCGTCTTTAGTACTAGATGAGCAACATATCAGAATGATATGACAATATTGTGCTCCATGAACTGAGACATACTATGTGAATGGAGTGATGGTAGTACATGTTCCAAAACATTGTACACTTCCAGCCCTACATTCACAAAGAATACAACCGTGTTAAACTTTTATGTTGACAATGCAGTTTGCCCTTTAAGGGGCAGACCACGTTGTCCTGGTGCACCCCTTCCCTCCTTTAGGGAATGGTTGTGCTCAGAAGGGGAAGGGAGAAGGAAGGGGAGGGGCCAAGATCCAGAACAATGGGCAGGTAGCAGGAAGGGGATGGGAGAAGGGAGGTACATAAGGGACAGCACAAGCGGGCCTCAGCCACTTTTTGCTGGAATTTTGATTTACATCAAACTGCAGCACGTTGGATTGGCAATTTCTTTGAGGTTTGTTTTATCAGGAGAGAGAGAGGTTAAGAAACTACCAATTGAGTTACTGATTTGCAGGACGAGATGTGAAGTAAAAAAAGGGGTATATATATATATATATATATGTATAGATACACAGGTTTAAGAAGAAACAGGTTGCAATTTATGACTGAGCAAGTATGGGGGCCCTGAATGGTGATGGGAGTCAGGCTGTGAAGGTGATAGAGACCCAGGGCCAAGTGGGGCGCCGCGCACCATGTGGGGGGGTTTTTTGCAAAAAGTTTTGATTGGTTTTGAGGCTTGGCATTTGTCTTACGAGTTGTTTTGCTGTATAAAAAAGCTGTAGGCCTGGAGGAACCCCTCAAGACAGGGGAGAGAGAGAGAAAGCATGAGCTGGGGACACATGGCGTGATGTCACACGCCGTTTGTGGCATGGGTAACAAGGTTTTTCCACGTTTTTATGGTTTTGTGGCAGTTTGTTACCCTTGGGGATGCCAGTGGGCAACAGTAGGCCGGGAAGAGGCCAAAAAGTTGTGGGGAGTGGAACAAGCTCGAGCCAGACCACGTGGTGTGGTCACGCCGCATGCGGGGGGGACAAACCCCTCTTGTCCTTGTTGGGTGTTTTTTGAGGTGGGGATAGTGGTGTGCTGGATGCCTGGAAAATGAATGGTAGGCCTTAGGCATGGGTTGGGGTGGCCTGATGTCACACGCATGTGGGGTTTGCTGGAGAGCACCTGCTGTGGTGTAGCAGACTACAGTGGCTAGGTTTGTCTGTTTTGACATTAATTCTAAGAGTGGGAGGCCCAGAAGAGTCTGTGGTGCTGGGAGGAATGAGCGCGACCCAGGATCACGTGGCATGACGTTACACGCTGCTCAGGGGATTGTAAATCCCCTTTGTTTTCCTGTTTGGGGCTCTGGGGGCTGCGAAGGGTCATTTTTTGATTTCCTGGGATGAATGGCAAGCCCTGGAGGAGGCCCCATTTGCCTGGAATGAGTGGGTAAGTCACCCGCCATGGGAGGGGTTTAGGCAATTTTCTAGCGGGGTGCTACCCAGAATTAGGCTATAAGAGGCTGCCACAGCAGTGCTAGAAGCAAAAGGCCCAAGTTGATGTGGGCGGGTGGTTTTTTGAGGGGTTTTGATTTTGGCATGAAGTTTCTTTTTTCCCTTTGGATGTAGAGCTGGCTGCTTGGTGTAGTGGCTAGAGCCGCCACCTATGAAAATCAGTGGACCCAGTTTCGGGTCCTGTTTCAGGACACATTTTAGCATGAATATTAGGCTGGGGGAAGGCCTCGGACACAGGGGAGAGTGCGTGTAGGGTAGGGCCATGTGACATGATGTCACACGCTGCGTAGGTGTTGGGAATAAGCTGTGCCCCAGTACTCAGGCTGTTTTTGTTTAAATTCATGTTTTTGGAGGCTCTGGAGGCATACTAAGGGGAGAGCAAGGGTCCTGTGTGGAGGCCTTGAGTGGAATGAGAGACAGGGTGACCAGGGACCTCGTGGCTGACCACATGCAGTGAGGTGACTGCACTGGAAGCTGGGTCCCCACCCATTGGGAGCTATGGTGAGAAGGCTGGTGGCATGACCCTTGGTCAGCCCAGACAGGATAATTTCTCCAGGAAGAAACAGGTGTTGGAGGGGGAGCACACGGCAGAAGGCCTAAGGGCCTGAAGAAGAGACAGAGGGAGGGATGGGCCCTGGTGGTGTTGGGCATCCCGCAATGGGCACAGCTGGGAGCAGCCAGGGGACTGGGTGACCTGGCAAGTAAGACAGGGGCCTGTAAAAGGCCCAGTTTTTTGTTTCATGGGGCATGTGGTGCGAGGGGCAGAGAGAGGGTGCTAAAACAGGTGTACATATGCAATTAACCCTGTTTTCCCTTCTTTTACGGTTGGACCGGTCTGTGTTTGGTATGATGGGGGGTGCGATGGACAGGAGAAAGATACATACAGAGATACGAATAACCCTGTCTTTCTTTTCCTATAGTTGTTTTTCACAGAGGAAAAGACAAGACGGACATGGCACCCAAGAAGAACAGGCCATCGAAGGAAGCCACCTACAAGGCTATAATTGAACTGGCTGAAAAAGCAAACAAAATGTGGGAACTGGTAGAGGGGGAGGAACCAGGGAGGCCCGGGGAGAAGAGGAAAGCGGGTACAGAAAAAGGAGGCAAAGGGAAGAGGCCAGCCGAAGGACTACACAGTCCCGCTAGGGTAGCACTGGTGAAAGCGGGACCCGTCAAGGCAGTCAATCCAGTACCCACGCGGCTGGTGGACCCGGTTAAGCCAGTACTCACCCCAGATCAAAGGAAAATCTCCCCGGGGGAACCTGGACAAGAAGCCCAGGACAGGAGGTCCTGCCCGCAGACCCCAGTAGCTCACCCTCCACCTCCACCTAAATCACAGGAGGAAGCAAGCGGACCTTTGGAGGACTTCAGGCAGCTCAGCCAGGACAAGGTTACAGGTAACACATCCAACGCAGTGGGGAATAGTATAAAAGAATATATAGGGCAAATTGTGGCATCCCTGGGGACAGGGGGGCTGGGGCAGATGGAATCTGCTCTGGTGGAAATTAGGACAGGACAAGAGGTACCAGGAGACACTGTAAAGGGAGCAGAAAGAGAGGGAAAAGGTACAAGAGAGATAGGTGCACCGGGGATGAGAATAGGAGAACACGTGCCATTGGCCATGAAAGAAAAAATATGGAGAGGGGAATATGTGGATATATTTGCTTTGGTGAGCCATGAGGCGGCGGCAAAATATGAAGAAACTGAGAGCATAGGTAAGAGTGAGATGGCAGCTGCCATAGTGCCCTTAGGGAAAAAAGAGGACGACAAGTTCACGAAAGGGAAGACTTGGGACGGGTGGTTTCTAGGTTTTGCCACTTTTTCAGCAATCGTTCTGGAAAAGAGGCTGGAGCTAGGCATCCCACTCATTACCTATTCATTGATCATATGGAGAGCAAAAGCAAAAGGCGGGGTAGGATGGATATACTACGATGAATGTTTTCAGCAGAGAATGGCAACATTTGGGGATGTAAGATGGGACACCAAGCAAATAGACTTATGGACGGATTACATAACAGATCAGTCCACACCTGAGGGTGGGTGGGGCAGAAAGGGGTTTACGCCACAAAGAGGCTGCTGGGCTTATAACAGGGCCTTCTGCTCATGGCCTCAGTTTTGTTTTCGACATGCCTGTTCAAAATGTGGAGGGCGGCACCCGGCAAGCAAGTGCAGAACAACAGGGATACAGGGAGCACAAGGCATGGGGGGCAAGGATCAAGCCAACAGTTTTTGGGATGGCCAGGGGTTTAAGGGCAAACATGGAACAAGGGAGGAGGGGCAGGGGAATGGGAGTAGGGGGTCAGAACCACTGAAGCAAGGAAGGTTACACAGGAGGGAAGGGAGGGTCGGGGCAGGCGGCACAACAAGGAGCAATTTGGTATGGCCAGAACCCCCATCAACCTAGCAGCATGGACAGTTTGCCTGGACAGATATCTGGACACGAGCATGCGGGATATGATTTTAAGTGGTTTTAACACAGGGTTTTCATTGCACTCTAGGGGACCCAGGCAAGCAAGGGAGGCAAGCAACCTGGGGTCTGTAAAAGGGAAAGAGGAAATGCTAAGGCAGAAGATTGAGAAAGAGAAAGCAGCAGGCAGGGTGGAGGGCTCATTTGACACCCCCCCATTGGAAAACATGCGGATATCGCCTTTGGGCTTGGTACCCAAGAAACAAGAAGGTGACTACAGGGTGATCCACTACCTGTCTTATCCGGAGGGGGAGTCAGTGAATGCCTTTATCAGTGAGGAACACAGTAGGGTGACATAAGCGACCCTAGAGGATGCAGTCCAGATAATCCAGGCCACAGGGGATGCATGGATGGCAAAAACGGACATTGAGTCCACCTTCAGACTGCTTCCAGTCAGGAGGGAAGACTGGGATCTCTTGGGTTTTAAAAGTGAGGGACAGTATTATTTCGACAAAGCAATGCCAATGTGGTGTTCCACAGCATGTGCTACATTTGAGGCATTCAGCACATGTTTGCAGTAGATATTCCAAGAAAAAATGGGTTATAGGTCAGTCCTACCTTTACCTGGATGATTTTCTCCTCATTGGGAAGGGCAAAAGGGAGACACAGAGGATGCTGGGTAAATTTTAGGAATTGTGCCAGGAGCTGGGAGTCCCATTGGCACCAGAAAAAACAGAAGGTCCCAGCAAGGTTATGGAATTCCTCAGGATAGAGATAGATGCCACGAGCGAAGTGTTTAGGTTACCGGACAAAAAAGTAAGGAGGTTGAAGGAACTAATCCAGGTACATGCCAGCAGGAGACAGGTACAACTAAAATTGGTCCAGTAGGTACTGGGGCACCTGAACTTCGCATGCAGGGCCATAGGACTAGGAAGGGCATTCACAAGGAGAATAGCCAGAGCTACAGCAAGGGTCACCAGACCACATCACTGGGTTGATTTGACTCAAGGTGTCAGGGAGGATTTTAGTATATGGGAAGAATTCTTGAAGGATTACAATGGGTGTTCATTCTGGCAGGAGGAGTGGCTGTACAACACAGACCTTGACCTCTACACAGATGTGGCTGGAGGGCTACCTACATGGGGGGTTACCTGAGGGGCAGGTGGTTTGCAGAACCATGGCCAGCTAGTTGGGTGAGGGATGGGAAAGTGAGAGATATAACACTACTGGAGATCATGCCGATATGGGCATGCACTTTGGTTTGGGGGAAGGAATTACGGGACCAGAAGGTGACATTTTGGTGTGACAATAGAGCAGTGGTTGATGTACTAAACAAAAAGGGAGCCAGGTTGGATACAGTCATGCAGGTAGCATGACAGCTAGTTTTAAGGGCTTTGCAGCTGAACATGTCCTTCAGAGCAAAACACATAGAGGGGTACACAATACCCTGGCTGACAGCCTTTCCCGTCTGCAGCTGGACCATTTCCAGAAGCTGGCACCAGCAGCGGAAGAACAAAAAATGCCTATACCAACGAACATCTGGGATGTTGGCAGGAAGGAGCAGAACTGCTGTTTCACAGCTCATGGGTGCCTTGGACTCTGAGGGCCTACGATGGGGCCTGGAGGGTTTTTCAAACATTCAGGGCAGAACACCAGATGGAGGCAAGTAGGCCGCTCTCTGAGCAACAGTTGGGAATGTTCACAGTGGAACAATGGCAGAAAGGGACTGCTCACTCCACAATGGGGGTTTATCTTGCAGGGATCAGTGTGATCTGCAGCCTAAAAGGATGGAATGACCCAACAAAATCAATGCTCATCAGGAGAATGATGCAGGGATGGGGCAGGTTGAAACAAGGGCCAGGGGATAATAGGAGGCCAATAGGTGAGCAGTGGCTAATAAAGCTAAAAGAGGTGCTCCCAGCAATATGCAGATCAAAGGGGGAGGCCCAGCTATTTCACACAATTTATGTGATAATGTTTGCAGGGGCTATAAGAGTGAGTGAAGTGGTAGGCCATGGAAAAGATGACAAGGAAGGAGGTGTGGAATGGGAGGATGTGAGTTGGGGGATAAGAGAAATACGGATCAAGCTAAGGAGGTCAAAGGCAGACCAAAAAGGGCAAGGGTGCATGATAACACTAAAAGGGCGGTCGGAGATTGCGATATGCCCAGTGCAGGCCCTGTGGGTTTTCGATGCAGAGCAGTTGACCAGGATGGGGAAGCTATTTGTACATGGTGATGGAAAAAGGGTCACCGGCTATCAAATTACAGCAGTGCTGAAAAAGGGCATGCGTTTTCTGGGGGAGGACCCAGCTAATTACTCACCCATTCCCTATGGATCGGGGCTGCCTCACAGTGGGCAGCAACAGGTGAACCCATGAAGGACAGTTTGGAAAAAGGGTGCTGGTGGTCAGCCAGTTATAAAAGATACATCAGAGCACTGAAGTAAAAAAAAAAAAGGAGAGGGGGAAGGAGCAGTGTGGTTTTCAAAAAAAAAAAGAAGAATGAGAAAAGAAGATGGAAGTATGGTGCTCCTATGGAGGAGCACAGGATACAAAAAAGCAAAAAAAAAAAAAGAAGGTGGTGGATAATACAATGAGGGCACTGAGAGTATGTGTAAATTAATTTTCTTTGCACCCCATAGGTAGAGGCAGGAGCACAGAAGTCTGGATCTGCTGCCATTCCTATATTTACTGGGCTGGTAAGAGAGCAGAGAAAAAAGCTGGGGGAAAACAATTGTACCAGGATGTAAGACAGTGTAGGTTGTTATGGCACGGCCTATGGGATATGAGATGGGCACAGCTCCTGCCCACTTTGAAAGAACTCAAGGGACATCAGCCCAGTCCAGACCTAATCATTATACACCTAGGGGGCAACGACCTGGCAGGCAGACCATTGGTGCACACATATTTACAGATAAAGAGGGACCTAGTGGCAATAAGACAGTGGTGGCCTCAAGTATGCCTTGCCTGGTCAGATATGATACCACGAAGGGTATGGAGACAGGAACACAGCCACAGGGCAGTGGAGAGGGCCAGGAGAAAGATGAATAGACATTGATAAGGCAGATGGGAGGACAGGTGATACTGCGGGGAGTAGAAGAATGGGTGGATGACTTCTACAAGTCAGATGGGGTACACTTGTCAGATATAGCAATAGATATGTTCAATGCAGAAACAATGGGTTTCATAGAGGAATGGTGGAATCAGACAAAAGCTGGTATATAAAAAAAAAAAGGGGAAGGAAGTTTCATCCCTGAGGAAGGGAGAGTGATACCCTAAGTTGGGGGGAAGCCAGTCATTCAACGCAAGCTGGAGACTGACTAGTGGGGAAAAAGGGGGGGATGGGAGGGGAAAAAGGAATAACACAGGAGAAGGAAGAAGATGAAGGAGAAAGCGGTCTCGGTTTTCACTGTTACCTAACAGAAAAGGAGAAGAAGAAGGCACCCAGGTTTTCGCCTGGGGGATGGATAATCAGAGAGTGATATATGGATGGAAATAAATGGAAATTATGGAAATGTGATAATAAAGAAATGGAAAATGGAATGTGGATTTATGAATATAAATAGATTAATTGCCAGTCTGAGCACAACAACAGACAATGGTCTCTGTGTTTTTGTGAGGGAAAAGGGGGAATCTGGGACAATGGAGTGTCCCCTTTAAGGGGCAGACCATGTTGTCCTGGTGCACCCCTTCCCTCCTTTAGGGAATGGTTGTGCTCAGAAGGGGAAGGGAGAAGGAAGGGGAGGGGCCAAGAGCCAGAACAATGGGCAGGTAGCAGGAAGGTGAGGGGAGAAGGGAGGTACATAAGGGACAGCACAAGGGGGCATCAGCCACTTTTTGCTGGAATTTTGATGCCTCCCACCCACCCTACTAGACAGAGTATGAGGGAAAGACAGTCAATTTGGGGCTGTATGGTGGGTCTGTCAAGGTGGAGGACAGACGCGTCCGGTAGGACTGTGGACTGCCAAAGGGAATGGCAGGTGATAATATGGTTATGGACTGCCAAAGGTGGATGGCAGGTGATAATATGGTTATGGACTGCCAAAGGTGGATGGCAGGTGATAAAGCTTTGGGACTGCCAAAAGTGGATGGCAGATGATAATATAGCTATGGACTGCCAAGGTGGATGGCAGGGGAAAGGGGGAGGACGGGAGGGGGAGAAAAAAGGAATAACACAAGAGGAGGAAGAAGATGAAGAAGAAAGCGGTCTCGGTTTTCACCATTACCTAACAGAAAAGGAGAAGAAGAAGGAGGCACCCAGGTTTTCGCCTGGGGGATGGATAATCAGAGAGTGATATATGGATGGAAATAAATGGAAATTATGGAAATGTGATAATAAAGAAATTGAAAATGGAATATGGATTTATGAATATAAATAAATTAATTGACAATCTGAGCACAACAACAAACAACGGTCTCTGTGTTTTTGTGAGGGAAAAGGGGGGAATCCGGGACAATAGTATTCATTCGTGTAAATACTATAACAATCTGCATGTATGATCTTTAGACTGTAGAATTATTCAATTATCTGTGACATATCCACACACAGATAGGATGTCAGTACACATTACCTGATATGAACACTACATAACAGTTGAGATGCTGATGTTATGTACCTCTAACCATATAGAAAGAGTCTGCATGTCTCACAGTCACTGTTATACCTCCTCAGATAGGCATACACAAGTATTTGAGCAAATGCAGCAGAGTGTAGCCCTATAGTTTAATTCATAAACTGATGAGTACGTTCAGTAACATAATAAGAAATATTCATAATCATCAGATTCTAAATAAATGTCATTTAAAATGTTTATCATTGCCTTCTTAACACCTGATCTTATCTTTGTACAGCATGTGGGTGTACCCCCCCCAAGACACTGGGATGGCAGCAGAAGCGATACAGTTCGTGAAACATGATGATGGATGCCTGTTGTGGTATGTTTACAAAGCTATATGTTCTTTCTGTTACCTTATGGTGTCTGTTTCTGATTGGTTGACTTGCCTTGTACCATCCCCCCACTTGTACGTGTGTGTGTGTGTGTGTGTGTGTGAGTGCGGGGTGCAAAATTTAGAGTGAGAGTTGAAAGCCCTAATGTCGAATTTCCTTGCTTTTGTCATTGTAGTAACAAACCTTTTTGCAAACAATTTCCTTCCTTTTTTTGACATTGTCATAAAGTTAACAAATACACAGCTGTAAAAGTATTATTTTTCACAGTGAGAGCATCAGTTATCTACAATAGCATTGTACCATACCCTACACGTGTGCCATAGAAAGACACAACAACCATGAAACCCTTTGTTTGACGTGTCAAGCTATAGCTTCTATGCACATCTATACGTACTTACATTCTTAGTATATTGATTAACACATCTTTTCAAAGCTGAGTCATAAATCATTCATATACAGTTTTCAAGAAACACAACAAACACAGAAAATAAGTTAAGAAAAATATTTATAAATCATTAAGTGCCAATTCTGTTTTAAAGAATACCAAATTGTACAACTCACTCTGTCTCATACCACTACTGTGTAATTGCATCACTGAAGTATATATGAAAGTCTGGGAAAAGTGATATGAGACTGAGCAAGTCAGTGTTCATGGAGTGGGCAAAAAACCAAATGGGTAAAACAATTAAAAAAGCTATGGACACCAAATCAGCAAATGATAACATTGCTGCAGTAGTGCATTACTATGTTAGAATACTTTAACACTACGTGCATCTGGAAAAATTCCTCACCTGACCCTTAATAAAGGCAATCAGAAAAAATCAGGAACGTACCTTCAACTGATATTGAGCAGAGTGTGTGATTCACAATACTAGTCTGCAAACAACAAACAATTAATACCTCAGTACATGTAATAAACATTTTAAATACAGTCATATAATGTTAACAGCAATAATATTATAATTAAATTAAACATTTTAAATTAGTAATCTTGTAATTAACATTGTGGCATAGTAATTGTTAATAAGAAAATCTGACTAATCAAATAGTGACAAGTCATATATTCAAACAAATGTTTGTTAGTTAGTAAGTATTCAACACATAACTCCTTCCATTAAACATCTAAATACATAACACTCATACAGTGCATTAGTAACAAGTAAATAAGTGTCATGCTATAGCTACGTAGCGCAGAAAACACATTTCTAGTAAGTACTTTGTAACTTTTTCCATTCTTAGAAACTTCATTATTACTGTTGTCACAGAAAAAAAAGCAGTACTAAGACTTTACAGATATATACATAATAGTACAAAGTTTTTAACCTTTAATATATAAACAATATTAATAATAGTACTGCTCTACATATCTATATCTTAGGTCTGCATACAGTGTCTTGATCCCACAAGTAAGTACAATTGGCAGAAAACATGCCACCTGAACTGGTCAGTATAGAGCTATCACTGAAAGACATACTGTACACGTATAATTTTAGGCATTTTCTTACTGTGTTTATAAACTATTGCACAACACTATGTGTTCAAATACATACACAGCTAAAGTGTCAGCTTTCTTGCACAATCTCTCATCTTGAATCACAAGGCAGATGTGAGGCTATATGTAGTGCACTATGGCCACAACACATTGCCAAACAACAAGCCTAGTCACAGTTATAAATGTATGCAAGGTGCACAGTATTGCCATACAATGGTGTGACAGCTAGCAAACCATATTCTATGTAACATGCTGTAGCAATGCAGAAATAAACAGATCAGTACAGCACGATTGCATGGTGCTGCAATATCGATGTACAGGTAGTAAGAGTGCTCCACAGTCAGCAGTTGTTGTATGTAATGTGACCAAGCAGACAGCCCGCACTGATTAAGGCCCACTTATACTGCATTGATGCTAAGATCACAGCAACACCTACTTTAACTGTTGGCATCATAAATACCTGCATCTACATACTCAGTCACTGCAAATATTCATAAACTGATATGAAAATAGCCGCACATGTCTAGTAAAGGTTGTACGTAACACTCTTATGACTACAACAGTATGTCAAACAGAGCTTAACAAGTTTTCAATGCACTGTTCTTCTGCCAGGTAAAGGTCATTGTAATTCTTGAGAACCAGGATATAAGCATCTTTTAGATTACCAGGCAATCTCTTTTTAAAAGTGCTCATGTAGTCATTGCATTCCATCCAGCCATTGCTGTACCTGAGCCATGTAACATAATGTCCTGAATGGACAGATGCTCCATGGCGGAATATCACAGCCTGAGTATCGAAACATGCTCCCATGAATTGTACTCTGCCAGCTACAAAATCAGTGATCGGTGTGTCAGCTTGTAGTCCATTTGCATCAAACCTCTGCAAGACTAAAAGAAGATATTGAGAAGAGGTTCTAAGTCATATGGACTGAACGCACTCTCCTCCACACCGGATACACCTCCAGTCACACTCTGCATTCCTGAGCAGTTCTCTGAATTTAACAGAATGTGCCTGTTGAACATAAAATGACATCCACAGCATGTTTTCTGTTACTTCTTTGTGTGAATGTCCACAAGACAGGAAAGTGCATTTTGTCACATAGGTGACAGTAAAGTACTGTTGCACTGAAATCTCATCTAATTCCAAGCTGTTAGTGACAGCCATCATAAATTCAGTCATATCTTGTTGAATGTTGTTAGAGAATGTTTGATGGCCATCATATCCACGCAAAACAATCCATAAGGGTGTCAGACTCTGTATGCTATTGTCATGCTTATCATTATCATTCACAACTTTCTTTAGTGACTGAGACAGTGGTGTGTCATGTGAAGATTTGATAGTGGCAACAAAGTGAGACATATGGAGAAATGCCTGCATTGCAGAGTTGCATAGCAGTTTACTCCAGGGATATTGTCAAATGCTGGGACAACAGCCATTCCAAGCACCTTCTTACGTGGTGGAGAGCGTGTTTGTTGTTCATTTCTGGAGTCATACTTTGTGCTGTCTGCATTTAATATTGGTCTGTCTGTCTGGTACCTTTTTCATGCCAGAAACTATCACTGTAGCTTTGCTGTCTGCCATATTCATGGGTAGCAGTATAAGAGGCAATGTAGGCTGATGCAGAGTACTTAATGTATTGTACTCACCAATACATCATCTGTCAGCATGTATTTTTTGTGATGCTATACAGATGATGCACAAGCCAGGCAAAGTCCATACACATGAAAGTGCAACATGGCTCATGCCATCTTTGAAGATGCTAGTGCCTATGTCGACCATTGCTGAGTCCAAACGTAGGACTTGAGACTTGTGTATGGATACAGCATATACAACACACACAGGAAACTTTTTATTTATTTATTTATTGAAACATCAGTTTAAAACCTTTGAGCCAAAGGCTCATTTACAAAGGTAACTCATCACAGTGAGGACAAACAGTACAGACATGCTTATACAATATGGTCATTTACAAAATAGGAAGAGACATGTGAACATATAGTGGTTACAGTTTGAGGTTACATGGTTGAACAAGACCAAGTAGGTTCAGCATAAATTTATACATCAGGAAGCAGTCGAGGGCTATACATTAATACACATTATAGATACATACAGAGAGGTTGAAGACCATAGATAGCACTAGGAAAAGGTAGGGAGTAGCCACTCAGGGAGTTTTGTCAGACCATTTGAGCAGAAACAGACTAGATACAGCCACAGTGGCAGGAGGTGAGTAGGTGATTATGGAGAGAGGTTTTAAAGCTGGAGATTGTAGGAGTGTTAGTGATACTGGTAGGGAGGGAGTTAAACCAGGATGGGGCTCTGTAACTGAAGGCCCTTTGACCCTGTGAGGTTCTTGCCCTCGGTACTGACAGTGTGGCTATACTGGAGGATCGAGTAAGTAATAGTGGGTTTGCTAGGTGGATAGAGGCAGTCAACCCAGATGGGGACATACCAAGGAGACTTTTTTTAGTAAGGAGGCCGATTTGGTACCTGAGACGTTCATCTAGGTTGAGTAGATTAGCTTGGGCATATAAATGGCAAGTATGGGTTAGTCTGGGAGCCCCAGTGATTAACCTACAAGCTTTATTTAAGGTGAGGTGGATTTTGTTTAGGGAAGTGTGATCAGCAGCCTCATAAACTGGCAAACCACAGTCTACTAAAGATAGCATGGAGGATGTGACCGCGAGTCTAAGGGCATCAGGGGGAGACAGTTTCTGTGGCAGTAGAGCATACCCAGCCGCATATTGGAGGCTGAGGCTAGGGCCAAAATATGGGCATGGAATGTAAGGGCGGGGTCGAAGGATATCTCAAGGTACTTGTATGAGTAGACTTGCTTGAGTGGTACCTTGGAACTGGCGAGGACCCGAAGAGGGAATTTACTAGCTTTGTTTTGGGGGTGGGCAAAGAGCATGGTTTTGGTTTTTTTAAGATTTATTACAAGTCGGTGCTCTTTAAACCAGACTTCGGTGGTATTATAAGAATATTGCAAGGAGTCCTGGAGGGTGATAGGGTTACGGTTGGAGGCAAATATAACAGCATCGTCTGCATAAAGTAAGAGTTTACCCTTACATGCAGCAGGCAGGGAATTGAGATATAGGGAAAAGAGCAGGGGCCCAAGAATGGATCCCTGGGGTACACCAGAGAGGATAGGGCAGGAGCTGGAAAGTGTCCCATTGAGTTTAACACACTTGGAGCGTGCACACAGGTAGCTGGAGCACCAGGAGACAGGCCCAGTGGCAAAGCCAATGTGGCTGAGGGCAGCCAGCAGGAGGGGATGGGCAACAGTATCGAAGGCTTTGGATAAGTCAATGAAAACTGCACCAGCTAGAGAGACAGAGTCCAGAGAGGAGTGAAGAAAGTTAGGAAACTCAAGGAGGGCAGTATTAGTACTGTGACCAGCATGGAACCCATGCTGTTCCGGGCAGAGAATGCTATATTTAGTTAGGTACTCAGAGATTTGGGTAGACACTATTTTTTCTAAGGCTTTTGAGAGAGGGGAGAGGATGGAGATCGGTCGATAATTACCAGGTAGGGACCTATCACCACCCTTGTGAATGGGGGTGACAGTGGCAATTTTCCAGATGGAGGGAAACTGCCCCAAGCAGAGAGATTTATTGAAGAGGCTGGTGATAGGGGCAATTACCTGGTCTAGAACCTGACGAAGGAGACAGGGGTCCAGGGAGTTGCTCCCAGTGGTATTGCTTTTTAAGGCCTTGATAAGGAATGGCCTGACTTCATGGGCACTAACCTGGTAAAAGTGGAGCCAAGGGCACATGAGGATAGGGTCAGGTGGGGAGGATCAAAAAAGTTGCTCGGCAGGATAGGGCTAAGGTCAGTGAAGGATTTATTGAGGTAGTTGGCAATATGGGCTAGGTCAGTAGAGATGGTGCCATCCATGTTGAGTTGGGAGGGCGGGGGAGGACGAGAGCCCCCATTCAGTTGTTTTAAGTTGTCCCAGAAGGTTCTCGCATTCCCTCAGGATGAGGTGAGTGAGGCTTTATAGTGATCAGCCTTAGCCTTGCGGATGGCCCAGGTACATTTATTTCGGGCAGCTGCATATGCCTACCTGTCAGCGGGGTGGCCAGTTTCAGTGGCAAGGTGCCAAAGATTATCCCTGTGCTTAAGAAGTTGAACCAGGGGAGGTGTAACCCAGGGGGCATGCCGTGCTTTGGAACGGCGAACAGTGAGGGGTGCAAAAATGTCACAGGCTTTGTTAAATGTTTGGGTGAAGAAGGTTAGAGCTGTGTCAATATCAGAGGTGAACTGAATGGGGGACCAGTCAACTTGGGCCAGGAGTTGCTTAAGGCCTTTCAGTCCACCTGGTCTTAGCCGCCGTCGTAGGGTGGACTGAGCAGTGGGTTTAGGTAAGGAGGTAGACCACTGGAAAAGTATAGGGGAGTGATCACTGAGTCCATCAGGGAGGACTTGAATATTACCAATTAGGTTAGGATGATTGGTAAGGACCACCTTTTTCATGCCAGGAAACTTTTTCCTCTTTACCTATATGTCTTTCACAAGCTGAAACTTTACAGTCATCCTAGAAATAGGTAAAGACTGTTTAATGTTGTCAAACTTCACAATGAGCACCTATATGAATGTCTTTTGTACTCTGTACTGAAAGTCAACTATATGTCCCATTGCACCATTCACCACACCACGCTCGACATCAAGATTCCGATGTAGCATGATGTGTGCATTCATGCACACAGTTAGAACTGCTTCTTATCTTGCTGCATGAGACACATCTTACTTTAGCTCAGACAATTCAGTCAGCTTTGCTACCAGATTCCAGCTCAAGACTGCACCATCAGTGGTGTCAACAGCATGCAGAGTAATGATTTCTTGACCCTGTCTCTGCAACATAATGCTGTTGAATTCAGCGCACTGTTTAAGTCAAGGCATAAGACACCTGATTCGAGCAGATTCTGAGTACACACTAGTGAAAACATTACATGCAGCAGTAAGAGAACTGCACTCAGTGCTGATACACCATGTGTTCAACGGAGAAACATTCTGTTGTGAAATATGAGCCTGATCCAAAAGTATCTTGTATCCGAGGTCATGGCTCTGTCACATGTTTTCATACAGCTCAATGTAAATGAAAAACTCCCAAAGATTTATCTCTCCAATGCACCCTATTGTATTTTTTATTTACTTCACAGTCAGTGTTGTAAATACATGCTCTCCATTCACAGGTACAAGTTGCAGAAGGTCAACAAACACAACAACACTCTTGCCATCATATGGTTGATTATCATCAGTTCCAAGTATCTCCTGGAAACATAAATGGATACATGCAAGCATAACATTTGAGACCACACTAATCTCATCAAGGATGAGAAGTTTCATCTTGACAAACATTGTTCACAGATCAGATGCCACCTCATGGGAAAGTTTTCGGTACTGTCCTGTTTTGCCATGCTTCACAGGTAGCATAAACAACCAGTGTAGAGTTACACCACCAATGTTGTATGCTGCCAAACCTGTAGGAGCATTCACAGCTACAGACATCACTTCTCCTGTATGTCTCCTTATCTCCACTGTGATAGCTTCGATAACAAAACTCTTGCCTGTGCCAGTTATTCCATGTTATAATCGAGACAATAAAATTGCACAATACATAACAGTGCTGAAATAATAGCGAGTGCAATTTAGCGATGGTAGACTTTAGCGCTTGTCAGTTTTGCCGTCATGTAATAATTGCGATCAGCAAACAGCAATAGCGTGTAGTAAGTGACCCACCTTTTGAAAGGGGCAATGCGGCCTTCTAAAATAAACCCTTCCAAGTGAAACACATGCCTACATACAGTGCAAAATGATATAATGTCCACCGCCATTTTATAACACCTGACTTTGGTACTGTCACTTTAAACTCACTACCACAGCTGAGCAATGCTACCAGCAAGGGAACACTGACAGAGCACCACCAAGGAGAAGAGCTGCACTGAGAACCCAAACTACAGGTGAGTCAAAATTTTTTCAAAGTCCCCCAACAGATATTGCTCCTCTGTCCCCAGCCTATAGAACACAGTCTACCTTAACTGCTGCAACTCAGGATAGACGCTCTAAGCATTCAGCATCCAACAAGTGTGCTGTGCTTTCAAGCCATCCTGAAAAAAAAAAAAATTAAAGAGGGATTCCATCCACACACTGCAGAACTACAGGAAGGCAGGTCTTTCCCTCTCCTGGGAATGCGGAGGGGAAGGATTGTGTATAGCCAAAAATGGAGAGAAAAAAGCAGAGCCCACCAACGGATCAGGACAAGCAGTTTCTCCCACCTCTTCTGAATTGCTTTTGTTTCACTCATGATTTTGCTTCACTTGCTATTTTGGTTGACTACTGACAGTGACAGCTCTATTGTTGCTATAGCGCTATAGTTCATATGTCATGCTTTTATAAGTCACTATAAAATACTCGCGATTGTGTAGTCACCGAAAAGGAGTCGCTGTTATCATGGGTCACCACGTCAGCAGAACCACTAACAAACGTTAGCAATGGCTCATACTTTCCATATGTGCAATGTTTCCTTTCATGAAGGATGCTATGTCTGACAGCTTCAGTGACAGCATCATAAGCAGCATACTGCTGTGTATTCAGCTGATCAATCAGTACAGTAGGATCCTCTATCGCACAAGAACAATGTTCCATTGCACTTTTGACTTCACTCATGAGAACCACAGGATCATTCATTGGTAAAGGAGCTCCAAGAGTACTTTCTCCTTCAGGATTCATGTTTTCCTGAGAATTTCCTGGGGTATCTTCCTCAAGCTGTTTCTTAGCTTGTTCCATCTGCTCCTTCTCTAATTCCAGTCTATGAATGCATCTTTCAGACTGCTTACTCTTGAAGGTCTCATACATAAGGTAGAACTGTTCCTCATATGTGTCACAGTTTCCTTTCAGTGTGCTCTCATCCCTCCATGGCTTAAAGAGGAACATTAGAGCAAAGTAGTAATGTTCCTTGCTGTCAGTGGTAGAGACACTTAATTTACAATGGTCAATCAACCATTATTTCTTCCTTTTAGCAAGGCACCCATCAAATCCTCTGACTTTGTAAATGTCTCGAGTCTCATTAGGTGCTACATCAGACTTATAGTTGTACGACTGAGCAACATGGCACATCCACGTAACATCCGTAACATTTGCCCAATTTGGGTAGTATGTGTTGATCAGGTTATTCTTCAAAATATTTTTTGAAGAGGGGCAGTTCACAGCCAGTTCTTCAAACTCAAGCTTTCATTGCTCTTTGTAGTTGACATTAAGAAACCGTACATCATCAGGCTTGACATACAAGTGTGTCCCAATCAAACGATCACTGGCCTCACACTCCTGGTGAGACAGTGTCTTTAATCCCAGTGGCCATAGTTGTGAAATCAATGATTGGCTGGAAGTTGCTATATCTTTCCAAAGCTCAAGTAAACTTGTCTGCTCATGTTTTGTGATGTACGATATGATGTACTGCACAAGAGACAGAGAGTTATCTGCAACAAACTGCACATCAATGTTTGCCTGCCACATCAGGAGAAGAGTAGGATTGTAGTCATTGATGAACACCTCATTTTCCTGTCTGGGTAACTCATACACCCTCTTAGTGGACTTTGCCTTGAGATGGTGACACATGGCTGAGAACAAGTTATTCATATGTCCCTGCTGGTAGACATGTCTGGGGAAACCAAATCGACACCTGGTGTACCACTCATTATGACTCTTGACTGGTCAGCGACAGTACTTCCCACAAAGATGGCACTGAAACGTTTGCACCAGCTTTCAGAGTGTTGGATTATCATACTTATCAGGAATGTGGCAAGTCATATAACGTTGAATGAACTTCAGCACTTCAGCTGATTCATTGTTGATATGAGGAGCATCTTTAATCCACAACAGCATATGAATGTGTGGCGCACCTCACGCCTGATAATCTGTCCTCCAAAAATAGTGCTCAACTAAGCCAAGAGGAGGATTTTCCTTTGACAAAATGAATGTCAATATCTCGTGGAAATGATGGTGGAAATGTCATGACACTGAAACTGGATCACATGAGCACATCTCACCAAGTGTCATTGATGAAATGTCATCAACATCAGCATTGGCTCACCTGAACAGTTCAACCAACTCATCCCAATTGTACTCTGCACAACTTAGAGTTATGAACCAAGTAGCTGCACCATACTCAAGCAGCATAGTCATGACCTCCAAGTGTCTACAAGACCAGTATTCTTTTGTGCCACTTAAGAGTCGACAGTATAGATGTAAAATTCAAAGTAATAAAAAAACAAATTGTTGTGTTCTCTCCAACACTATGTCAGTCCGCTCTGGAGTTCCTCAGGGCTCTATCCTGGGCCTCTCCTATTTTCTCTCTTCCTAAATAAACTTCTTCAATCCTGCCCAGAACAAATTATACTCTATGCCGATAATGCTGTAATTCACACCACCCAATAGGATCCCCAATTTCTGCAAAATAATCTCCAGCTTGGCTTTGCATCAGTGGAGAACTGGTTCAGCAAACAGACTCATTTTCAACTGTAAAAAAACAAAGACCATGCTTTTCAGTATATCCCACAGCAAGCACAGGCTGCCCCCCTGACCATCACAAACTGACTAGGAACAACCCTCGATCAGGTTCAAACCTTTAAATATCTAGGGATCACTCTTGACAGTAACCTATCCTATGGGGCCCATATTGACAATGTCGCTAAGGCTGCCAACACGAGAGTTGGTCTTCTCTACAGGCACAGGTCTTGCTTAACCCCAGCAGCCCTAAGCATTGCAGTACAAAGCTCGATTGTCTCCATTATCAACAATGGCCTTATCATATATGGCTCGGCCATGTCAACTGTCCTCAGACACATTTCAACATCACTCAACAAAGCCTGTTGACTTACTACAGGATGCCATCGACTAACCCATACATGCAACCTAAATGCACAAGCTGGCTGGCTACAACTCTCCACTCACATAAAATATCACACCTGCATCATGGCTAAGAAGATAACCATGGGCTTTGCCCCTCCACAGGTCCAATCTCTCCTTTACTCAAGTAGTAACCCCCACTGCATAAGAGGCTCTGAATCTCAATGCCTGATGGTCTCGCACTGCAGAACCTGCCTGGGACAATGTTCATTTGCCTACAGGGCCCCGAGCTGGCTGAATAGCCTCAACATGGAGATCACCTCCACTCCCACACTAGGTCTTTTCAAAACAAGGCTCTGGCTAAATCTCACTGCTTCCAGCACCTGTGACTGCCACACCTAGCTAGCCCTCCCTTCTATCCCTCAGTCCTGCTCTACCCCTGCACAGCACTTTACCTCCTCCCTACCTTTCCTCTTACCTCCTCCATCCCCTCTTCCACCTCTCTCCTCCTAGCCCCACAATCATCACTTCTCTATGTGACAACAATCACATCTGTTAGCTCGTACCTCCCACTGTTTCTCCTGTAACCGCCTGCATTCCCTTCTCCACCCTGCCTGTATTACCCATAAGTATGCATTGTATTAACATGAATTGTTGTGTTGTTCTGTTTATCCTGCCTAATACTGCATTTGCTTTGTCATGTTCTGTTGTAATGTCCATAACTGATGCAGAACCTTTGTAAAATAGCCTTGGCTCAAAGATGCTTGTAATCCTAGACATAAATATATTAAAAAAATAAATAAATAAAATTCACCTGTAGTGTTTCATCCTTTTCTGTCAGCCTCTGCAGAAACTCAGCCACTGTCATACCTTCCAATTGGCTAGTTAATTGGAGTGCATGTGCAATGGACACATAGAGTACACTAAGTTCACTCTCCCACAACAGGTGGAACAAGTATTGTATGTTCCTTCAAAATTTGCCATCCTTGTTCAACACCCTTGATGTTCGGTATTCAGCACCTCTAACACAAACCTCATGCTCATCCAGATGTCCTCCTGTTCCTTTTGAGAATAAATTTGGAAAACATTGTGCTTCAAGTTGTTCCTTCCATATGCTGACAGTGCTACATTCAACCTGCTTCATTTGATACAGGTCAGTGTTATCACCAATGAGATCTCTGCCATGTAGAGGGTGAATTGTGTACTGCTCATAAACATTTTCATGAGTTGTGACAGTGACCTTCTCAATACTTGGCTTCCTAGTGTCTACTAGCCCAAACTGAGCACTCATATCTGACAGTTCATGTACATCAAGCTCAGCATAGAAAGGATTATTGCTCTTCAGATAGTCTAGAGCACTTTTCACTTTCTGTACATTGACAACATCTACCCAAACCACTTTGGACTTCGTAGGTACACCATATACTAATATGATCATACTGTTTTCTTTTGAGATTGTCTCCACGTTCTCTTTCAGAAGAAGTGGCAAATACGTCACAGCCCCTTTCAGAGACTTGACAAACTCTCTTTGGGGCACTTTGCATGTTTTTGTGTTCAACTGTAGAATTGTCTGAAATGGTTTCATGGTTTGTATCAGTATCCACTCAAACACATTCAATCCAGCAATCTGAATAGGTGTGACATCTGCCTCCATATTGTTCAAAACAGATCTTGGTGGCAGAATGTTACTTTCCACCTTCGACAAACAGTAGTGGCACATAATAACCAGTGGGTCCAAGTCAAAGTCACTCTTTACTAGTAAGTAGACCAACAATCATGCCCACGGGTCATTGAAAGATTTAATCTTTTCCAGATCAACTGTAACACACTGTATCCTGTAAACACACAGAGTTGAATGTATCTCTCTTAGCCATTTCAAACTCGGCAATGGGTTTTCTGAATGTTTTCAGTATTTCAGATTCCTGAAGAGTGAGACCACATGATACAGTAGCTGATGTGTTGTCACTGGACACAACATAACGTTCACTGTTATGATGCACATCCTGTATCACAAGTTTTGCAGTTTCTGTGTCTCCCACTTTCAATGACTCATCAAGCTGTTTGTATATTGACACAACATTTCTCACCTGGTATATTTTTTACACAAAGCTGAGCATTGCAGGATTATGTACAGCAATCATGCATATGCATGTGTTGAAATACACTCTTACACACAGCACTATCTAAGCAAGCCAAAGAATGTCCCAACAACCCTTTATACTTGTGAATTTCACAAAGATCAATCTTATGTAATACAGTAGCCAAAATTTCTGTCATATTTCCAGAGAAATTTCCTGCTTTCTGCATTTCCACAGTAGGGGCAGCAGAGAGAAACTCTTTAGAAATTTTGCGAAATATCTGGAAATAGCTGGCAATGTCTACGGCTACTACTGTATGTTGCATCTCAGTTTCTTCTTCCTTGCAAGAAAGTTCTCAAAAAACTGCACAATAGCATCAAATGACGCTTGTTTCAGATTGCAAGTGTCATCACATTTCCATGATGCACAACTGTTGGCAGGTGTCTCAGTTGCTGAGCCAGTTTTATCATATGAAACTCTTGGTTTTTGCCACGTGTTACAAACCAGTTTCCAAGGAGCATGTTATCTCTATTGCCATGGTTGCTAAGGCTTGTAATGTGTTGAGTGTAAGACTCCTGTCAAAAAAAAGCCTCTGAGTGCTGTTTATGTAGCCATATGCCTTAGAAGACTTCACAAAGGTTGTCTCTGTTGAGAGTCCCAACATTTTGCAGTCTGCTGTGAACAGACTGCACTGTTGCAGTAAAGAGTTCAGTCTCTCTCATCATTTTGTTCCACAAATGTGAAAGAAGAGCAAGTACCATATTCACAAATCTATGAGCTCTATGTAGTAGTTGCATCAAGGACAATTTACTCTCTAGTCATTTGCCTTGACATCTCATTATGGTAGAAATAATTTAATCAGCCTTAGCCTTTGAAGCTAGCTTTGGAAAAATGTCAACTTGCTAAGATGTCCACAAATAGAAGAACTATGTCTTTGTTTCCAGGTTGCAATAGAAACATTTGCAACCTGTGGAGCTCTGCTATGCTCTGTTATCACAACATTACGTTGAGGGAGCAAGCACTGTATATTTCTATCTAAACAAGAAACTGAACCAGGCATGTCATTATCACCAGGCAACCTTTTCCTGTTGATAGACCTTGCACTGTCCTTAACTTTCCTAGTGGTATATTTTCTGCCCTCAGTACTCTTCATCAATTTAACATCACTATTATAGTTATCCCTTCTATGTTTTCTCTGTTGCCTATGTTTTGTAGGCAGTTTTCTACTCTGAATACACCGGTTTCAGCCAATTTAATGATACAGGATCACACACCTATAAAACAAAAGAACATTTTTGTATCAGTCATGTTACCATAATGATTTGGCAATAAATATTTCAAATAAATAGCATTGCAATAATATATCACTGTCTACCTTCAGTTAATAAATAACATGGACAATCTCTTAAATGTTCTACCTATGTGAACAACCAAAATTGAAACATAGAATGTTGTTAAAGTTTACAATTTATTACAACAGTACTGCTCAACCTTCGTAACAAAATGCACTATTGAAATTTAATATGTTGTCGCATCTCAAAAATGCTTATTGCAAACATTTTTGAGCTATGTGATTGAGGAACACTGCAAACACTATGTTGCCGAGCTCAAAAATATGTAACAGTTTCAGTTTTCAAAGTACATAATCAAGCCCAATTAACATCTATAATGTTTAGTAGGTATAAAAATTAAGTGTAAAAGTTGAATAATTGCATTGAAATGCATAACATTGTCAACATCCCAATATGTCATTGCGAATGTTTTCAAGGTACATGGACAACTCTCCCTGAAAAACATTATGTTATGAAGGTCAAAAAAATGTCATAACAAAAGTTTTTGAGTCCCATGGGTGAGTTCAATTGAAAATGCAGTATGTTGCAGAGGTTAATAAATGTTATCTAGAATATTTTTGAGCTCCATGGGCGAGTTCCATTGAAATGCATTATGCTGCCGAGTTTAAAAAATGTCACTGTGAAAGTTTTTGAGCTCCATGGGTGAGTCCTATTAAAATGCATATGTTGACAAGCTCCATGGGTGAGTCCTATTAAAATGCATATGTTGACGAGGTTAAAAAATGTGATCATGAAAGTTTTCGAGCTCCATAGGTGAGTCCTATTGAAATACATTATGCTGCCGAGGTTAAAAAATGTTACCGTGAAAGTTTTTGAGCTCCATGGGCGAGTCCTGTTGAAATACATTATATTGTCGAGGTTAAAAAATCTGACCGCGAATGTTTTCGAGCTCCATGGGTGAGTCCTATTGAAATACATTATGTTGTCGAAGTAAAACAATATGACCACGAAAGTTTTTGAGCTCCACAGACATACCCATAGAAATGCATTGTGTTCTCAAGCTAAGAAAATATAACCATGAAAGGTTTCAAGCCCCGTGAATGAGTCACATTGACATGCATTATGTTGCCAAGGTAAGAAAATGTTACTGTTTAGCATTAAATGTTAACTGCTGACCTTTGTGTTTGCAGGGTTAACAACACAGAGCTGCAGCCAGGAAATGGCATGGAGGAGACTTACACATCCGCTAACCATGCATGGGTGATTGTTCTAGAAGACACAGCTGCACAGGGTGTTCTCCAGGAAGCTGATGTTGAGTACCAGTTAATGGAGACCATGGGGGATCTGCAGGAAGCTGGTGTCAACTCCCAGTTAGTGGAGACGGTGAAAGAAGCAACTACTGTCGAAGCAGTCAAGATTCCAAGCTTTTCCCAGGAACCAGACATGCATCCTCCAAATATGGAGGGCATTGGCTGTATGAATCGGTCCCACCTCACAGATGCTCAGAGGAAGGAAATTATTGAAAATCAATGGCAACCACCTCTAGGATTTCAGTTTCCTGGGCATCTGATGGGTCTAGATGGTCCAAGCCAGTGTTACAGGCATTTCAATTATTATCTGTTGCATGACTTCAGATTTATTAGGTATTCAAAGGTATTGGATGGCATGTTCTGTGGTCTGTGCTTCATGTTTAACAGTTCCAGTACTAGCACCATTCTAGTATCTGCACCAATGAGGGATTGGTCAAATACAAAGAAGATTCTGGAGAGGCATAGCATGTCTAAGGACCATGGAGATGCTGTCATGAGAGCGGAAGGGTTTCTCTCAGTTTGTGCTGGGAAGATAAAAACAGCAAGCCAATCTCTGGTGGAGCACAACAAGATGACAGAGAATACCCTCAATTTCCTATGCAGAATCATAAACATCATTCTTTATTGTGGGAGGCACAACATTGCTCTTCGGGACAAGTTCAATGATATCAGAAATTTCCATGGCTTGTTGCAACATACCACAGAAATGGATACCAGTCTGCAAGAACACCTGCAAGTGGCTCCAAGGAATGCAATGTACACATCACCACAAATTCAGAATGAACTAATTCAATTGATGGGTTGTCAAATACAGTGAAAAATCCTACACAATGTAAGGGAGGAAAAATGGTTCAGCTTGATAGCAGATGGAACAACAGATGCATCTACCAAGGAGCATATTTCCTTATCGGTTCACTATATACATCAGGACCTTTCTGGCACAGTTGAACTTCATGAAGATTTCATTGAGTTCACTGAAGGTATGGCTACAACTGGCCATGGCTTAGCAGAACTATTTTTGTGATGTTTAAAGGCTTGGGGCATCAACACAAAACTAATGCAAGGACAAGGGTACAACAAGGGGAGTAAAATTAGTGGAAAATTCAATGGCATGCAAGCACACATCACAGCAGCTGTCCCCGAAGCAGTGTATACAGCTTGCAAGGCTCATGGCCTCAACACAGCTATTGTCCATTCATGTTCCTTGCAACAAGTGTCCAATATGTTCGATACCACAAAAAAGATTATCTCAACACTCAAGTCATCCTACAAGCGCAGTAATATCTTTCAGGCAGAACTCAAAGAATTCAACAACTTTCCATCTGACTACGATGATGAGCCAGCAGATTGGACATACATTATTCCTGCAGCTGGAAACACCAGGTGAATGAGTCAGGCAGATCCTCTTTCATGGTTCAAAGAAATATTTTTGGTAGTAGCAAGTACGCTTGAGAAAATTGCAGAGTTTGACAATGAAGTAGCAGATTGCTGCCGTGCATCCAACGAATTGACTTCCTTGTGACTCTTCTTTCGGTTGATTATGTTTTGTTCCAAACAAAACCTCTTCACTTATATCTGCAGTGTGTCAATATTGACCTCCTACAAGCAACCCAAGAGGTTCCAACCTTGTACAACTATTAAAGAAAATGTGGGAGGGGTCAGAAAGCCACTTTGCAGAACTGTATCAGAGTATCCTGACTTTAGCGTAGGCTGCATTCATTCAGGAGGAGGTACCTCACATATGTGGTAGGCAAACTCAGAGAAGCAACATCAGTGCTGCAAGCCCTCAAGACTACTTCAGAGTCAACATTTTCATTCCTTTTCTAGACCATGTCATTTTGGAATTGCAGGATAAACTCATAGAGTGCTGGCCATGGTTCCTTGGGCAGTATCTTCTACCACGAAAACTGCATTTGCTACAGGAAGACAAAATAGCAGCTGTGTTCAGTGCCTACAAGACTGACCTGGGCAGCCTGGAGGAGCTTAAGGTGGAGCTGGAAAGATGGAAGAAAAAATGGGTTAGTGCTCCCGTGGCAGATCGTCCGGAGTCTATTCTAATGACATTACAGGATGTAAATGCAGATCTGTACCCCAATGTTAATGTGGTTTTATTAGTCTTGGCAACAATGCCAGTCAGTGTGGCAAGTGTAGAGAGATCATTCAGTGCCTTGAGGAGGCTGAAGACCTGGCTCAGAAACAGCATGGGGGGAACAATGCCTGAAAGGACTGGTTCTTTTACATATACACAGAGACATGGAAATTGATGTGGAACAGGTGCTCAGAAACTTTGATCCATGCCAGGACAGATGCTTCTCAAATAAGCAAATGGATTGACTTGGGACACTTATTGCATGGTATGGGGCTACGGGGCTATTTTGTATGAATGTTTTTTTTTGGTTAAGGTAAGAACCAAAACCTGTGCATCAGCTAGCTTACCCAGACCCTCCATATACCATAGTGAGCGTAATGTTAAGGTAACTGCCATAAATTGTGTAGTGTTCTTGTAACAGAACACTGCTGTGATTATGTGACTACTTGCAGTCGGTGATTAATTTCTTAACACTTTGGGTGTGTGTGCAGAAGCTCATGAATGTTTGGTATGATCAGCTGTTAGTAATGGTGTGATCAGCTGTTAGTAATGGTGTGATCAGCTGTTGGTAATGGTATATTTACTGTACTTGTAACACTGCTGTGGGTATGTGGTCACTTGTAGTGGGTGATTATATAGGATACTTTGGGTTTTAGTGGGCAGAAGCACATGAATGTTTGGTTGTGAGCTCAGTTGTTACATACTATACTTGTAACACTGCTGTGGGTGTGACCACTTGCAGTGGGTGATTTTTGGATACTTTGGGTGTGAGTGGGCTACCGTACATGAATGTTTGGTTGTAAGCTCTGCAACTGTCTTTCCTTTTGTATGTAGTCAATTTGGAACCTGAGAACTGGTTTAACATACAAAGTTGTGGCTGGAATGGGGCTTTTTTGGTATGAATGGTTTAGGTGGTTAATGTAACTGAACCAAAACCAGAACACCAGAGCACCATCTAGCTTACCACAACCCTCATATTGTAATGTGGAAGGACTCTGCTGTGTGGGTAAGTAATACTACTCTGCTATGTGGGTAAGTAATACTACTCTGCTGTAGTGGTAAGTAACACTACTCTGCTGTTGGTATGTTTCAGTGGTTGAATTTGGTATGCATGTTGTATGGTTTACCATGCTACCATGTATGTTCAGTGGTTGTTCAGTGGTTGGATTTGGTATGCATGTTGTATGGTTTACCATGTTACCATGTAACAGGGCTAAATCTCTCACAAATCATCACCCAACCCACTAGCTTAAACCTCAAATCAGGCAACCACTCTCTTCTAGACTGGGCCCTGACCACCTACCCTCACTGGATCATCAAGTCTGGTCTTCCTCCAGACTCCCAGTGACCACCATTTTACCTTCATAGTCTGTAAAATTCACCACCCCAAATCATCCCCTAAGTTATTAGTCCAACGGTCCTACAAATCATTCAACCTTGGTCCCTTGTTAGATGACCTGGCCCTAGCAAGCCAGGCCCCATCCATTACTATCTTCTCCATTGATGATGCCCTCCTTCACTTCAAAAGCACATTCCTCAATGTCTGGGATGCTCATGCCCCACTGCGTCGCACAAGGGTATGGGGCAACCACCTGCCCTGGATCGCCCCTGAACTCACAGCATGCCAAATCACCCAGGACCAAGCCTGGAGAGCTCATAAATCCTCATGCCACCCACAAGACCTCTTCACATACCAGATGTTTTGAAACAAGTGTACCAGAGCAACTCATCTGGCCAAAGCTGAGTATTTCAGCTCCTCCCTCCAGAAAAACTTAAATAATCCTTCAAAATTCTGGAAGATCATTCACTCCCTCTTCGGCCCACAAACCGCAACTCCCACTCCACTCCTAAACATTAACAACTTCCTTCTCTTGGAACCTAGTGCAGTAGCTGCTGAGTTCAACACATACTTCTCCACATGCGCTGCATCGCTCTTCTCTTACCTGCCCACCCCTGCTCCATGCGCACCCACCACAGAAATGCAGAAACCTCATGTACCTCGTACCTTTTCCATCAATAACATCTCATCAGCAGATGCACTTGATGCCTTGCTATCTCTCAACCCATCAAAAGGCAAATCCCCCGATGGTCTGGACCCCAAATTCCTCTACCTCTCTGACCCTGCCATAGCTATCCCACTTGCCAGCCTACTAAATCAGTTCTTACCTGCTGCAGCAGTCTCCCAGGTATGGAAGCATGCCATAGTTATCCCTCTCCCTACCTCCACATCAAACTACCACCCTACCTCTCTCCTCCCGGCTCTTGCAAAACTGCAAGAGCACCTCGTGCTTACACAACTTACCTCCTTTCTCTCCAACTCAAACTTCTTCATGTCTTTCCAGTCTGGGTTCAGAAAGGGTCACTCCATGGCATCCTCCCTGAAAAGGCTCTCTGATGATATACTCTATTTTATGGATAGAGGGCAGATCACCTCTGCCATCTTCGTCGACCTTGCTAAACCTTTCAACACTGTGTCACACACATTACTACTCTCATGCCTCTCTGAATCTGGGCTGTCCATTGCTGCCACCAACTGGTTCAGTTCCTACCTCACTGGCTGAACACAGTCTGTAAGAATCTCCAATGCTATATCTGCCCCTTCCTATAACTACCTGCATCCCTCAGAGGTCAGTGCTTGGACCCATTCTGTTCTTCATTTTTCTAAACAACTTGCCACTCATCTGCTCTAATTCCTTGATCCATATGTATGCAGATGACACTGTACTTTTCTCCTCAGGCACCTCCCCCAAAATGGTAGCTTCTAATCTCCAAGCTGATTTTGTCAAAATTCAACATTGGTTCAGCATGCACCAGCTCTCCCTCAATGCTAAAAAAAACTGTCACCATGACCTTCGGCACATGACAACGCCTGTCCAAGCTCCCCTTCCTCCCCATCTTCTGCACCCTGGACAGTCAAACACTAGAGGATGTCACCTCATTCTGCTACTTGGGGGTTTTGCTCAACTGGCATCTATCCTTTGCTGACCACATCGATGCTATCATAAAAAAACTGTGTCCCAAACTAGGAGCCCTGTACAGAAACCGTAGTAGCCCCCCTCTAACCATGCACCAGGATCTAGTCCAGAAGATGATACTTCCCTCCTTCGACTACAGTGACATTGTCTACAGTGTCACTCCAAAGTCCACCTTAATGAAACTAGATACCCTTTTCAATGCCTTCTGCCACTTTGCTCTTGATGTCCCTGCCCTCACCCATCACTGCGACCTCTACCGGTCCCTGGCATTCCCATCCCTCGACAACTGACGCATTATGCACTGTGCAAAATTTGTCTCTAAGTTCTGGCTAGGTGTCCTCCTATCTTATCTTTCCACCACACTCTTGTCTGCCCCCACCCCCACACATGCCCTTAGATCCCTTGACTCCTGCAAACAAGTAATCCCTCTGCAGAGGACCACTGTTGGCCAAGCAGCCTTCTCTCAGCACTTCCCTAAGCTCTGGAATGAGCTGCCTCTGCAAATTCACCACTCCTCCTCTGCCAGCTCTCTCTCCACTGCCCTAGTAAATTACTTCATGGTAAAGTGCTCCTAGTCCTGACTCAGTCTGGACTGCCCCACTCCCCCCTTGCCTGACCAGCAGCACATAGCAAATGCTACGAAGTTCACTTATTTGCCCAACTGATGCACTTTTGAACCTACACACTAATGTTATTGTTATTGCTATCCACTTTTTGTGAGTCTTTGTCTGCAATTGTACAACCCGTATACTACAGTATATTCATATACAGTGTGTGTGTATTAAGTGTACTTTGTGCCTATCTGTAACCTGGTTGTCTATGATCTCATCTGTAACTCACACTAAAATGTAAACAAATTGTATTTTACTGTTAAATGTTCCACAACTGATAATCTGCTTGTTATCCACCCCCTGTTCTCCCTTCCCTAGGTCACTCTGGGAGACGAGCAGCCTGTTGCTTATATGCCTTTCCTGGTGAAACAATTTCAATAAATAAATAAATATGGAGTGGGTGAGTATTTCTATCTTGCTTACATTTAAAAACTGGCTTTAGGTAAGGAACAACTTAAATGGTAAGGGAAATGAACAGAAACCTGAGCAACATCTAGCTTACCCCACTGCTATAGCACTGTAATGTGAACCTGTATGAGTACATGACTGTTGGCTGGTGTGGGTGCTTGGACTTGGGCTTTTTGTATGAGTGGCTGGTGTGGGTGATTGGACTTGGGGCTCTTGGGAGTGGCTGGTGTGGTAGTTTGGACTTGGGCCTTTTGTGTTAGTGGATAAAGTGTAAGATTAAGAGATGCTAGTGTGAATGGACCTCTGTGGGACTGTCTACCTTGATGTGGTACAGAGGCTTGTCACAATGTAACATTGTAACTAAACGCCAGTCTGGTGGTTGGAGCTAGTGTGAATGGACCTCTGTGGGACTGGCTACCTTGATGTGGTAAAGAGGCTTGTCACAATTCAACATTGTAACTAAATGAAAGTCTAGTGATAGTACAGACAGTGGCTTGTCACACTGCTTTGTTGTAACTAAAAGCCAGTTTTAGTCTGACATTGTTGGTGATTGAAGGGCTTTCTTATTGTATGAGAATGCAATTGTGTGTTGCTTAACTTCCATTTTCATTACTGAACACCACAGATATGATGCTGGTGTCAAGGGGCAGGCACAGATGTACTGGGAGGGGTTGGGGCACATGGATGGACATACTGGGAGGGCAGCAGTGTGGCAGCCTGGTGTACAAATCTGAAATGCCTGGCTACACCCCTGAGGGGTATGGATAGGGTTGCGGGAGGAGGAACAGGGAAGCGGGGGTGGTATTGAGAAAGAAAGGAGGTTGAGAGATGTGAGGAGGAGATAGCAGATTTGATAAAGGGGAGAAATTAGGTGAGGCTGCAGGTGTGGGAGCAGAGGCTATACAGGAGGGAGGCTAGAGAGTAGGGAGAGGTGGCTGAACTTCTTGGGAAAGGGAGGGAGGAGTTCCAGAGCTTAGTGGCAGGAGAAGACAGGCTAGCCAGCTGCAGAGGCTCTAGGGGGTAGTGCAAGGGATTGGGAGCTGCATAGGGCATAGGAGTTGGGAGAGGCAGGGAGAGGGTAGAGAACAAGGAGGGAGCCAAAGCAATATTTGGCAATAAATTAAGAGCAGTGTGCCACATGCCTAGCTTTAAGGGAGGGAAAGGAGAGGGACGTATAAAGAGTACAGTGATGAGTACATGTAGGGCTGTCCAAAGCAAAGCAACAAAATGAGTTATAGTCCAGTCTAGATTTGGTGGCACAGCTGTAAACTGTTTTATGTCTGGCATTAACATGTTCAGAGAAGTCAAAGTGGTTGTCAAGCCAGACCCCAAGGTACTTGAAGAATAGTACATTCTCAGTGGTTGACAGGGGTAGAAATTAAGTTTTGCAACCACTAGACAGCAGGGCTAGTTACTGGGAAAATCCACTAGCCCCACAGATTTTTCCACTGACCCAGCTGGTGTACTTACTGAAGTGTTACCTTCTCCAGTAGAAGCTTGCAGGGCTAGTTAACTCATTGCCTCCACAGGAGCTCTCTGAAGTTGCACCACTTGTCTCCTGTATACTGTTAACAGTAAATCCTGGGCTTTTCTAAGCAAAATCAAGCTATAGTCAGCATACCACAAACAAATCCTAATAGCTCAAGAACCATAAGTGCTAGACATAAAGTATGAGTGGCAAAGTTATTCAGCACAAAATTACCTTTCCAATGGTAGTATGCAAATAATAATATGTAATTTCACTTTTTTTCTATGCTGGTTGAAACAGCAAAAAAAAAATATTTTTTCACCAAAACAGGCAACATAAGCCATACACACCATACCATAAACAAATGTGAATAACTCCTAAAGTATACATGATATACAAAAAATATCAGTGGCAAAGTTGTTCAGCACAAAATTACCTTTCCAATGGTGGTATGCAAATAATAATATGTAATTTTTTTTATGCTGTTTGAAACAGCAAAAAAAATATTTTTTTTTCACTAAAACAGGCAACATAAGCCATACACACCATATCATAAACAAATGCAAATAACTCCTAAAGTATACATGATATACACAAAATATCAGTGAAAAAGTTGTTCAGCATAAAATTACCTTTTGAACGGTGCTATGCAGTCAAATATACATTATATTCTGTTACACTATATATTAAAATATATAAGTGACTTCTCCAGACATTGCAAGGGCACACTGGGAGTCAGTAGCCAATTTCTGCAGACATCCTCAGGACACACTAGTGTATTTTACTGACGACTACAGGCGTCTGCTAGGAGACAATGAGTTAAAGGAAAATTTTACTAGCCTGATACAAACTCTACCAACATTTGGCTAGTGGGCTGGTACCAGTATCAACCCCCTGGTGGACCCATCTAGGGTACGGAAGTGGGGGAACTGCCAATCCTATAGAGCTTTTGCTGAGTGCTGAAGGTCACCAATGGATTTGAGACTCCATACCATTTTAGCAGAATATTTTTCAGTATATTTGAGAGGTTTGCTTTGGAAATTCTAAATTTATTTTACACAATTGGGAGAAACACTGCCCTAATTTGGTTATGGGGGTTGTCCCTAGCTCTTGTCCCGCATACAATCCAAATGATGACCAAACTTGGTAACATTTGACCCCTACAGTAGAGATCACAGACCAGAGAGAATGCAGATTTAAGGGGTGTTTTGGTAACTGGTGTGTGTTTGGCTATATAAAAGGGTCCATATTTGACTGATAAAAGATTGCACTTTGAAATTCTTGTATTGATTCCTTAGCGTCAGCTGCATAGAGTCTCTCACATATGCACAATTGCATTGTTTGTGGCTGAATCCAGGGGATTAATATATGAATTAAAAAAATTCAGCCTGTTAATTTTTCCTTGGCTGCCATTCCCAACATGCTGACTGGTTTATTGCTGTATTTTTTTAATATTACATTGTGTTTTTTATTGTTGTTTAATATCTGTTTTTACTTGTTAATGTGTACAGCGCTTTGGTCTTTGGAAAAGCGCTTAAAAATAAATTTTTACTTACTTACATATCTACAGCTCCATATGTCTTTATCACACAGCGACAATGGCACTGGCATGTACCTGAAACCAAGGGATGCATATGAAAAGTAATTAGAAACTTCTAACTTTGAATTGTTTTGTTGCTTTTGGTGACTGCAATTCCTATGTTGCTGATTCATTTTCATGTTTGCTTGTGTGCATGCGCAAGAAACATTATGCAGCAGCTTAGGAGAGAAGTGGGTTGTAGAGGTGCTGCAGTGTGGCAGCCAACAGAGGCATAGCATTTGGGGGCTTGGCACTGGTGGACCAATGGATACACAGTGGCTGATGATACTGGCTTCCAAAAGTGTCATCAACTTGTAACATTTTTGCCTCAGCAATCAGGGGCTGCCTCATCATTGCAGCATCAGCCATTCTGCTGCAACAAGGGAGCACCCCATCATTGCTGGGTTGAACATTGCCTACTGTAATATTGTTTGTGAATGCGGTGGCAAGCTGCCGCCATATTCATGAACAATATTGTACAGCTCCCAATACCGAGGGGGTGCCGAATCCCCCTCGGCATCATGCACCCCCCAAAACTGTCTTTGTTTGCTGATGGGGGCCCCAATCCCTGTCAGCTTCAGTCCCCTCCCTGCCCAGTTTAATTTTATAATGGGGGAGCCCACTGCCTGTCAGCATAATGTCCCCCCCAAAAAAACAGTTGCTTTCTGCCAAGGGGGGTGCCCAATCCCCCTTGGCTCTTGCGCCCCCCTTCAGTATGTGCCAATGGGGGTACCCAATCCCCCATTGGCTACAGCCCCTTCAAAAGAAACAGTTGGGTGTCATGCTGGGAGCCCACCCCAGCATGCTAAATGCCCCTGTGAAAACAGAAAACTGTCCCAAGGTGTTTTTTTTTACTTACAAACCAGAAAATTGTCCCTTGTCAAGTCCAGTAGCCCCGCCCCAACCCGCGCCCACCTTTTGCTCACCCTGCCTCTCCACACCCACCCTCACCCCATACTTACCTCTTGAGCATGGCACTATGATCTTCAGTGGACCGGGAACACGTCTGCACTCTTCAAAGCCGACCGCGAACTGAAGAAATGCCAGTAAGCTGTATAATGGCATAAATAGTTTTTTTTTAACTTTGGTGCATATCTCAGGCATGTTGGGGAATTTTGCCACCAAATTTTCAGCATGGGGTTATTGGGACCCCTCCTCATGAATACAGGCACTGTCATGACATTATTCAGTCCTGAAAGGTGATTTCACAGTCACTGTGTGGAATCACCTTTTGGGACTGATTAATGAAATGACAGTGCCAGTGTTCATGAGGTGGGCTCTCAAAAAGTCTATGTTGGAAATTTGGTGGAAAAAATCCAAGAAATGACTGTTTTATGAGCGTGCGTAGCGCAGTTGCTACTCACCCTCATAACTTCACAAATTTGTAATATTTTCATTCCAGATTTTCAACATTGCCATTTTCCCACACCTCCTTATGAACAGTACAGCTGTCTTTGTTCACATCCTGGCTGAAATGTGTTTTCGCACTTCCGGCGCAGAATAGCACGATCGTTGTGGAAAATCAGTGGTTGGGACACATTAAAAAAAATCACAGTGACACCGTTCATGAGCAGAGGTCCTAAAATGCCAATGTTGAAAATTTTGTGACAAAAGTCCATAAAATGACCTTGCTACGAGTATGTGTTGTGCAGTTTCCACGAAAGCTTGTAACTTTGCAAATTTGTAATATTTTCACTCCAGATTTTCAACATTGCCATTTTTCCACACCTCCTTATTAACAGTACAGTTGTTATTTTTCACATCCTGGCCAAAATGTGTTTTTGCACTTCCGGTGCAGAATAGCGTGGTCACTGCAGGAAATCACTGTTCGGAACACGTTAAGAAAATCACAGTGACACTGTTCATGAGCAGAGGTCCTAAAATGCCTATGTTGAAAATTGGGTGACGAACGTCCATAAAATACCTGTATTACACGCTTGCATTGTTCAATTTCTACATATGGTCAGAAGTGCAAGCATTTTTAATATTCCCACCACAGATTTTCAACATTGCCATCTCTTCACACCTCCCTATGGATGTCTGGATGGCTGTCATTGTTCACATCCTGCCCGATCTGTGTTTTCATGCAAGTGGCACAGAATGGCATGGTCACTGTTGGAACTCAAAGTTCGGGACACATTGACAAAATCTCACTGCCACTGTTCATGAGAAGAGGTCCCAAATGCTTTCATGAAGTGGGGTCAGAAAAAAGTCATGTTGAAAATTTGTAGTGCAAATACCAACAAACGCCAGGGGCGTTAGGGTTTCTAACCATAACGTCCCACCCTGTACAGACTGACAGGCATTGGGGTGTGCCTTTGGATTGCTGACTGTAATGCTCATGCCATCCCACTCCCCCAGCTACTGACAAGCATTGAGGTGTACCTTAAACTCTTCGGACCCAGACTTCACTCCATTCTCCTATGATGCACACATTTTAGCATATGTCCTTATGGAATAGGGTGACTGTAAAGCCATCACCTCAAGGCACACCTCAACATGTGTTGGTGTCTGCAGAATAGGGTGAGGTGACATGGCATGACAGTTTTGGGAGACAATCCAAACAGTTATCCCAATGCCTGTCCGTCTCTACATGATGGAGGTGGGGTTGATGTGAAGTTCATTACGTCACTGCCATTCCTATTCTGCATTTGTCTAACTCCTTCATTTCCAATGCTAATACCAGCTAGCAAACATTTGGCATTGACAAATGCTTGTTTAAATAAAGATGTATTTACGTTGCCTGGTGGTCCAATTCCCGAAGATGGTAAGAGATTTTTTGGTGTACTGCCACTCATGGGTTATTAATTTTTTTATTGTAGATAATAAGATAGTAGAAACATGGAGTCAGTAGCCATGTGTAAGTGTCTCAGTGTATTTTACAAATGTACATGTGCAAGGGATCAACAAATAAATGAAAAATGCTTCCCCAGGTTCTGAAGCTTACAGATTTCTATACAGTTATACATAGCATGCGTATAATAAATAAGCTGGTGATATTAAGAGAAATAACTGATGGCTCTTAGACTAAGGATCTTAGCCCTGTGTGTATTGAGGGCCCAGGTAACTTCTTGTCCTGGATTCTGTATAGTTACAAAGGTACATTTTTCATTTGAGTCATCAACAAGCAAAAACACTTTTGCTGTCTTGGAAACTTTTCACCTACAGTATATATCTGTGAGATGGTAAACAAGTTGTGTATAGAAAAATCCTGGCTGGACCAAGAATCCAGAGCTGACTGGAATGACAGACCAAGCTCTCTAACAATCATTTACAGTACCTTACTCCAGAGGACTTAGAGTTTGTTCCTTTGCAGAGCCAGCCCTTCATGCTGCACTAACCAATCATCTTGAAAATTGCCTAATGGACTGTAGTAGCTGACAGTTGACTTCATAGATTGTTGTCTGAAATGTGTCTACAATGTAAATTGTTACTGTAAAGTAACTTATACTGTTAAAATACTGGGCCTATATTAAGTGCGAGATAAAGTTCTGTATGCTATACCAATACCAGTGGTTAAACTGTAAATGTTTGGAAGGTGGAACTGTAAAATCTAAATTTGTAGGAGGTGGCACTCTCAATTGTATTCAATGGAGAAAGGTATCAAAAAGAGGTAGAACTGGGTTTCTGCCCAATTTAACCTCTAATCAAGACTTGTCCTTGTCATTATTTGTGACCTCTACTTCTGAGTCCCAAACACAGGTAGCCCGCTGGCCAGAAGCTCCACCCCATTTAATAACTGTCAGAGGCCTCCACATTAGCCTTGTCTTATCTAATTACTAACATACTGTAGAAGTATTGTGATTTTTAGCTTACTAGTCTCAGCGCGTGATTTGTGTGTTGTGTGTGGAGGGGGGTTAGGAGACTGGACCAGTCTGGCACAGTGGAGAGGTGAGACCACCGAGCTAAATTTTGCTAACGGCAGCCACAACTTTGCAAGATGCGTTAAGCACCCATTAAAGTACAAAGCATCACTGTTGCTGTGCTGATGGCTGTGCAACTCACTTTAAGAGGCTGCCCAAGAACAAGAATGTCTGTGAGAGACATGTTTTTAGAAACACAGAAACAGAAGTTATTCACAGAAAAGAACTGCTTTGTCCAACCTGTCTGCCCAAGTGCTCCCTGTCTAATCTACCTCATCTGATCCTATTGGGTCTCCAGTGACCCCTCCCCTCTTCCTAGCATGATATCAGATATACCACTATGTTGAACCCATTAATGTTTAAAGCCCTCCTCCATTCTAGTCTCCATCCCTTTGACTGGAAGTTGGTTCCATGTGGCTACCACCCTTTCAGAAAATAAATATTTCCTCACATCCCTCCTGAACCCCACCCTCCAGTTTCATCACATGCATCCCAGTCCTGGAGCTTGTCCTCATTCCTCTTGCACACTGCTCCCCCCCGTGTGGTACTTGTAAGTCTCTAGCATGACAGCTCTTGCTCTTCTCTCCTCTATGGTACATGTTAATATCTGTCCATGTAGGGCTTCCCCTGCAACCCCCCTGTGTACTCTGGTTGCAAATTTATTTTGCAGCTGCTGACTTCCTGCCCACCCTCCCCCTCCCCTCCTCCTTGCCCTGTGGACACTGCCTGTGACATCCCTGATGTTGGATGGTCTCTGCTGGACACCCTTGGTTTTCTGGTGGTCTTACTGACTGCTAGCTCCAGCTCCTCTGCCATCTGCCTGCTGCCTTTGGTCTTCCTGGTTGCATCTCTCTCCCTCTTGATGGGGCAGCTTTCCGGGTAGGGAGACACAGTGGGGAAAAATAAGGGAGATCATAATTGGAAGAGGGACCAACAGTGTCGGGAAGGAAGAGTAGTAGAAGAAGAAGAAAGAGGGTGTTACGATTCCTTAAAGGAAGCGGCAAAGGTGGTTATGGAATAAGGGGTGTCATTCAAGAGGTATAAAGAAACATAAGGACGGAGGTATTCCAAGCAAAACAAAGAAAGCAGGCAGGGCAGGAGGAGGAGAGCAAAAGGAAAGCTGAAGGTAGGATTGCCAACAGAGGGTGCATAGGGAGGGGTATCTCCAGTAGCAGGAGAGAGGTGGTGTTGTCACTGCATCAGTCATTGATGGTACCCTGCTTGGAGTACTGTGTCCAGTTTTGGAGATCTCACCTCAGAATGAACATATCTAAGGTGTAGGCCTTCCAGAGGGGGCAACTAAAATGGTGCAGGGTTTGCACAAGAAGCCATGGGAGGAGATACTGAGTGATGTCAAAATGTGCACCCTAAAAGAGAGAGGTGGCATGATAGAGACAGACAAGGTCTTCATCGGAGCGAAACAGACAGTGACAGCAGAAAAAAACAAAGATCCATCTTGTCTGCCAGGAGTTCCCCATCTGCCCTGGGACCTATTTTCCATATGGGATTTCACCCATCCCTGCTACAGACCTGAATAATCACAAAATCCTTTACTTTGTCCCATCCATCCTTGAAACATTTACAATTTTAGCACATACCACCTCTGCAGGCAGACTGTTCCATGTCTCCATGAAATAGAACTTCCTCACATGACTCTTAAACCTTCCCCTGCCAGTGTCCATTCATGACCACAGGTTCCAGGCTCTGTGCTTCTGCTAAATAGTTCACTACAGTTCAGCTTGATTATTCCCTTCAATCATATCCCCCATCTCTTACCTGTTCTACAGTGAGTACATGCTCAGTGCCTTGACACAGTCTTTGTAAGACCTGCTCTGTTGTCCATATCACCTTGCATCACAACATCTCCACCCTCTCCCTGTCCATCATTATATGAGGACTCCAGAATTGAGCACAGTATTCTGGCATGCAGCTTTACCAGTGTCAGCCACAGCTTCCAGTAGCACCATTTTTTTCTGACTTCAGGGAAAATCATGGGACCTTGTGGATGAGGTTGAGCAGACTTGCTACTCCCACCAAATTAGTTAACATCAGAAGGGAATGGATTTGGTACCAGCAGGGTGTCCATACAGAAGGTAAGTATGCAGTGCCACAGGAAATACTGAATGGAGGACAGGTTAAGCAGGCAATCGGAAGGGCAGAAGAGGTTAGTGTAGACACTACACCCTTTCTAGGCTAGTCTTACATAGTGTACAATATATCACCAATCAGCACTACACCCTATCTTGGGTAGGCCTGTGTAGGGGATAGCACTTAGAAACATAGAAACATAGACTTTGACGGCAGATAAGGATGGCTTGGCCCATCTAGTCTGTGAAACCACTCCATCTAAATATCATCCTTTGGGAACTACATATATGGGGGTACAGGTAATGTTCAAAACAATTGATAGCTGTTGGTAAATTAACATATTTACCAAATAACTCTCTAAGGTAAGGGTACAAGGTAGTATTCTGGGAAGAATATTCAGGTAGCAAAGTGGGACATGACTAAAATAAGCTGAACATGGAAGTGGTACAGTGCAGTAGAGGCAGAGCTGCAGTCTTTCAGGAGACTGAGGTACTGTCCCAGCAGCACTCGCCACTCTGGGTTGTGGGAACAGGTATCTGGTCTTTGTGCTGAGCTGGCAAGGGTAAAACAGAGCTGTCCCACATGGGCCAACAGGACCATCACCATTCTGCCAGAGGATGACCAGATCATAAAGGAGCATGTGCGCTTCAGGAGTGTACTGGTTGTGGGGTAAGGTGCAAACACTTTGAACAATACCACTGCAGCACACCTTCACTGTAGTAGAAAATACAGCTGAGACATGGTCCTCATTGCAGTGGGATGAGAAGCACTGGGAATGGGGGCCCCAAAAGGGATGAGGAGGCAGCTCCCAGGCCAGGAGAAAACTGCTGTGGTGGACTCCATGGTGAGGAGTATTGAGCTGGGGGCTGTGGCAGAGAGGGGTCAGGTGGCTGTGGAGTGCCTCCACCTGGAGGGACGGAGCAGTTCCTGCAGATCGACAGCACCAGGAAGTGGACATCATTGTCCATCTTGGGATGAATTACCCTTATCAATTACTTCAGCATGCTGGGGAGGGGCCTCAAGCAGATAGCAAGCAGTATGGTATTCTCCAAGGTACAACCTGTGAATGGCAGATGGCAAGCAAGGGAACCCCACATCAGAACCTCTAATGACTGGGGGGCATTGGAACTAGGTACATAAAGAGTACAGGGGTACCAGGGGATTGAGTAGGCAGGCTTCAAGGGCAGAGACAGGAGTGGGGATGGGCACTGGGTTGGAGAGGATGAGCAGGAACAGTGCAGGAGGGGATGTAGGAAGGATAGTTAATTGCAATGGATGCGGGGCTGGCATCTTCTTAAAGATTGCATGGAGGGCAGGGGGTGCTTAGTGTGCAAGCAGCTTGTGCAACTAAAGGGGGAAATTGCATGGCTGGGGAGGGAGCTGTGCAGAAGGGTGGAAAGGGGGTGTAGGGGCCAGCTGGGAACAAGGAACCATAGGAAGGCATACTCAAATGGTACAGACTGCAGGCACAGAATGGAACAGGTAGGAGGAGCAAATGGGCCAGCACCACTGTACCCTCATGAGCCACTACAGGAAGGGGCAAAGGGGTGGACAATGGTCAATGAAAGGGTTAGATGTGGACCTAGGAGGGAACAGAACTGGAACACTCAGCACAAAGGATCAGGGACAATCTAATGAGAGAGGAGAGCAACAGGTTCTCTGTACTTGCTAGTCTGAAGGAGTTGAAGGGCAGGAATTTCAAGGGGGAGAAGAAACACAACAGTGGCCATTGGCCTGGCTGATGGCAAGGTCAAGGTGTCAGAGGATACAAGTAGGATACCAGAGGTTAAGGAGGGGGGTTGGATGGAGGATGCATTAGGGAAGGGTGAGTAAGCAGATGGTGGGCAGAGATTGAATGAAGGTGGTAATGTTGGTGATGATAGGGGGCTGGGAGGGTGACAGTGGGCCAGCTGGTGATATGATGTGGGTGGGGGTCAGGAAGGCATCGGAACTTAAGAAGGCTTTGGGGGGGAATAGGTAGAACAGAAGAAAGCAGGGGCAGGGGGAATGAGGACCCACATGGGGACTGTGGCCTGCAAAGGGGAGGCCAGCCAGGAGACAAGCATGATGGAGTGGAAAAGTTCATTGGATTGGGGGACTGGGACATAGGAGAGGGAAGGGATCACATGGATCATGGGAGACAGGAGGGAGGGCAGAAATGCTATGCCAATGAGAGAAAAGAGTCTCTATTGGAGAGAGCACAATGGAGGAAGCAGAGACAAAAGGAGATGATGACAGTGCTGGAGGGATAGGACAGTGGGGTAAGAGGCAGATTATGGGTGAGGAAACTGGGGGCTGCAGAGATTAGAACAGAGGGTCATCATGCTGGGTGACGCAATAGTGAAAAGTATCAGGTGGGGGGGCAAAGCAGCTAGGAAGAGTTTTATCTGGGTAGAATGCATGCCAGGTAGAGTAGGACAGCATGTCATTAAATGTGTGAGACAATGGGGGGTGAAGCCCCACATAGTGGTGCATTTGGGCACTAATGATCTGGAGGACAGCAGAGTGGAGCAAGTGCAGTACTTTCAGGTAGTTGTGCAGCATCGAAGGGCAAACAGTCGCATTTTCTGAGATCCTACCAGTACCTAGGGCAAGCACAGCCAGGAAAAGAGAGGATCATAAAATTTAATGCATGGTTGGCAGAGTGGTGTAGAACTATGGGGTTTGGTTTAGTAGCAGTTTGGGGAGCAACATGGGATAACAAGAATCTCTACTAGCCAGATAGGCTCCACCTGAGCAAGCAGGGTTGCTGTGTCCTGAAACAGAAACTGGGGGAGTTCATTACAGCCACGTATAATTTAAACTGACTTAAGGGGAGGGGGGCTTAGGACTAGACAGCAGCCAGAGCCAAAAGGAGAGGAGGCAATGCATCTCCTTCCAGCTAGCAAGGAAAGAAGGCAATCAAAAAGTGGAGGAGGTAGAGGGGAGGGTAGTATTGGGGTAAGCAGGGGATCTGGCGGGAGGGTGGTGTCACTAAATGCAAGGAGCTTGGGGAACAAAATACCTGAGCTGCATGCATTAATGGCAGAAGGGGAGGTGGACATAGCTGCCATCACCAAGACATGGGCCAACCAGCACCATGACTGGGACATCATGTTACCAGGATACAGAATGTATTGCAGGGATAGGACAAAAGGGAAGGGTGGAGGGGTGGCTTTATTTGTGAGGAAAGTGGTAGTGAGCATTAGTGAGGCTAGGGGAGGCTGGAAGCCTTATATGTTCAATTGCAGAACAACAAAGGTAAAAGGGTCAGACTAGGAGTTGTGTACTGACCACCCTCACAGTCAGAGGACAATGATAGAAACACTGTGGAAGGGGTGGCACTGTGGTGGTAGGCAATTTCAATCTATTAGGGGTGGATTGGGAAACCATGTTAAGCACAAGCACTAGGGAGCAGGTCATTCTGGAAGCCTTCCAGGATGCATTCCTGTCACAAAAGGTAGAGGAATCAACAAGGGAGGGGAACATCTTGGATCATGTGCTGACTGATGGAGACTACATGCAGGGCATATGGACTGAGAACCCCTTAAAGTAGCGACCACTGAACAGTTTGGTTCTCCCTGGATATGGGTAGGGAGGGGACGTCTACCAAAACCAAGACAGTGGATTTCAAAAGGGATGACTTCTGCAAAATGGTGGACACCCTCAAGAAGAATTTGGCTAGCATCACCCCTGACATGGCTACCATCCAGAAATGGACCATCCTGAAGGGAGGCCTGTTCGCGGTCACAGATACCTGCACAAAGAAACACAGTAAGAAGGCAGGGATCAAGAAGCCATGTTGGTGGTCAAAGAAAGTGCAGATAAGGGTGAGGGAGAAAAAGATGGCCTTCAGAAAATAGAAAGGGTCCAAAAGAGAGGAGGATAAGGAGGAGGAGTACACAAGGAAAACCAGGGAGATGAGCAGGGTGGTGAGAGCTGCCAAGGCTTCAAAGGAGCTAAGGCTAGCAGAGGGGATTAAGGAGGGGGACAAGGCCTTCTTCAGGTACATAAGGGAGAAGAGGAACTGCAAGGAGCAAATCACCAGGATAAAGGAGGATGGAGGTTGGGTAGAGAAGGGGGTTGAACAAGTAGAGGTGCTGAATGAGTACTTCTGCTCAGTTTTTAACAGGGAGAGATGGGCCAATACCACAGGGGCAGGGCAACACTGGCATTGGAAGAGATAGGATAACAAATGGGGAGATCCCTGCAAGCAGAGTGCTTGAGGGCCTTGAGTCACTGAACATGGACAAGGTTCCACGGCCAGATGGGCTGCACCCCAGAGTCCTGAGGGAGCTGGCTGAGGTCTTGGCAGCACCACTGGCAGACTTGTTCAATACCTCCCTGCAGACAGGGTGCGTGCCTCAGGACTGGAGGATAGCACATGTGGTACCCCTGCACAAGAGCAGTCCCAAGGACAAGCCTGGTAACTATAGACCAGTCAGTCTGACATCCACTGTGGGTAAGCTCATAGAAATGATCCTAAAGGAAAAGTTGGTGACCTTCTTAGAGGTGAACAGTCTTATGGATGACAAACAGCATTGGCTCGACTCTGGGAGATTATGTCAAACAAACCTGGTTCACTTTTTTGACTAGGTGACAAAAGAACTAGACACTGGTCGGGCCATAGATGTCCTGTATCTGGATTTCAGCAAGCCCTTTGATTAACTAGTAAATTGAGGAACTTGGGAGCAGGGGAGAAACTGGTTAAGTGTGTTGGCAACTGGTTGGGGGACAGATACCAGAGGGTGGTTGTGGGGGAGCTCTCAACTCATAGGGCAGTCACCAGTGAGGTCCCACCGGGGTTCAGTTCTGGGGCCAGTGCTGTTTAACATTTTCATAGCTGATATAGCAGTTGGAGGTAAGAGCAGAATCAGTCTATTCTCGGATGACACAAAGATAGGGGCAGTTGTGGATGGGGTAGAGGGAGGAAAAGGCCTCCAAGAAGATTTGTGAAGGCTTGAGCAGTGGTCAGATACTTAGCAGCTGGGTTTCAATGCTATGAAATGCAAGGTCTAGCACTTCAGAGCAAGGAATCCTGGGTATAGTTACCATCTCGGAAGGGTTCAGCTGTCCGTCTTGTGAGGAGGAAAAGGATTTGGGGGTAATAGTCACAAAGAATATGAACCACTCGTCTCAGTGTAGGAAGCAGAGGCAAAAGCCAATAGAATGCTGAGGTGCATTGCTAGAGGAATCTCCTCTAGGAGGGAGGAAGTCATTCTGTCACTGGTGAGGCTGCACTTGGAGTACTGTGTACAGTTCTAGAACCCATACTTAAAGAAGGACATCAGGTTACTGGAAGGGGTACAGCAGAGGGCGACTAAAATGATCAAAGGTATGGAGGGGGAAGCCTTAGGAGGATAGATTGAGGGACCACAACATGTACTCATTGGAGGAGAGAAGGGAAAGGGGTGATACGATTGAACCCTTCAAGTATGACAGTAATAGCAGTGGAGTTTGGGTAGGAGCCAGCCTCATGAAGAATACCCCTTGGTTGAGGTGTAGGGAAACCAAAATACCTGTATCAATGCTGTTTGACAAGCTCTATTTGGATTTTTGGAATAATAACATTTGCAGTCTTTGATTTACATAGAGACATAGAAAGTGAAGGCAGATAAGGACCGCTTGGCCCACTTAGTCTGTCCATTTTTCCTACCTACTGTAACACCACAGATCCTACCTGATCTCCAGCTCCCCCCCCCATTTCCTTACCACTAAGGTTCTTTTATGCCTTGCCCATGCTTTCTTGAATCCAATACAGTTCGGACCTCCACAACCGCCACTGGGAGTATGTTCCAGGCACCCACCACTCTTTCTGTGAAGAAGTACTTTCTTATATCTAATGCAATATCTTATGATACCAGTTGGGTTTCCAGAACAACCACTCCACAACAACTGTACCTCCCTCCTCAGGCTCATTAACTCCATCCACAATGGTATGGACCACGGCTTCTTTATCTGTGCCGTCTCTGTTGATCTAGTCAAGGCATTCAGCATTGTCTCCCAGTCCCTATTACTACCCAAACTCCAGGCTGCTGGCCTCTCTGATACAGCCATCAGCTGGTTATGCTCCTACCTCATGGGCAAGGGATCTATGTGATAGCGGCGATCACAGAATAATGATCACTGTTAGGGTGAATGGAAATCGGTGAAAAATAATTTAGGTGATGCAGTCCCCGACGCACAGCGAAAAGGTTCCAGGGACTTAGATTTTACTTGTAAATGCGGTGGGCTGCACCACCCCTGCACCCCTACCACTTAAGGATTCTCAACTCAGGTGGGCGCATGTCGGGGGTGCAAAACCAAAAAATTAATATTCAGGCGGGCGCAACAATAGGCATCTGTGCAGGGACCCGAACCCAGCACCATTCACACTCCAGCCCTGAGCCCACCCACCACGCCATGGGAGTAGCTCAGCAGCTCGCTTTGGCACCACCCTTCACAATCCCTCCCGTTCCACCCCAAGCTCAGCGTGCTCACTCCCCCCCACACAAGCGTATACATGTAGCGACAGGATGTCGCTATATTCGCGCACCCCCCATCTGGTCACCCTCCATTGTCACTTTCATGTGAGGAACCGCGATTGAGTCTCCATTTTGGTAGGCACCCAGTTGCGGTAACTGAACTCACAGTATACCATGGGCAGGCACCAATCTGTCAAAATTAGTGATGCCCTTTCCCTCCCCTGCCTGTAACCACTGGGGTCCCACAAGGCTCTGTGCTAGGCCTTCTACTATTTTCCATTTCTCTCAATGCCCTCCCCTCCATCTACTCATCTACATCCATTCACGTGTATGCAGATGACATGGTTCTTTTCACCTCAGAACCCTCCGCTGGAGATGTGGTGCACAGACTCCAGCTGGACTTCGATCAAGTTCAGCTCTGGCTATGCTGTAACCAACTTTTCCTCAATGCCAAGAAGACCATCTCCATGTCATTTGGCTTGAGGTAGAGACTCTGTAGGCTGCCTTCCCTTCCCACCTTCCGCACCCTGGACGGCTCCACTCTGGAGGAGGTTACCACCTTTAGGTATTTAGTTATCTGGCTTGACCAACGCCTAAACTTTTTTTTACATATGGATGCTATTGTCAAGAAACTGCACCCCAAGCTAGGTGCCATGCACAGGAACCATGACTGCATCCCACTGCTGGCCTGCCACGTTATCATGCAGAGAATGATCCTCCCTATCTGTGGCTGTGGTACTTCTGGAAGCCAGACTGGTAGCATAAGCATTTACATAGTCTACATTGCTGCCCTAGTTACTACTCTTGCCAGAATGCATTGGGAGGTGAATCACGAGCAGGAGAGAGGTGGTACTACCACTGTATAAATCGCTGGTTAGGCCTAACCTGGAATACAGAGTCCAATTCTGGAGGCCTCACCTCAGGAAGGATAGTGACCAGGTGAAAACAGTACAGAGAATGGTGACAAAAATGATTAAGGGTCTGCAGTACATGTTCTACGAGGAAAGACTTATGGAACTGAATATGTACTCCCTGGAGCAGAGAAGAGAGAGAGGGGCATGAAACATTCAAGTACATACAGTAAAAGGCATTAATAAGGTACAGGCACAGGAACTTTTTCACTTCAAGAAGGACCAGGGGACATGACCGCAGGCTGCAAGAAGGGAGGTTCTCTACCAACATGAGGAAGCTTTTCTTCACTGAAAGAGCGGTGGATGCCTGAAACAGCCTGCCCCGAGGTTGTGGGGGGTCAACACTGTGGGGGGATTCAAGAATGCATGGGACAGACACAAGGGAGCCCTGACTACAAAGGGCAACTACAGTGTCAAAATAGGTCTAAAACAAATGGGCAGACTAGATGGACCTAGTGGTCTCCTTCTGCCATCAAACTTCTATGTTTCTGTTTCAGACTGCACAATCTCTTCCACTCTTTTTGTTTGCTAGACTCTTGGCAGTTCCTCTTGCACTCATCACTGCTCTGTGTATCAGTCTCTCTTCCTTCTCTTGAGAACAGTCGCCATGCCCACTGCACCAACTTCATGAGCAAATCCTGGTTTGGTGCTTTCCCCTTTTACTACTTTGCCTCTCTCTCCTGCTCTCCTCCCTACTCCTTTACCCTCAGAAGCTCAAATGATCATACCCTAGTGGTCCCTACAGTCTCCATTACTGTCGAACAAGCTGCTTTCAGTCACCGTTTCACTAAAATCTGGAACTCCCTCACTCATGTCATTCAACTTGCCTCTTCCCCCCTCTGTCCCTCTCAAACCACCTCTGAGGCCTCACTTGCCCCTCCTGTAACTGCTCTTAAATTTCTCCCCCCTGCCCTGTCAACCATCATCCTCCCCCCTCCTGTTTTCTCTCCTGAATCTCATTTTTTAAATGGTAAACCACTGTTTATAGGCACGTAAACCACTGTTTATAGGCACTTATGCTCCCACTGCTCAACATTTTGATGACCAACTGTAACAGTTTCCTTTTAGCCATGTTATTCGTGACTTGAACTGTACCTGCAGTATTCTCAGTATATTGTGTGGTTGAGTAATATTTTCTTCTTTGTAAATGGATTGCCAACTGTTTTCCTTTTAGTCCTGTTATTCATGAATTGCACTGTACCTTTTCTATATGTGTATATGGCACTTGAGTGCTACAGTAGTTCTGCACTGTAAATGGATTGCCAACTTGTAACTGTACTTGTGCTCTTGAGCTATCAAGCTTCACTTTGTACCACTCTCCCTTACCCCCAGGACGCATCTGGAAATGAGCTCTCAGCTCAGTATGTCTTTCCTGGTGAAACTTTTAAAGAAATAAATATAAAATATCTCCCCTGAGCCTACCCCCTCCAACCTCATAGCATGACCCCTCGTTTTTTAGTATCTTTTTCTCTGCGAAAGGCACTCCGCTTGAACCTTATTTATCCCCGTGAAGTATATAAAAGTCTCTATCATATCTCCCTTCTATCCTCTTTCCTTCACGGTGTACATATTGAGGTCCTTCAGTCTCTCCTCATACTTTTGCTTGTCTAGTCTGTCAGGAGTGTGCCTCTATCTTGATTACTACAGCACCACATCCTCTGCTGCAAAGCTAGTCCAAATCGAAGCCACAGGAGTTCATAGCCCCAACAGTGAATTTTAGGTCTACAGTACCATGGACAATAGGGTGCTTTGGGTATGGGTGCTTGAGTGAGCAATGGATGGCAACTGTCTAGCAGGCCAAGGGTAAAGTGTGATAAGTAGTGCAATGGTGCTGTTTACTATCCTGGAGCCTGTTACTCTCAAGGTAGTCTATGAGGTCCTCTTTGATCAGTGACTCCATCAGCTGCCCTGCAATAGAGGTTAGACTGGTAGGCCTGTAGTTCCCTGGTTGCTCCTTATTTCCCCTTCTACAAAGCAGTACAATGCCTGCCACCTTCCAATCCCTTGGAACTTCCCCAGACCTACAGTGCCTTCATAAAGTATTCACCCCCCTTGGATTTTGTCACATATTGTGATGTTGCAAACTCAAATTAAAATGCAATTATATGGGATTTTTTTGTCACGTATCTACACAAATTACTCTATAATGTCAAAGTTGAATGAAACTTCTCAAATTTTTTGTACATGTAATTTAAAATAAAAACCTGAAATGTCTTGATTTGATAAGTATTCACCCCCTTTGCTATGACACTCCAAATTGAGCTCAGGTGCATCCAATTTCCTTGTGAGATCACTCTAAAACTTGAATGGAGTCCACCTGTGGTCAGTTCAAATGGTTGACATGATTTCAGAGGAAATACACCTGTCTATATAAGGTCCCACTGTTGACAGTGCATGTCAGAGCAGAAGCTCTACCATGAAGACCAGATAGCTGTCCGTAGAACTCCGTGATAGAATTGTGAGGAGGCTTAGATCTGGGGAAGGGTATAAAAACATTTCTAGGGTGTTGAAAGTTCCCAGGAGCACAGTCAAGTCCATCATTAGGAAATGGAAAGATTACGGAACCACCCAGACTCTTCCTAGAGCAGGCCGTCCTCCCAAACTGAGCAACCAGGCAAGAAGGACCTTGGTCAGGTGACCAAGGCAATAGACCACCCTGACAGAACTACAGAGTTCCATGGCTGAGATGGGAGAACCTGTCCAGAGGACAACAATCTCTGCAGCACTTCACAGATGTAGCCTTTATGGGAGAGTGGCTAGACGGAAGCCAGTCCTGAGAAAAGGCCACATAATAACATGCCTGGAGTTTGCAAGAAAGCACGTGGCAGGCTCTGAGACCATGTGATAAAAGATTCTCTGGTCTGATGAAACAAAAATTGAACTCTTTGGCCTGAATGCAAAGTGCTATGCCTGGCGCAAACTGAACACAGCTTATCACTCGTGTAACACCATCCCTACCATGAAGCATGGTGGTGGCAGCATCATGTTATGGGGATGTTTTTCAGTGGCAGGGACTGGGGCACTTGTCAGGATAGAGGGAACAATGAATGGAGCCAAATACAGGCACATCCTTGAGGAGAACCTGCATCAGTCTGCAATAGACCTTGGACTGGGGTGAGGATTTACGTTCCAACAGGACAATGACCCCAAGCATACAGCCAAAGCAACATTGGAGTGGCTTCAGAACAAGAAGGTGAATGTCCTTGAGTGGCCCAGCCAAAGCCCAGACTTGAATCCCATTGAGAATCTGTGGAAAGATTTAAAGATTGTGGATGACCGAGGCTCCCCATCCAACTTGACAGAGCTTGAGCAAATCTGCAAGGAAGAATGGGCAAAAATCCCCAAATCCGGATGTGCAAAGCTGATACAGACATACCCAAGAAGACTCAAAGCTGTAATTGCTGCCAAAGGTGCTTCTACAAAGTATTGACTCAGGGGGGTGAATACTTAAGTAAACAAGATATTTCAGTTTTTAATGTTTCATATATTTTTGTTACACAATAAAAATATTTTGCCCCTTTAAATTGTTGTGTATGCAGTGTGAATCAAGGGTGAAAAAATCATTTCAATGCATTAGAAATTCTGATAGTAACACAACAAAATGTGACAAAATCCAAGGGGGGTGAATACTTTCTTAAGGCACTGTACATGGGCTGATGAACAGGCATGACAGTAGTTCAGCCAGCTCTACTGCTAATTCCCTTAGTATTCTCGGATGCAACCCATCTGGTCCTGGTGCCTTCTCTATCTTAAAGCCAGCCAGCCCTTTCAGAACACTTTCCCTAGTCAACAATGACTGTTTCATTTCCATAATTCCCTTCATGGTCCCTACATGCAGTAGTTGGATCCAATAGTGCTACCAGCAGCTGTTCATGTGTTTTGAGGCATTCGAAACAAGAGGACATGGGTATAAACTGAAGTTGGATGGGGGATTCAGGAAGGATGGGAGGACATATTTTATTCATGGAGAGGTTTTGTGTTTCTTACTGTTTTACAGTTAATGTATGGTTTTTGTATGTTTTAGTTCTTTTATTGTGTTTCTCCACCTCAAAAACTCCTTTTCACATCTTCTCTGCGAGAAAAAAATCTAATAGGGCTAATAGTTATCATTTTTGAGAGCTGTCACAGGCAAAGAACTGAAAGAGCTGGAGCAGTGTGGGCTGTCTAAAGCCAATGATGTCATTTAGAACTCTCACCGAAGCATAAGCCACTTTAGAATGTTCAGTTATCTACAACTGCAGGCAGATTTCTGAAAGCAGTACTGTAGCAAGAGATAACAGCTCTTTTAACAAAGTTTAACATAGAAACATAGAAGTTGATGGCAGATAAGGACAGCAAGGCCCATCCAGTCTGCCTTTTTTTTCTACCTTATGAATATGCCATAGGCTTTTACTCTGTCAATGGCCTATCTATTCATACTCATCTGGATTGCTCCCTTATGCCTATCCCATGCAAGCAATAATGCCTGACAGGGTGGATGGTATTGGGCAATACTGGACGGGCCAGGGGCATTATGAGGCCCTATGCCACAGGCAGAGGGCCTTATAGCCCTTGGGTGGTCTGGTATTGCCCATACCGCCCACCCTAGAGAACGTTATTAAACGGCTCTATAATAGGCTTTCATTTTTTATTTATAAGAATGATTTTCTAAGGAAAAAATAGGTAAAAAAGTCATTAACATATGAGAAACAGGAACTTCTGTTAAATGGTCCCTTTAGGAAATGCCACTAGAGGGTGCTGCTGCCTATGAAAAGCCTTGTTTTCTATGTTGCAGTGTCTCTTTAGTTTGTATGGATTCATTTGCAGTAGTGCCCCCCGTGGAGTACTTTTTTTTTAAATTTAAAGAGTGGGTTTCAGCCCTCCCCGTTTGTGTGTCCCCTTCTTAATGCACCTCATTGGTGCAATTTCTTTTCAATGTCCTGCGTGGTGAAATTTGATGGTTGTGACTTGGCCCTTTTCCTGCAGTGCGCACGTGCAGAGATACAGACAGACACAAGGAGAATTGGCAATTTTAAATATTTTTTTATTTAATGGTTTTTCAGTTTGTTAGTTTGCGGGCAGTCGGCGAGGTAACCAGAAGTCTATGAGACTGGTCACAGAAGATGAGACTTGGTGAATGACAGAGAGGAAGCTGTGGTAGTTAAAGTGAGAGAAAAAAACTGTAGGGGATAGAGAGGGACTGAAGCTTCACGTAAGAAATGTTTAAACTGATTTTTAGCCTGTACACTGGGACAGCAGGTGGAGGAAGGTGGCGCAAGAGATGCTATGGACTGATGACATCTCAGTCATTTAGCGAGGGCAAAAAAATGGTGGCTGGTCAGTATGCCAGTTCAGGGTGCCCAAGGAGATTCTTAGGTAATGGGGCACCTCGAATTGGCACTTCTTTCAAAGCGGGAGTCTATTGTAACTTAATGTAACCCCCTGCTTTAGCTCTCAGTCAGTCAGAGAGCTGATAGTGTTTTGCCCATTTCCTAAGCCTGTTTGAAGCCCTGCACTGTATTCATATCCACCATTTCCTGAGGTAGGCCGTTCCATGCATCCACCACCCTTTCTGTGAAAAAGAACTTCCTCACATTACCCCTTAATCGGCCTCCCTCTAGTCTCATGCTGTGTCCTCTTGTCCTGCTATTTTTCTTATATTGAAACATGTTAGACTCTTTCACCTTGTTAATGTCCTTAAGATGTTTGAATGTTTCAATCATATCACTTCTCTCCCTATTTTGCTCTAGGGTATACATATTGAGCTCTGTTAATCTGTCCTCATATGTTTTCTGATGCAGTCCCTGCACCATTTTGGTTTCCTTTCTCTGGACTGCCTCCATTTTGTTAATGTCCTTGTGCAGGTGTGACCTCCAGTACTGCATGCAGTACTCCAGATGGGGCCTAACCAGTGTCTTGTAAAGAGGGATTATTACCTCCCTTTTATGACTTGTGATACCCCTACTAATACACCCCAACATCCCTTTAGACTAATCTACTGCTTTAGTGGTCTGCTTGGATGATTTCAGGTCATCTGTGTTGATGATGTCCAAGTCTCTTTCTTCCCTTGTCAGCAACTCCCCTCCCAACCTATAGGTGGCTTCAGGGTTTCTCTTTCCTATGTGCATTATCTTGCACTTCTTTGCCTTAAACCCCAGTTGCCACTCTTCCGACCATTTTGCCAGTTTATCCAGATCGTTTTTCATTCTGCCCACCCCATCTGGATCATCTACTCTGTTGCAGATCTTGGTGTCATCTGTAAAAAGACAATCCTTACCCTCCAGTCTATCTGAATCCTTACCCTCCAGTCTATCTGCAATGTCACTGATGAAGATATTGAAGAGGAATGGCCCCAGGACTGATCCCTGAGGTACCCCACTTGTGACTTGCATCTCTTCTGACTGTATACCATTTACTACCACTCTCTGTTTTCTGCCCGCCAATCAGTTTGCCACCTCGTTGACTAACTTCTGACCCACCTGAGCCTACCCAGCTTATTAATTAATCTTCTATGTGGAACAGTACTGAAAGCTTTGCTGAACTCAAGGTAGGTGACAACAACACTTGGGGGGTTTCCTGTGTGTTTTTTCAGTATGTGGCAAAATGATTTAGAGTAGTAGCAAGCAGATAACAACTCTTTAAACATAGTTTAACTTGTTTTGTTTCTATGTGTATTTTCAGTATATGGCAGCACATCTTATACATTCAGCAGTCCTGGGTTTGATTCTCACAACCTCCACTTGCATGATGTTGACTCTGAGCAAGGCATGTAAGACATGCTGTCAGAGCCAGATTAAAGAACATGGGGGCCCTAATCCAAGCCTTACTTTGTGGGCCCCCTCCATATCAAGAAATGCTCAAACTCCATGACTGGGAGGCCCCTACTGGCCTTGAGGCCCTACCATGGCTTAATTGGCATAATGGTTAATCTGGCCCTGCATGCTGTGGAGATTTTTTAGCCAATACAAAAAGATTGGGAGCTAATTATTATTTTCTACCTCATAATTATTTATTTGGCATTGTTATTTCTTCTTGGCAACATGACTTATCTAGACCATTATTTAATGTAAGACTATAATCCAATGTAAGATCTGCAAGGGTGGTGAGGTACTCCCCCATGGGTTCCTTCTGCCCTCATTGTGTTGCTCAGCACCCCCCAGTTGGTTCTTCAGCCTGGGGAGAGAGAGCACCTGGTTGTTACTGGCAGTGGCAGTAGAACTGAGAAGAAATTACTTTGTGGCTCCTGAGTGAGCTTGGGCCCTGGTAACTTGCAGGATATCCAGTGAACACAGCAACCATGACTGAGCAACTGCAAAAAGGGTGACTCAATCATGGTGCTTGTGTTCTGGGCTACCTGGCAGGGTAGCGACAGGATATGTGGTAGGCGACTACAGTGACAGGATCTCTCTCTCTCTCTCTCTCTCTCTCTATATATATATATATATACACACCTGCATGGGGGAGGGATCACACCATGTGACTGGTGGAAGGGGAGGGAGCGTATGTGAGGTGTAGTGCAGCGGTCAGCTGCCAAGCTGGCCATGTATTTATTATTTATTGAATTTTGTTGACCTGGAAGGCCCACTGGGACTAGAAGTCTGTTTTTCAGGGGTGACCTGGGGCGGGGGGATACATATGGTAAGCAACTGAAACTGAACCAGATAAAGCTGTTGGTTGTATTTTTAGTGAATGGGGGAAATTTGGCCAGGACACTGGAGAAATCCTCCCCTCTTTTCGATAAGTGCCATGGGATCTTTAACATCCACCTGAACTACCACCAATCCAGGCAGATGGGACCTCGGTTTAATGTCTCATCTGAAAGAAGGCAACTCAGAAGTATAGCACCCCCCTCATGCTGCACTACAGTGTCAGTATTGGGATATTAACCCAAGTGCCAGATGTGGGAACTGAACCCACAGTGCTCTGATCTCCTGGCCTCAGAGGCGAGTGTGCTACCTACTGAGCCACTGACCCATGTGGTGTGGTGGGTAGGGTTGTGGGCTGAGGTTGGGAGGGTGACAGATTTGGTTCTGGGGCGGGTGTCATTTTTGCATCAGCCGGTCATATTTTCTTTTTAAGTTTTACACACACACACACCCCTGACATGCACCTCCCTGGAGCTGAGAATCCTTAAGTGGGGGCGGGGTGTGGGGGGCACAGCTGCCTGCACATCCAGAAATCCCATTCCTGATTTTGTGGTCACCTGCAAGTGTATATCACCAAATTGCTTTTCAGTGATATACACTCACCATAATATCAATCGCCATAACGCGTTCACTGTTATGACGTAGAACCATCCCACAGGACACCCCTGCAGATACACCCAACCAGAATTGGGATCGGGTGGGCCAGTCAGACACATTCAGGTATGTCGCAGTGAGCTTAGGCTGCAATGACAAATGTGCAGGCAGACCCCAACCCGTCCATTGCAAGTCTAGGATAATGATTACGGGGATCTTTGGGAAGCTCCTGACCGTAACTTCATTTAAATAAATAAATAACTAAATAAGCCCTTGTCTTTTGGATCACTGAGGAATGTAGTCCTTGACAGCTCATGGGGTAGAGTCTGTGGAGATGGCGGATGTCAATTTGACTCTGTCTGCATCATTTTGGTGACTATCTGACCAAAATTGTTGAGCAACACTAGGCAGGTGTGATTTAAAAAAAAAATCTTCCCAACCATGTCTCTGTGTTATGACGTAATGCAGGATCCCTATTTATTACATGAACTAAATCTTGAATTTAAAAGTAATAATGTAGGAATTGGAGGCCACCCGCTGCAACTCTGAACTAAAAGGTTTAAACAAATTATTTTTTTTTTATTTAAGTTTCTTGGATAACACCTGTGAGCTACAGGCTCTTTTAAGTAGGTTCCTCGTCAAAACATACAGGTACATTATACAGACAGGATTGGCAAATGGGTAGGTATTACAAAGTAATACATTTTGATTAAGGACAGAACACAAATTGAGGCTAACAAGAGGTAGCAGGGGATATAAAAGCAAAAACTAACATAAATGTTATTAAGTGCAAGCAAAGCTAAGGTACAATTACAAAGCTTACATCAATGTTGCTAAGTGCACAACAAGTAGTGGGAGTAAGCAAGGACAGATATGAATAAAGGAATATAGAAGGAATCGGCCCAGGGGCCTCGTCAGGTGGGAAGACCATATTGAGATATGGTCAGCTAAGAGACAGACCAATGCAATTTAGTGGGAGAGGAGAGGTGAGGCTAGTCCCAGAAATTCTGGTCAGAATGGAGGGGTTGGGGGAGTGTGGAAAGAGGGGAGGGAGTGGGTAGAGGAGTGCCAAATGGGGTGGATAAGGGGAATAAAAGTAAGGCTTTCTTTACCTCTTAAAGCAACAGTAACTCAGATTTACCACCCCATATCCAGCTCGCTTATATCATCCTGTTTCCAGATGCTCCTCAAACTTTCGAGTCACCAGAAGAAGCTATGAAAATGCTCCAACTTAAGGGACTTGTTCAGTCTATCCAGGAGGACCCCTCGCTCAGGAAAACCCAGCAAGGCTTTTGCAATGCTGTTTGGGACACTGCCCGAAACTCTAATTCAAGAATGAGACAGAGCCAAGCATCTTTAGAGGATGTGAAAAAACTTTTACAAAGATTCCAATAACCTGCACTGGAATGATTTGTGAGATGAATCCTGCAGAGACTTTAATTATGGTACTTGGATGCGGAGGCGACTCTGCATATGTTATTTATTTATTTAGCTTTTGTTGACCAGGTAAGTGCACTAGACAAATCCTGCCTATTTTCAGGCACGATCTGGGGGAGGGGGATACAGATGAATGCCAACTGACCTTGAACCAGATGAAACTGTTAGTGGTATTTTTAGTGAATAAGGGAAATTTGGCCAGGACACTGGGGAAATTCCCCCGCTCATCAGCAGTGGGCACTGTGAAGCCGGCTGAGTGTGTGTGTGGCATTTCAGATGGCTGCTAACAGTGGAGGAGACAGGACGGCTGTGAGCCAGCTCATGGAGGTCTTATGCGAGGAGAAAGGTATGACTAGAAGGCACCCTAGTGGTGGCCAGCAAAGCATACCACAACCCTCGTGACAGGCGGTCTCATCAGATGGTGCAGGAGTCATGGGTAGTTGCGAGATGAGAGACCGCCCGGTTCCTCGGGTGGAACCTAATGGTGTTTTGTCGGATATGTCTGATGGTGCCACTCTACTTCCTGGATCGGAGGGTGTGCACGGTAGACTTGAGGAAACACAGCAACTTTTGCAGGCAGCAATGGCTGACTATCAACAGGCCCAATTGCAGGCCGAAGAAGATTTCAAGAAAAAAAAATGGCCTGAGGTTGACTCTCCCTCGGGCCACACAGGTACTGGAATTAAAGTGTTAAAAACTGTAGTCCCTGCTATTTCTAGAGAATGATATTCCCCGCCCCAGACCCCGCTTTCCCATGCAGATGCTGACAAGACTTTCTGGTCTCCACATAAGGCACTCGTAAGTGCGGGTTGGCTCCAACTAGATTCCGGTGAATGGATTGCAGATCCTGCCCTTCTGATTCCTGGGGTATCTGGGGTAGGTGGAAAATTGATATTGGATGATACTCAACCTAAGGATGTTGCCTTGACAGGCTCTGATGTGGATTTAGCTGGTTTGTTACCGCAGTCTCTTGCACCAGGGGACATCCCTGCTGTAGACAACCCTGCCCATGCTACCGCTGGGGATTCCCCTGAATGGTTAGCTTTGCAGACCACTGACAGTATTTCCTTTTCTCCTTTGTTGGAATCAGATCCAGTTGAAGCTCAGGTTGCTCCTGATACTCCTGTTGTGGGAGATGCCACCAATATGGACCTGCCACGTATTCCGGATGATACAGACCATCCTGCTTTAACAGTTCCTTCAGTCACCTTTGCTAGTCTCTTTAAGAAACCTGCCTCGCTAGCTAGGTGTAGAAATGCTGTGAGGTTGAGGTTTTTGGGGTCTACTGACAATATGCCTGACTGGTTTTAAGTTGGCAAAGTTTTGATAAAACAATTGCTGGGTTTTTCTCCCAGCAAAGTTTATGCACTTATTCATACACCTGGAGATAATGTTTCTGACATTAGTTTTTGGACTCTGGACTTGCTTCATCATTTCTGGATGAAGTATGCTTTACTTAAAACGAATCCAGCATGGTTTCATTTTCAGGCCATCCCCCTTACTAAACAGTCATTTAAAGTAATTATGGTTCTGTTGAGGAATGAGGGGGTGAACGTTGAGGATATTACTTATTGGCTTGAAAAGAAATGTACAATACAGGGTAATCCTGAACCTGTTTTAGACACAGAAGGGTTTTGGAATGGTGGCTGGAGATATAAAGTGAATTTATTACAGACGTATGAAGGCTTGCAACATTTGCCTAGTTGTTTTTACTTGGGAAGAGATAAGGGTTTTGTGTTCTACCCTGGCCAGCTCCATTACTGTTATAAATGTGGCTCCCCTAGACATCTCAGCAAGACTTGAGACATTGTTAAATGTGTTCAGTGTGGTGAATTAGGGCACCTCATGATGGACTGCAATCACCCTATTAAATGTTTACTTTGTGAAGCAGAGCACTCTTATGCTGTTTGCCCCTGGGCTGCCCAGAATAAAACAAATGGGAATTTCTGTATACAGGACTTTCATATTAATACAGCAGTTAAGGCTGCACTGCGTCAAAGGCCACCACCCCCTCCCCCTGGGAGAACTCTGATACCTGCCTATGCCTGTCTGCAAGGGCCTACAGTACATGACAATGGGATATCTGTCCCTCCCTCTCCTGTTGTTCCGGAGGTTCCTTCTGCTGTGGACAATGCAATCATACCTGCAGAGCCCCTTACCTTTAAGGCATCGATGCCCCCACCTTTGCCCCCAGATGAGGACTTCATCCTGGTCTCCAACAGGTGAAGTAGTCTTAGGTCTTGGAATTTAGGGACAACCGCCCCTGTGATACCCCATATTTCCTTGCAAAATACCTTTCAGGATGATGCTGGTACTGAATCTGACTCTATGTCTGTGCAGTCTTCTCAGCCTGAGGGGCCATTTGATGTAGAACAACCCTTGGAAACCCCTGATACTCTGTTAAAAAAAAAAAGAATAGATCGGGGACATGAAAGTGGAGTAAAAAGAAAGGAGACTTATAGTAACATGTACTGTTAGCTTCTTTATGGCAGTTTCTTTTGTTCTATTTTGTTCTCATTTTTGGCATGCAAGAAATTTATAACATTTCTATTGCTTCATTAAATGTGAATAGTATTCAATCTGACAGGAAGAGACTGTTGCTATATTCATTATTTGAGCATAGTGAGCTAGATATTGTGTTTTTTCAGGATACAAGATTACACACTAGAGAGGACTTGGATCGTGTGACAATAGGTTGGCGTTGGGGGGGTTACCTATTGGTCATTGGGTGATGAAGTTTGTAGTGGTGTGGGTATTGCAGTTAACAATCCCACTGCTAAATTGTTGCAATTGGTGGATGTGGTCCCTGGCCGGGTTTCACTATTGCATCTAGTTGTTAGCGGTTTGCAGTGCTGTTTTTCAAATGTCTATGCTCCATAGACTAAGTCGGCAAGGATTGATATTTTTCCGCTTCTACAGCCATATTTATTTATGGCTAGACATGTATTTTTAGGAGGTGACTTCAATTGTAGCAGATATAGAAAAATAGAGGCCTATGTGCTACAAACTTATTTTGTGATGCTAATTGTTTGAATGCATTATTGGATCAGACTGGGTTGATAGATGTTTTTGAGCTGTCTAGTATACCTCTAACAAAACTCTTTTTTCAAGGAACTAAAGCTACTAGGATTGATTTCTGGTTTCTGTCTCTGTCCTTGAAGGTTATTGATGCTACAACCATTCCTGTGGCCCCTTCTGATCATGCTATGCTAAAAGCCACAGTTGCCAGTCATGAACCCATGCATCATGGACCATGATACTGGAGGCTGAATTTTGGTCTTCTACACCTCCCCACAGTAGAAGAAGGTTTCACAGCTTTATTGGAAGCACATAAATCAGTTGTCGGTCTTTATGATACCTATAGAGAATGGTGGATGGATACCAAAATTTATAGTAAGCATTATTTTCTAACTATAGGAAAAATAAATGGTAGACACAAATCTGATTTATATCAAAAGTATAGAGCACAGTTTTTGAAATTGCATTTTCTGGTGGCTCAAGGTAATACATCTGTACTTCCAGAATTACATGATATACAGAATATAATGAATAACACTTAGTATGATCATTTAAAATATTTGGATCTAGAACATCGATTTGGGTCACAGGGCAATAAAGCCTTTCTGAACTCTTACCAGTTCTGTGCTCATCAACGCCGCCACAAACATATGGAGGGTGTAAGAGATAAGGATGGTAATTGGTGTTCAAATAAGGAGGACATTTTATGGGTTTTGGATGATCACATATGCTCACTATTTGATTTCTCGGATGACTTGCCTGATATGCATAGATCTTGGTTAGCTCGGTGCAACTTGCCCGCTCTTTTGATTCATGATGCAAATATGCTAGTCTCACACATTACTGCTAGGGAAGTTTCTGGTGTTCTGTCACAAGCTAGGAATGGTACGGCTCCTGGGACGGATGGGATTCCCTATGAATTGTATAACCTTATTTTTAGAATTTTATTACAGGAGTTTACTGAGGTCCTTAATGAACTATTGGTTTCTGGTGTACTGCCTGATAGTATGACTGAAGGATTAGTGGTCTTAATGCATACAAAAGGAAACAGAGACGAGCTTGTGAATTGGAAACCAATCACATTGCTTAATACAGATTTTAAGATCTTGACAAAAATGTTAAATAATAGGTTGTTTCTACATGTGGATTTCTTATTGCACCCCGCATAGACCTGTTCCATACCTAATAGAAAAATAATGGATGGCTTAATCCTTCTTCAGGAAATCATGCAAAAAGGAGCCGCGGGAGAAATTACGGGTTTGCTTTTTAGCTTGAATCAGGCCGAAGCTTTTGATAATGTACTATGCCTATTTATGGGATTGTTTAAAGCAATATGGGATGCCTCCTGTCTTTATTGGTTGGATTTGGACCTGTTATCATAAGGCCACTGCACAAGCTTACTGTAATGGGTGGATGGGACAAAAGTGTAGTATTAAATGGGGGGGTGCATCAGGGTTGCCCTTTAAGTGCGCTCTTATATTTATTTTCTTTGGACCCCTTGATATGGAGGGTACAGGCTATACAGGATATACAAGGAGTGTCTTTCTCCAGTACCAATCAGGAAATTAAATGCATAGTGTATGCTGATGATATTTGTTTTGTAGTAAGTGACATGATTTCAGCACATGTTTTAGAATCTGCCATGGCAGACTTTATGATGCACACTGGTGCTCGTATTAATTATGGGAAATGTCATTGCATACTGCTTAGAGTTGATGATGTGCAGGTTTCCACTATCATAGGTAACCCGGTGGTCAGAGACGTTTGTGTTATTTTAGGTCTTCTATTTGGAACTGGGGATTTAGCATACCAAAATTGGAAACTGAAACTTGATGAAGCACAGAATAAGGTGAAGATTTGGAATTATTGGCAGCTTTCTAAATTAAAACGGGTTTATATGATCAAGAAGTTTTTGTTGCCACTCTTTTTGTACCTGAGTATGGTTTTTAGTCTTCCTCCATCTCCGGAAACACAAATGTATGGCTGTTTTTCCTCTTGCATTTGGGGTACTAGATTGAACCCGAATAAAAGGAGTTTGTTATTATGTGAGAAGAAGTATGGAGGTCTAAAAATGCTCCAACCTAATGTTTTCTTTTTTACTATGTTTCTATAGTCCAATTTCAGATTATTACTTACACAGAGGGTTACTTTATGGACTCCGTGGCTTTTGGATTCTTTAGGTGACATTTTTGTTTCTTGGCCGGTACATACTCCTTTGCATAGACAAAAGTCTATTGCATATCTTGCACAGACATTGAAGGATTGTTTTGGTAAAATTAAATTATGGGGTGTTACCAAGGACCACCCTACTACTTTTAGCAGGAAAGAGTTTTATGAATTTCTCATCAGTAAATACTTTCAGGATTCCACCTCTTTTGATTTGTATTCTTCTCACCATAGGAATCTTATGGGTTCTATGTTGACTTCTCCACATATTCCACATTATATGTGGGACGTATTATGGTTGTCCTTTCATGGTAAACTGAACATCAGGGGGAATTTAAAGCATAAGCAGCTTACTGACCATTATTGCCCCAGAGATACTTGTACTGCTACAGTGGAAATAATGGAACATTTGTTTTTGGACTGTCCTTTTGTTGTAGAATTTTGGCTTCTTATCAGATGAAAGTGGCCTACTTCCCCCTTTTATAATGTGACCTTAGACATATTGGCCCAGATATTCAAAAGGGTTGCACATGGCGCAACAGTGTTGTGCCATGCACAACCCACTGATGTGCCCTGGCATGATATTCAAAAGGGAAAAGTGCACGGCACAAATCCCGATGTGCCGGAGTGCATCAGTAATGTATGCAGGCACAGGTAGGGGGGCCGGCCCATGCATAACCTGCGCAGCCCAATATTCAGCCCGGGATGTGCAGAGCCATGCATGAGCAACCCCTACCTGCACCAACCTAAAGATTAAGCCAAAAAAAAGAACAACTGATGGCCACCCACAGGTGAGCTGCAGCGTTGCAGGGTGCAACATACGGCAGCTGTCTACTGGTGGCCACCCAAGTTCCGACTGCATCTGGAAGCACCCCCCCATGCCTGATCGTGGGCATCTGACTAAAAATAGAAATATTCGTCCAATATCTCTGGTGGTTCAGTGGACCGCTATATGCCTGATCGCGGGCATCTGTCTAAAAATAGACATATTCGTCCAATATCCCTGGTGGTCCAGTGGACCGCTATCTGCCCTATCGTGGGCATTTGTAAAAACAAAAACAATTCCAATATCCCTGGTGGTCTAGTGGTACCCCCCACCTGCCCACTGAGCACCACCGCCCCGCTCCCCCTGGTCAGCCGGTGGGTAGCAGCACCCCACTCACCTGCCACCCCGCCACCCGCCGACTGAGACTTCGGTAGGGCTGCACACCCATTGGTTCATAGCGTGAGCCAATGGGCATGCAGTCCCTCGTGTACTACACATTCCAGATATGTGAATGATTTAATTCACATATCTGGAATGTATAATATGTAAGGAGCTGCGCCCATTGGTTCACGCTGTGAACCAATGGTGTCAGCCACTAGGTGTCAGTCGGTGGGTGGCAGGGCGGCCAGGCAGGTGGATGCTGCCAGCCACCAGCTGACTGGGGGCGAGGCAGTGGTGCTCGGTGGGAGGGTGAGACCTACACAGACCACCAGATGTTGGGGCCATTTTATTTTACAAAGACTGCGATCGGGCGAATAGTAGTCACTGGACCTGAATGAATGAATGTCTGTTACAGGCAGTGCTGTAATCGGCATAACGATCGCGACCACCAGAGATATAGGGCGGGGACTTACAACAAATGCCGAGATCAGGCAGAGCGATCCACTGGACCACCAGGGATATGGGGCGAGACTTTTTTAACAAATGCCGAGATCGGGCAGAGTGGTCCACTGGACCACCAGGGATATAGGACAAGGACTTTTTAACAAATGCCCAAGATCGGGCTGCAGGGGTGTTGGTCTCGGCGGCTGCAGACTGGCGGGTGCCAGGAAAACTCAAGTTAGCCGAGGATTGGGCGCACCTGCATGCAAATGGGGCCATAATGACATGCAAATGGCCCCATGTACCTTATAAATTATGGCCCATTTGCATGTCAACTTTTGAATATCACAGGTGCTGTGCATGGCGCAATGGAACTTGCACTAGCTCATTTCCATGCTCCACTCTGGCCACTTGTGCTGGCGCAGTGCCACTGCGCCATGCACACTGGGGGTGGCCAGTGTGCAATATTCAAAGCTGCTGAGCCATGGTGCAGCTCCTTTGATTATCGCTTAGTCCACACCCCTGCACAGCCAAGTTGAGCTGCGCCCAAGCTTGTGCCACAGCTGGGCGCAGTTTGAATGTCTGGGCCATTGCGTAAAGGTATTTTACCACATTCATGGACTAAGCATGATAAAGTAACCATGTGGTTGTTTTTGGTGTGTTTCAAGTTTCACATTTGGTATGTTCATTGTCGGTTTACTATTCAACAATGTTATTTTTCTGTGGAAGAGTTGTTTCATATGGTCCGTAACTCTATTACTCATTTGAGATCCCTGGATGGTGATAGGGTTTTACACACCCTTTTTCAGTCACGATGGGACTCTGTTAACTGGTTATGATGGGCAGTGCATTTCAATACTTTTAGTTTTGTGAGGTCTACTTCCATTTGATTTTATGTTCTTTGCTGACATGAATAAACATTCCCCTACTCTTTTAGTGGAGGGGGGTTATTTCAGGTTCAGATATAATTTTTGGGGGTCTCGGCACTAGTTTAATGCAACCTAGATATCGTATGACTGTAATACCTATTTTATTTCTATTATTTTATAAGTTATAGATTATTTCGTGTGAATTTAACACAGTCTGTTGTTATTTGTTGTTGAAGATTTAATACAAATTCCCTTACTCTTTTAGTGGGGTCAGGGGAAGGTTTGCATTTATTATTATGTTTTGGGATTCTACTACTGAACTTTTGTGTTGAATGTATGATGTAATACTTATTTATGTTTCTCATTGTTTTTACATTATAATTTTGTGTGAAGTAACACTATTATGTATATGTTTTGTTTTCATGTTTTAATAGAAATTCCCCTACTCTTTTCAGTAAGTGCCTTGGGATCTTTAACATCCACCTGAACTACCAGCAATCCAGGCAGATGGGACCTTGGTTTAACGTCTCATCTGAAAGATGGCACCTCAGAAGTGCAGCACCCCTCTCATGCTGCACTACAGTGTCAGTACTGGGATATTAACGCAAGTGCCAGCTCAATATGTATACCCTTGAGCAAAGGAGGGAGAGAGGTGATATGATCGAGGCATTCAAGCACCTTAAGAGCATTAACAAGGTGAAAGAGTCTAACATGTTTAAATATAAGAAAAATAGCAGGACAAGAGGACACAGCATGAGATTGGGGGGGCCGATTAAGGGGGAATGTGAGGAAATTCTTTTTCACAGAAAGGGTGGTGGATGCATGGAATGGCTTACCACAAGAAGTGGTGGCTATGAATACAGTGCAGGGCTTCAAACAGGCATGGGATAGGCATAAGGGAGCAATACAAATGACTATGAATAGATAGGCTACTGACAGAGCAAAGACCGATGGCACATTTATAAGATAGAAAAAGAAATGGGCAGACTGGATGGGCCTTGCGGTCCTTATCTGCCATCAACTTCTATGTTTCTATGTTTCTATACTTATATTGAGAATATGCAATGTTTTTCGGGGAAGCCTTTATGAGGTGGAGGTAAATGGTGAATGGAGAATCTTTTAATATTCCCAGGCTTACAGTTGGGAAGAAGGTCTGAATTCTGGAGAGATGCTTTTAAAATTTCTCATATACCATTCCCCCCCCAAACTTGTAGATAGTTCTCCCAGGATCTGTTCATGAAGAGGGGTTACCAATGCCCAGCATAGATACTACAGGCACAGCAGACAAATCTGATCATGTCTGGCTTGCCCTTTTCATTGCATATGATAGTTGGTCACATGTAGAGATAGTAAACATAGGGTCACAGAACTGTAGGGTGTATGTATGTATATATATATATATATATATATATATTATATTTTCAGAAGCACTTTCCTGTTTTTTCTCAGGCAAGCATGTGACATTGGAAGCCACACGTTTTCATGTATTTATTTGCACTGCTTACTTTGATGCCTGCCGTTAATAAACTGACTTTTAAAGCAGTACTTAGTTGTGTGTTTATTTCTTTTTTGCTTTCCTCCTTTGGTTTACTGTCAAATCACATTTATTCCCCACTGCAATTTCTGTGGTGAGTGTAACTGCCAGTGTCACAGCAGGTTACGTTCACTCACAGCCTCTCTAAATGTTTTGTGGTGCTGCTGCCCCATGGGAGAATGTTTGCTTTGATCCCCCAAACTCCTATGAGCACTGTGCTGTTTTTTTGGATAGAGCAAGGAGCCCTGTGAAGTCCATGTGGGGCAACCTTTGACCCCTTGCTCCCACCATGTCATGCTCTCAAGACATTCGTCAGTCACCTTACTAGACTAACCCCCCCATTTTGAGTTGAGCACTGCTCGCAATTTTTTGTGGGAGCAGGAAGCGTGACTTTCCCTATAAAATTGTAGCTTGCTTCACTCGGCCTTCTTCTCTGTTCCTCGGGACAAAGAAAAACTTCCTGTGGTCACAGCATTCCTCCTGAATTATGTTTGCCAGCAGGTAAGAGCAAATTTACCTTCGCCACAGTCTGGGGGGTTTGTTTGTGAAGAAAACAAAGTTTTGCAGAATGTGGTTGCCACGTTATCTGTGTGCACACTCCCGATCCAGCATCTAAGTTAATCATGGCAGCAAGGCTGGATTTTAGGGCAGAAATATCTTTTTTATGTGCTTGTGACACCGGGCACCTTCAGTTACATGTTTATTCAGCATAGGCTGTGCCTGGTGTCACAGATACTTCAATCATACCAGTTCTGCTTGCTGCTTGCTTCAAGAAGTAAAGAAAAAGATTTTAAAATGCATGGTGCTTTGTGTGTGTGGGGGGGCTCTGCACAGAGGGGATGAGAAATTATGAATTTATTTATGCAGGCTGTTTGGGGCTCATAACAGAGGATGGGAACTGATTTTTTATTACTGCTTGCTTTTGAAAAAATAGGGCATCAGTCTGTAAATTGCTATGTGTGTGGTGTATGTGTGTGTGGAAGAGTTACAAACTGTACAAAAGTTAGTTTGCTGTGAATGCCTTTGGCCAGGTGTGCTTATCTGAAGTTTTTAGAACCTCCTTTGCTTGGTTGTTTGGGGGGGTGATATCCATACTGTTATCTTGCACCTAGCATAGGTGAACACAAATACAGCTGGAGGGGCATCGGCCAGGTAAATTTTTTTTGTGTGTGTAAATGTGCCTGCACTCCTGCCTTTGTTCCAGCCCTGTCTGTTTATTCACCTACGTTCGGCCATATTGAGAACTATGCAGACTCCTTTGTTTGGTGGGGGGGGGTGTTTGGGATTGAAATATGGCCTGCTGTTTTGTGTCTGCTACTGTGTTGGTACTGTCTGGCCAAATGTAGGTGAACACAAACACAGCTGGAGGGGCATCAGCCAGGTTCAGTGGCTTAAAAGCAGGTTACATTTTTTATTTTTTTTTTGTAAATGTGCCTGCACTCCTGCCTTTGTTCCAGCTCTGTTTGTTTGTTCGCCTACGTTTGGCCATATTGAGAACCATGTGGCTTCCTTTGTTTGGTGGGGTGGTTGTTTGGGATTGAAATCCGGCCTGTTGTTTTGTTTCTGCTACTGTGTTGGGAGTGTCTAGCTGAAGGTAAGTCAGAAGACACAGCTGGAGGGGCATCGGCCACATTTAGTGGCTTCAAAGCAGGTTAACATTTTTTGCGTGTGGGGGGGAGTGAGATCCATGTTGCTGTTTGGTTTCACCTTCTGTTAAGTGACTGTGTAAATTGCCTTTTTTGGTGTTTTGTTTCTTCAGTGACTAACAACTGTTTACATATAATTTTGAGTGCATCTCCTTTGCTCTTCTGATTCTTGTGGCATGTTTAGCATATCTCCTTTGGTAATGTTTAGCGTGTCTTATTTTGTAATGCTTAGTGCATCTCCTTTGGTAATGTTTAAAGCACCACCTTTGGTAATGTTTAGCATGACTCCTTTTGTAATGTTTAGCGTGTCTCCTTTGGTAATATTTAGGGCGTCTCCTTCGGTCGGTCGGTCTGTCTGCATGAGAATGTGGTGCGAGTCTACCACAGTCAATCTGCCTGCCTGAGAATGTGGAGCACATCTCCCACGGTTGGTCTGTCTGCCTGAAAATTTGGAGTGCATCTACCTCAGTCGGTCTATCTGCCTGAGAATGTGGATCACATCTCACACAGTTGGTCTGTCTGCCTGAGAATGTGGAGTGCGCCTCACATGGTCAGTCTGCTTGCCTGGGAATGTGGAGCATGTCTCACATGGTCAGTCTGTCTGCCTGAGAATGTGGAGCACGTCTCCCACGGTTGGTCTGTCTGCCTGAAAATGTGAAGTGCATCTACCTCAGTCAGTCTATCTGCCTGAGAATGTGAAGCACATCTCACACGGTCAGTCTGTCTGCCTGAGAATGTGACGCGTGTCTCCCACGGTTGGTCTGTCTGCCTGAAAATGTGCTGTGCATCTACCTCAGTAGGTCTATCTGCCTGAGAATGTGGAGCGCATCTCACACGGTTGGTCTGTCTGCCTGAGAATGTGGAGCTCATCTCACACAGTCGGTCTGTCTGCCTGGGAATGTGGAGCACGACTCACACAGTTGGTCTGTCTACCTGAGAATGTGGAGCACGTCTCACATGGTTGGTCTGTCTGCCTGAGAATGTGGAGTGCATCTACCTCAGTAGGTCTAGCTGCCTGAGAATGTGGAGTGCATCTCACATGGTTGGTCTGTCTGCCTGAGAATGTGGAGCGCGTCTCACATGGTTGGTCAGTCTGCCTGAGAATGTGGATCACATCTTCCACGGTCAGTCTGTCTGCCTGAGAATGTGGAGTGCCTCTCCCACGGTTGGTCTGTCTGCCTGAGAATGTGGAATGAGTCTCCTTTGGTCAGCTTATCCGCTGCATGCCATTTAGTCAAATGTGTACTTACCTCTTGTGCCAGTCCATCTATTTCCTGTGCAATCTCTCTGTTTGCTGCTTTTTACTTGAGAGGAATGCCTAGCTAATATCAGATTTTTATCTCAGTTTGTTTTTGAAGCAATGGAGATGAGAAGATCTCATGTATCCACTGCAGATTTGATCAAGGATGCACTGAATATTTCTCCCTGTGCACTGTCAGTAAAGAAGAGAAGTCAGCGGTGCTGAGACAATGTGAAGAAGGATCCAGAATGTTATGGTAGTTATTTGGAGAAATGCAAAGCATGGTCACAATCTTATCGAGACACAATGAATGAAGAAAAGAAGAAAAACTATAATGAGAAGGCCAGATTAAGAATGCAGTGATATAGAGCATACAAGGCCCAAGCTGCAGTGGCTGCAGACTACAGAGCCACTTCTTCAAAGGCAACCACCAGAAAAGATTCACAAAAGAAGAATGAAGTGAGAGCACATTGTAAGGAGAGAAAACAAAAAGAATGGCAAAATATGTCTAGTCAGAAACGCAAATGATTGAATGAAAAAAGGTGAGAACTGTACAAGAAAAATAAAGAGAATGAGATACTGGTTTGCACCCCCCACTCCCAGCCCCTGCCACCTGTGTCATGTGCAATGCGTCTCTCACAGAAAACACGTGTGTGACCCAGGAAACATCCTGTGACACCCCAATGGCTGACCTGACCGAGGATACATCCTGTGACACCCCAATGGCCGACCTGACCCAGGATGCATCCTGTGATACCCCAATGGCTGACCGGCGCTCACAGAGCATTATCAGGAAAGCAATTCAGAGAGCACAGCAAGGACTGCCACAGTCACCCATATGGTTTGCTTGCACAATTGCAAAGGTAATTTCATCATGCTCACAGCAAAACAGAATGCCCTGGCAAAGCAAAACATGAACTTGACATGCTGCACTAACCTTCAGGACAAGATGATTGAGGTCATAAATTACGAAATATAACTGCTGAAAGAATGCAATACCAAACAGCAGCAGGAATTCAAAAAGAGCTTTATCAGTTCTTTTCTGGTGCTGGAAAAGTACCAAATGCTCTGTGATGCAAGCACAGCACTCAGAATCAGTTGGAGAAGAATGATGAGGGCATCAAGGGGGGAAGAGAGCCAAGGAGCAAGCAGCACAAGGCCGCACTGTCTGCAGAAACAGTGAAGAATGTTCAGAACTTCTTTGAGGCCTCTTCTACACCACTGCCTCACAAGAAGGCAGTTTCCAACAGGACTGGGGCAACAAAGGCTTTCTTGGACAAGACCCTTAATAGCCTCCACCAGGAGTTTCACCAGCAACACCCTGAAACAAAAATAGGGTCTACTAAGTCCTGCAGCCTGAGACCAACAAATATCAAACTTGCTAGGCAACAAAAACTGGATCAGTGCTTGTGTGAGTACTGTGCCAATGCAGAGTTAAAGCTGCAATCCTTGAATCGGTTTGCTGATGTTAAACATTTGCCACAATGCAAAATTGAAAACATTTATAGGGCTGTCGAGCTCACCATGTGCCCTCACTCACCTGGTGACAAATTTTTTGCAAACAATTGCATCAGCAAAACTTGTGAGAACTGCAGTACCAATGCAACATTTAAAAAAACAGAGGAACTTGTGCAGAAACATGGAAATGATGTAGTCAAATGGTTCCAATGGGAGACTGTCAGTGTGACCAGAGACATGAATGACACTGTGGTTAAACAGTCTAGAAAAGTGTTCCAACACAAAGAAACCACTGTGACTCAACTTATGGAAATGATAACAGAAGATGTGCGCTTTTTGGACTGACATCTGTAGTTGCATCATGGCAACATTATCAGCTCATAACTCTGAAAGACCAAATGCCAACAGGTTGGGTCATAATGGTGCTGGACTTCACAGAGAATTACACTTGTAAGTTCCAAGATGAATTTCAGTCCTGTCATTGGCACCATGAAAAGGCCACGGTACACCCTATAGTCACATGCTACAGGTGTTCAAAATGTAAAGGTCTTGTCACCGAGTGTATTGACTTTATATCAAATGACCTTAAGCATGACCACCATGTTGTTCACCATTTTGTGGGACTTGCAAATAGACATCTGTGTAACATTAGGAAGCTGAATATCGAACTAGTGATACAGTTCACTGATGGCTGCGGAGGCCAATATAAATCTAAGTGGGCTTTTAACTCTATCTCATCTTCACTGATACAGAACGGGTTTCAAACTGAATGAACCTTTTTTGGTTCACATCATGGGAAAGGCCCATCAGATGGAGAAAGTGCTGTCATCAAATCTGCTGCAAGTCTGGCAGTACAGAATCGTCGGGTGGTGATTTGTAATGCAGAAGAACTATTCCAATGTTGTGCAAGTAATCTGACAAAAAAGCCCGACAATGAAGGATGCAGCCATGTGCTAAGAACCTTCTTTTGGGTGGGAGATGGGCAAATAAAATGGCGAGTAGGACTTGAAGTGCTCACCATACTTGGAACACGGAGGATCCATAGTGTTAAGTCTGTGGCAGACGGTGTGGTTGCAACAAGGGGACTGGGCTGTTTCTGTCGACCATATGAAAGGGAAGATGGCCCTTGTGAGAGCTCTTGTCATGTGGAATCATGGAAATTATGTACAATTGAGAAATCTGGATATTCGAGCCAGTCACACATGCGACCTCAGCATCTCCTGTCACAATGCCTGATACTACCCTGCCAACCCATCCTGACAAAGACATGGTTCCTGAGACTCCGGCTGTTCCATCAAGCAGCAGCACCACCAACCAGAGCTCTGTTGCAGCCACTCCTTCTGCTTGTTCAAAGAAAGTGAAGTCGAAAGAATATATACAGGTGAACACATTTTCTGCCATGTATTATTCAAAGACCTTCTACATCGATCAGCTAACCACCATGGATGAGAGTGGCAAATACCATTTCAGATTTATGCAGCAGCATGGGGCTAGCAGCTTCATGTGGCCACAACACAAGGACACGGATTCATTACAGAAGGCAATGTGCATATTTTATGGGCCCATAAACTTTGAAGGGAAGGACACTCTCAATATTCTACCTGAGGAACTTTATTTATTTTATTTATTTATTTGTACATCGGTTTACAACCTTTGAGCCAGAGGCTCATTTCCAAAGGTACCTCATCACATTGAGGACAAACAGACAGTAAATTTTGGTTACAGAATAAGTGTTACATACATGCATAGAAAGACAATACATTTTTTGGTTACAGCATAAGTGTTACTTAGTTAGGGTTACATAGAGTGGTTGCGTACATTTTAAACAATTTGGTAGATATTACAGTGATACAGCTGATAACATGCTGGTAATAGCAGAGGCATTAGGCTATGGTGGGGAGAGTTGGGGAGGGTGAGTTTGGGTGCTGCCTAAGTGGCATTGTCAAGTGCGTTTAGGTAAGGCACTGATTACAGACAGGCGCAGCTGCGAGTGCTAAACAGTTTGCTCTGAAGGGCATTTTTGAAGGTAGAGATTGTGGGGGCTTTGGAGATGGATGCAGGGAGAGAGTTAAACCAAGATGGGCCTCTGGAGCAGAAGGACCTCTGTCCATGGGTGGTCCTGGATCTGGGGACCAGAAGACTGGACTTGCTAGAGGTTCAGGTTGGGATCGAGGGCTGGGAATGGTGGATGGAGGCTGTCACCCCGGAGGGGACAGCCTGAGTAGGGTTTCTTTGTGAGGAGGCAGATTTGATAGTGTAGTCGTTCATCAAGGTTTAGTAATTTTGCTTCATCATAGAGAAGACAAGTATGTGTGAGCCTGGGGGCACCAGTAATCAGTCTGCAGGCCTTATTTAGGGTGAGTCAAATTTTGTTGAGGGTGGTGGTGTCAGCCGCACCATATAGTGGCAGGCCATAGTCAACAAGTGACAGCACTGAAGATGTAACTGTTAGTCGGAGGTCATCAGGTGGGAGGCAGTTTTTATGGCAGTAGAGGATGCCATGCCGTGTGTTAGTGATGGAGGCAAGGACATCAATGTGGGTGTAGTAGGTGAGGGCTTAGTCGAAAGTGACCCCAAGGTATTTGTAGGAGCTGACTTGTTCAAGCAGTTGATTGGTACTAGGGAGGATATGGAGTGGGAAGTTGCGGGCTTTGTTTTGGGGGTGGGTAAAAAGCATAGTTTTGTTTTTTTTAAGATTAATGACTAGTCTGTGTTCTTTAAACCATGCCTCAGCATCATCGTAGGATTTTTGCAGTGTCCTGTAGTGAGATGGAATTGCGGTGGGTGGCAAAAATGACAGCATCGTCGGCATACATAAGAATGTTGCCAGAGCAGGCATTAGGCAGGGTGTTTAGGTAGACAGAGAAGAGTAGGGGCCCCAGGATGGAGCCCTGAGGTACCCCTGAGTGGACGGGTCGGGTTCCGGAGCATGTTCCATTGATTTTTACACATTAGGAGCGAGCGGATAGATAGCTTGCGCACCAGACAAGGGGGCCAGTGAAGAAACCAGTGTGGCCTAGGGCATTCAGCAGAAGGGGGTGGAAGACAGTGTCAAAGGCCTTTGAGAGGTCAACGAACACTGCAGCTAACACTTCAGGGAACTACAGACCATCAATACCAAATACGAAATTCTGAGATGGCACTGGAATTAACTTGTGTCTATACTGTAATACAATAAGTGTCACTCACTAACAGGATTGAAAATTGACATCCCTACACTTTACTTTTCAATCTTCAAAAACTTGAGCTGGTGGCAGAACTCCACAGTCACTCCGCTGGCCCATGGATTAATGCTAACTTAATATACAGCCTCACAAAGAGACTCAACCAATCAGGTTGCCCATTCCTGTCAATCCATGTTTTATAAGCCAGTAGTATGTTAGCTGTTAGTAATGTTCAGTAAAGTTTTTCAAAAACTGAAACAAATTTGATGGGTAATTACATTCACCACAGTAACGTTACATTCACCACATTATGTTGGGTCAGACATCACATCTGTCAGTAATGTTGTTGAATTGTCAAATTTCTCCAGGTTTTGTAGCACTATGTCAGTCATTAGCTGTTAGGCATGTTCAGTAAAGGTTTTACAACTAAAATAAATGTGTGTGGTGTCACTCATTACATATACCACGGCATGTGGTGTCAAACAACACACTTGCCAGTAATATAATTGTCAATTTGTTGCATGTTTTGTAGCATTAAATCAGCCAGTAGTAGTAGTATGTTAGTTGTTAGGCGTCTTTATTACAGTTTTAGTGAGCAAAACATATGTGTGATGTCACTTGTTACATTCACCATGGTACGTGTTGCCAAACATCAAATTTGACATTAATGCAATAGAATTCTTGCAAATATTTGTTTTTCATGTTTAATATAACTCATAACATATATTAGTACACTTTTTTACAACTAAAACAAGTGTCTTTTGTCACATGTTACATTCACCATGATGTGTGGTGTCCCTTGTTACACTCACCACATTGGAGTTCTTTTATCTCAGTAACATGTGAAGCTTTTATCTTCCAATATGTTTATTTTTTCATGCTTGGGTCATAGTATCTTGAAATGAATCACAAAACTAATCTAGAAGTAATCTGAAAATTCGACCCTCTTGTCACACTTTGGTAACCCCTTTTCATGAACAGACCCCCCACTGCCACAGTCCTAATAAAATATAGCCCAGGGTAACAAGTGATTTTTGTTTTCTCAGAAGAAGTCAGAAGAGAAAAGAAACAGATTAATTTCAGTGCTTTACAGCAACTGTTCATTGCTATTTTTGTTTTAAACTTAGATTGTGGGCATTTAATGACACTGTAATTTCTTTGCTGTCTTTACTTAGAATTGTTTTTGGGCTGTTGAAAATTTAAAATCTAGTTTGGTGTGCTTGTAGTGGTGGTCTATTCCTTTGCTGTCTTAAATTGCTGCAAATTTAGTCTTGAATTGTCTGACTTGCCCTGTAGTTTTGGTGAGGGGTGCTAATTGTCTGGCTTCTGACCTCAGCTACATGATAACCGGAGGTGGGGCTTAGTCAGAGTTGAGGTAGCAAGTGATTTTTTGTTTTCTCAGAAGAAGCCAGAAGGGGAAGGAAACAGATTCATTTCAGTGCTTTACTGTAACTGTTCATTGCTATTTTTGTTTTAAATTTAGATTGTGGGCTTTTAGTGACACTGTAATTTCTTTGCTGTCTTTACCTATAATTGTTTTTGGGCTGTTGAAAATTTAAAATCTAGTTTGGTGTGCTTGTAGCGGTGGTCTATTCCTTTGCTGTCTTTAATTGCTGCAAATTTTCGCCCCCTCCCTCCTCTGCCCCCAACTCTTAATTATATGCCCTGTTAAATCTGATTGACAGGAGCTAAGCACAGGGGATAGTAGGAGTTGTGGAGTAGGAGGGGCATAAAGGTGAAGAAGCCTGCCCTCAGCACAAGTGTTTTGACTCATTTTTTTTCCTATTTTAAGGAAAGTATCTGAGGATCAGTGGCAGGATTTTTAGGACAGAAAAATTAATAAAAAGGGAATTAGGAGAGCTTCAGTAACAGAGAAGTAGTGGAGTAGCAGTATAAGTGCAGTATAATGTGGGAAGTGGTGCAGTGTAGTGGCTGCACCACAGCCATATTCAGGCAGACCTTCTGGATGCTGAGGTGCTGCCCTATCTGCTTGCATCTCTCTGGACTGCAGGATGATGTAGCACAGGCTCACAGCTGAAGTAAACTGGGTTAGGAGTACCATCACTCCTATCCAGAGACCACCCAGTCCAATGCTGCTACCTCAAAGGATGCCAAGAACAAGGAGCACTTGGATGACAGTAGACTCAGGGAGGGTTAGGGTGGTCAGGCAGAGGCACATCCCAGATCCTATTCCACTCAAGAACTCATATGCTACACTGGCAAATGGGGACAACCAAATAGAGGTACCCAGAGAAGTGGAAGGAAAGGATGTGGAGGTTAGCCAAGGAGGTGACCTCGGTGGGGAGAGCAGTGGACCCCAGAGGAGGAGGAAGTGAATCCTGGTGGGGGACTCCATCATAAGAGGGATCCAGCTAGGAACACAGGAGGAGAGGACAGGGAGGTGAGGTGCCTACAAGGTGCCATGACATGGAGGGATGGAAAGAAGATCCTGGGGATCACTGGGAAGGCAAGATGGGAGGGTGAGCTGGATGTCATTATCCACCTAGGTACTAATGACCTGGCAAATGGGGTGCCAAAGGAAGTTCAGGAAGAGTATAGGAAATTGGGGAGGGGTCTCAAGCAAGTAGCTACTTCTGTCACCTTCTTGTAAGTACTACCTGCAAGAGGCATGGGAGAGCATAGGGGTGCATGCACCAGGAACTCTTAACTCATGGTTGAAGAACTGGTGCTGTGAGGAAGGGTTTGGATTCATTGATGACTGGGGACCAACCTGCATGGATGGAGGTTTGTTCAAGCCTGACAGCCTGCATCCATCCTGGAGGGAAATCCAAGCACTCAATGATAAATTTAAATGCTACATTGACAAGCATTTAAACTAGCCAAGGGGGGGTGGTAAGCCAGCAAGGAGGGTACAGAATTGCTCACCTCCCACAGCTAGCAGTGGAACCAGTGAACTGAAGGAGTGGATATCTCTACAAAGCAGTGTGCAAAAGATGGAGATGAGTACCCAAGAGGTGGATAGGCAGAAAAGGGGCAAAATGCAACAGAAGGGTGGACAGCAAGGAGAACCAGGGATACATGACAATCAGGGAAGGGGCTGGAGCAGAACAGCTAAACAGTCTAGGGAGGTCAAATCATGGAAAGCCATGTGTGCCAATGCCAGGAGTCTTAGCAACAAGATGGAGAATCTGGAGGCTTTCATGGTGCAATCGGACCTGGAAATTGTGGCCATCGCAGAAACCTGGTGTAATGATAACCATGACTGGGAGATGGCCATACCTGGCTACAACATATTCAGAAGAGACAGGGTGGGTAGGAAAGGAGGAGTGGCACTATGTGAAAAATGACATAAGGGCCACAGAGATCCAGGAGGAACAAAATGGGGGAGAGATACTGTGGGTTAAGCTGGAAAGGAAAATGGGGCCAGCCATCCGCACAGGTGTGGTCTATAGTCCACCAGCCCAGGAAGAAGAAGCAGATAGGGAGCTGATGCTAGCCATCCAAAGGATGGCAGACAAAGGTGAGGTAGTGCTGGTTGGAGACCTCAATATTTCAGATGTGCACTGGAGCATCCCAGCAGCAGCATCGACTAGGAGCAAATTTATCCTGGACTCCCTTCAGGGTGCCTTCTTCAAGCAACTGGTCATGGAACCAACTCAGCAGAAGGCAATACTGGAGCTAGTGCTCACAAACAGGGACTGTGTGATGGGGGTAACAATGGGGGTGCACCTGGGGAACAGTGATCACCAGTCATTGTGGTTTGAAATCACAGAAGGAACAGAACCAAACCACACAAAAACACGTATCCTGGATTTTAGGGGGGCAGACTTTGGGAAAATGGGGAGATGCTTGAAAGAGGCATTAAGGGGAATGGGGCATGAATCAGGGGTTGAGAAATCATGGGCAGTATTTAAAATGGGGATTACAAGAGCAACAGAATTATGCATTAAGCAGATTAGCAAGGGGAAAAGGAAGAAGAGGCCATTATGGTTTCCCAAGGAGGTAGCGGAGAAAGTGAAAGCCAAAAATATTGCATTCAGGCAATACAAAAAGACACAGGCAGAAGGGAATAGGGAAAAGTACTAGGAGAAGCAAAGGGAGGCAGGGAGGTCAGTAAGGGAAGCCAAAGCTCAGACAGAAGAGCGCATTGCAAAATCAGTGGATAGAGGGGACAAAACCTTTTACAGGTACATAAGTGAAAAAAGAAAGACAGAGGGAAGGATAGTGAGACTGAAGGGGGAGGATGGAGGCCGCATGGAGGATGACAACAGTAAAGCTGACATACTGAACAGGTATTTCTACTCAGTCTTTACTGAGGAAGAGAAGGGTAATGGATCTGAAGGGAGCACAAGGGGTAGGAATGGTGCAGAAATAGACACAAATCCCTTTACACGAGAAAGGGTCCTGAAGGAACTGGAAGTAAAAAGAGTTGATAAAGCAATGGGCTCCAGATGGGGTGCACTACAGGGTCCTTAAAGAACTAAGAGAGGTGGTGGCTGAACCTCTGGCAATCCTGTTTAGCCGATCACTGGAAACAGGGGAGGTACCCAAAGACTGGAGGACAGCAGATGTAGTCCCCTTATACAAAAGTGGGAACAAAGAGGAAGCGGGGAACTACAGACCAGTCAGCCTCACCTCGGTACTGGGGAAGATCAAGGAAGCAATACTGAAGGAGAGATTGGTGGAACATCTGGTTGTCAATGGACTACAGGACCCAAGGCAGCATGGTTTCACCAGGAGGAGGTCATGTAAGACCAACCTCATTGAATCTTTTGACTGGGTGACTAGGGAGGTGGATTAGGTGAGGGCAGTGGACATGGCCTATCTGGACTTCAGTAAGGCTTTTGACACTGTGCCACATAGAAGACTATTACACAAACTGGGGAATATGGGTGTGGGCAGGACAGTAGTGTGGTGGGTAGGTAACTGGCTGGGCAGCAGGACACAGAGGGTGGTGGTAAATGGCTGTCACTACACAAAGGGAAGAGTGACAAGTGGGGTACCACAGGGATCAGTGCTGGGACCGGTCCTATTCAACATCTTCATCAGTGACATTGCGCAGGACCTAGAAGGCAGAATTTCCCTGTTTGCTGATGACACAAAGCTCTGTAACAGAGTAGACACACCAGAGGGTGTAGAAAGAATGAGAAGGGACCTGCAGAAACTTGAAGAATGGTCAGGGGTTTGGCAGTTGAAATTCAATGCAAAGAAGTGCAAGATAATGCATATGGAGCACAAAAACTCTGGCACAATATATCAGTTTGGTGGTGAGGATATAGCATGCACCAAGCGAAAAAGGGATCTTGAGGTTATCATCTGTAATGACCTCAAGGTAGGGAAAAAGTGTGACAAGGCGGCAGGTAAAGCAAATAGGATGCTGGGATGCATAAGCAGGGGCATCACCAGCAGGAAAAGAGAGGTCATAATTCCACTATACAAGACACTAGTGAGGCTCCACCTGGAGTACAGTGTACAGTTCTGGAGACCTTACTTACGTAAGGACATAGACAAGGTAGAGAAAGTTCAGAGGAGGGCAACAAGGATGATACATGGATTGCATCACAAGTACTATGAGAACAGGTTTAAGAAATTGAATATGTACTCCCTGGAGGAGAGGAGGGAGAGAGGGGATATGATAGAGACATACAAGTATCTTACAGGGAGGAACAGGGTGCAGGAATACACTATTTTTAAGTTAAAAAGATGTTCCAGGACTAGAGGGCATGGGATGAAGTTGGAGGGGGGAAAATTCAGAGGAAACGTGAGGAAGAATTTCTTCACATTACGGGTGGTGGATGACAAGTGGAACACCCTGCCAGAGGAAGTGGTGGGGGCTGAAACAATCATGGGATTTAAGAATGCATGGGATAGACATAAAGGAATTCTGGAGGTCAGGGTTAAGGGTCAACAGACTTCTAGGAAAACATAAAGTGAACTTACAAGCTCAAATGGGCAGACTAGGTGGGCTGTAGGCCCTTATCTGCCAACACTGTCTATGTACAGTATCTATGTAGGAAAGGAGGCATGAATTAAGGCAATCTTTAAAGTGCTACATGCCCACTTGACCATTGCTGGGTTAGAACTCCTTCCCTATGCGGTTGATGTATCCACAAGGCCCTACTGGAGGTAAGGTATTTGGGGGCCATTTCCTGGAGGGGTCTCTGCTCATTTTTATTTCCAGTGTGGCCTACCATGACACTTGGCTCCAGGGAAACAGTGGTCCTGGGGGCCCTTGACATTGTCTTGACACTCCCCCACAGGGTGAATTCATCTGCCCCTCTATAGGAGAGGTATATTTCATCTCCCTACCTTGGGAGCTGCTTAAATGTTTTGCCAGATTTAGAGACCTGTTGTACCAGGTACAATCTACTGGTATAAAACTGTTGATGCTCTGTTGGTATCTGGTTATTTTAGCAGGTCCAGAAGTATTAGGAGACATGAGCAAAGTTAATTCAGAACAGACCTGCACATGGTTGATTATTTTTGGCCTAGTGCTGAGTTTATTAGTTCCTTGTATAGTTTTAGACACTCGGACTGATTTATGTTTTTTATATAGCAAAACAGGCAGCCATTATAAATTGTTTAAGTTAGAGATTACACACAAGACAGTTACTAATATAACAATACTGAACACAGGGGTGATATGGCATGAGCACGGTGGGAAGAGGATGCACTACATCATTTATAAACAGGGAATACATAGCCAAGGCTTGACCAGTAGCAAATATGGCTAGGACATCACTGATCTTATCCCTAAATGTAAATGGGATTGGTAACCTGATAAAATGCTCCCACCTATTTCAATTCTTCAGAAAAGAGAGACCATGGATTATTTTACTACAGGAAACACATATGTCCTTGGACGAACATAAAAAATTTCAGCTGTATGGATATTCAGTGGTAGCGAAGTCAGCTTACAGGGGTGGGAGAAAGAGAGGGGTGATGATACTGCTCTTCCAGGAAGTGCCTTTTGAGAAACAAAAGGAGATTAGTGACCCCGAAGGGAGCTATACCATAGTGATGGGCACGCTGTACTCAAGACCCATTACCCTGGCATCAGTCTTCTTCCCACCTGGGTCAAGGAAGCCGTTAGCAGTAAAATTCTTTGCGGATTTATTGCCCTTAATGGAGGGACAGCTATTACTGGGGGAAGACCTGAATATTACTTTAAATCCCTTGCTGGATGCTGAGACTCCTCTGGCCCACAGAACACATGCACTTCAAAAATATAAAAAACCATCACTTCTCTGGATCTAGTGGATACCTGGAGGCATTTCTTCCCTAAGACAAGACAGTATACCCACCACGCCCCACACACAGGGAGTGGAGCATGACTGGATTATTTTATTATTACAGTAGAACATTTAGACTCCATCTACGATGTGTGTCATGGGGTCACCCTCCTGTTGGACCATGATCCCCTATATCTTAAGGTGGACTGGGGGCACATTATAAGCAAACCAACTGGCACCTGAACCTTGCCCACCTTAGGGAGCCCGAGCTCCTTGAGCTGGTTCAGGAGGCTGTACCCAGAATTAAACAAGATAACACACAACAAGAAGTTTTTATTTATTTATTAGGTCTAGGATTACAATACCTTTGAGCCAGGGCTCTTTTACAAAGGTTCCACGTCAAGTTACAATTCAAAACATAAGACATGTAAGTCAGATTACAAATTCAATACGTAGGACAAGGTTACAAAAGTGTAAGGTAAACAGAGTTATAAAGCATCTGAGAAACAAGACAAGTTTTGGAGGATGGGTTACAAGAAGATAGCGAATGAGGTGCAGAGAGGATAGAGGACAAGAGAGAGGAAGAGTAGAGGAGCAGAGAGCTATAGAGGAGGAGTGCAGCCAGAGGCATTGTTGTAGACATAACATGGGGAAGTGCGTGCTAAGGGGTAACTAAGTGCTAATAGGAGAGAGAACTACATAAGATTAGGGAAATATTCATGGGGTCAGCTAGTGGAGGCAGTCACAGGAGCTAGAGGCAGTGAGACAGAGAGGTGGAGCCTTGATTTAAATGCACCAAGGGTAGGAGTGGAGGAGATGTAACTGTTTAGACCATTTAGCCAGCTGGGTGCCCTGTAGGCAAAAGATCTTAGACCTTGTGAAGTTCAACAATGTGGAAGCTGCAAGAGCTGTGATTCAGACCCCCTGGTTGAGCGGGGGCTATTGCTAGGGTGCAGGAGTGCACACACTCCAGGGGGCGTAAGGCCCATAGTTATTTTCTTTGCCATGGTGCAGGTTACATACTTTATCCAATTGGTGAGATGCAGCCATTCAGTTTGTGCATAGCGGTTGCACGTGTTACATGAGGTCCCTGCACCCTTATTGGTACCCTCAGATGTACACCATAGACAGCTACTGCTTAGGCATATGTTATACTAACATATAGGGCTAAGGGCATCTACCGTATAAAAGTAGATGTCAGGATATGTATGCATATTATTGTAATACATTTTGCTTGCTAATACACATATATTCTTCTATGTATTTTCTGTGTATTTATTACTTATAAGATGTTAGAACACCTGTGTCCTTGGAATAATTATGATATATAAGTCAGCATTGACACCTTTTGGTGATTTGTACTACTACACTGAGTTATGTAAGACTCTGTATAAGAACTCTTTTGTTTCACAAACTGATGACTACTACAAAATTGCATAATGTTATCTTGGACTGTGGAGCCTCCTCTAATTTAGCCAATAGGGCTCATCTCTGTAACTAGAAATGTTTCTATCTTACAGTAACCATAGTAATTATCATAGGTATATAATGTGATACACTAAGTCTTGTACCTTGGAGATCCCAAGAGACACAAAGAAACCTCAGGGTATAGGGAACACTTAGCACTGGCTCCCGGTTCGTATTGATAAGAACTGCTTAGGACAACTGTGATTTTATCCTTTTTGGTAGTAATAAACAAGTTTATTACTCTTATGCAACTTGTCTGTGATTACTTGCATTCCCAATATTGCCAAGAACCTGAAAGTGAGGTTTAGACCTCCTGACAATTGGCGACCGTGTGCAGGTGATATTTGGTGTTTGTAAGTTTTCACTAGTTGCTATAACTTTTCCCTTTCCCACGGGGACAGTAGGTGTATATTCCCATATCACCTCTCCCATTTTAAAACTGGTTTGTAGTCACTTGCAAAGTCTGGCTGTTTTCTGGGAGAGCTACAGGATGAGATAAACCAGGTACGTAATGACTTAGAAGTGGTTACTAGGGACAATCGTGAATTGAGCGCCGCGTATAGAGTGTTGCAGAAGCAAATGCAGGATGAGGTTGATATGGATGTTGCAACTGTGAGTCATGCTGAATATAAAAGTAAGATGGTGAAACTGCGCCATCAGAGGGAGGTTCTGGCTAGACATGTTAAGGTGACGAGAGGCATAGCCCCCTGCCTTACACATGTCATCTGAAGGGGAGGTATCAGATGACGACATCTCTCAGTACAATTCCCAATCACACCCCTACTATGGCCCAGAAACCCCACCCAGCCATCCACAACATGGCGGGTCCCAAATCCACCCACACCATGTTATACGTCGTCGATGTCGTGATGCCCATCCTGGAAGACACCAACATGGCGGCCCCATGATGCGGGGGAGTGGGCCCAGGCCTGGTCCCGATGGTATCACCGATAGCCATTATTAATGTGAAAGACAGGCAAGAGATAGAAACAATGATTGAAACTGCAATAGGTAATGTACCTCTTCCTGAGAGGAGTAAACGGGCCATTAAAAACCCAAATTAGGCAGCTTCTACAAGAGGCTGGCACTCAGGATGGTATTGTTCATACTGCTGTCAAGGCTGCAGCTCAGGCCACCCTAGATGGTGCCCGAGACAATCTACCTCTGCCTGATCGACCCAATAATCCCCTACAAATGGCCTACTCTGTTCAGCAAGTAGCTGACAGTATCGGTCAGATGAACCCGTCCGACAATCTCAGCTGTCACTTAGAAAGGTGTGTTCTAAATGTGTGATGCTAAGCCTCACTGCAGAATATCAGGTCCAGATACTACGCCAAACCATCGATCCTAGTTTGTGGGTCAAACTTCCTGATGCCATCCGCCAGGATGGGAATGCCACCTTTGATGAGGTTGCAGCTGAGCTCATTTCTGCTCACCGCTCAGGCGTAGTAGGAGTGATGCTGGCATACCCTGTAAAACAGAATGCAAAGGAAAGTCCAGCGACTTACCACCAGAGGCTTTGGATGGCCTACTGAGCAGGAAAGCACCTGGCACAAGAAGCTGCAGATGTAGATCTTATTGAGTATAAGACCCTGTTCCTTAGGAACATGATTCCTGCAGTACGAGAAAAGGTAGAGCCAACCACCTACCTCAACACAGACAGGTTTGCTGACATTCTTTGGAAAACTGAGAGAGTTTACCAACTCTACATCTGTGATCTGGGCCCCAGTTCCAAGAAAGTAGCCACCGTGGAGCCTATATCAGAGGCCACGATGCACTACACTGTGGAAGGGCAGACCTAACACCAACAGGCCCTCCCAGCTAACAACCAACACCCCCAACAGGCCCAACACCAACAACAACAACCACAACAGCAACAGCAGCAATGGGGTGGGAACCAGAACTGGCATAAGAATAAAAAGCACAAGAATAAGGGCAAACAACAACGACAACAAAGAACGGGCCCTTCATATAGGGAGATAGCCGAAGAAAATTGGAAATTCCGAGAGCTCTTGGGGAAAGTGCACTCTGTGGTGGATGCTGTTCCTGCTCAGGCCCTTGCAGCTGTACAACCAGTGAGCCAGATCCCAATGAGCCATGGTGACACCGGAAGTACAGGCCTTCCGGCCCATACAGGCCTGAACCGGGAAGCTCTTCCCTATATAGCATCAATGCAGCGTGGTGAAGTGATTCAAAGAAGCCAGGCCCAACCTCTCCATGCTCACAGCAGTACAGATTGACAATTACAGGCCCCAGTCTAGATTACAAACAAGCTGGTCTTGGATACAAACAGAAGGCCCTGCACTGAGGCCGAGGTCAGGGGCCGCCTACTTGTAGTCTTACTAGACACAGGTGAGGCTGTGTTTGTATTACATGATGAACACCCAGACACATCTCCTTGGTCCACCGGATGGAAGACCAACATGTCAGGAGTAGATTGTACTAGGTTACCTGCATACCGATCTCTACCCCTGCTGGTAGAGCTAAGCCATTTAAACGCCTCACACACCTTCCAACTGATGGTAATGCATGATTATTCTAGTATCATAGGAATTGATTTTCTTGCACCACACAGCTGTGTGGTAGATCTAGCTGACATGCTATTGATACAGATTCGGGGTCAATACCACATAATTGTGATCCCCAATTCACATGTTGTGGCAACAATTTCTGCTAACAAAAAAGAGTATGATGTCATAGATCTGTTCAAAGACCACAAGCTTTTTCCGAAGCTTCTCCCCATTTTGTAATGACATTTGGAAGCATTTGCAATCAACAAACATGACTGTGGCAGAATGCACGCTGTCATCAAAGTGCCTGGCCCAGCACATGAGAGGCAAAGGCAATACCCTTTTCCAACTGAGGCCTTGCCTTCTCTCAGAGAAACAATCAAGTCACTTCTCAAGCAAGGAGTAATCAGAACTTGCAATTCTACTCCTAATTCCCCAGTATGGCCCGTGAAAAAACCCACAGGCACCTGGAGACTTACTATTGACTACAGGAAACTGAACCAGGTCACCCCCAGTTGTTCCCCAACTGTGGCATCAGCACCCGATGTGCTATGACTTTTGACCCCTGACCTGAAATGGCTCAGTGCCCTGGATATCTTGAATGGTTTTTGGTCATTACCATTGGCCCCCAAGAGTCAATGTAAGTTTGCCTTCGCCTTTGAAGGAAGACAGTATACATGGATTTGCTTACCACATGGATTCCATAACAGCCCATCCCTGTTCCATCTCCATATGATGGATGCCCTTGAGGGTTTCTCTGCTCCCCAATGTCTCTTGCAGTAAGTGGACAACCTGTTGCTGGCAACTGCCATACAGGAACAACACCTGGATCTCTTGGACGAACTACTGACTCTCATTCAGAGAGCAGGCCTGAAATGCAATCCAGCAAAAGCACAATTATGTCAGAAAGAAATACTTTTTCTGGGTCTAAAAATAACTGACCAAGGTCGAAGCCCTACCTGGAAGAAGATGCAAGGATTGTAAGACTTGCCATTGCCTACCAGAGTGGCAACTCTCAGAAGGTTTCTAGGTATGGTGAACTATTCGATAGATTTTATCTGTAATTTTGCTCAGAAAGCTGCTCCTCTGTATGAGCTACTGAAAAAGGACATCCCATGGACTTGGGGCCCCTATACATACCCAGGCTGTGACATTTTTATTTATTTATTTTTTATTTATTAAATTCTCGGATTACAAATACCATTGAGCAGAAACTGCTTGTTTACAAAGGTTCCCCGTCAAAGGATGAGGGTCAACATACATACAGAGGTAGTAAAAGAATGCACAATAAACAACCAAAACAACTAAAAGAAAAAATAAAGATACTCAGTTATAACATACTTTGAGATAATACTCATATAACGAGCAGCTTGAGTAGGCAGCTGCCTGCGGTAACAATAAGAGATAGAGGGCACCATAGGCAGTTAGTATTGCAGGCGTGCGACTGGGAGAGGAAGTTGGCAGGCTAATGGGCCACTGTCCAATGGTGGTGGAAAACGTCTTGTACCAGTGGAGATACGACGCAGGAAAGGAGTCACAAAGAAGGCCCGGTGCCAGAGGGAATGAGACTGAGAAAGTGCAGGCTGTGAGACATGAGTGAGCTGGGAGGTGTTTAGAGAGATCTCTGTTCAGAGAAGCAGTCACATTGAGTGGTAGAGGTGAGGTAAAGTTTGAGATTCCTTTTGAAGGGTCCAAGTGTAGTAGAGGAAAGTGCTTCTTTATTGAGGGAATTGAACCATTGAGCGGTTCTATAGATAAAGGACCGCTGACCCATGGAGGTACGACATCTGGGAACCTGAAAGGTTAGAGATTGGGCACCACGTGTTTGTTGAGTGCCACTGTAGGTAGTAAGGAGTGAGCTAACACCAGGTGGTATGAGACCGAGGAGAATCTTTTTGGTAAGTAAGCAGGTCTGGTATTGTATTCTGCTGAGTAGGGGTAGCCAGCTGGCCTGTGCATAGAGGTTACAGATGTGAGTTTGTCGGGCCACACCCATTAGTAGTCTACAGGCTTTGTTGAGAGAAACTGAGATCCTGCGGAGGGCACTTGTTGAGGCAGAGCCATAGATGGCAAGGCTGTAGTCAATGATAGAGGTGACAGAACTGTAGATGGCTAGTTTAAGGGCATCCGCAGGCACAGTGCTTGTGTTTGTGTAGTAGTCAATCCATATATTGGCGATCTTGGCAACAGTGTCAATATGCCGAGTGTAGGAGAGGGTACTATCAGGGTAATACCAAGGTACTTGAACTCCTTGACATGTTCGAGTGGGTTCCCAGCAGGTTCTTGATGGTGAGGACAGAGGTTGTGCCTGCTCCGTCAGTTACAGAAGGACATGGCTTTAGTCTTGCTGTGGTTCAGGACAAATTTATGAGAATTGAACCAGTCTTCGATGCACTTGAAGTCGAGCTGCAGCTGGGATTCAAGGACTGTAATGTCATGGTGGCTGGAAAACAAGACTGCATCATCTGCGTATAGTAATATTTTTTGGTGGCAGGCACGGGGGAGATTGTTGATGAAGAGGGAGAAGAGTAGAGGGCCCAGAATAGACCCCTGGGGGACTCTGGAGTGGACTGGTTTCTCATCCAAAGAGATCCCTGCAATCCTTACACATTGGATCTGATTATCAAGGTAGCTGTTGAACCATGGAAGGGCATCACTGGAGATCCCAATGCAGGACAGTTTCTTGAGCAGTAGGGGATGGTTAACTGTGTCGAATGCCTTGGTAAGGTCTATAAATACTGCCCCTCCACAATTCCCTTTGTCAAGTGTGGCATGGATGAAGGTTGTAAATTCCAGTAGTGCAGTGGTGGTGCTGTGCCCTTTTCTGAAGCCATGCTGCTCTGGGCACTGTACATTGTACTTATCCAGGAATTCAACTGGTTGGTCTGACACTATTCACACCAGCGCTTTAGATAGTGGGGGGAGGAGTGAGATAGGTCTGTAATTGGTGTGGAGCATCCTATCTCTGCTTTTGTGAACCGGTGTGACAGTGGCTTTCTTCCAGAGAGAGGGGAAATGGCCCAATCTAAGCGAGAGATTAAAGATCTTTGTAAGTGGTTCTAAGATTTCATCGAGGACTTGTGCCAGCAGTTTCAGGTCAAGGGAGTCACCACTGTACCCTTGTTTGTCGATGGTCTTTGAATGTATTTTCTAGCTACTTGTGGTGGGACCTCCTTAAAAAAACTTTGGAGTTGTACGTTCTAGTTGGGGGGTAACTTGGGAGGAGCTGGAGGGGAGGTCGTTGAAAAAATCTGGTGGAAGGACACTGTCCAGGTTTGTAAACGCATTATTAAAAGTGCTGGTGATGGTACCTAGGTCGAGTGTAGGAGTGCCATGAAGGCTGAGCATAGTGGGTGGTGCTTTAGGATCCTTGCCTGTGAGTTCTTTCATGTTGTTCTAGAATTTTTTTCCCTGGCCTGAAGAGTTGGTCAGAGCCTCTTTGTAATAGCTGCGTTTAGCATTCCGTATTTTTCGAGTGCAATCATTTCTGGCTGCTTTGTATAATTGTATGTTTACTTGCATCAGAGTTGCACGAGCATAATGCCAGAGGTGGTCTCTGCACTTGAGTAGAGTTAAAAGGTCAGCAGTAACCCAGGGGTTGGTCTGTCCTTTGACCTTCATCTTTTTCACTGGTGCATAGATGTCACTGGCTTCGTTGAAATGTTTGATAAATTGGTCCAGAGCTTTGTTGGTGTCACTGAGGGAGTCAAGCACTGCCCAGTTCAGCCTGGTTAGATGGTATTTTAACAGCTGAAGGTGCCCTTGTTTGATAACCCTGGCATAGATAAGCTTGAGAGGGGGCTTGTGGTATTTGTTTGACCAGGAGCAGATGACAGGTGAGTGGTCACTTATTGTATTTGGGAGTACAGAAACATTAGAGATGCGTTCAGGGCGGTTAGATAGAATCCAGTCTAGAAGCGTAAGGGAGCCTGTCCTATAGTTACACCTAGTGGGGGCATTGACCAGTGGAGTGAGGTGATGCGCCGCGGCTGCATCCTTATAGGTAGCGACCTCAGTGGAGAGCCAGTTAATGTTAAAATCACCCATGATGATGGTTTTAGAATTATGTTGCTGGACCCTTAGATATTCCATGATGCTATGGAAGCCAGCAGCCTGATCTCTTGGGGGTAGGTAAACTGAGATGACAGTGAGTTCCTTGTTATGTGCACCAAGGAGGATTTTGATTGTGAGGACCTGAGAGGAGTTGCTCAGGCTAGGGGATGGGATGATGTGACCCATAAGGGTATCCTTAAGATAGATGGCACAGCCCCCGCCCCGTTTAGCAATCCTGTCTTGCCTGAAAATGCAGTAGCCAGGGATAGAGACTGAGGTATCAGGGATTTTAGGGTTTAGCCATGTTTCCACAACTGAGAGGACATCAGGGTTGTGCTGTAGGATCCATGTTTGGAGGGAATCAAGTTTGTTGAGGATGCTGCAGGCATTGATGGATGCCATGGTGAGTGTTCCTGTCCTTCTGATTGGTGCCACTGCTGGCTGCCCCAGGTGATCCTGGGTTGGGGTGAACATTTCTAAGGCAGGAGCAGCAGGAGAATTTGTGGGAGAAAGGATTTCAGCATCTTGTAGATACCTGGTGGTTAAGTCATAAGCCAAAAGAAATTATCAACAGCTGAGGTCCAGAGTCCCAGAATGTGTTAGAATTCCTGAAGGTGATGAACTGTGCCTGTGCATATGCAGGATGTGAAATCCTTTTGTCTGCATGCTTCTTTGTCATTCAAAGAGGTTGTTGAAAAGCCCACATACAGATCATGGAGCAGGTCAGATGAAAATGTGGATTCAAGCAGGACCTAGAGTCATTGAGTTTGTCAGACTTAGTTGCTTCACTTATATTTTGCTTGGGATAGCTTCCAAAAAGTTGATTTTTAAATGAAAAATGCAGATACCTGGTGATGATGTTTTGCAGAAATCCAGTTCAGGAGACTTTCACAGATGTAGTGAGCAAGAATGGTGTAGTTACTCCAAGCAGAAAACCATGTAAATCCACAAAAACTAAGCTACAGACACAGACAAGCAGCCACCACACAGACCCAGGAAGCAGGCCTTGGCCTCTGCCCCAGCCCTGGTCAACCCCAATCCAGCACTACCATTCCTTCTGGAATGTGCCACCTCTGACATTGCCATGTCAGCAGTACTGGCTCAGAAGGTTCATGGTACCCTGAGACCTAGTGCATATGCATCACAGCGCTGACCCCAGTGGAACAGAAGTACAGCCTTTGTGAAAGGAACCTTCTGGCCACCTACTGGGCTGTCAAGCACTTTCTGTATATCATTGGGTACTCTCCACTGATTATCAACACCAACCACACACCAACTATCTTTCTGCTCTCAAATAGAGTGAAGGATGGGTCAGTCTTCAATACCAGGCTGACATACACTGGTCACTTCTTCTCCAGGATAGAGACATACAGGTACACCCAATAAAAATTCCATCTATGCTGGCTCATGGACTCCTTTTCGAAGGAGAGCCCCATGACTGTAAACTGCTGTCACCTGATCTTCCGGATCCAGGTCCTTTCCTCCCTGCCACGCCACAAATACTTAACAACACTTCTTTGTGTCGTATCTTTACTGATGGTTCAGTATCTTACTATCAGGGAGAACAAATTGCGGGGATGGGAATTCTATTGATTTACCCCTATGGGAGCACTGTTAAGATATCTAAGCATTGCACTGTAGCATCATCACAGTATGTCAGAGATGGCAGCAGTGGCCTGTGCCCTCGAGTTCATCCAGCATGGGACCGAGGATACCATCATTTTTACAGACTGTAATTGGGTTTGTTGTTCTCTTACAGAATTCCTTCCTTTTTGGCAGAAGAACTCCTTCCCCTCTTCTGATGGCAGCCCAGTGAAGTACAAGGAATTGGTAATATACATACATTCACTGGCACAAAAATTTGCACACAATCTCTATGTACACAAAGTCAAAGCTCACTCCCTCCATGATCCATATCATGCCTTCAATGATACAGCAGACACCCTTACCAAGGAAGGGGCCCGAGGGGAGGACACATGGATGATGGATCATCCAGAGGCCAATGCGGTCATACATATTGCTGCACTCAGGAAAAAAACTGAACCCTTTTCCCCCTTGGACCTCTCGGTAGCCCAACATGTTGATACTGAACTCAAAGAAGTGTTCAGATTCCTTGGCAAGAGTACCAAAGAGAAACTTCCCACACATAACCCCTACCAGAGGCATGAAGGTAAGTTACACTTGTCACCAGATGACAGGCTCATCTAGTACCAGCCAGATGATTCCACCACTAAGTTGTGGGTGGCCCCAGACACCTTAGGTCTGAATTTTTCACCAAGTGCATGATACGCCCACTGGTAGGCACCAGGGAGTGGAAAACACCCTCCAAAGGCTTAAGACCATCACCTGGTGGCCTGGTGTCACTAAAGATGTTAAACAGTAGATAGACAACTGCCTTGTTTGTGCACAAAACAACCCCATCCCTACCAAGTGAAATGCCAAACTCCTACCACAACGACACACTGGCCCTTGGCATGCCATACAGATTGATTTTATTAGTCCTTTGACCAATGCCAGAGAAATAACAAGTATGCTCTTGTGGTAACTGACCCCTTCTCTAAGTGGGTTGAAGCTTTCCCCACTAAAACATGCACAGCTAAGACTACTGCCAAAATCCTGGTGGAATAGATTTTCTCCAGGTGGGGCCTACCCTCTTAAGGTAGACTCTGAAAAAGGAACCAGTTTTACAGGTGAGTTAATGAAAGAATCTCTTGAACTCCTAAGAGTTCAACAAAAGTTCCACATACCCTATCACCCGCAATCTTCAGGTCAAGTAGAGAGAGCCAACAGACAGATTAAGCAAATGCTTTCCAAATTTATTGAGGACAATCTCAAAACCTGGAATTCCCTACTGCCATTACTCCTTATGGCAATTAGGGGCACACCCTCAGCCACTACCCAGCTCACACCCTTTGAGGTGATGACTGGAAGACAGATGAGATTACCTGAACACCTGTTGTTTGACCTGCACACTCCCACTGCAGACTGTGTGTCTGTAGATCAATATGTGGGAAAACTCAGAAAAGGCCTCATACACACACATTTGTATGCTGCCAACTGCATGGGCAAGGCCCCACAGCAATCCAAAATACAGTTTGACAAGCACTCACAAGAAGTGGATTGGCAGGTTGGAGATCAGGTAATGGTACTCCGATTTGCACATCCCACCCTTTCCTTCTCCAATAAATGAGAAGGCCCATAACCTATTGTCAACAAGATCAGTCCAGCAGTCTATCAAGTTAGACTCCCGCACAACAATAAACTGACTGACAAATGGTTACATGCAAACCAACTGAAACTGTATAAAGGAGCTTAATTACTTGTCCTCACCCCATTGGGTGAAATAGTACTAACTTACTAATGTTTGATTTTGCTTTGCAGATACACTGACAAGATGGGTATCTTGTTCCATTACCTCCTCATCTCAGGAGTTATCCCCTGCATCCAAGGCATGGTACCAAACCTCCTACCACACCTTGATCATCCGGCATCTCCTTCAGAGGGAGTATCCATCAATATACCCGATAGTCTGATTACTGTCCAGGAAGGTTCTGATGCTTACCTCACTGCCTCAGTTGTTGCTCCTGATAAATTTACCCTACAAACTGAGTGGCAAACCACATCGTAAGGACAAATTCTCCCTGTGGCCAAACTCTCCAAAGGAACTTTCCAGGGTTGGCCCAATGCTAAATTATCCCCAAATGGTTCTCTGTCCTTGCTACAAACTGCTCTTAGACATTCTGGTTTGTACAACATTACTGCCTTATTTGATCCTTTGTACTGTAATTCTTTGTCTAAGGATTCTGCTTGAAAATTTTGTGCTGTACACCACATGGCTTCTGCTGCCATGTATCTCTCTGTGTTACCGCCCACTGATAAACAGTTTTGGAATGTCCAAAGCATACCCCTGGTCCCCATAGTGGTCTAACAGCTGCTGCCCTCCCTGGTTCATTGACTAATAATTTACAATTTATGCATATACCTGTTTTGTTTAATCTTACTTACTGGAATATGAAAGAATTTGGTATGTGTCACAATGCTAATATGTCAGCATTTTATAGTACGTTATTGCTTGATCGTTTAGCTGCATTTCAGATTCATACTCAAGACCCTATTGCCCCGGTCCATACCACTGAACATAGAGGCAACTTCAGGAGAAAACACAATCCTGATGATCAAAGTCATAAATGTAATACACGTGAAGTTGACAGTTCTGATGTCACAGGTGCAACAGGAACTGTCATAGGCCTTTTTGGTATGGCTATGTCTATTTGGAACAAAGCAGACATTGCTGCTATCAGATCTCATACTGCCAAATTTTCGACTGGTTTGGTTAATAATATACTACCCCCATTATTGCATGGTGTGGTCGGCCTTAGTCAGGAAGAAAGATACACTGTATACAACATGCACAACATTGCTAAGGCATTTACAGACTAAAGACAAGATCAACACACTCATTGCACAGAACAACAAAGAAGCAGATAAACAATACATTGCTAGAGAAATCCTCTGCTCTGCCTACGGCTCATACATTATCACTATCATCAACAATCTCTTCCATGATCTAGAATCTGGAAGAATCCCTGATATCATACATGATAGATGCATTTCCAAATGGTATTGTCCACGATGTAAAACCCCTAGCTGTATTGCTATGTGTATGCAACAGTCTCTAATCATTCCTCTTTCTACAGCTAGAAACCTGGGTTTTGTGACCAGACACCCTAACACTGGTTCATGTTTCACTGCTAAAAAAATGTTCCATAAGAGATACTATGTTTGTTTCTTTTACCGTCTCTTTACCACGCTTTGATCCCACTACAGCCTTGTTCGACAAGCTGGCACTGGTACATTCCATCGGACATCTAGATGAAGACATCTACAGAGAACACCTGGGTCTACCGCCTTTACTGGTTTTCCATCCTTTCCTGGATGCCTGGGTGGCTCCGCACACGGACTGCTGTGCAAAGAAGCAATACATTTACTTGTATCAATGTGATGTATTTGATGTTATTCAAACTGTCTGTGGGTATTCTCCAGATAACATTGATTGGACTTTTACCATGGATGATGACATCACCACTAATGGCACGGATTTCTCGGATTCTACTTTGGCTCTGGATAAACTCTATCAATCATATTGTGAGGAGGTTCGTCGCCTGTCAACATGGATTTCGAAGATGACCTACACCTTCCCTGTACAGTTGCAAAAGTGGAGACTCCCTACTGTTCGCTCTCAGTACAATTCTGATGGGGAGTACTGTGTGGTAACTAATCTCAAAAGCTATACTTATGGATCTGTGACATGTGTTATTGAAGCCCCCAATTTCTGTTTTGTCCCACACCAGAAGACTGTTATTGGACATACCGTTATAACCCCCGTCCCCCTTATGGATTCAGACATCATTGATGGTAACCCCGATTATCTGCTCACACTTTCTGAATATTTACCATACTTTATTGTACACATAGACCCACTCACACTTACATTAAAATCACTTTTAGACAGGAAAGACACACACCTCATCCACATCAGCAATAATATAACCAAGGCCAATGAAGTTATTCTTTCATTGATTAATGATGGTGATATGAATAATGCATTGACTAACACCTGGTTAGAAATAACTTTTAAAGGTTTTGTTATTATACAAGCATTTTTGATATTTTTCTTGATTATTATGCTATGCTGCCTACGGCGCACACTGCACCAACACTGTGAGCAGCTCGAGTTCCTTTACAAAGCTCACGCATCGGGTTTGTAAATGACCACTGCTACCTGACCTTTCCCTAGATTTGCCTGTGTTGCCCTTGGAGGCAACAAGGGGGGAATGTTACTTGTGGTTCCTGCACCCTTATTGGTACCCTCAGAGATACACTGTAGACAGCTTGTGCTTAGACATATGTTATACTAACATATAGGGCTAAGGGCATCTACCGTATAAGAGTAGATGTCAGGATATGTATGCATATTATTGTAATACACTTTGCTTGCTAATACAAATATATTCTTCTATGTATTTTCTGTGAATTTCTTACTTATAAGATGTTAGGACACCTGTGTCTTTGGAGTAATTATGATATATAAGTTGGCATTGCTACCTTTTGGTGATTTGTACTACTACACTGAGTTATGTAAGACTCTGTATAAGAACTCTTTTGTTTCACAAACTGATGACTACTACAAAATTGTATAATGTTATCTTGGGCCGTGGAGCCTCCTCTAATTTAGCCAATAGGGCTCATCTCTGTAACTAAAAATGTTTCTATCTTACAGTAACCATAGTAATTATCATAGGTATATAATGTGATACACTAAGTCTTGTACCTCGGAGATCCCAAGAGACACAAAGAAACCTCGAGGTATAGGGAATGCTTAGCACTGGCTCCTGGTTCATATAGGTAGGAACTGCTTAGGGCAACTGTGATTTTATCCTTTTTGATAGTAATAAACAAGTTTATTACTCTTATGCAACCTGTCTGTGATTACTTGCATTCCAAATATTGCCAAGAACCTGAAAGTGCAGTTTAGACCTCCTGACACACATATGTGTGAGCTGGTGGATCCAGTGAGAAGTCAGCAGGCCTTATTGAGGGACGTGGATATGTGTCTAAGAGCGGTAGTGGGGGCAGAGCCATAGATGATAAGCCCATAGTTAATAATGGAGACAACAGAGCTCTAAACAGTGACAGTCAAGGCTTCTGGGGTAAGATGTTGCCTATGCCGGAAGAGAAGGCCAAGGCAAATATTTGCTGCTTTGGCTACAGAGCAATGTGGGCACTGTAAGTTAGATGAGGGTCTAGAGTGATCCCAAGGTACTTAAAGACTTGTACCTGTTCCAGGGTGACTCCATGAATGGTTTTGATGGATAGGGGGTGCTGCTTATGCTTGTTATGAGAGCTACTGCACATCATAGACTTTGTTTTCTTATTATTGAGGACCAGATTGTGATTTGAGAACCAATTTTCAACAGATGTGAAGCCAAGCTGAAGGTTGTCTTGTAGAGGCTTAGAATCCTTGTGGGAGGCAAGAATTACAGCATCATCTGCATAAAGGATGATTCTATTGGAGCAAGAATGTGGAAGGGAGTTCAGGAAAAGCTGAATAGTAGGGGGCCCAGAATGGATCCCTGAGGGATACCTGAGTGAACAGGCCTGGTATCAGAAAGGACAACTGCAATTTTTACTCTTTGAGATCAGTTCTCCAAGTAGCTTTTGAGCCAGACAGTGGAGTTGGGAGAGAGCCCAGCATTCATAAATTACACAGGCAGTAAGTTGCTCCCACAATCCTGTGGGATACTTTAAAAGTAGTATTAAGGGGGAGATCATAAGATTCTCTGCCAACAAAAGTGAAAGGGAGAAAGCATACAAAGTCTTACAGGAGGAGTTATTACATTTACAGCATTGGCCAGATCAGAATGACAGCATAATATGACAACGCTTAAGAATTGTAAAACAAGAACTACAAAAAATAATAGACCAGTTCATCGAACAAAAATTGTTTTACTTAAAATTAAGATACCATGAAGGAGAGCGCAAGGCTTCAAGAAATTTAGCAAGAAAACTGAGAGAGCAGAGATCCAGAACAAACATCTCGAGTATGGCAGACCCTAAAACAGGGAGATTAGCAAAGAGATCCTAGTAAATTAGACATCTTCCAGCAGTTTTATCATGAGTTGTACACCAGAGAAGAGGAAAAAACCCCAAACACCATTAAAACCTATTTACAGAGTTTACCAATACCATGTATCAGCCCACAACAGGCTGAGGTCTTGCTGGCACCAATTAGAGAGGGAGAATTACTCCAAGTACTCAAAAAAGCCCAGACCCTGAAGGCACCAGGACCAGACAGGTATCGCTCTGAATTTTACAACAAATTTAAGAAGCTTCTGCTCCCCATACTACTCCCGGCCTTACATGCTGTGCAGGAGGGAGAACCTCCCCCCCACATGGCAATATGCTACCATATCTGCCATACCCAAACCTCAGAAGATCTTAAATATCCCTCCTCATACCACCCCATTTCATTGCTCAACTATGACTACAAGATGTTTATGTCAGCTATGGCCTCTAGAATAGATCATTTACTTCCAACTATCATTGACCCAGATCAAGTGGGCTTCATCAAGAGTAGACAGGCCCATGATGCTAAAAGACGTGCACACTTCCTGGGAGATTATGTCATAGAAAGACAAATCCCTCTGGTGCTACTGGGCCTAGACACTGAAAAGGCATTTGACCGGGTCAGCTGGCCATTTTTATGGCAGACCCTGGAACACTTTGGATTCCTGTACCAATCTGTAAACAATTACAAAATATAGATGCCTCCCCTAAAGGAAATGTTAAGGTGGATGTGGCTATCTCAGATGTATTTCAGCTCTCCAGGGGCACCCACCAGGGATGCCCAATGTCCCCAGTGTTATTTGCTTTATATCTTGAACCTCTGGCCATCACCATCAGATCCTCTCAGGGAATAGAGGGTCTCCCTTCTGGGGGTTGTTGGCAGAAGATATCACTCTTTGCAGATGACATCCTATTGGCAGTTACAGAACCTGAACAATCCATCCCAGAGGTCTGGAAACAGTTACAAAAATTTGGTAATTTAGCAGGGTATAAAATTAATAAAACAAAAACTGAGGTATTAACATATAATTATTCCCCACCCCCTCCCATTTAAAAAAAAACTTTCCATTTAAGTGGCATAGACAGGAAATGAGATATCTAGGAATAAAGCTTACAAGAAACCCATCCATGCAGAATTATTACATTTGGAACCACTAACCCTAAAATTGGCCAAAGACCTGTCCCGCTGGTCATCTCTCCCCTTAAGTTTTTCAAGTAAGATTGATATAATCAAGCACAATGTGTTCCCCCGCATACTGTTTTTTCTTCAGACACTACCTTTTACTCTGACTAAAACATATTTTCAGGTGTGGGACAGAATGATATCTCGCTTTGTTTGGAATGGAACCCCCCCCCCAGAATTAGATATTCTGTTCTGCAGCTGGCTAGAGAAGGTAGTGGGCTTAACCTCCCTGACCTCAGAAAATATGTGATGGCGGCACAGTTAAGGGTGGTTTTAAACTGGATAAACAAACAATATGATGCCCATTGGAAACAGCAAGAATGAACATGGGGAGATCTATATAACACTCAGGAGCTCCTTTTTGGGATTCCACCCCAAGTGTCAAAGAGTAACAAACTATCCGAAATTCACCACGGAATCCTTAAGTACTTGGCTTAAGGTAAGTAATGATTATTTAACATTCCCAGAAAAACTGTTCATGGGAGCATTGAAATACAATGCAGACCTTACAGCAGGTCCTACAGGCTCATATCTAGCTCAATGACAGAAGTATGAAATCTCCTTCATTTTTCAGCTAGTGGGCAGGACAGGAATTCTTCCCTTTGTTTCTATACAAAGGGAATACCATCTGCCCCATAATATTTTATTTCTTATTTACATCTTAAACCACATCTTCAGCCATATGAACAGACACTGGTGGCATTGATTGAGAACCCCCCCCCCAAATAATACAGCTCCTACAAGCACACATCAGAGGAACTGCATCAAATCACTTAATTAGTAAAATATATATGGCCTTAAATGAGAGACAGGAAGACTTGACTAACTCGATGAGGCTTAGATGGGAACAGGAACTGCAGGTACTAATAACAGAACAGGCCTGGAAGGATTCTACACTTCCAGCATTAAATATGTTTCCCTCGCCATGCTGGCAGGTATACACATGGAAACTCCGAACCCATTTCTTTTGTACCCCAGCCCTGTTGGCTAGTATGTGAGAAGTGGGGGAGGGAAAGTGTTGGAGGGATTGTGGGGATGATAGAGCAAATCAGAGTCGTGTCCTTTGGTCATGTCCAAAGATATCCAAGTTCTGGACAGAGATCCTCGAGGACCTGAGGGCAATCTACGATACCCCTGATTTATTCCCCCCACTTATGTATTAACCTTTATTAAACCATCCGTATTGATAAGAAATTCTTAAAACAAATTTCAAAATTTATGATAGCAGCCCACAAAGTTTTTACCAGACTGTGGTTCACAAATAAAATTTCCACCAAACAAGCCTGGCTCATCTTATCCAGGGAGATATATGTCCTTGCATGACTCTCCACCAAGATGATGGACAAAGTCCAGAAATTTGATGCTCAATGGCAAAAATGGTTGTCCTGCCAACTAAATCATTATGGTGACTTTGTTCCTTAAGCTGTTTACAGACCCTGTAACCTTTTATTTTCTTTTCTTTGTCTAGAAGTGTGATTACACCCTGATCAGAGGGTTTCTTTGATTCCTAACATGACTAAAATATGGGGGGGGCCACTATGCCATGCCAGATTCGGTTTGAATAGTGGAGAGACAGAGTGTTGAATTATGTAATAATGATCCCTTGGAAACTGATGTAATAAGCTGTTAACTTTTTTTTTACCTGCCAAAACCTATATGTAATGTACTGTGATGTAAATAACTGGAATTACCTTGCAATGTAATGTTGCCTGTAGAGTTGTTGAACTCATATATCAAATAAAAGATTGAATAAAAAAAAAAGTAATCCTGGCCCGTTGGCACTGAGGGTTGAGGCGCTGGACGCCACACCTCACGCCACGCCGGTGACCTGGGTTCGGGAACGAGCCTGGATCACTGGGGGTTGGCATGGGAGGGGAAGGATTGAGCATCTGGAGGACAGATCTCCTTCCTCGGGGGGGGATCCAAGGAAGAAGCCCTGCACCATAGTGACCTCCGGTGGAAACCGGAGGTACTGCAACACTACAGGGCTCAAGAAGAGGGTTGCAGAGCCATGGCAAGATGTTCTCTGGTGTCATTGCATGTCGAGGCCCATCAGGGAGGGATGGGGGAGGATGTAAAAGGACAAAAAATCCCCTCATCTCCGATAGGCAAAGGTGCCTTCCTCCACGGACTACACTCCCACATACTGGCTTGGCTCTCAGGCTTTTCCTCATTCTCACCAGCCGGTGTCTCAACACTATGAGAAAGAGCACCCTGGGTGGGGGTGACCCTTCCCCAGAGGGTAGACCCGGGGGGTGCCATGTAGCGGTGAGGAGCTCGAGCAGACCGAGCCACATTGGGAGGTAGAGTCTGTAGATCAGGAGGTCGCCGGGGAGAGTTCGAAGGTGGGTGAAGCAGGAAAAATAGAGTTAAAAAAAAAGTAAGGCTTTCTTCATACAAAGAGTACTTGCTTCCTGGAATAAATTGCACTTATAGGTTATCATATGTAGTAATAAGACTCAGTTTTAGAAAAAGGTTGGATAACTACATTCTCGAAGGAACTAGTGTAGTGCATTTGTACCCCAGGAGTCCTTTAACATCAGTAACAATAGCAGGAGGCAGTATAGTGCAGTGGTTTAAGGCTCTGAGTTGCAAACCTGGAGACCTGGATTTGAATCCCACAGCTCCCACTTGCATACTGTGTGACCCTGAGCAAGTCACCTAACTTCATTGTGCTCCCAGGTCACACCAGTAAACAAGCTTTCAGCTTAGTGTGTCTCTCCTGGTTAAACAAACAAACAAACAAAAAATAGCAGTTAGCTGGCTAGGTGCAACTGCCCGGGAGGCATGCCTTTAAGAGAGTTTGTTTAAATAAGCTTGGGCATCAGCCAATCAAAAAATATGAGGGGAGTGAGCTGAGTGAGAGCAGCCTGAAGGGCTTCAGAATTTTTTCTCCGCTGACTGAGCAACGTTGCTCCTTAGGTACCTCTCAACTTGCCTTGGTGACAGACTCCTATCACTTATCTTGGTAGAGTTTTCCTCATAAATTTATTTCTTTAGTGTGTTGAGTGAAAGTTTTACGTGTTTTATTAGCATCATGCTATCATGCTAACTTTAGTGCTACAGGGGCTGCTAACACTCTTTCCTAGCCTATCTTTACTTGATATTTACTGCATTTGCTTAAATTACATTTGTTTTTACTGCGGATGCTTTCATTTCAATGGTTCTTCACTCTTTTAACATAATTCATGAAGGAACCATCGAATTCTTGCCTTGTGCCATATTTTGTACCTCAGACCTCAAGGGTTTTATCGAGAGGCAACCTGCTGGATTTCAAAGTTTGACAGCTGCTGCTGGTTTCTCTGATGATTGGCAAGATCAGAGAATCCCATAATTAAATAAAACTGGACCAAAAGTGTGATCTATCACGGGAGTAGCTTCACAGCATCAACAGAAACCTGTGCGCAGTTGACTGGCATTACTGTGTTTTCTATTAGATTGGCACTGGTATAGATCCCAGTACTACCAAAAAAAAAATATTATAAAATAGACAAGAGTTTATTAAACTGGGGCAGGACTGGCCTCGTGGCATTTCACAGAATCCTGTACTCAGTTGTTGGTGGTCCAGATCTTGGGTTCTCTTTGCATAATTGGCACAGAGCAAATAGACCCAATTAATATGTGTGGCTGAGGAAAAATCAAAGGCAACCGATGAGGGCCATCTAAAAGTAATAACAATAAAAATGTAAGCAGGGGTGCTGATGAAGCATCCAGATCCCAGCCAAAAAATAAAGCTTCCAAAGGAGCTGATGAAGTTCCTCACAAACTAAAAAAAAATAATAAAAGTGATAAAAAAAGGAAGCTCGATCAAGCTGCTGATGAAGTGGCTAAGATGAAACTCTGTCAAAATAAAAATGCTCCTGTTCCTCCTGGGAAAGCCAATAGCGAGCAACAAGCAGCTTAAAAGAATAAAGAAAAAACAAGCATATTCAGCACTGTCTGCTCAGGTCCCAACTGTGCAAATTTTGTCAAAAGTATGGTACAAAGATGGGATTTATGTTACGGGGCTAGTATGCACTTTTCCACACTTCTGTTTCCCACAGACTGTGAAGGTGATATGGTTGATGATGAATAATTTTATAATGCCCCTGCTCACAGGGGCTGCTAACACTCTTTCACAGTTTTCACTCCAGAGACTGTGAGGGTGATAGAAACATAGAAACACAGACTTTGACAGCAGATAAGGACTGCTAGCCCCATCTAGTCTGCCCATTTCCCTACCTACAGGATAGGCTGCAGATTCTAGTTAACCAACAGCCTATTTCTTCCTACCCCCCACAAGAATTTCCTTATGTCTGTCCCATGCATTCTTGAATTCTCCCACAGTTTTAGACCCCACAACCTCCTCAGGAAGGCAGTTCCATGCATCCACTACCCTCTCTGTGAAATAATACTTCCTCACTTTGCCCCTGAACCGCCCTCCTTCTATCTTTAAATTGTGTCCCCTTGTTCTTGCACGTCTCTTTTTCTGAAAGATGCTACCCTCTTGGACTTTGTTGATTCCACTGGGGTGCTTAAAAGTTTCTATCATGTCCCCCCTCTCCTTCTTTCCTCAAGGGTATACATATTAAGCTCCTTTAGTCTCTCCTCATACGGCTTCTCTTGCAGACCCTGCACCATTTAGTTGCCCTCCTCTGGACTGCCTCTATCCTGTCTATGTCCTTGCGGAGATGGGGTCTCCAGAACTGGACACAGTACTCCAGATGGAGTCTCACCAACTGTCTGTACAGAGGGATAACAACTTCCTGTTTTCTGCTGCTGATGCCTCTCCTTCATCCCAGTATACCCCAGCCCTCCCTACTGCCTTCTCACATTGCTTGCTAACCTTAAGGTCATCTGATATGATTACCCCAGGTCCCTTTCCTTTTTTGTTGTTATTTACTACCTCCCCACCCATTGTGTATTCTTCCCTGGGTTCTTGTTTCCCAGGTGCATTATTGCACTTCTTTGCATTGAATCTAGCTGCCATACTTCTGACCATTCCTCCAACCTTGCCAAGTCCCTTTTCATCCTTTCATGCTTTTCCTTGTGTATCAACCCTGTTGCAGATCTTTGTGTCATCTGCAAAAGGCATCTTTCCTTCAAGTCCCTCTGCAATGTCACTGATGAAGACATTAAAAGGACTGAACCCAATACTGAACCCTGCGGTACCCACTAGTAACCCTCTTTCTTTAGAGTGGACTCCATTTACAATTACCTTCTGTGTCCTGTTGTGCAGCCAATGTTTTACCCAGGCTACCACCCTGGGACCCCTCCCAGGCTGGTTAATTTGACTATTAATCTTTTGTGTGGGACTGTGTCAAATGCCTTGCTAAAGTCTAGGTAGGCCATGTCCACAGCCCCTCCCTGGTCTACTACTTTGGTCACCCAGTCAAGAAATCTGTAGATTCGTCTGACGCATGCCCTTCCACTGTGAACCCATGCTGCTTTGGGTCCTGTGCTCCACTGGCCTCTAGGTACTCAACTATTCTTTCCTTCAGAAGTGACTCCATCACTTTCCTACCACAGAGGTCAGACTGACAGGTCTGTAGTTTCCTGCCTCTGTCTTGGTCCCACTTTTGTGAGGGAATCACATCTGCCTTCCTCCAGTCCTCAGTTGCCACCCATCCTCCATGATTTATTAAAAAAGAGTAGCCAGTGGTTTCACTAGTTCTCTGCTTAATTCTTTTAGAATTCTGGGGTGAATTCCATCAGGACCCATTGCTTTGTCCACCTTCAGTTTTGGGAGTTCTTGCAGAACCCTTTCTTCTGTGAAAGGACTGGGATCGACCCCTCTATCAAGAGTGCTTCTGTTAATTGGATTTGCACTTCCCTCCTCTTTTGTGAATACTGAGCAGAAATATTCATTCAGTATCCCTGCTTTTCACTGTCCCCTCTGCCCACCCACCGTTCATTCTATTCAGCCTTACTATCCCTCCCTTTGTCTTTCTACGTCGCTGATGTACCTATAAAGGTTTATCACCCTTCTTAACTAGGTTAGCTATCTTTTCCTCAGTTTGGGCCTTTGCTATTCTGACTTCCTCCCTGCTTCCTTCTGCCTTAACTGGTAAAGCCTCTGTACTGCTCCTTCTGTGTTTCCTTATACTTCCAGAATGCTATCTTTTCTTCCTGACTTTCACAGCCACCTCTTTTGAGAACCATAGTGGCTTTTCTTTTTCGTTTTGATTTGTTTATTTTGCTTCACGCAAAGGCTTGTTGCCTCTATGATGGCAGTTTGGTGATTCCCCATTGTTGCTCCACACCTCCTTCTAGCCTGTTTGCTAGTGCTTTCTGAGGCACTCTCCCATCTTGCCAAAGTCAGCCCTCTAAAGTCCAGTACCCTCACTTTTGTGTAAGCTTGACTCTGTAGTTGAGTTTAACATGAACCACACTGTTTGATGGTCACTTGTCCCCAGATGACAACCCACTTCTAGATCTGAGATCCTCTCACTGCCCCGTTTGAGAGTATGAGGTCTAGATTGCTCCCTCATAGGTGGGTTCCAAAACTAGCTGTCTAATGCCTGCCACCTGTAGGGCATCAAGAATGGCCCTGCTCTTGGATGTGGCTACAGCAAATGTGCTCCAGTTAACATCTGGCATATTCAGGTCTCCCATCAACAGTATCTCCCCTTTCTCTGCCATTCTAAGAATGCCTTGTATCATATTCTTGTCCATTCCCTCCCCCTGACATGAGGGTCTGTACACAACCCCAGTGTGGATTGTGATGCCCTTTCCAGTCTCCAAGGTGACCCACAGTGCCTTTTCTCCTCCCTGTTTACTCTTTTGTTCAGTTGCTTTTATCTCTTCCTTTACATAGAGAGCTACTCCTCCTCCCCCTCTTCTCCCCCCTGCCTGTCTCTCCTGTAGGTTATGTACCCTGGTATGTTAACATCCCAGTCATGGTTCTCTGTGTACCATGTTTCTGTGACTGCTACGATATCCAGGCATCCCTCTTCCATCATGGCCACCAGCTCAGGGCTTGTTGCCCAGACTCAGAGCATTGGTACTCATTACCCTCCATTTCCTGGTGGCCTTACTCCCTTTTGCCCCATCTCTGTCCTTCTTGCCTTTGTCACTTTCTCCATTTACCCTGCCCTTCTCCCTATTGACACCTCTATGTTGGTGTTTGCCACTTACTACCATGATTATTTGGGGGCTAGGTTTCCCTGCTCCTTTGATGCCTCCCCTAGCTGGTTTAAAAGCTTGCCAATGAAGCATTTAAACCTATCACATAGGATCCTGGTTCCTCCCAGACAGATGCAACCCATCATGCCAGTATAGGCTTGCATCACTCCAGGTGGACCCCCAGTCCCCAGTGAAGCCAAATCCTGAGCTCCACCAGTTTTTCAACCACTGATTGAATCCCATGGTGCGGAACACCTAGCCTCTCCTATGCCATAGATGGGGCAGCACCTCCAGGAGGTTACCGTGCGTGCTACTTGATAGGCCCTACCCAATTCCATAAACTCTTCCTGAACTTCTCTAATCCCTTTCTTAGCCAGGTCATTTGTCCCTAGGTGGACAATGACATGCAGCTCCCTCCCCTGTGTAGCTGCTCCAGCAATTCTGAGGATTCGCTCCCTGTCCCTCCAAGCCATGGCGCCAGGCAGGCACCTTACCTCCCTCTCCCCTTCCTCCCCCAGTTCTACCTTCCTAACAATGGAGTCCCCCACCAGGAGTTGTTTCCTTCCCCTACCACCCTCCTGTGGGTCTCCTTTGTGGAGGTTCCCAGCATCCTCCTTGGTCTCCACTGTGGGTGCCTCCATAGAGGAACCACACTTTGCCAGAATGGCATAGGAATTGTGGAGAGGTACCACTGGAGGGATGTGCCTCTGTTCCACCACCCTCACCCTCCCCGAGCCCACTGTGGTCCAACCGCTCCTCTTTCTTGACAACCTCTGAGGCAACGGCAGTGGCACTGGTGGTCCCTGGATGGAAGAGGAGGTCCCACAAATCCTGGCCAACTCAGCCTGGAGATGAGCAACTTCCTCCCTCAGCCCAGAGAGGTGCCTGTAGATGGAACAACACCGCATCCTCCAGAACATCTCCCGGAAGACTGCTGCTCCACAGCCACTGCACTGCACCACTCCAATCATGTCTTATTTCTGGCCCCTTAACTGTTTGCAATCCTTACTCTTTCCTCTGTTTTTTTCTTTCACTCTCTCCTTACTTTCTGCCTGTGTGCCCTCTAAGCTCCTGATTGTCCTGTTCTGAGACAAGAATATCCTATATTTCTCAGTAGACCACTTACTTGCTCAGAGGCAGACCTCCAGCAGCTAGAGGGGGCCAGAGAGCTACTCTTGCCTTCTAGGATGGTGGGTCTTTGGTGGTTCTGTGATCACTCACTTCCTGCTCCCAAACAGGAAGTTTCTGTTGTCAGTCAAATCTTGTGCCTATAAAAATAGAACTAGCTTTGGGTGGGAGGGTGGAGGGAGGAAGGAGGGCAATATAGTCCCAGCAGAGAAGTCCAGTCACACAGCAGTCCTTTCTCCTGGTGTCTTCTGCCAAGCTATTAGCAGAATCTTTCTAAGGCAGTCTTTAAATGTAGTTTCCTTCTAGCTAAGTCACTCCCCCTACTTACTAGATCTTTCTACAAGTGATTTAAACCTCACAGCAGTTAAGTTCTTTCAATCACCTGAGATTTACACCTAGATAACTATTCAGATACCCATTCAGTTCAGTTAACTCAGACAAACACACACTTTTTTTTTTGTTTTGTATGTTAGTTTTTTTTACCCTAAATTAAAGGTCCAAGGTCCAAGTAAAAAAGTTCTTCTACTTTAGTCCCAGCAGAGAAGTCCAGTCACACAGCAGTCCTTTCTCCTGGTGTCTTCTGCCAAGCTATTACCACCAAGTGATGATATGAGTATTTTATGATGCCCCTGACATGACTTTGGAGGGCCTAGAACCTTGTCCACTACCCTCTCCTTGGAGCTTCCTCTGCTAACCAAGAGGATTCCTCCTCTGTGTTTACATTTATTCAAAATATATTAGACACTCTGGAACTCCCTTCTCAGGAGTCCAACCAAGGTGAGGATGTGGATAAAAAGATTATAGGGGGATGAAAGGTCTTCCACCACCTAGAACCCTATCTATAATGAAAAAATATAAATAAAAACATCACAAAACTGCTTCAAACCCCCACTTCCATGGCAGGGGTTGGCAAGCGGGCTGGCAATGATAATAAATAAATAGATAAATATGTCAATTATTTACAGCAATGCTGAGGGCCTGTCTGTACACCCCAGTCATGTGAGTATAGTACAGAAGGCAGCTTGCTGGAAAGCTGGGGGTCTCCTTGTCCTCCCTACCCCCAGACAAGGACTCCAGAAAATAGATTTCATAGCTAACCACAGATGCTTGTAAAAAAAATGTTCTGCATAGCTTTTACAGCCAAATATCAAAAAGCACTGGGGAAGTCTGTCCTGGTTCTAGGGCGTAGGAGTCAATGGAAATGCCACACCAATTCCACAGGGCACATGACAAAAAGGATGCCACCTCCAGAGCATGGGCCATGCCATCACTCTGAGGCACTTTGTATGGTTTAGAACTACTGGTCTACCCTCAGACTCCTAGTTTAAGGCCATGGACTTTCCCTGTGATCAAATCATACTGTTTGATTACAGAACATCTGACTGCAATAAGGCCTTCTGCCCCACAGAAATTCCTCCTGAAGACAATGGGGCAGAGGTTATTTTTCCAGCTACCCCTTTCTCTCAATACAGGGGTGCTTTTAGAGGGAGAGTCAGAAGTGGCCTAAGATGGCAACCTCTACCCAGCCAGCAGCTTCTCAGTCTAAGCCCTGATGGTAGTGTAGGCAGACCTCAAGTGTACCCAGGTGTCTAAGCCTCTATGCCAATACGAGTGTTACTGTTGCAGTGGGAGGTAAAAATCTTCTAGCTCTGTTAGTGGTGGAGAGGGTCCCAGCCCATGAAAAGGGGCATAGAACCTCTACTCCAGGTACATTCTGACACTAAAAGACAACTGGGGAAGGGCAACCTATCCATTGCTGTTAAAACCTAAATTTAAGATGATCAGTCACTCTCTTGCTAGTCATACAGTCCTTACAGTAAGGATACTGGCTAGCCTCCCTGCTCCTAAAGGGCTCCTGTTTTTCCATACACCCACAGTGAGGCCTCACATGAGGGCCCTCAGTGGCCATTCAGCTTTTCTCAGCCCCAAGAATCTTTACAAAGCGCCTGGCAGTGGTAGCATCACACCTCAGGAATCTGGGTGTCTCTAGCTACACCTATTTGGCAGATTGGCTCATAGTACCAAAGTCTCTTTGTCAGGTCAAGGAGACTTTTTCCCTTACAGGTCTCACTCTGGAGTCTCTGGGTTCCCTGGAAACTCTAAACAAAGTCTCACCTGGGACCATCTCAGCATCCAGGAAGGATATGCCTTCCTTCCACAGGTGAGAATTCAAGCTGTCCCTCAGTGGCAGATTCCTTGGTCCAGAGATATCGAGATGAGATGGCAGGTGCTTGAATGGGTTTGAATCATTAACCCTCACTTGTTCAGTGTATGATGCGGTCCTGAGCAAATCACATAACTTTGACATTTACTCAGGCTATTGGGACACATGGCATCAATCCCTGCAGTGGTCCCAGGGTTCAGGTACAGGATGCAACACCCGCAAGCCTCCTTATAGCTCGCTGGTCTCAAAAAGCAACAGTTTTTCAAAGCTGAGACCTGTGATGGAGCAGTTCCTTCAGACTCTGCTTTGGTGGAAAAGCCCTGTGAATCTTGTAGCAGGGCTCCCCTTCCAGGCTCCACGTCCCACAAAGGTGATCACCATAGATGTCTTCCTCCTGGGGTGGGAAGCACATCTGGACAGTGCCTCAGTAAGTGGCACCTAGACTCCCATAGAGTCACAGTTACACATAAATCTTTTGGAATTCAGAGCAATCTTTCTAGCTTCTTAAAGCATTCGCTTCTGTCAATAAAGGACAGACTGTACAAAGTCAAACAGACACCACTGCATGTTTTACACAAACAAGCAGACTGGTACCAGATCAGGAATATTCTGTTCACAGGCTCTATAAATCTGGTCTCTTGCTCTCTCACTGGGAGTAAGTATTTCAGCTATTCACCTCCCAGGCAAACACAATACTCTAGTAGATGCTCTAAGTCACATCAGTCAAGGCCAGAATGAATGGACTCTGAACAAACAAGTACTAATCACAGTGTTCAGGTGGTGGGGCACACCAGATGTAGATCTGTTTGCTTCCCCCCTCAACTTCCAGCTTTCTCAGTACTGTTGCAGGTTTCCAGACCTGGGAACTCTTCCTCTGGATGCCTTGATCCTGGTCTGGTCAGGGAGGTCCCTATATGCATTCCCTCCTTTTTCCCCTGATACTTAGTGTATTGCTGAAGCTCAGACAACAGCCTGCATCAATGATTCTAGTGGCTCTGGATTGGCCCAGGCAAGCCTGATACCCTCTCCTTCCTGCATTATCCAGCAGCAGACCCATTCACCTGTTGCTAACTCACTCTCTGCTGATCCTCCTCACTCAGGAGTGCTTACATAAACATACACTCTCTTCACCTCAAGGTCTGGCTCTTGGGGAGTTAGAGTTTCCATCTTTTCAGTACTTGGAGTTAACACAAAGTAGGGACATATGCAACAAAATGGAAACGGTTTCCCCTCTGGTTCAAGAGCAAAAAGGTCAACCATTTTACAACAGCAGACCCTCAGATGCTGGATTTCCTAGTACAGCTGCAGGCTTTAGTTTTGAAATCCTCTTCCCTCAAGCTATGTCTGGTCACAATTAGGCCTATTTTTCAGTGGGAAAGAAAAAAGTCAGTTGTTTTCCCACACCATATTCAAACAGTTTGTCAAAGGCCTCTTGCACCTCCAGCCTCCAGTCATGGAGCCTGTTTCCTCTTGGAGCCTGAATCTCTCCATTGCCAATCTCTTGGAGCCACCCTTTGAGCCTATGGCCACTGCGCATATCAGGTTTGGGAACTGAAAATAGGTCTCCCGGGTGATCATTACCTCTGCCAAAAGATCTTCAGAGGTGCAGACTCTGTGCACTGAGCCTAATTGCATCATTCCTTACAATGATGAAATTGAACTCGGGATGTATAGGAAGTTTCTGCCTAAGGTGGTTTCAGATTTCCATCTAAAACCAGTCCAGTACTCTACCTGTCTTCTTCACTGAGAAATCCACTCTTAGTGAGCAAAAAGCTCCTCAGCTTGAATGTTAAAAGAGCACTCTTTTACTAACTAGAGCATACTAGGCAGTCCAGAGACTTTCTTATTCCTCACCTATGGGAATGTAGGCAGAGGAAGACCAGCTACCAAGAGAGTTTCTCCCACTGGTTGGTCTCTTGTATTAGATTCTGCTATGGCAGGCTGGTCATCCACCTCCTGTGGGGCTCAGGGTCCACTCTATCAGGGGCACTGCAGCCTCTGAGGTAGCAGTAAGGGACATACCCCTTCTGGATGTCTGCAAAGCAACTACCTGGAAATCTGTGCACACATTAGTGATGCACTCTAGTTTAGATGTGCAGTCCATATCTGACACCAAAATTGGAAAGGCGGTTCTGCAGAGCCTGTTTCCTAAGTAGCTTCTCTGCTCACCTCCCACTTGGTACTGCTTGGTAGTCTGCTATTGTTACTGATGCTGAAGGACTCCTGGGGTAAGAAGAAAAAATTACTCACCGCAGAAATCTTCTTTCTTCCAAGGGGTCCTTTAGCATCAGTAAGTTCCCACTCTTCCTCCCCAGTTCACATGTCAGGAGAAGGGCTTTGTTATCAGTCCTTTTACTAAACTTTTTTTTTTATTAAAGAACTTTTGTGCTCATGTTGTTGTTATCTGTTTTCAGTTTTTGGACATTTGCATGTTTCTTGAATCCTGTTGGTTCACTTTTCGGGACATGTGCCCATTTTCTTCAAAAAAATTCTGAAGCCCATCAGGCTGCTCTCACTCAGCTCACTCCCCTCCTATTTTTTGAATGTATGATGTCCAAACTCATTTAAATAAATTCTCTTAAAGGCATACCTCCAGGGCAGTTGCATCTAGCCAGCTAACTGCTATTGTTACTGATGCTAAAGGACCCTGCAAAAGAAAGAAGATTACTGTGGTGAGTAATTTTTTCTTACAGATGATGGATAGGAGTTCCTCATGGGCCCACCGCCCCCTCTGCTCCTTAAACCTTAGTATGAATCTTAGTATGAACTCTTCCCACAAATTTGTTTATTTATTTATTGAATTTTGTTGACCCAGTAAGCCCACTGGGCCTACTGGGCCCCTTTTTCAGGGGCGACCAAGGGGAAGGGGATACAGATGGTAAGCAACTGAAATTGAACCAGATTAAGCTGTTGGTGGTATTTTTAGTGAATGGGAGAAATTTGGCCAGGACACCAGGGAAATTCCCCTACTCTTTGGAGGGGGAACCTTTGGTGGACGGACGCAAGATGGCCACTCCTGCTCAAGCATCGGAGAGTATGGAGGTGGTGAAGACAGAGGAGTGGGCCTCCTCCCCTGCTCCGGTGAAATTAGAGGCTGAAAGTCTGGTTACAGTTCTACAGGATGCTTCTTTGCCTATAGAGTTTTTCGACTTGAATGAGGAGGTACGATCTGGAATTTCTGGCACTCCTGACTCGTTTGGTACTCAGTTGGAATCGGAAGATGTACTTACTCAAAAGAAATGCCAGCTTCAGGAAGTGCTTTCAGAAGCTGAACACTGCGCTCGTCGCAAACTGCAGCTGGTGAATGAAATTTCTGCTTTGCGTATGGTTTCTCCTGGTGGGACCGTTTCGGCTACCCGTACTTCCGGGTCGCGATCTAGTGATGCGAGCACTACAGCTCTGCCATGCCTTTCTGCTCCTCGGCAGCAGTCTGTTTCGTCTCTGCAGCCTCCGTTATCTCCGGCTTGTTTTTTGGATCCTGTTTCGGAACTTGGAGGTCGGACTGAAGTAGCGACGGATCCCCGAGGTCTGGTTCCTTCTGCTGCACCGCTTTCAATTAAACAGATGGGTATGACAAATGTGGTGCTTCAGGGCGATGTTCTACAGTCTGAGTTAATTGATTTGGTGGTGGGGGGCAGGACAGAGTGTGTGGGTACTGGAAATGCTGAACATGGCCTGGGGACTCCTACTACTACTCCTGTTTCTCCTTTGTCCTCTGAACTTGTACATTCCCCAACTGTTTTGAGTGCAAGACCCATGGGGGCTACTATTGATTCTTCAGGTTGGTTGCCTGAGTCTGCCATAGCAGCTGCAGGATGACTGAAACATCCCAATGGTAGCTGGGTGCCGAATCCTGCAGATGTTACTGTGCAGCGTTATCATTCCCCTGTTAATGCCCCTGTTGCTTCTTGTTCCTTGACTGCTGCTGCCACAGTTTCATTACCTGTACAGCAGTCACCTTCCTTGGTCCCTATTGTTCCGGTTTCTGCTCCAGTTAATCTCTCTACTACTATTGGTATAACGCCTGAGACGAAGGTTCCAGATTCTGAGCAGTCTATGGAGGACCCCCCCCAATTTAAACTTTCAGACCTTTTTTCTATTAAGGGTGAACCGGCTCCCCGAAGGAATGCAGTGCGTTTGATTTATAAAGGTGGCTTGGAAGATCTGCCTGACAGACTCTATATTGCTAAGGTTTTGCTAAAAGGTTAAATGAAATTTTTGTCAGCTGATATCTATGCACTAATTCATTTGGGAAACTCTAATTTTGATGTAAGCTTTAAAACTCCTTCAGGTTTAGAGCGGTTTTGGACTATGTTCCAGATTGTTAAGAACTCTCCTCTCTGGATACCTTTTTTTGCAGTGCCCCTTACTAAACCGTCTGTAAAATTGATTACCATTTTGTTTGAAATGAAGAGGTTACATCGAGGACATTCTTTTTGATTCGTCGGAGATGTGAAGTTCTAGATAAACCAGTACCAATTTTGGATAGTGAACAGATTTGGAACGGGGGTTGGAAATTAAGGGTTAAATTGTTTGCCTCCAGTAATGGCCCTCAACATTTGCCCAACAGTTTCTTTCTGGGAAGGGATAGGGGAAGTTTGTTTTATGTGGGTCAGCCGAAGTCATGTTTTAAATGTGGTTCACATACTCATCTTAATACAGCTTGTGATTCCCCTCGATGTTCCCATTGTTTTGAATTTGGGCATTTGGCTACTAAGTGTCTAAATTTGTTTAAATGCAATTTATGTGAACAGACCGGACATGGGTATGCCAAATGTCCTTGGGCTTCCCATAATAGGGATGATTGTCCTTCACATGAGGATTTGATTATGGTTGCTCAGCAAACTGGCAGTGTTCCGCCTCCACCCCCTTCTCCTGGACTTTCACTTCATGATCACCACTCCCTAAGTATTTCTTCTCATTCAGGTGCAAGCGTGGGGCTGTGTGCTTCTGTACCAGTGGATGGGCCGGATACAAAGTCTCAGCCTCCCTCGGTGGTAGTTTCCACTGTAGTCTCCTTACCCACTCAGTCTGCTCTTCCTGTAGATGACAAGTTGGATGAGACGGAGATGCCTCCTCCTCCATCTCAAGCCCTACCTTTTAAAAAAGTTACCACAAAAAACAACATAGATCAGGGAAGCCAGTTCCGACTCATCAAGTACCTAAGGCCTCTACCAGTGGTGTTTCTTCTGAGTCATGGAAACAAGGCAACAGCTTTGCTGTTTTGGGATCTAAGGATGACTCTGATGATAACGACTCGGATCTTTCTTCTAGAGCTTCTGTGGTTACTGGCAATTTTTCCGAGGGGGATGATGAAGACATGATACAGGCGGAGGGTCTTCCTAGACGCTCCCAGCGTAAGCGGTTTCTAAAGTCCCTGATTACTAGTTTCTAGGTATGGGTACTAGTTCTCCTGTAATGTCTCTTTATCTCTATTTTATTATGGCTTCTTTGACGTTACCTCTATCAATGTTAATAGCATAAAGAGTCATAAAAGATGGTCACTACTTTGTCCTGTTTGCAACACTTACAAAGTGATGTTATTTGTCTCCAGGATACAAGGTTGAAAACTCTTTGTGAGGTGCAGCGTGCTCGTAACTTATGGTCTGCAGGACCATCCTTTTGGTCAAATGGGGAAACCCTGTGTGATGGGGTGGGGGTGTTATTTACAAATTCTGCATTAAAGGTTTCTAGGATGGTGGATATTTGTCCAGGACGTGCATTATTGCTTGATCTAAATTTTGGGGGTGAAAGAGTTCGCCTAATTAATATTTATGCTCCACAGACAAAAGCACTTCGTGTTGCACTTCTGAATGAAATTCATCCCTATTTGTATACTTCACGTTTAATTGTCTGGGCGGATGACTTTAATTGTGCGCTTAGTGTCGTTGATAGAGGTATGAAGACGTCAAAATTATTTTGTGACTCACAAAAGTTGCTGCAAATTTTGGATACTGCTCAACTTAAGGATGCGTATCGCTGTATCCATCCTACGGGTGGTAGGACATTTTTTAAAAGTACGTTATCTTCAAGGATTGATTTTATTTTTCTTTCCGCCCCTTTGCAAGTAACCACAGTTGATTTACGGGTATGGGAATATTCCGACCACAAGTCTCTCTCAGTAACCTTAACGTGGTATGGTACTCCGCGATGTAAAAATAATTTGTGGAGGTTGAATTCCTCATTGTTGTCTGATGAATCTCTCCAATGAGCTTGGAAGTCAGAATTGTATGCTAGACTTTCAGTTATCGATTTTTATGATGATGTGGCTTCCTGGTGGGATGATTCTAAACAGGATTGGAAATCCTTTTTTCAGAATTATTCTCGTTCTAGAATTAATGCACGATATCTTCAATATTTAAGTCTCAGGGCACAATTACAGAAATTGATTTCTTTAACTGAAACTGAAGGGTGGGATTATAGTACTCAAATTAGAAAAATAAAACAACAGATGTTGGAATATAAATATGATAGGGCTAGGTCTCTAGACCATGAACACCGTTTTGGTTTGAAGTTACACAAGGGAGTGTTGGATCCCTTCCAAGATTGTAAAGAATGGGTTGGTAAACGTGTTATTAATGAATTGGCGACTGACTCCGGCGACTTGGTAAAGACTCCTACGGCTTTGCTAGAAGTTGTTGGACGTTATTTAAGTAACTTATATCAGAAGGATGAGGATGTACAGAGTGGATTGATAGACTTTGACAAGTTACAGATTCCTCAATTGTGTGTTGCGGACAACCAACATCTATTGCAAGATATATCAGAATCAGAAGTGAGGGAAGCTATTTTTTCATTGAACGTTGATTCTACACCTGGTACGGATGGTTTAGGCGTGACCTTTTATCAGACTTTTCAGGAAGAGTTGGTCCCACTATTGTCTAAGTTGTATAACCTTATGTTGACATCGGCACGGTTGGCCCCATCGATGAATCAAGCATTGGTTGTCTTGCTTTATAAAAAAGGTGCAAAAACTGATTTACATAATTGGAGGACTTTGAGTTTGTTGAATACGGATTTAAAAATTTTGAGCAAAATTTTACTGCGTAGATTAACGGTGGTAGTGGACACGGTGATAAGCCCAAATCAATCTTGTTCCATGCCGGGTAGAACACAATATGATTATTGTTACTATGTGAGCTTTTTCCCCATCGCAGTCTGATTTTCTGGAAGGTTATTTGCTTAGTCTTGATCAGGAAAAAGCATTTGATCATGTTTCCCATGCTTTTCTATTCTCAGTGTTGCACGCTTATGGGGTACCACAAGGTTTTATAGATTGGATACGGTTGTTATATCACTCTGCTTATCTTATTCCAAATGCAAATGGCTGACTGGGTACTACAGTGGCTGTACAGAGAGGGGTTTGGCAAGGTTGTCCTTTAAGTCCGCTGTTGTATGTGTTTTTTATTGAGGTATTTATTCGTATGGTTAGTGTTCATGAGGGTCTGGCAGGGGTTCGTCTCGCAGATAATGTCTTGCCAATCAAAATTCTTGCATATGCAGATGACTTGGTTGTTTGTCTTTCTGAGATTTCGGAAGGGCCTATTATTAGTGCTGAATTGGATTTGTTCTCCAAAGTTTCCGGTTCCAAGATTAATTATGGGAAATGTAGAGGTTTTCCTTTTGGCTCCTCTCCGGTCCCAGACTCTGGTACTATTGCTGATGTTGTTATTTCTAAGGCTCCGATTTCTATTTTAGGGATTGAATTTAGTGATGGTGATGTGATGTATGCCAATTGGCTTCATAAGCTAACTACTGCTCAGTCGTTATTAGTAAGATGGAGGGGTAAACAAATAGCCAAAAGAAAACGTGTATTACTTATTAAAACTTTGTTGTTACCGATTTTTTTGTATATTAGTTATGTGTTTCCCCATGATGTCTCTTTCACCCCTTATATAGTATATTTTTCAAGCCTTTTGGGGAACAGACTGAATCAATTAAGCGGTTTCACTTATGAAGTATCGACAGGGTGGTGTTGGTATGGTCCACCCAGTAGCCTTTTTCTAAGTATTTTTCTTTCTTATAATTTCTGTCCTTTGCTTGACCGGGTATGAAGGTTTGGTTTCCTTGTGTTAGGTTATGGTTTGTGTTGGGTTTACCATTATGGAAGCAAGGCAAATCTTCCGCTTTGGCTAGGATTCCCAGGTTTCCTGGTTATGGTATTGTGGCTTTTCATCTTTTGTTGAAATGGAAACTTACAGTTTCACATTTGGAAACCATGTCAAGAAAGCAATTATATAATTTAATTGTTTTCGCTGATTTTCCAGATAACTTAACTTTTCCGGATTGTCCTCCGCAGTCTCAGGACAGGATTCTGATGCTGCTCTCACATAAATATCTACCTGATTTTCTATGGGATAGTGTTTGGCTGAGTTCTTATGGTAGATTACCGGTAGGTAGCATGCATAAACATAAGCAATTCAGTGATAGATGGTGTACTAGAGAGACATGCGTCTCTTTGATAGAAACACAAGAACACCTTTTTTTAGATTGTCCCTATATTAGACCTTTTTGGGTTTGTTTGGCAAATAGATGGAAAGAACCTTTATTTTTATCGCTTTCCTATAGTACTTTGATGTACGGTACAAATAGGGATGAATGGCCTATGTATCCTGCAGACACTTTATTGTTAATTTTCTTTGTTATTCGTTTTTATATTTGGCAATCCAGATGTTTATGGTCTACTCAACAGCGTACTGTTTCCTTTGATGATCTCTTTTTTTAATATAACCACTACTATGCAGAATATTTATGCCTCTGATATGAAGACTTATGGTCAAGTGAAATGTTCCCTTTATGGTAAATTGTGTCCGATGGCTGAGTTGATTGGGATAATTCTGTTTATATTGTTTATGTTATGAGGTTTTTTGCTCCTTTTTTGTATGCACTTGTTTTATTGTTCTTGTTGTGATGTTTGTCTGGAGTCCTCCTTTCAATAAAAGTTCCCCTACTCTTTTTTGATAAGTGCCATGGGATCTTTAGCATCCACCTGAACTACCACCAATCCAGGCAGATGGGACCTTGGTTTGACATCTCTTCTGAAAGACGTCACCTCAGAAGTGCAGCACCCCCCTCATGCTGCACTACATTGTCAGTATTGGGATATTAACTCAAGTGCCAGATGTGGGAACTGAACCCACAGCCCTCTGATCTCCCAGCCTCAGAGGCGAGTGTGCTACCTACTGAGCCACTGACACTGACAAAGGGAAGGTTAAAGTCCAGTCTGTAGTTAACCAGGCAGTCCAGGTCTAGTGAAGCTTTTTTTATGAGTGGTCTTATGACTGCCTCCTTCAGGGGTCCTGGAAAGACTCCTTTTGCTAGAGATCATCAGACTATCCTTGCCAGGACCAGGCCGATTGACATCAACACAACCTACTAAAAGGCGTGTTGGACTCAGGTCTAAACTACAGCAGGCTGGCCTCAACTAATGGATGACCTTCACAACATCCATGAAAGCCAACTGGTCGAAGTCAAACCAGACAGGCTGAATGCATGTGACCTCTGGCCCACCACCGCACACCCCGATAGAGGACACTGATCAGATCCTTGACCTAATGGAGGCAATCTTATCAGCAAAGAACAGAGTGAATTCATTACATCTTATTTGTGAAAAAGCTCCCATGGACTGAAGACATGCTGGATTATACAGCCTATTGACAGTCCAAAAGAGCTGAGCTGGTGTAGTAGTTACTGCAGCAATCTCCCTGGATGGGACCTCTGCTTTCTTATAGGAGATTACTGATCGATAGTCTCTGTAATGAGACATCAATATGAGCTTGTCCTCCCCAGATCGAGATCTCTGCCAATGTCACTCCAGCCTTCGACCCCTCATCTTCAGTTCATTGAGAGTCCCATCAAACAAAGAGGATCCCTGGTCTGAAGTGAGGGGTCGAACACAGACAGGTGCAGTGGAGTCGAGGGCTTCAGTCACAACCTTGTTATACGTCAAAACCAACTCACCTGGCTCATCACAAGAACTCATCATGCCTGATAGGTCAAGCACTGCCATCAGGCCCTGTGGGATCAAACCCCTCAAAAAAAGTTATTGGACCATCTCTATAGGGGAAGGCCTATGTGGTGGGGGCTTCAAACAAGAACCTCACTGTATGGTGGTCCATTCAAGCAGTTATAATAATAGGAGACTCTGTTCTGAAGGGAGTAAGATGGGGCAACAAGTATACAGACAGTAGCAACAGGAGGGTGAAGTGCATGCCAGACATGATGGCAGGGAGGGTGGGGGCAATTATTCCAAAATATGTGGGCAGGACAAGCCTCACATTGTGGTGCATTTGGGAACAAACAGTCTGGCAGGCTGTGAAGTGAAGATGGTGCAAGAAAGGTTCACTGAGCTAGGTAACGTCTGCAGTAGGATGGGACAATCAGTAACTTTGTTAGAAGTACTGCCAGTCCCAAGGACCAGCACTGTAAGGAAGAGGAGAATTGAGAAGTTCAACTTATGGCTCTGGGGATGGTGTGAAACAAATGGGTACAAGCTGGTGGGGGACTGGGGTAAGACATAGGACAATAAGGACCTGTATGCACTTGGCAGGCTGCATATAAGCAGGGAGGGCAAAAAGGTCCTGAAAGGCAACCTGGAAAGGTACATGGTTGGCAGGTTACAATTAACTGATGGGGGGGTGGCAGAGGGCTAGGCATTCGGCACCAGGAGGTGGCCCCCCAGAAGGAAATAAAAAGGAAGAGGGGAAAGCAACAGGAAGGGATAGAAGGGACTAGGGGAGAAGGAAGGCATACAAGGAACAGGAGTAAAGAGGCACTGTGGTTGCACTGTAAGGTGGTGTCCTTGAATGCAATGAGCCTGGCTAACAAGGCAGCATACCTTCAGACAATGATGGTGGAGGGTGACAGAGACATAGCAGCCATCACAGAGACCTGGACCACCTAGTACAATGAATGGGACCTAGTGATCCCTGGATACCAGCTCCACAGGAAGGACAGAGCAATGGGGTGTGGGGGGAGTAACATTGTATGTAAGGGATGGGATTGGGTACAACAGAGAAGAGAGAAAGGAAGGCATTACTGGAGCCTTATGCGTGGTACTGCAGAACACCATCTAGAGAAGGATCCACATGGGGTGGTGTACAGACCACCTTCACAGAAAATAGAGTTGAATAGAGAGTTGGGGGAACAGCTAAGGAGGTTACAGGGGAGGGGGAACACTATCATGCCAGGGAATTCAATCTACCGGGTGTGCACTGAAGAACCCTGGCTACTTCTAGCAGCATGGAACAGGTCCTCATGGATGCTATTCGGGACTGTTTCTTGACACAGAGTGTCATAGAACCAGCAAGGGGGAGATCATATTAGAACTGGTGCTATCAGATGGAGAGAATGTCCAGGAGGTGGAAGTGAGGAAACCCCTTGCAGGCAGTGACCACCACACAGTGTGGTTCTCCATGTACATGGGGAAAGAAGCACCCATGTCTAAAATGAAAATGGTGGACATTAGGAAGGCAGACTTAGATAGGATGGTGAATATAGTATGGGAGCACCTGGCAAAGCTCAGACCAGAGTTGGATGCGGACCAGAAATGGACCATTGCTAGGAAGGAAATAATCAAGGCCACCAGCACCTGTACAGTGGTTCATACGAAGAATTCCAGAAGCAAGAATCCTAGTTGGTATAACATACAGGATAGTGTATGGCCTCCCATACACAAAAAGGCAATTCTTCACCTGAGTGTTTTCTATGACGGATGATGACCTCGAGAGGTCCCTCTGTCATCATAGAAAACACAAGGGGGAAGAGTTGCTGAGTTGTTTAGGAGGCCATACACTGTTCTATATAATGTACGGTGCCCCAAAACAGGATCACTTGCATTTTTTAGCCAACATCTGCTGCCAGAGACCTGCATTCCTGGTCTCTCCAGCCCACTGGCCAGTTTGCACGCAGGAGTTGCCAACCACCACCCCTGTCATATGAATGGCATTGGAGAGGGTGGTTGCACTGTGACATCCTCACTGATGCAGAACAAAAAGTCATTCTGCATTAGTGAGGACATCACTACTGATGCAGAATGACTTTTTGCGGTGTATGGATTTCCATACACAACCACATTCCACCATACACTGTGGGAATGTAGCTGAAAAGGTAAGGGAAAATAATGCAGCCTTCCTGAAGTACAGAAGTACAGTACCTCGAGGGAGGAAGACAGAGAGGCACACGCTATGAAATCTCGAGAAGTGGTCAGAGTAGCCAAGACAGAAAAAATAACTGAGACTGGCCCTGGGGATTAAGAAAGGAGAGCAGGACTTCTTCCGATACATCAAGGAGAGAAGAAGCACTAGGGTTGAGTTAATCAGGATAAAGATGGAGGGAGGATGGGCAGAAAAAGGGGAGGAACAAACGAAACACTAAATGAGTACTTTTGCTCAGTTTTCACCAAGGATGTGGATGGGTTTATGTCACAGGGAGCGACTGGGGGGTGGTTCTTGGAAAAGGGAAGGAGTACCATGGTCAGATCAGGGTAGAATGTGTTTTAAGACAACTTAGGGTGGACAGGGCACCAGGCCCAGATGGGATACACCCAAGGATCCTGAAAGAAGTGGCAGGGGTATTGGCAGTAGAATTAATAGACCTATTTAACACTTCACTGGAGATGTGGTGTGTGCAATAGGACTGGAGGAAAGCTCATGTGGTACCTCTCCATAAGAGTGGACCCAAGGATGAGCCAGGTAACTAAAGGCCAGTTAGCCTAACCTCCATAGTAGGCAAGTTAATGGAGGCCATTCTAAAGGAAAGGCTGGTGTCCTTCCTTGAAGACAATGGCACTGGACTAAGAAACTGTCTACAGGGACACAGCATAGTAGTGGCAATAGGGAAGCCAGGAGGTGAAACAGAACTCCACTATAGCTTACAAGAAATATCCCATATTATTACGCTGAATCCCACAACAGACAGGAAGGTACAGACAGCGGTAATGCTGCTGCTGATTTACGGGACTCTACTGTGGTGATCGCACAGTGAGTGACACACACTTACCACTCCTGCCATCCACATCTCTGTGCGATTAGCAATCTTCATTGTACTGGCTCTTTTTTTGGGGGGGCTGTTACCTGTCTTCTGTGGGTTATCCCCAACTGGTAGGTGCACCCACCCTCTTCTGATTGCCTCATTGTCCATCATATGGCACAACAGACAGAGTGATAGGGAACAAATGATGGCTTTGTATGACCCTGACTGTCACTGTTTGTGTCTCTACCAGACACACTCATGATCTCCATTTTATTGCCTCGGGGATTACACTTACACCCCGACTTGCACAGTACTACCCAACCATGATCACACTGCTGCCATACAATCAGTGCTCTTCAACTGTGACACACTATGCTCACTGGTGTCAGTCAAATAAGTACTGCTGTACAAGTATTGCTCACTGCACCTCACTTGCTTAGACATATTCTGTCATGGCGCCTGTTCTCTTTTTACTGTTCCAAGTAAGTAATGAGAACTAACAGCTCCTGCCTTGAGTTCCTCCACAAAAAACTATGCATTAAAAAGGGAATTTAATGCATGGCCATGCAGAGGGACTCCATCAATCAACTTGCATGTTTACAGGTACCCATGTTATAAAGGTCCTTAAGTCTTTCCTTGTAGGGCTTCTAATGCAGTCCATGTACCATCTTTGATGCTCTTCTCTGGAATGCCTCTATTTTGTCAATGTCCTTCTGGAGATGTGGTCTCCAGAACTGGACACAACACACCAGCTGAGGCTTCACCAGTGATCTGCACAATGACATCACCACCTCTTTCCTCCTGCTTGTTATGCCCATCCCTATGCACCCCAGCATTCGGTTTGCCCTCCCTACTGCCTTTTCACACTGTTTTGTCACCTTCAGGTCATCAGATATGATAACCCCCAGGTCTCTCTCCTGACTTGTGGCCAAAATTTCCCACTCATGCTGTACTCCTCCCTTGGATTCCTGTGACCCAGGTGCATGATCTTGCACTTTTTAGCATTGAAACTCAGTTGCCAGACACTGGACCACTACTCTAATAGACTTAGGTCCTTTCTCAGTTTTTTCACCCCCTACTGTGTGTCCAGTCTGTTGTAGATCTTGGTGTCATTGGCAAAGATGGACACCTTTCCCTCCAGGTGTTTTGCAGTGTTGCTAATGAAGACATTGAATAGGACTGGACCCAGCACCTACCCCTGTGGCACCCCACTGGTCACCTCACTATCTTCAGATTTCATGCCATTTACCATCACCCTCTGAGTTCTGTACCTTTGCCAGGTCACAACCCACTTTATCACAGTAGGACTCACTCCCAGGATCCACAATTTATTTAACAATCTCCTGTGTAGGACAGTGTTGAAGGCCTTGCTGAAATCCAGGTAGGCTACATCCACCGCCCCTCCCTGATCTACCACCCTGGGTTGCCCAGTCAAAGAAATCTATAAGTTTGTCTGACATGACCTTCCCAATGAGAATCCATGCTGCCTTGGATCCTGTGCCCTGCAGGCCTATGTGATAACGGCGGACGCTTAAAGACAATCGCCATTATCGCTCAGTCAGAATGCCGAACACATTTTCAGCACTCTGACAACCCTGGTGCACCAGCACAATGGTGCCAGGACATATTTTTACTACTTTCTGTGGGGGGGGCTGTGCCCCCCCACACCCACCCCCTCGCAGGGGGTTTCACCTGCCGCACCCCCCTACTTAAGGATTCTTAACTCCACAGGGGTGCATGTCGGGGGGGGGTGAAAGTAGTAAAAATAAAAAGGTTCAGGCTGGGTGCAATAAAAAATCGCACCAGCGCCCGGATCCGAACCCAGTACCTCAGCCACCCCAGCCATTGCCCAATCTCTGACACCACGCTGCAGCTCGACTGAAGACTGCAGCACGACTCCCTACAGCCTCTCCACCCCCCAGCCCATGCTCTCCATGCTCGCTCTCACCCCCCGCGTGCGTACGTATAGCGACATCCTGTCACCTAGTTCACTCACCCCCTCATCCAGTCGCCCTACCTGTCAGTTGCCGTGAGTGGACTGCGCAAGGAAGGTGTCCTTCCTCATGCGCCCACTTCATGGGTTACCATGCCCCGCTATCCTCCAGAAACTTCACAATCTTTTCCTTAAGTAAAGACTCCATTAGTTTCCCCACTACTGAGATGAGGCTTATAGGCCTGTAATTGTCTGCCTCCTCTCTGCTTCCACTCTTGTGGAGAGGGACCACATCTGCTCTCCTCTAGTCCTCAGGTACCTCTCCTGTCTCTAGTGATGCATTGAAAAGGGCAGCCAGTGGTTCTGCAAGCACTTGCCAGAGTTCCTTTAGTCCTTTGGAGTGGATCCCATCTGGCCCCATTTCTTTATCTGCTTTTATTTTCCCCAAGTTCTTCTTGGACTCTTTCCACCGTGAATGGGCTGGTGTCTACTTCCCTTCCCTGAATAGATCTCAGCCTTTTTCTAGGTTGTTCTCCACTCTTTCTCCTCCTTCCTTCTGCAGTGTAACAATTCCATTTCTGTTCTTTTTCCTCCCACTAATGTATCTGAAGAAGGTTTTCAGATTCATTTCTTTTCAACCATTCTTCGAAAACCAGTGTTATAAGACATATTCTTTCCTGGAAATTAATGTTATTGGGGGGGATTGTTGTGTGTACAGAGTGCAGAATAGCATGGATTTGTTGTAGCTAGTGGGTTTTTCTAGCAGTTGACACTGTGCATTACTAGATGTGATGGATTGCTTTTGACCACCTATGCCCCCTTCAGATCTTATGTAGAGTGTTAAATGAGGAACTATGTGCTGAGCTGTGTGAATGAGTGGGTGATGTAATGGAGAAATCTGAGGTTATGCTGAGATAGTGATGCATAGTCTGATATGATGGCACTTATGTTCCTCAATTGGAGGCCTAGCAGGATCTGCAGCAGCACTGGATGGACCTGGGCAGGGCTCTCTTGTTGCTTGTCCCTCAGCCACTGTTGGGACTTTTGGTTTAGCCACAGAGGGTTCAACTGCCATGACATCTTCTTCACTCTCTGTGGCCTGTTGGTCACCCCAACAGTGCCCTCCAACTGATCTTCTTCCTCTGGAAAACAGTAAGTGATATTTCTTTGTTGAATTGCATAATCTGTCACACTTTAATTGTTGTTTTAAGCTTTACACTGTACAGCTATTTATGGCTTACCACTTGAAAACTATCGATAAGCACCCACAGTGTACTCTGGTAGTATAGTACCCCACTCACTGCCTGGTGTGTTTATACTTGTAGAAAAGAATTTCATGCATCTCTTGTAGTTTAGTGACTCTGTCACCCCCCACTGATAGCGTGACTGTGGCCTAAGAAGTGACATGCCTGTTTTTGATAGTGTGATAGCATCCCTGCCATGCTCCACTCTCTCCTGAGCACACACAGCTGATGTCAGTTCTTCTCCACAGTTCTGTACTTATCAATGGGCAGTGAACACACCCACAGATCTATGTGGCTCACCGACAAATGCCAGCTTACAATATCTACTGCAACTGCATTGATTCACACTGTGGAGCAATACACTTGCTATGCTTACTGTAATAGCCATACGCAACTTTCTGCATGAGCTTTCATTGTGAAAGTTGGGGATGGCTATCATAGTATGTATTGCAAGCCCGTTGGTCCTCCAGTGTGGAATAATGCAGTAGCAGCAGCTACTCTATGCTTACATTCAGCAGGCAGATGTGTGCAGTTGTGTTTGCTGCTGCTCAGTGACTGGGGGGGGTGAGCTGGGAGTCCTGTGTGGCTGTGGGTGTAGGGGACTAGGGGTGGCACTAAAGTACAAGGGATATGTAAAACTGTCTTTCACATGCACTAAGAGGCACTCATGGTGTGTTAGGTGCTTACCGCATTTTGCTGGTGAACTGTGTTAAGCTCTTGCATCCATGGGCACAAAGTTAAGACTGTACAAAACAAGTGTAAATGGTAGCCATAGACAGGTTGCCTGTAGTATTGCATGCTACGACACAGCAGCCACCAGTCATGGCTGACAGCACCACTGCACCACACACCCATGACACCTGTTCATAAGCAGCCACTGTGTGTCCTGGCAGTCTAGTGACTCTAATCCCGGTGTGATGCTTTAAATCCTGTGAAAAACAGCTCTATGCATCTCTGGTCATCTAGTGGTTCTTCCTCCCAGACTGATGATTTTATTGTGGCCAAATAAGTGATGTGTCTGTTGCAAATAGTGTGTTGGCACCACTGCACTTCCTCACCTTCTCCCCATCGCTGACAGAGGATACCCAACTCATAGCAGTCCCTTCCTCACATTCCTGTAGTTATTAATGGATAGTGAACACACCTGCAGACCTCTGTGGCTGTCCAACAAATGACAACTTATGGTATCCACTGCAAGTGCATTGGTTCACAATGTGGAGCAAAATGCTTGCCATACATACTACAGTAGGTATAAACAACTTTCAGAATGAAGTCATTCATTGAGAAAGTTGTGGATGACTAATATAGTATGTAGTGCAAGCCCATTGGTCCCCAAGTGTGGATCTATGCAATGGCAGCAGCCACTATATGTTGTCATTCAGCGGGCACATGTGGAGGTGTATGGTTGCATTTGCTGCTCCTCAATGACTGGGGCTTAGGGGAAGCTGGGTGTCCTGTTTGGGTGTAGGGGATAGGGGTGCCACTAGACTACAAGGGATGGATAAAACTGTCTTTCACATGTACTAAGAGGTACACATGCTGTGCTGGGTGCTTGGTGTATTTTGATGGTGAACACTGTTATACTCATGCGTACATGGGCACAAATTCATGATTGTACAAAACAGGTGTAAATGGTGGCCACAGACAGGTGGGTTGTAGCAGTGCATGCTATGATACAGCAGCCACCAGTCGTGGTTGGCAGCCCCCCTTGCAACACATCTCCTTGAAACCTGCTCATAAGCAGCCACTCTATGTGCTGGTAGTCTAGTGACTCTAATCCCTGTGTGGTGCTGTGAACCCTGTGAAAAAACAGTTCTATGCATCTCTGGTCATCTAGCAGTTTCTTCCTCCCTGACTGATAATTTTATTGTGGCCAGATAAGTGACAAGTTCATTGCAGATAGTCTGGTTGCACCACTGCACTTTGTCACCCCTTATCCAACACTGACAGAGGACACCCAGCTCATAGCAGTGCCTTCCTCATGTTCCTGCAGTTATCGATGGATAGTGAGCACACCTGCACATCTCTGTGGCTGTCTGACAAATGATAACTTACAGTATCCACTGCAAGTGCATTGGTTCACATTGAGAAGTAAAACACTTGCTATACATACTGCAGTAGGCTTTCACAACCTTTTTGTATGAAGGGATTTTGTGAGAAAGCTGTGGATGACTATCATAGTGTGTAGTGCAAGTGCATTGGTTCCCCAGTGGTGCATCAATGCAGTAGCTGCAGGTGCTGTATGTTGTCATCCTGAAGGCAGAAGTGGAGGAGTGTGGTTACGCTTCCAACTCCTCAATGAGTGCGGGTGGGGGGGGAGTGAGCTGGGTGTTCTGTGTGGGTGTGGGTGTAGGTGTGGGTGTAGGGTGGTAGGGGTGCTACTAGGCTACAAGGGATGGATAAAACTGTCTTTCACATGCATTAAGAAGACATATTGTGCTTGATACTTGGTGCATTTTTCATGGTGAATAATATACTAGTCATGCATAGATGAGCATAAACTCATGACTTTACAAAAGACTTGTACATGGTAGCCACAGACAGGTGGGCTGCTGTGTTGCATGGTGCAAGACAGCAGCCACCAGTTGTGGGTTGCAGACCCCCCTTCCTGCACCCCTACCCCCTTGAAAACTGTCCCTGAGTAATCACTGGATGACCTGGTACTCTAGTGAATGTACTCTCTGTCTGGTGTCTTATTCTCTGTTAAAAAACTGTTTTGTACATCTCTGGTAGTCTAGGGTATCCCTGGTACCTGACTCATAACATAAATGATGTGCCCCTTTGTGATAGTGTTGTGGCTTTGCTGCCCTCCTCCTTCTGAATATCCACAGACTACGCCTACTTGATACCACTCCCTTCCTCATCCTCCTGCAGTTGTTACGGGCAGTGAATGACAGGCAGATTTGCATGGCTGCCTGAGAAATGACAACTTAGACTATGTGATATAAGTGCCGTGGCCCACACTGTGAACCAATGCATTTGCTATACATACTGTGATTGTGTATGAAGGCTTTAATTGAGAAAGTTGTGGATGACTATCATAGTATGTATTTCAAGTCCACCGGCCCCCAGTGTGGAACAATACAGTAACAGCAGCTACTGTATGCTGTCATTAAGCGGACAGATGTGGAGGTATGTGGTTGCATTTGCTGCTCCTCATTGACTATGTGTGTGTGGTGGGGGGAGCTGGGTGTCCTGTGTGGGTGTGGATGTAGGGGATTAGGGGTGCCACAAAAGTATAAAGAATGTATAAAACTGTGGTTAACATGCAGTAAGAGGTACACATGCTGACCTGGGTGCTTGGTGCATTTTGCTGGTGGACACTGTAAAACTCATGCATACATACACACAAAGTTATGACTGCACAAAACAGGTGTGAATGGTACTCCTACAGAGGTGGACTGTAGTATTGAATGCTACGATATAGAAACCACCAGTACTAGATGGCAGCCCCCTCCCCAATGCAGCACACCCCCTTGAAACCTGTTTATAAGCAGCCGCTGTGTGTCCTGATAAGAACATGCTTCCTATCTGGTGCATTGACCCCTTAAAAAAAAACTGTTTTATGCATCTGTGGTAGTCTAGTGTATCTCTGCTACCCAACTGATAACATGATTGTTGCCAAAGAAGTGATGTGGTTGATCTTGACAGTGTTGTGGTATCACTGTCGCCCCCCCCAGCACCCCTTCCCCACCCCTCTCCTGATCACCCACACAGGACATATAGCTCACACCCCTACCCTGCCCTACTTGCTCTCCTGCAGGCATTATGGGCAGTGAACACATCCACAGATCTCTGCGGCTGTCTGACTAATGACACTTACAGTATGTGCTGTGAGTACAGTGGTCCACACTGTGGTCAGTACATTTGAATGCATACTGTAATTGTCATGCACAACTTTCTGTATGAAGTCATGCATTGACAAATGTGTGAATCAATATCACAGTATGTTGTGCAAACCCACAACTATGAAATGTGAAACATTGCAGTGGCAGCACTTACTGTATGCTGTCATTTGTTGGGCAACCATGGAGGTGTGTGGTTTGGCTTGCTGTTTTTCGATGACTGGGAGGAGGGGGAGAGAGCGGTGTGAGCTGGGTGTGATGTGTGGTTGATTGCAGGGGGGGTTGAGGTGCCACTAGACTACAATGGATGGATAAAACTGGCTTTCATGTGGACTGAGAGTACCACATGCTCCATTGCGTGCTTCATGCATTTCACTGGTCAACACTGCACAACTGATGCATATATGGGCACAGACTTACAAGGGCACAAAACAGGTGTAAATGGTAGCCACAGAGAGGTGGGCTGCTGTAATGCATGTCACAATGCAGCAGCCACCAGATGTCAGTGATAACCCCCCACAACACTTTGAAAAATGTTCTTAACCACCAACAGTCTGTCCTGTAGCCTAGTGACCCTACTCCCTGTCTGGTGGTTTTAACCCTGTAGAAAAAAGTTGCATGCATCTCTGGTAGTCTAGTAGTTCTTCCCTCCACAACAGATACTGTGACTGTAACCAAATAAGTGATGTGTCCATTCTTGATAGTATGGTGGCACCCATGTACACCACCCCTTTCCCTTCCCCCATTGTCCAACACTGGCAGAGGACACTCACCTAATATCACTCCCTTCCCCTATACTTCACACACCAGAAGTTATTGATGGACAGTGAGGACACCTGCAGACATCTGCAGCTGTCCGAGAAATTACAATTTAGTATCTAGTGCAACTGCACAGGTTCACACTGTGGAGCAATATGCTTGCTATACATACTTTGATAGGCATACACAACTTTCTATATGAAGTCATTCATTGACAAAGTTGTGGATGAGTATCATTGTACATAGTGCAAGCCCATTGGTCTCCCCAATTAGGTACAGTACAGTAGCAGCAGCTACTGTAGGCTGTAATACAGTGGGCATACATGGAAGTGTGTGGTTGGTTTGGTGCTGCTCAGTGACTGTGGAGGGGTGAGCTGGGTGCTATATGTAGGTGTGGGTGCTACGGGGCAGGGATTGCACTAGACTACAAGCAATGGATAAAACTATCTTTCATGTGCACTAAGAAGAACACATGCTGTGCTGGGTGGTTGATGCACTTTGCTGGTGAACACTGCACAACTCACGCATACATATGCACAAAGTTACGAGTGCACAAAAACAGTTGTGGATGGTAGCCACAGACAGGTAGTCTGCTGTATTGTATGCCACAACATAGCAAGCACCATTCATAAGTGGCAACCACCCCGCCACTTCCTATCACCTAGAAAATTGTCCATAAGCAGCCACAGTGTGCCCTAGTAGTCTAGTGACTGTACTCCTTGCCTGGTGCCTTGATCACTGTTAGAAAACAGTTTCATGTATCTGTGGTTGCCTAGTGTAGCCCCTTTCCTCAACTGATACCATGATTCTGGCCAAAATAAGTAACATGACCATTCCTAATAGTATGGTGGAATCCCTGTCCTCCTCCCCCAGCCCCCCACCCTCAAAGCACTCACACAGGATGCCTTGCTTATATCACTCCTCTACCTGTCCTTATATAGTTATTCCAGGGCAGTGAACACACTACAGACCTCCACGGCTGCCCGGCAAATAACAACTAAAATATGTTGTGCCAGTGCATTTTTGCACACTGTGGACTAACACACTTGGTATGTATACTGTTATTGTGATACACTGTACAAAGTCATTTATTGAGAAAGTTGTGAATGACTATCATAGTATATAGTACAAATGTATTAGTACCCAGTGTGGAAGAATGTAGTAGCAGCATATACAGTACTGTATGCTGTCATTTGGTAGGCGGTCATGGAGGTGTGCGATCCTGTTCACTGCTCCTCTATGAAGCTGTGTCTGTGAAAAGTGTGTTACTTTTACTTACCAGCAGAGTCGACCACCAGGAGTTGGCCAACTGCAGGAACCTTCCACTCCTGACCCTCCGGGACTGGCACAAGGTGGAGTCGATGTTCTGTGGCAGGGAAGCTTTGTTGTGCTGTTTGTGGAAAAAATAATTTTTTTACACAAATTAAAAAGATGTAATGTCACAGAGAAAACATTGAGGACCAGATATTCAAAACTTTGCCCCGAGGCTAAATTAGCTCAGCCCAGCATGCAAAAATTGCCTAGACCAAATAGCCCACCATATTCAAAAGGAATAACCCGGTGCTAAACCTGCTAAATATAGCATACTAAGTTAGCCAGGCAAACTGGCGTGGGAGTGCAGTGCAAAAATAGCCCAGGAATAAGACAACACTGAAGATAGCAAACGAGACAGCACTAAATATAGCACCCAGACAGGCAGTGCATACACCCACAGGAACACAGTGCAGATGGAGCAGCCATGCCCTGGAGCACAGGCAAATGAGCACAGGCTGGAAAGGGATCCCAAGAATAGGCAGCAGTGCAGAATCCAGACAGTGATAAACACCCAGCCAGGGGAATGGCCAGAGGGCACCAGGACCCAGGAGTAGAACCAAAGTATAGAACAACCCTGTTGTAAAAGCCAAGTACCCAATAATGACACAGGACACAGTGCAAATATGATAGAGGTATGTATAATATGATAAACTCTAAGTAAAGGAAACAGGTAAACAACAAGTGAACATCACAACACATAAACAGCAATGTAATGAAAACACAAAATGCAAACACTAAAAGGAAACTTACAGCAAACACCACTACAATTACAACCAGTACATACACTATAACAGGAACTACTACTACTACTATGACAAATACGACTACTATTATTACTACTACTACTACTGCTAACACTGCCACTACAAACTACACTACAAAAGTGGCTATACTACAACTATGACTATGGTAACTACATCAACTAAGGTATGTAAAAAGCAAAACACATATACAGAGGCAGAAAACAAACTGAAAAGCAAGGTAACAGAAGGAGACAGGGATGTGGACACAAACAATGAGGGAAAAGGGCAGCAACAGAAACCTCAGTCCAGTAAGGGGAGGGGGGCAAGGCAAACAAAGGTGTGATGAAGACTATTATGACTGGGAGCTTGCTGGTTCTGGCAGATGTGCCTCCAGTATGGTGGCCACCCTCCATGTTTCTGATATGAACGCCACCTGCTGCTCAATGATGGTGTGCTGCTGGTGCACAGTCCATCTCAGGAGGTCCTCACTGCCCTCTGACTCCTCTGGCCGTATTGCCCACAAAGAGGATCGTCATGGACCTACAGGAGTAAGGAGGAACATGTGAGGACAGGATACCAACAAGGAGCCACAATGCAGCCCCAGGTGGCAACCCAGGGATGGACTGCATATCCCAACAGCCCTGCCCATGTGGCGATGTTGAACACAATGGAATGCACACCCAACAGGTGCCTGTAGGATGGGCCGCCAAACACAGACAACAAACAACAACCAGATGAACATGGATGCGTGTGGAAGGCCGCCAGCAAAAACATGACATAGTGGACACCACCCAACCCAGCACTGCACAGAGTGTGACAGTGCCACCAGACAGCCAGGCCCTGAGACAACAGGGACAGTGGGCAATGCCACAACATGCACATGGGCTGACACAAGTTGGGACATGCTGTCCATAGGAATGAAACAATGTATCATAATGGAGATAACAACCATAACTGAAATGGGCACAGCAACAACACAGTAGGATGGCATGCAGCATGTACGAGAGCACAGCAAGGCATGCGGCACTGCCAGCACCCTCTGCAGCAGCACACACATGGCAGGCCTGCATGGCAATACCCATGGTGCACATGACCACAGGCCACAGTCCACCGGTGGCAGGACAGAAGTGGTCCAAACACATGCCCAGTACAGGGCTGCACAGGTGGCCATGGTATGACAGGTGCCACACACCCCACTGGTGGGCACAACAATAGGCACAGGAGTGGTACCAAGGCACACCATGCCACCAGAGCCCACCATCTCATGCACCCCCAAGGCATGACAGGTGTACAGACATCAGGCACAGCAGGGACATTGGACTGGCAACCGGGTGGTGAACAGCATATCTCCTCTACCGCTGTATGCAACAGGAAGACATTACGAGAGGAGAGACACATGCCGGGACAACACTAGTGTACCACACCACCCTAATGCAGGCACAGTGTCTGACCACCATCGAGCACCTGCCAAGGACTCCCATGCCACAGCAGCAGCCATTCTGCATGGCAAACATGCCTGCAGGGGGAGGCTGACTAGGTGCCACCACTCCAACCCCCCATACTGTACAGTGTGCACCACAGTAGCATGCACCCTGAACACACATGTCATGTGAATGGAAGAACAGGAACACCAGGCACGATGTGGGAATGGCAATGCCAGCTGGGCACACCAGCACTGGCCTGTACAGCACAGAGACCCCACACAGGCCCCCTGCCACAGTGTACAGCAGCCACCCACCCAGACACCGGCCATAGCCTGCCACACTGGTGGCCAACACAGTTTAATGGTGCACATGCCCTGGTAACATGCACATAGCCATGCACTCAGTGGGATGGGTAATGGCAGCCCATGGAAGGACCCACACAAACCACAAGCACAGCAGTATGTTGATAACAAATGTACTCACGCAATAGGCCCTGGTCCTCAGGGCTGCTCTCCTCAGTCCACTCGGCATGGGTGACACCCTCAGGATGCTCCTGCTGGTTGCCCAGCACCCCTCCTGGCCCACTCGCCCTGGGCTGATCTGCTCAATTTGCTCCACAGTGGAAAGAGGGTACAGCAATGTTAGTACACAACACAGCAGTGACCACAGTAGCCAGAATAACTTGCAACCCCAGCCTCCAGCCACAGTTGGCATGGCACAGCCCATGGACATTGTCCAAACCCCCAATGCAGGCACACAGTGCCCCCCATGGCATGCTGTACCCTGGCCATGTGATGCCACCATGGCCCACATCATGTACGCTGTGCACACAGGGCATGTCAGCATGGTGATACTGCAGTGGACCAGTGCCACATGCAGGCAGACAGTGGCATGCCACACCCACTGTGGTGAAGGTGGACCATGTGCCTAGGAACAGCCCTTCTGCAGTACACTGGTATCAGCTGCAGGACACAACTGTGGTCAGTCCCCCTGCCAGCATTCCCAAGCCCGGCAGTCAGTGCTGTGGGCATGCGTGATAGTTGTGCACAGCAAGACTGCATGGCAACATCCAGGGACACTGCAACAGGCACCACATAGTGTCCAGCACTGTATAACCAGTGGAGGCGGTAAGGCCACTGTGCACCACTCCCAGCCACCCTGTTGCATGGTGCCACCCAAGGGACCTACGGCAGCAGGCTAGCCACCTGAGCCACCTGGGCAGGTATGTGTCAGGGGACACATGCCCATGCCCAGGCACATCCCACATCACACATTCACACCTGAGTGATCACTCACACAAACACACACACCCACACACAGTCACGCACACACATACACACGCACCTGCAGACAGATGCACACAGTATACATGTGTGCATTGTGGAGCAACACCTACCTGGCACTCTCACTGTCCCATCCCATCCCACACCATCTGTTCTTAGCAGTCCAGCTGCTGCCGCTGCCTGTGTCTCAAGTAGGCATATTGGTGCCTGCAATTTTCCCCATCACATGGGATACCTGTCCTTGCAGACAGGTGGGCAATCGAGGCCCAAACCTGCTGTCATGGCTGGTCACCCTTCTGGGCCTCCCCAAACAGGCATCTGTGCTGCTGCTGCACCAGGTTGGCAATCTGTTCCTCCCCACAACGCCTGTCTCTGTGCACCACTGCACTCTGCCTACATCACTTAGCCATGGAATTCCAGGTGTTGTGACTACAGGACTTCACTGAGACACACCCTGTACCTATTCCCAATCTGTGCAGTAGCGCATCACTGTCACATGCCATAGCGCCATGCAACCTGGAAGTATCTGCAATGCGCATGCACGACCCCACCACAACCCCAGCACAACATTGGCTCGCATGCACAGTGGTGCCGTGCAAAAGACCATAGTGCAGCGTTATGCCGCCTAGTGTGGACGTGTTAGTGTGGTACTTGGGACAACCGCACATGCGCGGCTGTTGCACAGTGCCACACAGCGATGTGCAAATGCCATAGCATGGTGCTAGACCAGTACAAGTTAACCCAGTGCTAGCCCTTTGCCCAGCACTAGTCGCTTGCCCAGTGCTAATACAAGAGATATTCAAAGGGCCTATGTAAATTAGGGTACTTGTGTATTCAGGAGGCAAACAGAGTGATTACCATATCACTACAGCCTCATTTGCATGCCTAAGGGGCCTGATTGTCCAGCAGGGCTATTTAAGGACAAAGAGTGCTCCACCTGTGTTGCTGATTGGGTCTGCAGTGTTGTGCAGGTGTGGATTAATCAGCACAGAATCAGGATGTCTCAGGAGAGACAGCAGGAGCAGGCAGGTCTGTACAGCATGCAGGCCAGGCTGTGGTAATGCACAGGGGTGTGGGCTGGGACCTGCACAGTCCACACATGTGTGCAATTGTGCAGGGGTCCAGCAACAGTATAGACACTGGACTGATGTCAGACACACATGAAGATAACTGGATGGGCGGCTATGCGCAACCAGTGTGTACTGCCACAGAGGGGGTCGGATTCCTTCTGACCTCGTGTGTGATGCTCATGAGGGCCATGGGAATCTGAACCCTGAGGTGACAGACCACACAGGGTGTGCATACAGTTGCACACCCCGCAGATTCCATAGTGTATAGTACTATTATGTGACATGTGTGCATTGTGATTTATGGTTCTCATCTTTGTACTGACACTGACTTGTGCAGTCTCTAGGGGTTCTACACTGCTGTCACCACAGTAGGCAAGAGTGGAAAGTGACAATGTGCCTACATTCCAGGTGGTTCCAGGTGGTCTTGCTGCAGTAGTGACATCACTACTGCAGCAGACCAATGGAATGACAGCACTACTGCAGCATAACAGGCATATTCCAGGCATGGGAGGTCATGCATACCAGCATTCCACTCTACATTCTACCACATTGCTGGGCCTTTGCTGTTGTCTGTACATGTGGGAGCTTCTGGACATGCAACCTCATCCCAGGGGTGCACACCATGGTGGTGGCTTGCACTGCCTGTGGGGCACACAGCTGGGCATGACCAGGTCCACAGGTGCAGTGGCCGCATCCTGATGGGAGAGCTTGCCGGCATAGGCCTGTACACTCAGTACTGCCTGCCTATGCCCCCTTGCCAGCTGACTGATGCATGCCATTATGAGCATGATGAGTGCATGCAGGTATGCCACACAGGTAAACAGACTGCACAGTCCATGATGCCATGTGGATCCCAGTCAGCGGGGACACACACCACTGGGCAGTGGCATAGGCAGTGCTGGCACTGCCTGTGCAGGCACTGCTGGGCAGCCCATGTGGTGGTGTGCAGGCATACCTAGCACTGCATGGTATGGTCTGCACACACTGTGCCTGCTGCATGCAGGGGCAGACAATGTCTGGTGGGTGTGCAGTGTGCCATGACCAGCAGGAACTGCTACAGCTGTGCACACAGTGTACACCACTAAGTGTAATCAGTGCCATTCCCTCTGTCCCACACAGGTGACACTGCAGGACAGGAGCAGCTCCGGGCCCACAAATTTTCTGGGGTTGAGCTAAAAGCATTTGTACATGCTGTGAAGGAGAAGAAAATGGTCCTGCAGAGGAATATTCCCACAAATGCAGTTGTGCGGTGCATGTGGGACGAGATCACTGCAGAGGTCAACACTGTGAGTGGCCATGGGGATAGCACTGATGCTGTCAGGAACAGATGGAATGACCTGCTGCACCATGCCAAGGAGGAGGAGGCCCAAAGACTGTGTGAGCAGATGTGGACAGGTGGTGGATCACAGCCCATGGAGCAGCGGGAGTGGGACCAACTGTTGGTGCTGGTGGCCTCTACCCTGCAGCCAATGGCTGTTGGTGGGGTCAAGGGTGGTGGTTATGAGACACCAGTCATATCACCTAGGGCAGGTATGTATGCAGCATGTGACCACCATTGACTGCCCAGCACCATCGGGGCTGATGGCACACCTTTCCACGGTCACGGTGCAGGGAGGGGTCATGCATGGTTCTGTCACAATGTGGTTGTAGTGTGGGTGCTGCACTGTGGTGTGCATGTGTTGGTGGGGCACAAGTTGTTAGTGAATGTGCACTGTGGGACAGGGTGTATGCCATCACATGCATTTGCATGGTCTGCACAGTGGGGTGTGCACAGACATGGTGTGGGGCACACACTGTTGGGGTGAATGTTGTGGTGGTAGTGTGTTGGCATCCTGTTCACTGTACTGGACACTGATGCCTTCTCTGTTCCCTCACAGTGATGGGTGCCCAGCAGGCCATGACCCAGGTGGTTCCTGGAACAGCAGTACAGGAAGTGGAGGACAATGCTGCAGAGGTGAGGCCTTCAACATCAGGCATGGTCAGCATGCAGGATCTTGCAGTGGCATTGGTGGTGGGGACAGTGTGTGTCCACAGAACACAGACCAATGTTGGCTATGCAGGGTCATCATCAGAGGATGCAGCATACCTGGAGTCCATAGGTGGATTTGAGGAGGCACAGGTGGAGCACCTGAGTGGCGAGCAGATGGTGATACTCATCATCACCATTGACCATGGCTCAGAGGATGCAGAGGATGACATCACCCTGTAAGTGGAAGGGCCTGCCTTTGGTAACATTGTTGTGGGAACAGTGGGGGATGGTCACACGGCAGCATTGGGGGTGGGTGGTGCACAGCTGCATGGCACTGTTCACCCATGGCTGTCAGCCATGGGGTCAGCCAGCGTACCCCACTGGACATGTCCCGCCAGACACAGGTTGCAGTGCTGGCCCTGCAGCATGGAGCAACCCCTGCAGGTGCACATCTGCAACAGCAGCCTGCCCACCAGCAGTTACCACCACAGGCACAACCACAGCCACCCCTCATGCCCAATGGCAGCAACAACCTCCACCCACAGGGCAGGTCAGCGCCACTCACCCAGCACAGGATGGCCAGAGTGTATGGCCCATGCTCCAGGCAGCCCTGACATCACAGCATGCAGCCCAGCAGGACCTATATGAGTTCCACCATGAGGTGTGCCATGAGCTGCCACAGCTGTGGGACACTGTGGGCAATGCCCTTGCCCATGCTGAGCAGCAGGTGGAGGAGTGGGTGACCTACATCCTTGCCTCCATTGACCGTGGCTTTGGGGGCTCACAGCCACTGTGCTGGACCTCATGGATGTTCTGCAGGTGACACACACAGTGGGCCTAGAGGGTGCACTTGGTGCACAGTGCGCCACCGCCATGCATGTGCACTGTCATGCAGCCAGTGCATGCAGGGTGGGTGGCAGCTCTTCCACATCTGCATCCTGGTCATCTACAGTCATCCCGTGGCATCGTGGGTGCCCCCCTTCACACCTGTGCCTGCATCTTGGTGAGGCCACTGGTGTACCGCCCTCCCAACCTCACCACAGTCCACCCCAACCATGTCCTTGGCACAGAGCATGCCTGGCTCTGTGACATGCACACAGGGGGTGTGTCGTGTGTGGGGTAGCAGGCGCCACTGATGGGGTCCACCTCCCTGCATGGTGTGCCCATGTCCTACTCACATGCACATTCATGTACACTCACACATCCCCGGTCTTCTGCCCACAGACACACACCCTCACCCCATGTTCCCTCACATGCCACACCACCTATCAAAATGTGCACACCCTATAGCTGTGCACTTTGCACACCTGCGCCACAGTCACATCACACCAGTCAATGCAGCATGTCACTACATTGCACTGCACACATGTCCATCACCAGTGGGTTACACTGTGTACACTGTACTGGGTCTTCACTACTATTAAATGCACTGTTCATGGCATGTTTGTTGTATGTATTGTACTCACCATCCCCTCTGCATTAGTGTCTGGATGATGCTGCTCTTGTGTTCCAGGGCAGTTCGGGCTATGCCAGGATCCCGCCTCTCAAGTTGCTCTACTATCCCCCTGATCTCTTGCTCTGGCTCACTGTCAGACAGTTCCTCAGGTTCAGGTGCACATATTCCATGGCTGAGTGCCATGTTGTGTAGCATACAACAGGCTAGGATGATACGGCATACCTTCTGAGGGCTGTACTGTAAGGCACCACCTGAGTACTCTAAGCTGCAGAAATGCATCTTTAGCATGCCAAAGACCCTCTCTATGATTTTCCTGGTTGTGGTGTGTTCCTTGTTGTACTTTTCCTTGGCCACTGTTGCTGACCAGGGTACCAGTGTCAGCAGCCAGGGTCACAGGGGATAGGCACTGTCCCCTGTGGAAAGATGGCACCTGTTAGTGTTGTTGTCATGCTGTGTGGCCATTGCTGCTATGTTTCACCCCCCTACCCCCACTCCTTCCCTGGATAAAAGTGCCTGTCCCCACCTCTCCTATGCTGTTTCCCTGTTATGTCTGCCCATGCTCACTGGCTAGATTCCCACTGGGTATTCTGCCCTCCTCAAAGGCCTGGCACAGCTGGGACTGGTGCCATATGAGGGCATTGTAAGCACTGCCGGTGTACTGTGCGAAGACATTGCTGATGCACCTTGTTGCATCGCACACCTTCTGGCAATTGACGGAGTGGAAGCCCTTTCTGTTTACATATATGTCACTGCCATCACCAGGTGGTACATGGATGGGAACACGGGTGCAGTCAATGGCACTGAGTATGGCTGGTAAGTATGTAAGTAAGTACAGCAACTTGATAGTACTGCTGCATGGTTTCTCTGCACTCTGCTGCCATGGTGGAGAATACTATGACCTCACCAGCATGTGGCAGAAAAGCATCAAGGAACTGGATCAGGAGGCGTGAGGTGGCAGACTGCAATACCACAATGGTGTCCCCCATTGGGCGCTATATTGTCCCTGTGGCTAGGAAGTACATCACTGCCATCACCTTCTCCTCAACTGACATGGCATGGCTGTGTCTGGTGTTTGGCTGCAGCTGCACATGCAGGAGTTCGCATAACTGCCTCAACATTCCCCTGTCCATCCTGTCCTAGCCAATGATGTGCTCATTAGGCAGGGTCTCGAAGGAGACTCTGGGCTGGTACCACCTGTGTGCAGCATATCTGCTCCTTGGCCTGCATTGTGTGGGCCTTGTTGTGCCTGCTGTCTTTCCTCCTCCTCCACAACCTCCTTCATGAGGTGCAGCACTAGTGCATTACTGAATACTGCCATGCTAACTTCCTGGTAACTCCCTCCTATATAAATTGCCCTGGGATAAGACCTGCCTTTTATAGGCGGTAACTAGCACTATGCTACGTGCCGCACAATGCTGCCTTGCACAGCGCTATCCCTCTGAATATCCCATTGCGCTTGTATGCACGCACCCACCCCCTCACTTTGCCTTTTGCATACATTATAGCTTTGCCCGGCGCTGCTGCGGTTTGCGTGCATTATCTGCCCTTTTGAATATGGTGGTCCTTCTCTAATCCCATGCTATTCATGCACAAACAGTTTGCACGCTGCACAAAGCTTTGAATATCTGGCCCTTAGTGTCATTTCAAAGTCAAAAGTCACTTATGCTGTATGTGTTGTATGTGATGATTCTTGGTTCATTTAATGGACGACTGTTACTGTCTTTGAGGTAGTATTCTAATCATCACACATCATTATGTTATTACAAATGTCATTCTCTAACACTGTTCATTCAGTACAATGCTGCTACTTGAATTAGTTTCAAAATTCTTAACTTTGTATGGTTTGAATTTTTTTTTAAATTACAAACAGTGCCTACATTATCAATACATTGATTGATGCATCTGGCTATATGTCATAATACAATGGATACACAATATGCTGCTTCCTGATTGCTTGGTTGCCACTTCAAACAATATTGTTAACCCTCACCACAAGCAACAGGAGGAGGTGTCAGCCACCATGCAGATGCAGCAGAACCCATCTTTGAAATGAACTGGCATATAGGTGTCATGAACAAACAACATAGTAGGTGTTGTTAATCTTAACGTAACCCCCAATGTGTTGTGGTACATTGCTTACCTTGACTACAAGGTATGGCACATAACTTCATTCCACCCCCCACCCCTCCCCTCCCATCCTTGTTGCCAGGATGTTCCTGATAGACTGTTAACGTGATTTGTATTCATGGCTAGCTGTTCAATTGTGAAGGGAGGGTTGGAGGTTGGTTACCATAACAACCATCTGGAAGGATCATAACTAGAAAACAGCAAAGTAGTGCACATGGAAGAACTATTTTAATACAAGGTAAATAATACATTCAAAAAGTAGATGCTTATGATAAAAAAAAATTTTCAAACATAAATTGAACAGATTCCCATTTACTAAGCTTGATAATATCCTCCAGGGTAGGCGGTATTGGGAAATACTGGAGCTTCCAGGGACTATAAGACCATCTGCCTGTGGTGTTGGGCCTGATAACAGATGTGGACGGTCTGTTATTTTCCAATACTGCACAACCTGTTGGGCATTGTTGATTACTTATTACATTTTTGAGATATACTATTAATTATCGTAAGAAGTATACATACGTCCATGGTGGTGATCACAGAATTCAGGCTTCCCTGCCATGACCCACATATTGTACCATATGTCATACCAGTCCCAGTTCCTCCTGTGGACCTCACCGACAGGCTTGCTTTTGTAGAATGCCTGCCAGGTAAATTTCCACTTCCTCTTACACTCATCTGCTGATTTCTTGATGCCTTGCTCCCCTAAGGCATGGCCAACCTGTTAAAGAAAAATGACAGAAATGTTTTTGCAATACATACATATGTATTATGGTAGCACAGCAGTGCTACCATAGTTAGGGTTGAGGAGCCATTTACATGTTAAACCCAAAATTTTGCACCTTAATAACTTTGCAACCGTTTGACAGATTTGCCTGAAATTTTGAATACATTATCAAGACCCATATGCCTTGGGATCTGTCAAGTTTTGTACTGGTCACAAATACGGCTGTGGCGTTATTAAGCGTGATCTGCGTGTACGTTTATGCTTTTTTGGAATTCTATGGTCGCACCTACAGGTTGCACAGTTTGTGCAACCAGTCCAAATTCTTCAGGGAATGTGTGGCCAGGTCCCCAATGTGCCTTTTGAAGATTTTGTGAAAAAATATTAAACGGTTCAAAAGTTACTCAGAAAACAAGTTCCCATTATAAGTCAATGGGAAAAGTTAACAAAAAGTTTGACAATGTCGCAAATGCAGTTTTTACTTTCGCAAATGGCCCTGTTACTGTCACAAATCTGCCATTTTGTTTTCAGTTAGCAATCAGAAAAATGCTTGGCATTTAAAATGGGGACCCTCTAGCAACCTAATTCTTTTGTATTCACCTAGTCGGACCCTGAGGATGCTAGGCATGTCTTTATTTGGGGTTAAACACCCCAGAAATATGTTTTTCACATTTGTGGAAAAGTACTTCTGCAAGGTAATGTCGAACGTAATGACATCATTGTAATTAATCGCGAAAAGCTCGCAAAGTTCGACAGTACACAGGGTGTGTGAAAATAACAGCAATTCTTTGGAACTGTGCTGCAAAAGAACGGATTGGTTTTTTGGGCTGAAATTTGGAGGGAACACAGCCAAGATATCACAGATGTGCCTTTTGCTGGTTCAGTAAAAAATATTACTCGACGGCCAAGTGACGGCACTCCAAAATTTAATGTTTTATTTCCATAGGATAACATTACGGCGTCCGTTGCATTACAGGAATTGTTTGGCACTGTGCTGTGAAATAACGGTTTGGTCTTTTGGGCTGAAATTTGAAGGGAAGAAAGCCAACATCCAAGAGATGTGCCTTTTAGTGGTTTGGTGAAAAAATATTACAGGGAGCCAAAGTTATGCCACTCCAAACTTCTCTTTTTTTCCCATAGGATATCATTACGGCGTTCGCCATGTCTTTCAGGGCCCGTATCTCGGAAATGGTGCAAGATACAGACTTTTCGTCAGAAAAATTCTTAGCCCCCCCACCAGGGGCTAAGTATAAAACTAGCCAGGAAAGTCACAAATCATATGACTTTAAAACATTTTTTCTATGTCATACGGTTCCTGAGATATAAGCAATTTAGTATTCCAACTCCTCATTTTGTGCTCCGAGAGACAGTATTATACATACATTCTTTGTACTCACTGTCTTTCTATATGCAGATTTTTGGAAAAACTATTGTGTGTTTTTGTATAAGTGTTATCCTTAGTGCTTCTCTTTGTGGTTCTGTACCTGTTTCAGTAACTTTTTGTGTCTGTGCCATCTTGTGTGTTGCCGTTTGCATTTTTATTTGCACTTGTGTTTATGTAAATTTATGTATTTGTGTCTACAGTAGTGTTTATTTTTGTGTTGCGATTTGTGATACCACGCGCATTAACATTTGTGTTTGCTGACACTGTATTACTATGTGTGAAGACATCATGTGGCATGAGTGCGGGGCCCAAAAAGCTCCCCGCTCCCACTGCTGTATCACATTCTGTGTTTTACAGTGCTGTTTATGTTTGAGTTTTGCATGGTGGAACCATGGGGGCAGAAGGGCCCCGCACTCTTGCTGCTGTTTCACATTCAGTACTTTCCAGTATTGTTTATGTTTGTGTTTTCGGGTCCCACGCTCCCGTCACTGTATTACATTCAGTATTTTTCAGAATTGTTTATCTTTGTGTTTTGATTTGTGGTACCATGTGCATTAACATTTGTAGTTGTTGGCACTGTGTCACTCCCACTGCTGTATCACATTTAGTATATTTCAGTACTGTTTATGTTTGTGTTTTGTGTGGCGGAAGCATGGGGCCCAAAGGGCTCCACACTCCCGCTGCTGTATGACATTCAGTATTTTTTAGTGCTGTTTATGTTTGTGTTTTGTGTGGTGGGAGCACGGGGTCCGAAGGGCCCTGCACTCCCATTACTGTATTACATTCAGTTTTTTTCAAAATTGTTTATCTTTGTGTTTTGATTTGTGGTACCATGTGAATTAACATTTGTGGTTGATGGCACTGTGTTAGTATGTTTGAAGACATCATGCATTGGGAGCGTGTGGCCTGAAGGGCCCCATGCTCCCACTGCTGTATCACATTTACTATATTTCAGTACTGTTTATGTTTGTGTTTTGTGTGGCTCGGGACCCACGCTCCCATCACTAGCACATTTTGTATTTTACAGTACTGTTTATGTTTGTGTTTTGTGTGGCGAGAGCATGGGGCCCAAAGGGCCCCAGGCTCCCGTCACTGTATTACATTCAGTATTTTTCAGAATTCTTTATCTTCGTGTTTTGATTTGTGCTACTATGTTCATTAACATTTCTGTTTGCTGCCAGTGTGTTACTATGTGTGAAGACATCACGTGGTCCCTACCCCCCCGAGCAACACTGGCACACAGAGAGACAGATACACATGGAAGTAGGGGGGAGAACCAAGGTAACAGGAACAATTACAGACTTGCTGCATGTTAAGTGAAGAGCTACAGGCAAAGAAGGGTGATGCAGATCAGTTGTACACCTCCCTGATTACAGGTAAAGTGTAGTTAGCACAGTTGTCACTTGAATGGCCTCAGCCAGGGAATGACTCTTCAAACTGTGACACCAGGTACTGGATCCTCAGTAGAGACCTACAACAGAGCTGAGGGTATGGACATCAATGGTAGACATCAGTGATTGCAGGGACACTCAAGTTAGCACAGTTAGTGTTTGTGTTGGCTCAGACAGGTAATACCCCAAAAAAAATGTGTACTGCATCATGAGTACTGATGCACAGCAAGACTGAGGCAATCGACATCAATGGTACACCTCTGTAATTGTTGGTATACACAAGTTAGCACACTTAGGATTTCTATGGCCTCACACAGGCAATTTCCCCATGCAGACCAGTTACCGGTCCTGACTGTAGAGCCACAACTGCAAGTCTTTAGGTAGAATGTAACACAGCTCTCTACATCAGGTAGTGCACTCTGACTGTAGAATGACAGTAAATGTAAGCATGGTACATGCTAGTTAACTTAGTTAGTAATTACAGGAGATCTGTAACTCAATGTCTGAACACCTAGCCCACATATTGCACATTGAGTTGAGAGTACAGAACAAAAAAAACATGGATGTGAACAGTGTGATGGGGGAACTGCACTTCCACACCACTTGTTGCATCCTAAGTAAACAGCCACAGGAAAAGATAGGAAATGTACATCAGTTGTACAGCTCTCTGATTACAGGAATAGTCCAGTTAGCACAGTTGTCACTTGAATGGATTCAGGTAGGCAATGTGTCTCCAAACATGAGAGCAGGTACGACATTGTAAGTGGAGAAACACAACACAGGTGAGGGAATGAACATCTTAGTGGAGGCACACAACACAGTTCAGGGTTTGTACATCAATGGTACACATCACTGATTGTGGGGATACTGAAGTTACCTCAGTTAGGATTTGCATGGATTTAGGCAGCTAGAGATGCTGCGCCTTTGAAAATTTGTAGTGCATTATGACTGGTTATCTATAGGAACAATAGGGGACTGGAGATCAATGGCACACCTCTGTAATTGTAGGTACAGTGAAGTTACCACAGTTAGGAGTTGTATGACGTCAGCCAGGGAATTGCAGTAGACATAGCAGTTACTGCACCCTAAGTGTTTAGCCACAGCTGCATAGTGTTAGGTAGTGATGTCCGACACCTTGCTACAGTAATCACTGCATGCTGAGTGAAGAGACACAGGAAAAGTAAGTGCGTTTCAGACTTTTTAACACTCTTAGGAATTATGGGAAGTGTGATATGCAATGTGCCACATTGTAGCCTATGTTGTTGATACTGAGTGGACAGCATAGCAAAAAAACAGTATACGGACACATAGTTGTGGTACTATTTGTTGCAGTTGATTTGCATGCTTACTAGAAACAACAGTTACATTCTAATGTCATTATGCTATGTTTCAGTAAAAACTCAACACAGGTGGTTATGTTTTAAAAAGATTTATTGTCAATTGGTGAAACTGAAAAAGGGCTAATTAAGATTGTATTTATTTTACAAAATCAGTCTCACAATACAATCCTTGCATGTGTGTAATCATTGCTTGGAATATCTCTAAATGTGTCACATTTATAGCAACTAGGTTATATGAAATGGAACAAGTATGTACATATTGTAATACAGCATAGAAAGAAGGTAGCATAAGAAGGTAAGTTGGTCTATTAAGTGTGATTGTGTTGCAGGGTTCACATCTTGAGGTAAAGTGTCGACTATCCATGCTGTGTTCTCCCATCTTCTGTTGGCATGCTTGTTATGTTCTTTCTATGCATATAGCTGGTTCTTTAATAGCTGGTCACTGTCTTTAATGAGGTGATCTGTTTTAACACAGAAGTTTAAGTGTTCACTACTGTTTGTGGGAAGAAGTGCCTTCTGACATTACTCCTGAACTTGTGACCCTGAAGCTGAAGCTGTGGCTGTTCATTATATATTTTCTACTGAGGTTGAAGAGATTTTGGTTAACAATATTATTTATATGTATTAAGTAGTTGAATTTTCTAATTATGTGTCATCCATTAGTTGTGTCCTATATTAATAAAGGTATGTCAGGAGCTTCTAAGCAGTGATTACACACATGAAACAGTAATGTTTAGTTGTTATTGTGTGACTGATAATGTGTATGTTCCTGGGGTGGGTGAAAAACCAGATGCTAAGTGTTCGAGTAATAGAATATAACAAAAATCTAATTTCAGTGTCATTAGATAACTGGTATGTTCAGTTAAATATTTAAAGATATGTCACTGACTAGGCACATATGGAAAATTCCCACCCAACCCCTCAATAGAGGCGATCATAAATATTGTCAGGAACAGGTATGAAGTGCGTTGTGATAAGTAACATTGTCTGATTTACAGTTGTCAGTCTTTTTACCATAGGTTACAGTTACTTGTATGATAAGTACAAAAAAATGTCATATTATTACAGGTACGATATACATTTCTTTCAATTGTTATATTGGTTTCTATGTTAGCTCTGAACTAGTAAGTACAAAAATATGCATGGTACGCTGTTTTTATCAAAGATATGGTTCATTGAACTTAATCAGTATAGTATTGTATTATATGTTAAAGATTCATTTTTTGTTCACTCTTATAGTAATACTTTAACTAGAACAATAAAAGTAGTTAACAACAATGGTGTGATGGAATAAGAATGTAAATATTATTTACATGTAATTACAAAGGTATGTCAAAGTCAGTTGATAATAAGATTCAATCGTTCAGTATTTACACTTGCTTAATTTAACTTGTTGCATTATGACTAACGAGTGTTAATTTTACATATGTACAGTGACAGTATAACAAATAAAGCAGGCACAGTTCAACACTTGCATGGTGAACAAATGATGCTGTTGTCTACATGTAAACAGTTAATAGAGAAAAAAAATGGTGATAGACAATTTGTGACAGACTGTACCCTTTAGTGAATGAGACATGTGTTGCACAGTTATTTAAGATGATAAGTGAGAACTTTTGTTTCTGTGCAGAGAGAAAAAGTTAGAAACTGGCAACAACTTCTTGTTATGTATGGGTATGATACTGCTACAAGAAAATATATGTACAGAAGAGGAGAGCCAGGAAGGCCTCTGTTTTGAGATGTACAATCTTTGATAGACATGTAAGCATGGTTTCTCTAGTGACTGTGAACACTGTTGGCGCCAATTGAAGCCACTACAACAATTTCCATGTTGTCACTGATCCACACAAGATCTTAGATGTCATAGTGCATGAAATGTCTCTGCCAGTACAGTGTTTTGTTGATATGCTACACTCTATTGAGAGTCGTAGATTGTAAACAATTTTACTGACCTACGACTGTTACTGTTACAAAGTAGTCATTTAAAAAATGCAACATGTTATGTCCTATTCTTCTGAAATATGAAGGTCATCATAATTCTTCAATATTAGAAGATATGCATTTTTTAAGTGCCGTGGCAGTCTTTGTTTAAAGCTGCTTGTAGAGTCATCACACTCTACCCATCCACTTCTGTACCTTAGTAAACAAGTGTAATGGCCAGAATGCATGGAGTGACCATGGTGATAGACTATACTGTGAGTGTCAAACACTGATTGGTTAAAAACTATTCTACCAGCTGTGTAATCTGTGATAGGAGTGTCAACTCTGAGCCCGTTGGAGTCAAACCTGTGCAACATAAGCAACAGATATTGAGATGAACTCCTGAGATGTATGGACTGAGTGCATCTGCCTCCACACCTTCTACAGGAGTGACCACATTGAGCATTGGTGAATAGCTATCGAAATTTGACACTTTTGGCTTGAGGGACAAAAAGAGTAATCCATAGCATGTCTTCTGTGGTGTCACGCTGTGAATGGCCACATGAAACACACACATATTTGGTTACATATGACACTGTGAAGTACTGGCACATTGGAGTGCCGTCTTCATCCAAGTTGTTTATGATAGCCATCATAAACTCATTAGTGTCTTGCTGTATGTCAGCAGCAAATGCACTACATCCGTCATATGTACCTAACACCTGTCGTAGTGGTGTTAGACTGGTCAGAAGTCATGTTGACAATCTGCTTCAATGTGTTTGATAGGGGATTGTCTTGTGAAGCAGGTATTGCCTGCACAAAGTGTGGCATGTGAAGAAAAACTTGCATAGCTGAGTTAGCATAGCAGTTCACTCTAGTGCTGTTGTCAAAGACTGGTACAGCAGCTACACCAACTGATTTCTGATGAATTGCTGGCTCTGAATGTTTAGTTGCAGTTGTGACCTTTGTTGAACTCTTTTGAGTTGAATTACTTCTGGAAGCTTGTGGCTGTTTGGTGACAGCTGTAAATTTCAGTGAACGATGTGAGACAGTCAGATATGTAAACCCCAGACCTGCAGCAACTACTCGTGGAACCCCCCTCGAGAGCTTCCTCCTGGGCGTAGATCATCTTGACACTAGGAGGTAACTCACCTCCAATTGCAGCACCCTTGTGAAGGGTGATAGCCCGTCCGACACGCTACGCACGTCGACTGCCCCGCCCACCCTGGCTCGGCATTTCCTATATAGGCTCAGACTAGTGACATCACTTCCTGTCACCCCTTTTAACTAAGTCCCCATTTCTCCATTTGCAGGTTATACCTGCTAGCCACTAGAGGGTCCCTCTGTCCTCTCCTCCACTACCTGTACTTCCCTCTCACTTCTGCTGGTCTCTCTTCCTGCTCAGGCCACTTCTCTCCCCTCCCCTTTCACCTGCCTCTGCCCACTCCCCTCCTTGTGCCCATCTCTCTGGCTAACCCAATGCACCTCCCTGGCCCTACTGCTTGCCCTCACCTAGCCTGCTACTTGCCTAGTGTCCACTAGGAATCACTATTTCAACCCCGTTTTCTGGCCCTATCATAGCCCACGGTGCGCCGCCTAGTACCTGGTGCCCTGCTCCCAGCTAGGTCCGAGCCCTTCTGCCCTACCAGGGTTTCGAACCCTGCACCCTGCCCACCAGAGGCCGTGGCAGTACCACTACTCCAGAGTGGTATCTATGCTATCTGAAGGGCAACTCATTCACTTGTAATTCCCTACCCGGCTTCAACAGGGTTTCATGACTGGTCACCTCTACCTCACATCTGACATAATGACATCTTCTATGACCCTGGCACTACTTCTGTTCTCCTCCATTTTACTATCCCTCCTGACACCTCTCCCCTCATGTCCCTACCCTTACCACCCCTCTACTGCCATTCCTACCCCCTTCTCCTGCCCCTCTAAGTCCACTGCTTCCCTCCCAGCTATCTCCTGGTCCCATTACCCCTCCCCTCCTCCCATCATACTCCTTTGGTTGCCTCCTTGCCTCTCTCTCCTTCTCCTGCACCTACCTCCATACTGCCCACTCCAGCTACTGCCCCACCCACCGTAAGCCTAAATCACAGCCCCTTCGCATGCTACACTGCCACCTTACCATAGTACTACTCCTCCTGGCTGCTGGGGATATACACCCTAACCCCGGCCCAGCCTGTACCCCTGGCCCTGCTCACCACATACCAAACCCCTCAGACAGGGCAAACTCCGTCCCCCATCCTAGCCTCCTCCCCCGGGACCTGCGTCTTCTCCATCTAAATATCCGTAGCCTAGCCCCTAAGCTCGATCAGCTCCAGGTCCTAGCTGTTCACCACTCCCCTGATATAATCATCCTTTCTGAGACCTGGCTAAAACCTAGCCTACCTGATAATAATTTCACTATTCCAGGGTACAATATCATATGGCAAGACCGACCCTCCAGAGGTGGTGGGGTGGCTATCTACATCAGTTCAGCCCTCCACTTCACTGTTTCCTTTACAAAAACTGTACCCAAAACTAATGAGATTTTGATGGTAAAACTGTCCCCCCCTCCTCACTACCCATCTTTGTGGCTGGCATCTACTGCTGCCCTGGCACGCCAACCACTATAGTCACCGACCTGCTGGGCCAGCTGTCCTCCCTTGCCCAATCGGGCGAATTTTATGCTATGGGTGACTTTAACCACAACTGGCTAGCATCCACTTTCAACAAAACCCAAACCGAGTTAACTGCTCTTAACCTCTATCAAACAATTACCGAACCCACCCGCTCTAACCTTAAGTCCAGTAATTACTCACTCCTCGACTGGGTGCTTACTTCCCACCCACACCACGTCGTCAGCTCTGGTCTTCTCCCTGATTCCATTAGCGACCACCACCTTATCTACTTAGTCCGCAAAATCCACAGAGTCAAATCCCCTCCCAAATTTATACTCCAGCGTTCCTACAAATCCCTCAACCTCTCCCCCCTTCTGGATGATCTTCACCACTCTAATTGAGTCCCAAGCACAAACCGCTCTAATATGGACTCAGTCCTTATACACTTCCAGAACACCTTCCTCTCCATCTGGGACAAACACGCCCCCCTACGACGGGCTAGAGTCCACGGTTCCCACCTACCCTGGGTCACTCCCGAGCTGATTGCTTGCCAACAAGCCCGTGACAAGACCTGAGTGTAACTACAAATCCTCACTCTCTCCAGTGACTTCACCTCCTATCGCATGCTCCGCAATAGGTGCACCAAGGCCATCCGCCTAGCTAAGTCTGAATATTTTAATAACACACTTAATGCTAACCTTGGTAGACCTTCCAAATTCTGGAAAGTCATTGGCTCCCTTTTTTCCACTCAAACAGTTAACCCTCCACCTCTTCTCCTTGCCAAGGGTTCTCTCCTCTCCAATCACCTGGAAGTCGTCACTGAGTTTAATTCATGTTTCACTACCTGTGCCCATGCCCTCCTTGAAGCCCTTCCACCTGCAATTACTCTGTCTCCTCAGTCTCCTATCCCCCACCTATCTGGCAAGAACCCCTTCTCCTTTCGACCCATCTCCCCCTCTGAAACCTTAGATGCCCTCTGCGTCCTAAACCCTTCCAAAGGCAAATCCCCTGATGGTCTTGACAACAACCTCCTCTTCTTATCCGCTCCCGCTATCGCTACCCCCCTCGCAGCCCTTCTAAATCTTTCCTTCAGTACCGAGTCACTCCCCTTCCCATGGAAGCATGCCACTGTTCTACCCCTTCCCAAAGGTGGTGACCCCACCTCTGCATCCAACTACCACCCCATCCCCCTCCTCCCCACCCTTCGCTGAACTCCAGGAACACCTTGTGCTTTCCCAACTCTCCCACTTCCTCACAGATACTAACTTCTTCACCCCTTTCCAGTCTGGGTTCAGAAAGCACCACTCCACCACCTCCTACCTCCTCAGACTCACTGACCACATACTCACTGGGATGGACAAAGGGCTAATCACCGCTGCTATTTTTATCGACCTAGCAGAAGCCTTCGACACCGTATCCCATTTTCTTCTACTATCCTGCCTTTCTGGAGCTAGTTTAGCTGAATCCGCCATAAACTGGTTCAGTGCCTACCTTCTAAATAGATCCCAATCCACTAAAATAGCGGACCACATCTCCCCCCCATTACCTCTGGCGTTCCACAAGGCTCAGTTCTCGGTCCCATCCTCTTCTCCATCCTCCTAAATGACTTGCCAAACTCCTCATCCTCTTCCGCCATTCATATGTATGCAGATGACACAGTCTTCTTCTCCTCCGGTCGGACCCCCGAAGAAGTCACTTCCAAACTTCAAACTGATTTCACTAAAATCCAACTCTGGTTCAACTGCAACCAACTCTCCCTAAATGCTAAGAAAACCAACTCTATGATTTTCGGCACCAGACAGCGCCTTTCCAAACTCACCTCCCCTCTAAGATTCCACACTCTGAATAACACGGTCCTTGAAGAAGTATCCTCCTTCAGGTACCTCGGGGTTTGGCTCAACCGCTACCTCTCCTTTTCTACCCACATCGATAACATCATTTCCAAACTGTGCCCTAAACTTGGTGCCCTCTATAGAAACCGCACCAGTCTCCCTCTTCCTGTCAGACGCGAAATTGTTCTGAAAATGATTCTACCCTCCTTCGACTACTGTGATGTAGTTTACAGTTCCACGCACAGACCACCCTCGCCAGATTAGACCCCTCTTCAATGCTTTTTGCCACTTGCCTCGACACCCCTCGTTCACATCACTGCCGCTTTATCGATTCCTATCCCTACCTTCTCTGTGTAATCGGCACCTAATTCATTGCGCTAAATTCACTTCTAACTTCTGGCTCGGTTCCCTCCCTCCTATCTTGCATCTGCCTAGCCCCACCCACCCCTCACACGCCTCAGATCCTCTGACCCTAGATTACTATTATCCCATGCTGTAGGACCACCACCGGCCAATCTGCCTTCTCCTACCTCTTCCTAAACTCTGGAATGGCCTACCACCCAGATCCATCATTCTTCATCCAAGCTCTCCTTTCCTATGCCCTCTCAAACTTCCTGGCACCTAGTTGCGACTGCCCTGACCACCCTCTGGGTTGGCTCCTCCCCACTCCCATTGTGCCTGACCAGCGGCCTGGCCATGCCTAATTGTCTGGCTTATATCGTACCCCCGCACACTTATACTCCCCCTACTCTCTCCCCTTCACTCTTTCCCTCCCTTCCCCTCATCCTACTCAACCTAAGCTCCCCATCTCCACTCCCCCTCCTCACCTATACCTCTGCCCTTCTCACCTACATTTCCTTCCCCTCTATCTCTTCCCCATATTCACTCCAAATCCTCCCTCTTTATGTGTTGCATCTCTCTGAAGCTCAACCTCCACTACAGTCATTCAATACCTGCTATTACTACCTCTGTTCTGTAACTTGCACTTATGCACTTCTTGTGTTTGCCTCGAAGCTTACCCTTGTATTGTATACCTTGCCTTATGATCATGTCCTGTACTGTTCTTCCTCATTGTGAATCCATAATTGTATACCTGTACTTACTGTGTCCGCTGTACTGTACTGCCTTTGTATAAGTTCAGATGTAATCCCTCCCAACTATGTACTTTTCCCATATTATGCTACTGTGAGTTCAACTATTGTATGTATACCTGCCTCCTTTGTAACCCCCCCAGGTCGCACCGTGAGATGAGCATTTCTTGCTCAGCGTGCTTTTCCTGGTGAAACATTTTCAATAAATAAATAAATAAATGTAGGCAGTGGTATTAAAGAAATCTGTGGCTGATGTACAGTACGTAACCTGTTGTACTCAAGAATACATCGCTTATCAGCTCATATCTTCTGAGGTGCTAGAGATATAATGTGCAACCCAGAAAGACTGCGGACACATGAAAGTGCCATGTAGCTCATGCTATCCTTGAAAATGTATGTTCCTATGTCCACCATTGCTGAATCCAAGCTCAAGCCCTGAGATTTGTGAATAGAAACAGCATATGCAGCATGTATTGGAAACTGTTTCCTGTTTACGTAGATATCCTTAAATACCTGGAATTTTACGCAAGTGCGTTCTATGTGTACAGGCTGTTCCATGTTGTCAAAGTGAACTACGAGTGTCTCAATGTATGTCTTCTGGACATTGTAGACAAAGTCAGTGATGTTTCCCATGGCTCCATTTACCACGCCTCGTTCAAAATCTAGGTTACATCGTAGCATGATACGTGCATTCCTAAAAGTGTAAGAACAGCTTCTAGGCCAGCTGTGCGTGAAACATCTGACTTGAGTTCACTGAGTTGTTCAGTCATCTTTGCTACTAGGTTACGACTAAGAATAACACCATCAACTGCATCAACAGCATGGAGAGTTAGAATTTCTTGGTTTTCTGTCTGCAGCATAACATTGTTGAACTCAGTGCATTTCTTTAGTCATGGCATAAGGCACACTATGTGTGTTCCTGTAGAGTATACATCACTGAAAACATTGCATGCTGTTTCTATGGATGCCGTATGTACTGTGATTCTCCGATCATTTAACATAGCAACATGTTCTGGTGATAGGGAACCTGTACGAGCTCCATCTAAAAGTGATTTGTAAGCCAGATCACCACTTTGGCACATGTTCTCACACAACTCAACATAGGTAAATAACTCCCAAATGTTATAGCCTGCAATGCAGCCGAGAATATTCTTAGCTTGCTTAGCAGTTAGAGTTGTAAACACATGCTCTGCATTAACTGGTGCAAGCTGTAAAAGGTCTCCCAAAACAACAATACTTTTGCCACCAATGGTACTCCATCGTCAGTACCTAAGATCTCCTGCAGACGTTGATGAATACAGGCAAGCATGACATTGGAGACCATGCTGATTTCATCAATGATGAACAACTTCATCTTTGTGAACATGGAACGGAGCTGAGATGCAACCTCAAATGACAGTTTACGACATTCTCCAGTTTTGCCATGTTCCACTGGCAACATAAAGAGACAGTGTAATGTAACTTCACCAATGTTGTATGCAGCTAGTCCTATTGGAGCACTAACAGCAACAGACATTGATGACCCTGTCAGGCCCCGTATTTCAGCAGTGATAACTTCAATAAGGAAACTCTTTCCTGTGCCAGCTGAACCGCTAACAAAGATTAGTAGTGGCTTATAGTCACGACAGTCACATTTTTTTGTTTCATGTAGTAGACCATGTTGGACAGCATCAACTACTTGAGAGTGAACTGCATACTGCTGCTGATTTAGTCTTTCTCTCAGGTCAGTTGGGTTGACAGTGGAATGTGTTCCATGTTCCATGGCTGTCTCAATTTCTGAGATTAACACTTCTGGGGCATTTAAAGGCAGAGGTTGACCTAGAACAGCTTGTCCTTCTGGATCAAGGTTGTCTTGTGAACTAACAGGAGTGTCTTCCTGAAGTTGCTGCTCTGCCTTCTCAAGCTGTTCTTTCTCAGCCTCTAGTCTCTGTATGTATGTGTCTGAGTGTTCAGTTTTGAAAGTCTCATAACTGAGATTGAATTGTTCCTTGAATGTATCACAGTCACCTTTTAATTCAGACTCACCTCTCCAGGGTCTAAATAGGAATAGGAGAGCAAAGCAGTAATGTTCTCTGCTCTCCAATGTACCTAGATGCAATTTGCAGTGGTCTATGAGCCATGGCTTGTGTCAGACAGCCATCCACTCCGTTCACCTTGTAAATCTGGCATGTTGAGTCAGGTGATATATCTGCCGTTTAGTCATACCACTTAGCCACCTGAAAGAGACACATATCATCCATGTTGTTGTGTCTACGGGGGTAGTATGTGTCTATCAGGTTATTCTTCAAGATGTGTTTTGAAGGAGGACTATTGGCAGCGAGTTCCTCAATTTCGGCATGGGGAATCAGTACATGTTTATGTTTCTATTTGTAGTTCACACTGTGAAACTGGACAGCGTCAGACTTCCCGTACAGATGTGTACCCCTTAAATGGTCACTGGCTTCATAAGCTCCTCATTCTCTGTGTGAAAGAGTCTTCAAGCCCAATGACCAGAGCTGAGATGTCAGGCTTCTGCTTGAACTGGCAATATCTTCCCAAAGATCTTGCAAGCTAGTCTGCTCATGTTTGGTTATGTACAAAGTCACGTACCACACCAGGGCCAATGAGTTATCAGCCACAAACTTAACATCTATGTTAGCTTGCCACATTAGTAGAAGAGTTGGGTTGTAGTCATTGATGTACACCTCTTTCTCATCTCTGGGTAACTCGTATACCCTCTTGGTTGATTTTGCCTTCAAGTGGTGTCTCATTGCTGAGAAAAGCGAATTCATGGAACCATCCTGTCAAACTCATATAGGAAATCCAAAGCGACATTGTGTGTACCAATTAGATTTGTTCTTTACTACTCGCTGGCAGTATTTTGCACAAATATGTCACTGGAACTTTTGAACCAACTTCCATAGTGTAGGACTGTCATACTTGTCTGGAATGTGACAAGTGATATATTTCTTGATGAATGCTAGCACTTGTGCTGCTTCATGTTCACCTATGCATGGTGCATCCTTGCTCCACAACAACATATGGATATGATGGGCACCCCGTGCTTGATACTCCGTCCTCCAAAAGTAATACTCCACAATACCAAGAGGTGGATTGTCCTTTGACAATATGAAAGTCAGAAAGTCATGGAACTGCTTGTGAAAATGTCTTATAACAGACACAGGATCAAGTGAACACATTTCTCTGACAGTCATTGATGAGATGCAGTCAACATCAGAATTTGCCCACTTCAACAGTTCAATGAGCTCGTCCCAGGCATATTCAGCACAATTGTGACAAACCATGTGGCTGCACCATACTCTTGTAGCATTGTCATCACTTCGGAGTGTCTGCGATACCAATATTCTTTGGTGCCTCAAAGACTTGAAAGTATGGAAGACAGATTGACTTGCACATTTTCATCTTTCTGCTTTAATTTCTCTAGAAATTGAGCAGCTGTTATTCCCTCTAGTGGAGTTGTGAGACGAATAGTATGTGCAATAGATGCAGACAGAATGCTAAGTTCACTCTCCCAGAGGAGATGAAACAGGTACTGTATGTTACATCTGAATTTGCCATCTTTACTGAGTGTACGGCTAGTGTGGTACTCAGCACCCTGTACACACACTTCTCTTTCATCTAGATGTCCACCTGACCCTTTGGTGAATAAGTCTGGGAAACAGCATGCTTCTAGTGTTGCCTCCCAAATGCTGACAGGCTCACCTTCCACCTGTTTCATTTGACAGAGATCAATGTTGTCTCCTACTGGATCTCTGCCTTGTAGTGGGTGAATTGTGTACTGTTCATACACATTGTCACTTCCCTGTGCACTGACCTTCTCAATCATTGGTTTATGTTCGACAGACAGACTAGTCATGTGATCTATGTCAAGGTCTGTATAAATGGGATTGCTACTCTTTAAATAAGTAAGAGCAAGCTGTACCTTCTGTATGTTGACAACATCTTGCCAGATGACCTTGGACTTTGTTGGAACACCATTTACAAGAATCACCAAACTATTTTCCGTAGAAATTGCTTCCACATTTTCCTGTAGAGGAAGTGGGAGATACATCACAGAACCCTTTAGAGATCTAACAAGTTCTTTCTGTGGAATGTTCCATGTCTTTGTGTTCAGATGTAGAATGGTTTGAAATGGTTTCATTGTCTGAATTAGAATGCGTTCAAACATATTCAATGTTGAAATCTTGCTTGGTGTAACATGTGCCTCCATATTATTCAACAGTGACCTTGGTAGCAAAATGTTATACTTTAGTTTGGAGAAACAGTGTTTGCACAGCAGAACGCTGTTTTGTAACTGAAAGTCAGTTTTCATCTGCAAAAATGCTGAGAGACGGAACCACATGTCATTGTATGGTGACAAGGTTTCCAGGTCCACTGTGACTGTTTGTTTACTGTAGCACAGACAGTCACATGACACACATACAGAGTCAAACTTCCTAGCCTTTGCCAGCTCAAATTTTGCTATTTCTTTTCCATACTGTCTCAGTATGTCAGTTTCTAACACTGAAACAGATGTTTCAGCAGAACTTGCTGACTGATAAAAAGTTGTGTCTGGTACAGAAGTTAGGCATTGCAGCTGTTTGAGAAATGTGATGGCATCCTGCATGTCACCTGACTGCAATAAGTCATTTAAACAAGTGTACTGATTGACAACTCATCGGACTTCATATACTCTGTATACAGTACAAAGTTTTGCATGCCTGTTTGATGAACTCCAAGCATCCGCATGTTGTGAAAGACACTGTCACAAACACCACTATCGAGGCATGCTAGTGAGTGACTCATAAGTCCAATATGTGGATGGATTTCACAATGGTCAATCTTGTTAAACAGTTTATATCTTTCTTTGTGATCTGTTATCACAAATAAGTTGAAAAACTGTTCAACTTTTTCAAATGACAATTGCCTACGGTTGCAGGTGTTATCACATGGCCATGACAGACGTGTCATTTATGGGACACAGTGGTTGCATCAGTCATCATCTGTGTCCATTGCTGTGTCATCACAGACACTGAACACATTGACCAGCTTACCGGGCTCATCAATGATGAAGTTGCTTTCTTTTTTCTGTGAATAATAAGATTCTTCCCAGAAGCACGCCTCTGAGTGCTGTGTGTGCATCCAGTGACCTGTGAATACATCACAGAAATTGTGCACAGTCAAAGAAGGATACTGTTGTAGCCTTTTTTAATGTCATACACAACTTTTCTGAATAGTTCAAGCACATGAGACATCTTACGCCATAAACGTTGAAGAACAAATACTGCTCTGTTAACAAAAGTGCATACTTTGAGATGCAATTTCATCAAAGAAAGATGACTCTTTGTCTTTTTGCGCTCATGTCTCATCACAGCAGCAATAAGCCTGTCGATCTTAACTTTACTTGCTAGTGATCGAAAATACTTTTGCTTTCTCAGATGAAAATCACCAGGTGTGAGTTTACGGCATTGTTTAGAAGGTCTGTTGATGGTTGCTGTTGTAATAGTTGTGCTTCGTTTGAGAGATCTACACAACTGTTGCACAGGTAAGCATTTTTTACTTGCTGTTGGGCAAGTATGTGCTTTTGCTGTGGAGTGAGTTGTTGTAAAACTCACTGTTGCAGTAGAACTCTGTTTTCTTTTATGTTCTGAACTCACAGCAGTGTTTTTTTTTATCATTCTTAAGTAACAGTGAAGTACTATGATACCTATCTAGTTTTTCTATACATCTATGTCTATATTTAGTAGGCATCTTTCGATATGTTAGTTCACAGTGGCAGTCAGCAATCTTACAGAAGTATCTGGCACCTGTATAAAAGACAGAGAAAAAGACAATATTAGTATATGCATGTGTTGATGCCTTCTAACATTGTACATTGAGACAGATGATTTCAGTATAACATCTGTTTTAAAAAAATAAAATGTTTTAATCACATTGGTTGTTCACATTGTTACAGTTTTATTTTAATTCCTGTTAGATTGTCTTGTATAGCATTATCACTATAGCATATGGATTTTGTTCTGTATGATTTCACTGTTCAGTAATGCACAATTAGTGTTATTCTGAATAGTGATTTTTAGCTAATGTTGTTACACTGCTGGTAAAACAATTACTTTATTTACAATCTTTCTGTTAATGAGTAACACATTAATAAGTCAACTTTACACACTTAGCTTAAGTTAGTGCATTTGCAATATTTTCTTGTCACATTCTCAACATTGGCATTTTACCACACCTTCTTGTGAAGTATACAGCTGTCATTTTTCACATCCTTGCTGAAATGTTTTTCCTTTGTTCCAGTGTAAAGTGGCACAGCCAGTGTGTGAAACCAGTGTTTGGATCACATTGTGGAAATGACAGTGATGCTGTTCATGAGCAGAGGTACGAAAATGACTATGTAGAAAATTTGGTGATAATACTCTGTAAAATGACTGTTTTACGAGTGTGCGTATCAACTGCACAACACACACTCATAAGTCAATGCATATGCAGTACTTTCATGGCAGATTCTCAACATTGGCATTTCACCAATCCTTCTTGTGAACCATACAGCTGTCATTTTTCATATCCTGCCCGAAATGTGTTTTCACAGTTCGGCGCAGAATAGCACAGTCCCTATGCAAAATCAGTGTTTGGAGCAAATAACAAAAATGACAGTGACACTGTTCATGAACAGAGGTCCTAAAATTACTATGTTGAAATGTTGGTGTGAATAGTCCATAAAATTACTGTTTTACGGGTGTGCATAGGAACTGTGCAACGCACACTCATAAGTTAGTGTGTTCGTGCTATTTTAATGCCAGATTCACAACATTGACATTTTTCCACAGTTTGTTGTGAACTGTACAGGTGTCATTTTTTCATATCCTGCCCAAATTGTATTTTCGCAATTCCGGCGCAGGATGGCGCGGTTGCTGGGTGTAATCAGTGTTCACAGCACATAACAAAAATGACAGTGACACTGGTCTTGAGCAGAGGTCATAAAATGACTGTGTTGAAAATTTGGTGACAAAACTCCATAAAATGACTGTTTTGTGAGCGTGCTTAACAACTGCCAAACAATGCATTCCCGCAAGTCTGTTGCACGGTGACATACTCGCTGAACAAAATCACCTTTTGGGGCACATTCACAAAGTCACAACACTATCTGTCTCCACTTGTGACACTGCCAATGCAGTGTGATAATGTTCGTCATTGAAAAATTGCTTGTTTTTGCCATAAACCATCAAATTCTGTTGAAAATTGAAAATTTTGGAAAAGTGTCGTGTGCATGAAAGTGTCGCAAAAGGTAGTATCGTGCATTCGACAGTGTTGCAAACAGTGATGTTGTGCATTCGACAGTATCACAAAAGTACTGTTGAATGTTCAACAGTGTCGCAAAAAGTACTGTTGCGCATTCGACAGTGTCGCAAAAGTACTTTTGTGCATTCAACAGTGTCGAAAAAGTAGTGTTATGCGTGCGAAAGTGTAGCAAATTTTTTACTTGGGAGTGGAAAGTGCATTCATTATCGAATCAGATCTGATTGTTATTTGATTGACAGCTCATTCTGCCAATGTTATGCTAGATTTGTCAGACCATGTGAGACAACCAATCAGAGACAGGCAACACTGAAGAAGAAGTCAAGAGCAGCCATCTTAGTTTACACTGAGTGACAGCATATTTCAAACTGTAAGTACATTATATTTTATAAAGCATTTTTCTAGTATGATAAAAAGTGTTAGTAACATGTAAATACTATTAATCAAAATGTTTTTAGTGCTGTATTTGATTATGTTGCTTGTTATAACCTAAGATGCTGCATTCTTTAGGTAAAACTGTTTAAAGTCAGATAGTAGTTTAATACTTACTTGTACAGATACAGCTGCAAATGGAGGGAGATAGGAAGCTGCATGTGGACCCATTAACAGAAGCACTCTGGAGAGGTGGGTCGATCCCAGTCCTTTCACAGAAGAAAAGGTTCTGAAAGAACTCCTAAAACTGAAGGTGGACAAAGCAATGGGGCCAGATGGAATTCACCCCAGAATTCTAAAAGAATTAAGCAGAGAACTAGTGACACCACTGACTACCCTTTTTAACAAATCTTGGTAGGATGGTGTGGTACCTGAGGACTGGAAGAAGGTGGATGTGATTCCCCTTCACAAAAGTGGGACCAAGACCAAGGCAGGAAACTACAGACTTGTCAGTTTGACCTCTGTGGTAGGGAAAGTGATGGAATCACTTCTGAAGGAAAGAATTGTTGAGTACCTAGAGACCAATGGGGCACAGGACCCTGTGTGGGGGGTTCACAGACAAAGACCCTGAAGAAAACATGTCCCTGTAATTAGAATTGTATGCCAACTGCAAAATTCAGTCTGCATGCCAGTTTCACTGTCTGGTTGTTTAACAAGATTTTTGTCGATGACCAGTCATAGATCCCATTTTTCTACCTTGAAAACATAATGTATTCCCATGGCCCTTGGTCATGGAGCTTGAAAACTATCACAGTAACATTTTTCACCCTCGACAACATAATGTGTCTCAATGGGGTTTGTACACAGAGCTCAAAAACTTTCACGGTTACATTTTTTGACCTCGACAACATAGTGTATTTTTTGATTGATTTATTTCAATCTAGGATTAGAAAATACCTTTGAGCACAGTGAAACTCATTTACAAAGGTTCCACATCAATAATGTGGAGGGGGTTACAAAACAGACAGAGCACAAAGCACAATAACATGTACTGTTAATATCAAATACAATGAACAGTAGAACAGCACAGTACATAGTAAACATACATTGCACACATACAGTGATTGCAATTAGATACATAATTAGCATTCTAGGACATTATAGGCAAAAATGTGGGAGGTAATCCCATTTGGAAATTGGGAAGGGTGAGTCAGGGGATGAAGAGTAGCAGCAGGACAGAGAACAAGGGAGGATGCAGCTGGGCGCATTGTTGAGCATGTTGAGTGAGGCAGGAAGGGGTAGAATGGGTGGAAACAGGGACAAGCACAGAAGGAGAAAGTGACAGGAGGGAGGATGGTGAGGTGTGGGGAGGAGGGAAGAGGAGGGAGGGAGGATAAAAGATGTGGAAAAGAGTCAGTCAGAGGTCATAGTGGGTGAGTTAGTGGGACAGAGTAGGAGGGTCAGAATGTGACAGGTAGGGGAGGGTGAGAGAGGTGATTGAGCAGGGGAGGAAGGATGCAGCCAGGGCCCTTGTCAAGGAGGCTGGGGAATGCAGCTTGCCAGATGAGGTGCAAGTTGCATGACTAATTAAAGCTGGTACACTCACTTTCCTTTGAGATGTGCAGATGCACGAAATGCTTGAACTGGGTAAGTTGAGGTATGCTAGTCAGTTCACAGCTCAGGCCATTCATCCAGTTAGGAGCTCTATAAGGGAAGGATTGCTGGCACTGGGTGGTCTGAACCCTAGGAACATGAAAGAGTTCAGAGGCAGAGGACCTGGTGTGATGCAGCTTTTGAGGCTTTGATAGAAGACTGGCGATGCCCATTGGCAGGGCTCCAAGTAACACCTACTTGGCAAGTATACATGAGTGGTACTTGATGCAATCTTATAGTTTGAGCCACCTGGTTAGGGTGACTAGATCACAAGTATGGGTGAGGTAGCCAGCACCAGTGATAAGCCTACCAGCTTTTTATAGGGCAGTATTTAGTCTTTTGAGAGATGTACAGTAGCTGTGGCAGCTCCATATATAACCAAGCTTTAGTCAATAACAGATAATAATGAGCTGTGGATTTCAAGTTTAAGTACTTCTGGGGTCAGACTTCATCTGTGTCTGTAGAGCAGTCCTACAGTAGCAGCTACAGACACTGCCAGCTATTTCCCAAAAGTTCTGTGATGTTTCCAGATATTACTCCTGCTTTCTCCATTTCCACAGTAGGGGCAGCAGAGAGAAACTCTTTAGAAGTTTCACAAAATATCTGGAAATAGCTGGCAATGTCTGTGGCTACTACTGTAGTTTAGCATTTACGTTCTTAGCAACAATATCAATGTGTGGCTCATAGGTAAGGTGGCAGTCCAGGGTTACTCCAAGGTATTTGAAGTGCTGGATTTGTTCAATGGGGGCTCCTTGGTTATTTTTAACTGTGAGGGCATGCGACTTGTGTTTATGGTGGGAGGATGAGAACAGCATAAGTTTTTTATTTTGTAGTTTAGAACTAGCTTGTTAGATTGGACCATTTTTCAACTTCAAGGAACCCATGTTGTAGGTTGTCTTCAAGCATGGTGGGATCTGGGTGACTTGTAAAGATGACAGCATCATCTGCATAAAGGAGGGTCATTAAATGACAGGCCTTTGGTAGGTTGTTTAGGAAGATACTAAACAGAAGGGATCCCAGGATGGACCCTTGGGGTATGCCTGATCTGACAGAGTGCAGGTCCGAGATGGAATTTGAAGTCTTCACCCTCTGTGACCTGTTGGCAAGGTAGCTGTGGAACCATTTTAGTGTGCTATGTGAGAGACCAGTCTTTGCAAGTTGGTCAAGGAGGAGTCTGCAATTCACTGCTATTGTTGACAGACTGTTGGATGAAGCAAATGAATTCTAGCAGAGCTGTAATCATGCTGTGCTTTTTCCTAAAGCTGTGCTGCTTTGTGCATTGTAGGGAGTACTTATCAATTTGAATGGGCCTCATTCACAGAGCTCAAAAACTTTCAAAAAACATATTTTGGCAGTGACAGCATACTGTATTTCAATGGGGGCTTGTTCACAGAGCCTGAAAACATTTATGGTTACATTTTTCAGCCTTGACAACATTATGCATTTCAATGTGGCTTGTTCTTTAGAGAGTGTATTTTTTTCTTATGACCTTAATGTGCACAGTAAAATATTATTGTACTGTTATTTATTTGAACTGTTTATTGGGAAACATTAATGATTATAGGAAACTGATAAAAAATATATTTTGTTTTACAGCTGTGTGATCTTGTATCATTATATTGCCTAAAACCTGTGTTTTCTGTAGAGAGAATGCCTACAAGACATAGACAACAGAATAAGCATAGAAGGGATAAGTATTATAATGATGTTAAATTGATGAAGAGTAATCTAGGCAGTAAAAATGCCACAAGGAAAGTTAAGGACAGTGCAAGGTCTATTAACAGGAAAAGGTTACCTGCTGATTACGAGATGCCTGCCACAGTTTGTTGCTTAGAAACTTCCTCCTCCTGATGTTGGGATTGCGGAGCTCAGCAGAGCTGCCCAGGTTGCAAATATTACTATTACAGCATGTAAACAGAAGTACAGTTCTGTTATTTGTGACCATCTTAGCAAGTTAACATTTTTACGAAAGTTAGCTTCAAAGGCTAAGGTTGATTGGACTATTTCTACCATATGAGATGTCAAGGCAAATGGTTAAAGAGTCAACTGTTCTTAATGAAACTATGACTTAGGGTTTGTAGATTTGTGACTATGGCACTTGCAGTTCTTTCTCATTTGTGGAAACAAATGATGGGAGAGACTGAATGGTTCACTGCTACATAGTAGGCTACAACATGTTGGCAGTCTGAACAGAGGCAAATTTTGAGAAGTCTTTCAAGTCATATGGCTGCATAAACAACACTCAAAGGCTTTTTTTTGACAAGAGTCTTACAAACCAGTTTCTAAGGAACTTGTAATTTCTGTTGACTAGGTTGGCAAGGCTTGTAATGTGTTAAGTGTCACACACAGTGAAGAACTAAGAGTGACAAATGATGAAACACACTCAACAACTGAGATGATGACCAAAGATTGTGCATCATGGAGATGTGATGAGACCTGCAACCTTAGGTGAGCATCGTTTGATGCTATATCACAGTTTGTGAATCACTTTCTTGCCACAAAGAAGAAACAGAGATATAACTTATTATACAAGATTGATCTCTGTGAAATTCACAAGCATAAATGACTATAGGGGCATTCCTTGGCTTCCTTAGACAGTGATGTGTGCAAGAGTGCATTTCATCATATGCATATGATTGCTGTACACAACCCTGCGATTCTCAGCTTTGTGAATAAAATATACCAGGTGAGAAAAGCTGCATCAGTATACAAACAGCTTGATGAGTCATTGAAAGCAGGAGATATGGAAGCTGCAAAATTGTGATACAGGATGTGCAATGTAGTAATAAATGTTATGATGCACCCTGTGATGACATGTCTCCCACTGTATCGTGTACTGTCACTTTTCAGGAATCCAACATACTGAAAACATTCGGGAAACCCATTGCCAAGTATGAACTGGCTAAGAGAGAGACAGAGAGATGTTTGACTCTGTGTGTGTCTCACATCACAGATTACTTTACAGGCTGCAGGCTGTTACAGTTGATCTGGAAAAGATTAAATCTTTTAATGACATGTGGGCATGACTGTTGGCCTACCTACTGGTAAAGAATGACTTTGACCTGGACCCAGTGATCATCATGTGTCACTACTGTCTGACAAAGGTGAAAAATAATACTCTGCCACAAAGATCTGTTTTGAACAATATGGAAGCAGATGTCACACCTGTTGAGATTGCTGACTGAATATGTTTGCAATGGATACTCATACAAACCATGAAACCATTTCAGACTATTCTATGCCTGAACACATAAAGTACCTCAAAAAGAGTTTGTCAAGTCTCTGAAAAGAGCTGTGATGTATTCACCACTTCCTTTGAAAGAGAATGTGGGGACAATCTCAAATGAAAACAGTGTTGTTATATTAGTAAACAATGTACCTACAAAGTCCAAGGTCATTTGGCAAGATGTTGTCAATGTGCAGAAAGTGAAAAATGCTCTACACTATCTGAAGAGCAATAATCCTTTCTATGATGAGCCTGACATAGTTGAACTCTCAGAAATGAATGCTCAATTTGAACAAGTGGACACTAGGAAGCTAATGATTGAAAAGAAAAATGTTTCAACTCATGAAGACGTGTATGAGCAGTACACAATTCACCCTCTACATGGCAGAGATCTAATTAGTGATGACATTGACCTGTACCAGATGAAACAGATTGAAGGTAGCCCTGTCAGCATATGGGAGGAAAAATCTGAAGCACGTTGCTGTCCAGATTTATTCCCTCATGGTACAGGAGGCCATCTGGATGCATGTGAGGCACGTTTTCTAGGTGCTGAATATCATACATCTTAAATAAGGATGGCCAGTTCCATATGAACATACAATATTTGTTCCACCTGTTGTGGAAGAGTGAGATTTAGTATCCTATCTGTGTCCATTGCACATACACTGTGCTTGACTAGTCCATTAGATTGGATTACAGCAGTTGAGTTTCTGCAAAGACTGAGAGAAAAGGATGAAATGCTACAGGAGAAGTTGACATCTATACTCTCGAGTCTGCATGGCACAACAAAATACTGGTATCATAGATACTCGGAGATCATGACTATGCTGTGTGAGTATAGCGCAGCTTTTGTAACTTCTAAGCTGTACAGAGTACAGCTGGGATGAGTTACCTGAACTGTTGAGGTGGGCCAATGCTGATGTCGATGGCATTTTGTCAGTGACACTTGGTGAGATGTGCTCACTTGATACAGTTTCTGTGTCCTGACATTTTCACCATCATTTCCATGAGATATTGACATTCATTTTGTCAAAGAATAATCCTCCTCTTGGATTAGTTGAGCATTAATTTTGGAGGCTGGAGTACCAGGCACAAGATGCACCACACATACATATGCTGTTGTGGATTAAATATGCTCCTCATATTGGTGAGAATGAAGTAGCTGAAGTGCTGAAGTTCATTCAATGTTATGTCACTTGCCACATCCCTGACAAGAATGACACTCCAACACTGTAGAAGCTGGTGCAAAAGTTTCAGCAACATCTTTGTGGGAAGTACTCTCACCGACCAGTCAAGAGTCGTAATGAGTTGCACATCAAGTGTCAATTTGGTTTCCCTAGATGTTTCTGTCAGCAAGGACGTATGAATGACTGTTCTTAGCCATGCATCACCATCTCAAGGTAAAGTCCACTAAAAGGGTGTATGAGTTACTCAGACAGGAGAATGAGGTGTTCATCAATGATTACAATCCTACTCTTCTCCTGATGTGGTAGGCAAACATTGATGTGCAGTTTGTGGCAGATAATTCTCTATCTCTTGTGGGGTATGTCACATCGTACATCACAAAACATGATCAGACCAGTTTGCTTGAGCTTTGGGAAGATACAGTTACTTCTAGCTGATTATTGAGCTCACAGTTCTGGTCACTGGGATTAGAGACTCACAGGGATTGTGGAGCATATGAGGCCAGTGAAAATTTGATTGGGACACACTTGTATGGCAAGTCTGATGCTGTATGATTTCTTACTGTTAACTACATAGAGAAATGAAAGCATGTTTTGAAGTCTCATGATGTGATTGAAGAACTGGCTGCAAAACTGTCCCTCATGAAAAAATATTATGAAGAATAACCTGATTGACATATACTACCCAAATCAGGTTACTGTGCTGGATGACATGTGTCTGTACCATGTTGCGAAGTGGTATGATTACAAGACTGATGTAGCACCTGATGAAACTCAAGAGATTTACAAAGTCAGAGGCTTTTATGAGTGCCTTACTAAAAGGAAGAAACCATAGCTGATTGATCATTGTAAATTCAGTCTCTACAACTGAGAGCAAGGGACATTTCTACCGTGCCCTAATGTTCCTCTTTAAGCCACGGAGGGATGAAAGGACACTGAAAGGAGACTATGAAACATAAGAGCAACAGTTCTACCTCATGTACGAGACCTTCAAGAGTGAGCAGTCTGAAACATACATCCATAGACTGGAATTAAAGAAGGAGCAAATGGAACAAGCTAAGAAACAGCTTGAGGAAGATACTCCAGGAAATTCTCAGGAAAACATAGATCCTGCAGGAGAGGGTACTCTTGGAGCTCCTGTACTAATGAATGATCCTGTGGTTCTGATGAGAGAAGTCAAAAGCACCATGGAACATTCTTCTCATGTGACAAAGGATCCTAGTGTACTGACTGACCAGTTGAATAGGCATCGGTTTGCTGCTTATGATGCTGTCACTGAAGCTGTTAGATTTGTCATCCTTCATGAGAAGAAACAATGTGCATGCAGAAAGTATGAACAATTGCTAATGTTTGTCAGTGGTTCTGTTGTCACAGGCAAGAGTTCTATTATCAAAGCTATCACAGTGGAGATAAGGAAACATATGCTACCTGTAGAGAATAGCAAACCAGGAGAGTACCAAAAACTTTACCATGAGGTGGCATCTGAGCTGTGACCAATGTTTGTCAAGATGAAACTTCTGATAATCAATGTGATTAGTATGGTCTCAAATGTCATGCTTGCATGTATCCATCTATGTCTCCAAAAGATACTTGGAACTGATCATGGTGAGCCATTTGTTGTTGTGTTTGGGGACCTTCTGCAACTTGCAACTGTGAATGGAGAGCATGTCTTTACAGCACTAACTGTGAAGCAAGCAAAAAGCACAATAGGATGCATTGGAGGAATAAATCTTTGGAAACTGTTTAATCAATCAATCAAAATCTTTATTTAACCAGGCAATCATCATTGAGCAATGATCAATTGCAAGATGGACCTGGGTGGAGCATAGTCACATATTTATAAAAAGCAAACACTAGTATTTACAGACATACAAAATGGCTACAATTATAATACAAGGCATAAAATAAAAATAAAACATAAGTTGTAGTTGAAGTAGTAGAGGCAAAAGTACAAGGTGTGAACAGTATGTACATATACACAATAACTAAATGCAGAAAGGAAGGCAGGGTTAATTAATATAGTGGACTAAAAAACACTAGGGCAACAGAGGAGGGTAGAAGAGAGGGGAGGAAGGGGAATGAGTCAGAGGGTCTCAAGTAAAAAAATAAGGAGGGGTAGGGTGAGGAGGGTGTGCAGGGGTGGAAAAATGAGGTATTATAGAGACACTGGAGATGCAGAGTAAAAAGGAAGGGTCAGGGAGGTTGTCTCAATCAGAGGGTACGAAGAGCTCCTACCAGACAATGGGAGAATAGGAATGAAATTGGGGTGGAGAATCAGTAATACAGAGGGTTGGGGATGTAAACTAAGAAGGTAGGACATCTAGGGCTTGAGAGGGAGGGAGGAAGGCAGAACACAAGTGTCATTGCCTTATATAGGAAGGCAGCACACAAGTGTATACCTTATGTACGAGTCCATGCGGGGAGGGGTACCAAGTCAGACACTGATGCAGATTCTGGATCTGAGAAGCAGTTACATGCTTCTTTGATTGTGCGGTAATATAGTGTCTTGAAGGCAGTCAGGCAGACTGTATGAAAACATGTGACAGAGTCATGATTTTGCATACTTTTGAATCAGGCTTGCATTTTCTCATTGTCACAACAGAATGTTTATCTGTTGAACACACATTGTATCAACAGGGAGTGCAGTTCTCTTACTGCAGCAAGTGATGTTTTCAGTAATGTATACTCAGACTCTACTCGTATTGTGTGTTTTATACCTTGACTCAAGCAATGTGTGTGTTTCTTTTCTTGCCTCCAACCAGCAGGAACATAGAATTCAATGAGGAAAAAGACTGCAACTTGATCTGCTCTCTCCTGTGAAAACAGTTTGCTTCTTGCATTTAACACACATCTCTTTCTGTCACACCTGAGGAAGTGAATATGTGATATAAAGAGAATGTGTGTGGTACCAATTAACAGGACCATAGAATTAACTGAGGAAAAAGAGAGTTACTTGATCTGCTCTCTCTCGCATGAAAACAGTGTGCTTCTTGCACTGAACACATATCTGTTTCTGTTTCTCCAGAGCCAGAGATTGTGTGTGGTAAGTTTCTTGCCTCCAACCATTAGGACCATAGAATTAACTGAGGAAGAAGAGCAATATTTGAGCTGCTCTCTCCTGGGAAACAGTTTGCTTCTTGTGCTTAAGACACACCTCTTTTTGTCACTTCTGAGTCAGTGAATGAGTGTGATAGGTCTCTTGCTTACAACAAGCAGGACTGAAGAGGAAGGAAACAGCTACTTGATCTGCTCTGTACTGAGAAAACAATTTGCTGTGGGCACTTATCACACACCTATTTCTGCCACTCCTGAGCCACAGAATATGCGTGGGAAGTGTCTTGCTTCTGACCAGCAGTAGCACAGAATAAACTGAGGAAGAAGGGTGCTACTTGATCTGCTCTCTGCTGGGAAAACAGTTTGCTGCAGACACTGATCACACATCTCTTTCTGCCACTCCTGAGCCAGAGACTGATTGTGGGAAGTCTCTTTCCTCTGATCAACAGGACTATAGAATTTACTGAGGAAGAAGAACTCAACTTGATCTGCTGTCTCCTGGGAAAACAGTATGCAATGGGCATTGATCCCACATTTCTTTATACAACTCCTTTAAAGGAGTGGCAGAAAGAGATGTGTGATCAATACTATATACTGTTTTCAATGAAAATAGGTGATAAGCGCTCTTCTTCATCAGTTAATTCTATGGTCCTGCTAGTTGAAGCAAAAAGACTTATCATACACATTCACTGCCTCAGGAGTGACAGAAAGTGATGTGATTTCAGCACAAGAAGCAACCTGATTTCCCAGGAGACAGCAGATCAAATATTGCTCTTCTTCCTCTGTTAAGTCTATGGTACTGTTGGTCAGAGGCAAGAGACTACTAATACTCATTCTCTGGCTCAGGAGTGGCAGAATGAGATGTGTGATCAGTGCCTACAACAAACTGCTTTATTACTTGCCAAACACATTCTAAGGCTCAGAAATGACAAAAGTGTTCAGCTCAAGAAGCAATCTGTTTTCCAATGAGATGGCAGATCAGGTAGGGTACTTCTTCCTCAGTTAATTCTACGGTCCTGCTGGTTGTAGCTAAGAGACTCACCACACACATTAGCAGGCTCAATAGTGATAGAAAGAGATGAGCATTCAATATAAGAAGCAAACTATTTTCTCAGGAGACAGCAGATCAAGTAGTGATCTTTTTCAACAGTTAATTCTATGGTTCTGCTGGTCAGAGGCAAGAGACTTCCCGCACACATTCTCTGACTCAGAAGCGGCAGAAAGAGATGTGTCATCAGCGCCCACAACAAATAGTTTTCCTAGCAGAGAGCAGATCAAATAGCTCTCTTCTTCATTAGTTAATTCTATCTTCCTGTAGGTAGGAGGCAAGAGACTTCCCATACACATTCTCTGTCTCAGCAGTGACATAAAGAGATGGGTGTTCAGTGCAGAAGCAAACTGTTTTCCCAGGAGAGAGCAGACCAAGGAGTGATCGTCTTCCTCAGTTATTTCTATGGTCCTGCTTTTTGAAGGCAAAAGACTTACCACACAATGCCTCTGGCTTAGGAGTGACAGAAAGAGATGTGTGTTTAGAGCAAGAAGCAAATTGTTTTCCCAAGAAAGAGCGGATCAAGTAGAGCTCTTCTTCCTCCAGTTAATTGTATGGTGCTGTTGGTCAGAGGCATGAGACTTCTCATACACATTCTTGGGCTCTTGACTTACAGAAAAAGATGTATGATGAACGACACAGCAAACTGATTTCCCAGCAAAGAACAGTTATCGTAGTGCACTTCTTTCCTCAGTAAAATCTATTGTCCTGTTGGTCAGACAAAAGAGACTTCTCACACTCGGTCTCTGGCTCAGGAGTGGCAGAAAGAGATGTGCTTTCAGCACAAAAAGCAAGTTGTTTTCCCAGGAGAGAGCAGATCAAGTAGAACTCTTCTTCCTCAGTTAATGCTATAGTACTGTTGGTCATAGGCAAGAGACTTCCCACACACATTCTCTGGCTCAGGAGTTTCAGAATCAGGTGTGTGATTAGTACCCAAAGCAAACTGTTTTCCCTGCAGATAGCATATCAAGTAGCGATCTTCTTCCTCAGTTAATTCTATGGTCCTTCTGGTTGGAGGAAAGAGTCTTACCACACACATTATCAGGCTCAGGAGTTGCAGAAAGAGATGTGTGATCAGTGCCGTAGCATAGCGTTTTCCCAGGAGAGAGCAGATCAAGCAGGGTTCTTCCTCCTCAGTTAATTCTATGGTTCTGCTGGTTGGAGGCAAGAGACTTATGACCCACAGTCTGTGGCTCAGGAGTGACAGAAAGAGATGTGTTCAGTGCAAGAAGCAAAATGTTTTCCCAGGAGAGAGCAGATTAAGTAGCACTCTTCCTCCTCAGTTAATTATATGGCACTGCAGGTTGAAAGTAGGAGACTTACCACACAAAGTCTCTGGCTCAGGAGTGACAGAAAGAGATGTGTCTTTAGTGTAAGAAGCAAACTGTTTTCCCAGGAGAGAGCAGATAAAGTAGTGCTCTTCTTCCTCTGTTAATTCTTAGGTCATTTTGATCAGAAGAAAGAGACTTCCCTCACACATTCTCTGGCTCAGGAGTAGCAGAAAGAGCAGTGCCCACAGCAAACTGTTTTCCCAGGACAGAGCAGATTAAGTAGTGCTCTTCTTCCTCAATTAATTCTATGGTCCTGTTGGTCAGAGGAAAGAGACTTCCCACACCCATTCTCTGGCTCAGGAGTGGCAGAAAGAGATGTGTGATTAGCGTCCTCAGCAAACTATTTTCTCAGTAGACAGCAGATCAAGTAGCGCTCCTTTCTCCCTGTTAATTCTATTGTTCTGTTGGTTGGAGGCAAGACTTCCCACACACATTCTCTGACTCAGGAGTGACAGAAAGAAATGTGTTTTCTGTGCAAGAAGCAAACTGTCTTCCCAGGCCAGAGCAGATCAAGTAGAGCTCTTCTTCATTAGTTAATTCAATTGCCCTGCTTTCTGAAGGCAAGAGACTTACAAACACAAAGTCTCTGGCTCAGCAATGGCAGAAAAAGATATGTGTTTAGAGAAAGAAGCAAATTGTTTTCCTAGGAGAGAGCAGAGCAGGTAGTGTTCTTCTTCATCGGTTAATTCTGTGGTCCTGTTGATTGTAGGAGACAGACTTCTCACATACAGTCTCTGTCTCAGGAGTGGCTGGAAGAGATGTGTGATCAGTGCCTGCAGCAAACTGTTTTCCCAGGAGAGAGCAGATCAAGTAGTGCTCTTCTTCCTCTGTTAATTTTATGGTCCTGCTATTCAAATGCAAGAGACTTACCACACAATTTCTCTTTCTCAGGAGTGGCAGAAAAAGATGTGTGATCACTGCCCCCATCAAACTGTTTTCCCAGGAGAGAACAGATCATGTAGTGTTCCTATTCCTCAGTTAATTCTTTGGTCCAGTTGTTTGGAGCAAAGAGACTAACCACACACATTCTCTGGCTCAGGAGTGATAGAAAGAGATGTGTGTTCAGAATAAGAAGCAAACTGATTTCCCAGGAGATAGCATATCAAGTAGAGCTCTTCTTTTTCAATTACTTCTATGATCCTGTTGGTTGGAGCTAAGAGACATTACTAGACATATTCTCTGGCTCAGAAATGACAAAAAGAGATGTGTGTTCATCACAAGAAGCAAACTGTGTTCTCACGAGAAAGCAGATCAAGTAGTGCTCTTCTTCCTTAGTTAATTCTATGGTATTGCTGGTCAGATTCAAGAGCCATCCCAAAACACATTCTCTTGCTCTGGAGTGGCAGGAAAAAAATGTGTGAACAGCGACTGCAGCAAACTGTTTTTCCAGCAGAGACCAGATCAAGTAGCTCTCTTCTTCCACAATTAATTCTATGGTCCTGCTGGTTGGAAGCAAGAGGCTTACCACACACATTCTACTACTCAGAAGTGACTGAAAGAGATGTGTTTTCAGCTAAACAATCAAACTGTTTTCCTATTAGAGAGCAGATCAAGTAGAGCTCTTCTTCCTTAGATTATTCTATGGTCCTGCTTTTTGAAAGCAACACACTTACCTTTCAAAGTGTGTGGCAGAGGAGTGACAGAAAGAGATGTGTTTAGAGCAAAAAGCAAACTGTTTCCAAGAAGAGAGCAGATCAAGTAGTGCTCTTCTTCCTCGGTTAATTCTATAGTCCTGTTGGTCTGAGGACAGAGACTTCCCACACACTTTCTCTGGCTCAGGATTGGCAGAAAGGGATGTGTTGTCAGCAGCCACAGCAAATTGTTTTCCCATGAGAGAGCAGAACAAGAAGGGTTCTTCTTCCTCAGTTAATTCTATGGTCCTGCTTGTTAGAGCCAAGATACTTATTACACACACATTCTCAAGCTCAGAAGTGATAGAAAGAGATCTGCAATCAGTATAAGAAGCAAACTGTTTTCTCAGGAGACAGCAGATCAAGTAATGATCTTCTTCAACAGTTAATTCTATGGTTCTGCTGGTCAGAGGCAAGAGAATTCCCCCACACATATTCTCTGGCTCAGAAGCGGCAGAAAGAGATGTGTCATCAGTGCCCACAGCAAACAGATTTCCCAGCAGAGAGCTGATTAAATATCTCTCTTCTTCATTAGTTAATTCTATCTTCCTGTTGGTAGGAGGCAAGAGACTTCCCATACACATTCTCTGTCTCAGCAGTGACAGAAAGAGATATGTGTTTACAGCAAGAAGCAAACTGTTTTCCCAAGAAAGAGCAGATCAAGTAGAGCTCTTCTTCCTCAGTTAATGCTATCGTGCTGTTGGTCATAGGCAAGAAACTTCCCACACACATTCTCTGGCTCAGAAGTTTCAGAAACAGGTGTGTGATTAGCACCCAAAGCAAACTGTTTTCCCAGCAGATAGCACATCAAGTAGTGATCTTCTTCATCAGTTAATACTATGATCCTTCTGGTTGGAGGAAAGAGTCTTACCACACACATTATCTGGCTCAGAAGTTGCAGAAAGAGATGTGTGATCAGTGCCGTAGCATAGTGTTTTCCCAGGAGAGAGAGCAGATCAAGCAGGGTTCTTCTTTCTCAGTTAATTCTATGGTTCTGCTGGTTGGAGGCAAGAGACTTATGACCCACAGTCTGTGGCTCAGGAGTGACAGAAAGAGATGTGTTCAGTGCAAGAAGCAAAATGTTTTCCCAGGAGAGAGCAGATTAAGTAGCACTCTTCCTCCTCAGTTAATTGTATGGTATTGCAGGTGGAAAGTAAGAGACTTACCACACAAAGTCTCTGGCTCAGGAGTGACAGAAAGAGATGTATCTTTAGCATAAGAAGCAAACTGATTTCCCAGGACAGAGCAGATCAAGTAATGCTCTTCTTCCTCTGGTAATTCTTTGGTCCTTTTGATCAGAAGAAAGAGACTTCCCACACACATTCTCTGGCTCAGGAGTAGCAGAAAGAGATGTGTAATCAGTGCCCACAGCAAACTGGTTTCCTAGGAGAGAGCAGATCAAGTAGTGCTCTTCTTCTTCAGTTAATTCTATGGTCCTGTTGGTCAGAGGAAAGAGACTTCCCACACCCATTCTCTGGCTCAGGAGTGGCAGAAAGATATGTGTTATCAGTGTCCTCAGTACACTATTTTCTCAGTAGACATCAGATCAAGTAACGCTCCTTTCTTCCTGTTAATTCTATGGTCCTGTTAGTTGCAGGCAAGAGACTTCCCACACACATTCTCTGGCTCAGGAGTGACAGAAAGAAATGTGTTTTCTGTGCAGGAAGCAAACTGTCTTCCCAGACCAGAGCAGATCAAGTGGAGCTCTTCTTTGTCAATTAATTCAATGGTCCTGCTTTCTGAAGGCATGAGACTTACAAACACAAAGTCTCAGGCTCAGCAGTTTCAGAAAAAGATGTGTGTTTAGAGAAAGAAGCAAACTGTTTTCCAAGGAGAGAGCAGATCAGGTAGTGCTCTTCTTCATTGGTTAATTCTATGGTCCTGTTGATCATAGGAGAGAGACTTCTCACATACAGTCTCTATCTCAGGAGTGGCTGAAAGAGATGTGTGATCAGTGCCTGCAGCAAACTGTTTTCCCAGGAGAGAGCAGAACAACTCTTCTTCCTCTGTTAATTTTATGGTCCTGCTATTTAAATGTAAGAGACTTATCACACAATTTCTCTGTCTCAGGAGTGGGTGAAAAAGATGTGTGATCACTGCCTGCATCAAACTGTTTCCCCAAGAGAGAACAGATCAAGTAGCGTTCTTTTTCCTCTGTTCATTCTTTGGTCCTGTTGTTTGGAGTCAAGAGGCTAACCACACACATTCTCTGGCTCAGGAGTGATAGAAAGAGATGCGTGTTCAAACTAAGAAGCAAACTGGAGGGATGTGGCCAGCAGCCAACAAGAGCAGACGCATCTCAATGGAGCTCCGTCTTTCAGAGAAAAAATATATGGGGAAAAAAACTAATTCAAAAGAGAATTGATAGCCTTCTATTTTTCTATCAGGCAGAGAGACATTATTTTTACCTTTGGAATATTTCTGTCCTTGAAAAGTCATGGAAAAGCCAAGGAATATGATGGAGCCGAGAGGTAGAAGCAAAGCCCAGAGGCCTGCAGAACCTGCAAATAGCGTAGCAGTGGAAACCGCGGCAGGTGTCCCCTTTGAACCATCAAACAGTGCCTTGAAACATAGAAACATAGAATTTGATGGCAGATAAGGACCACTTGGCCCACCCAGTATGCCCATTTCCTTACCTAATGGATAAGCTGCAGATCCTAGTTAACCAGCAGCCTACTTCTTCCTACCTCCACCCCCTAGAATTACCTTATGACTGTCCCATGCATGGTTGAATTCTACCACTGTTTTTGACTCCACAACCTCCTCCAGAAGGCCATTCCATGCATCCACAACCCTCTCTGTGAAAAAATACTTCCTTAAATTACCTCTGAGCTGCCCTCCATCTTAAAATTGTGCCCCCTTGTTCTTGCACACCTCTTTTTTTGAAAGATGCTACCCTCTTGGAATTTGTTGATTCCCTTGAGGTACTTGAACGTTTCTATCATGTCCCCCCTCTCCCTCCTTTCCTCAAGGCTATACATATTAAGCTCCTTAAGTCTCTCTTCATATGTCTTCCAGTGCAGACCCTGCACCATTTTAGTTGCCCTCCTCTGGACAACTTCCATCCTGTCTATGTCTTTGTGGAGATTGGGTCTCCAGAACTGCCATGATACTCAGATGGGGTCTCACCAGCTGTCTGTACAGAGGATAATGACTTCCTGTTTTCTACTGGTGATGCCTCCCTATGCATCCCAGTATCCCCAACCCTCCTTGCTGCCCTCTCACATTGCTTGCCCACCTTTAGGTCATCTGATATGACTACCCCAGGTCCCTTTCAATTTTGTTGTTGTTAGTATCTCACCCCCCATTGTGTACTCTTCCCCTTGGTTTTTGTTTCCCAGGTGCATTACCTTGCACTTCTTAGCTTTGGATCTAAGCTGCCATACATTTGACCATTCCTCTAACCTTGCCAAGTCCCTTCTCATCCTTTCCACCCCACCTTGTGCATCAACTCTGTTGCAGATCTTTGTGTCATCTGCAAAGAGACATACTTTTCCTTCCAGTCCCTCTGCAATGTCGCTTATTAAAACATTGAAGAGGACCGGTCCTAATACTGAACCCTGCGGTACCCCACTAGTAACCCCTTTCTTCAGAGTGGACTCCATTTACTATTACTCTCTGTGTCCTATTCTCCAGCCAATGTTTTACCCAGGCTGTCATCTTGGGACCCACTCCCAGGCTGGCTAACTTGTATATTAATCTTTTGTGTGGGACTGTGTCAAATGCCTTGCTAAAGTCTAGGTAGGCCATGTCCACAGCCCCTCCCTGATCTACTACTTTGGTCACCCAGTCAAAGAAATCTATCAGATGTGTCTGGCATGACCTTCCCACTGTGAATCCATGCTGTCTTGGGTCCTGTGCCCCTCTGGCCTCTAGATACTCGACAATTCTTTCCTTCAGAAGTGATTCCATCATTTTCCCTACTACTGAGGTTAAACTAACAGGTTTGTAGTTTTCTGCTTCTGTCTTGCTCCCACTTTTGTGAAGGGGAATCACATCTGAAGGTGAAAAGCTTGATCTTGATCTGTTACCCCTGAGCATTGTATTTATAAGTGTTTTTTTCTGTATCTGTCATGCATATGTAAGTGCATTGATGTATCTGTTGTCTATCAACTATTGAACCTTGACCTTATCAGGTCCATCTTGTAAATGAGCCTTGCTCAATGATGTTCACCTGAATAAATAAAGATTTGATTGATTGATTGATTGATTGATCTGCCCTCCTCCAGTCCTCAGGTACCACCCCATCCTCCCATGATTTGTTAAAGAGGGTAGTCAGTGGTGTCACAAGTTCTACCCTTAGTTCTTTTAGAATTCTGGGATGAATCCCATCAGGCCCCATTGCTTTGTCCACCTTCAGTTTTAAGAGTTCTTTCAGAACCCTTTCTTCTGTAAATGGGCTGGTATCAACTTCTGTATCCGGAGTGTTTCTACTGTTTGTTTTAGGTACCTCCCCCTCTTCCTTTGTAAATACTGAGCAAAATATTTGTTTAGTATCTCTGCCTTTCACAGTCGCCCTCTTCCCACCCTCCCTCCCTTTATTAAGCCTCACTATCCCTCTCTTGGTCTTCCTTCGCTCCCTGATGTACCTATAAATGGTTTTATCCCCCTTCTTAATTGAGTTGGATATCTTTCCCTTGGTTTGGGCCTTTGCTGTTCTGATTGCCTTCCCAGCTTCCTTTTGCTTTAACTGATACAGTTCTCTGTCCTGCTCCTTCTGTGATTCCTTGTACTTCCTGAATGCTTTCTTTTTCTCTTGAACCTTCACTGCCACTTCCTTTGAGAACCATAGTGGTTTCTTACATCATTTCATTTTGTTTATTTGCTTCACACAAAGGCTTGTTACCTCTGTGATGGCAGTTTTATTATTCCCATTGTTCTTCCACCCCTCCTTCCTGCCCCTTTGCTAGTGCATTCCTTAGGCTCTCACCCATTTTGGCAAAGTCAGCCCTCCTAAAGTCCAGTACTTATGCCTTTGTATGGCTTGACTCTATTGCTGTGTTTATTGTGACCATACTGTTCAATGGTCGCTAGCTTCCAGATGGCTACCCACTTCTACATCTGTGATCCTCTCTTCATCTCCATTTGAGAGAACCAGGTGTAAGATTGTTCCCTCTCGAGTGGGCTCAAATACTAGTTGTCTAAGGCATGACCCCTGTAGAGCATCTAGAATAACCCCACTCTTCGAATTTTCTGCTGCAACTGCACTCCAGTTAACATCTGGCATATTTAGATCACCCATCAGCAATATCTCCCCTTTTTCTGCCATTCTAAGTATACTTTCTATCATTTTCTTGTCCATTTCCTCCCCCTGAGAAGGGGGTTTGTATACAACCCCTGTGTGGATTGTGGTGCCATTGCCAGTCTCCAAATTTACCGACAGTACTTCTTCTCCTCCCTGTTTACCCTTTTGTTCTGTTGCTTTGATTCCTTCCCTTATGTAAAGAGCTACTCCTCCTCCTCTTTTGCCCTCCCTGTCCCTCCTGTAGATAGTGTATGCTGGTATGTTTATGTCCCAGTCATGGTTTTGTGTGTACCATGTTTCTGTGACTGCCATGATATCCAGATGTTCCTCCTCCATCAAGGCCACTAATTCAGGAAGTTTGTTACTCAGACTATGGGCATTGGTACTCATTGCTCTCCATTTTTTGATGGCTTTACCTTCTGTTGCAGCATCCCCCACTGACCTTTCTACCTTGGTCTTTTTCTCATTTAGTACCGTGTTTTGTAGGGAGAGGCTGGGATTTTCCTGCTGCTTATCAGTGCCTCCCCCCTTGACTAGTTTAAAAGCTTACCAATGAAACATTTAAACCGATTGCTCAAAAACTTGTTCCCTTCCTGGACAGATGCAGACCATCCTGCCAGTATAGGCTGGTGTCCCTCCAGGTGGAACCCCAGTCCCCAATGAAGCCAAACCCCTGTGCTCCACACCATTTTTTCAACCATTCATTAAACTGCATGGTGCAAAGTACCCTCGCCTCACTCATGCCATTGACAGGCAGCACCTCTGAGAAGGATACTGTGTGTGCTACTTGTCTTAGGCCCCTCCCCAATTCTACAAACTCCTTCTGCACTGCTCTAGTCTCATGATGAGCCAAGTCATTTGTCCCTAGGTGGACAATGATGTCCTGCTCAGACTCCCCATCAGCTGTTCTTGTGATCCTGAGGATCGCTTCCTGTCCCTCAAGCCATGCACCAGGCAGGCCCTGCTTCAGTTTTCCCTGCTCCCCCAGTTCTATCCCCTAATAATTGAGTCCCCCACCAGGAGCTGCTTCCTTTCCTTGTGGTGTCCTCTGCCTCCTTCCTGTGGGCCTCCCTTGTGACAGTTGTCCTCAGCCTCCTTAGTCTCCTCTGTGGGTGCATCCATAGGGGAGCTATGCTCCCCCAGAATGGTGTATGGATTGTGGATTGGAACAACTGACTGGGTGTGCCTCTGTTCCACCATCCTCACCCTCCCTGAGCCCACTATGGTCCAACTGCTGTGCTTTCTTCACAACCTCTGAGGTAGTGGTGGTGGCTGTGGTGCTCCCTGGATGGGGGAGGTTCCCTTCCTACCATCTAGTGTGGCCTGGGGGAAGGTTCCCTTACTGCTGTCCAGTGTGGCCTGAAGACGGGCAACTTCCTCCCTCAGGGCAGAGAGCTGTCTGCAAATAGGGCAGCATCTCAGCCTTCAGAAAGACTCCCAGAAGACTGCTGCCCCACAGCCATTACATTGCACTACTCCCCACATGTTTATCTACTTTTTGTGTGTGTGTGTGATTGGTTTGTTATATAGAACTATATATATTATACCATGTGTATGCTTATATTGTCAGTGCAATGTGTTAGAGAGGATATGACAGTGATATGCACTTTGCACTCTTGAGGAAATGATGTCAGAACCCCCCAGTATAAAGGAACTATTTCCAGGGGTGGGTGGGGTGAGGGGTGGGAAGGGGTTGGGCCTAAACTGTGCCCTCACAAAACAATCAGCTAAAAGCTCTGACCCACCACTGTGATGAGTGCCTTCCTGTCAGCAAGATGCCCTACACAACAATTTGACAGAGAAAATACCCTGCTAATCAAACAGAGAAAAATCCAGACATCCAAGTCAGACACAGGTAAATCTCCCCAGCCCCAAAACAGCCTGGTGGTTTGTGCTCTGAAAGCAGTCAGCCCCAAAATAAGTCAGCTGTGCTTTAAACTCTTCCTGCACTGAAAATCTTAAGAATTAAGCCAATTGATTGACTAGTGACACCTGTGATGTTAGCAGGCCTTTCAATGTAGGCAGTCTGCTATGTCTGATTCCAATACACAAAATCTTTCAGTGAAACCAGGGATAAAAACTTAACTTCTCAGCCAGCAGGACACTTTTAAAATGTTGCATAAATATCCTTCCAAATCCTAGGTCTCAACCCTAACAATCAAGCAAATTCAGTTGTATCTTACTCCCTCTGGTTATAAAATTACTACACTTTTAATGGAATCCTGCAATTCTCTGCTTAATGCCAATAAGGAAAAAAAAAAGAAACTTTTTATAGAAAGCGTAGCTCCCCTGCTTTACAATATTATGTCTTACCAGGTTTCCAGCTCCTAAATGGAGTTATAGTTTGTTCTTTGCAGTGTAGCAAGGTTCTCAACTTCCAGACAAATCAAAGTCAGACTGCAGGCTATTAGAGAATTGGACAAAAAAGCAGATTCTTTGGGAACATGGTTTACTGGCCTAGAAACAAGAATGGATCTGGTATCCTCAGAGGCTAAAACAGCTACTGATACGGCACATAAATCTATAGTGGCAGTAACAGGAATCCTTGCTGAAAATAAGTTGCTCCATCACCGTCTAGAAAATTTGGAGAATGGCATAAGAGCGGCCAACATTCAATTGCTGGGAGTCCCAGAAGATACAGAAGGAGCTGATCTTTCGGGGAATGTTATCACCCTATTCCAGAAGAGTATGGACTTAGACATGCAACAGAATGTGCTAAAAACATACAGGATTACCCCTCGGAGAGCCCTTTTGAAGAATCTTCCTAGGACAATAATGATCGTGACCAGCAGGCCACACATCCGAGAAAAAAGTTTTGATTGCAGCAAAATCAAGGGCACCATTGAAGCTGGCTGGGGGTGCCCAGATCCACTTTTTCCCTCACCTGAGCTATTCCACAAGACAACACAGAAAGGCCTTTGACAGCATTCATACAGGCCTTAAAGCATTGGGGATAACGCACGTGGTGCAGCAGCCAGCCCAATTATGAATCTACTACGCTGGTAAGACTTTTCTTTTCTCTGATCCAGTACATGCAGGGAAGAAATTGGAATTAATTATGAAAGACTTCCATTGCTCCCGTTCTGCGAGCCCTTCTGATGAAGAGGACTGAACTTTGATAAACTGATCTCTCACACTTAAACAGCAAGTGCTGTCTACAAGTTTAAAAAGAATTAGAGACTACCACATCCTAATGGTAAAACACTGCATTAGTTTCTTTTGCTTTTATGTGTTTGGTTTTAAAGAACTAATTGAAGGTGGAAAATGAATTTGTTCTTGGTATCATTTGCCAAACCATTTTTTCTTCTGGTGTTATACTGTTGCATACCTGTTATAGGTGTTACTAAAATCTGTCTAGCCTTAGATAGTTACTATTAATGTTTACAATCTTATTCACCCTGATGTTCATTAAAGCTTTGCTGATAGGAAGTATGAAGCTTATATATTTTAGGTAAAATCTTAATATGCAGGGTAGTTGAAAGACTAGAGGATTTTAGCATGTAACTACTGTATGTTTACATTACTAATGGGATGTTCCCTGACTAGATCGGGCTCTATACAGCTGTGCCCTATCATATTGGAGCACCTGTAATTGTTATATAGATTTATGGGCAATAAAGTGCCAATTGCTGGCATTATAGGGTGATTTGCTTCACCTGGTAATGATTGCTTTACTAATTTTCAAAATAGTCCATAAGTATGCTGCAATAGCCACATTTAGGATATCTTACTATTATACTATAACTGAAGACCTCATTTAATTGGTGGCTTCTGTATAAAGTATCCAATATATATGTAGTAACAGTGGATTACAAATAGCGTATCCTATCATTGAATTGTTGATTTTGAGAATTATTAGATATATTTGTACCAAGGAAATGTATTTTTCACTATGTAAATTGCATTGCAAACTAATAAAAAAAAGCAAACTGATTTCCCAAGAGAGAGCAGATCAAGTAGAGCTCTTCTCTTTCAATTAGTTCTATGATCCTGTTGGTTGGAGCCAAGAGACTTTCTAGACATATTCTTTGGCTCAGGAATGACAAAAAGAGATGAGTGTTCATCACAAGAAGCAAACTGTGTTCTCATGAGACAGCAGATCAAGTAGTGCTATTCTTCCTCAGTTAATTCTATGGTACTACTGGTCAGATTCAAGAGACATCCTAAACACATTCTCTTGCTCTGGAGTGGCAGAAAAAGATGTGTGAACAGCGACCACAGCAAACTGTTTTCCCAGCAGAGACCAAATCAAGTAGCTCTCTTCTTCCACAATTAATTCTATGGTCCTGCTGGTTGGAAGCAAGAGACATACCACACACATTCTAATGCTCAGAAATGACAGAAAGAGATGTGTTTTCAATGAAATAATCAAACTGTTTTCCTATTAGAGAGCAGATCAAGTAGAGCTCTTCTTCCTTAGTTTATTCTATGGTCCTGCTTTTTGAAAGCAACACAATTACCTTTCAAAGTGTGTGGCAGAGAAGTGACAGAACGAGATGTGTTTAGAGCAAAAAGCAAACTGTTTCCAAGGAGAGAGCAGGTCGAATAGTGCTCTTCTTCCTTGATTAAGTCTATGGTCCATTTGGTTTGAGGAAAGAGACTTCCCACACACATTCTCTGGCTCAGGATTGGCAGAAAGGGATGTGTTGTCAGCGGCCACAGCAAACTGTTTTTCCATGAGAGAGCAGATCAAGAAGCACCCTTCTTCCTCAGTTAAATCTATGGTTCTGCTTGTTGGAGCCTAGAGACTTCCCACACACATTCTCTGGCTCAGATGTGACAGAAAGAGATGTGTGATCTGCACCCACAGCAAACTGTTTTTCCATCAGAGAGCAGATCAAGCAGCACTTTTTTTCTCATTTAATTCTATGTTCCTTTTGATTGGAGGAAAGGAACTTCCCACACACATTCTCCAGCTCAGGAGTGACTGAAAGAGATGTAGGATCAGCACCGTCAGCAAACTGTTTTCCCATGAAAGAGCAGATCAAGTACCTCTCTTCTTCCTCAGTTAATTCTATGGTCCTGTAGGATGGAGAAATGAGACTTTCCACACACATTCTCTGGCACAGAAATGATAAAATGAGATACATGTTCAACCCAAGAAGCAAACTGTTCTTCCAGGTGAGAGGAGATGAAGTAGGGTTCTTCTTCCTCAGTTAATTCTTTGGTCCTGCTATTGAAAGCAAGAGACTTACCACACACAGTCTTTGGCTTAGGACAGACAGAAAGAGATGTGTGTTCAGTGCAAGAAGCAAAGTGTTTTCCCAGAAGACAGCAGATTAACTAGTGCTCTTCTTCCTCAGACAATTCTATGGTCCTGCTTTTTGAAGGCAAGAGACTTACTACATAACACCTCTGGCTTAGGAGTGACAGAAACAGATGTGTGTTTAGAGCAAGGAGCAAACTGTTTTCCCAAAAAAGAGCAGATCAAGAAGATCTCTTATTCCTCCAGTGCTGTTTGTCAGAAGCAGGAGATGTCTCCCACACATTCTCGGGCTCTGGACTTGCAGAAAAAGACGAGTGATCAGCACACACAGCAAACTGATTTCCCAGAAGAGAGCAGCTATAGTAGTGCACTTCTTCCTCAGTAAATTATATTGTCCTGTTGGTCAGACAAAGGAGACTTCCCACACTCAGCCTCTGGCTCAGGAGTGGCAGAAAGAGACATGTGATCAGCGCTTACAGCAAACTGTTTTCCCAGCAGAGAGCAGATCAAGTAGTGCTCTTCTTCTTCAGTTAATTGTATGGTCCTGCTGGTTGGAAGCAACGGAGTTACCACACTCATTTTCTTGCTCAGAAGTAACAGAAAGAGATGTGCATTCAGCACAAGAAGCAAGCTATTTTTCCAGGAGAGGGCAGATTAAGTAGAACTCTTTTCCCTCAGTTAATTCTATAGTACCGTTGGTTGTAGGCAAGAGACTTCCCACACACATTCTCTGGCTCAGGAGTTTCAGAAACAGATGTGTGATCAGCACTCAAAGCAAACTGTTTTCCCAGCAGATAGCACATCACGTAGTGATCTTCTTCCTCAGTTAATTCTATGATCCTTCTGGTTGGAGGAAAGAGTCTTACCACACACATTATCAGGCTCAGGAGTTGCAAAAAAAAGAGTTGTGTGATTAGTGCCTGTAGCATAGTGTTTTCCCAGGAAATAGTGCTCTTCTTCCTCAGTTAACTCTATGGACCTGCTGGTTGGAGGCAAGACACTTACGACCCACAGTCTGTGGCTCAGGAGTGACAGAAAGAGATGTGTTCAGTACAAGAAGCAAAATGTTTTCCCAGGAGAGAGCAGATTAAGTAGCACTGTTCCTCCTCAGTTAATTATATGGTACTGCAGGTTGAAAGTAAGAGACTTATCACACAAAGTTGCTGGCTCAGAAGTGACAGAAAGAGATGTGTCTTTAGCGTAAGAAGCAAACTGATTTCCCAGGAGAGAGCAGATCAAGTAGTGCTCTTCTTCCTCTGTTAAGTCTCTGACCCTTTGGATCAGAAGAAAGAGACTTCCCTCACACCTCTGGCTCAGCAGTAGCAGAAAGAGATGTGTAATCAGTGCCAACACCAAACTGTTTTCCCAGGAAAGAGCAAATGAAGTAGTTCTCTTCTTCCTCAGTTAATTCTATGGTCTTGTTGGACAGAGGAAAGAGACTTTCCACACCCATTTTCTGTCTCAGGAGTGGCAGAAAGAGATGTGTGATCAGCGTCCTCAGCAAACTCTTTTCTCAGTAGACAGCAGATCAAGTAGTGCTCCTTTCGCCCTGTTAATTCTATGGTCCTGTTGGTTGGAGGCAAGAGACTTCCCACACACATTCTCCGGCTCAGGAGTGACAGAAAGAAATGTATTTTCTGTGCAAGAAGCAAACTGTCTTCCCAGGCCAGAGCAGATCAAGTAGGGCTCTTCTTCTTCAGTTAATTCAATGGTCCTACTTCCTGAAGGCAAGAGACTTACAAACACAAAGTCTCTGGTTTGGCAGTGGCAGAAAAAGATGTGTATTTTGAAAAAGAAGCAAACTGTTTTCCAGGGAGAGAGTAGCTCAGGTAATGCTCTTCTTCATCAGTTAATTCTATGGTCCTGTTGATCATAGGAGAGAGAGAGAGACTTCATACATACATTCTGTGTCTCAGGAGTGGCTGGAAGAGATGTGTGATCAGTCCCTGCGGCAAACTGTTTTGCCAGGAAAGAGCAGATCAAGTAGCACTCTTTCTCCTCTGTTAATTTTATGGTCCTGCTATTGAAAATGCAAGACTTACCACACAATTTCTCTGTCTCGGGAATGGCAGAAAAAGATGTGTGATCACTGCCTGCATCAAACTGTTTTCCCAGGAGAGAACACATCATGCAGCATTCTTATTCCACAGTTAATTCTTTCCTCCTGTAGTTTGGAGCCAAGAGACTAACCACACACATTCTCTGGCTCAGGAGTGATATAAAGAGATGTGTGTTCAGAATAAGAAGCAGACTGATTTCCCAGGAGAGAGCAGATCAAGTAGAGCTCTTCTTTTTCAATTAATTCAATAATCCTGTTGGTTGAAGCTAAGAGACCTACTAGACATATTCTCTGGCTCAGGAATGACAAAAAGAGATGTGTAATGCACCTGGGAAACAAAACCCCAGGGGAAGATTACACAATGGGGGGGGAGGTAGTAACAACAACAAAAATGGAAAAGGACCTGGCGGTAATCATATCAGATGACCTTAAGGTTGGCAAGCAATGTAAGAAGGTGGTGGGGAAGGCTGAGGGGATATTGGGATGTATAGGGAGAGGCATCACCAGCAGAAAACAGGAAGTTGGTATCCCCCTGTACAGACAGTTCGTGAGACCCTATCTGGAGTACTGTGCCCAGTTCTGGAGACCCCTCCTCTTCAAGGACATAGACAGGATGGAGGCAGTTCAGAGGAGGGCAACTAAAATGGTGCAGGGTCTGCAAGGGAAGCCATATGAGGAGAGGCTAAAGGAGCTTAATATGTATACCCTTGAGGAAAGGAGGGAGAAGGGGGACATGAGAGAAATGTTTAAGTACCTCAGTAGAATCAACAAAGTCCAAGAGGGTAGCATTTTTCAGAAAAAGAGATGTGCAAGAACAAGGGGACACAATTTGAAGATAGAGAGGGATGGCTCAGGGGCAATGTGAGGAAGCATTTTTTCACAGAGAGGGTGGTGGATGCATGGAACAGCCTTCCTGAGGAGGCTGTGGGGTCTAAAACTGTGGGAGAATTCAAGAATGCATGGGACACATGTAAGGCAATTTCTGTGAGGGATAGGAAGAAATAGGCTGTTGGTTAAATAGGATCTGCAGCTTATCCTCTAGGTAGGGAAATGGGCAGACTAGGTGGGCCAAGTGGTCCTAATCTGCCATCAAAGTCTATGTTTCTATGTGTTCATCGCAAGAAGCAAACTGTGTTCTCATGAGACAGCAGATCAAGTAGTGCTCTTCTTCCTCATTTAATTCTATGGTACTGCTGGTCAGATTCAAGAGACATCCCAAACACATACTCTTGCTCTGGAGTGGCAGAAAAAGATGTGTGAACAGTGACTGCAGCAAACTGTTTTCTCAGCAGAGGCCAGATCAAGGAGCACTCTTCTTTCCCAATTAATTCTATGGTCCTGCTGGTTGGAAGCAAGAGACTTACCACATACATTCTACTACTCAGAAGTGACAGAAAGAGATGTGTTTTCAGTGAAACAATCAAACTGTTTTCCTATTAGAGAGCAGATCAAGTAAAGCTCTTCTTCCTTAGTTTATTCCATGGCCCTGCTTTTTGAAAGAAACACACTTACCTTTCAAAGTGTGTGGCAGAGGAGTGACAGAAAGAGATGCATTTAGAGCAAAAAGCAAACTGTTTCCAAGGAGAAAGCAGATCGAGTAGTGCTTTTCTTCCTCAGTTAATTCTATAGTCCTGTTGGTCTGAGGAAAGAGACTTCCCATACACTTTCTCTGGCTCAGGAGTGGCATAAATGGAAGTGTTGTCAGCAGCCACAGCAAACTGTTTTTCCATGAGAGAGCAGATCAAGTAGGGTTCTTCTTCCTCCGTTAATTGTGTGGTCCTGCTAGTTAGAACCAAGAGACTTCCAACACACATTATCAGGCTCAGCAGTGATAGAAAGAGATGTGCATTTGGTATAAGAAGCAAACTGTTTTCTCAGGAGACAGCAGATCAAGTAGCAATCTTCTTCAACAGTTAATTCTATGGTTCTGCTGGTCAGCGGCAAGAGACTTCCCACACACATTCTCTGGCTCAGAAGTGGCAGAAAGAGATGTGTCATCAGCTTTCACAGAAAACAGATTTCCCAGCGGACAGCAGATTAAAATAGCTCTCTTCTTCATTAGTTAATTCTATCTTCCTGTTGGTAGGAGGCAAGGGACTTCCCATACACATTTTCTGTCTCAGCAGTGACAGGAAGACATGTGTGTTCTGTGCAAGAAGCAAACTGTTTTCCCAGGAGACAGCAGATCAGCAGATCAACTAGCGCTCTTCTTCCTCAGTTATTTCTATGGTCCTGCTTTTTGAAGGCAAGAGACTTACCACACAATGCCTCTGGCTTAGGAGTGACAGAAAGATATGTGTGTTTACAGCAAGAAGCAAACTGTTTTCCCAAGAAAGAGCAGATCAGGAAGAGCTCTTATTCCTCCAGTGCTGTTGTTCAGAAGCAGGAGACTTCTCACACACATTCTGGGCTCTGGACTTCCAGAAAAAGATGTGTGATCAGCACCCACAGCAGCTGATTTCCCAGAAGAGAGAAATTATAGTAGTGCACTTCTTCCTCAGTAAATTCTATTGTCCTGTTGGTCAGACAAAAGAGACTTCCCACACTTGGTCTCTGGCTCAGGAGTGGTAGAAAGAGACATGTGATCAGCATTTACAGCAAACTGTTTTCCCAGCAGAAAGCAGATCAAGTAGTGCTCTTCTTCTTTAGTTAATTGTATGGTCCTGCTGGTCGGAAGCAACAGAGTTACCACACTCAATTTATTGCTCAGAAGTGACAGAAAGAGATGTGCATTCAGCACAAGAAACAAGCTGTTTTCCGAGGAGAGAGCAGATCAAGTAACACTTTTCTTAATCAGTTAATTCTATAGTACTGTTGGTAATAGGCAAGACACTTCCCACACATTCTCTGACTCAGGAGTTTCAGATACAGATGTGTGATCAGCACCCAAAGCAAACTGTTTTCCCAGCAGATAGCACATCAAGTAGTGATCTTCTTCCTCAGTTAATTCTATGGTCCTTCTGGTTGGAGGAAAGAGTCTTACCACACACATTATCTGGCTCAGAAGTTGCTGAAAGAGATGTGTGATCAGTGCCGTAACATAGTGTTTTCCCAGGAAAGAGCAGATGAAGCAGGGTTCTTCTTTCTCAGTTAATTCTATGGTTCTGCTGGTTAGAACCAAGAGACTTACCACACACATTATCAGGCTCAGCAGTGATTGAAAGAGATGTGCATTCAGTATAAGAAGTGAACTGTTTTCTCAGGAGACAGCAGATCAAGTAGCCATCTTCTTCAACAGTTAATTCTATGGTTCTGCTGGTCAGAGGCAAGAGACTTCCCCCACACATTTTCTGGTTCAGAAGTGGCAGAAAGAGATGTGTCATCAGTGCCCACAGCAAACAGATTTCCCAGCAGAGAGCAGATTAAATAGCTCTCTTCTTCATTAGTTAATTCTATCTTCCTATTGGTAGGAGGCAAGAGACTTCCCATACACATTCTGTGGCTCAGCAGTGACAGAAAAAGATGTGTGTTCTGTGCATGAAGCAAACTGTTTTCCCAGGAGAGAGCAGATCAGCTGATCAAATAGTGCTCTCCTTCCTCAGTTATTTCTATGGTCCTGCTTTTTGAAGGCAAGAGACTTACCACACAATGCCTCTGGCTTAGGAGTGACAGAAAGAGATGTGTGTTTACAGCAAAAAGCAAACTTTTTCCCCAAGAAAGAGCAGATCAAGTAGAGCTCTTCTTCCTCCAATTAATTGTATGGTGCTGTTGGTCGGAGGCAGGAGACTTCTCACACACATTCTGGGCTCTGGACTTCCAGGAAAAGATGTGTGATCAGCACCCACAGCAGCTGATTTCCCAGCAGAGAGCAGTTATAGTAGTGCACTTCCATTCTGGTCCTTCTTGATCTCTCTGCTGCATTTGACACTGTAGACCATGGAGTGCTGTTGGAGCATCTGCAGTTCTTTTGTGAGCTGTCTGGTACAGTCCTCAAATGGTTCCAGTCTTACCTCACGGACAGGTCTCAGAGAGTTGCCACTGGAATTTATTCCTCTGGCGCTCACTCCCTGCCTCGTGGGGTACCACAGGGTTCCATTCTAGCTCCCATGTTGTTTGCAGTGTATATGCTGCCTTTGGAAGATATTATCAGGTGATACAGTCTGGGTTTTCACTGCTATGCAGATGATATTCAGCTGTATTTGTCTTTTCTGCCCGGGCAAGATGATGCTCTCTCCGTGCTAAATAATTGCCTTACTGAAATCAGACTTTGGATGAGTTCCAGCTGGCTGAGACTGAATCCAGATAAGACTGAGGTGTTGGTAGTGGACCCAGGTCATCCGGGGGAGGGTTTTGGGGCTGGACAACCATCAGGCTTATTACACTGGGTGGTATGTCGCTCACTAACTCTGATCAGGTGCGTAATCTGGGCATTATTTTTGATGATGGTTTGACCTTAAAATCTCAGGTATCAGCTGTCATCAAATCCTCTTTTTACCATCTGAGGAATATCGCCCGGGTGAAACACCTGGTTCCACCAGGTGATCTTCCAACATTGGTCCATGCCTTTATCACTACCTGTCTTGATTACTGCAACTCCCTCTACCTAGGCCTACCTGGGGTTGATATCCACCACCTGCAGCTGGTGCAGAACGCAGCAGCCAGGCTTTTGATTGGGACTTCTAGAACCAGTCATATTACACCTGTGCTCCGCGAACTGCACTGGCTGCCTGTTTGGTGGTGGATCACCTATAAGGTTGGTTTATTAACCTTTAAAGCCCTACATGATCAGGGACCCGGCTACCTGAAAGATCTCTTGATACCCTATTGCCCCCTCCGTCCTCTCCGTTCTGCCAACGAGGGATTGCTGGAGATTCCCAGGGTTTGATTAAAGACATCAAGATCTCATGCCTTTGCTTTTTCAGCACCAACCCTGTGTAATTCTCTACCTCGCTGGTTGAGAGAATGCCCAACCGTCGATAGATTCAAAGTGGAGTTAAAGACTTACTTATTTAGTTTAGCTTGTCCTAGCTACGGTTGATCTATTTGTCTGTTTTAAAACTTTTTATATTTATGTGTATGGTTTTTATGTACAGTGCCTTGGTTTTGAAAGGCGCTATAGAAATAAAGATGATTTGATTTGATTTGATTCTTCCACAGTAAATTCTATTGTACTGTTGGTCAGACAAAAGAGACTTCCCACACTCGGTCTTTGGCTCAGGTGTGGTTAAAAGAGACATGTGATCAGCGCTTACAGCAAACTGTTTTCCCAGCAGAGAGCAGATCAAGTAGTGCTCTTCTTCTTCAATTAATTGTATGGTCCTGCTGGTCGGAAGCAACAGAGTTACCACACTCAATTTATTGCTCAGAATTGACAGAAAGAGATGTGCATTCAGCACAAGAAGCAAGCTGTGTTCCCAGGAGAGAGCAGATCAAGTAGCACTCTTCTTAATCGGTTAATTCTATAGTACTGTTGGACGATACGGTTTTGTATGCATCAGGTTCGTCCTTAACTGAAGTCAGGGAAGCACTCCAAGCTGACTTTATCCAGTTAGAAAGCAACCTTATCAATGCCAAGCTTCTCTTAAATGCCAAAAAAACCAAGACGATGATTTTCTTGAGACTTGCCTTGTCTGGGGACCTACCTACCCTACCTAAAAACTTCATAGTTACCTCCCTATGTGAACCATTGGAAGTCGTACCTAAATTTTAATATCTAGGTATGTGGATAGACAGCAAGCTTTCCTTCAACGACCACATCGAGGATCTATCAAAGAAGCTTAAAGCACGCATGGGTTTCTTCTTTAGAAATAGGACCCTCTTTTCTCTCACAACCCGCAAAAGACTTGTCCAAGCAACATTCCTTCCCTTGCTTGACTACGGAGACATTATCTTTATCTCCTCCCCAACCTTGAGCCTATCTAAACTGGACGCACTTACCCATGTCTTCGCTCATTACTAACTCTGCGACAGGACCCACCATCATGATCTTTATGCAGCAGTTGGGTGGACCTCTCTTGCCACCAGGTGCCTCCTGCATGCTGGCATTTGGACCCTCAAATTACTACTCCACAAACTGCCTATTTAACGTCTCTCATACACATCTTGCATAGCGCCTACTCCCTAAGAAAATCTGATCTTATCCTACTAGATGTTCCCAGGACACGTACCACAGCTGGCCAAAGAGCTATCTCATACGCCCTCCCAAACATTTGGAAAAAACTACAAGCCATGCTGAAGCTAACCCGCATTGTATCAATTAACTCCTACAAAACACTAGCTAGCTCTAAATTAAAAGACATATGTAGGTGCTACTAGGCCCCCAACACCAAGTCAACTTCCTAGGTACCAACTGGCCTTCTACTTATTAAGCTGAAATGTGTTGCATAATTTAGGGCAAGGTTAAAGCTGGAATGTACTGCATATATAGCATAAGGACTTCTATTGTGTATACGTCTTGTATTATATATTTTTTTCTTTGTTGTTCTACAGTTTATATCTCCTGTCTATGTAATTGCTAACTGTATGTGTATGTGCTTCAGGACCTCCTTGTGAATGAGCTTGCTCAATGGAGTCTTTCCTGCAATAAACTTGAACTTGAATAGGCAAGACACATCCCACACATTCTCTGACTCAGGAGTTTTAGATACAGAAGTGTGATCAGCACCCAAAGCAAACTGTTTTCCCAGCAGATAGCACATCAAGTAGTGATCTTCTTCCTCAGTTAATTCTATGGTCCTTCTGGTTGGAGGAAAGAGTCTTACCACATACATTATCTGGCTCAGAAGTTGCAGAACGAGATGTGTGATCAGTGCCGTAGCATAGTGTTTTCCCAGGAGAGAGCAGAGCAAGTAGCACTCTTCTTCCTCAGTTAACTCTATGGCCCTGTTGGTTGGAGGCAAGAGACTTACAACCCACAGTCTGTGGCTCGGGAGTGACAGAAAGAGATGTGTTCAGTGCAAGAAGCAAAATGTTTTCCCAGGAGAGAGCAGATTAAGTAGCACTCTTCCTCCTCAGTTAATTATATGGTAATGCAGGTGGAAAGTAAGAGACTAACCACACAAAGTCTCTGGCTCAGGAGTGACAGAAGGAGATGTGTCTTTAGCCTAAGAAGCAAACTGTTTTCCCAAGAGAGAGCAAAACAAGTAGGGTTCTTCTTCCTCTATTAATACTTTGGTCCTTTTGATCAGAAGAAAGAGACTTCCCACAAACATTCTCTGGCTCAGGAGTAGCAGAAAGAGATGTGTAATCAGTGCCCACAGCAAACTGTTTTCCTAGGAGAGACCAGATGAAGTAGTGCTCTTCTTCCTCAGTTAATTCTATGGTCCTGTTGGTCAGAGGAAAGAGACTTCCCACACTCATTCTCTGGCTCAGGAGTGGCAGAAAGAGATGTGTGATCAGTGTCCTCAGCAAAATCTTTTCCCAGTAGACAGCAGATCAAGTAGCACTTCTTTCTCCCTGTTAATTCTATGGTCCTGTTGGTTGGAGGCAAGAGACTTCCCACACACATTCTCTGGCTCAGGAGTGACAGAGAGAAATGTGTTTTCTGTGCAAGAAGCAAACTGTCTTCCCAGACCAGAGCAGATCAAGTAGAGCTCTTCTTCATCAGTTAATTCAATAGTTCTGCTTTCTGAAGGCAAGAGACTTGCAAACACAAAGTCTCTGGCTCAACAGTGGCAGAAAAAGATGTGTGCCATAGACTGCGTGTGTGAAGTCTACTACCTGCAACCTACAGCACCACTAAAACAACTGAGGAAGAAGAACGTTACTTGATCTGCTCTGCCCTGGGAAAAAAATTTGCTCTGGGGCACTGAGCACACATCTCTTTCTGTCACTCCCCAGCTTTACAATGTGGGCATGAAGTCTCTTGCCCCAGTCATTAGGACAAGAGAAATAACTGATGAATAAGAACACTACTTAATGTGCTCTCTCCTGGCAAAACATCTTGCTCTGGACACTGATCACACATCTCTTTCTGTCACTCCCCAGCTACACAATGTGTCTGTGAAGATCACCTGCATCTACCAACAGCAAGAGAGAAATAACTAAGGAAGGTAAGGGCTACTTGATCTGGTCTCTCCAGGTAAAACAGTTTGCTCTTCATGCTGATCACCCACCTCTGTCACTCCTCAGCTATAGAATATGTGTGAAGTCCCTGCCTTAAACCAAAGGACCAGAGAAAAAACTGAGAGAGAAGAGCTCTATTTGATCTGCTCTCTCATGGGAAAACAGTTTGGTTTGGGCGCCAATCACTAATATTTTTCTGTGACTTGCCAGGAATAGAATGTGTGTGTGAAATCTCTTGCCCCCAGTCAGCAGGAACAGAGAAATAACTGAGGAAGGGTAATGCTACTTGATTTGCTGTCTCCTGGGAAAACAGTTTGCTATAGCTGTTGATCACACATCTCTTTCTGTCACTCCCCAGCTATAGAATGTGTGTGTGAAGTCTCTTGTCTTCAACCAAAAGGACCAGAGAAAAAAACTGAGGAATAACAACATTACTTGATCTGCTCAGTCATGGGAAAACAGTTTGTTCTGGGTACTAATCACGTATCTCTTTCTGTCACTCCCCAGCTATAGATTGTGTGTTTGACGTCTCCTGCCCTCAACTAAAAGGACCAGAGAAATAACAGAGGAAGGGAAATGCTACTTGATCTACTCTTCCTTGGGAAAACAGTTTGCTCTGGGCGCTGATTACACATCTCTTTCTGTCACTCCCCAGCTATAGAATGTGTATGTGAAGTCTCTTGTCTCCATTCAAAAGGACCAGAGAAATAACTGATGAATAAGAACACTATGAGATGTGCTCTCTCTAGGCAACACAGTTTGCTCTGGACACTGATCACACATCTCTTTCTGTCATTCCCTAGCTACACAATGTGTGTGTGTGCAGATAGTCTGCCTCCAACCAATAGGAAGAGAGAATTAACTGAAAAAGTAGAGAGCTACTTGATCTGGTCTCTCCTGGTAAAACAGTTTGCACACTGGGTGCTGATCACACATCTCTGTCACTCCTAAGCTATAGAATGTGTGTGAAATCTCGTGCCCCCAGTCAGCAGGACCAGAGATATAACTGATGAAGGAGAATGCTACTTGATTTGCTGTCTTCTTGGAAAACAGTTTGCTATGGCCACTGATCATGAATCTATTTTTGTCACTCCCTAGCTATAGAATGTGTGTGTGAAGTCTCTTGCCTCCAACCAACAGGACTAGAGAAATAACAGAGAAGGAACAACACTGCTTGATCTACTCATAGAAAACATAGAAACATAGAATTTTATGGCAGATAAGAACCGCTTGGCCCACCTAGTCTGCCCATTTCCCTACCTGATGGATTAGCTGCAGATTCTAGTTAAGCAACAGCTTACTTCCTCCTACCCCCCACTAGAATTGCCTAATGCCTGTCCCATGCACTTTCGAATTCTCCCACTGTTTCTGACTCCACAACCTCCTCAGGAAGGCTGTTTCATGCATCCACAACCCTCTCTGTGAAAAAATACTTTCTAACATTACCTCTGAGCCGTCCCCCATCTTCAAATTGTGCCCCCTTGTTCTTGCACATCTCTTCTTCTGAAAGATACTACCCTCTTGTACTTTGTTAATTCCCTTGAGATACTTGAAAGTTTCTATCATGTCCTCCCTCTCCCTCCTTTCCTTTAGCTTTAACCTCTCCTCATATACCTTCTGGTGCAGACCCTGCACAATTTTAATTGCCCTCCTCTGAACAGCCTCCACTCTGTCTCTATCTTTGCAGAGATGGTGTCTCCAGAATTGCATGCAGTACTCCAGATGGGGTCTCATTAACTGTCCGTACTGAGGGATAACAGCTTCCTGTTTTCTACTGTTGATGCCTCTTCCTATGCATTCCAGTATCCCCCAGCCCTCCTTACTGCCTTCTCACATTGCTTGCCCACCTTTAGGTCATCTGATATAATTACTCCTAGTTCTCTTTCGATGTGTGTGGTTGTTATTAGCTCACCCCCATTATGTACTCTTCCTCTGGGTTTTTCCTGGGAAAATAGTTTGCTCAGGGTGTTGATCACTCATCTCTTTCTGTCACTTGCCAGGTATAGAATGTGTATGTGAAATCTCTTACCCACAGTCAGCAGGACCAGAGAAATAAGTGAGGAAGAAGAGCACTACCTAATCTACACTGTCATTGGAAAACAGTTTACTCTGGAGCTGATCACTCTTCTCTTTCTGTCACTTCCCAGCTATAGAATGTGTGTTCAAAGTCTCTTGCCCCCAGTCAACAGAACCAGAGAAATATCTGAAGAAGAAGAATGCTACTTGATCTGTTCTCTCCTGGGGAAGCAGTTTGCTATGGTGGCTGAACACACATCTCGTTCTGTCACTCTCTAGCTATAGAATGTGTGTGTGATGTCTCTTGCCTCCAACCAACAGAACCAGAGAAATAACTGAGGGAGAAGAACACCACTTGTTTTGCTCTGCTGGGAAAACAGTTTGCTCTGGATGCTGATGACACATCTCTTTCTGTCACTCACAAGCTATAGAATGTGTGCATGAAGTCTCTTGCCTCCAGTCAACAGGACCATAGAAAGAACAGAGTAAGTAGAGCACTACTAGAGCTGAGGAAGAAGGGTGCTGCTTGATCAGCTTTCTGCTGTGAAAAGTTTTCTCTTTGGTCTGATCACACATGTCTTTCTGTCACTCCCCAGCTATAGAATGTGTGTGTGTGAAGTCTCTTGCCTCCAGTCAACAGGGCCAGAGAAAGAACAGAGGAAGTAGAGCACTACTAGAGCTGGTCTCTCCTTGAAAAACAATTTGTTCTGGGCACTGATCACACATCTCTTTCTCTCACTCCCCAGCTACATAATTTGTGTGTGTGAAGTCTCCTGCCTTAAACGAACAGCACCAGAGAATTAACTGAGGAAGACTAGTTCTACTTGATCTGCTATGCCATGGGAAAACAGCTTGCTGGAGATGCAGATCACACATCTCCTTCTGTCACTCATCAGCTATAGAACATGTGTATGAAGTCGCTTCCTCCAGTCAACAAGACCAGTGGAAACCACAGAGGAATCGGAATGGTAGTTGATCTGGTGTCTCTCAGGCAAACTGTGCTCAAGCCACTGATCACACATGTCATTCAGTCACTCCCAAGATATAGAAAGCGTGTGTGAAGTCCCCTGTCTGCAACCAACAGCACCAGAGAAATACCTATTGAGGGTAAGGGCTACTTGATCTGGTATCTCCTGGGAAAACAGTTTCCTTTGATCACTGATCACACATCTCTTTCTGTCATTCCCCAGTTATAGAATGTGTGTGTGAAGTCTCCTGCCTCCAACCAACAGCACCAGAGAAATAAATGAAGAAGTACAGCGCCACTTGAGCTGGTCTCTAATGGAGAAACAGTTTGATCTGTGCACTGATCAAGCATCTCATTCTGACCTTCACAAGCCACAGAATGTGAGTGTGAAGTCTCTTGCCTCCAGTCAACAGGATGAGAGAAATAACTAAGAAACAAGAATGCTACTTGATCTGCTCTGTCATTGGAAAACAGTTTGCTGTGGGCACTGATCACACATCTCCTTCTGTCACTAACCAGCTATAGAATGTGTGTGTGTGTGTGTGTGTGTGAAGTCTCCTGCCTCCAACCAATAGGACCAGACAAATAGCTTTGGAAGAAGAGTTCTGCTTGATCGGCTGTCTCCTGGGAAAATAGTTTGCTCTGGGCACTGATCACTCACCTCTTTCTGTCACTGCCCTGCTATAGAATGGGTATGTGAATTCTCTTTCCCTGAGTCAACAGGATCTTTGCTCTGGGTGCTGATTATACATCTCTCTCTCTCTCTCTATCACTCTGCCACGACAGAATTTGCATGTGAAGTGTCTTGCCTCCAATCGACAGGACAAGAGAAATAACTGAGGAAGAAGAGCGCTACATGATCTCCTCTATCATGCAAAAACAGTAAGTTCTGGGTGTGGATCACATCTCTTTCTGTCATTTCCCCAGCTATAAAATGTGTTTGTGAAGTCTCTTGCCTCCAGTAAACAGGACCAGAGAAGTCAATGAGGAAGAAGAACACTACTTGATCTGCTGTCTCGTGGGACAACAGTTTGCTCTGGGCACTGATCACACATCTATTTTTGTCACTCCCCAGCTATAGAATGTGTGTGTGTGAAGTCTATTGCCTGCAACTTACAGCACCACAGAAACTACTGAGGAAGAAAAACATTACTTGTTCTGCTCTGTCCTGGGAAAACATCTTGCTCTGGGCACTGATCACACATCTCTTTCTGTCACTTCCCACCTATAGAATGTGTGTATGAAGTCTTTTGCTTCCAGTCAGTAGGACAAGAGAAATAACTGATGAAGAAGAACGCTACTTAATGGGCTCTCTCCTGTCAACACAGTTTGCTCTGGGCACTGATCACACATCCGTTTCTCTCACTCCCCAGCTACACAATGTCTGTGTGAAGATCACCTGCCTCCAACCAACAGCAAGAGAGAAATAACTGAGGAAGTTGAGGGCTACTTGATCTGGTTTCTCCTGGTAAAACAATTTGCTCTTGGCACTGATCACACATTTATGTCACTCCCCAGCTATAGAATGTGTGTGTGAAGTCACCTGCCTTAAACCAAAGGACCAGAGAAATAACTGAGAGAGAAGAACTCTACTTGATCTGCTCTCTCATGGGAAAACAGTTTGGTCTGGGTGCTGATCACTAATCTCTTTCTGTGTCTTGCCAGCTATAGAATGTGTGTGTGTGAAATCTCTTGCCCCCAGTCAGCAGAAGCAGAGAAATAACTGAGGAAATGGAATGCTACTTGATTTGCTATCTCCTGGGAAAACAGTTTGCTATAGCTGCTGATCACACATCTCTTTCTGTCACTCCCCAGCTTGAGAATGTATGTGTGAAGTCTCTTGCCTCCAACCAACAGGACCAGAGAAAAAACTGAGGAAGAACAATGTTACTTGATCTGCTCAGTCATGGGAAAACATTTTGCTCTGAGTACTGATGACACATTTCTTTCTGTCACTCCCCAGCTATAGAATGTGTATGTGACGTCTCCTGCCCCCAACTAAAAGGACCAGAGAAATAACTGAGGAAGGGAAACACTACTTGATCTACACTCCCCTGGGAAAACAGATTGTTCTGGGTGCTGATTATACATCTCTTTCTCTCATTCCCCAGAGTGATAATTTGTGTGTGAAGTCTCATGCCTCCAATCAAGAGGACCAGAGAAATAACTGAGGAAGAAGAGCACTACATGATCTCCTCTATCATGCAAAATCAGATTTTTTCTGGGTGCTGATAACATCTCTTTCTGTCACCCCAGCTATAGAATGTGTGTGTGAAGTCTACTGTGTGCAACCAACAGCATCAGTGAAACAACTGAGGAAGAAGAATGTTACTTGATCTGCGCTCCTGGAAAAACAGTGCTCTGGGCACTGATTACACATCTCTTTCTGTTACTCCTCAGCTATAGAATGTGTGTGTGAAGTCTCTTGCCTCCAGTCAACAGGACCAGAGAAATAACTGATGAATAAGAACACTATGAGATGTGCTCTTTTCTGGCAAAACAGTTTGGTCTGGGCACTGATCACACATCTCATTCTGTCATTCCCCAGCTATAGAATGTGTGTGTGAAGTCTCCAGCCCCCAACCAACAGGACCAGACAAATAACTTTGGAAGAAGAGTGCTGCTTGATTTGCTGTCTCCTGGGATCACTTACCTCTTTCTGTCACTGCCTTGCTATAGAATGGGTGTGTGAAGTCTCTTTCCCAGAGTCAACAGGACCTTTGCTCTGCGTGCTGATTATACATCTCTGTCTATCACTCCCCAGTGACAGAATTTGTATGGGAAGTCTCTTGCCTACAATCAACAAGACAAGAGAAATAACTGAGGAAGAAAAGCGTTACATGATCTCCTCTATCATGCAAAAACAGTTTGTTCTGGGTGTGGATCACATCTCTTTCTGTCACTCCCCCAGCTATAAAATGTGAGTGTGAAGTCTCTTGCCTCCAGTCAACAGGACCAGAAAAGTCAATGAGGAAGAAGAACGCTACTTGATCTGCCTTCTCCTGGAACAACAGTTTGCTCTGGGCACTGAACACACGTCTCATTCTGTCACTCCCCAGCTATAGAATGTGTGTGTGAAGTCTATTGCCTGCAACCAACAGCACCATAGAAACAACTGAGGAAGAAGAACGTTACTTGATCTCCTCTGTCCTGGGAAAACATTTTGCTCTGGGCACTGAGCACATATCTCTTTCTGCCACTCTCCAGCTATAGAATGTGTGTATGATGTCTCTTGCCGCCAGTCAATAGGACAAGAGAAATAACTGAAGAATAAGAACACTTCTTAATGTGCTCTCTCCTGGCAAAACAGTTTGCTCTGGGCACTGGCCACACATCTCTTTCTGTCACTCCCCACCTATACAATGCGTGTGTGAAGATCACCTGCATCCAACCAGCATCAAGAGAGAAATAACTGAGGAAGTTGAGGGCTACTTGATCTGGTCTCTCCAGGTAAAACAGTTTGCTATTGGCACGGATCACACATCTCTGTCACTCCCCAGCTATAGAATGTGTGTGAAGTCACCTGCCTTGAACCAAAGGACCAGAGAAGTAACTGAGAGAGAAGATCTCTACTTGATCTGCTCTCTCATGGGAAAACAGGTTGGTCTGGGTGCTGATCACTAGTCTATTTCTGTGACTTGCCAGCTATAGAATGTGTGTGTGAAATCTCTTGCCCCCAGTCAGCAGGAACAGAGAAATAATTGAGGAAGAGGAATGCTACTTGATTTGCTATCTCCTGGGAAAACAGTTTGCTATAGCTGCTGATCACACATCTCTTTCTGTCACTCCCCAGCTTGAGAATGTATGTGTGAAGTCTCTTGCCTCCAACCAACAGGACCAGAGAAAAAACTGAGGAAGAACAACGTTAATCGATCTGCTCAGTTACAGGAAAACAGTTTGCTCTTGGTACTGATGACACATCTCTTTCTGTCACTCCCCAGCAATAGAATGTATTTGTGAAGTCTCCTGTTCCCAACTAAAAGGACCACAGAAATAACTGAGGAAGAGAAACACCACTTGATCTACTCTCCCCTGGGAAAACAGTTGGCTCTTGGTGCTGATTATACATCTCTTTCTCTCACTCCCCAGTGTGATAATTTGTGTGTGAATTCTCTTGCCTCCAATCAAGAGGACCAGAGAAATAACTGAGGAAGAAGAGCACTACATTATCTCCTCTATCATGCAAAAACAGTTTTTTCTGGGTGCTGATCACATCTCTTACTGTCACTCCCCAGGTATAAACAACAGTTTGCTCCGGGTGTTGATCACACATCTCTTTCTGTCACTCCCAGCTATATAATGTGTGTGAAGTCTATTGTCTGCAACCAACAGCACCAGAGAAACAACTGAGGAAGAACTTTACTTGATCTGCTTTGTCCTGAGAAAACGGTTTGCTCTGGGCACTGATTACACATCTCTTTCTGTCACTCCCCAGCTATAGAATGTGTGTGTGTGTGAAGTCTCTTGTCTCCAGTCAACAGGACCAGAGAAATAACTGATGAATAAGAACACTATGAAATGTGCTCTCTCCAGGCAAAACAATTTGCTCTGGGCACTGATCACACTACTCTTTCTGTCATTCCCCAGCTACTCAATGTGTGTGTGCAGATCACCTGCCTGCAACCAATAACAAGAGAGAATTAACTGAGAAAGTAGATAGCTACTTGATCTGGTCTCTCCTGGTAAAACAGTTTGCACTGGGCACTGATCACACATCTCTGTCACTCCCCAGCTATAAATTGTGTGTGTGAAATCTTGTGCCCCCAGTCAGCAGAACCAGAGAAATAACTAATGAAGGGGAATGGTACTTGATTTGCTGTCTTCTGGGAAAACAGTTTTCTATAGCCGCTGATCACAAATCTATTTTTGTCACTCCCTAGCTATAGAATGTGTGTGTGAAGTCTCTCGCCTCCAACCAACAGGACTAGAGAAATAACAGAGGAGAAACAATGCTACTTGATCTGCTCATAGAGACATAGAATTTGACAGCAGATAAGGACCGCTTGGCCCATCTAGTCTGCCCATTTCCCTACCTGATGGATAAGCTGCAGATTCTAGTTAATCTACAGCTTACTTCCTGCTACCCCCACTAGAATAGCCCTCTGCCTGTCCCATGCATTCTTGAATTCTCCCACTGTTCCTGACTCTACAACCTCCTCAGGAAGGCTGTTCCATGCATCCACAACCCTCTCTGTGAAAAAATACTTTCTAACATTACCTGTAAGCCATCCCCTCTCTACCTTCAAATTGTGCCACCTTGTTCTTGAACATCTCTTCTTCTGAAAGATACTACCCTCTTGTACTTTGTTAATTCCCTTGAGATACTTGAAAGTTTCTATCATGTCCCCCCTCTTCCTCCTTTCCTCAGTGGTATACATATTAAGCTGTTTTAGTCTCTCCTCGTATGTCTTCTGGTGCAGACCCTGCACCATTTTGGTTGCCCTCCTCTGAACAGCCTCCAGTCAGTCTATATCTTTGCGGAGATGGGTTCTCCAGAATTGCACGCAGTACTCCATATGTGTTCTCACTAACTGTCTGTACAGAGGGATAACAACTTCCTGTTTTCTACAGTTGATGCCTCTCCTTATGCATTCCAGTATCCCCCCAGCCTCCTTACTGCCTTCTCACATTGCTTGCCCACCTTTAGGTCATCTGATATAATTACTCCTTTGTCTCTTTTGAATTTTGTTGTTGTTATTAACTCTCCCCCCACTGTGTACTTTCCTTTGGGTTTTTCCTGGGAAAACAGTTTACTCAGGGTGCTGACCACTCATCTCTTTCTTTCACTTGCCAGTTATAGAATGTGTATGTGAAATCTCTTGCCCTAAGGGCCAGAGAAATAAGTGATGAATAAGAACACTACTGCATTTTGGCCCTCATGTTGTTTGCAGTGTACATACTGTCATTGGGAGATATCATCATGTGGTACAGTCTGAGTTTTCACCACTACACAGATGATACTCAGCTGTATATGTCCTTTCTGCCCAGACAGAATGAAGCACTTTCCATGCTAAATAATTGCCTTATTGAAATCAGAACTTGGATGAGTTCCAATTGGTTGAGACTGAATCCGGATATGCCTGAAGTGTTGGTAGTGGTCCAGGTCATCTGGGGGCGGGTTTGAGGACTGGACAACCATCAGGTTTGCTGCTTGGTGGTGTACAGCCCACTACCTTAGACCATGTGTGAAACCTGGGCATTATTTTTGATGATGGTTTGACTCTAAAGCCTCAGGATTCAGCAGTCATTAAATCATATTTTTATCATCTTAAGAATATCAGTGTCAGTGGCTCAGTAGGTAGCACATTCGCCTCTGAGGCCGGGAGATCAGAGGGCTGTGGGTTCAGTTCCCACATCTGGCACTTCAGTTAATATCCCAATACTGACACTGTAGTGCAGCATGAGGGGGGTGCTGCACTTCTGAGGTGCCATCTTTCGGATGAGATGTTAAACCAAGGTCCCATCTGCCTGGATTGGTGATAGTTCAGGTGGATGTTAAAGATCCCATGGCACTTATTGAAAAGAGTAGGGGATTTCCCCGGTGTCCTGGCCAAATTTCCCCCATTCACTAAAAAAAAAAAAAAAATACCACCAACAGCTTAATCTGGTTCAATTTCAGTTGCTTACCACCTATATCCCCCCTTCCCCCAGTCGTCTCTAAAAAAGGGACTTCTAGTTCCAGTGGGCCTACCGGGTCAACAAAAATTCAATAAATAAAATTGCCCAGGTGAAACACCTGGTTCCTCTAGATGATCTTCCAACATTGGTCCATGCCTTTGTCACCACCCGTCTTGATTAGTGCAACTCCCTCTACCTAACACAACCAGGGGTTGATATCCGCCACTTGCAGCTGGTGCAGAACACAGCAGTCAGGCTCCTGACTAGGACTTCTAGGACCAGTCATATTACACCTCTGCTCCACGAACTGCACTGGCTTCCTGTTCAGTGGTGGATCACCATTAAGGGTGGTTTGCTAACCTTCAAAGCCCTATGTGATCAGGGACCCAGCTAACTGCAAGATCTCCTTGTACCCTACTGCCCCCTCCGCCCCCTCCGCCCCCTCCATTCTGCTGATGAGGGATTGCTGGAGACTCCCAGGGTATGTCTGAAGACATCTGGTTCTCGAGCTTTTTCTTTCTCGGCTCCAACCCTCTGGAATTCTCTGCATCGTCAGTTGAGAGAATGCCTGACCGTTGATAGGTTTAAAATTGAGTTAAAAACTTATTTGTTTGATTTAGCCTTCCCAAAATATTGATAATTTGTTTGATTTTCCTTTTAATCTTATGTATATTGCTGCACTTGGTTTTATGTATAGCACCTTGGTTTGGAAAGGCGCTATATAAATAAAGCTTGAACTGAATTGAATTGAATTTAACTAGTTGATGTGCTTTCTCCTGGCAAAAGAGTTTGCTGTTGGCACGGATCACACATCTCTTTCTGCCACTCCCCAGCTACACAATGTGTGTGTGAAGGATCTCCTGCCTCCAACCAACAGCAAGAGAGAAATAACTGAGGAAGTAGAAGGCTGCTTGATCTGCTCTGTCCTTGGAAAACAGTTTTCTCTAGGTGCTGATCACACATCTCTTTCTGTCAATCCCCAGCTATAGAATGTGTGTGTGAAGTATCTTGCCCCTAGTCAACAGGACAAGAGAAATAACTGATGAAGGGGAATGCTACTTGATCTGCTCTCCCCAGGGAAAACAGTTTGCTTAGGGTGCTGATCACACATCTCTTTCTGTCACTCCCCAGCTATAGAATGTGTGTATGAAGTCTTTTGACTCCAGTCAACATGACCAGAGAAATAACTGAGAAATCAGAACACTACTTGATCTGGTCTGTCCTGGGAAAATTGTGCTCTGGGCACTGATCACACATGAGAAACTCTGCTTGATGAGGAAGAAGAGTGTTTCTTGATCTGATCTCTCCAGGGAAAAAAGGTTGTTCTAGGCACTGATCACACATCTCTTTCTGTCACTCCCCAGTGATAGAATGTGTGTGAGAAGTCTCTTGCCTCCAACCAACATGACCAGAGAAATAACTGAGGATGAGGAATGCTGCTTGATCTGCTCTCTCCTGGGAAAACAGTTTGTTCTGAGTGCTGATCACACATCTTTTTGTGTCACTCCCAAGCTACAGAATCTTTCTAGAAGTCTAGTGCCTTCAATCAACAGGGTCAGAGAAATAACAGAGGAAGAAAAATATTACTTCATCTGCTCTCTCCTCGGAAAAGAGTTTGCTCTGGGTGCTAATCACACATCTCTTTCTGTCCCTTCCCAGCTATAGAAAGTGTGTGAAATCTTTTGCCTCAAACCAACAACAGCAGAGAAATAACTGAGGAAGACGAATGCTACTTTATCTGCTTTCTCCTGGGAAAACTGTTTGTGCTTGGCGCTGAACACTCATCATTTTCTGTATCTCCCTAGCTATAGAAGGTGTTTGTGAAGTCTCTTGCCTCGAGTCAACAGGACCAAAGAAATAACTGAGGAAGAAGAATGCTACTTAATCTGCTCTCCCCTGGGAAAACAGTTTGCTCTTGATGCTGATCACTCATCTGTTTCTCTCACTCCCCAGCAACAGAATGTGTGTGTGAAATCTACTGCCTCCAATGAACAGCACCAGAGAAATAACTGAGGAAGAAAAGTGCTACTTTATCTGCTCTGTCATGGGAAAAACAGTTTGCTGTGGGTGCAGATCACACATCTCTTTCTGTCACTCCATAGCTATAGAACATATGGATGAAGTCTCTTCCTCCAGTCAACAAGACCAGTAGAAACAACTGAGGAGTCAGAACGGTAGTTGATCTGGTGTCTCTTGGGCCAACTGTGCTCTGGGCACTCATCACACATGACTTTCAGTCACTCCCAAGCTGTGTGAAGTCCCCTGCCTGCAACCATAAGCACCAGAGAAATAACTGTTGAAGTTGAGGGCTGCTTGATCTGCTCTCTCCAAGGAAAACAGTTTGCTCTGGGTGCTGATCACACATCTCTTTCTGTCACTCTTCAGCTTTAGAATGTGTGTGAAGTCTCTTGCAACCAGTCAACAGTTCCACAGAAATAAATGAGGAAGAAGAGTGCTCCTTGATCTCCTCTCTAATGTGAAAATAGTTTGTTCTGGGTGCTGATTACATCTCTTTCTGTCACTCCTCAGCTATAGAATATGTGTATAAAGTCTTTTGCCTCCAGACAACAGGACCAGAGAAATAACTGAGGCATCAGAATGGTACTTGATCTAGTCTGCCCTGGGAAAACTGTGTTCTGGGCACTGATCACACATGTCTTTCTGTCATTCTCTAGCTATAGAATGTGTGTGTGAAGTCCCCTACCTGCAACCAACAGCATTGGTCACATAACTGAGGAAGGAGAGTGCTTCTTGATCTGATCTCTCCAGGGAAAGAAGATTGCTCTGGGCACTGATCATAAATCTCCTTCTGTCACTCCCCAGTGATAGAATGTGTGTGAGAAGTCTCTTGCCTCCAACCAACATGATCAGAGAAATAACTAAGGATGAGGAATGCTGCTTGATCTGCTCTCTGCTGGGAAAACAGTTTGTTCTGTGTGCTGATCACACATCTTTTTCTGTCAGTCCCCAGCTACAGAATCTAGTGCCTCCAAGCAACAGGATCAGTTAAATAACATAGGAAGAAAAATGTTACTTCACCTGCTCTCTCCTGGGAAAAGAGTTTGCTCTGGGCACTGATCATACATCTCTTTCTGTAACTTCCCAGCTATTGAATGTGTGTGAAATCTCTTGCCTCGAACCAACAGCAGCAGAGAAAAAACTGAGGAAGAAGAAAACTACTTTATGTGCTCTCTCCTAGGAAGACTGCTTGCACTAGGCACTGATCACACATCACTTTCTGTATCTCCCTAGCTATAGAATTTGTGTGTGAAGTCTCTTGCCTCCAGTAAACAGGACCAAAGAAATAAAAGAGGTAGAAGAATGCTACTTGATCTGCTCTCTCTCCCTGGACAACAGTTTGCTCTGGACACTGATCGCACACCTCTTTCTGTCACTCCCTAGAGATAGAATGTGTGTGAGAAGTCTCTTGCCTCCAACCAACATGACCAGAGAAATAACTGAGGATGAGGAACTCTGCTTGATCTGCTCTCTGCTGGAAAAACAGTTTGTTTTGTGTGCTGATCACACATCTTTTTCTGTCACTCCCCAGCTACAGAATCTAGTGCCTCCAGTAAACAGAATCAGAGAAATAACAGAGGAAGAAATATGTTACTTCATTTGCTCTCTCGTGGGAAAAGAGTTTGCTCAGGGAGCAGATCACAAATCTCTTTCTGTCACTTCCCAGCTATGGAATGTGTGTGAAATCGCTTGCCTCAAGCCAATAGCAGCAGAGAAATAACTGAGGAAGAAGAACGCTACTTGATCAGCTCTCCCCTGGGAAAACAGTTTGCTCTAGGCACTGATCACTCATGTCTTTCTCTCACTCCCTAGCAAGATAATGTGTGTGAAGTCTACTGCCTCCAATGAACAGCACCAGAGAAATAACTAAGAAAGAAGAGTGCTACTTGATCTGCTTTGTCATAGGATAACAGTTTGCTGTGGGCACAGATAACACATCTCTTTCTGTCACTCCCCAGATATAGAACATGAGTTTGAAGTCTCTTCCTCCAGTCAACAAGACCAGTAGAAACAACAGAGGAATCGTAATGGTAGTTGATATGGTCTCTCCTGGGCAAACTGTGCTCTGGGCACTGACCACATAGGTGTTTCAGTCACTCCATGTGTGTGTGAAGTCCCCTGCCTGCAGCCAAAAGCACCAGAGAAAAAACTGTTAAAAGTGAGAGCTACTTCATCTGGTCTTTCCTGGGAAAACAGTTTGCTCTGGGTGCTGATCACACATCTCTTTCTGTCACTCCCAAGCTATAGAACGTATGTATGAAGTATTTTGCCTCCAGTCAACAGGACCATAGAAAAAACTGAGGAAGAAGAGTGCTACATAATCTGCTCGCTGCTGTGAAAAGTTTGCTCTTTGCGTTGATCACAGATCTCTTTCTGTCACTCCCCAGCTACAGAATGTGTGTGAAGTCTCTTGCCTCCAGTCAACAGGACCAGAGAAATAACTGAGGAAGTAGAGCGCTACTTGAGCTGGTCTCTCCTGGGAAAACAGTTTGCTCTGGGCACTGATCACCAATCTCTTTCTGTCACTCCCCAGCTACAGAATGTGTGTGTGAAGTCTCCTACATCCAACCAACAGCACCAGACAAATAACTGAAGAAGTAGAACATTACTTGATCTGCTCACTACTGGGAAAACAGTTTTCTAAGGGCATTGATCACACATCTCTTTCTCTCACTACCCAGCTATAGAATTTGTTGATGAAGTCTCTTGCCTCCAACCAACAGGACAATAGAAATAACTGAGGAAGAAGAACGCTGCTTTATCTGCTCTCTCCTGGGAAAAGAGTTTGCTAAGGGTGCTGATCACATGTCTCTTTCTGTCACTCACAAAGTTTAGAAAATGTGTAAAGTTATTTGAATCATCTGATTAGCTGAGACACTTTTCTAGCTGGGCATCTATCAGAGACACCCACCTATTTAAAGTGCCAGCCCAGTCTGCTCTATCACCAGCATCTTGGTGCCCAGCATGCTCTCCAATTGGCCAAAACCCCTCAGTCGAATTCCCACTCTCAGCTATTTGTATCTGTCACTTAGCGGGCGACAAACTGAGCAAATTTCTCTTACAAAGTTAACTATCTAGCTAGGTGAGCGTTTTTTTCTCAAATAACTTTACACATTTTCTAATGGTTACGAGACATAAAGTGAGGGTCACCGTCTTTCCTAATGCAAAACAGTTGAGCCTGTCTGCCAGCCAATATCTGTACTGCCCACTTAAATGAGCTCTCCATTTGTTATTACCCCTCTCCACACTTCACAGAGCGAAATGGCAAAAATTTAAGTGAACAGTGCCATCGAGCTCTTACCTCACCACTGAGACTTTGGGTCTGCTGCCACTCAACCATCTTCCTGATTTCTGCTGTTGCCAGTCAATCTTAAACTTAAATGCCTTTGGAGTGTGGGGGGGGAGAGACACTTTAAAATACTATTTTAATACGACCGGAGTTCTTGTGCTCCAATTGCTATCACAGTTGCTCTGAATACCTTCTGCATTAGCTTCTAAGGTGCTCACTCTTACCTCTAGGGTTTAAAAAAAAGCCATTTTCTTTTTAAATAAACACTAACAGTCACCTTTTTGGTAGCGCCATGAAAGCACTTACTATATCCATGTTCTGCATATTTTTTTCTCAAACTACCAACTGCTTTTGTTGTGGTAGCAAGGCTGACAGTGCTAGTCAGCTTAGTGATTGGTTGCCATAGTGATGCTTGCTCTTGACGCTGACATACCGTGAACTACGCCATGTCCACTCCCACTTTTCTCACTGCAAAGAAGACATTCCCTGACATGCTGTCAAATTGACACTGACAGCAACAGGGAACACCAGCAACGAGTGTGTTTTTTGGGAGGGGGAGGAGGGGGTGTTACAAACAAAAAGTGACCAGGATAGTGCTGCACAGAAGACATCCCATGCCATGCTCTCAAATGGAAACCATCAGCTACACAGAACTCCAGCGAGTGTGTTTTGGCAAAGGGGGGGGTGCAATCAACAAGCGATAGGACAGATCAAAGAAAAGAAGTACAACATTTTGAGTTTAGCCCTGAGTCGGTGAGTGTCTGTGTGTGTGTGTGTGTGTGTAAACACAGCAGTACCTTCTAAGCAACATTCTAATGCAGGCAGAGGAACTATTTTATTACAAAATTAACTTTATCCTAATTTTTCATTAACTTTTTTTATTAAACTTATATTTTTTACAGTACCCATTTTCTAAGTGCAATAATACCCTCCAGGGTGGGTGATATTGGGAAATACCAGACCACCCAGGGGCTATAAGGCCCTCCGCCTGTGGCGTCAGGCCTCATTATGCCCCTGGCCAGTCCAGTATTGCCCAATACCGCCCACCCTGTCGGGTATTATTGCTTGCATAGAATGCATGTGTGAAGTCGCTTGCCTCCAGTAAACAGGAACAGAGAAGTAGCTGAGGAAGAACGCTACTTGATTTGCTGTCTCCTGGGAAAGCAGTTTGCAATGACCGCTGATCACAAATCTCTTTCTGTTATTCCTCAGTAATAGAATGTATGTGTGAAGTCTCCTGCCCTAACAAACAGGACAAGAGAAATAACTTAGGAAGAAGAGCGCTACTTGATCTGCTCTGTCATGGGGAAGCAGTTTGCTCTGGCCACAGATCACTCACCTCTTTCCATCACTCTCCAGCTATAAAATGTGTGTGTGAAGTCTCTTACCCCTAGTCAACAGGACCAGAGAGATAAATGAAGAAATGGAAAGCTACTTCTTCTGCTCTCCTCTTGGAAAACAGTTTGCTCTGGGTGCTGAACACACACCTTATTCCGTTACTCCCCAGCTATATAAAGTCTCTTGCCTCCTGTCAACAACACCAGTAGAAAGAACTGAGGAATCAGAATGGTAGTTGATCTGGGCACATGTCTTTCTGTCACTCCCCAGCAATAGAATGTGTGTGTGAAGTCTTCTGTCTGCAATCAACAGCACCAGAGAAATAACTGTAGAAGGAGAGGGCTACTTGATCTGGTCTCTCCTGGGAAAAGAGTTTCCTCTGGGGGCTGATCACACATCTCTTTCTGTCACTCCCCAGCTATAGAATGCGTGTGTGTGAAGTATCTTTCCCCCAGTCAACAGGACCAGAGAAATAACTGATAAATGGGAATGCTACTTGATCTGCTCTCCCTGGGAAAACTGCTTCCTCTAGGAGCAGATCACATATCTCTTTCTATCACTCCCAACCTATAGAAGATGTTCATAAAGTCTTTTGCCTCCAGTCAAGAGGACCAGAGGAATAACTGATGAAGAAGAAAGCTGCTTGATCTGCTCTCTCTCCTGGGAAAACAGTTTGCTACTGGCCCTGATCACCCATCTTTTTCAGTCACTCCCCAGCTATACAATGTACATTATGTGTGAAGTTTCTTGCCTACAAGCAACAGTACCAGATGAATAACTGAGGAAGGAGAGTGCTTCTTGATCTAGTCTCTCCAGGGAAAGAAGGTTGCTCTGTTAACTGATCACACATCTCTTTCTGTCACTCCCCAGTGATAGAATGTTTGTGAGAAGTCTCTTGCCTCCAACCAACATGACAATAGAAATAACACGATGAGGAATGCTGCTTGATCTGCTCTCTCCTGGGAAAACAGTTTGTTCTGTGTGCTGATCACACATCTTTTTCTGTTACTCCCCAGCTACAGACTTTTTTTGTGTGAAGTCTAATGCCTCCAGTAAACAGGAACAGAGAAATAACAGAGGAAGGAAAATGTTACTTCATCTGCTCTCTCCTGGGAAACAATTTTGCTCTGGGCACTGATCACACATCTCTTTCTGTAATTTCCCAGCTATAGAATGTGAGTGAAATCTCTTGCCTCGAATCAACAGCAGGAGAGAAATAACTGAGGAAGAAGAAGAATGCAACTTTATCTGCTCTCTTATGGGAAAACTGTTTGCCCTTGGCACTGAACACGCATCACTTTTTGTATTTCACTAGCTATAGAATGTGTATGTGAAGTCTCTTGCCTCCAGTAAAAAGGACCAAAGAAATAATGGACAAAGAAGAATACTACTTGATCTTCTCTCTCCTTGGAAATCAGATTGCTCTTGACGCTGATCGCACACATCTTTCTGTCGCTCCCTAGCAATAGAATGTGTGTATGAAGTCTCTTGCCTCCAACCAAAAGTACCTGAGAAATAACTGAGGAAGAAGAACAATACTTGATGTGCTCTTTCCTGGGAAAACAGTTTGCTCTTTGTACTCATCCCACATCTCTTTCTGTAACTCCCCAGCTACAGAATGTGTATGTGAAGTCCCCTGACTCCAACCAACAGCACCAGAGAAATAACTGAAGAAGTACAATGTTATTAGATGTGATCTCTCCTGTGAAAGGAGTTTGAAGTGGGCACTGATCACACATCTCTTTCTCTCACTACCCAGCTACAGAATTTCTGTGTGAAGTAGTTTGCCTCCAGCCAACAGGATCACAGAAATAACTGAGGATCAAGAATGCTACTTGATCAGCTCTGACACTGGAAAACAGTTTGCTCTAGTGCTGATCACTCATCTCTTTCTATCACTCCCCAGTTATAGAATGTGCGTGCGTATGAAGTCTCTTGCCTCCAGTTAACAGGACCACAGAAATAACTGATGAATCAGAACGGTACTTGATTTGGTCTGTCCTGGGAAAAGTGTGCTCTGTGCACTGATCACACATGTCTTTCTGTCAATCCCTAGCTATAGAATGTGTGTGTGAAGTCCCTTGCCTGCAAGCAACAGCACCAGACAAATAACTGAGGAAGGAGAGTGCTTCTTGATCTAGTCTCTCCGGGGAAAGAAGATTGCTCTGTTCACAGATCACATATCTCTTTCTGTCACTCCCCAATGATAGAATGTGTGTGAGAAGTCTCTTGCCTCCAACCAACATGACAATAGAAATAACAGGATGAGGAATGCTGCTTGATCTGCTCTCTCCTCGGAAAACAGTTTGTTCTGTGTGCTGATCACACATCTTTTTCTGTTACTCCCCAGCTACAGACTTTTTTTTATGTGAAGTCTAATGCCTCCAGTAAACAGGAACAGAGAAATAACAGAGGAGGAAAAATGTTACTTCATCTGTTCTCTCCTGGGAAAAAAATTTGCTCTGGGCACTGATCACACATCTCTTTCTGTCATTTCCAAGCTATAGAATGTGTGTGAAATCACTTGCCTTGAATCAACAGCAGGAGAGAAATAGCTGAGGAAGAAGAATATTACTTTATCTGCGCTCTCCTGGGAAAACTGCTTGCCCTTGGCGCTGAACACACATCACTTTTTGTATTTCCCTAGCTATAGAATGTGTATGTGAAGTCTCTTGCCTCCAGTAAACAGGACCATAGAAATACAGTAACTGAGGAAGAAGAATACTACATGATCTGCTCTCTCCCTGGAAATCAGTTTGCTCTTGATGCTGATCGCACACATCTTTCTGTCACTCCCTAGCAATAGAATGTGTGTGCAAAGTTTCTTCTATCCAGTCAACAGAACCAGAGTTATAACTGAAGAAGAAGAAAGCTACTTGATCTGCTCTCTCCTGGGAAAATAGTTTGCTATAGCTGCTGATCACACATCTCTTTCAGTAACTCCCCAGGGTCTGTGAAATCTCTTGCCTCCAACCAAAAATATGAGAGAAATAACTGAGATAGAATGCTACTTGGTGTGCTCTTTCCTGGGAAAACAGTTTGCTCTTTGCACTGATCACGCATCTTTTTGAGTCACTCCCCAGCTATAGAATGTGTGTGTGTGAAGTCTCCTACCTCCAACCAACAGCAGCAAAGAAATAACTGAAGAACTAGAATGCTACTACATGTGCTCTCTCCTGGGAAATCAGTTTGATATGGGCAGCACTGATCACACATTTCTTTCTCTCACTAGCCAGCTATAGAACTTCTGTGTGAAGTCTCTTGCCTCCAACCAACAGGATCATAGAAATAACTGAGGATCAAGAATGCTACTTGATCAGCTCTGTCATTGGAAAACAGTTTGCTCCAGCGCTGATCGCTCATTTCATTCTGTCACTCAGCAGCTATAGATTGTGTCTGTGAAGTATCTTATACCCAGACAATAGGACCAGAGAAATAACTGATGAAGGGGAATGATACTTGATCTTCTATCCCCAGGAAAAACAGTTTGCTGTAGTGCTGATCACTCATCTCTTTCTGTCACTAGCCAGCTATACAATGTGCGTATGAAGTCTCTTGACTCCAGTCAACAGGACCAGAGAAATAACTTGAAGAATCAGAATGGTACTTGATCTTGTCTGTCCTGGGAAAACTGTGGTCCTTGCAAAGATCACACATGTCTTTCTGTCAATCCCTAGCTATAGAATGTGTGTGTGAAGTTCCCTGCCTGCAACTAAGAGCACCAGACAAATAACTGAGGTAGGACAGTACTTCTTGATCTGGTCTCTCCAGGGAAAGAATGTTGCTCTGGGCACTGATCACAGATCTCTTTCTGTCAGTCCCAGTGATAGAATGTGTGTGAGAGATCTCTTACTTCCAACCAGCAGAATCATAGAAATAACTGAGGATCAAGAATGCTAATTAATCAGCTCTGTCATTGGAAAACAGTTTGCTCCAGCACTTATCACTCATCTCATTCTGTCACTCCCCAGCTATAGAATATGTGTGTGTGTGTGTGTGTGTGTATGTGTGTGTGTGTGTGTGAAGCATTTTGCCCCCAGTCAACAGGACCAGAGATATAACTGAAAAGGGGAATGCTACTTGATCTGCTCTCCCGTGGGAAAACTGCTTGCTCTTGGTGCTGATCACATATCTCTTTCTGTCACTCCCAACCTATAGAAGATGTTCATGAAGTCTTTTGCCTCCAGTCAAGAGGACCAGAGGAATAACTAATGAAGAAGAAAGCTACTTGATCAGCTCTCTCCTGGGAAATCAGTTTGCTACTGCCACTGATCACACATTTTTTTCAGTTACTCCTCAGCTATAGAGTGTGTGTGATAAGTGTCTTGCTTCCAACCAACAGCACCAGAGAAAAAACAGAAGTACAATGTTACTATAAGTACTCTCCTGGGAAAGCAGTTTGCAATGGGCACTGGTCACATATCTCTTTCTCTCACTACCCAGCTATAGAATTTCTTTGTGAAGCCTTTTTCCTCCAACCAACAGGATCAGAGAAATAACTGAGGATCAAGAATGCTACTTGATCTGCTCTGTCACAGAAAAACAGTTTGCTCTTGTGCTGATTAACTCATCACTTTCTTTCACTCCCCAGCTATACAATGTGTGTATGAAGTCTCTTGCCTCCAGTCAGCAAGACCAGAGAAATAACTGAGGAATCAAAATGGTACCTGATCTGGTCTGTCCTGGGAAAACTGTGCTCAGGGCACTGATCACACATGTCTTTCTGTCAATTCCTAGCTATAGAATGTGTGTGTGAAGTCCCTTGACTGCAAGCAACAGCACCAGACAAATAACTGAGGAAGGAGAGTACTTCTTGATCTGGTCTCCCCAGGGAAAGGAGATTGCTCTGTTCACTGATCACACATCACTTTTTGTCACTTCCCAGCTATAGAATGTGTGTGAGAAGTATCTTGCCACCAGTCAACAGGACCAGAGAACTAACTGATGAAGGGGAACGCTACTTGATCTTCTCTCCCCTAGGAAAACAGTTTGGTCTTGGTGCTGATCACACATCTCTTTCAGTCACTACCCAGCTATAGAATGTGTGTATGAAGTCTTTTTCCTCCAGTCAACAGGACCAGAGAAATATCTGAGGAATCAGAACCATACTTGATCTTATCTGTCCTGAGAAAACTGTGCTGTGGGCAAAGATCACACGTGTCTTTCTGTCAATCCCTAGCTATAGAATGTGTATGTGAAGTCCCCTGCCTGAAACCAACAGCACCAGACAAATAACTGAGGAAGGAGAGTGCTTCTTGATCTGGGCTCTCCAGTGAAAGAATGTTGCTCTGGGCATGAATCACAGATCTCTTTCTGTCACTCCCCAGTGATAGAATGTGTGTGAGAAGTCTCTTCCTTCCAACCAGGAGGATCATAGAAATAACTGAGGATGAAGAATGCTACTTAATCAGCTCTGTCATTGGAAAACAGTTTGCTCCAGCACTGATCATTCATCTCATTCTGTCACTCCCCAGCTATAGAATGTGTGTGTGTGTGTGTATGTGTGTGAGTGTGAAGTATTTTTCCCCCAGTCAACAGGACCAGAGGAATAACTAATAAAGAGGATGGCTACTTGATCTGCTCTCCCCAAGGAAAACTGTTTGCTCTAGGTGATGATATCATATCACTTTCTTTCACTCCCAACCCATAGAAGATGTTCATAAAGTCTTTTACCTCCAGTCAAGAGGACCAGATAAATAACTGATTAAGAAGAAAGCTACTGGATCTGCTCTCTCCTGGGAAAACAGTTTGCTACTGCCGCTGATCATTCATATTTTTCGGTCACTCCCCAGCTATAGAATGTGTGTGTGAAGTCTTTTGCCACCAACCAAAAGAACCAGAGAAGTAACTGAGGAAGAAGAACAATACTTGATGTGCTCTTTCCTGGGAAAACAGTTTGCTCTTTCCGCTGATCACAAATCTCTTTTTGTCACTTCCAGTCTACAGAATGGGAGTGTGAATTCCCCTGCCTCCAACCAACAGCACCAGAGAAATAACTGAAGAAATACAATGTTACTAGATGTGCTGTCTCCTGGGAATGGAGTTTGCAATGGGCACTGATCACACATCTCTTTCTCTCACTATCCAGCTATAGAATTACTGTGTGAAGTCCTTTGCCTCCAACCAACAGGATCACAGAAATAACTGAGGATCAAGAATGCTACTGCTTTGTCACTGGAAAACAGTTTGCTCTAGTGCTGATCACTCAGCTCTTTCTCTCACTCCCCGGCTATAGAATGTGTGTACGAAGTCTCTTGCCTCCAGTCAACAGGACCACAGAAATAACAGAGGAATCAGAACGGCACTTGATCTGGACTGTCCTGAGAAAACTGTGCTCTGTGCACTGATCACACATGTCTTTCTGTCAATCCCTAGCTATAGAATGTGTGTGTGAAGTCCCTTGCCTGTAAGCAACCGCACTAGACAAATAACTGAGGAAGGACAGTGCTTCATGATCTGGTCTCTCCAGGGAAAGAAGGTTGCTCTATTCACTGATCGCACATCTCTTTCTGTCACTCCCCAGTGATAGAATGTGTATGAGAAGTCTCTTGCCTCCAACCAACATGGCAGGAGAAATAACAGGATGAGGAACACTGCTTGTTCTGCTCTCTCCTGGGAAAACAGTTTGTTTTGTGTGCTAATCACACATCTTGTTCTTTCACTCCACAGCTACAGAATTTTTTTTGTGTGAAGTCTGGTACCTCCAGTAAACAGGATCAGAGAAATAACAAAGGAAGAAAATGTTACTTCATCTGCTGTCTCCTGGGAAAAGAGTTTGCTCTGGGTGCTGATCACATATCTCTTTCAGTCATTTCCCAGCTATAGAATGTGTGTGAAATCTCTTGCCTCAAATCAACAGCAGCAGAGGAATAACTGAGGAAGAAGAATGCTACTTTATCTGCTCTCTCCTGGGAAAACTGTTTGCTGTTGGTGCTGAACACACATCATTTTCTGTATCTCCCTAGCTATAGACTGTGTAGGTGGCGTCTCTTGCCTCCAGTCAACAGGACCAAAGAAATAACTGAGGAAGAAGAATACTACTTGATCTGCTCTCTCCCTGGAAATCAGTTTGCTCTTGATGCTGATCACAGATCTTTCTGTGGCTCCATAGCAATAGAATTTGTGTGTGAAGTTTCTTCTCTTCAGTCAACAGAACCATAGATATAACTGATGAAGAATAATGCTACTTGATCTGCTCTCCCCTTGGAAAACAGTTTGCTCTTGGCACTGATCACTCATCTCATTCCATCACTCCTCAGCTATAGAATGTGTCTGTGAAGTATCTTGCCCCCAGTCAACAGGACCAGAGAAATAACTGATGAAGGAAAACAACACTCGATCGGTCTTCCCTTGGAAATCAGTTTGGTCTTGGCACGTATCACATATCTTTATCTGTCACTCCCGACCTATAGATGGTGTTCATGAAGTCTTTTGCCTCCAGTCAAGAGGACCAGAGAAATAACTGATGAAGAAGAAAGCTACTTGATCTGCTCTCTCCTGGGAAAACAGTTTGCTATAGCTGCTGATCACACATCTCTTTCAGTCACTCCCCAGTGTCTGTGAAATCTCTTGCCTCCAACCAAAAGTACCAGATAAATAACTGAGGAAGAAGAACACTATTTCATGGGCTCTTTCCTGGGAAAACAGTTTGCTCTTTGCACAGATCACACATCTTTTTCAGTCACTCCCCAGCTGTAGAATGTATGTGTGTGAAGTCTCCTGCCTCCAACCAACAGCACCAAAGAAATAACTGAAGAAGTAGAATGTTACTACATGTGCTGTCTCTTGGGAAATCAGTTTGGTATGGGCACTGATCACACATCTCTTTCTCTCACTACCCAGCTATAGAATTTGTGTGTGAAGTCTCTTGCGTCCAATCAACAGGATCATAGAAATAACTGAGGATCAAGAATGCAACTTGATCAGCTCTGTCATTGGAAAACCGTTTGCTCCAGGGCTGATCGCTCATTTCATTCTGTCACTCCGCAGCTACAGAATGTTTGTGTGAGGTATCTTGTCCCCAGACAATAGGACTGGAAAGATAACTGATGAAGTGGAATGGTACTTGATTTGCTCTCCCCAGGGAACATAGTTTGCTCAGGGCGCCGATCACACATCTCTTTCTCTCACTAGCCAGCTATAGAATGTGTTCATGAAGTCTCTTGCCTCCAGCCAACAGGACCGGAGAAATAACTAAGGAATCAGAACAGTACTTGATCTGGTCTGTCCTGGGAAAACTGTGGTCTGGGCAAAAATCACACATGTCTTTCTGTCAATCCCTAGCTATAGAATGTGTGTATAAAGTCCCCTGCCTGCAGCCAGCAGCACCAGGCAAATAACTGAGGAAAGACAGTGCTTCTTGATCTGGTCTCTCCAGGGAAAGAATGTTGCTCTGGGCACTGATCACAGATCTCTTTCCATCAGTCCCCAGTGATAGAATGTGTGGGAGAAGTCTTTTGCCTCCAACCAGCAGGATCATAGAAATAGCAGAGGATCAAGAATGCTACTTAATCAGCTCTGTCATTAGAAAACAGTTTGCTCCAGCACTTACCACTCATTTCATTCTGTCACTCCCCAGCTGCTATAGAACATGTGTGTGTGAAATATCTTGCCCCAGTCAACAGGACCAGAGAAATAACTGATAAAGGGGAATGCTACTTGACCTGCTCTCCCCTGGGAACACTGCCTGCTCTAGGTGCTGATCACATATCTCTTTCTGTCACTCCCAACCTATAGAAGATGTTCATGAAGTATTTTACCTCCACTCAAGAGGACTAGAGAAATAACTGATAAAGAAGAAAGCTACTTGATCTGCTCTCTCCTGGGAAAACAGGTTACTACTGCCGCTGATCACACATCTTTTTCAGTCACTCCCCAGCTATAGAATGTATGTGTGTGAAGTCTCCTGCCTCGATCCAACAGCACTAAAGAAATAACTGAAGAAGTAGAATGTTACTACATGTGCTCTATCCTGAGAAATCAGTTTGATATAGGCACTGATCACACATCTCTTTCTCTCACTACCCAGCTATAGAATTTGTGTGTGAAGTCTCTTGCCTCCAACCAACAGGATCATAGAAAAAACTGAGGATCAAGATCACTACTTGATCTGCTCTATCACTGGAAAACAGTTTGCTCTAGAACTGATCACTCGTCTCATTCTGTCACTCTGCACCTTTAGAATGTGTGTGAAGTATCTTGCCACCAGACAATAGGACCAGAGAAATAACTGATGAAGGGGAATGCTACACGATCTGCTCTCTTCTGGGAAAGCAGTTTGCTATGGCTGCTCATCACACATCTCTTTCTGTCACTCCCCAGCTGTAGAATGTGTCTGTGAAGTCTCCTGCCTCCAACAAATAGAACCAGAGAAGTAACTGAGGAAGAAGAACATTACTTGATCTGCTCTTTCTTAGGAAAACAGTTTTCTCTGGGCACTGATGACACATCTCTTTCTGTCACTTACAAGGTATAGGATGTACATGTGAAGATTCTTGCCTCCAGTCAACAGGACTATAGAAAAAACTGAGGAAGAAGGGTGTTATTTGATCTACTCGCTGCTGTGAAAAGTTTGCTCTTTGCGCTGATCACACATCTCTTTCTGTCACTCCTCAGCTACAGAATGTGTGTGTGAAATCTCTTTCCTCCAGTCAACAGGACCAGGAAATAACTGAGGAAGTAGAGCATTACTTGAGCGGGTCTCTCATGGGAAAATAGTTTTCTATGGGCACTGATCACCAATCTCGTCCTCTCACTCCCCAGCTACAGAATGTGTGTGAAGTCTCCTACCTCCAACCAACAGCACCAGACAAATAAATGTAGAAGTAGAAAATTACTTGATCGGCTCACTACTGGAAAAACAGTTTGCCATGGTCATTGATCACACATCTGTTTCTGTCACTCCCCAGCTATAGAATGTGTGTGTGAAATCTTTTGCTTCCAAACAACATGACCAAAAAAGTAACTCAGGATGAGGAACACTACTTGATGTACTCTCTCCTCAGAAAATGGTTTGCTCTGGGTGCTGGTCACAGACCTCTTTCTGTCACTCCCCAGCTATAGAATGTGTGTGTGTGAAGTCTCTTGCCTCCAGTCAACATCATCAGAGAAATAACAGAAGAAGAACAATGTTACTCGATATGCTCTCTCCTGGAAAAGCAATTTGCTGCGGCCACTGATCACACATCTTGTTCTGTTACTCCCCAGCTATAGAATGTGTGCGTGATGTCTCTTGACTCCAACCAACATGACTATAGAAATAACTGAGGAAGAAGAATGCTACTTGAGCTGCTCTTTCCTGGGAAAACAGTTTTCTATTGATGCTGATGACACATCTCTTTCTGTCACTCACAAGATATAGAATGAATGAGTGAAGTCTCATGCCTCCAGTCAACAGAACTGTAGAAAAACTTGAGGAAGAAGTGTGCTGCTTGATTTGCTCACTGCTGTGAAAAGTTTCATCTTTGCTCTGATCACACATGTTTTTCTGTCTCTCCCCAGCTATAGAATATGTGTGTGTGTGTGTGTGTGTGTGTGTGTGTGTGTGTGTGTGTGTGTGTGTGTGAAGTCTCCTGCCTCCAGTTAACAGGACCAAAGAAATAACTGAGGCACTAGAGCACTACTTGAGCTGGTCTGTCCTGGGAAATCAGCTTGCTCTGAGCACTGATCAGACATTTCATTGTCTCACTCCCCAGCTTCAGAATGTGTGTGTGAAGTCTCCTGCCTCCAATGAAAAGGTCTAGTGAAATAACTGATGAAGAAGAGTGCAACTTGATCTGCTCTATCATGGGAAAACAGTTTGCTCTGGGCACAGATCACTCATCTCTTTCTGTCACTCCCCAGCTATAACTTGTGTGTGAGAAGTCTCTTGCCCCCAGTCAACAGGACCAGAGAAATAACTGAAGAAGAAGAATGCTACGTGATCTGCTCTCTCCTGGGAAAGCAGTGTGCTATGGCCGTTCATCACACATTGCTTTCTCACACACCCCAGCTGTAAAATGTGCATGTGAAGACTCCTGGCTCCAACAAACAGGACCAGAGAAATAACTGAGGAAGAAGAATGTTACTTGATTGGCTCTGTCCTGGGAAAACAGTTTGTTCTGGTTGCTAATGACACATCTCTTTCTGTCTCTCACAAGCTATAAAAAGTGTATTTGAAGACTCTTGCCTCCAGTCAACAGGACCATAGAAAAAACTGAAGAAGAAGGGTGCTACTTAATCTGCTCATTGCTGTGAAAAGTTTGCTCTTTGCACTGATCACACAACTCTTTCTGTCACTCCTCAGCTATAGAATGTGTGTGTGAAGTCTCTTGCCTCAAGTGAACAGGACCAGAGAAATAACTGAGGAAGTAGAGCACTATTTCATCTAGTCTCTCCTTGGAAAACAGTTTGCTCAGGGCACTGATCACCAGCCTCTTTCTGTCACTTCCCAGTCTCAGAATGTGTGTGTGAAGTATCTTGTCTCCAGTCTGGGCATTGATCACACATCTCTTTCTCTCACTACCCAGCTACAGAATTTGTGTGTGAAGTCTCTTGCCTCCAACCAACAGGAAAATAGAAATAACTGAGGAAGAAGAATGCTGCTTTATCTGCTTTTTCATGTGAAAACAGTTTGTTCTGGATGCTGATCTCATGCTTCTTTGCATCACTCACAAAGTAAAGAATGTGTGTGTGAAGTCTCTTGCCTCCAGTCAACAGAAACAGAGAAATAACTGAGGGAGAACGCTACTTGATCTGCTCTCTCCTGGGAAAGCAGTTTGCTATGACCACTGATCACACATCTGTTTCTGTTACTCCTCAGTGATAGAATGTGAGTGTGAAGTCTCCTGCCTCTAACAAACAAAGCTAGAGAAATAAGTTAGAAAGAGGAGTGGTACTTGATTTGCTCGGTTATGACCAAATAGATTGCTCTGGGCACAGATTACTCACGTCTTTCTGTCACTCCCCAGCTATAAAATGTGTGTATGAAGTCTCTTGCCCCTAGTCAACAGGACCAGAGAAATAACTGAAGAAAGGTAAAGCTGCTTTTTCTGCTCTCTTCTGTGAAAACAGTTTGTTCTGGGTGATGTACATGCACCTCTTTCTGTCACACCCCAGCTATATAAAGTCTCTTGCCTCCAGTCAACAAGACCTGTAGAAACAACTGAGGAATCAGAATGGTAGTTTATCTGGGCACTGATCACACATGTCTTTCTGGCACTCCCCTGCAATAGAATGCATGTGTGAAGTCCTATGCCTGCAACCAACAGCACCAGAGAAATAACTGCTGATGGAGAGGGCTACTTGATCTGATCTCTCCAGGGAAAAGAGTTTCCTCTGGGCACTGATCACGCATCTCTTTCTCTCACTCCCCAGCTATAGAATGTGTGTGAGTGTGAAATATTTTGCTCCCAACCAATTTGACCGGAGAAATAACTCAGGAAGAGAAATGCTACTTGATTTGCTCTCTCCTCAGAAAACAGTTTTCTCTGGGTGCTGATCACAGACCTCTTTCTGTCACTCCCCAGCTATGGAATGTGTGTATGTGAAGTCTCCTACCTCCAGTTAACAGGAACAGAGAAATAACTGAGGCAGTATAGTGCTACTTGAGCTTCTCTCTCCTGGGAAAACAGTTTGCTCTGTGCACTGATCACACATCTTTTTTCTCTCACTCCAAAGCTATAGAATGTGTGTGTGAAATCTTTTGCCTCCAGATAACAGGACCAGAGAAACAGCTAAGGAAGAAGAATGCTACTTGATCTATCCTCTCCTGAGAAAACAGTTTGCTCTGGGTGCTGAACAGGCATTTCTTTCTGTCACTCCAAATTATAGAATGTGTGTATGAAATCTCCTGCCTCTGGTCAACAGGACCAGAGAAATAATTGAGGAAGAAGAGCACTACTTTATCTGCTCTGTGATGAGAAAACAGTTTGCTCCAGGCACAGAACACTCATCTCTTTCTGTCACTCCACAGCTATAGAATGTGTGTGAGAAGTCTCTTGCCCCCAGTCAACAAGACCAGAGAAATAACTGAAGAAGAAGAATGCTACATGATAAGCTCTCTCCTGGGAAAGCAGTTTGCTATGGCTGCTCATCACACATCTCTTTCTGTCACTCCCCAGCTGTAGAATGTGTGTGTGAAGTCTTCTGCCTGCAGCAAACAGAACCAGAGAAATAACTGAGGAAGAAGAACATTACTTGATCTGCTATTTCCTGGGAAAACAGTCTGCTCTGAGCACTGATGACACATGTCTTTCTGTCACTCACAATGTATAGAATGTATATGTGAAGATTCTTGTCTCCAGTCAACAGGACCATAGAAAAAACTGAGGAAGAAGGGTGCTACTTGATCTGCTCGCTGCTGTGAAAAGTTTGCTCTTTGTACTGATCACACATCCCCTTCTATCACTCCCCAGCTACAGAATGTGTGTGTGAAATCTCTTGCCTCCAATCAACAGAACCAGAGAAATAACTGCGGAAGTAGAGTGCTACTTGAGCTGGTCTCTCCTGACAAAACAGTTTGCTCTGGGCGATGATCACCAATCTCTTTCTCTCACTCCCCAGCTACAGAATGTGTGTGTGAAGTCTCCTAGCTCCAACCAACAGCACCAGACAAATAACTGAAGAAGTAGAACATTACTTGATCTGCTCGCTACTGGGAAAACAGTTTGCCATGGGCATTGATCACTCATCTGTTTCTCTCACTAAATAACTATTGAATTTGTGTGTGAAGTCACTTGCCTCCAACCAGCAGGACAATAGAAATAACTGAGGAAGAAGAACGTTGCTTTATCTGCTCTCTCCTGGGAAAACAGTTTACTCTGGGCACTGATCACATGTCTCTTTCTGTCACTGACATTTGTGAAGTCTCTTGCCTCCAGTCAACAGGAACAGAGAAATAACTGAGCAAGAACACTACTTGATTTGCTCTCTCCTAGGAAAGCAGTTTGCTATAGCCGCTGATCACACATCTCTTTCTGTTACTCCTCAGTGATAGAATGTCTGTGTGAAGTCTCCTGCCTCTAATGAACAGGACCAGACAAAATAACTTATGAAGAAGAGCACTACTTGATCTGTTCTGTCATGGGAAAACAGTTTACTCAGAGAGCAGATCACTCACCTCTTTCTGTCACTCCCTAGCTATAACATGTGTGTGTGTGAAGTTGCTTACCCCTAGTCAACAGGACCAGAGAAATAACTGAAGAAAGGGAACACTAGTTGATCCTGCCCTCCTCTTGGAAAACAGTTTGCTCTGGGCACTCAACACACACATCTTACTGTCAGTCCCCAGCTACAGAATGTGTGAGCGAAATCTCTTGCCTCCAGTCAACAGGATCAGGAAATAACTGTGGAAGTAGAGTGCTACTTGTGCTGGTCTCTCATGGAAAAACAGTTTGCTCTCGGTACTGATCACCAATCCCTTCCTCTCATTTCCCAGCTACAGAATGTGTGTGTGAAGTCTCCTACCTCCAACCACCTGCACCAGACAAATAAATGAAGAAGTGGAACATTACTTGATCGGCTCGCTACTGGAAAAAAAGTTTGCCATTGTCATTGATCACACATCTCTTTCTCTCACTACCCTGCTATAGAATTTTTGTATGAAGTCTCTTGCTTCCAACCAACAGGACAATAGAAATAACGAAGGAAGAAGAACGTTGCTTTATCTGCTCTCTCCTGGGAAAACAGTTTCCTCTGGGCACTGATCACATGTCTCTTTCTGTCACTTACAAAGGATAGAATGCATTTGTGAAGTCTCTTGCCTCCAGTCAACAGGAACAGAGAAATAACTGAGGAAGAACACTACTTGATTTGCTCTCTCCTAGGGAAGCAGTTTGCTATGACTGCTGATCACACATCTCTTTCCGTTACTCCTCAGTGATAGAATGTGAGTGTGAAGTCTCCTGCCTCAAACAAAGAGGATCAGAGAAATAAGTTAGGAAGAAGAACGCTATTTGATCTGCTCTGTTGTAGGGAAACAGTTTGCTCTGGGTGCAGATCACTCATGTCTCTCTGTCACTCCCCAGCTATACAATTTGTGTGTGAAGTCTCTTGCCCCTAGTCAACAGGACCAGACAAATAACTGAAGAAAGGGAAAACTACTTATTCTGCTCTCCTATGGGAAATCAGTTTTCTCTGGGTGCTGATCACAGACCTCTTTCTGTCACTGTCCAGCTATAGAATGTGTGTGTGTGAATTCTCTTGCCTCCAGTCAACATTATCAGAGAAATAACAGAAGAAGAACAATGTTACTCAGTATACTGTCTCCTGGGAAAGCTATTTGCTGTGGCCACTGATCACACATCTTGTTATGTTACTCTCCAGCTATAGAATGTGTGTGTGATGTCTCTTGACTCCAACCAACAGGACCATAGAAATAACTGAGGAAGAAGAATGCTACTTGATCTGCTCTTTCCTGGGAAAACAGTTTTCTATTGGTGCTGATGACACACCTCTTTCTGTTACTCACAAGATATAGAATGTGTGAATGAAGTCTCATGCCACAAGTCAACAGAACTATAGAGAAACTTGAGGAAGAAGTGTGCTGCTTGATTTGCTCATTGCTGTGAAAAGTTTGCTCTTTGCTCTGATCACACGTCTTTCTGTCTCTCCCCAGCTATAGAATGTGTGTGTGTGTGTGTGTATGTGTGTGTGTGTGGAAGTCTCCTGCCTCCAGTTAACAGGACCAGAGAAATAACTGAGGCAGTAGATAGCTGCTTGAGCTGGTCTGTCCTGGGAAAACAGCTTGCTCTGGGCACTGATCAGACATCTCTTTCTCTCACTCCCCAGCTACAGAATGTGTGTGTGAAGTCTCCTGCCTCCAATGAATAGGACTAGAGAAATCACTGATGAAGAAGATCACAACTTGATCTGCTCTGTCATGGGAAAACAGTTTGCTCTGGGCGCAGATAACTCATCTCTTTCTGTCACTCCCCAGCTATAACATGTGTGTGAGAAGTCTCTTGCCCCCCAGTCAACAGGACCAGAGAAATAACTGAAGAATAAGAAGAACACTACATGATCTTCTCTCTCCTGGGAAAGCAGTGTGCTATGGCTGTTCATCACAAATCTCTTTCTGTGGCACCCCAGCTATAAAATGTGTGTGTGAAGTCTCCTGCCTCCAACAAACAGGACCAGAGAAATAACTGAGAAAGGAGAACATTACTTGATCTGCTCTTTCCTGGGAAAACAGTTTGCTCTGGTCACTGATGACACATCTCTTTCTGTCACTCACAAGCTATAGAAAGTGTATGTGAAGACTCTTGCCTCCAGTCAACAGGACCATAGAAAAAACTGAAGAAGAAGGGTGCTACTTGATCTGCTCACTGCTGTAAAAAGTTTGCTCTTTGCACTGATCACACACCTCTTTCTGTCACTCCTCAGCTACAGAATGTGTGTGTGAAGTCTCTTGCCTCAAGTGAACAGGACCAGAGAAATAACTGAGGAAGTAGAGCGCTACTTGAGCTGGTTTCTCCCGGGAAAACAGTTTGCTCAGGGCACTGATCACCAACCTCTTTCTGTCACTCCCCAGCCACAGAATGTGTGTGTGTGAAGTCTCTTGCCTCCAGTCAACAGCACCAGACAAATGACTGAAGAAGTAGAACATTACTTGAATTGCTCACTACTGGGAAAACAATTTGCTATGAGCATTGATCACACATCTCTTTCTCTCACTACCCAGCTATAGAATTTGTTTGTGAAGTCTCTTGCCTCCAACCAACAGGAAAATAGAAATAACTGAGGAAGAAGAATGCTGCTTTATCTGCTCTCTCGTGGGAAAACAGTTTGCTCTGTGTGCTGATCTCATGTTTCTTTGTATCATTCACAAAGCATAGAATGCGTGTGTGAAGTCTCTTGCCTCCAGTCAACAGTAACAGAAATAACTGAGGGAGAACACTACTTGATCTGCTCTCTCCTGGGAAAGCAGTTTGCTATGACCGCTGATCACACATCTCTTTTTTTTACTCCTCAGTGATAAAATGTGAGTGTGAAGTCTCCTGCCTCTAACAAACAGGACCAGAGAAATTAGGAAGAAGAGCACTACTACATCTGCTCTGTTATGAGGAAGCAGTTTGCTCTGGGCACAGATCACTCGTGTCTTTCTGTCACTCCTAGGTTATAAAATGTGTGTGAAGTCTCTTGCCACTAGTCAACAGGACCAGAGAAATAACTGAAGAAAGGGAGAGCTACATGTTTTGCTCTCCTCTGGGAAAACAATTTGGTCTGGGCACTGAACACACACCTCTTTCTGTCACTCCCCAGCTATATAAAGTCTCTTGCCTCCAGTCAACAAGACCTGTAGAAACAACTGAGGAATCAGAATGGTAGTTGATCTGGGCACTGATCACACATGTCTTTCTGTCACTCCCCTGCAACAGAATGCTTAGGTGAAGTCCTCTGCCTGCAACCAACAGCACCAGAGAAATAACTGTTAAAGGAGAGGGCTACTTGATCTGATCTCTCTAGGAAAAAGTGTTTCCTCGGGGTGCTGATCACACATCTCATTCTGTCACTCCCCAGCTACAGAATGTGTGTGTGAAATATTTTGCCTCCAGACAACAGGTCCTGAGAAACAACTAAGGAAGAAGAAAGCTACTTGATCTGTCCACTCCTGAGAAAACAGTTTGCTGTAGGCACTGATCATGCATCTGTTTCTGTCACTCTCCAGCTACAGAATGTGTGTGTGTGTGTGTGTGAAATCTCTTCCCTCCAGTTAACAGGGCCAGAGAAATAACTGAGGATGAAGAGTACTACTTCATCTGCTCTGTCTTGAAAAAACAGTTTGCTCTAGACACAGAGCACTCATCTCTTTCTGTCACTCCCCAGCTATAGAATGTGTGTCAGAAGTCTCTTGTCCCCAGTCAACAGGACCAGAGAAATAACTGAAGAAAAATAACACTACATGATATGCTGTCTCCTGGGAAAGCAGTTTGCTATGGCTGCTCATCGCATATCTCTTTCTGTCCCTCCCCAGCTGTAGAATGTGTGTGTGAAGTCTCCTGCCTGCAGCAAACAGGACCAGAGAAATAACTGAGGAAGATGAACATTACTTGATCTGCTATTTCCTGGGAAAACAGTCTGCTCTGAGCACTGATGACACATCTCTTTCTGTCTCTCACAATGTATAGAATGTATATGTGAAGATTATTGCCTCCAGTCAACAGGACCATAGAAAAAACTGAGGAAGAAGGGTACTACTTGATCTGCTCGCTGCTGTGAAAAGTTTGCTCTTTGCACTGATACACATCTCCTTTTGTCACTCCCCAGCTACAGAATGTGTGTGTGAAATCTCTTGCCTCCACTCAACAGGACCAGAGCAATAACTGAGGAAGTAGAGTGCTACTTGAGCTGGTCTCTCCTGATAAAACAGTTTGCTCTGGGCAATGATCACCAATCTCTTTCTCACACTCCCCAGCTACAGAATGTGTGTGTGACATCTCCTACCTCCAACCAACAGCACCAGACAAATAACTGAAGAAGTAGAACATTACTTGATTTGCTCACTATTAGGAAAATAATTTGCTATAGGCATTGATCACACATCTCTTTCTCTCACTTTTACTCACTTTTACAATTAACGGATGAAAAAGAGGGCTTCTTGATCTGCCCTCTCCTGGGAAAACAGTTTGCTGTGGGTGCTGATCTCACATCTCTTTCTGTCACTCCTGAGTGAGAGAATGTGTGTGTGAATTATCTTTCCTCCAACCTACAGGACCATAGAATTAACTGAAGAAGAAGAGCCCTACCCGATGTGCCCTCTCCTGGGAAAACAGTTTGCTGAAGGCACTGATCACCTATCTTATGCCATCACTCCTGAGCTACAGAATGTGTCTGTCAAGTATCTTGCATTCAACCAACAGGACATTAGAATTAACTGAAAAAAGAAAAACAGTTTGCTGAAGGCACTGATCACCTATCTTATGCCATCACTCCTGAGCTACAGAATGTGTCTGTCAAGTCTCTTGCATTCAACTAACAGGACATTAGAATTAACTGAAGAAAGAAGAGCGCTACTTGATCTGCTCTCATCTGGGAAAACAGTTTGCTCTGGGCACTGATCACACATCTCTTTCTATCACTGCTGAGCTAGAAAATGTTTAGTATAGCCTCTTGCCTTTGTGCCCATAAACAATATTTGTTATTCAGTATATACTACATCTGTCTCCAGTTGTGAGTGTTTTGATACACTTGTGGTCATAGTTTTGTTTAGCTCTAGTAAAAACAAAATCTGTGTATTTGAAAATGAAAAAAAGTTTTAGGACTATAGGTATGTTCTTTTGAGCATATGTAATGAACTAGCTTAGTCATAAAGACTATAAAAGGTTAGAGCAACATTATCTGAAAATGTTACCTTTGCAATTTATTACTTGTTCTAACTAATTAATTCCTTTATATTATTCGAGGTGAAGACATGTGTTTTAGTAACAGGGTATATGTTTTCCCCAGTTAAAACCTTTTCACTGGTTACTTCTTGATTTGAAACACAGGTTTATACAATAGTTTTTAATTGTTTAAGTCTCATTTGATTACACACAGGGTGTATAAAATGGTGGTAGAATGAGCTATTCATTTACTCTGAGGAAGCCCAGTAGTTGACTGGGTGAAATGTAAGGGTTTTCTGCTTTTTCTCCAGCCTTGTCTTTTTTCCCTGCCACTGGTTGCTGTGCCATTTAACTAAGAAAGAATAAAATATCTGGCATTTTATACATCAATGCTGTGCTTCTTTTGTGTCTGGTTGACAGGTGCCACTTCTCTTTTTTGCTTGTAAAATGTGTGAGTGAAGCCTCTTGCCTCCAACCAACACTACCATATAATTAACTGGGGGAGAAAAGTTCTTCTTGATGTGCTCTCCCCTTTGAAAACAGTTTGCTACAGGTGCTGATCACACATCTCCTTCTGTCACTCCTAAGCTAGAAAAAGTGTGTGAAGTATCTTTCCTCCAACCAACATGTCCATAGAATTAACTGAGGCAGAAGAGTGCTACTTAATCTGCTCTCTCCAGGGAAAACTGTTTGCTGTGGGTTCTGATTACACATATCTTTCTGTCACTCTTGAGCTAGAGAATGTGTGAGTGAAGTGTCTTACCTCCAACCAACAGTACTATAGAATTAAGTGAGGAAGAAGAGCCTTTCTTGCTCAGCTCTCCACTGGGAAAAAAAAGTGTGCTGTTGGTACTGATCACACATCTCTTTCTGTCACTCCAGAGCTAGAGAATGTGTGAGTGAAACCTTTGCATCCTGCTAAGAGGCCATAGAATTAACTGAAGAAGAAGAGTGTTACTTCATCTGCTACTTGATCTGCTCTCTCTGAGGAAACAGTTTGCTTTGGAGATTGATCACACATCTCTTTCTGCCACTCCTGAGCTAGAGAATGTGTGTGTGAAGTCTCTTGTGACCAATAAACAGGACCATAGAATTAACTGAGGAAGAAGAGCACTTCTTGATCTGCTCCCTCCTAGGAAAACTGTGTGCTGTGAGGACTGGTCACATATCTCTTTCTGTCACTCCTGAGCTAGAGAAGGTGTGAGCGAAGTCTCCTGAATCCAAAAAACAGGAGCATAGAATTAACTGAGGAAGAAGAGGGCTACTTGATCTGCTCACTGCTGGGAAAACAGTATGCTGCAGGCACTGATTACACATCTCTTTCTGTCACCCTTGAGCCATAGAATATGTAAGTGAAGTCTCCTGCCTCCAACCAACAGTACCATAGAATTAACTGAGCAAGAAAAGCTCTTCATGATCTGCTAAACCCTAGGAAAATAGTTTGCTACGAGTTCAGATCACACATCTCTTTCTGTCACTCCTGAGCTGGAAAATGTGTGAGTGAAGTCTCTTTCCTCCAACTAACATGACCATAGAATTAACTGAGGAAGAAGAGTTTTACTTGATCTGCTGTCTCCTGGGAAAACAGTTTGCAGTGGTCATTGATCACACATCAATTTCTGTCCCTTTTGAGTTAGAGAATGTGTGTGTGAATTATCTTTCCCCCAGCCAACAGGACCATTGTATAAACTGTGGAAGAAGAGTGCTACTTGATCTACTCTCTCCTGGGAAAACAGTTTGCTGTGGGCACTGATCACACATCTCCTTGTCTCACTCCTGATCTAGTGAATGTGTGGATGTTTTTGAAGTCTCTTGCCTCCAACCAATAGGACCAAAGAATTAACTGATGAAGAAGAAGAGTGCTACTTGATCTGCTCTCTCCTGTGAGAACAGTTTACTGTGGGTGTGATCATAATCTCTTTCTGTCACTCCTTTGTTAGAGAATGTGTGTGTGAATTATCTTTCTTCCAATCAACAGGATCATGGAATTAACTGAAGAAGTAGAGCCCTTCTTGATGTGCTTTCTCCTGGGAAAACAGTTTGCTGCATGCACTGATTACCTATCTTATTCCATCACTACTGAGCTACAGAATGTGTCTGTCAAGTCTCTTGCATTCAACCAACAGGACAGTAGAATTAACTGAGCAAGAACAGAACTACTTGATCTGCTGTCAGCTGTGAAAACAGTTTGCTGTGTGTGCTGAGCACACATCTCTTTCTATCACTGCTGAACTAGAGAATGTGTGAGCGAAGCCTCTTGCCTGCAACCAACACTACCATAGAATTAAGTGAGGGAGAATACCTCTTCTTGATCTGCTCTCCCTTGTGAAAAGTTTGCTGCGGGTACTGATCACACACCTCTTTCTGTCTCTCTGAAGTTACAGAATGTTTGTGTGAAGTCTCTTGCCTCCAACCAACAGGACAATAGAATAAAGTGAGGAAGAAGAGGGCTACTTGATCAAGCTCTCTCCTGGGAAAACAGTTTGCTACGGTCACTAATCACTAATCAACACATAGTGGCTCTCTCAAATATATTGGTGGAAATGAGATGTGAAATCGCTTTCTCTAAAATCTTGCCAGTCCCAAGAGCCTCTGATGCATTTAATAATAATATACATAACTTCAATAACTGGCTCTGCATGAGATGTCTTAAACAAGCCCAAGCATGTATTACCCACTGGGAAGAATTTCTTGGTAGGCCTGTGCTCTTTTCCAGGGATGGCCTTCACTTGAGCCATATGGGAACTCTGATTCTGGGAGAACATATATTGAAATATATCTCTGAGCATTTAAACTGCTTGATTTGAGGGACAGCCTAGCCACTTCCTCTCAGCAGTCATTGGCAAATACATATAAAAAGAACCAGTTTAAACAAATAAAATATTTATATTTCAATGCCAGAAGTCTCAATAATAAAATAGATGAACTCAGGGCTCAATTAGCAGTAGGAAATATTGACGCTGCTTCAATTACTGAAACCTGGAGCAATGATAAAACAACCTGGGACATTTCTATACCTGGGTATACTCATTATAAACAAAACAGACAATGCAACAAGGGTGGAGGTGTTGCCATCTTTCATAGGAATTCCTTCCAGTCTGTTGACATATCAAATCATGTAAAATCACATGATAGTTTCTCTGAATCACTATGGGTTAAGGTACTGCAAAATAATAAACAACACCTTATTTTAGGAGTATGTTATCACCCACCTAATGCATCTGAAACCCCCCTGTTACCCAGGGTTACTAGAATCCCAGTAAGACCTAGTGGTAGGCAGGGAAGGCAGCTTGTGAAACTCCAGTTAAATGGATTTCACACTGTCTCACTCTGTTCTCAGTCTCAGCTGAGACTGAGGGATGACATCATTTAGAACTGTCACAGCTGCATAAGCCACACTGGAATGTTGCAGTTGGAGGTTAGAGTAGAACATTGGGGAATTTGAAATCAGTTCTGTAGAGTTCAGTAGAAGGTGACAGTCTGAAAGAGGTGCTCTGCTATAAGCAGGACCTCAGAGCTCTAAGCTCTGACAAACAGCTATTATTTTGATATAGATGTGTGTTCTCACCTGAAGAGGAACACAAGAAGAGCATATTGAAGTGGTGGAGACTGCTTTCAGTGGTTCAGGACCCCATCCTTGCGGGGATGGGAGGAAGGAATCAGCCTGCTTCCAGGGGCAAACCCCTTGGTCAGGCTAGGGAAAAGAAGCTGCCTGGTTTAAGTTCATGCTGAGGCACCAGAAGCTCTGTAAGGGAGTTCCTTGAGGAGGAAATGCCTGTGGGGCACCTGCAACTGAAGGGTGAGTTCGCTCTGCTAAAGGGCCATGTGTTTTCACCTACATCAAGATGAAACTAAAGGGACTGTTACTGTGGGGTCAAGAAAAGACAGTCAAGTACAGTTTGAAAGATGTGGGGATTGGACTGATTAACTCTGTGGGGGGTCTAGAGTATTGGACAAAGCCACTTTTTAAGTATGTTCAAGTCCAGAACAAATGGGATTTAAAGACAGTGGATTGAATGTGAAATACATTTAAAAAGAATCTACACAGCAAAGTGTGTTAAAGGATGAGATGTTACAGTCCAGAGAAATGGCCGGGTATGAATTATGGGAGTGAGAGGTAGGAGACCCCCCATCAGCAGTAACCAAATTCACCTCTACAGATTTGCTCTGGGACGCCTGTTGCTTTCTCTCAGGTACTTGGCCAGTGCCTGAGGAAAGTACCCAGACATGGGATTGATGAGGAAGATTCCCTTATGGAACAGAAGTGCTCATAGGTGGTTTAGGGAGCCACCAGTAAATGTTTCCATGCTATATGGAAAGTGTCCAAGTGGCTGGCAAGGGAGCTCAGCCAGGGAAAACCCAGAGCAGCGTACAAGTTCAGGCTGTGTGCCCAGTGTGTTTCAGAGCCTGAGGGCTAAAGTGATGAGGAAGTGTTCTGGTCTCCTTAAATCTGCATTACGAGTGTAGCCCAGTGGGGGTCCATCTATGCTTTGTTTATTCTGTTGGATGTGAATAGGAGCCACACTTTAGAATCCCACTTCTGGTATTGGACATTACAGTTATTGCTTCCTTTGTCCAGAGTAACTTGGGTGCCCCTGTGCAGAGTAGCAGACCTAGCCAATGTGCCAAGTGACATATTCCTCCCCAAACCCAGCCCACCAGGTAGAGCTGTCAGATAGAAACGGCATACCTGGGTGGGGGTTACAAAAATGGAGGCACCGCTGAGGATTTGGGTTTGGAATTTAGGGAGGAATGTAAGAAAGGTCACTCGGACAAAGGCTAGCAATTTGGTTATCTGGCAGTGGGTAGCCCAAAAAGCTGAAGCAACATTTAACTAACATGCCAGTCTGTGCTGTTATCAATATGCTGCTATTAAAATGCCAACTGTTTACCAAGCAGCAGTAAAGCCTGAGAGTGTGTGCCCTTGTCCTGCATCAAATTACAGTGTTTGCCAGCTTTTAAAAGTGTTTGTAACAAAGAAAAGTGTGGAAAACTGTGGGTAGCAAAAGGAAAATTGTGCCCTAGATGTTGGAAATGCTCTCTGTGTGAACTGAGAGACTTGTTGTACTTAATGGCCATGAAAAATGGTTGAAATGGGCTCAGTTGAAAAAAAAAGTGTGGTTTTGCAGTTTAAATTTGCCTGCTTGACGATCGCTGTGAGGAGAAGAGCACGACAGAAAAGAGGCTCATTTGCATGGCGTCAAGTGATTGGTGAAACTGCAATCAGTCCCGGCCCCAAGCCAGCTCTAGAGTGACTGCACAGCATTTGAGAGGGACAGTGAGTAGAGTGTGCGAACTGGCTTATCAGGAGGAGCATTGCGATGACTGAAAGTGCTGTAAAAAGTTTAAAAACTGACTTTTGTGTTTAAATTCGGGCTCAACCCGCATCTCGATTGACTGTACTGTGAGTGTGGTGTTCAGAGGGACGATCAGCAGGACTGCCAACCCACTTCTTTCCAGAGGCCTCCAAGACTGGCTGCAGGCCATTTTGCATCACAGCAAACAGCTACTGATAACAGCGAGTACTAACAGAAATAATTGCTCAAACTAAGTGATTTTGCCAAAAGCCAGCTGAATCTGTTTCTAGCAGTGCAATCACTTAGCAAACAAGGACTGTGTTAAGTTTTACCAGCAGAAGCAAGCATTCTAAGCAACTGACTGTGAGCATAATTGTAGGTTCAGCGTCAGTATAATTTTCAAAGCCACGAGAGAGACTGTGAGTTGTATCAGATATGCAGCAAGAGTTACAGGCAATCCTGTGCTATGAAATACTGAGGCTTTAAGGGACTGTAAGCTAGAGCAATGTCTTCAGCAAGTAAAAAGTCTGTGGTAAATCATATAAATGTGCTAAAAAAAAGAACAGTGCAAGTTTGTGTAGTTTGAGCAAAGTTATCAGTAGAGTGTGTAAATTGGATGCACAGTGGCTTGACCCAATTACAGAATGTTGATGTGTAGGAGTGCTGCCGCCGCCATTACAGAGTGGGGTAGTAATGTAAACACAGCAGCAGAGGAGCCATTTTGAAAGAGAAAGAAAGTTTTCAGTGATGTGGGACTTGAAATAACAGTGAGTGTTGTTTGTTTTTTCTCTGCAGTCATGGCTCCAGGACCAGCCCGATACCCGGATCATGCCCAGCCTGTGATAGCAGTAGAAGTTAACAAGTTAAGGGACATTGAGAGATGTTACTATGGGGGACAACTGCCTCCTCATGTGGCAATTCCTGGATATCCAGTGCGAGTATGTGTGATGTGCTTAAATGCTGGAAGGGAAGTCTTCATGGTACCTCAGTGTTCTGGGTGCCTAGAGAAATATGGTTTGTTTAAAACACCCAAGATTCATTTGGCTCCCACATGGACAAAATTTAAATAATCTGCAGTTGGCAGCACACAGCATCAGGCAGAGCCTGTTGGAGAAGGCCCCTCAGAGTGTGGCACAATGCTAGAGGGTGCAGATTTACAGACAGAACAATGTGCTGATGTTTCAAAGTCTGAGTCACACAGAGACATTTTGGGAAGAGCATCAGTAGGCTATTGGAGAGAGGGGCCTAGCCCAAGTCTCATAGATGAAGATGAGATGAGGGAGGCCTTTGAATGGAAGGTTTCAACCCCCTCGCCCAGTGAAGAGTGGACAGTCTCCAGAGTGAGGACGACTGCTCACTCCTGGGCACAGATTCTCAGTGAGGAAGAAGAAGAGGGGGAACCTATGTGGCCTTGTGAAAAAGGAACTATTACACAGCCTCAAGCTCTTGCCTCAGAGGACCGCATGGAAGAGAGTGGTGATTACACTGCCCTGGCTGTGCAAGAAGGTGCCAAGGATCCATTTTTTGTGTCATTAAGAATGCGTAGCAGGTAGAACCAGGACTGGCCACTCCCAAGCCAGGCCAGAGGTTGCAGGTTGACCAAAGCTAGTAAAGAGGAAAGACTGGTTCATAGGAAAGCAAACGAAATCTACGAGATGTCCTTTCCTACCTTTCCTCGGAGAGTCTGGGGGGAGATTGGAAGAAGCAATGAAATATGTGCATCCTGGTGGAAACAAGCATGTCAAGAACAGAATGTTTCAAGAAAACTACAGCCAGTGGAAAAGAGGCAGAACACTGTTTAAGGACACTGTTCAAATTGTGGATGGAGAGGGACATGAAACCTTTCACAGTGTGAATTATGAGTGCCCAGATGCGGTGATAATTCAAGCACCTGACCTGTTATGCTATTGGCCACAATGCAAAGACCCTCCTGCAAATGTGCCCATGCCTGCCAAATGGAAAGCGGAGCAGTGGTACCCAGTGCTGCCACTCCAGCTGTTGCCGTACCTATGTTGTTCCACCAATCTGGATGTCCAGGACTCAGGTGCCCCACATTCATCAGTTCTACAGTGTACTTACTTTCCAGAATCCATCGACTGGCCCACCAGATGACTTCAGATCCAGAGAGGACACCAGCCCAGCTATATCCTGATTCATCGTCTGGGTATCGGATGACTTCAGACCAGCTGTTTTCCTTTTTGTTCCTGTTCCAAGCTTCCATTTCCCAGAGATGACATCAACCCAGCAGTTTCCAGATGTGCCTTTCTGTCATTTCCTGGGAGACCTCCGCCCAGATGTATCGGAAGAATGCAGCCAGGGAGAGTCTTCAGCTGAGGACCAGGTGTGGTATCATGTTGTTCTACAAGGGACTGGTAAGTCCAGACTTTTCTAATCTTATGACATTGCAGTACACACCCTACACTAGCAGACTCCAGATGTTTGAACTGTCCTCAAAGACTCTCCTCTTCAGAACTTTGGCCTGTTAGAACTGTGCTTCACTGGGCTTCGGTCCAGGAGAGACTCTTGAATGGACTTGCCTTCGGGCACTGTAGTCACTAGATGGGACTTTTAGGGCACTCCATCCCCCAAATATTGTGTATTGTAAATAATGTCATTGTTTTCTACTGTTTCTAATGTTTATACTGTTTTTCTACTTTTCTAAAAAAATCATTTTGGGATTCTCCAGTGTTTAGATGGTAGGGGTTTAGATAGACTGTGTATGCAGATTAGGAGTGTGTGTTGTCTTTCTTTTTCTTGCAGGTGTTCCTGAAGAAGATAGAAGAGAAGACAAGAAGAGGAGGAGGGACTCATCGGAGTTCCTCAGTAGTTCTTTAGAGTGTAGTGTTTAAAGTACTGTTGTTGTTACTGAGTGTAACTTTTTCTTCCACAGGTATGGTTGTGAGGGAATGTGGGAGTAATGCATAGTGTATGGTATTAGCTCCTAGTGTGTGGTTGCATGGTGTCCAGGGTCGGGGAGGTCCCCTGTTTGTTTTGTTTTGGGAAGTTTTAAGTTAGAGGCAGACAGAGTTTCCCTAGAAGGCTAGGGGGATAGACAGGCTGTGGCCCTGACCTGCAGTAGGGATTGCAGTACTGATCTATTAGGGTTATGCTCAGGGCAGTTCTACCAGAACCACTAGGTCCCCATAGTCAGCAGGTAGAATAGAGGCTGATACATCAGCTGAAGGCCTCTAGGCCCTTAGTGTTGTCTGCCTGTGCCTAGCACATGGCAGGAGGGGGCCTGGTCACTCCCGTCTGTAGGTAACACATAGGGTAGGATGGCCTAGGTTGGGTAAATAATGACTGCGGACAGTCATTTTCCTGGCCCAGGTTGAGTGTAACCCCCCTGTTATCCGGGGTTACTAGAATCCCAGTAAGACCTAGTGGTAGGCAGGGAAGGCAGCTTGTGAAACTCCAGTTAAATGGATTTCACACTGTCTCACTCTGTTCTCAGTCTCAGCTGAGACTGAGGGATGACATCATTTAGAACTGTTGCAGCTGCATAAGCCACACTAGAATGTTGCAGTTGGAGGTTAGAGTAGAACATTGGGGAATTTGAAGTCAGTTCTGTAGAGTTCAGTAGAAGGTGGCAGTCTGAAAGAGATGCTCTGCTGTAGGCCGGACCTCAGAGCTCTAAGCTCTGACAAACAGCTATTATTTTGATATAGATGTGTGTGCTCACCTGAAAAGGAACACAAGAAGAGCATATTGAAGTGGTGGAGACTGCTTTCAGTGGTTCAGGGCCCCGTCCCTGTGGGGATGGGGGGAAAGGAATCAGCCTGCTTCCAGGGGCAAACCCCCTTGGTCAGGCTAGTGAAAAGAAGCTGCCTGGTTTAAGTTCATGCTGAGGCACCAGAAGCTCTGTAAGACAGTTCCTTGAGGAGGAAACACCTGTGGGGCACCTGCAACCGAAGGGTGAGTTTGCTCTGCTAAAGGACCATGTGTTTTCACCTGCATCAAGATGAAACTAAAGGGACTGTTACTGTGGGGTCAGGAAAAGACAGTCAAGTACAGTTTGGAAGATGTGGGGATTGGACTGCTTAACTCTGTGGGGGGTCTAGAGTAATGGACAAAGCCACTTTTTAAGTATGTTCAAGTCCAGCACAAATGGAATGTAAATGCAGTAGACTGAATGTGAAATACATTTAAAAAGAATCTACACAGCAAAGTGTGTTAAAGGATGAGGTGTTACAGTTTAGAGAAATGGCCAGGTATGAATTATGGGAGCGAGAGGTGGGAGACACCCCCATCAGTAGTAACCAAATTCACCTCTATGGATTTGCTCTGGGACACTTGTTGCTTTCTCTCAGGTACTTGGCCAGTGCCTGAGGAAAGTACCCAGATGTGGGATTGATGAGGAAGATTCCCTTATGGAGCAGAAGTGCTCATATGTGTTTTAGGGAGCCACCAGTAAATGTTCCCATGCTATATGGAAAGTGTCCAAGTGGCTGGCAAGGGAGCTCAGCCAGGGAAAACCCAGAGCAGCGTAGAAGTTCAGGCTGTGTGCCCAGTGTATTTCAGAGCCTGAGGGCTAAAGTGATGAGGATGTGTTCTGGCCTCCTTAAATCTGCATTACCAGGAGTGTAGCCCTGTGGGGGTCCATCTGTGCTTTGTTTATTCTGTTGGATGTGAATAGGAGCCACACTTTAGAATCCCACTTCTGGTATTGGACATTACAGTTATTGCTTCCTTTGTCCAGAGTTACTTGGGTGCCCCTGTGCAGAGTAGCAGACCTAGCCAATGTGCCGAGTGACATATTCCTCCCCGAACCCAGCCCACCAGGTAGAGCTGTCAGATAGAAACAGCATACCTGGGTGGGGGTTACACATCTATCGCTTTCTCTGATATATTATTGACTGAAATAAAAATGGCATGCACCTTAGGGGATATTATTTAAGCAGGGGATTTCAATTTAGGTGAAATTGACTGGAAGTGACTTTCGGCCGGCTCATGTACAGGGAGAAAATTCATAAATATTTGTCAACAGTGTAACCTTATACAAAGTTTAGAGCTCCCAACACAGGGTCAAAACATCTTGTATCTTGCTTTTCCTAGTACAAATTTAGAACTTGATAATTTGATAAACTTCTCACCAATTGGGAAAAGTAACCATTGCTCCATTAGGTTTGAGTCAGAACATAAAGTAACTTTATTGAAACACAGTTCTAAAATATATGTGTATGAAAAGGCTAATGTTGTAAATATAAAATCCAGCTTAGATAGTGTGGATTGGCAGGCAATTTTAAATACCCAAGGTATTAAAGACTACTTTACTATATTACAAAATAACATTATTGAGTTAAGGAATTTGTATATTCCAAAGAAGTTTAAAAACTCCACTTATCAGCATCAGCCTACATGGATGAATAAGGCAATTAAAAATCTTATTTAAAATAAGTCGTATATATTTAAAATCCCAAACTGCAACAAATTGGAGTCAATATTAGAATATTCAAAAAAAGTGTAAAAATAGTATTAGGAAGCAAAAAAGTATTGGGAGTGTAAATTAGCTGCAAGTGCTAACAAGGAAAACAGTAAATCCTTTTTTTGTATACATAAATTCCCTTAGGAAGCCCACTTGCCAAGTTGGTCCAATTCAAGTAAATGACACTCTTATTCATGATCCACTTGATATGTCAAATTTATTCAATACAAATTATTGTAAAATATTTTCAAACACTCAGGCAGCTGATAAAATTATTGATTCCATAGGCAGTAATGTTTCCTTAACGTAATCTGAAATCTATGCAAAACTGAAAACCCAAAAAGGGAAATTTAGCGTATCCCCAGATGATATATCTGGTTATCTTCTATATTTGATGGCGGATAGTTTGTCGTTACCCCTGAAACTACTATATGTGCAGTGCATTAACTTAAATTTTGTTCCTGAATCCTGGGAAACTGCATCTGTGATCCCAATCTATAAAAAAGGTCTAAAGAACTGTTGGGAGAATTATAGACCCATAAACCTTACTTCTCCCATGTGTAAAATTATGGAAAGTTAAATAAAAGACAGGTGTACACTCTCTATGCCTGATCCAGATTTAGAACATCATGGGTTTACAAAGGGCCGTAGTTGCTTAACGAATCTACTGTGTTTCTACGAAGAGGTTAGTTCACAGCTTGATAGCAGACTACCATATGATGTAATCCATATTGATTTTAGTAAGTCATTTGATTTACTCCCTCATTGGGCATCAATACAAAAACTTGTTGCTGCAGACATCGATTTCACTATCGGAAGATGAATATCAAACTGGTTATCTGATAGAACACAGCGAGTTTTGATTAATGGCCAGCTTTCTAGTCTGGGGTCAGTCACCAGTGGGGTACTGCAGGGCTCTGTTTTGGGCCCTTGTCTTTTCAGTTTTTACATTCACTTGCACGCATGCACAAGGAACGTTTTGGGAGAGTAGCACACTTTGGAGGTGTACCTCTCCCATTCAATCCAGTGCTCTGTTGAGCAGGCATGGTGGTCCTGCACCAATGGGTGTGGGAGCTCTGTATGACAGCGGTGGTCTTCTGCTTCAAAGAAACCACGCTGTCATACGAGCACCACGCCACACCGCTGCATCACGCGCCCCCCATACGCCACGCTGCCCCCAAAGCTTTGGTGCCACGCCTGAAGCCCACTCCCAGCGTGGCAAACGTTGTTGCCAATGGGGTGCCCAATCCACTGTCAGCTCACGACCCCCTCAAGCCATCCTTCTGCCACACGGGAGCCCACCCCAGCATGGCAAACCTCCCATTTGTTTTGCCGCAGGTGCCCCAATCCCCGTGGCTCCTCTGCCCCCGATGTGGTTTGCCAATGGGGTTCCCAATCCCCGTGGCTCCCTCGGCCCTCCCAGCCATCTTCTGCCATGCTGGGATCCCACCCCAGCGTGGCAAGTGTCCCCATAATCCATTTTTAAAAAAACCTGTAAAGAAAAATGGTCCCACATAGTCTCTGACCCCTCCCACAACCTGCACCCACCCATCACATTCCAGCTCCCCACACACCCTTACCCCATACTCACCGAGCTTGGCGCGATGATCTTCGGTGGACCGGGAACACGTCTGCATTCTTCAAAGCCGACTGCAAACTGAGGAAATGCCGGTAAGCTGTATAATGGGCGAGATAGGGGGGTTTCAACTTTATTGCATATCTCAGTCATTTTTTGGAATTTTTGCACCAAATTTTGAATGTCATGGCGTTATTCAGGCCTGAAGGGTGATTTTGCAGTCACTGCACAGTCACTGTGCAAAATCACCCTTTGGGCCTGAATAATGCCATGACAGTGACATCATTCATGAGAAGGGGTCCCAAAAACCTCATGTTGAAAATTTGGTGCAAAAATTCCAAAAAATGACTGTTTTACGAGCCGCAAGTGCTAGGCAGTTCCTACGCAGGCTCATAAGTTCATGAATTTTCAATATTTTCACTCCAGATTTTCAACATTGCCATTTTACCACACCTCCTTATGAGCAGTACAGCTGTCATTTTTCACATCCTGCCCAAAACGTGTTTCTGCCCATGTAGCGCACAATGGCACAGTTGGTGTGCAAAATCAATATATGGGACACATTAAGAAAATCACGGTGACACTGTTCATTAGTAGAGGTCTTAAAATGGCTATGTTGAAAGTTTGGTGAAAAAATTCCTAGAAATGACTGTTTTATGAGCGTGCATTGCACAGTTCCTACGCACGCTCGTAGGTTTGCGAATTTTCAATATTTCTACTCCAGATTTTCAACATTGCTATTTTACCACACCTCCTCATGAGCAGTACAGCTGTCATTTTTCACATCCTGCCCAAAACGTGTTTCCGACCATGTAGTGCACAATGGCGCAGTCGGTGTGCAAAATCAATGTATGGCACCTGATAAGACAATCACAGTGACACTGTTCATTAGCAGATGTTTTAAAATGCCAATGTTGACAATTTGGTGAAAAATTCCTAACAATGACTGTTTTACGATGCACGCACAGTTCCTACACACGCTTGTAGGTTTGTGGAATTTTCAATATTTCCACTCCAGATTTTCAACATTGCCATTTTACCACACTTCCTTATGAGCAGTACAGCTGTCATTTTTCACATCCTGCCCAAAACATGTTTCCGCCTATGTAGCACACAATGGTGGTGACAAAAAGGTCATGCTGAAAATTTATTGTGCAAATACCAGCATTCGCACAGGGAATTAGGGTAAAGCACCATACATGCCAAACACCACTGCAAATACCTGCAAGTGAACGTTCGGCATTGACAAATGCTTGTTTATAGCTGATATAACCAACAATTGTTCCTCAAATACTATTAAGTATGCAGATGATATCAAAATCACTGGGCTGTGTTCTAATTCTGAGCAGATTGCATCCATCCAATATCATCTGGATAACATCACGAAATGGGTCAATATTTGGGAGATGAAATGAAATCATGAAAAATGCAGAATTATGCACTTTGGTCCAAATAACCCATCCCATGATTATTTATTAAGCAACAGAGTGCTGATTAGTACTACAATGGAGAAAGATTTGGGGGTTTTGATATCTAAAGATTTTCTACTGGCATTACAAATTGATTCTGCAATACTTAAGGTCAATCAGATTATTTGGTCTATCAGAAGGAATATAAAATCTAGAGATAGAAATGTGCTAATGCCCTTATACAGGGCTTATGTTCATCCACACCTAGATTTCTCATCCCCACTATGGTGCCCTTTCAAGAAATATGATATCTTACAATTAGAAAAAGTGAAAAGATGCTTTACTAAATTAGTGAAAGGATTACAAAATGTGTCATATGATACCAGGCTTGATTCATTGAAACTTATGCCTCTCAATACGAGAAGATTAAGGGGGGATCTCCTTCTTATGTTCGATATCATGCAAGGTCCATATTTATTGACTAAATTAGGGATGGTGTTTAAAGATGCTTACCTCAACCTCAAAGGCAACCCCCTTCAGCTTCAATATAGAACTTTCAATCTAAAGCAAAGGAATTTTTTTTTCTCGTTACGTATTATTAAGCCCTGGAATGCCTTACCAATTGAAGTGATCACCAGCAACTCTAAGGCTATGTTTAAACACAGATTGGATATACTGATTAACTCGGGTACCTTTCTTAGCTACTATTAATCTCAAGGAGCACATATGGACCACTAGGTTCTCTGGTTCCTACCCTATTTTTGTATGAATCTTAGTATAATCACACATCTCTTTGTGTCTCTCCTGAGCAGCACAATATGTGTGTGAAGTCTCTTGCTTCCATGCTACATGACCAAAGAATTAAATGAGGAAGAGGAGCACTAATAAATAAGCTCTCTCCTGGGAAAATTGCTTGCTGTGGATGCTGATCACACATCTGTTTCTGTCACTCCTGAGCTAGAGAATGTGTATGTGAAGTCTCTTGCATCCAACCAACAGGACCATAGAATTAACTGAGGAAGATGAGGTCTACGTGGTCTTCTCACTCCTGGGAAAACAGTTTTCTGGTGGTGCTGACCTCACATCTCTTTCTATCACTACTAAGTAATAGAATGTGTGGGTGAAGCAGCTTACCTCCAATCAACAGGACAAAAGAATTAACTGATGAATAAAGGGCTTCTTGACCACCTCTGTCCTGAGAAAAAAAGTTTTCTGTGGGTGCTGATCTCACATCTCTTGCTGTCACTCCTGAGCTAGAAAATGTGTAAGTGAAGTGTCTTGCCTCCAACCAATAAGATCTTAGAATTAACTGAGGAAGAGGAGTGCTAATTAATCTGCTTTCTCCTTGGAAAACAGTTTGTTGCGGATGCTGATCGCACATCTCTTTCTGTCACTCCTGAGCTAGAGAATAGAAATGTGAAGTCTCTTGCACTAATCCAAGAAGGCGATGGAATTAACTGAGGAAGTTGAGTGCTACTTAGTCTGCTATCTCCTGTGAAAACAGTTTGGTGCTGGCGTTGATCACGCATCTCTTTTTCTCACTCGTGAGCTAAAGAATGTGTGTGTGAAGTCTCTTCCCTCCAACTGACAGGACAATAAAATTAACTGAGGAAGAAAATTGTTACTTGATCAGATCTCTCCTCCTAAAACAGTTTGCTGTGGGCACTGAATACACATCTCTTTTTGTCACTCTTGAGCTTGAGAATGTGAGTGAAGTCTCTTGCCTCCAACCAACAGTACCATAGAAATAATTGAGGAAGAAGAGCTCTTCTTGATCTTCTCTGCAGTGTGAAAACAGTTTGTTGTGTGTGGTGATCACATATCTCTGTCTGTCATTCCTGAGCTAGAGAATGTGTATGTGAAGTCTCTTGACTCCAAAGAACAGGACAAAAGAATTAACTGGGGAAGAAGAGGACTACTTGATCAAGCTCTTTCCTGTGAAAACAGTTTGCTACAGTTGTTGATCACACATCTCTTTCTGTCAATCCTGAGCTAGAGAATGTGTGTATGAAGTCTCTTGCATCCAACCAACAGGACCATAGAATTAGCTGAGGAAGAAGAGCACTAATTAGTCTGCTTTCTCTTGGGAAAACTCTTTGTTGTAGACACTGATCACACATCTCTTTTTGTCTCTCCAGAGCTAGAGAATGTGTGTGTGAACCCTTTTGCATCCAACCAACAGGACCATTGAATTAACTGAGAAAGATGAGCGTAACTGGGTTTGCTCTCTCCTGGATAAACAGTTTGCTGCAGGCATTGATCACACATCTCTTTCTATCTCTCCTGAGCAAAATAATGTTTTCTGTGAAAACTCTTGCCTCCAACCAACAGAAGAATAGAATTAATTGATGAATAAGAAGGCTTCTTCATCTATTCTCTCCTGGGAAAACATTTTGCTGCAGGCACTGATCTCACATCTCTTTCTGTCACTCGTGAGCTACAGAATGTCAAGTCTCTTGCATTCAACCAACAGGACTGTAGCATTAACTGAGGTTGAAGAGCACTTCTTGATCTGCTCTCTCCAGGGAAAACAGTTTGCTGTGGGCACTGATCACACATCTCTTTCTGTCACTGTCGAGCTAGAGAATGTGTGAGTGAAGCCTCTGGAATCCAACCAACAGTACCATAGAATTAATCTAGGAAGAACAGCTCTACTTGATCTGCTCTCTCCTAGGAAAACTGTTTGCTCCAGGCACCAATCACACATCTCTTTGTCTCACAACTAATTTAAAAAATGTGTGTGTTGATTCTCTTGCCTCCAACCAACATGACCATAGAATTAACTGAGGAAGAAGAGCACTACTTGAGCTGCTCTCTCCTGGGAAAACAGTGTGCTGAGGCCAGTGATCACACATATATTTCTGTCACTCATCAGCTAGAAATGTGTGTTTGAATTATCTATTCCCCAACCAACAGGACTATTGTGTAAATTGTGGAAGAAAAGCACGATTTGATCTGCTCTTTCCTGGGAAAACAGTTTGCTGTGGGCGCTGATCACATATCTGTTTCTGTCCCTTTTCAGCTACAGAACGTGGGTGTGAAGTCTCTTGCCTCCATCCAACAGGACCATAGGATGTACTGAAGAAGATGAGCTCTTCTTGATCTACTCTCCCCTTGGAAAGCAGTTTGCTGCAGGTGCAGATCACACATTTCTCTCTGTCACTCTTGAGCTAGAGAAGGGGTGTGCGTGAAGTGTCTTGCCTCCAACCAACAGGACAATAGAATAAACTAAGGAAGAAGAGTGCTACTTGATCTGCTCTCTCCTGGGAAAACAGTCTGCTGTGGTCACTGATCACACATCTCTTTCTGTCACTCCTCAGCTGGAGAATGGGTGAGTGAAGCTTCTTACCAGCAACCAACAGGACAATAGAATTAACTGAGAAAGAAGAGGGCTACTTGATCAAGCTCTCTCCTGGGAAAAAAGTTTGCTGCAGTTGCTGATCACACATCACTTTCTGTTACTCCTGATCTACAAAATTGTGTGTGTGAAGTCACTTGCCTCCAACCAACAGGACACTAGAATTAACTGAGGAAGAAGAGGGTTACTTGATCAGCCTCTCTGCTTGGGAAACAGTTTGCTGTTGTCGCTGATCACACATCTCTTTCTGTCACTCCTGAGCTAGAGAATGTTTGTGTGAAGTCTCTTGTATCCAGCCATAAGGACAATAGAATTAATTGAGGAAGAGGAGTGCCAATTGATCTGCTCTGTCCTATTAAAACAGTTTGCTGCAAAGTTGATCACTCATTTCGTTCTGTCACTCCTTAGTTTGAGAACATGTGTGTGAAGTCTCTTGTTCCAAACAACAGAACCATAGAATTAATGGAGGAAGATGAATGATACTTGGTCTGCACTCTCCTGGAAAAACAGTTCACTGCAGGTGCTGATCAAACATCTCTGTCTATCACTCCCAAGCAACAGAATGTGTGGTGAAGCTCCTTGCCTTCATCTAACAGGACATTAGAATTTACTGATGAATAAGAGTACTTCTTGATCAGCTTTATCATCAGAAAACAGTTTGTTGTTGGCACTGTTTTCACATCTCTTTTTGTCACTTCTGAGAAGCAGAATGTGAGTATGAAGTCTCTTGCCTGAAAGCAGTAGGATCATAGAATCTCAGAAAACTGAGGAGGAAGAGCACTACTTGATCTGCTGTCTCCTGGGAAAACAGTTTGCTGCAGAGGCTAAACACACATCTCGTTCTGTCACTCCTGAGCTACAGAATGTATGCTTGAACCCTCCTGCCAACAACTAACAGGACAATGAAATTAATAGAGGAAGAAGAATGCTACTTGATCTATTCTTTCCTGGGAAAACAGTTTTCTGCAGGCGCTGATCACACATCTCTTTCTCTCAGACTTGAGCTAGAGAATGGGTCTGAATTATCTTTCCCCCAAACAACAGGACCTTTGAATTAACTGAGGAAGAAGAGTTCTTTTTGATCTGCTCTATCCTAGGAAAACTGTTTGCAGCTGGTGATGATAACATCTCTTTCAGTCACTCCTGAGCTAGAGAATGTGTGTGTAAAGTTTCTTGCATCCAACCAACAGGACCATAGGATTAACTGAAGAAGAGGAGGACTAATTGATCTACTCTCTGCTGGGTGAACAGCTTACTGAAGGCACAGATCACACATCTCTTTCTGTCACTCCTGAGCTGCAGAATGTGTGTGAGGTCTCTTTCCTCCAACCAGCATGTCTATAGAATTAACTGAGGAAGAAGAGCGCTACATGATCTGCACTCTCCAGAGAAAACTGTTTGCTGCAAGCACCGATTACACATCTCTTTCTGTCACTCATGAGCTGGAGAATGTGTGAGTGAAGTGTCTTGCATCCAACCAGCATTACCATAGAATTAACTGAGGAAGAAGAGCTTTTTTTGATCAGCTCTCCACTGCGAAAACAATTTGCAGTGAGTACTGATCACACATTACTTTCTTTCTTTCCAGAGCTACAGATGGGATAAGTGAAGCCTTTGCATCCTGCTAAAAGGGACATAGAATTAAATGAAGAAGAAGAGCATTACTTCATCTGTCTCTCTCCTGCAAAAATGGTTTGCTGTGGCGATTGCTCACATATCTCTTTCTGCCACTTCTGAGCCAGAGAATGTGTGTATGAAGTCTTTTGTGAAAAATCACAGGACCATAGAATTAACTGAGGAAGATGAGTGCTACTTGATCTGTTATCAATTGGGAAAATAGTTTGCTGCTGCCACTGATCTCACATCTCCTTCTGTCACTCCTTAGCTGAAGAACGTGTGTGTGAAGCCTCTTGCCTACACCAACAGGACCATAGAATTAACTGAGGAAGCAGAGTGCTTTTGATCTGCTCTCTCGTGGGATCACTGTTTGCTGTGAGGACTGGTCACACATCTCCTTCTGTCACTCCTGAGCTAGATAAGGTGTGTGGGAAGTCTCTTGAATCCAAGAAATAGGACAATGCAATTAACTGAGGAAGAAGAGTGCTCTTTCCTGGGAAAACAATTTGCTGTGGGCACTGATTACACATCTATTTCTGTCACCCTTCAGCTAGAAAATGTGTAGGCGAAGTCTCCTTCCCCAATCAACAGTACCATAGAATTAACTGAGCAAGAAAAGCTCTTCATGATCTGCTAACCCCTAGGGAAACAGTTTGCTATGGGTGCTGATCACATATCTCTTTCTGTCACTTCTGAGCTGGAGAATGTGTGTCTAAAGTGCCTTTCCTCCAATTAACATGACCATAGAATTAACTGAGAAAAAATAGCACTACTTGATCTGCTCTATCCTTGGAAAACAATTTGTAACGGTCACTGATCACACATCTCTTTCTGTCACTTATGAGCTAAAGAGTGTGTGTGTGTGAATGGTCTCTCCCCCAGCCAACATGATCATTGTATACACTGAGGAAGAAGCATGCAAGTTGATCTGCTCTCTCCTGGGAAAACAGTTTGCTGTGGGCGCTAATCACACATCTCTTTCTGTCACTCCTGATCTAAAAAATGTGTGTGTGAAGTCTCTTGCCTTAAACAAACAGGACAATAGAATTAATTGAGGAAGAAGAGAGCTACTTGATCAACACTCTCCAAGAAAATACTTTGCTGTGGTCGATGATCACACATCTCTTTCTGCACTCCTGAGCTAGGGAATGTGTGTGTGAAATCTCTTGCGTCCAACAAACATGACCATAGAATTAACTGAGGAACACAAGCGCTAATTGATCTGTACTGTCCGGGGCAAACAGCTTGCTGCAGGTACTGATCACATATCTTTTTCTGTCTCTCATGACCTAGAGAATATGTATGTGAAGTCTCTTCCCTTGAACCAATAGGACAATAGAATTAACTGAGAAAGAAGAGGACTATGTGATCAAGGTGTCTCCTGAAGGAACAGTTTGCTGCGGTCGATGATCACACATCTTTTTCTGTGACTCCTGAGCTAGAGAATGTGTGTGCAAATTATCTTTCCCCCAACCAACAGGACCATTATATAAACTGTAGAAGAAGTGTGCTACTTGATCTGCTTTCTCCTGGGAAAACAGTTTGCTGAAGGCACTGATTTCACATCTCTTTCTGTCACTCCTGAGCTAGAGAATGTGTGTGTGAAGTCTCTTGCCTTCAACCAACAGAACCATGGAATTAACTGAGGAAGAAAAGCTCTTCTTGATCTGCTAACCCCTAGGAAAAACGTCTGCTGTGGGTGCTGATCACACATCTCTTTCTGTCACTCCTGAGCTAGAGAATGTGTGTGTGAAGTTTCTTTCCTCCAACTAACATAACCATAGAATTAACTGAAGAAGAAGAGGGCTACTTAATCAAGCTCTCTCCTGGGAAAACAGTTTTCTGCCGGTGCTAAGCACACATCTCTTTCTGTCACTCCTGATCTTGAAAATGTCTGCGTGAAGTCTCTTTCCTCCAACCAACAGGACAATAGAATTAACTGAGGATGAAGAGGACTACTTCATCAAGCTCTGTTCTGGAAAAACAGTTTGCTGCGATCCATGATCATACATTTCTTTCTATCTCTGCTGTCTTCTGGGAAAACAGTTTGCTGTGGGCACTGATTACACTTCTCTTTCTGTCACCCTTGAGCTAGAGAATGTGTAAGTGAAGTCGACTGCCTCCAATCAACAGTACTGTAGAATGAATTGAGCAAGAAAAGCTCTTCCTGATTTGCTAACCCCTAGGAAAACAGTTTTCTATCAGTGCTGATCACACATTTCTTTCTGTCACTTCTGAGTTAGAGAATAACTGTGAGAAGTCTCTTTCCTCCACCTAACATGACCATAGATTTAACTGAGGAAGAAGAGCACTACTTTATCTGCTCTTTAATGGGAAAACAATTTGCAGCGGTTGCTGATCACACATCTCATTCTGTCACTTATGAGTTAGAGAATGTGTGTGAATTATCTCTCCCCCAACTAATAGGATCATTGTATAAACTGTGGAAGAAGACTACTACTTGATCTCCTCTCTCCTGGGAATACAGTTTGCTGTGGGCACTGATCACAGATATCGTTCTGTCACTCCTGAGCTAGAGAATGTGTGAGTGAAGCCACTTGCCTCCAACCAACAGGACCATAGAATTAACTGAGGAAGAATAATACTAATTGTTCTGCTTTCTCCTGGGAAAACAGTTTGATGCGGTCGATGATCACAAATCCCTTTCTGTCACTCCTGAGCTACAGAATGTGTGTGTGAAGTCTCTTGCCTTCAACCAACAGAACCATGGAATTAATTGAGGAAGAAAAGCTCTTCTTGATCTGCTAACCCCTATGAAAAAAGTCTGCTGTGGGTGCTGATCACACATCTCTTTCTGTCACTCTTGAGCTAGAGAATGTGTGTGTGAAGTTTCTTTCCTCCAACTAACATAACCATAGAATTAACTGAAGAAGAAGAGGCTACTTAATCAAGCTCTTTCCTGGGAAAACAGTTTTCTGCGGGCGCTGAGCACACATTTCTTTCCAACACTCCTGATCTTGAAAATGTCTGCGTGAAGTCTCTTTCCTCCAACCAACAGGACAATAGAATTAACTGAGGAAGAAGAGGACTACTTCATCAAGCTCTCTCCTGGAAAAACAGTTTGCTGCGATCCATGATCATACATCTCTTTCTGTCTCTGCTGTCTTCTGGGAAAACAGTTTGCTGCGGGCACTGATTACACATCTCTTTCTGTTACCCTTGAGCTAGACAATGTGTAAGTGAAGTGTGCTGCCTCCAATCAACAGTACCATAGAATAAATTGAGCAAGAAAAGCTCTTCTTGATCTGCTAACCCCTAGGAAAACAGTTTTCTATCAGTGCTGATCACACATCTCTTTCTGTCACTTCTGAGCTAGAGAATGAGGGTGAGAAGTCTCTTTCCTCCAACTAACATGACCATAGAGTTAACTGAGGAAGAAGAGCACTACTTTATCTGCTCTTTAATGGGAAAACAATTTGTAGCGGTTGTTTATCACACATCTCTTTCTGTCACTTATTAGCTACAGAATGTGTGTGTGTGAATTATCTCTTCCCCCAACCAATAGGATCATTGTATAAACTGTGGAAGAAGACTACTACTTGATCTCCTCTCTCCTGGGAAAACAGTTTGTTGTGGGCACTGATCCCAGATCTCGTTCTGTTACTCCTGAGCTAGAGAATGTGTGAGTGAAGCCTCTTGCCTCCAACCAACAGGACCATAGAATTAACTGAGGAAGAATAACACTAATTGTTCTGCTCTGTCCTGGGAAAACAGTTTGCTGCAGTCGATGATCACAAATCTCTTTCTGTCACTCCTGAGCTAGAGAATGTGTGTGTATGAAGTCTCTTGCATCGAACAAATGGGACCACAGAATTAACTGAGGAACATGGGTGCTAATTGATCTGCACTCTCCTGGGTAAACAGTTTGCTGCAGGCACTGATTTCACATCTCTTTCTGTCACTCCTGAGCTACAGAATGTGTGTGTGTGTCTCTTGCCTCCAACCTGCAGTACCATGGAATTAACTGAGGAAGGAAAGCTTGATCTGCTAACCCATAGGAAAAAGGTTTGCTGCAGTTGCTGATCACACATCTCTTTCTGTCACTCCTGAGCTAGAAAATGTGTGTGTAAAGTTTCTTACATCCAACCAACAGGACCATAGGATTAACTGAGGAAAAGGAACGCTAATTGATCTACTCTCTGCTGGGTGAACAGCTTACTGAAGGCACAGATCACACATCTCTTTCTGTCACTCCTGAGCTGGAGAATGTGTGTGTGAGGTCTCTTTCCTCCAACCAACATGTCTATAGAATTAACTGAGGAAGAAGAGCACTATATGACCGCTCTCTCCAGGGAAAGCTGTTTGCTGCAAGCACCGATTACACATTTCTTTCTGTCACTCATGAGCTAGAGAATGTGTGAGTGAAGTGTCTTGCATCCAACCAGCAGTACAATAGAATTAACTGAGGAAGAAGAGCTTTTTTTGATCAGCTCTCCACTGTGAAAACAATTTGCAGTGGGTACTGATCACACATTACTTTCTGTCTTTCCAGAGCTACAGATTGGATGAGTGAAGCCTTTGCATCCTGCTAAAAGGGCCATAGAATTAACTGAAGAAGAAGAGTATTACTTCATCTGTCTCTCTCCTGCAAAAATGGTTTGCTGTATGGATTGCTCACAGATCTCTTTCTGCCACTCCTGTACCAGAGAATGTGTGTATGAAGTCTTTTGTGAAAAATCAACAGGACCATAGAATTAACTGGGGAAGATGAGTGCTACTTGATCTGTTACCAACTGGGAAAATAGTTTGCTGCTGCCACTGATCTCACATCTCCTTCTGTCACTCCTTAGCTGAAAATTGTGTGTGTGAAGCCTCTTGCCTACACCAACAGGACCATAGAATTAACTGAGAAAGAAGAGTGCTTCTTGATCTGCTCTTTCCTGGGAAAACAGTTTGCTGTGGGCACTGATTACACATCTATTTCTGTCACCCTTCAGCTAGAAAATGTGTAAGTGAAGTTTCCTTCCCCCAATCAACAGTACCATAGAATTAACTGAGCAAGAAAAGCTCTTCTTGATCTGCTAACCCCTAGGAAAACAGTTTGCTATGGGTGCTGATCACACATCTCTTTCTGTCACTTCTCAGCTGGAGAATGTGTGTCTGAAGTGCCTTTCCTCCAATTAATATGACCATTGAATTAACTAAGGAAGAATAGCACTACTTGATCTGATTTCTCCTTGGAAAACAAATTTCAGTGGTCGCTGATCACACATCTCTTTCTGTCACTTATGAGCTAGAGAGTGTGTGTGTGAATGATCTCTCCCCCAGCAACAACAAGATCAATGTATTCTCTGTAAAAGAAGAGTACAAGTTGATCTGCTCTCTCCTTGGAAAACAGTTTGCTGTGGGCACTAATCACACGTCTCTTTCTGTCACTCCTGATCTAGAAAATGTGTGTGTGAAGTCTCTTGCCTTAAACAAACAGGACAATAGAATTAATTGAGGAAAAAGAGGGCTACTTGATCAAACTCTCTCCAAAAAAATACTTTGCTGTGGTCGAGGATCACACATCTCTTTCTGCACACCTGAGCTAGGGAATGTGTGTGCAAAATCTCTTGCGTCCAACAAACATGACCATAGAATTAACTGAGGAACACGAGCACTAATTGATCTGCACTGTCCTGGGTAAACAGTTTGCTGCAGGTACTGATAACATATCTCTTTCTGTCTCTCATGAGCTAGAGAATGTGTATGTGAAGTCTCTTCCCTTGAACCAATAGGACAATAGAATTAACTGAGAAAGAAGAGGGCTACGTGATCAAGGTGTCTCCTGGAGAAACAGTTTGCTGCGGTTGATGATCACACATCTTTTTCTGTGACTCCTGAGCTAGAGAATGTGTGTGTGAATCCGATTGCTTCCAACCAACAGGACAATACTGAGCTATAGAATGTGTGTGCAAATTATCTTTCCCCTAACCAACAGGACCAATGTATAAACCGTAGAAGAAGAGTGCTACTTGATCTGCTTTTTCTTTGGAAAACAGTTTGCTGAAGGCTCTGATTTCACATCTCTTTCTGTCACTCTTGAGCTAGAGAATGTGTGTGTGAAGTTTCTTCTGTCCAACCAACAGTACCATAGGATTAACTGAGGAAGATGAGTGCTACTTGATCTGCTCTCTCCTGAGAAAACAGTTTGCTGTGGGTGCTGATTTCACATCTCTTTCTGTCACTCCTGAGTGAGAGAATGTGTGTGCAAAGTCTCTTGCCTCCAACCAACAGTACCATGGAATTAATTGAGGAAGGAAAGCTCTTCTTGATCTGCTAACCCTTAGGAAAAAGGTTTGCTGCAGTTGCTGATCACACATCTCTTTGTGTTACTCCTGAGCTAGAGAATGTGTGTGTGAAGTCTCTTTCCTCCAACTAACATAACCATAGAATTAACTGAAGAGAAGAGGGCTACTTAATTAAGCTTTCTCCTGGGAAAACAGTTTTCTGCTGGCACTGAGCACACATCTCTTTCTGTCACTCCTGATCTAGAAAATGTGTGCGTTGTGTCTCTTCCCTTCAACTAATAGAACAATAGATTTAACTGAGGAAGAAGAGGACTACTTGATCTGCTCACTCCTGGAAAAACAGTTTGCTGCGGTCAATGATTACACATCTCTTTCTGTCACTCCTGAGCTAGAGAACATGTGTGTGAAGTCTCTTTCCTCCAAACAACATGTCCATAGAATTAACTGAGGAAGAAGAGTGCTACTTTATCTTCTCACTCCAGAGAAAACTGTGTGCTGCAAGCCCCAATTACACATCTCTTTCTGTCACTCTTGAGCTAGAGAATGTGTTCATTAGTGGCCTTGCAGATGGACTAGAGGGTACGGCTTGTCTGTTTGCAGATGACACAAAGATCTGCAACAGAGTAGATGATCCAGATGGGGTGGGCAGAATAAGAAGAGATCTGGATAAACTAGCAAAATAGTCAGAAGAGTGGCAACAGGGATTTAATGCAAAGAAGTGCAAAATCATGCACATAGGGAAGAGAAACCCTGAAGCCACCTATAGGCTGGGAGGGGAGTTGCTAGCAGTCACAAAGGAAAAAAGAGACTTGGGCATCATCATCACTGATGACCTGAAATCATCAACAGACCTCTAAAGCAGTAGGTAAGGCTAGGGGTGTTAGGGTGTATTAGTAGGGTATCACAAGTCATAAGAGGGAGGTAATAATCCCTCTTTACAAGACACTAGCTAAGGCCCCATCTGGAGTACTTGGTGCAGTATTGGAGGCCACACCTTCACAAGGACATTAACCAAATTGAGGCAGTCCAGAAGGGCAGCAAAATGGTGCAGGGACTGCATCAGAAGACATATGAAGACAGATTAACAGAGCTCAATATGTATACCTTTGAGCAAGGAGGAGAGAGGTGATATGATTGAGGCATTCAAACACCTTAAGGGCATTAACAAGGTGAAAAGAGTCTAACATGTTTAAATATAAGAAAAATAGCAGGACAAGAGGACACAGCATGAGATTAGAGGGGGCCGATTAAGGGGAATGTGAGGAAATTATTTTTCACAGAAAGGGTGGTGGATGCATGGAATGGCTTACCACAAGAAGTGGTGGCTATGAATACAGTGCAGGGCTTCAAACAGGCATGGGATAGAAACATAGAAACATAGGTTTTGACGGCAAATAAGGACCGCTTGGCCCACCCAGTCTGCCCATTTCCATACCTATTGGATAAGCTGCAGATCCTAGTTAACCAGCAGCCTACTTCTTCCTACCCCCAACCCCTAGAATTGCCTTATGACTGTCCCATGCATGCTTGAATTCCACCACTGTTTTTGACTCCACAACCTCCTCCGGAAGGCCATTCCATGCATCCAACCTCTCTGTGAAAAATACTTCCTTAAATTACCTCTGAGCACCCCTTCTATCTTCACATTGTGCCCCTTGTTCTTGCACACCTCTTTTTGAAAGATGCTATCCCTTGGACTTTGTTGATTCCCTTGAGATACTTGAAAGTTTCTATCATGTCCCCCTCTCTCTCCTTTCCTCGAGGCTATACATATTAAGCTCCTTAAGTCTCTCTTCATATGTCTTCCGGTGCAGCCCTGCACACCATTTGAATGCCCTCCTCTGGACAGCCTCCATCCTGTCTATATCCTTGCGGAGACTGGGTCTCCGAACTGCACGCAGTACTCCAGATAGGGTCTCACCAACTGTCTGTACAGAGGATAATAACTTCCTGTTTTCTGCTGGTGATGCCTCTCCCATGCATCCCAGTATCCCCCCAGCCCTCCTTGCTGCCCTCTCACATTGCTTGCCCACCTTTAGGTCATCTGATATGACTACCCCCAGGTCCCTTTCCATTTTTGTTGTTGTTAGTATCTCACCCCCCATTGTGTACTCTTCCCCTGGGTTTTTGTTTCCCAGGTGCATTACCTTGCACTTCTTAGCATTGAATCTAAGCTGCCATAGATTTGACCATTCCTCTAACCTTGCCAAGTCCCTTCTTATCCTTTCCACCCCACCTTGTGCATCAACTCTGTTGCAGATCTTTGTGTCATCTGCAAAGAGACATACTTTTCCTTCCAATCCCTCTGCAATATCACTTATAAAGACATTGAAGAGGACCGGTCCTAATACTGAACCCTGTGGTACCCCACTAGTAACCCCACTTTCTTCAGAGTGGACTCCATTTACTATTACTCTCTGTGCCCTATTCTACAGCCAATTCTTTACCCAGGCTGTCATCTTGGGACCCACACCCAGGCTGGCTAACTTGTGTATTAATCTTTTGTGTGGGACTGTGTCAAATGCCTTGCTGAAGTCTAGGTAGGCCATGTCCACAGCCCCTCCCTGATCTACTACTTTGGTCACCCAGTCAAAGAAATCTATCAGATTTGTCTGACATGACCTTCCGCTGTGAATCCATGCTGCCTTGGGTCCTGAGCCCCTCTGGCCTCTAGATACTCAACAATTCTTTCCTTCAGAAGTGATTCCATCATTTTCCCTACCACTGAGGTTAAACTAACAGGTCTGTAGTTTTCTGCTTCTGCCTTGCTCCCACTTTTGTGAAGGGGAATCACATCTGCCCTTCTCCAGTCCTCATATGCCAGATAGGCATAAGGGAGCAATACAAATGACTATGAATAGATAGGCCACTGACAGAGCAAAGGCCGATGGCACATTTATAAGGTAGAAAAAGAAATGGGCAGACTGGATGGGCCTTGCGGTCATTATCTGCCATCAACTTCTATGTTTCTATGTTTCTATGAAGTTTCTTGCCTAAAACCAACAGTACCATAGAATTAACTAAGGAAGAAGAACTCTTCTTGATCAGCTCTCCACTGGGAAAACAATTTGCTGTGGGTGCTGATCACACATCTCTTTCTGTCATTCCAGAGTTAAAGAATGCTCCATCCTTGGAAAACAGTTTGCTGAGGGGATTGGTCACACATCTCTTTCTGCCACCCTTGAGCTAGAGAATGAATGTGTGTGTGAAGTCTCCTGTGACCAATCAACAGGACCATAGAATAAACTGAGGAAGCGGAGTGCTACTTGGTCTGTTATCAACTGGTAAAACAGTTTGCTGCAGACACTGATCTCACATCTCCTTCTGTCACTCCTGAGCAAGAGAATGTGTGTATGAAGTCTCTTGCCCCCATCAACAGGACCATAGAATTAACTAAGGAAGAAGAGGGTCTCTTGATCTGCTCTCTCCTGGGAACACTGTTTGCTGTGATGACTGGTCACACATCTCTCTTCCTGTCACTCTTCAGTTAGAGAAGGTGTGTGTGAAATCTGTGAAACCCAAAAAACAGGACCATAGAAATGAGGAAGAAGAGTGCTATTTGATCTCTTCTCTCCTGGGAAAATAGTTTGCTGTGGGCACTGATTGCACATCTCTTTCTGTCACTCTTGAGCTAAAGAATGTGTAAGTGACATCTCCTGCCTCCAACCAACAGTGTCATGGAATTAATTGAGCAAAAAATCCCTTCTTGATCTGCTAACCACTAGGAAAACTGTTTGCTATGGGTGCTGATCACACATCTCTTTCTGTCACTCCTGAGCTAGAGAATGTATGTGTGAAGTCTCTTTCCTCCAGCTAACATGACCATAGAATTAACACAGGAAGAAGTGCGCTACTTGTTCTGCTCTCTCCTGGGAAAACAATTTGCAGCGGTTGCTAATCACACATCTCTTTCTGTCACATATGAGCTAGGGAATGTGTGTGAGAATTATTTTTTTCACAACCAACAGGACTATTGTATAAACTGTGGAAGAAGAGTGCTACATGATCTGTTCTGTCCTGGGAAAACAGTTTGCTGTGGGCGCTGATCACACATCCCTTTCAGTCCCTCCTGATGTAGAAAATGTGTGTGTGAAGTCTCTTGCCTTAAACCAACAGGAGAGTAGAATTAACTGAGGAAGAAGAGGGCTACTTCATCAAGCTCTCCCCGAGGAAAACAGTTTGCTGCGGTCAATGATCACACATCTCTTTCTGTCACTACTGAACTAGTCAATGTTAGTGTGAAGTCTCTTGTCCAAAAAAACAGGACAATAGAATTAACCGAGGAAGACGAGCGCTACTTGAACTGCTCTTTCCTGGGAAAACAGTTTGCTGCAGGCACTGACCACACTTATCTTTCCATCACTCCTAAAATACAGAATGTGTCTGTGATGTCTCCTGTGTCCAACCAACAGGAAAATGAAATTAACTGAGGAAAAAGAGTTCTACTTGATCTGTTCTATCCTGGGAAGACTGATTGCTGCAGGTACCGATCACACATCTCTGTCTCACACTTGAGCTAGAGAATATGTGTGTGAAGTCTCTTGCATAAAGCCAATAGGACCATAGAATTAACTGATGAAGGAGAGCACTAGCTGAGCTGCTCTTTATTGGGAAAACAGTTTCCTGCAGGTGCTGATCACATATAACATTCTGTCACTCAAGAGCTGGTGAATGTGTGTGTGAATTATCTTTCCCCCAACCAACAATACCATAGAATTAATGGAGGAAGAAGAGTTCTTCTTGATCAGCTCCACTCTGGGAAAATAGTTTGCTGTGGGTGCTGATCGCATATCTCTTTCTGTCACTCTTGAGCTAGAGAACGTGTGCCTAAAGTCTCTTGGCTCCAACCAACAGGACCATAGAATTAACTGAGGCACAAGAATGCTACTAGATCTGCTGTCTCCTCGGAAAAAAGTTTGCTGTGAACACTGATCACATATCTCTTTCTGTGACTCCTCAGCAAGAGAATGGTTGAGTGAAGCCTCTTGCCTCCAACTAACAGGACCATAGAATTAATTGAGGAAGAAGAGCACTACTTGTTTTCCTCTCTCCTGGGAAAAGTTTGCTGCAGGCACTGACCTCACATCTCTTTCTATCACTCTCGAGATACAGAATGTGTCTGTGAAGTCTCTTGCATCCAATCAACAGTACAATGGAATTAGCTGAGGAAGAAGAGTGTTACTTCATCTGCTCTACCCTGGGAAAGCAATTTGCTGCGGGTGCTGATAACACATCTCTTTCTGTCAGTCCTGATCTAGAGAATGTGTGTATGAATTATCTTTCCCACAACCAACAGGACCTTGGAATTAACTGAGGAAGAAGAGTACTACTTGAGCTGCGCTATTCTGGGAAAACAGTTTGCTGCTGGCACTAATCACACATCTCCTTCTTTCACTCTTGAGCTAGAGAATATATGTGTGAAGTTTCTTGTCTCCAACCAACAATAGCATAAAAATAGCTGGGAATGAAGAGCACTTCTTAATCTTCTCTCTCTAGGGAAAACAGTTTGCTGTGGGCGCTGAGCACACATCTCTTACTGTCACTCCTGAGCTAGAGAATGTGTGAGCGAAACCTCTTGACTCCAACCAACAGCCGATAGAATTAACTGAGGAAGAGGAGTGCTAATGAATCTGCTCTCTCCTGGGAAAACAGCTTGCTATGGGTGCTGATCACATTTCTCTTTCTTTCACTCCTGATCTACAAAATGTGTGTGTGGAGTCTTTTGCCTCCAACCAACAGGACAATAGAATTAACTGAGGAAGAAGAGGGCTCCAATATGTAGCTCTCTCCTGAAAAGACAGGTCCCTGCAGTCACTGATCCCATATCTCTTTCTGTCACTTCTGAGCTGGAGAATGTGTGTGTGAAGACTCTGATGTCCAACACACTGGACAATAGAATTAAGTGAGGAAGAGGAACGTTAATTGATCTGCTCTCTCCAGGGAAAACTGTTTGCTGCAGACACTGATCACATGTCTCTTTCTGTCACTCCTCAGCTAGAGACTGTGTGTGTTAAGTCTCCTGCCTCCAACCAACGGGACCATAGAATTAACTAAGAAAGAGGAGCGCTGCTTGATCTGCTCTCTACTGGAAGAACAGTTTGCTGTGGGGACTAGTAACTCATCTCTTTCTGTCAGTCTGAGCTAGAGAATGTGTGTGTGGTCTCTTGTGTCCAAAAAACAGAACTATAGAATTAACTGAGGAAGATGAGAGTTACTTGGTCTGCTGTATGCTGGGTAGCAGTTTGCTGTGGGTGCTGATCTCACATCTATTTCTGTCAATCCTGAGCTAGAGAATACGTGTGTGAAATCTCTTGCCTCCACCAACAGGACCATAGAATCAACTGAGGAAGAGGAGTGCTACTTGATCTGCTCTCTTCTGGGAAAACAGTTTGCTGTGGGGATTGGTTGCTCATCTCTTTCTGTCACTCCCAAGCTAGAGGAGGTGTGTGTGAAATTTCTTGCCTCTAAAAAACAGGAACATAGAATTAACTGATTAAGAAGAGTGCTACTAGATCTGCTCTCTCCTGGTAACACAGTTTGCTGTGGACACTGAACACACATCTCTTTCTGTGGCTCCTGAGCTAGAGAATGGATTAGTGAAGCCTCTTGCCTCCAACCAACAGGACCATAGAATTAACTGAGGAAGAAGATTGCTACTTGATTTGTTCTGTCCTTTGAAAAGTTTGCTGCAGGCGCTGATCACACATCTCTTTCTGTCTCTCCTAAACTAGAGAATGTGTGAGAGAAGCCTCTTGCCTCCAACCAACAGGACCATAGAATTAACTGAGGAAGAGGAGTGCTAATGAATTTACTGTCTCCTGGAAAAACAGCTTGCTGCCGGCATTAATCACACTTCTCTTTCTCTCACTCCTGATCTACAAAATGTGTGTGTGGAGTCTCTTGCCTCCAAACAATAGGACAATAAAATTGACTGAGGAAGAAGAGGGCTCCTTGATCAAGCTCTCTTTCCTGGGAAGACATATTCCTGTGGTCGCTGATCCCACATCTCATTCTGTCATTCCTGAGCTAGAGAATGTGTGTGTGAAGACTCTTACATAAACACACTGGACAATAGAATTAACTGAGTAAGAGAAGAGTTAATTCATCTGTTCTCTCCTGGGAAAAGTGTTGCTGCAGATGCTGATCACGTCTCTTTCTTTTACTCCTGAGCTAGAGAATGTGTGTGTGAAGTTTCTTGCATCCAAAACAGGACCATAGAATTTACTGAGGAAGATGAGCGCTACTTGGTCTGCTGTATGCTGTGAAAACTGTTTGCTGCAGGGGCTGATCTCACATCTATTTCTGTCACTCCTGAGCTAGAGAATATGTGTGTGAAATCTCTTGCCTCCAACCAACAGGACCATACAATTAACTGAGGAAGAGGAGTGCTACTTGATCTGCTCTCTCCTGTGAAAATAGTTTACTGTGGGGACTGATCACTCATCTATTTCTGTCACTCCTGAGCTAGAGAAGGTGTGTGTGAAGTATCTTGCTCCAAAAAACAGGAACACAGAATTAGCTGACTAAGAAGAGTGCTACTTGATCTGTTCTCTCCTGGGAAAACAATTTGCTGTGGATACAGATCACACATCTCTTTCTCTGTCTCATTGAGCTAGAGAATGGGTTAGTGAAGCCTCTGGCCTCCAACCAACAGCACCATAGAATTAACTGAGGAAGAAGATTGCTACTTGATTTGTTCTGTCCTTAGAAAAGTTTGCTGCATGGGCTGAGCACACATCTCTTTCTATCACTACTAAGCTAGAGACTGTGTGTGTGAAGTCTCCTGCCTAAAACCAACAGAACCATAGCATTAACTAAGGAAGAAGAGTACTGCTTGATCTGCTCTCTCCTGGGAAAACAGTTTGCTGTGGGCTCTGATCACAGATCTTGTTCTGTCACTCCTGAGCTAGAGAATGTGTGAGTGAAGCATCTTGCCTCCAACCAACAGGACCATAGAATTAACTGAGGAAGAGGAGAGCTAATGAATCTGCTGTCTCCTTGGAAAACAGCTTGCTTTGGGCGCTGATCACACTTCTCTTTCTCTCACTCCTGATCTACAAAATGTGTGTGTGGAGTCTCTTGCCTCCAACCAACAGGACAATAGAATTAACTGAGGAAGAATAACACTAACAGTTAATTAAGATCTCTCCTGGGAAGACATATTCTTTTTTTTTGAAATTTTGCTCTTTATTTCACGCCCCACGTCCGTCCTCAGCCTGGTCACGGACTCCGGGATCCCCGGTCACCGGACATTGCCGACTCCCCAGTCATCCCTGGCTTCCCCCCCAGAGAGTGGGGCCGCGGTTCTGACCCCCGGTATCGGACCGCGGAACTAGTAACTAGTCGGGGAGCGGCTCCAGTGAACAATCAGGCGTCCCGGAGAAGTGTCATAGACGCTTGGACGTGGTTTTCCCCATTAGCCCACTCCTGAGGGAGGCGGGACTTCAATGACGCTGAGCATCTGCCCTGCCTCACTCCCTTTCCCCAGCCTTAAGCACGGCCACGTGGGTGATCCCTAGCCTCCCGCTGGGGTCCCCCTTCGAGCCGACTGCTACCAGCCTCCCCGGAGAAGGGGAGACCAGTCCGTGGGACGCTCGATCCTTCTCCCCGGTAACCCTCCGATGACCCGAGTCGTTTCGAACCGGGTGCATGGCGTCATGAGTAAATCCAGCCTGCTGCGCCGACAGGCCGGCTGAAGACATATTCATGCGGTCGCTGATCCCACATCTCTTTCTGTCACTCCTGAGCTAGAGAATATGTGTGTGTGAAGACTCTTACATCCAATGCACTGGACAACAGAATTAACTGAGGAAGAGGAGAGTTAATTGATGTGCACTCTCCTGGGAAAACTGCTGCAGACGCTGATCACATGTCTCTCTTTGACTCCTTAGCTAGAGAATGTGTGTGTGATCTTTCTTGCATCTAAAAAACAGGAGCATAGAATTTACTGAGGAAGATGAGAGCTACTTGGTCTGCTGTATGCTGTGAAAACTGTTTGCTGCAGGGGCTGATCTCACATCTATTTCTGTCACTCCTGAGCAAGAGAATGGGTGTGTGAAGTTTCCTGCCTCCAACCAACAGGACCATAGAATTAACTTAGGTAGAAGGGTACTCATTGATCTGCTCTCTCCTATGAAAACAGTTTGCTGTGGGCTCTGATCAAACAACTCTTTTTGTCACTCCTGAGCTAGAGAATGTGTGAAGGTTGCCTCTTGCCTCCAACCAACAGGACCATAGAATTAACTGAGGAAGAAGAGTGCTAATTGATCTACTCTCTCCTGAGAAAACAGTTTGCTGCAGTCACTGATCACAGATCAGGTTCTATCACTCCTGAGCTAGAAATTGTGTGTGTGAAGTCTCTTCTGTCCAACCAGCAGGACCATAGAATTAACTAAGGAAGAGTGCCACTTGATCTGCTCTCTCCTGGGAGAACAGTTTGCTGAAGGCGCTGATCACACATCTCTTTCTATCACTCCTGAGCAACAGAATGTGTGTGTGAAGTCTCTTGCCTCCAGTCAACAGGATCATAGACTTAACTGAGGAAAAAGAACACTACTTGATCTTCTGTCTCCAGTGAAATCAGTTTGCTGCTGGTGCTGATTACACATCTCTTCCTCTCAGTCCTGAGCTAGAGAATGTGTCTGTAGATATACAGAAACATAGAATTTGATGGCAGATAAGTGCCGCTTTGTCCAACTAGTCTGCCGATTTCCCTACCTAATGGATAAGCTACAGATCATAGATTACCAACTGCCTGCTTCCTCCTACCCCCCACTAGAATTGCTTTATGTCTGTCCCATGCAATGTTGAATTCCCCCACTGTGTTTGACTCCACAACCTCCTCTGGAAGGCTGTTCCATGCATCCACAACCCTCCCCATGGAAAAATACTTCCTCATATTACCTCTTAACTGCCCCCCTTATCTTCAAATTGTGTCCCCTAGTTATTGCACATCTCTTTTTCTGAAAGATGCTACCCTCTTGGACTTTGTTGATTCTCTTCAGATAATTGAAAGTTTCTATCATGTCCCCATCCCTCCTTTCCTCACTCGAGGGTATACATATTAAGCTAGTTTAGTCTCTCTTTGTATGTCTTCTGGTGCAGACCCTGCATGATTTTGGTTGCCCTCCTCTGACAGTCTCCACCTGTCTATGTCTTTGTGGATATGGGGTCTCTAGAACTGCATGCAATACTCCAGATGTGGTCTGTACAAAGCGATAACAACTTCCTGTTTTCTACTGGTGATGTCTCTCCATGTGCATCCCAGTATCCCCCCAGCCCTCCTTACTGCCCTCTCACATTGCTGGCCCACCTTCAGGTCATCTGATATGACTACCCCCCAGGTCCCTTTCCATTTGTGTTGTTGTCAGTATCTCACCCCCATTGTGTACTCTTCCCCTTGGTTTTTGTTTCCCAGGTGCATTACTTTGCACTTCTTTGTGTTGTATCTAAGCTGCCATACATTTGACCATTCCTCCAACATTGCCAAGTCCCTTCTCATCCTTTCCATCCCACCTTGTGTATCAACCCTGTTGCAGATCTTTGTCTCATTTGCAAAGATGCATACTTTTCCTTCCAGTCCTTCTGCAATGTCACTTATAAAGATGCTAAAATGGACTGGCCCCAGTACTGAACCCTGCAGTACCCCACTAGTAACCCCACTTTCTTCAGCGTGGACTCCATTTACAATTAGCTTCTGTGTCCTGTTGTCCAGCCAATGTCTTACCCAGGCTATCACCCTGGGACCCACTCCCAGGCTGGTTAATTTGATCATTATTCTTTTGTGTGGGACTGTATCAAATGCCTTCTTAAAGTATAGGTAGGCCATGTTCACAGCCCCTCCCTGGTCTACTACTTTGGTCACCCAGTCAAAGCTGCCTTGGGTCCTGTGCCCCACTGGTCTCTAAGTACTCAACAATCCTTTCCTTCAGAAGTGATTCCATCACTTTCCCTACCACAGAGGTCAAACTGACAGGTTTGTAGTTTTCTGCATCTGTCTTGCTCCCAGTTTTGTGAAGGGGAATCACTTCCGCCTTCCTCCAGTCCTCAGGTACCACACCATCCTCCCATAATTTGTTAAGAAGGGTAGTCTGTGGTGTCACTAGTTCTCCCCTCAATCTGGGGTGAATTCTGTCAAGTCCCATTGCTTTGTTCACCTTCAGTTTTATGAGATCTTTCAGAACCCTTTCTTCTGTGAAAGGACTGGGATCACTCCGTATCTAGAGTGCTTCTATTAATTGGAGTAGGCACCTTCCCTCCTCCTTTTTTGTAAATACAGAGCAGAAGTATTTGTTCAGTATCCCTGCTTTTTACTGCCCCTCTCTGCCCACCCACCATCCATTCTATTCCATCTCACTATCCCTCCCTTTGTCTTTCGATGTTTCCTGATGTACCTATAAAAGGTTTTATCCCCCTTCTTAACCGAGTTGGCTATCTTTTCCTCAGTTTGGGCCTTTGCTATTCTGACTTCCCTCCATGCTTCCTTCTGCCTTAACTGGTACAGTTCTCTGTCCTGCTCCTTCTGTGTTTCCTTATACTTCCTAAATGCTATCTTTTTCTCCCTAACCTTCCCTGCCACCTCTTTTGAGAACCACAGTGCCTTTTTCTTTTCTTTTGATTTGTTTATTTACTTCACACAAAGGCCTCTGTGATGGCAGTTTTGATGTTTCCCAATTGTTGCTCCACCCCTCCTTCTAGCCTGTTTGCTAGTGCTTTTCTAAGGCACTCTTCCATCTTGCTAAAGTCAACCCTCCTGAAGTCCAGTACCCTCACTTTTGTATGGCTTGACTCTGTAGTTGAGTTTATCACAAACCACACCGTTTGGTGGTGACTAGTTCCCAGATGGCTACCCAATTCTAGATCTGAGATCCTCTCACTGTCCCCATTTAGAGTACGAGGTCTAAGAGTACTCCCTCATGAGTGGGTTCCAAAACTATCTGTCTGAGGCATGCCACCTGTAGGGCATTGAGAATGGTCCTGCTATTTGATGTGGCTGCAGCAAAGGTGCTCCAGTCAACACCTGGCATGTTCAGGTCCCCCATCAATAGTATCTCCCCTTTCACTGCCATCCTAAGGGTACCTTCTATCATATCCTTGTCCATTCTCTCCCCCTGAGATGGGGTCTATATACAACTCCTGTGCAGATTGTGGTGCCATTTCCAGTCTCTAAGGTGACCCACATTGCCTCCTCTCCTCCCTGTTTACTCTTTTGTTCTGTTGCTTTTATCCCTTCCCTTACATAGAGTGCTACTCCTCTCCCCTTCTCCCCTCCCTGTCTCTCCTGGAGGTTGTGCACAATGGTATGTTAACATCCCAGTCATGGTTCTCTGTGTACCATGTTTCTGTGACTGCTACAATATCCAGGCAACCCTCTTCTATCAAGGTCACTAGTTCAGGGAGATTGTTGCCCAGACTATGGGTATTGGTACTCATTACCCTGCATTTCTTGATGGCCTTACACCTTTTTGCCCCATCCCTGTCCTTATTGCCTATGTTATTTTCTCCATTTATCCCTGCCCTTCTCTCTATCAACATCTCTATCTTGGTGTCTTGGTATCTATCAACAGTGCTATTGGATCTGCTCTTTCAAGGGATAACAGCTTGATGTGGGTGCTGATCACACATCTCTTTCTGTCTATCCTGAGCTAGAAAAGGTGTGAGTAAAGCTTCTTCCCTCTAATCAACAGGACTATAGAATTAATTGAGGAAGAAATTGTTAATTGATCTACTGTCTACTGAGAAAAAAGTTGGCTGTGGACACTGATCACACATCTCATTCTGTCACTCCTGAGCTACAAAATGTGTGCGTGACGTCTCTTGCCTCCAACCAAAGGACAATACAGTTAACTAAGGAGGAAGAAGAGGCATGCTTGATCAAGCTCTGTCCTGGGAAAACAGTTTGCTGTGGTCACTGATCACAAATCTCGTTCTGTCACTCCTGAGCTAGAGAATGTGTGTGTGAAGCCTCTTGCTTTCAGCCAACAGGACCAAAAAATTAACTGAGGAAGAGGAGTGGTAACTGATCTGCTTTCTCCTGGGAAAACAGTTTGCTGCAGATGCTGATCTCACATCTCTTTCTATCACTCCTGAGCAAACAAAATGTGTGTGTGAAGCATCTTGTCTACAACCAACAGGAGAATAGAATTAACAGATGAATAAGAGGGCTTCTTGATCTGCTGTCTCCAGGGAAAACAGTTTGCTGTGGGCACTGAACACGCACCTCTTTCTGTCAATCCTGAGCGAGAGACTGCGTTTGTGAAGTATCTTGCCTCAAACCAATAGTACCATAGAATTAACTGATCAGGAAGAGCGGTCCTTGATGTACTCTCTATTGGGAAAACAGTCTCCTGCATGTGCTGAATACATCTCTTTCTGTCACTCCTGAGCTAGAGAATGTGTGTGTGAAATCGTTTGCCTCCAACCAACAGGACCATAGACTTATCTGAGGAAGAAGGACACTGCTTGATCTGCTCTCTCTTGGGAAAACAGATTGCTGTGGATGCTGATAGCACATCTCATTCTGTAACTCCTGAGCAAGACAATGTGTGAGTAAAGCCTCTTGCCTCCAACAAATATGACAATAGAATTAATAGAAGAAGAGGAGTGCTAATTGATCTGCTTTATCCTGGCAAAAACAGTTTACTGTGGGCACTGATCACACATCTCTTTCTGTCACTACAGAGCTACGGAATGTGTGTGTGAAGTCTTTTGCGTCCAACTAACAGGACAATAGAACCAATTGAGGAAAAAGAGGGCTACTTGATCCTGCTCTCTCCTGGGAAAACAGTTAACAGCAAATGTTGATCAGACATCTCTTTCTGTCACTCCTGAGCTAGGGAATGTGTGAGTGAAGTCTCTTTCATACAACCAGCAGGACAATAGAATTAACAGAGGAATGTGAGCACTGCTTGGTCTGCTCACTCCTGGGAAAAGAGTTTGCTGAAGACACTGATCACACATCTCTTTCTGGCACTCCTGAGCTACAGAATGTGTGTGTGAAGTCTCTTGCCTCAAACAGGACTATTGAATTAACTGATGAAGAAGAGCACTTCTTGATCTGCTCTCTCAGGAAAACAGTTTGCTGTGTGCACTGATCATACATCTCTTTCTGTCACTTCTGAGCTAGAGAATGTGTGGCGAAGTCTCTTGCCTCGAACCAACTTGACCATAGAATTAACTGAGGTAGAAGATCCCTACTTGATCTGCTCTGTCCTGGAAAAACAGTTTGCTGTGGGGGCTTATCACAGATCTCTTTCTGTCACTCCTGAGTTAGAGAATGTGTGTGTGAAATCTATTGCCTTCAAAAAAGAGGATGATAGAATTAACTAAGGAAGAAGAGCACAACTTGATCTGCTCTCTCCTGGGAAAACAGTTTGCTGTGGGCACTTATTACAAATCTCTGTCTGTCACTCATGAACTTGAGAATGTGTGAGTACAGAGTCTTGCCTCCAACCAACAAGATCATACAATTAACTGAGGAAGAAGAGCTCTTTTTCATCTGCTCTCTCCAGGAAAAACAGTTTGTTGTGGGTGCTGATCACATATCTCTTTCTGTCGTTCCTGAGCTAGAGAATGTGTGTGTGAAGACTCTTGCCTCCAGTTAACAGTACCAGAGAAACAACTATGGAAGAAGAATGCTATTTCACGTGTTCTTTCCAGAGAAAACAATGTGCTCAGGGTCGAGATCACACTTCTTTTTCTGTCACTCCATAGCTATAGAACATGTTTTTCAAGTCTCTTGCCTTCAGTCAATGGGACATTGGAAATAACTGAGGAAGAAGAATGCTATTTAGTCTGCTCTTTTCTGGGAAAACGGTGTGCACTGGGCACTGATCACAAGTCTCTTTCTGTCACTGCCCAGCTATAGAATGTGTTTTTGAAGTCTCTTGTCTCCAGTCAACAGGACCAGTGAAATAACTCAGGGAAAAGAATGCTGCTTGATGAGCTCATTCCTTGGAAAACAGTTTGCTCTGGTCATGAGGACCAGTGAAATAACTGAGGAAGAACTCTATTGATGTGCTCTCTCATGTGAAAACAGTGTCATCTGGGCATTGATGACACATCTCTTTTTGTCACTTTCCAGCTATAGAACTTGTTTTTGAAGTCTCTTGCCTCCAGTCAACAGGACCAGAAAAATAACTGAGGGACAAGAATGTTACTTGATGTGCTCTCTCCTGGGGAAAAAAAACATTTGATCCTGGCACTGATCACACATCTCTTATTGTCACCCGCAAGCTCAAGAACATGTTTTGGAAGTGTCTTGCCTCTAGTCAACTGGACCAGGGAAATAACTGAGGAAGAAGAACACTTCTTAATTTGCTGTCCCCTGGGAAAATAATTATCTCTGCATGCTGATCACACATCTCTTTCTGCAACTCCCCAGCTATGGAATGTGTTTTTGAAGTCTCTTGTCTCCAGTCAACTGGATCAGTGAAATAACTCTGGAGGAAGGACTCTATTTGATGTGCTCTCTCCTGGGAAAGCAGTGTGCTCTGGGCACTGATCACACCTCTCACTTTCTCTCAATTATACAGATACAGAATGTGTTTTTGAAGTCTACTGCCTCAAGTCAACAGGACCAGAGAAATACCAGAGCAGGAAGTAGAACAATACTTCAAGTGCTCTCTCTTTGGAAAAGAGTGTGCTCTGGGCACTGAGCACAAATCTCTTTCTGTCACTCTCCAGTTATAGAACAAGTTTTTGATGTGTCTTGCCTCCAGTCAACAGGACAACAGAAGTAACTGAGGAAGAAGAGCTCTACCTGATCTGCTCTTTCCTGTGAAAACAGTGTGCTCTGGGTGATGATCACACATCTCTTTCTGTCACTCCCAGCTACTTTCTGTCACTCCCAGATATAGAACATCATTTTGAAGTTCTCTTGCCTCCAGTCTATAGAACAGGTGAAATAACTGAGGAAGAAGAATGCTGCTTGATGTGCTCTCTCCTAAGAAAACACTTTGCTATTGGCACTGATCACACATCTTTTTCTGTCACACCCCAGCTATAGCATGTATTTTTGAAGTCTCTTGCCTTCAGTCAACAGGACTAGTGAAATAACTGAGAAAGGAAAAGGCTACTTGATGTGCTCTCTCCTCCAAAAACAGTGTGCTCTGGTTGCTTATCACACATCTCTTTCTGTCACTCCCAAGCCATAGAATGTGTTTTTGAAGTCTCTGAGTTCAGTCATCAGGACCAGAGAAATAACTGAAGAAGAAGAATGGTTCTTGATGTGCTCTCTCCTGGGAAAACAATGTGCTCTGGTTGCTGATCACACTACTCTTTCTGTCACTCCCCAGCTATAGAATGTAATTTTGAAGTTCTTTTTCCTCCTGTCAACAGGACCTGGGAAATAACTGTAGAAGATGAACTCTACTGCTCAGTCATGGGAAATCAGTGTGCCCTGGGCACTGACAACAGATCTCTTGTTGTCACTCACCAGTTATAGAATGTGTTTTTGAAGTGTGTTACCTCCAGTCATCAGCACCAATAAAATAACTGAAGAAGAAGAACTCTACTTAGTCTGCCCTTTCCTGGGAAAAGAGTGTGCTCTGGATGATAATCACACATCTCTTTATCTCACTCCCCACCTTTAGGAAGTCTTTTTGAAGTCTCTTGCCTCCAGTCAAGAGGACCAGAGAAATAACTGATGTAGAAGAATGCTACTTGATGTGCTCTCTCCTGGGAAAACATTTTTCTGTGGGCATTGATAACACATCTCTCTCTGTCTCAACCCAGGTATAGAACAAGTTTTTGAAGTCTCTTGTTTTCAGTCAACAGGATCAGAGAAATAACTGAGGAAGAAGAATGTTACTTGATGTGCTCTCTAATGGGAAAACAGTGTGCTCTTGGCACTGCTTGCACATCTGTTTCTGTCACTCCCCAGCTATACAACATGTTTTTGTAGTGTCTTGTGACCAGTCAACATGACCAGAGAAATAACCAAGGAAAAAGAACGCTATTGATGTGCTCTGTCCTTGGAAAACAGCTTGCTCAGGCCCTGATCACACATCTCTTTGTGTCAATCACCTGCTATAGAATGTGTTTTTGAAGTCTCTTCATTCCAGTCAACAGGACCAGAAAAATAACTGAAGATGAATGGTACTTGACCTGCTCTATCCTTGGAAAACAGTGTCCTCTGGGTGCTGATCACACATTTCTTTTTGTCACTGCCCAGCTTTAGAACATAATTTTGATGTTCTCTTGCCTCCTGTCAACATGATCAGTGAAGTAACTGAGGAAAAAGTATGGTACCTGATATGCTCACTCCTGGGAAAACAGTCTGCTCTAGGCACTGACAAAAGATCTCTTTCTGTCACTCCCCAGTTATAGAATGTGTTTTTGAAGTCTCTTGCCTCCAGTCAAGAAGACCAGAGAAAAAACTGAGAAAGAAGAAAGCTATTTGATGTGCTTTCTCCTGGGAAAACAGTGTGTGATTTGCTTGCTGATCACACATCTCTTTCTGTCACTCCCAGCTACAAAACATGTTTCAGAAGTGTCTTGTCTCCAGATAACACGACCAGTAAAAAAACTGAGGAAGAAGAATGCTACTTAGTCTGCTTTCTCCTGGGAAAACAGTGCTCTCTGGGAGCTGATCACATGTCTCTTTCTGTCACTTCACAGCCATAAAATGTGTTTTTGAAGTCTCTTGCCTCCAGTCTACAGGTCCAGTGAAATAACAGGAAGAAGATCGCTCTCTGGGATTACAGTTTGCTCTAGGCACTGATCACACATCTCTTTCTTTCACTCCCCAGCAGTAGAATGTGTTTTTTTTTTATAATTCAAAAAGCTTTATTTATTTTTTCTTATTATTGATACAATAAAACCATGAGTACAGACATGGATAGCAGCTGGACAAACATGAGAATACCCCTGTACAGAGTTCATATTGGTCCAAAATTACAGTAATAAAATAAAATACAATTAAAAAATAATTCCCTCTCCCCTCCCTCCCATCGTCCCGCTTTAACCCTCTAAAGAGCCTCCCTAACCCACCCCCCATCAAGCATGTTTATAATCAGTCAGCAAAGTATATTAATGTAGAACTTGTTATAAAATTATCTATTATGGTTTCCATACAGTCAGTAAAGTGTCTAAAGAACCCCATCTGAGCTAATGGACATGTGGTCGGTTAGTCATAGTTTGGATATGCTTCTCTAATTGGAGGGCAGACAACAATTATTCATGCCATTCCAAAATTGACAGGACTGCCTTTATCTATCCAGTGCCTCATGATGATTAATTTGACAGTTGCTGAAATCAAAACCAAGTGTGCCTTTCTAAGGTTGGGAGTACCCTTTGGGAAAAGATATAATAAACAAGCCTCTGGAGTAAAGTAAGAATCAAGACCCAAAAAAGGGTCAAGTGATTGTCTAATGGATTGCCAGAAGGTCTGGACTACTGAACATTCCCATAACATATGCTATAATGTTCCAGTAGAATCTGCACATCGAGAGCAATCAGGGGAAGACAGATTACTCATTCTGTAAAGTTTAAGTGGTGTAAAATATAGATTGTGCATGATATTAAATTGTGTCAAATGTAGTCTGTCTTGTTTAACAAAGTTGTACAGAGATTGCCATAAGTTACTCCAGAGGTCAGGTTCAGTGCTAAGAGAGAGCACTTGAGACCAATAGTAACAAATCCATTGAGGCAGGCCAGGATCAACATATTGGATAACTTTATAAATTGCAGAAACTGCATGGGGTTCTCTAGCTGCCTGTAGGAGTCTGTTAAATATATCAGTGGACTCTAAAGGTGTCTCTCTTTGACCTAAGTGGGCAACAATAGTACCTTTAAGCTGTTTATACTTAAAGAAAGCAGTTACAGGCACTTTAAATTGATGTCTAAAAAGGGTGAAGGGAATCATTTTACCTTCAAAATATACATCAGAAACTTTCGTATTGCTCAAAAGAGGCTAGTAGGTCAGAGATATGGGTTTATGTCCAATTTTAAAGTGGGCATTTCCCATAACAAGTTGTTCCAGCAACAAATGCCAGTTATGCGATACATGTATTTGCAGTTGGTGTAAGGCCCTAAATGACCAACCTAAAGGAGTATTCTGAAGAGGTTTTGGAATCACTTTGGGCATAGCGTATAAGAGGACAAGGAGAGTACAGTGATATTGGGCAGCTAGAAATTGTTCAGCATTTAGCCACAAGGGTGAGGATGTCTGCAATTCATTGCCTGATGTCTCCCTTGACCGATATGCCAGTCTACTAAGATGGCGAGCACAGCAACAGGAGAAAAAGGAAGGTGCTGCTAGTCCACCCTGCTTTTTAGGTGCAGAGAGTTTCAAGTAAGAACATCTAACACTCTTATCCTTCCAAAAGAAAACAGGATTTGTTGGAGTTTAGAGAACCATTTTTTGGGGAGAAAGAAACCCAACATCCCAAGGGGGTACAATACATGGGGCAAGACATTCATCTTGGCAGTATTTATTCTTCCCCATAGTGAGAGAGGAAGGTTCCCCCATCTGTCTAAATCAGCTTTAATTGTACTCAGCAAGTCTGTAAGATTTAATTTAAGCATGGCAGGAATCTCTCTGGTAACTTGAATTCCAAGATACGTAAGGGATTTAGGTTCCCATATAAAGTTAGTGTTGTCAAGCACTGACCAGGAGGTTTTTTTGTTCAGAGGAAAAACTTTTGTCTTAGACATATTAAGCTTATAGTGGGAAATTGCAGAGAAATGGTCCATCTCAGCAATAAGAGCTGGGATACCTGTTAAGGGGTGTTGGAGATGTAAAAGAAGATCATCTGCATATGCAGAGAGGGCATAACATTGGTCCCCTAGTCTTATTCCCTGGAGCTTTGGGTAGGTTATCAATCTCCGGATCAGAGGTTCTAAATAAAAATTAAACAATAGTGGGGAGAGAGGGCAACCTTGTCTGGTCCCTCTCTTTTTAGTAGAAGGGTGTCAGACAATATTCCGTTGCAACAGACCCAGGCCAATGGGGAAGAGTATAGCAATCTAACCCACCTGAGAAAACTTGAAGGGAGACCGAGATGGGCTAGAGTTGCAAAAATAAAATCCCAGGAAACCCTATCAAAAGCTTTCTTGGCATTCAGGGATATCAACACAGCTGGAATAGCTGAGCCCCTGGATGCTGAGAGAATGTACATTAATTTATGCATATGATACACTGATGACCTACCTTTCATGAATTCGATTTGTTCTCTACCTATAAGATTGGGAAGCAGGGGACCCAGTCTCATGGCAAGGATCTTGGCTAGGATTTTAACATCAGTATTAATCAATGTGATAGGTCTGTAACTTTCAGGATATGTAGGATCCTTGCCAGGTTTGGGAATAAGAGTAATTAATACATCAAGAAAAATTGGTTCCAACATGCCCTCAGCAAACCAATGATTATAGACCTCCGTTAGAAGTGGAGCAAGCTCTTGCAGACAACTCTTATACAAGTTGTTAAAAAGACCGTCCGAGCCAGGGATTTATCAAGTGAGAGCTGTTCTATTGCTACCATAACTTCCTGCATGCTAATCAAGTTTTCAAGTGAAACAACCTGATAAGTCTCTAATTTAGGGAGCTCAATAGAATTAAGGTAACTGGAAATATCTGAGGCTGCAGGTCTATCTTCTTGGGCTTCAGAATACAGCTTTTGGTAGTAAGATCTTAAAACCTCAGCAACATCTCTAGGAGATGTAACAGGGTGGTCATCCATACCCGATTTAATACATGGGATAACTCGAGAAGTCATAGCTTGCCTAAGTCGAATTGCTAAGAGCTTGCCTGCCTCCTCCCCTGTATCTAGAAACATAGAAACATAGAATTTGATGGCAGATAAGGACTGCTTGGCCCACTTATTCTGCTCATTTCCCTACCTAATGGATAAGCTGCAGATCCTAGCTAATCAACAGCCTACTTCTTTCAACCTCCACCCCCTAGAATTGCCTTATGTCTGTCCCATGCATTCTTGAATTCCCCCACTGTTTTTGACTCCACAACCTCCTCAGGAAGGCTGTTCCATGCATCCACAACCCTCTCCATGAAAAAATACTTCCTCACATTACCTCTGAGCCGTCCAGCCTCTAGCTTCAAATTCTGCCTTCTTGTTCTTGCACACCTCTTTTTCTGAAAGATCCTACCCTCTTGGGGTTTGTTGATTCCCTTGTGGTATTTGAAAGTTTCAATCATGTCCCCCTCTCCCTCCTCTCCTCGAGGCTATACATATTAAGATCCTTAAGTCTCTCCTGATATGTCTTCTGGTGCAGACCCTGCACCATTTTAGTTGCCCTTCTCTGGGCTGCCTCCATCCTGTCTATGTCTTTGTGGAGATTGGGTCTCCAGAACTGCACGCAGTACTCCAGATGGGGTCTCACCAGCTGTCTGTACAGAGGGATAACAACTTCCTGTGTTCTACTAGTGATACCTCTCCCTATGCATCCCAGTATCCCACCAGCCCTACTAACTTCCCTCTCATATTGTTTGCTCTCCTTTAGATCATCTGATATGACTACCCCAGGTTCATTTCCATTTTTGTTGCTGTTAGCATCTCACCCCCCATTGTGTACTTTTCCCCTGGGTTTTTGCTTCTTAGCATTGAATCTAAGCTGCCATACATTTGACCATTCCTCCAACCTTGCCAAGTCCCTTCTCATCTTTTTCACCCCACCTTGTGTATCAGCTCTGTTGCAGATCTTTGTGTTGTCTGCAAAGAGATATACTTTTCCTTCCAGTCCCTCTGCAATATTGCTTATAAAGACATTAAAGAGGACCGGTCCTAGTACTGAACCCTGTGTTACCCCACTAGTAACCCCCCTTTCTTCAGAGTGGACTCCATTTACTATTACCCTCTGTGTTCTGTTCTCCAGCCAATTTTTTACCCAGGCTATCATCTTGGGACCCACTCCCAGGCTGGCCAACTTGCATATTAATCTTTTGTGTGGGACTGTGTCCAATGCCTTGCCAAAGTCTAGGTAGGCCATATCTACAGCCCCTCCCTGATCTACTATTTTGGTCACCCAGTCAAAGAAATCTATTAGATTCATCTGACATGACCTTCCTACCTTCCTGCTGTGAATCCATGCTGCCTTGTTTCCTGCGCTCCTCTGGCCTCCAGGTACTCAACAATTCTTTCCTTCAGAAGTGATTCCATCATTTTCCCAATCACTGAGGTTAAACTAACAGATCTGTAGTTTCCTGCTTCTGTCCTGCTCCCACTTTTCTGAAGTGGAACAACATCTGCCCTCCTCCAGTCTTCAGGTACCACCCCATCCTCCCATGATTTATTAAACAGAGCAGTCAGTGGTGTCACAAGTTCTACCCTTAATTCTTTTAGAATTCTGGGATGAACCCCATCAGGCCCCATTGCTCTGTCCAGCTTCAGTTTTAAGAGTTCCTTCAGAACCCTTTCTTCTGTGAAAGAGCTGGTATCAACCATCTCATCCAGTGTATCCCCGTATCTAGGTATTTCATTTTGGTACACTTCAATGAAAGCTCTGCTTTTTGGTACATGAGGACCAAATATTGGGCTTGCAAGTTAAGTAAGTCTGCCCAATCAGTGTCTGGGGATTGCCGGTTAAGGGTACGCTCCAGCTGACTAATAGCTTGGAGCAATGCATCTTGCTGTGCATGGAATTTATGGAAATTTGTAGCCGATAATCTAAGGCACTCCCCCCAAGGCAGCATTTTAGAGCTGCCCAAATCATGTCTATTCTAGTGACCGAATTCCAGTTATCAAGTAAAAAAAAATCAGAGAGAAAAATTTTAATATGCTGGAGCGAGTCAGGGTTTTGAAGCAATTGGTTATTCAACCTCTAAATAGCATCTCTTCGAAAGCCTGGTCCAAGGAGATAGTAAGGGAAATTGGTGAGTAGTCTGATATGACTCTTGTATGTATATCGGCATTTAATTTGAGAGGCAGTATAGCGCAGTGGTCTAAGGCTCTGAGCTGCAAATTTGGTGACATCCAGCAGACCAGACCTGGGTTTGAATCCCACAGCTTCCACTTGCATACTGTGTGACCCTGAGCAAGTCACTTAACCTCCTTGTGCTCCCAGGTTACTCCTGTAAAAAAGCTTTCAGCTTAGTGTGCTATACCTGGTTAAACATCTAAATAAAAATAAATAAATAAATAAATAATTCACCAAACAATGAAAAGGAGCTCAAAAGGAAAAATTCAATGTGTGAAATCTACTTATGTGGAGGTGAAAAATAGGTATATTGACATTCTCCATGATTAAGAATTCTCCACACATCCAGGAGATCAGCACCTGTCAGAAGAGCATGTAAAGCCCTTTGTGAATGGGATAAACCTTGTTTTCGGTAATCAGATCTATCTATATGCGAATAAGGAACAACGTTCCAATCACCTCCCAATATGGTTAAAACAGGTGGGTTAGCAACTATTAGGCCCCATAAATGAGTAAAAAAGTGAGGGAATTCACAATTTGGCCCATATACAGCACCTAAAATGATTTGTTGTATTTCCAAAAGTCCATATAGGATAATGTATCTTCCATTAGGATCCCAGATTCCTCTCTCAAGTTCAAAGGGGATTTTTTTTATCTATCAATATTGCAACTCCCCCACTACACATAGATTTCCCCGCTCCATATGCTTGTCCCACCCAAGTTTTATTGAGTAAGCTGACATCTTCTCATCGAAGATGCATCTCTTGGAAGCAGGAAATCCCAGTATGTAACTGATGAAGGTGTCACAGAATAACCTGCCTGTTACATCTGTCCTGTGCACCTTTACTATTCCAATGTACAACCTTGTAGAGGCCACACATTATAATTCTTTATGGAAAAAATGGTAGGTAAGCTTGCAGAACCCAATTTAGAATAAGATATGAGGTTTATCCAACTGAGCACCAGGAAAATGTCAACCTTAAAAGGTTGAATTAACACAATTGATTTGTTACCCCAATTCCCATAATCAAAATAGAAAGAAGGAACCTGTTTGCCATTATGTCCTTTAACCCTACCCTTATTTTAATCAAAACAAAAACCTGGCTATACCCCTAATTCCCCCAACCCCAGTTCAAATCAGCTGCACCACTATACCAACTCTGTTGAGCGATGTCTTAGTGCAGGAGATGAGTTGCACCAGAAACCCCCCTTCCTCACTCCCACTCTTCTCCTGCTACTTACTTAGCGAGTAAAGTATTAAATGTATCTAACAGTGTAAAAAACAAACAAACAAACAAACAAAACATTACAACTGCAGGTTGCAATGCAAATAGCGACTATCCAATGAAAATTATTTGCAATATTAAACCTTTTCTTACACGGCATCACTCTGACTTCTAAACTGTATCAAAAATTCAGTAATAAACATGTGGTCTCTGCATATTACTAGAGGAGCTAGGAGTCCCAGCACCAAGAAAAGGAAAATAATGTTCCATAAATGTTTTAAAGCTCCATCAAGTATGGACAGCACCCAAGGTCCCATGGATGTCCACCAGCAGTCCATAATCAGAGGCAAACAAAAAATTTGTGTTTAGTGTTTAGTCACCATACTTGTTGATAATCAGTGAGATGCCGAGAAAAAACACCCAAATAGCTTCACTCGCTTACCTGGAAAACATTGCTCTATTTTCTGCACTTGTGCCTGTGGAAAGTAATAGAACTGTTCAGAGGGTGTGCTCCAATACACAACAAAATGACAGTTGTAGCAAGCAACGTCACCAGGCATATCCAGGTAAAAGCCCTGCCAGTCAAATAAGGCATCCAATTTTACAGAACTAGGCTGCTTCCTTATAACTCAGGTCAGGCCCTTCAAAATTAGCAAACAGACTTATTTTCCCACAACAGGGGTATTTCCACATACTCTCCTCAGTTCTTTCACTTAGAGAGATCTGGAAAAAGGTCTTTAAGCTGTTGGCTTACTTGGTCATGTGACTCAAAGGAGACCCAATGATCTCCAGACTTCACCTGAAGCACTGCTGGATATTTCATTTGAAACGGGGTTCCCTCGGCAATAAGCGTCACTATGAGTGGATGCATATCTTGTCATTTCACTCACACTGACTGTGGGAGATCCTGGGTATTTCTAATTCTATGTCCTTCCCATAGGACATCTTGTAGATCACGTACTTTTGCCAGTATGTGTTGTTTGTCCAAGAAGTTTAGCAATTTAAAAATAAGAGGTTGAGGTGGAGAATTAGGTGGTGGAGAAGGGCAGAGGGCACAATGGGCCCTTTCAATAACATAGGAGGCTCCATTCAGAGAGGGACCAGCAATTTTTTCACACAACTTCTGGAGGAAAAGGATAGGTGCTGCCCCATCTTCTTTTTCAGGTATCCCAATAACAGGGAGATTATTTCTCCTACTTCTCCCCTCCAAGTCCTCAATTTTCTCTTCGAGTTTCTTAAGCCTCCGACCAAACTGTGTCACAGCCAACTTGCTTTTATCTTGTTTTTTCTGCAAGGATACTAACTTGGCTTCTGAGTCACCCACACGGATGGTTAGGGAGTGAACTTAGGATTTAATTTGCTGCAGATCTTCAGAGATTTCAGAGATTTTATCTTGAAGAGGTTGTATTATCTCCGGGAACCTTTCCCTGAAAGTGCACATGCTGCAGTAGTGGATTTGCCGGAGCCCACGGGCTGGTGCTTGGGGCATTTTGGGGCCTTGTCCTTCTCCGGGGTTGGTGGCAGTGAATGTCTTGGCAGCGCTTTTTTCATGTAGAACTCCATAACTGACTTAGTTTGCTGAAGTCCCAGGTTATCAACAATCAAGGTAGTGCAGTTTTAACTCACCAATAAACAGAGATACTGTACATGAGAACTGAAATAGATGGCAATAGCATGGAGCAATGAAGGGCTGCTGTTGCTTCTCAAGCAGCTATCACGTGACCATAGAACATGTTTTTGAAGCCTCTTCCTGCAGGTTAACAGGACCAGAGAAATAACTGAGGAAGAAGAATGATATTTATGTGCTGACTCCTAGGAAAACAGTGTGCTCTGTACGCTGATCACACATCTCTTTCCTTCACTCCCCTGCTATAGAACTTGTGTTTGAAGTCTCTTCCCTAAAGTCAAGAGGACCAGAGAAATAACTGAGGAAGAAGAATGCTTCTTGATGTGCTTCTTCATGGGAAAACAATTTGCACAGGGCGCTGATCACTCATCTCTTTCTCTCAGTCCTCAGCTATAAAACATATTTTTGAAGACTCTTGCCTCCAGTTAACAATACCACTGAATTCCTGAGGAAAACTGTTTGCTCTGGGCACTGATCACGCATATTTTTATGTGCCTGTGTGAAATAGGTGTCTGTTAAGGGGAGGAGCTGAAAGGGGCCTAGTTGAATTGAGGATTTAGAACTGGGGCTGTTTATGGTCTCCTGTCTGCTGAGCCTGAGACAGGGAGAGTGAGAAAGCAGCCACAGCTTCCTTGAATCAAGAAGGTTATTTTCTAGACTACACTGAACTGAATTATTACTTTTTGGACCTGTGTAAGTAACTAGTATTGATTCTGTTTTTGAGGTGGACTGTTCTTACTTCTAAGTTTTAACTTTAATTTGCCAGGGAGGAACTGTAGCTGGGAAATATTTGCAGTCAGTTGTGAGTAGACCTGTTACTTAGTGTGTGTGAAATAGATGTCTGAAAGGAAGGAAGGCAGGCACTACCCATGGTGGAGGGTAAGAGTTGTAGGTGATTGTTTCTAGACAGCATAGGCTTACTCCCACCACCCTTCCCTCACCCAACCCACCCCAAGCGCATGACTTCCTTTATAGCAGGGGCCAAAACTGCTAACAACATACACCTGTTCATATCTCTAAAGGCACAGCACACTGAATATGGGGTAGAGACACTCACAAACTTGCACACACTAAAACAAGAACAAAAAAGCATCTGCAACTGGAAGGGGCACAGACATGTGGGGAGTGGTGCATTGCACTGGCTGTTCAGCAGCAGTCTTCCGGGAGACATTCTGGAGACTGCGTTGCTGTCCTATTTGCAGGCACCTCTCTGGTCTGAGGGAGGAGGTTGTTCATTTCCATGCTGACCTGGCAAGGATTCAGGAAACCTGCTCCCCCACCCAGAGACCACTCAGACCACCTCCACTACCTCAGAGGTTGCCAAGAAAGAGGAGTGGTTGGACCACGGTGGGCTCAGGGAGGGTGAGGGTGGTGGAACAAAGGTACATCCCTCAAGTTGTGCCTCTCCACAATTCATTCAGCCACTCTGGTGAAGCATGGTTCCTCTATGGAGGCACCTGCAGTGGAGACCAAGGAGGATGCTGGGAACCTCCACAATGGAGACCCACAGGAGGGTGGCCCAGGACCCCACAGAGGAAGGAAATAACTCCTGGTGGGGGACTCAATTGTTAGGGGGTAGAACTGGGGGGAGGAATGAGGAAAGGGTGGTAAGGTGCCTGCCCCGTGCCCAGTCCAAAGGGCTTGGAGGGACAGGAAATGAATCCTAAGGATCGTGGGAGCAGTGGCAAGGGGAAGGGAGCTGGATGTTATTATCCACCTAGGGACAAATGACCTGGCTGAAATTGGGATCACAGCAGTGCAACAGGAGTTTATGGAGTTGGGGAAGGGCCTTAGAAAAGTAGCACACACGGTAACTTTCTCGGAAGTGCTACTTGTCAATGACATGGATGAGGCTAGGGCACTCTGCAACATGGGATTCAATGACTGGTTGAAAATCTGGTGCAGAGCTCAGGGATTTGGCTTCATTGGGAACTGGGGCTCCACCTGGAGGGATGCAGGTCTATACAGGTGTGATGGTCTGCATCTATCCTGGAGGGGAACCAGGATCCTAGGTGATAGGTTTAAATGCTTCAATGGCAAGCATTTAAACTAGCCAAGGGGGGAGGCACTGAAGAGGAGAAGGGGAAATCCTAGCCCCCCAAGAAATCAGGGTAATTAGTGAGGTAACCACCAAGACAGAGCAGTCTATATTGAGAAGGGCAGGGGTAAATGGAGAAAAAGACAAAGGCAGTAGGGACAGGGATGGAGCAAAAAGAAACAAGCCATAAAAAATGGAAGGTAATGAGTACCAATGACTGTAGTCTAGGTAAAAAGCTCCCTGACATGGTGACTTTGATGAAAGAGGGAGGCCTGGATATTGTGGCAGTCACAGAAACATGGTACACAGAGAACCATGACTGGGATGTCAACATACCAGGGTACACAATCTACAGAAGGGGAAGGAAGGGAAGAAGAGAAGGAGAAGTAGCTCTCTATGTAAGGGAAGGGATCAAAGCAACAGAGCTAAAGGGTAAACAGGGAGGAGAGGAGGCACTGTGGGTCACCCTGGAGACTGGAAATGGCTCCACATTCTGCACAGGGGTTGTATACAGACCCCCATCTCAGGGAGAGGAAATGGACAAGGAAATGATATAAGGCATCCTTGGAATGGCAGAGAAAGGGGAGATATTGCTGATGGGGTACCTGAATATGCCAGATGTTGAGTGGAGCACCTTTGCTGCAGCCACATCCAAGAGCAAGTCTATTTTCGATGCCCTACAGGGGGCATGCCTCAGACAACTGGTTTTGGAACCCACTAGGGAGAGAGCAATCTTAGACCTGGTACTCTCAAATGGGAATGGAGAGAGGATCTCTGATCTTGAAGTGGGTAGCCATCTGGGAACAAGCGGCCACCAAATGGCGTGGTTCATGATAAACTTAGCTGTAGAGTCAAGCCACACAAAAGTGAAGGTACTGGACTTCAGGAGGGCTGATTTTGTAAAAATGGGAGAGTGCCTCAGAAAAGCACTAGCAAACAGGCAAGAAGGTGGGGTGGAGCAACAATGGGGAAACATCAAACCCATCATCACAGAGGCAACAAGCCTTTGTGTGACGCAAATAAACAAATCAAAATGAAAGAAAAAACACTATGGTTCTCAAAAGAAGTGGTGGGGAAGGTAAGAGAGAAAAAGATCACATTCAGGAAATATAAGGAAACACAGAAGGAGCAGGACAGAGAACTGTACCAGTTAAAACAGAAGGAAGTGGGTAAGGCAGTCAGGATAGCAAAGGCCCAAACTGAGGAAAAGATATCCAACTCAGTAAAGAAGGGCAATAAAACCTTTTATAGGTACATTAGGGAGCAAAGAAAGACTAAGGCAGGGATACTGAGGCTCAACAAAGAAGAAGGTGGTTGGGCAGAGAGCGACAGTGAAAAAGCAGGGATACTGAATGAATACTTCTGCTCAGTATTCACAATGGAAAATCCGGGAGAAATACCTAATCCGGTCAATAGAAGCACTCTGGATAGGGGGTTGCTATTAGTCCTTTCACAGAAGAAAGGGTTCTGAAAGAAGTCTTAAAACTGAAGGTGGATAAAGCAATGGGGCTTGATGGGATTCACCCCAGAATTCTAAAAGAACTAAGGGAAGAACTTTTTAATACATCATGGGAGGATGGTGTGGTACCTGATGACTGTAGGAGGGCAGATGTGATTTCCCTTCACAAAAGTGGGAGCAAGACAGAGGCAGGAAACTACAGACCTGTCTGTTTGACCTCAGTGGTAGGGAAAATTATGGAATTACTTCTGAAGGAAAGAATTGTTGAGTACCTAGAGGCCAGTGGGGCACAGGTCCCAAGGCAGCATAGATTCACAGTGGGAAGGTCATGTCAGACAAATCTAATTGATCTCTTTGACTTGGTGACCAAAGCAGTAGACCAGGGAGGGACTGTGGACATGGCCTACCTAGACTTTAGCAAGGCATTTGACACAGTTCCGCACAAAAGATTAATAAACAAATTAGTCAGCCTGGGAGTGGGTCCCAGGGTGGTAGCCTGAGTAAAACACTGGTTGGACAACAGGACACAGTGGGTAACAGTAAATGGAGTCCACAGTGAAGAAAACAGGGTTACTAGTGGGGTACCACAGGGTTCAGTACTGGGGCCGATCCTTTTTAATGTCTTTGTAAGTGACATTGCAGAGGGACTGGAAGGGAAAGTATGTCTCTTTGCAGATGACACAACAATCTGCAACAGGATTGATACACAAGGTGGGGTGGAAAGGATGAAAAGGGACTTGGCAAGGTTGGAAAAATGGTCAAATGTATGGCAGCTTAGATTCAATGCAAAGAAGTGCAAAGTAATGCACCTGGGAAACAAAAACCCATGGGAAGAGTACACAATGGGGTGAGATATTGACAACAACAAAAATGGAAAGAGACCTGGGGGGGCGTCATATCAGATTACCTAGAAGTGGGCCAGCAATGTGAGAAGGCAGTAAGGAGGGCTGGGGGGATACTGGGATGCATTGAGAGAGGCATCACCAGTAGAAAACAGGAAGTTGTTGGTCCTCTGTACAGACAGTTGGTGAGACCACATCTGGAGTACTGTGTACAGTTCTGGAGACCCCATCTCTGCAAAGACATAGACAGGGTGGAGGCTGTCCAGAGGAGGGCAACCAAAATGACTCTGGGTCTGCATCAGAAGACATATGAAGAAAGACTAAAGGAACTAAAGATGTATAGCCTCGAGGAAAGGAGGTAGAGGGGGGACATGATAGAAACTTTCAAATACCTCAAAGGAATCAACAAAGTCCAAGAGGGTAGAATCTTTCAGAAAAAGAGATGTGCAAAAACAAGGGGGCACAATTTGAAGATAGAGGATGGATGGCTCAGAAGTAATGTGAGGAAGTATTTCTTCACAGAAAGGGTTGTGGACACATGGAACAGCCTTCCTGAGGAGGTCGTAGAGTCAAAAACAGTGTGGGAATTCAAGAATGATTGGAACAGACATAAGGCAATTCTAGAGGTGGGTAGGAGGAAGTAGGCTATTGGTTAACTAGGATCAGCAGCTTATTCATTAGGTAGGGAAATGAGCAGACTAGGAGGGCCAAGCGGTCCTTATCTGCCATCAAAGTCTATGTTTCTATGTTTCTATGTCACGCCACAGCTGTAGAACATGTTTTTGAAGTCTCTTGCCTCCAGTCAATAGGACCAGTGAAATAACAAAGGAAGAAGATTGCTACTTGATGTGTTCTCTCCTGGGAAAGCAGTGTGCTCTGGCGCTGATCACACATCTCTTTCTGTCACTGGCCAGCTATGGATTGTGCTTTTGAAGTCTCTTGCCTCCAGTCAGCAGGTCCAGAGAATTAACTGAGGAAGAAGAACGCTAGATGATGTGCACTCTCCATGGAAAACAGTGTGCTCTGGGCACTGACAACAGATCTCTTTCTGTCACTCCCCAGTGAAAGAACACATTTTTGAAGTGTATTGCCTCCAGTCAACAGTACCAGTGAAATACCTGAGGAAGAAGAATGCTACTTGATGTGCTCTCTCCTGGGAAAACAGTGTGCTCTTTCTGCAGATTACACATCTCTTTCTGTCACTCCCCAGCTATAGTACATGTTTTTGAAGTGTCTTGCTCCAGTCAACAGTACCAGAGAAATAACTGAGGAAGAAGAACACTTCTTAATCTGCTCTCCCCTGGGAAAACAGTTTGTTCTGGGCACTGATCACACATCTCTTTCTGTCACTCCCCAGCTATACAACATGTTTTTGAAGTCTCTTGCCTCCAGTAAATAGGACCAGTGATGTACAAGAGGAAGAAGAACCCTATTTGATGTGCTCTCACCTTGGAAAAAAGTGTGCTCTGGGCGCTGATCACACATACCTCTTTCTGACACTACCCAAATATACAATAGGTTTATGAAGTCTCTTGACTCCAGTCAATGGTACCAGAGAAATAACTGTGGAAGAAAAATGCTACTTGATGTGCTGTCTCCTGGGAAAATAATTTACTCTGATCACTGATCACACAAATCTTTCTGTCACTCCCCAGTTATGGAACGTGTTTTTGAAGTCTCTTGCCTTCAGTCAACAGGACCAGTGAAATAACTGAGAAAGATGAACGCTACAAATTTGCTTTCTCCTGGGAAAACAGTTTTATCTGAGCGCTGATCACATATCTCTTTCTGCCACTCACCAGCTATAGAATGTGTTTTTGAAGTCTCTTGCCTTCAGTGAACAGGAGAAGTGAAAAAACTGAGGAACAAGAATGCAACTTAGTCTGCTCTCTCCTGGAAAGATTCTGCTCTAAGCGATGATCACACATCTCTTTCTGTCACTCCCCAGGTTTAGAACTTTTTTTGAATTCTCTTGCCTCCAGTAAACAGGACCAGAGAAATAACTGAGGAAGATAAATGCTACTTCATATGCTCTCTCCTGGGAAAGCAGTTTGTTCTGGGCACTGATCACACATCTATTTCTGTCACTCACCAGCAATGGAATGTGATTTTGAAGCCTCTTGCCTCCAGCAGCACCAATGAAAAAACTGAGGAAGAAGAAAGCTACTTGATGTGCTCTCCTGGGAAAACAGTGTGCTATGGGCACTAGACACACATCTGTCTCTGTCACTCCTCAGCTACAGAATGTGTTTTTGAAATTCTCTTGCCTCCAGTCTACAGAACCTGTGAAATAACTGAGGAAGGAGAACACTACTTGTTGTGCTCTCTCTCCTGGGAAAACAGTATGTTCAGGGCACTTTTCACACATCTCTTTCTGTTACTCCCCAGCTATAGAACGTGTTCTTGAAGTCTCTCTAGTCCAGTCAACAGGACCAAAGAAATAAGTGAGGAAGAAGAATGGTACTTGATGTGCTCTCTTCTGGGAAATCAGTGTACTCTGGTTGCTGACCACACATCTCATTCTGTCATTCCCTACTGTAGCTATAGTATGTCATTTTGCACTTCTCTTGCCTCCTGTCAACAGGATCAGTGAAATAACTGAGGAATAAGAATGCTAAATGAGAATCTCACTAATGGGAAAAGAGTGTGTTCTGGGCACTGACTGCAGATCTCCTTACATCACTCCCTAGTTAAAGAAGTGTTTTTGAAGTGTCTTGCTTCCAGTCAACAGCACCAGTGAAATAACTGTGGAAGAAGAGCTCTACATAGTCTGCTCTCTGCTGGGAAAATAGTGTGCTCTGGACACTGACAACTCTTTCCATCAGTCCTCTGCTATAGAATGTGTTTTTGAAGTCTCTTGCCTCCAGTCAGCAGCACCAGTGAAATAACTGAGGAAGAAGAACAGTACTTGATGTCCTCTTTCCTGGGAAAACAGTTTGCTCTGAATGCTCATCACACATCTCTTTCTATCACTCCCCAGCAATAGAACATGTTTTTGAAGTCACTTGCCTCCAGTCAAAAGGACCACGGAAATAACTGAGGAAGAAGAAAGCTGCTTGATGTGCTCTCTCTTGCAAAACAGTGTGCACTAGACACTAACACATCTCAGTCTGTCACTCCCCATCTAAAGAACATGTTTGTGAAGAGTCTTGCCTCCAGTCTACAAGACCAAGGAAAAAAATGAGGAAGAACATGACACGTTGTGCTCTCTCCTGGGAAAACAGTGAGCTCTGGGTGCAGATTACACATCTCTTTCTGTCACTCCCCAGCTATAGAATGTCTTTTTGAAGTGTCTTGCCTCCTGTCAACAGCACCATAGAAATACTTGAGGAAGAAGAACGCTGCTTGATGTGCTCTCCTCTGGGAAAACAGTTTTCTCTGGGCACTGATAACACATCTCTCTGTCTCTCCCCAGGTATAGAAAGAATTTTTGAAGTCTCTTGCCTCCAGACAACAGAAAAAGAGAAATAACTGAGGAAGAAGAACACTACTTGATGTACTCTGTAATGGGAGAACAGTGTGCTCTGGGTGCTGCTTGCACATCTCTTTCTGTCACTCCCAAGACATACAACATGTTTTCGAAGTGTCTTGCAACCAGTCAGCAAGGCCAGAAAAATAACCAAGGAAGAAGGACATTATTGATGTGCTCTGTCCTGGGAAAACAGCTTGCTCAGGCTCTGAACACACATCTCTTTCTGTCAATCACCTGCTACAGAACATGTTTTTGAAGTGTCTTGCTAAAGACGACAGTACCAGAGAAATAACTGAGGAAGAAGAACACTTCTTAATTGGCACTCCCCTGGGAAATCATTTTGCTCTGGACACTGATCACACATCTCTTTCTTTTACTCCCCAGCTATACAATGTGTTTTTGAAGTCTCTTGCCTCCAGTAAATAGGACCAGAAACATACATGAGGAAGAAGAACTCTATTTGATGTGCTCTCTCCTTGAAAAAAAGTGTGCTCTGGACGCTGATCACACATTCCTTACTGACACTCCCCAACTGTAGAATACTTTTATGAATTCTCTTGAATCCAGTCAATGAGACCAGAGAAATAACTGTCGTAGAAGAATGCTACTTGATGTGCTGTATCCTGGGAAAATAATTCACTCTGGGCCCTGATCACATGTCTCTTTCTGTCACTCCCCAGTTTTTGAATGCATTTTTGAAGTCTCTTGTCTTCAATCAACAGGACCAGTGAAATAACTGAGGAAGAAGAACACTGCTAAGTTTGTTTTCTCCTGGAAAAACAGTTTTCTCTGGGTGCTGATCAGATATCTCTTTCTGCCACTCCCCAGCTATAGAACATGTTTCTGAAGTCTTGTGCCTCCAGTCAACAGGACCAGTGAAATAACTGAGGATCAAGAATGCTACTTAGTCTGCTCTCTCCCAGGAAAAGAGTCTCCTCTGGGCAATGATCACACATCTCTTTCTGCCACTGCCCAGCTTTAGAACTTTTTTTGAAGTCTCTTGCCTCCAGTCAACAGGACCAGAGAAATAACAGAGGAAGATGAATGCTACTTGATGTGCTCTCTCCTGGGAAAACAGTGTGTTCAGGGTGCTAGTCAGACATCTGTCTCTGTCACTTTTCAGCTATAGAATGTGTTTTTGAAGCTCTCTTGCCTCCAGTCTGCAGAATCTGTGAAATAACTGAGGAAGGAGAACACTACTTGATGTGCTCTCTCCAGGGAAAACAGTTTGTTTGGTGCACTTTTCACACATCTCTCTGTCACTGCCCAGATACAGAACATGTTTTTGAAGTCTCTCTAGTCCAGTCAACTGGACCAAAGAAATAAGTGAGGAAGAAGAATGGTACTTGTTGTGCTGTCTCCTCGGTAAGCAGTGTGCTCTGGTTGCTGATCACATTTCTCTTTCTGTCACTCACAATCTATAGAACATCACTTTGAAGTTCTCTTGCCTCCTGTCAACAGGACCAGTGAAATAACTGAGGAAGAAGAACACTACTTAAGGAGCTCACTCCTGGGAAAACAGTGTGCTCTGGGCACTGACAGCAGATCTCTTTCTGTCACTCCCTACTTAGAGAATGTGTTTTTTAAGTGTCTTGCTTCCAGTCAACAGCACCAGTGAAATAAATGAGGAAGAAGAACCCTACTTATTCTGCTCTCTGCTGGGAAAATAGCGTGCTCTGAGCACTCACCACACATCAGCTTCTGTCAGTCCCCAGCTATAGAATGTGTTTTTTAAGTCTCTTGCCTCATGTCAACAGGACCAGTGAAATAACTGAGGAGAAAGAATGCTACTTGATGTGTTCTCTCCTGGGAAAACAGTTTGCTCTGGGCGCTGATCACGCATCTCTTTCTGCTACTCCCAAGCTATAGAACGTGTTTTGAAGTCACTTGAGTCCAGTCAACAGCACTAGTGAAATAACTGAGGAAGAAGAATGCTACTTGATGTGCTCTCTCCTGGGAAAACAATGTGCACTGGGCACTGACAACACATCCCTGTCTGTCACTCACCAGCTATAGAACATGTTTTTGAAGTCTCTTGCCACCAGTCATCAGGACCAGTGAAATAACTGAGTAAGAAGAACAGTACTTGATGTGCTCTCTCTCCTGGGAAAAACATGTGCTCTGGGCAATGATCACACATCTCTTTCTGTCACTCCCCAGCTTTAGAAAAACATTTTTAAAGTCTCTTGCCTCTAGTCAACAGGACCAGAGAAATAACCAAGGAAGATGAATGTTACTTGATGTGCTGTCTCCTGGGAAAGCAGTTTGCTCTGTGCACTGATCACACATCTGTTTCTATCACTCCCCAGCACAATAATATGTTTTTGAAGTCTCTTGCCTCCAGTCAAAAGCACCAGAGAAATAACTGCTGAAGAAGAACGCTACTTGATTTGCTCTGTCCTGGGAAAACAGTGTGCACTGGGCACTGAAAACAAATCTCTGTCTGTCACTCCCCATCTAAAGAATGTGCTTTCTGAATTGTCTTGCTTCCAGTCAACAGGACCAGAGAAATAACTGAGGAAGAATGCTACATGCTGTGCTCTCTCCTGGGAAAACAGAGTGTTCTGGGTGCAGATTATACATTTCTTTCTGTCACTCCCCATTTATAGAACATCTTATTGAAGTGTTTTGCCTCCTGTCAACAGGACCAGAGAAATAACTGAAGAAGAACTCTTTTCAATCTGCTCTTCCCTGGGAAAACAGTTTACTCTGGATGCTGAGCCCACATCTCATTCTGTCACTCTCCAGTTATAGAATGAGTTTTTGAAGTGTCTTGACTCCAGTCAACAGGACCATAGTAGTAACTGAGGAAGAAGAACACTACTTGATATGCTCTCTCCTGTGAAAACAGCATCCTCTGGGCACTGATCACAGGATGGCAGACAAGGGTGAGGTAGTACTGGTTGGAGACTTCAATATACCAGACGTGGACTGGAGCATCCCAGCAGCAGCATCAACTAGGAGCAGATTTATCCTGGACTCCCTTCAGGGTGCCTTCCTCAAGCAACTGGTCATGGAACCAACTCGGCAGAAGGCAATACTGGACCTTGTGCTCACAAACAGGGACAGTGTGATGGGGTAACAGTGGGGAGCACCTGGGTAACAGTGACCACCAGTCATTGTGGTTTGAAATCACAGAAAGAGCAGAACCAAACCACACAAAACACGTATCCTGGATTTGGGGGCAGACTTTGGGAAAATGGGGAGATACTTGAAAAAGAGGCATTAAGGGGAATGGGACAGGAATCAGGGGTTGAGGAACAGTGGGCAGTATTTAAAATGGGGATTATAAGAACAACAGAATTATGCATTAAGCAGGTTAGCAAGAGGAAAAGGAAGAGGAGACCATTATGGTTTTCCAAAGAGGTAGCAAAGAAAGTGAAAGCCAAAAAGATTGCATTCAGGCAATACAAAAAGACACAGGCAGAAGGGGATAGGGAGAAGTACCAGGAGAAACAAAGGGAGGCAGGAAGTCAGTAAGGGAAGCCAAAGCTCAGACAGAAGAACACATTGCAAAATCAGTGGGTAAAGGGGACAAAACCTTTTACAGGTACATAAGTGAAAAAAGAAAGACAAAGGGAGGGATAGTGAGACTGAAGGGGGAGGATGGGAGCCACGTGGAGGATGACAACAATAAAGCTGACATATTGAACAGGTATTTCTGCTCAGTCTTTACTAAGGAAGAGGGGGTAATGGGTCTGAAGGGAGTACAAGGGGTGAGAATGGTGCAGAAATGGACACAAGTCCCTTTACACGAAAGGGTCCTGAAGGAACTGGAAGTAATAAGAGCTGATAAAGCAATGGGGCCAGATGGGGTGCACCCCAGGGTCCTTAAAGAACTAAGAGAGGTGGTGGCTGAACCTCTGGCATCCTGTTCAGCCAATCACTGGAAACAGGGAGGTACCCAAAGACTGGAGGACAGCAGATGTAGTCCCCTTATACAAAGTGGGAACAAAGAGGAAGCAGGGAACTACAGACCAGTCAGCCTCACCTCGATAGTGGGAAAGATCATGGAAGCACTACTGAAGGAGATTGGTGGAACATCTGGTTGTCAATGGACTACAGGACCCAAGGCAGCATGGTTTCACCAGGGGAGGTCATGTCAGACCAACCTCATTGAATTTTTGACTGGGTGACTAGGGAGGTGGATCAGGGAGGGCAGTGGACATGGCCTATCTGGACTTCAGCAAGGCCTTTGACACTGTGCCACATAGAAGACTATTACACAAACTGGGGAATATTGGTGTGGGCAGGACAGTAGTGTGGTGGGTGAGTAACTGGCTGGGTGGCAGGACACAGAGGTGGTGGTAAATGGCTGTCACTCCACAGAGGGAAGAGTGACCAGTGGGGTACCACAGGGATCAGTGCTGGGACCGATCCTATTCAACATCTTCATCAGTGACATTGCGCAGGATCTAGAAGGCAGAATTTCACTGTTCGCTGATGACACAAAGCTCTGTCACAGAGTAGACACACCAGAGGGTGTAGACAGAATGAGAAGCAACCTGCAGAAACTTGAAGAATGGTCAAGGGTTTGGCAGTTGAAATTCAATGCAAAGAAGTGCAAGATAATGCATATGGGGCACAAAAACCCTGGCACAATATATCAGTTGGGGGGTGAGGATATAGCATGCACCAAGCAGGAAAGGGATCTTGGGGTTGTCATCTCTGATGACCTCAAGGTAGAAACAGTGTGATAAAGGCATCAGGTAAAGCAAATAGGATGCTGGGATGTAGGCAGGGGCATCACCAGCAGGAAAGGGAGGTCATAATTCCGCTATACAAGACACTAGTGAGGCCCACCTGGAGTACAGTGTACAGTTCTGGAGACCATACCTCACGTAAGGACATAGACAGGGTAGAGAAGGTTCAGAGGAGGGCAACAAAGATGGTGTATGGGTTGCATCACAAGTCCTATGAAGACAGGTTGAAGGAACTGAACATGTACTCCCTGGAGGAGAGGAGGAGAGAGGATATGATAGAGACATACAAGTATCTTACAGGGAGGAACAGGGTGCAGGAAAACACTATTTTTAAGCGAAAAAAGATGTTTCAGGACTAGAGGGCATGGGATGAAGTTGGAGGGAGGATGATTCAGAGGAAACATGAGAAAGAATTTCTTCACAGAACAGGTGGTGGACAAGTGGAACACCCTGCCAGAGGAAGTGGTGGGGCTGAAACAATCACGGGATTTAAGAATGCATGGGCTAGACATAAAGGAATTCTAGAGGTCAGGGGTAAGGGGAAACAGACTTCTAGGAAAACAAACTGAACTTACAAGCTCAAATGGGCAGACTAGGTGGACCATAGACCCTTATCTGCCGACACTGTCTATGTATCTATGTATCTATGTATCACTCACCAGTTAGACAGCATCATTTTGAAGTTCTCTTGCCTCCAGTCTACAGAACCAATGAAATACCTGAGGGAGAAGAACGCTACTTGATGTGCTCTCTCCTAAAAAAATCTATTTAGCTATTGGCACTGATAACACATCTCTTTCTGTCACTCTTCAGCTATAGAATGTGTCTTTGAAGTCTCTTGCCTCCAGTCAACAGGACCAGAGAAATAGCAGAGGAAGAAGAATGCTATTTGATGTGCTCTCTCCTGGGAAAACAGTGTGCTCTTGTTGCTGATCACAATTCTCTTTCTGTCACTCCCCGGTTATAGAACACATTTTGAAGTTCTGTCTCCTGTCAACAGGACCAGGGAAATAATGGAGGAAGAAGAACTCTACTTGATGTGCTCACTCATGGGAAAACAATGTGCTCTGGCACTGACAACAGATCTCTTTCAGTCAATCACCAGTTAAAGAATTTGTTTTTGAAGTGCCTTGCCTCCAGTCAGCAGCATCAGTGAAGTAACAGAGGAAGAAGAACTCTACTTAGTCTGCTCTCGCCTGGGAAAAGAGTGTGCTCTGGGCGATGCTCACACATCTCTTTCTGTCACACCCCAGCTTTAGAAAGTGTTTTTGAAGTCTCTTGCCTCAGGTCAACAAGACCAGAGAAATAACTGAGGAAGAAGAATGCTACTTGATGTGCTCTCTCCTGGGAAAACAGTTTGCTCTGGGCGCTGAAAACACATCTCTTTCTGTCACTGCAAAGCTATACAATGAGTTTTTGAAGTCTCTTGTCTCCAGTCAACAGGGCCAAAGAAATAACTGAGGAAGAAGGGCATTACTTAGTCTGCTCTCTCCTGGGGAAAAAAAACTGTGCTCTGGGCTATGATCACACATCTCTTTCTGTCACTTCCCAGCTTTAGAATTTTTTTAAGTCTCTTGCTCCAGACAACAGGACCAGAGAAACAACCGAGGAAGATGAATGCTACTTGATGAAATATAGCATTTGATTTTGATGCAGATAAGGACTGCTTGGCCCACCAAGTCTGCCCATTTCTCTATCTAATGGATAAGCTGCAGATTGTAGTTAAACAACATCCTACTTCCTGCTACCCCCCACTTGAATTGCCTTATGTCTGTCCCAATCATTCTTGAACTCCCCCACTGTTTTTGACTCTATGACCTTCTCAGGAAGGCTTTTCCATGCATCTACAACCCTCTCTGTGAAGAAATACTTCCTCACATTACCTATGAGCCATCCCCCTCTATCTTCAAATTGTGTCCCCTTTTTCTTGCACATCTCTTTTTCTGAAAGATGCTACCCTCTTGAACTTTGTTGAGTTCCTTGAGGTATTTGATGATGATGATGATGATGAAAACTTTATTTTTATACAGGAAATTCTAATCATTAGGATTATACAATCCTGTTCTCAAGATATTCCTGTTTATATTTCACTTAGTTACATCTAAACATATAACATTAATCAAATAAATACAAAATATACACAATACACAACATTTCAATATCCAACAATACATTAAAACACTAATACAAAAACAAAAAATACAAAATTTCACAATAAGGATTTCCCATACATAATCATATACAACTACATTCTATTTTATAGAGTTTCAGAATTTCGTTTTTAAAAATTGTGTGGTCTTCTAGAGATCTTATTGGAAGGGGTAAAATATTCCATACTTTAGCTGCCTGACATGAAATGGAACCATTTCCATATTTATTATGAATTTTTATGGGACAAACTCTATGTCTATACACAGATCTTAGAAACTCATGCCTACCTTTACTAACTTTAGGAAAAAGTATTTGTGTGATATAATGTTCAGGGTAAGATATCTTGGCCTGGATATTCAAATTGTGCTCAAAACTGGCGCAACAGCAGGAGCAAGCACAAACCAGTTGTGCAAATGCGCAACAGGTGCGATATTCAAACATGGAGCAGAGCAAATTGCGCAAGCAACCAACATCTGAATATCGCACATACTGCGCCATCGCGCAACCAGGAAGGAGAAGCTGAGCAGAATGTTGCGCTATGGCACAACCAGGGAAGCTCAGCTGAGCGGGTCCAGAGCTGCCATAGCTGCAAGCACAGCCCCCCAGAGCAATGGAACTGCACATCCAGGGAGGCAGGCTGGGGCCCACTCGCCAGCCATGCCACACATGGGCACAGGAACACACTGCAGAACCCACACCACACTGGCACACCCCAAGCACAGCATCACTGGGGGTGGGACGGATGATCCACATGCCCATGGGGACAAGCCCACAAAGCATAGCAGAGCCATGACACCCCAGCACAACCACTGGCAGGCGGAGAGTGCCACACACAGGGGGTTGACAACCACAGTGCACATCAGCCCCCCGTATGCACAGCACACCCTGCACTAGGACCCCAAGACACCACCCATGTGCAGTGACTGGCACTGCAGGAAACCATGCAGCCCCCCCAGCACTCATCAGCACCATGCAACACAGAAGCCTACAAGTCAGACACACCCTATGCACCCAGCAGTGGGTGGCAGCAGATGGCAAGACCAACTGAAAGTCACTGCCATGCTGGAGATACCTCCCCATGCACACACATGCACACACACACACACACATACCAGGACCATACCAGCCCAGATGGCATTACACCCCTGCAACTGGGCACCCATAGGCAGCTGCAAATCACAGACCAACACATTATTCATATAAACATATAAAATGTATTAAACAACAACAAACAGTATAGAAACAAGTCCAACTATTTACAAGGGGGATGGGTACAAGGTTGGTTGGTCAAGGGTAGGGACTACAAACTTGGAGAGGGAAGGCAGGGTGGTAGGGATGGGAGAAGTGGAAAGGGTGGAGAATTCATGGCCCAGCTGGTTGCCCATCTTCCTGCTGGTGTCCTGCAGGTCTGTGCCGTCTCCTCTGCACACCATGACGGTGGATAAACTGCAGGATCTCGGCATTCTGCCCCACAAGTTGGCGGATGGCAACTGACATCCCTCTCCATCCTCTGCAGCACCTCGAGGCCTAGGAAAATGGGAACACAGTCAATGGCTGTGACTGACCACAACCCTGAACACCACCCAACCTGCAAGCCATATAGCCCAATGTCCGCACCTGTGATGGCATGCACCCACCCACAGTGAACATGCACATGGCCATCACAAACAGGCGGCACCAGCTATGCGCACCACCACCCACACACACTGCCCACGTCAATCACAGTACAAACTAGGCTGGCAAGTGATGTGGCAACGTGGTGCGATGCCAGTTACACAGCTATGTGCCCAGTGCATGCCTGGACCACCAGTGCGCATACACAGGCGTGCTGTGATACTGCACTGTGATGCATGTCACCTGTGTCATGCCTACATACATGGATACATAGACAGTGTCGGCAGATAAGGGCCTATGGGCCACCCAGTCTGGCCATTTGACCTTGTAAGTTCACTCTGTTTTCCTATAAGTCTGTTGCACCTTACCCCTGACCTCCAGAATTCCTTTATGGCTATCCCATGCATTCTTAAATCCCGTGACCAAGTCAGCCCCCACCACTTCCTCTGGCAGGGTGTTCCACTTGTCCACCACCCGTTCTGTGAAGAAATTCTTTCTCATGTGTCCTCTGAATCATCCCCCCTCCAACTTCATCCCATGCCCTCTAGTCCTGGAACATCTTTTACGCTTAAAAATAGTGTTTTCCTGCACTCTGTTCCCCCTGTAAGATACTTGTATGTCCCCATCATATTCCCCTCCCCTCTCCCTCCAGGGAGTACATGTTCAGTTTGTCAACCTGTCTTCATAGGACTTGTGATGCAATCCATGCACCATCCGTGTTGCCTCCTCTGAACCCTCTCTACCCAGTCCATGTCCATACGTAGGTATGGTCTCCAGAACTGTACACTGTACTCCAGTGTGGGCCTCACTAGTGTCTTGTATAGTGGAATTATGACCTCCCTTTGGTTGTGTGTGTGCATGGCTGGTGGTCTTGCCCCCAGCATGCAATAGCATCCATGAAGTAATGATACTCACACTCCTCCAGCAGCTGGGTCTGGTGCTGCTGCTGCTGCTGTTGTTGGGCACAACACCCCCAGCACCTGGGCCTGGCACGGCCACGTCACCCTGGCCCTGCGTCCTCAAAATCTCGGCCTGTGGGAGACATATGTTGAGACAAACATCAGTGTGACTCCAAAGCAGAGTGCCCCTGCCCCAGTGAGAGTGCCTGCCCACACAGCCATAACCATCCATCGCACAGCTGCACACACTGACACAGCCAACCGTGTCGAGCCGCACCTATGCACAGCCACCCAAGCACACACACCCCTACAGAGAATATAGGTGCATAGATGGTACACTCACCTGGCCTGGCACTCGCCCGCCTGGCATGTGACCGCAGCCGTCGTCAAAGTTCCGGCTCCCTCCGGCGGAGGTCACTGTACCGGTGCCGGCACTGCTCAGCAGACCGGCCCCCGCCAGTGACCTCCACCAGGTCAGTGGCCACTTGCTGCCACACGTGGGTCCTAGGCATGGTGAGGGGGGCCTCACCATACAGTGCCTCACAGTGGGGCTCCACCAGGGCCACCAGGTTGGCCACTTCAAGCTGGCTCCAGGACACCGCCCTCCTCCTAGCCATGGCACCAACTTTACAGCAGGCAATATGGCGCCCCGCTGCGCCGTAACCCCACGTGGAGTTGTTGCGCAATAGACCACCACAGGCTCCAATCGCGCTGTTCGAACAGCGCCGTCACTTTACATGGCGCTGTCACCAGACAGCGCAATAGGGACGTACACATGGCATGCCAACAGCGCCAGGGGTCAGAGGGCATACACAAGGTCACGGCAATGACGCAAGGCTACGCACAGCGCCATAGGACGTATAGGCATCCTGCGCGACTGCCAAGCTGAGCACCAGTGCCACAGTGGACTATCGCGCAGTAGTGCCACAGCGCCATATAGTGCCCAGTGCTGTAGCGCCACTGGCACAATGGTGGCCATGGCCTGAATCGCCTATCGCGCTCAGCAGGTCTGCAGCACGATAGACGCATGCGTAAGCTGTCTGGGCATGCGCAATGCAGTGTGGCACACAGCCACAAACCTGCACCATTGGCTCAGCCGGACCTTCCGTATTGCGCAAAGCGCAAATACGCGATATTCAGCCGACATATGCAAATCATGCGATCAGCCATTCAAAGGCGCAGTGGCGCGATTAGCATGTCATTAAAGTTGCACCACACCTCATTTGCATGTGTTGCGCTATAAAAATGCGACAGTGGGTTGTGCTGGCCAGATTTGGTTACTGCAGGTGAGAGGTGAGTTACATGCTGTGTGATGCTCAGGACAATGCTCATGGGCGGAGGATGATAAAGGCTGAGGGGGCTGAGCATGAAAAGGGCACTTAGAAAGGGACAAAGGGCACCCTTTCTATCAGTATCTGCCATGCGGAGAGGAAACGCGGGGGGCTTCCGCCCCCGGCCGGCAGCTATGCTCATGGGGAAATGCTGTCGACTGCACAGTGACAGGTGTCCACTTCCACCCATACAGATCACCATGACTGACCAGAGCCAAGCTGAGGGTGTGGACGGCGGGCGTAGGAGGAGGCCGAACTTCACCGCGGCAGAGACAGAGGCCCTCTTCCAGGCCTACCTGGAGGATGAGCCACTATTGAGTGGACGGAGGGCACCTCAGAAGCGTGCAGCTGCATGGGAGGGGTAGCTCGGCCGTCAACCTGCACGGAAGCCACCAGCGCCAGTGCAGGAATGCAGGAAGAAGATGGGGACTGACCGAGGAGGCTGAAGGAGAAGGTGGCAGCCTTCAGGCGGCACGATGCTGGCACTGGTGGGGGCCCACCAGTGGTGTTGCAGCTGACCCCTACAGAGGAGACACTGGTCGCGCCATGCAGCCGAAGTGCCATTGCGGTGTACCAGGTGGAGGATTCCAGACAGGTGGAAGCCCATCACTGCACGGTATGACATGGTGTGTTGTTGGGGGGCTGTTGTTCACATGCACTCACATGTACTCTCTTTCTGTTACAGATCCTGTTCGTCTGCAGGAGACGGTGGTGGTGGTGGGTCCAGACAGTGAGGCAGACCTGCTGGACGTGGAGGAGGGACCATCCACCTCCGCCACCAGCCTGCAGGCACTGCAGCAGCATGCAGCTGGGCCAACAACTCTGGTGTCAGTGATACGGGTGCAGGGGGTGCACAGCCTGTGTCACAGCAGTCTGGCATGCAGGTATGCCAGCATGCTGTGCCTATGGCAGTGTGCGCACCTGCACCATTGATGATAGCAGGCCTGCAATGGGCAGTGATAGGTGTGTGTCCCATGACGGACACATGGCAGGCCAGCACGTGCCCCTGGGCCTTCCTGGTTCACACCTGTGTACCAGCATGCTGGCACAGTCCCAGGCTGTGCCTGTCAGCACCGGTGGGGCAGCACCGGTGGCTGTGCAGGTGTCTGGCACTGTTGTCAGCACGGAGGTGGAACAGGTGGACCTGGGGGCTCAGCAGTTGGAGGGGCGGCAGCAGCAGTCGCACACCAGGTCTGGGGGTACAGTGTCAAGCAGTGGCACATGTCCACCGCCCTTTGATCCGCCCATACCTGGTCCTGGCGAACAGCGCCCACCCTCAAGGGGTGCTGTGCACCAGGACCGTCCACACCCTGGGGGTCACGATGCCATTGGGGCACAGTACCCATTGGACGCGCACACCCGCCTGCTGCAGGACTCGGTACAGCTGCAGGGGCGGGTTGCAAGGTCCGTGGAGGCACTGTCTGTGTCCGTGGAGCGGCATAGCAGGGAGTGTGCTCGGGACCGAGCCGAGCTGGTCCTTATGCGGACGGATGTGACCGCTGCCATTGACAGGCTGACCCAGGCAGTGGTCTCTGTCGCGGACGCATTGGCCACACTGTCAGGTGCCCCTGTACCACACACCCCACACAGTGCGCTCTCCACTCCCCGTTCCCGGCGTCGTGCGACACCAGGCCTGTCGATGCCGGGTTCTGCTGTGGGCATCCCGAGCACCCCTGGTGCAAGTTTGTTTGGCAGGATGCAGACCCCTGTGCGGGCAAGGTCGCGTTCGCAGTGGGACCCCTGGTGGTGCACCAGCGCCACCCGAAGTGGCCCCTGCTCAGCCTGCCAGTGCTGCTGGGCCACGGCAGGGCCGCCCATGCATCCGTGGTGGCCGTGGGACAGTGCTACCTGACTGAGCTGTCTCCCAGTGCAGGCCCTGTCTGGTGCTGCCCTGTGTGCAATGTGTGTCATGGTGGGCAGTGCACTGCTGGGTGCTCTGCTCACCAAGCTGACACGGACCACCTGCACACTCTCCCAACTGCTGTCCACAGGTGCGTGTGCATGATGATGCCTGCATTGCACTGTACACCAAGGTGCAAGGGTGCCCAGGTCCTGACACGTACGTGGACAGTCCAGGTGGTGGGGGTGGTTGGTGGTGCTGTGTGTTGGCAATGTCATTTCCGCAGTGCTGTGCTGCTGCCCATGTATGCTGCCTGGGTGTGTGTGTGTGTCCATATGAGTGCTCACCCCTCTCTGATGGTGTGTTGGTATGCCTGGAACCTTCAACTCCCCTGACCTTCATGCACGGTGTGTTCCCCTGTGTGCCTGTGGTTTGCGCATGGACAGTGTTGCCTGCACATGTCCCTTGACTTACCTGTGTTGGGCGGTTCTTCGCAATGGTGTCCCGGTGCAGCTGGGCCTGCCGGGTCAGTCGGGGTCCCTCCGTCCTAGGGGCTGCTCATCACCAACATCACCGGCGCCACTGGCGTCCCCATCGCTGTCCCCCTCTTGGACCTGTACGGCTATCCCATGGTCTTTGGCCATGTTGTGCAGGATGCAACAGGCCAGGAATATCCCACAGGCCTTTTGGGGGCTGTACTGTAGGGCTCCGCCGGAGGTGTCCAGGCATCGGAAGCATGCCTTGAGCATCCCAAACACCCGCTCTATGATGTTACGTGTTGCGGCATGTGCCTCATTGAAACATAGCTGCGCTGGGGTCGTGGGGCGCCCGTACGGTGTGAGCAGCCAGGGACGGAGTGGGTATCCGCAGTCACCTGTGTGGAGATAGTGGAGATCAGTGTCATGTCAGGTCCATATTGCCCATATCCTTGTGTGCCACTACCATGGCACCTGTGTCATTCCCACCCTTGCACAGAGTTTGCATTCCATACATGTGTACTCACCCACTAGATGACCCGTGGGGATGTTCCCACTCTCGAATCGATGGCACAGTGCAGACTGGTGCCATATGAAGGCATCATGTGCTCCGCCAGGGTGTGTGGCACAGACATTGATAATGCGCCCAGTGGCATCACACACCACCTGGCAGTTGACACTGGAAAAGCCCTTTCGGTTCCGATAAGCCTGGCCGTCGGGGCCAGGTGGCGTGCGAATGGCCACATGGGTGCAGTCTATGGCCCCTAGCATGCCAGGCATATGTGCTACCCTGTGGAACTCCTGCATGTTTGTTGTACGCTCTGCCGCGGTGCTGGGGAAATGGATGTACTCCGCAGCATGAGGCAGCAGTGCGCTGAGGAATTGGGTGAGGATGCGTGAGCTGGCCGACTGTGTAATGCCTGTGGTGTCCCCTGTCGGCCTCTGGAAGGTGCCCGTGGTGAGCAGGCACATGCAGGCTGTCACCTTGGTCTCCACGGACAGAGCAGTGACTCCGTCGTGAGGGTGCCTGCATCACATCACTGCACAGCTCGCAGAGCCGTCTCAGTATTGCCCTGTTCAGGGGTACCGGCCACATCTCGACGCTCTGTGTACAGCTCGAAGCTGATGCGGCACGATACCACCTGTCGGGGCATACCACCGACGGGCCCTCCGCCGCCACGTCCCCTGCAGCATGGTGTCTCACCCCTCATTACAGCTTCCATGTGGAAGCTGACACTGTCCATCTCCTGGCTCCCCCCCAGCTGCTGTTCCTGTGTTACCCCGCTGCCCCCACTGCTGCTTCCACTGCCGGGCACCCCCACTGGCCTCTCTGTCCTCCTGGACCCACTGTCCCTCTCTGCCCTTCAGCTCCTGTTGGAGAAATCATTTCTAAAGACTGCCAGTTCAACTTTATGACATATTACAATGATGAGTTCGATAGGAACAATGCAAAACATATCTAGTATTCTATGTTGCACTAACCAATCTAATCAACTGATGTTTACTCGCTGTTCTATAAATTAAATCCCCATACGTCAGGGTTGGTACAATCAGCTGTTCAGCCAATTTTTCCTATCCTTAATTTGTAAAACATTTAGTAGTTCATCTCAAAGCTCCTAATTTTTGGTCACCTTTTTTTATATTATTATTTATGTGATATCAAAGGTCAACAACAATCAAAAAAGTCACCCCCAACAATAATAACTATCCACCTGTTCTATAAGTTTATTTGTGTGTTACAACATGAATCTGTGGTTTGAGTTTTCTTTGAAATAAACTAATTTTGTTTTTAACATTCATCAAAAGCCTCGACTCTGGGAGCTACCTCTGACCCCGCAAAATCTGTTTGAAGCTTTAGTTGAAGATCCAGCCAGAACTTCCGTGTGATTGATCGCTATGTCATCAGCATAAAGCCTCATGGCTGAATGCCTCACCACTCTGGGTAGATCGTTATTAACAAGAGGAATAACAAGGGCCTAAAATGGACCCTGTGGAACTCTCTACTAACATTTCTAAAGGTGGACAATGTTGTGAGACCTCTACCCTCTGGGCAATGGCCCCTGTTAAATAATAAGATTTTATCCAATTTCTACCCATCAACTATGCCTGTATCCTTCAATTTGTCCAGTGAAGGAGTGGCTCACCAGGTCAAAGGCTCTGACAAATCCACAAATACAACAGCAGTTTCCAAACCCAAATTTAAAGAAGTATGTAAACCAGATTTTTAAATCCTAACAATGCCGTAGTTGTAGAGTAACCCTTTCTGAACCCTGATTGGTGGGTGTCAATAATTCATATTTGTCCAAGTGTTCGGAACTGCCTATTAACACATTTTCCAGACATTTGGACAATATGGAAAGTAGAGCTATAAGCCGATAATTATTCAATTCTGAGTATCACGCCCTTTATGAATGGTGCATTAGCTTTCTCTCCAAGATGTAGGAAGCATTCAGACTGTAGCTCCAATTAAAGAATGTAAGTTACAATTGGAGCTATATAGTCTGCCGCTAATAAGAAATCTACCCTCAATTTCATCTGGCCTGCTGATTTATAGGCATTTATTGACTCCTGAATTCCCACATACTTCTGATATTTTCAAGGCCCTAAATCTCAAATGGTGGTAAACAAGATGAATTCTTCTATTTGCTTAGGCTTCATATCTCCAAATATAGAACCTCCCAACTCATTACAACCTGGCAGGTCTATAAAAAATTATTCAGGGCCTGTAAGTACTTTCCGGTTTATCAATTAGATTTGCCCAATTTGTAAGCTTAAATTTGTTTGTGTCTGGATTTAACAGGATTTGTTAAATGATTATAGTATGCTAAAACTTACGTGGGTCAGAATTAAGATTCATTTTATTTAGATAAATGTCCCTAGCCTTCCTTATAAGATATTTATATGCATTCCGTTTTATTTTAAACAACTCCCAATCAGAGACTAATTTAGATTTTAATGCCTTTTCCACAACCTATTTTTACTCTAATAATTTTAAGAATCTTTTCATTAATCCATGGTAATTTAATATGTTTATCAGAAGAATTTGGATTTTGGTGCATGGTAATCACAACGCATTTAGTGCTAGTAGAAAATATTCCACTGCTTGATCCAGTTCTGGTACTAACCTGCATCTATCCCAGTTTTCATTTACACTGTAGAAATCTCTGTTCAGAGAAATGCCGATATCCCTTATTTTTTATTTGAATGTTCTAACAAGCATCAGACCTGTTTTGTTACACAGCTCATGGTTGGATTATGGTCACCAAGATGCGTGTTGGTAAAGTTCCTAATGCCTCAATATCTATAAAAGAATTTGTAAATATAGGTCCAGTATAGTTCCTTCTGTCCTGGTATTAGTATACCGAGTAGATGTTTAATATGCTGAGTTAGTCCCAGAGCCAAACTTATCTCCTTTAATTTCCCTACCTAGGCATAAAACTAATCACAATTCATAATTCCAATAATAATTAATGACCTATCCCCTATGCAACCACAAATCTTATTTAGTACTTTCAATAAATACCAAACTTGATTTTGGAGGAGAATAAACACAGTAAAAACTAATTTGAGTCTATCCACATACTACTAAATGTTCAATATTATTCTCACCCTTTAAAAGAAGTTCCACATGGTCTACCACATTTTTTAACATAGAATACCCTCCCTTTATCTCTATCTGATCTAAAAAGTTGGTAGTTTGGCAGTTAATTCACTATCCCCAATCTTATTTGATAACCAGTCTCACTCAGTCCCAGTACAACTGGGTCATGTTCCTCTACCAGTAAGGCCAATTGATCGGTTTTTGGAACCACACACGAGCATTATCATGCATAACTTTACATATATTATTTACTGTGCCAGGATTCAGTTCTATGTCTCTCCCATAATCATCAACATTATAAAACAAGTCCTTATAATCAGGTACTATCCTTAATAAGTTTACAGTAAAATCTTAATGTTATTAAAATAATCAAAACTCCCCAATTTCTAGTAAAACATTCTTCTAGTAGATTTCAATTGCTTCTGAAACAGAATTTGGACCAGTGTGTCCTAATTTATTTCTATTTGCTCTGATAATAGAAGCAAACAACAAAAAGCAAATGAATACTAAACTACTTAATACTTTAAATACAATCATTTTCAATAACAGCAAGTGTAATTAAACAAAACTGCCTTTAGACTAAGCCCACTTTAAAACTTTTTATACTTTTATCTATGTATTGCAGGGCAGGAAAGTGTGGTAAGTCCAAACCAGACCAACGTAATAATTAGAAACAAACAAGGCAGCACTTTTAATACAGTGCAGTCACTCTTTACTTTGATAATGGAGCACTTACCATGCCTATCCCAAGCCTCGTTGCAACAAACAAATATTCTTAAGTACAAGAATACACTGGAGCTATTCATAAAATATGTTTCTTCTGAGGGCGCAGCCACCACGCTAGGCCACACCGCTCTCGCCGCGCATGCTGGCTTTAAACACGCGCCCCGCCTCTTCTGTCTTTTCACTGGCTGCCGCCTCCAGCCCCCACACTCCAGTATGCTCACACAGTCAAATGATGGTCCTGCTTATGATGTTTAAATTAGCAGGCAGTTCACAGCAGAACAAAGCCCCCAGCACAGATGTAGTAGCTGGGCAAGTTGTAAATTTCTAGTCAGCAGTCTCCTTCTCGAAGTAGCTATGCGGGCTTTTAAATACGTTAGCCCCACCTTTGAAAGTTTCTATCATGTCCCCCCCTCCTTTCCTCAAGGCTATACATCTTAAACTATTTTAGTCTTTCTTCATATGTCTTCTGGTGCAGACCCTGCACCATTTTAGTTGCCCTCCTCTAGACAGCCTCCACCCTGTCTATGTCTTTGCTGTGATGGGGTGTCCAGAACTGTACACAATACTCCAGATGTGGTCTTACCAACTGTTTGTACAGAGGGCCAACAACTTCCTGTTTTCTACTGGTGATGCCTGTCCCTATGGATCCCAGTATCCCCCCAGCCCTCCTTACTGCCTTCTCACATTGCTGGCCCACCTTCAGGTCATCTAATATGACTACCCCATGGTCCCTTTCCATTTTTGTTGTTGTCAGTATCTCACCCCCCATTGTGTACTCTTCCCCTGGGTTTTTGATTTCCAGGTGCATTACTTTGCATTTATTTGCATTGAATCTAAGCTGCCATATATTTGACCATTGCTTCAGCCTTGCAAAGTCCCTTTCATCCTTTCCACCCCACCTTGTATATCAACCCTGTTGCAGATCTTTGTGTCATCTGCAAAGAGACATACTTTTCCTTCCAGTTCCTCTGCAATGTCACTTATAAAGACATTAAAAAGGACTGCCCCAGTACTGAACCCTGTAGTACCCACTAGTTACCCCCCTTTTTTCTCTGTGGATTCCATTTACTATTACCCTCTGTGTCCTGTTGTCCAGCTGGTGTTTTACCCAGGCTACCAGTCTGGGACCCACTCCCAGGCTGGTTAATTTGTTTATTATTCTTTTGTGCAGGACTGTGTAAAATGCCTTGCTAAAGTCTAGGTAGGCCATGTCCACAGCCCCTCCCTGTAGTAGTACTTTGGTTACCTAGTCAAAGAAATCAATTAGATTTGTCTGACATGACCTTCCTGTTGTGAATCCATGCTGCCTTGGGTCTTGTGCTCCACTGACCTCTAGGAACTCAGCAATTCTTTCCTTCAGAAGTGATTACATTATTTTCCCTACCACTGAGGTTAAACTCACAGGTCTGTAGTTTCCTGCCTCTGTCTTGCTCCCACTTTTGTGAAGGGGAATCACATCATCAGGTACCACACCATCCTCCAATGATTTATTAAAAAGAGTAGTCAGTGGTGTCACTAGTTCTTCCCTTAGTTCTTTTAGAATTCTGGGGTGAATCCCATCAGGCCCCATTGTTTTATCCACCTTCAGTTTTAAGAGTTCTTTCAGAATGCTTTCTTCTGTGAAAGGACTACTAGCAGCCCCCCATCCAGAGTGCTTCTATTGACTGGATTAGGTATCTCCCCCTACTTTTCCATTGTGAATACTGAGCAGAAGTATTCGTTCAGTATCCCTGCTTTTTCACTGTCCCTCTCTGCCCAACCACCTTCCTCAGTATCCCTGCCTTAGTCTTTCTTTGCTCCCCAATGTACCTATAAAAGGTTTTATCCCCCTTCTTAACTGAGTTGACTATCTTTTCCTTGGTTTGGGCCTTTGCTATTCTGTCTGCCTTCCCCATTCCTTCTGCTTTATCTGGTACAGTTCTCTGTCCTGCACCTTCTGTGCTTCCTTATACTTCATGAATGCTATCTTTTCCTCCCTAACCTTCTCCGTCACGTCTTTTGAGAACCATATTCTTTCATTTTGATTTGTTTATTTGATCACACAAAGGCTTGTTGCCACTGTGAATGCAGCTTTGATGTTTCCTCATTGTTGCTTCACCCCACCTTCTTGCCTGTTTGCTAGTGCTTTTCTGAGGCACTCTCCCATCTTGACAAAATCAGTCCTCCTGAAGTACAGTACATTCACTTTTGTATGACTTGACTCTACAACTAAGTTTATCATGAACCACACTGTTTGGTGGTTGCTTATTCCCAGATGGCTACCCACTTCAAGATCGGAGATCCTCTCTCTGTCCCCATTTGAGAGTATGAGGTCTAAGATTGCTCCCCTCCAGAGTGGATTCCAAAATTAGCTGTCTGAGACATCGAGAATGGTCCTGCACTTGGATGTAGCTGCAGCAAAGGTGCTCCAGTTAACATCTGGCATATTCAGGTCCCCCATCAGCAATATCTCTCATTTCTCTGCCATTCTAAGGATGCCTTATATCATTTCCTTGTCCATTTCCTCTCCCTGAGATGGGGGTCTGTCTACAACCCCTGTGCAGATTGTGGTGCCATTTCCAGTCTCCAGGGTGACCCACAGTGCCTCCTCTCCTCCCTGTTTACCCTTTACTTCTGTTGCTTTGATTATTTCCCTTACATAGAGAGATGTTCCTCCTCCTCTTCTTCCCTCCCTGTCCCTTCTGTAGACTGTGTACCCTGGTACGTTGACATCCCAGTCATGGTTCTCTACATACCATGTTTCTGTGACTGCCATTATATCCAGGCATCCCTTTTCCATCAAGGCCACCATTTCAAGGAGATTTTTACCTAGACTATGGGCATTGGTACTCATTCTCCTCCATTTTGTTATGACTTTATTTCTTTTTGCCCCATTCCTGTCCCTACTGCCTTCATCTTTTTCTCCATTTACCCCTTCCCTTCTCCATATCAACTGCTCTATCTTGGTATTTACTTCACTAACTGCCCTAATTTTTTTGTGGGGGGAGCTAGAATTTCCCTTCTCCTTTTCAGTGCTTCCCCCTTGGCTAGTTTAAATGCTTGCTAATGAAGCCTTTAAACCTACCTGGTTCCCCTCCTCGATAGTTGTAGATCATTGCACCAGTATAGGCCTGCATCCCTCCAGGTGGAACCCCAGTTCCCAATGAAGCCAAATCCCTGAGCTCTGCACCAGTTTTTCAACCAGTCATTGAATCCCATGGTGTGGAATACCCTAGCCTCATCCATGCCATGGACAGGTAGCACTTTTGAGAAAGTTACCATGTGTGCTACTTGTCAAAGGCCACTCCCCAACTCCACAGACTCCTGTTGCACTGCTCTGAACTCATTCTCAGCCAGGTCATTTGTCCCTAGGTGGATAATGACATCCAGTTCACTCCCTCTTGCAGCTGTTCCCATGATCCTGAGGATTCATTTCCTGTCCCTCCAAGCCATCGCTCACATCTCTTTAAGTCACTTCTGAGCTGGAGAATGTGTCTGTGAAGTCTCTTACCTTCAACTAACATTACCATAGAATTAACTGAGGAAGATGAGTGCTACTTGATCTACTCTCTCATGAATTAATAACAACACCAAAAATTGAAAGAGACCTAGGAGTAATTATATCAGATGACCTAAAGGCAGGCAAGCAATGTGACAAGGCAGTAAGGAGGGCTGGGGGGATACTGGGATGTATAGGGAGAGGTATCAATAGTAGAAAACAGGAAGTTGTTATCCCTATCTACAGACAGCCAACAACTCTACAGACTGCTAGTGAGACCCCATCTGGAGTACTGCATGCAAGTCTGGAGTCCCCATCTCCACAAAGACATAAACAGAGTGGAGGCTGTTCAGAGGAGGACAACCAAAATGGTGCAAGGTCTGCACCAGAAAACATACGAGGAGAGACTAAAGCAGCTTAATATGTATGCCCTTGAGGAAAGGAGGGAGAAGGGGGACATGTTAGAAACCTTCAAGTGTCTCAAGGGAATTAACAAGGTACAAGAGGGTAGTATCTTTCAGAAGAAGAGATGTGTGGAACAAGGGGGACAATTTGAAGATAGAGGGGACAGCTCAGAGGTAATGTTAGAAAGTATTTTTCACAGAGAGAGTTGTGGATGCATGGAACAGCCTTCCTGAGGAGGTTGTGAGTCAGGAACAGTGGGAGAATTCAAGAATGCATGGGACAGGCATAAGGCAATTCTAGTGGGGGGCAGGAGGAAGTAAGCTGTTGTTTAACTAGAATCTGCAGCTTATCCATCAGGTAGGGAAATGAACAGACTGGGTGGGCCAAGTGGTCCTTATCTGCTGTCAAAGTCTATGTTTCTATGGGAAAATAGCTTGCTGCAGGCACTGATCATATATCTTATTCCATCTCTCCCAAGCTACAGAATGTGTCTGTCCAATCTCTTCAATTCTACCAGCAGGATGATTGAATTAGCTGAGGAGAAAGAGGGCTACTTGATCTGCTGTCTCCTGGGACAAGAGTTTGCTGCAGGCACTGCTCATATATATTCTTGTCTCACTCCTGAGCAAGAAAATGTGTGTGTGGGTGTGAAGTCTTTTACCTCCAACCAATAGGACCATATAATTAGCTGAGGAGAAAGAGCGCTTCTTGATCTGCTCTCTTCTGGCAAAATAGTTTGCTGCAGGCACCGGTCACACATCTCTTTCTGTTACTCCTTTGCTAGAAAATGTGTGTGTGTGAATTATTTTCCTCCAACCAATAGGACCATAGAATTAACTGAAGAAGAAGAAGATCCCCTACTTGATCTGTTCTTTCCTGGGAAAACTGTTTGCTCTGGGCATTGATCAAATGTCTCTTTCTGTCACTCCTGAGTGAGAGAATGTAAGTGTGAAGTGTGTTGCCTCCAAATGACAGTACCATAGAATTAACTGATAAAGAAGAGTGCTTTTTGATCTGATCTCTCCTGGGAAAATGGTTTGCTGTAGGTGCTAATAACACATCTGATTCTGTCACTCCTGAGCTATGAAATGTGTGAGTGAAGCCTCTTGCCTTCAACCCACAGGACCATAGAATTAATACAGGAAGGGGAGTGCTAACTGACCTACTGTATCCTGGAAAAACAGTTTGATTATACATCTCTTTCTGTCACTACAGAGCTACAGAATATGTGTGTGAAGTCTCTTGCCTCCAACCAACAGGACCATAGAATTATCTGACAAAGAAGGGCACTACTTGATCTGCTCTATCTTGGGAAAACAGATTGCTGTCAGTGGTGATAGCACATGTCATTCTGTAACTCCTGAGCAAGACGTTGTGTGAGTAAAGCCTCTTGCCTCCAATAAATATGACAATAGAATTAATAGAGGAAGAGCAGTGCTAATTGATCTGCTCTATCCTGGCAAAAGCAATTTCATGCAGGCTCTGATCATACATCTCTTTCTGTCACTACAGAGCTACAGAATGTGTGTGTGAAGTCTCTCGCCTCCAACTAACAGGACAATAGAATCAACTGAGGAAGAAGCGGGCTACTTGATCCTGCTGTCTCCTGGGAAAACAGTTAACTGCAGACACTGATCAGACATCTCTTTCTCTCACTCCCAAGCTAGAGAAAGTGTCTGTGAAGTCTCTTGCATCCAGCCAACAGGACCATAGAATGAACTGAGGAAGATGAGTGCAACTTGGTCTGCCCTCTCCTGGGAAACCAGTTTGCTGTTTGTGCTGATCTCACATCTCTTCCTGTCACTCCTGAGCTAGAGAATGTGTGTGTGAAGTCTCTTGACTCAGGCAAACAGGACTATTGAATTAACTGATGAAGAAGAGCACTTCTTGATCTGCTCTCTTGGGAAAACAGTTTGCTGCATGCACTGTTCATACATCTCTTTCTGTCACTTCTGAGCTAGAGAATGTGTGTCGAAGTCTCTTGCCTCGAACCAACTTGACCATAGAATTAACTGAGGTAGAAGAACCCTACTTGATCTGCTCTCTCCTGGGAAAACAGTTTGCTGTGGGGGCTTATCACAAATCTCTTTCTGTCACACCTGAGTTAGAGAATGTGTGTGAAATCTATTGCCTTCAAAAAACAGGGTGATAGAATTAACTAAGTAAAAGAGCACAACTTGATCTACTCTCCTAGAAAACAGTTTGCTGTGGGCACTGATTGTGAATATCTTTCTGTCACTCTTGAGCTTGGGAATGTGTGTGCAGAGTCTTGCCTCCAACCAACATGATCATACTATTAACTGAGGAAGAAGAGCTCTTCTTGATCTTCTCTTTCCTGGAAAAACAGTTTGCTGAGGGTGCTGATTGCATATCTCTTTCTGTCACTCCTGAGCTAGAGAATGTGTGTGTGCAGACTCTTGCCTCCAGTTCACAGGACCAGAGAAACAACTATGGAAGAAGAATGCTGTTTCATGTGTTCTTTCCTGAGAAAACAATGTGCTCAGGGTGCAAATCACAAATCTCTTTCTGTCACTACACAGCTATAGAATGTGTTTTTGAAGTCACTTGCCTTTAGTCTACAGGACCAGAGAAATTTATGAGGAAAAACAATGCTTCTTATTCTGCTCTCCCCTGGGAAAACAATTTGCTCTGGGTGCTGATCACACATCTCTGCCACTTCCCAGGTATAGAATGTCTTTTTGAAGACTCTTGCCTCCAGTCAACAGAACCATTGAAATAACTATGGAAGAAGAACACTGTTTGATGTGCTCTCTCCTGGGAATGCAGTGTACTCTTGGTGCTGCTCACACATATTTTTGTGTCACTACCCAGCTATGGAACATGTTTTTCAAGTCTCTTGCCTCCAGTCAACAGGAGCAGAAAATAAGTCAGAAAAGAATGTTACTGATGTGTTCTCTCCTGGGAAAGCAGTTTGCTCTGAGCACTGATCACACATCTCTTATTGACACCCCCAAGCTTGAGAATGTGTTTTGGAAGTGTCTTGCCTCTAGTCAACTAGACCGTAGAAATAACTGAGGAAGAAGATCTCTTTTTAACCTGCTATCCCCTGGGAAAACAGTTTTCTCTGCACACTAATCACACATCTCTTTCTGCAACTCCCCAGCTATGGAATGTGTTTTTTAATTCTCTTGCCTCCGGTCAACAGGACCAGTGAAATAACTGAGGAAGAAGAATGATACTTATTCTGCTTTCTCCTGGGAAAAGAGTGTGCTCTGGGGGATGATCACACATATCTTTCTGTCACTCTCTAGCTATAGAATGTTTTTCTGAAGTCTCTTGTCTCCAGTCAACTGAACCAGTGAAATAACTCAGGAAGAGTAACACTGCTTGATGTGCTCTGTCCTGGGAAAACAGTATGCTCTGGGCACTGATCACACTTCACTTTCTCTCAATTCTACAGATACATAATGTTTTTTGAAGTCTAGATACATAGACAGTGTCAGCAGACAAGGGCCTATGGCCCACTCAGTCTGCCCATTTGAGTTGTAAGTTCAGTTTATGTTTTCCTAGAAGTCTGTTGCCCCTTACCCTGACCTCCAGAATTCCTTTTAAATCTATCCCATGCATTCTTAAATCCTGTGATTGTTTCTGCCCCCACCACTTCCTCTGGCAGGGTGTTCCACTTGTCCACCACCCGTTCTGTAAAGAAATTCTTCCTCACGTTTCCTCTGAATAGTCCTTCTCCAATTTCATCCCATGACCTCTAGTCCTGGAACATCTTTTCACTTAAAATAGTGTATTCTACACCTTGTTCCTCCCTTGTAAGATACTTGTATGTCTCTATCATATCCCCTCTCTCCTCCTCTCCTCCAGGGAGTACATGTTCAGTTCCTTCAACCTGTCCTCATAGGACTTGTGATGCAATCCATGCACCATCTTTGTTGCCCTCCTCTAACCTTCTCTACCTGTCTATGTCTTTACATAGGTAAGGTCTCCAGAACTGTACAATGTACTCCAGGTGGGGCTCTACTAGTGTCTTGTATAGTGGAATTATGACCTCTTTTCCTGCTGGTGATGCCTGCCTATGCATCCCAGCATCCTATTTGCTTTACCTGCTGCCTTGTCACACTGTTTCCTACCTTGAGCTCATCAGAGATGATAACCCTAAGATCCCTTTCCTGCTTGGTGCATGCTATATCCTCACCCCCAACTGATAAATTGTGCCAGGATTTTTGTGCCCCATATGCATTATCTTTGCACTTTTGCACTGAATTTCAACTGCCAAACCCCTGACCATTCTTCAAGTTTCTGCAGGTCCCTTCTCATTCTGTCTACACCCTCTGGTGTGTCTACTCTGTTACAGAGCTTTGTGTCATCAGTGAACAGTGAAATTTTGCTTTCTAGGTCCTGCGCTATGTCACTGATGAAGATGTTGAATAGGATCGGTCCCAGCACTGATCCCTGTGGTACCCCACTGGTCACTCTTCCCTCTGTGGAGTGACAGCCATTTACCACCACCCTCTGTGTCCTGCCACCCAGCCAGTCAGCCTCAAGTCATCAGAACCCAAGAAATACCGGAGCAGGAATTAGAACAATACTTGATGTGTTCTCTCCTGGGAAAAGAGTGTGCTCTGGGTGGTGAGCACACATCTTTCAGTCACTCTCCAGTTATGGAATGTGTTTTTGATGTGTCATGCCTGCAGTCAACAGGACCACAGAAGTAACTGAGAAAGAAGAACGCTACTTGAGCTGCTTTCTCCTGTGAAAACAGTGTGCTCTGGGTGATGATCACACATCTCTTTCTGTCACTCCCCAGCTATAGAATGTTATTTTGAAGTTCTCTTGCCTCCAGTCTACATAACCAGTGAAATATCTGAGGAAGAAGAATGCTGCTTAATGTGCTCTCTCCTAAGAAAGCAGTTTGCTATTAGGGCTGATCACACATCTCTTTCTGTCACTCCCCAGCTATACAGTAGCACATATTTTTGAAGTCTCTTGCCTCAGTCAACATAACTAGCAATATAACTGAGAAAGAAGAATGCTACTTGATGTGCTCTCTCCTCTTAAAACAGTGTGCTCTGGGTGCTTATCACACATCTCTTTCTGTCTCTTCCCAGCCATAGAATGTGTTTTTAAAGTCTCTCAAGTCCAGTCATCAGGACCAGAAAAAATAACTGAGGAAGAAGAATGGCACTTGATGTGCTCTCTCTTGGGAAAACAGTGTGCTCTGGTTGCTGATCACACTACTCTTTCTGTCACCCTCCAGCTATAGAATGTCATTTTGAAGTTCTCTTGCCTCTTGTCAACAGGACCTGGGAAATAACTGAGGAAGAAGAACTCTACTTGATACACTCAGTCATGGGAAAACAGTGTTCTCTGGGAAATGACAATAGATCTCTTGCTGTCATTCACCAGCTAAAGAACATGTTTTTTGAAGTGTCTTACCTCCAATCATCTGCACCAGTGAAATAACCGAGGAAGAAGAACTCTACTTAGTCTGCTCGCTTCTGGAAAAAAGTGTGCTCTGGGTGATCATCACACATCTCTTTCCATCACTCCTCAGCTTTAGAAAGTGTTTTTTGAAGTCTCTTTCCTCCAGCCAACAGGACCAGAGAAATAATGATGAAGAAGTATGCTACTTGATGTGATCTTTCCTGGGAAAACAGTTTGCTCTGGGCACTGATAACACATCTCTTTTTGTCTCTCCCCAGGTATAGAATCAGTTTTTGAAGTCTCTTGCCTCCAGTCAACAGGACCACAGAAATAACTGAGGAAGAAGAATGTTATTCGATGTGCTCTCTAATGGGAAAACAGTGTGCTATGGGTGTTGGTCACACTTTTCCTTCTGTCACCCCCCAGCTAAATAACATGTTTTGAAGTGTCTTGTGACCAGTCAACAGGACCAGAGAAAAAAACTGAGGAAGAAGAACACTATTGATGTGCTCTGTCCTGGGAAAACAGCTTGCTCAGACCTTGATCTCACATCTCTTTCTCTCAATCACCTGCTATAGAATGTGTTTTTGAAGTCTCTTGACTCCAGTCAACAGGACCAGAGAAAGAACTGAAGAAGAACTGTATGTGATCTGCTCCATCCTGGGAAAACAGTGTGCTCTGGGTGCTAATCACACATCTCTTTCTGTCACTGCCCAGCTGTAGAACATCACTTTGATGTTCTCTTGCTTTCTATCAACAGGATCAGTGAAGTAACTGAATAAGAAGAACGATATCTGATGTGCTCACTTCTGGGAAAACACTGTGCTCTGGGTGCTGACAACAGATCTCTTTCTGCCACTCCACAGCTATCGAACATGTTTATGAAGTCTATTGAATCCAGTCAATGGGACAAGAGAAATAACTGTGGAAGAAGAACAATATTTGCTGTCCTCTCTCCTGGGAAATAGTTTACTCTGGGCCCAGATCACACATCTCTTTCTGTCATTCCCCAGCTTTAGAACACGTTTTTCAAGTCTCTTGCCTCCAGTCAACAGGACTAGTGAAATAACTGAGGAAGAAGAATGCTGCTAAATTTGCTTTCTCCTGGGAAAAGAGTTTTCTCTTGGCACTAATCACTTATCTCTTTCTGCCACTCCCCAGCTATGAACATGTTTTTGAAGTCTCTTGCCTCCAGTCAAGAAGATCAGAGAAAAACTGAGAAAGAAGAAAGCTATTTGATGTGCTCTCTCCTGGGAAAACAGTGTGTGATCTGGGCGCTGATCATACACCTCTTTCTGTCAGTCCTAGCTACAAAACATGTTTTTGAAGTGCTTTGACTCCAGCCTATAGGATAAGTGAAATAACTGAGGAAGAAGAACACTACTTAGTTTGGGTTCTCCTGGGAAACAATTTTCTCTGGGCACTGATCACACAGTTTTCTGTCACTCCCCAGTTATAGAACGTGTTTCAGAAGTGTCTTGCCTCCAGTCAACAGGACCAGTAAAATAACGGAGGAAGAAGAATGCTACTTAGTCTGCTTTCTCCTGGGAAAACAGTGCACTCTGGGCACTGATCACACATTTCTTTCTGTACTCCCCAGACATAAAATGTGTTTTGAAGTCTCTTGCCTCGGTCAACAGGACCATTGAAATAACAGGAAGAAAACTGCTGCTTGATGTACTCTCTTCTGGGAAAGCAGTTTGCTCTTGGCGCTGACTACACATCTCTTTCTGTGACTCCCCAGCTGTAGAATGTGTTTTCAAAGTCTCTTTCCTCCAGTTAACAGGACCAGAGAAATAATTGAGGAAGTATGATATTTATATGCTGACTCCTGGGAAAACAGTGTCCTCTGGACACTGTTCACACATCTCTTTCTCTCACTCCCCTGCTATAGAACTTGTGTTTGAAGTCTCTTGCCTAAAGTTAACAGGACCAGAGAAATAATTGAGGAAGAAGAATGTTTCTTGATGTGCTTCTTCCTGGGAAAACAGTTTGCTCAGGGCACTGGTCATTCATCTCTTTCTCTCAATCCCCAGCTATAGAACAGATTTTTGAAGACTCTTGCCTCCAGTCAACAATACCACTGAATTTCTGAGGAAGAAGAATGCTTCTTGATGTATTCTCTCCTGGGAAAACTGTTTGCTCAGGGCACTGATCACAGATTCTTTCTGTCACTCCCAGCTGTAGAACATGTTTTTGAAGTGTCTTGCCTCCAGTCAACAGGACCAGTGAAAAAACAAGGAAGAATATTACTATTTGATGTGCTCTCTCCTGGGAAAACAGTGTGCTCTGGCACTGATCACCCATCTCTTTCTGTCACCTCAGCTATGGATTGTGCTTTTGAAGTCTCTTGCCTCCAGTCAGCAGATCCAGAGAAATAACTGATGAAGAAGAATGCTTGTTGATGTGCACTCTCCTGAGAAAACAGTGTGTTGTGGGGCTGACAAGAACTCTTTCTATCACTCCCCACTGAAAGAACAAGTTTTGACGTCCTCCCTTCAGTCAACAGTACCAGAGAAATAACTGAGGAAGTAGAACGCTACTTGATGTGCTCTATCCTGGGAAAACAGGTGCACTTTCTGCAGATTACACATCTCTTTCTGTCACTCCCCAGCTAAAGTATGTGTTTTTGAAGTGTCTTGCTCCAGTCAACAATACCAGAGAAATAACTGAGGAAGAAGAACATTTCTTAATCTGCTCTCCCTGGGAAAACAGTTTGTTCATGGCACTGAGCATACATCTCTTTCTGTTACTACCCAGCTAGCAAAGGTGTTTTTAAGTCTCTTGCCTCCAGTAAATAGAACCAGAGTCGTATATGAGGAAGAATAACTCTATTTGATGTGCTCTCCTTGAAAAAGTGTGCTCTGGGCACTGATCACACTTCTCTTTCTGACACTCCCAGCTATAGAAAATGTTTATGAAGTCTCTTAAACCCAGTCAATGGGACCACAGAAATAACTGTGGAAGAAGGACCATACTTGATGTGCTGTCTCCTGGGGAAAATAGTTTACTCTGGGCCCTGATCACGTGTCTCTTTCTGTCACTTCCCAGCTATAGAATGTTTTTTTGAAGTCTCTTGCCTCTGGTCAACAGCACCAGTGAAATAATAGAGGAAGAAGAAAGCTGCTAAGTTTGCTTTCTCCTGAGAAAACAGTTTTCTCTGGGTGCTGATCAAATATCTCTTTCAGCCACCTCCCAGGTGCAGAATGTGTTTCGGTAGTTTCTTGCCTTCAGTCAAGAGGACCAGTGAAATAACTGAGGAACAAAAATGCTACTTAGTCTGCTCTCTCCTTGGAAAAGAATCTGCTCTGGGTGATGACCACACATCTCTTTCTGTCACTCTCAAGCTTTAGAACTTTTGAAGTCTCTTGCCCAGTCAACAGAACCAGAGAAGTAACCGAAGAAGAAGAAGAATGCTACTTCATGTGCTCTTCCTGGGAAAGCAAGTTTTCCAGGCACTGTTCTCACATCCCTTTCTGTCCTCACCAACTATAGAACATGTTTTGAAGCCTCTTACCACCACTCAGCAGCACCAGTGAAATAACTGAAGAAGAAGAATGTTAGTAGATGTGATCTCTCCTGGGAAAACATTATGCTCTTGGCACTAGTCACACATCTGTCCCTGTCACTCCTCAGCTAAAGAATGTGTTTTTGAAGTTCTCTTGCCTCCAGTCTACAGAACCTGTGAAATAACTCAGGAAGGAGAACACTATTTGATGTGCTGTCTCCTGGGAAAACAGTTTGTTGAGGGCACTTTTCACACATCTCTTTCTGTCACTCCCCAGCTATAGAAAGTGTTCTTGAAATCTCTTGAGCCCAGTCAACAGGACCAAGGAAATAAGTGAGGAAGAAGAATAGTACTGATGTGCTCTCCAATGGGAAAACAGTGTGCTCTGTTTGCTGATCACATCTCTTTCTTTCACTTCAAGCTATAGAACATCATTTTGAAGTTCTGTTGCCTCCTATCAAGAGGACTTTTTGAAATAACCGAGGAAGAAGAACACTTCTTGAGGTGCTCACTCTTGGGAAAACAGTGCTCTGGGCACTGACAGCAGATCTCTTTCTGTCACCTGCCAGTTAAAGAATGTGTTTTTGAAGTGCCTTGCTTCCAGTTAACAGCACTAGTGAAATAAATGAGGAAGAAGAACTCTACTTAGTCTGCTCTCTGCTGGTAAAATACCATGTTCTGGGCACTGAACACAAATCTCTTTCTCTCAGTCCCCTGCTATAGAATGTGTTTATGAAGTCACTTTCCGCCTGTCAACAGGACCAATAAAATAACTAAGGATAAAGAATGCTACTTGATGTGCTCTCTTCTGGGAAAACAATTTGCTCTGGGCACTGATGACACATCTCTGTCTGTCTCACGCCAGCTTTAGAACATGTTTTTGAAGTCTCTTACCTCCGTTCAATAGGACCAGTGAAATAACTGAGGAAGAAGAACAGTACTTAATGTGCTCTTTCCTTGGAAAACAGTTTGCTCTGGGAGCTGATCACACATCTCTTTCTATCACTTCCTTCAATACAACTTGTGTTTGAAGTGTCTTGCCTGAAGTCAATAGAATCAGAGAAAAAACTGAGGAAGAAGAACGTTTCTTGATGTGCTTCTTCCTGGGAAAACAGTTTGCACAGGGTGCTGATCACTCATCTCTTTCTGTCAATCCCCAGCTATAGAACATGTTTTTGTAGACTGTTGCCACCAGTCAACAGGACCACTGAATATCTGAGGAAGAAGAACGCTTCTTGATATAATCTCTCCTGGGAAAACTGCTCACAGCACTGATCACACATCTCTTTCTGTCACTCCCCAGCAGTAGAACATGTTTTTGAAGTCTTTTGAGTCCAGTCACCAGGACCAGTAGAATAAGCAAGGAAGAAGACCGCTACTGGATGTGATCTCTCATGGGAAAACAGTGTGCTCTAGGCGCTGCTCCCACATCTCTTTCTGTCACTCCCCAGCAAAACAATATGTTTTTGAAGTGTCTTGTGACCAGTCAACAGGATCAGAGAAATAACCGAGGAAGAAGAACTCAACTGATGTGCTCTGTTCTGGGAAAACAGCTTGCTGAGGCCCTGATCACACATCTCTTTCTGTCAATCACCTGCTATTGAATGTGTTTCTGAGGTCTCTTGATTCCAATTAACAGAACCAGAGAAATAACTGAAGAAGAACGCTACTTGATCTGCTCCCTCCTGGGAAAACAGTGTACTCTGGTGCTGATCACACATCTCTTTGTGTCACTGCCCAGCAATAGAACATCATTTTGATGTTCTCTTGCCTCCTGTCAAAAGAATCAGTGACTTAATTAAGGAAAAAGAATGATACTTGATGTGCTCACTCTTGGGAAAGCAGTGTGCTCTGGGTGCTGACAACAGTTCTCTTTCTGTCACTCCCCAGCTATAGAATGTGTTTTTGAAGTCTCTTGTCTCAAGTCAAGAAGACCAGAGAAAAATCTGAGAAAGAAGAAAGCTGTTTGATGTGCTCTCTCCTGGGAAAACAGTGTGTGATCTAGATACTGTTCACACATCTCTTTCTGTCAATTCCAGCTACAAAACATGTTTTTGAAGTGTTTTGACTCCAGCCAATAGGACCAGTGAAACAACTGAGGAAGAAGAACACTACTTAGTTTGGTTTCTCCTGAGAAAACATTTTTCTCTGGGCACTGACCACACATAATTTTCTGTCACTCCCCAGTTATAGAACATGTTTCAGAAGTGTCTTGCCTCCAGTTAACAGGTCCAGAGAAATAACTGAGGAAGAACGATATTTATGTGCTGACTCCTGGGAAAACAGTGTGCTCTGGAAGCTGATCACACATCATTCTTTCACTCCTCTGCTATATAACTTGTGTTTGAAGTCTCTTGCCTAAAGTCAAAAGGACCAGAAAAATAACTGAGGAAGAAGAACGTTTTGATGTGCTTCTTCCTGGGAAGACAGTTTGCACAGGGCACTGGTCATTCATCACTTTCTCACAATCCCCAGCAATAGAACATATTTTTGAAGACTCTTGTCCCCAGTTAACAATACCACTGAATTCCTGAGGAAGAAGAATGCTTCTTGATGTATTCTTTCCTGGGAAAACTGTTTGCTTAGGGCACTGATCACAGATCTCTTTCTGTCACTCCCCAGCTGTAGAACATGTTTTTGAATTCTCTTGCCTCCAGTCAACAGAACCAGTGAAAAAAACAAGGAAGAATATTACTATTTGATGTGCTCTCTCCTGGGAAAACAGTGTGCTCTGGCACTGATCACACATCTCTTTCTGTCACTCCCGAGCTATGGATTGTGCTTTTGAAGTCTCTTGCCTCCAGTCAGCAGGTCCAGAGAAATAACTGATGAAGAAGAACGCTTGTTGATGTGCACTCTCCTGAGAAAACAGTGTGTTGTGGGAGCTGACAAAGATCTCTTTCTGTCACTACCCACTGAAAGAACAAGTTTTTGAAGTGTCTTGCCTTCAGTCAACAGTACCAGAGAAATAACTGAGGAAGTAGAATGCTACTTGATGTGCTCTCTCCTGGGAAAACAGTGTGCACTTTCTGCAGATTACACATCTCTTTCTGTCAATCCCCAGCTAAAGTATGTGTTTTTGAAGTGTCTTGCTCCAGTCAACAATACCAGAGAAATAACTGAGGAAGAAGAACATTTCTTAATCTGCTCTCCCTGGGAAAACTTTGTTCTTGGCACAGAGCATACATCTGTTTCTGTCACTACCCAGCTATACAAGGTCTTTTTGAAGTCTCTTGCCTCCAGTAAATAGAACCAGTGTCGTATATGTGGAAGAAGAACTCTATTTGATGTGCTCTCTCCTTGGAAAAAAGTGTGCTCTGGGCACTGATTTCACTTCTCTTTCTGACACTCCCCAGCTATAGAAAATGTTTATGAAGTCTCTTAAACCCAGTCAATGGGACCACAGAAATAACTGTGGAAGAAGGAGTGTACTTGATGTGCTGTCTCCTGGGAAAATAGTTTACTCTGGGCCCTGATCACATGTCTCATTCTGTCACTCCCCAGCTATAGAACGTGTTTTTGATGTCTCTTGCCTTCGGTCAACAGCACCAGTGAAATAATAGAGAAAGAAGAAAGCTGCTAAGTTTGCTTTCTCCTGAGAAAACAGTTTTCTCTGGGTGCTCATCAAATATCTCTTTTTGCCACCTCCCAGATGCAGAATGTGTTTCTGTAGTTTCTTGCCTTCAGTCAAGAGGACCAGTGAAATAACTGAGGAACAAAAATGCTACTTAGTCTGCTCTCTCCTTGGAAAATAATCTGCTCTGGGCGATGACCACACATCTCTTTCTGTCACTCCCAAGCTTTAGAACTTTTTTGAAGTCTCTTGCCTCCAGTCAACAGAACCAGAGTAATAACCGAAGAAGAAGAATGCTACTTCATGTGCTCTCTCCTGGAAAAGCAGTTTTCTCCGGGCACTGTTCTCACATCTCTTTCTGTCCCTCACCAACCATGGAACATGTTTTTGAAGCCTCTTACCACCACTCAGCAGCACCAGTGAAATAACTGAGGAAGAAGAATGTTACTAGATGTGATCTCTCCTGGGAAAACATTATGCTCTTGGCACTAGTCACACATCTGTCCCTGTCACTCCTCAGCTAAAGAATGTGTTTTTGAAGTTATCTTGCCTCCAGTCTACAGAACCTGTGAAATAACTCAGGAAGGAGAACACTATTTGATGTGCTGTCTCCTGGGAAAACAGTTTGTTCAGGGCACTTTTCACACATCTCTTTCTGTCTCTCCCCAGCTATAGAAAGTGTTCTTGAAGTCTCTTGAACCCAGTCAACAGGACCAAGGAAATAAGTGAGGAAGAGAATAGTACTTGATGTGCTCTCCAATGGGAAAACAGTGTGCTCTGGTTGCTGATTACACATCTCTTTCTGTCACTTCCAAGCTATAGAACATCATTTTGAAGTTCTGTTGCCTCCTATCAACAGGACTTTTGAAATAACTGAGGAAGAAGAACACTTCTTTGAGGTGCTCACTCTTGGGAAAACAGTGTGCTCTGGGCACTGACAGCAGATCCTTTCTGTCACTCACCAGTTAAAGAATGTGTTTTGAAGTGTCTTGCTTCCAGTTAACAGCACTAGTGAAATAAATGAGGAAGAAGAACTCTACTTAGTCTGCTCTGTGCTGGGAAAATACCATGTTCTGGGCACTGAACACACATCTCTTTCTCTCAGTTCCCTTCTATAGAATGTGTTTTTGAAGACATAGACACGTGTTTCGTCCTACCAGGACTCATCAGTATGCCTCGTCTGTTTGACACCCCAGGGGAATGGACCAGCTACCCCTACGGCAGTAGGCCTGGGATATATTGTGGTGAACCCATTAAAATAAAAAACCATTTAAAAGACAAAGAACCTCTGTGCGTAAACACTGAGGCAAGGGTTACCCCAAAGGGCATTTGGCTGGGAAGCCAAGTTTCAATAAAATACAAAATCACACATGCCCCACAATGCAAAGCATCATGGGCTGCATATGCAAATCACCACAGAATGTTATGCTGGTCAACTTTAAGCAAAATTGCATGGTGCCGAAAGGCTCTCACAGTTTGCAAAGGGTGCTAACAGAAGACATAGAACACGTGTTTCATCCTACCAGGACTCATCAGTATGCCTCGTCTGTTTGACACCCCAGAGGTTCTTTGTCTTTTAAATGTTTTTTTATTTTAATGGGTTCACCACAATATATCCCAGGCCTACTGCTGTAGGGGTAGCTGGTCCATTCCACTGGGGTGTCAAACAGACGAGGCATACTGATGAGTCCTGGTAGACCCAAACACGTGTCTATGTCTTCTGTTAGCACCCTTTGCAAACTGTGTGAGAGGCCTTTCGGCACCATGCAATTTTGCTTAAAGTTGGACCAGCATAACATTCTGTGGTGATTTGCATATGCAGCCCATGATGCTTTGCATTGTGGGGGCATGTGTGATTTTGTATTTTATTGAAACTTGGCTTCCCAGCCAAATGCCCTTTGGGGTAACCCTTGCCTCAGTGTTTACGCACAGAGGTTCTTTGTGTTTTTGAAGTTGCTTTCCGCCTGTCAACAGGACCAATGAAATAACTAAGGATGAAGAATGCTACTTGATGTGCTCTCTTCTGGGAAAACAATTTGCTCTGGGCACTGATGACACATCTCTGTCTGTCTCACGCCAGGTTTCGAACATATTTTTGAAGTCTCTTACCTCCATTCAATAGGACCAGTGAAATAACTGAGGAAGAAGAACAGTACTTAATGTGCTCTTTCCTGGGAAAACAGTTTGCTCTGAGAGCTGATCACACATCTCTTTCTATCACTTCCCTTCAATACAACTTGTGTTTGAAGTCTCTTGCCTGAAGTCAATAGAACCAGAGAAAAAACTGAGGAAGAAGAACGTTTCTTGATGTGCTTCTTCCTGGGAAAACAGTTTGCACAGGGTGCTGATCACTCATCTCTTTCTGTCAATCCCCAGCTATAGAACAAGTTTTTGTAGACTGTTGCCTCCAGTCAACAGGACCACAGAATACCTGAGGAAGAAGAACGCTTCTTGATATAATCTCTCCTGGGAAAACTGCTCACAGCACTGAACACACATCTCTTTCTGTCACTCCCCAGTAGTAGAACATGTTTTTGAAGTCTTTTGAGTCCAGTCACCAGGACCAGTGAAATAAACAAGGAAGAAGACCGCTACTGGATGTGCTCTCTCATGGGAAAACAGTGTGCTATGGCTGAAGATTACACATCTCTTTCTGTCACTCCTCAGATACAGACCTTGTTTTTGAAGTGTCTTGCCTCCAGTCAACAGTACCAGAGAAATAACTGATGAAGAAGAATGCTTCTTAATCTGCACTCCACTGGGAAAACAATTTGCTCTGGGCGCTGATAACAAATCTCTTTCTGTCATGCACCAGCTATAGAGTGTGTTTTTGAAGTCTCTTGCCTCCAGTGAACAGGACCAGTGCAGTACATGAGGAAGAAGAATACTATTTGATGTGCACTCTACTTGGAAAAAAGTGTGTTCTGGTCACTGGTCACTGATCACATATCTCCTTCTGTCACTCCCCAGCTACAGAACATGTTTTTAAATACTCTTGAATCCAGTCAATGGGACCAGAGAAATAACTGAAGAAGAAGAACGCTGCTTGATGTGCTCTCCTGAAAACAGTTTACTCTTGGCACTGATAACACATCTCTGTCTCTTCTAAGGTATAGAATGAGTTTTGAAGTCTCTTGCCTCCAGTCAACAGGACCAGAGAAATAACTAAGGAAGAAGAACACTACTTGATGTGCTCTCTAATGGGAAAACAGTGTGCTCTAGGCGCTGCTCCCACATCTCTTTCAGTCACTCCCCAGCAATACAACATGTTTTTGAAGTGTCTTGCGACCAGTCAACAGGATCAGAGAAATAACTGAGGAAGAAGAACTCAATTGATGTGCTCTGTTCTGGGAAAACAGCTTGCTGAGGCCCTGGTCACACATCTCTTTCTGTCAATCACTTGCTATTGAATGTGTTTTTGAAGTCTCTTGATTCCAATCAACAGGACCAGAGAAATAACTGAAGAAGAATGGTACTTGATCTGCTCTCTCCTGGGAAAATACCATGTTCTGGGCACTGAACACACATCTCTTTCTCTCAGTCCCCTGCTATAGAATGTGTTTTTGAAGTCGCTTTCCGCCTGTCAACAGGACCAGTGAAATAACTAAAGACGTAAGAATGCTACTTGATGTGCTCTTCTTCTAGGAAAACAATTTGCTCTTGGCACTGATGACACATCTCTGTCTGTCTTACGCCAGCTTTAGAACATGTTTTTGAAGTCTCTTACCTCCATTCAATAGGACCAGTGAAATAACTGAGGAAGAAGAACAGTACTTAATGTGCTCTTTCCTGGGAACAAAGTTTACTCTGAACGATAATCACACTTCTCTTTCTATCACTCCCAAGCAATAGAACATGTTTTGTAGTATCTTGCCTTCAGTAAACAGGACCAGTGAAGTGCATGAGGAGGAAGGGACAACTTGATGTGCTCTCTTGGGAAAACAGTGCTCTGGATGCTGATCACACATCTATTTCTTCCACCCCTGCAATAGAACTTGTGTTTGAAGTCTCTTTCCTAAAGTCAACTGGACCAGAGAATAAACTGAGGAAGAAGAACACTTCTTAATGTGCTTCTTCCTGGGAAAACAGTTTTCACAAGTCGCTGATCACTTATCTCTTTCTCTCAAACCTCAGCTATAGAATGTGTTGTTGTAGACTCTTGCCTCCAGTCAACAGGACCACAGAATACCTGAGGAAGAAGGTTTCTTGATGTAATCTCTTCTGAAAAAACTGCTCCAGGCAATTATCACACATCTCTTTCTGTCACTCCCCAGCTGAAGAACATCTTTTTGAAGTCTCCTGAGTCCAGCAGGACCACAGAACACCTGAGGAAGAAGAACATTTCTTGATGTAATCTCTCCTGGAAAAACTGCTCTAGGCATTGATCACACATCTCTTTCTGTCACTCCCCAGCTGAGGAACATCTTTTTGAAGTCTCTTGAGTCCAGTCAACAGGACCAGTGAAATAACTGAGGAAAAGATCGCTACTGGATGTGCTGTCTCCTGGGAAAACAGTGTGCTCTGGGCACTGATCACATATCTCCTTCTGTCACTCCCCAGTTATAGAACATGTTTTTGAATTCTCTTGAATCCAGTCAAGGGGAGCAAAGACATAACTGAGGAAGAAGAACGCTACTTGATGTGCTCTCTCCTGGGAAAACAGTTCGCTCAGGTAGCTGATCACACATCTCTTTCTGTCACTACCCAGCAATATAAAGTGTTTTTTTGAAGAGTTTTTCCGTCAGTCAAAAGGACTAGAGAAATAATTGAACAAGAACTCTTGTCAATCAGCTCTCCCATGGGAAAACAGTTTGACTATGGCACTGACCACACATCTATTTCTGTCACTCCTCAGCTATAGAACATGTTTTTGAAGTCTCTTGCCTCCAGTCAACAGGACCAGAGAAATAACAGAGGAAGAAGAATACTATTTGATGTGCTCTCTCCTGGGGAAACAGTGTGCTCTGGTTGCTGATCACACACCTCTTTTTGTCACTCCGGAGCTATACAACATCATTTTGAAGTTCTCTTACCTTCTGCCAGCAGGACCAGTGAAATAACTGAGGAAGAAGAATCCTACTTCATGTGCTCACGCCTATGAAAATAGTGTGCTCTGGGCTGACAGCAGATCTCTTTCTCTCACTCCCCAGTTAAAGAATGTATTTTTGAAGTTTCTTGCTTCCAGTCAACAGCACCAGTGAAATAACTGAGGAAAACTCTATTTAGTATGCTCTATCCTGGGAAAATAGTGTGCTCTGTGTACTAACCACACATGTCTGTCAGTCAGCTGCTATAGAATGTGTTTTTGAAGTCTCTTGCCTCCTGTCAACAGGACCAGTGAAATAACTGAGGAAGAAGAATGTTATTTGATGTGCTCTGTCCTGGGAAAACAATTTACTGTGGTGCTGGTCACACATCTCTTTCTGTCACTCCTAAGCAATAGAATGTGTTTTTAGTGACATGACTCCAGCCAACAGCACTAATGAAATAATTGAGGAAGAGGCATGTTACCTGATGTGCTGTCTCCTGGGAAAACAGAGTGCCTGGGCACTGGCAACACATCTGTGTCTGTCACTCCGATTATAGTACTTGTTTTTGAAGTCTCTTGCCTGCAGTCAACAGGACCAGTGAAATAACTGAGCAAGAAGAATAGTACTTGATGTGCTCTCTCCTGGGAAAACAGTGTGCTCTGGGTGAAAATTATGCATTTCTTTCTGTTACCCCAGCTATGGAACGTCCTTTTAAGTGTTTTGCCTCCTGTCAACAGGACCAGAGAAATAACTGAAGAAGAAGAACTCTTCTCAATCTGATCTCTCAGGAAACCAGTTTGCTCTGGGCACTGAGCACACATCTCTTTCTGTCATTCTCCAGTTATTTAATGTGTTTTGAAGTGTCTTGTCTCTAGTCAATAGGACCACAGAAGTAACTGAGGAAGAAGAATGCTATTGATGTGCTCTCTCTTTGGAAAAAAGTATGCTCTGGGCACTGAGGATATATCTCATTCTGTCACTCCCCAGCCATAGAACTGGCTTTTGAATTCTCTTGAATCAGGTAACGGGAGCAAAGACATAATTGAGGAAGAAGAAGACTACTTGATGTGCTCTCTCCAGGGAAAACAGTTCACTCTGGTAGCTGATCACACACCTCTTTCTGTCACTCCCCAGCAATATAAAGTGTTTTTTGTAGAGTTTTGCCTCCGGTCAACAGGACCAGAGAAATAATTGAACAAGTACTCTTCTCAATCAGCTCTCCCCTGGGAAAACAGTTTGATCTGGGCACTGATCACACATCTCTTTCTGTCAATCCCCAGCTATAGAACATGTTTTTGAAGTTTCTTGCCTCCTGTAAACAGCACCTTTGAAGTACATTAGGAGGAATAAAGCTACTTGATGTGCTCTCTCATTGGAAAAAAGTGTGCTCTTGGCAGTGATAACACATCTCTTTCTGTCACTCCCCAGCTATAGAACAAGTGTTAGAAGTGTCTTGGATCCTGTCTACGGGACCAGAGAAATAACTTAGGAGGAAAGGTGAAACTTGATGTGCTCTCTCCTGGGAAATCAGTTTATTCTGTGCCCAGATCACACATCTTTTTCTATCAATCTCCAGCTGTAGAATGTGATTTTGAAGTCTCTTGCCTCCTGTCAACAGGACCAGTGAAATAACTGAGGAAGAAGCATGCTTCTTGATGTGCACTCTCCTGAGAAAACAGTGTGAACTGGGCACTCACAACACATCTCCTTCTGTCACTCCAAAGTTATAGAACGTATTTTTTAAGAGTCATTCCAGTGAACAGGACCAGAGAAATAGCTGAGTAAGAAGAACGCTTAATCTGCTATCCCCTGGGAAAACATTTTCTCTGGTATCTGATCACACATCTCTTTAGTCACTCCTAGCTATATAAATTGTTTTCAACTCTCTTGCCTAAAGTCAACAGGTCTGATAAAATAACTGAGGAAGAAGAACACTGCTAAGTTTGCTGAAACCAGGAAAACCATTTTCTCAGGACTGTGATCATGCATCTCCTTCTGCAACTCCCCAGCTATACAACTTGCGTTTGAAGTGTCTTCCCTCCAGTCAACTGGATGAGTGAAATAACTAGGAAGAAGCATGCCAGTCACTTTGCTCATTCCTGGGAAACAGTATTTTATGGGCAATGATCACACATCTCTTTCTGTCACTCCAATCTAGAAAATGTGTTTTAGAAGTGTCTTGCCTCCAGTCAACAGGACAATAGAAATAACTGAGGAAGAAGAGCACTTCTTAATCTGCTGTCTCCTGGGAAAACAGTTTGTCTCAGCGCTGATCACACCTCTCTTTCAGTCACTCCCCAGCTATTTAACTTATTTTTGAGATCTCTTGCCTCCAGTCAAAAGGACAAGTGAAGCAACTTGAGGAAGAAGAATGCTACTTGATGTGATCTCTCTTTGGAAAACTGTGTTGTCTGGGGAGTTGATAACTCATCTCTTTCTATCACTCCCCAGCTATAGAACATGTTGTTGAAGTCTGCTGAATTCAATCAACAGGAACAGAGAAATATCTGAGGAAGAAGAACTTTACTTGATATGCTCTCTCCTGCGAAAACAGTTTGCTCTGGACCCTGATCACACATCTCTACTCTCACTACCCAGCTATAGAAAATGGTTTTGAAGTCTCTTTCCTCCAGTAAAAGGACCAGTGAAATAACTGAGGAAGAAGTACACTATTAAGTTTGCATAGTCCTGAAAAATGTTTTTTCTGCAGCTGATCACACATATCTTTCTGCCACTCCAGAGTTACGGAATGTGCTTTTGAAGCCTCTTGCCTCCTGTCAACAGGGCCAGAGACATAACAGAATAAGAAAAGTACTATTTGATGTGCTCTCTTCTTGGAAATAGTGTGCTGTGGTTGCTGATCACACATCTCTTTTGTCACTCCCAAGCTACAGAACTTCATTTTGAAGTTCTCTTACCTCCTGCCAGCAGCACTAGTGAAATAACTGAAGAAGAAGAATGATACTTAGTCTGCTCTCCTCGAAGGGAGTGAACTCTGGGTGATGATCACACTTCTCTTTCTGTCACTATTCAGCTTTAGAAATTATTTTGAAGTCTCCAGCCTCCAGTCAACATCACCAGAGAAATAACTGATGAAGAAGGTTGCTACATGATGTGCTCTCTCCTTGCAAAACAGTGTGATCTGGTGCTAATCAAATATCTCTATATCACTCCCTGTTAAAGAATGTGTTTTTCAAGTGTCTTGCCTCAAGTCAAAAGCACCAGTGAAATAACTGAGGAAGAAGAATCTTACTTCATGTACACTTTCTTAGGAAAACAGTGTGCCCTGGGACAGGCAACACATCTCTATCTGTCACTCCCAGCTGTAGAATGTCTTTTTGAAGTATTTTTGCCTCCAATCAATGGTACCAGAGAAATTACAGAGGACAAAAGAGAATGCTTCTTACTCTGCTCTCCCCAGGAAAACAGTTTGCTCTGGGCACTGATCACACATTTCTTTCTGTCACTCCCCAGCTTTAGAATGTTTTTGAAGTCTCTTGTCTCAATCAATTGGACCAGTGAAATAACACAGGAAGAAGAATGCTGCTTGTTGTGCTCTCTCCTGGCAAAACAGCTTGCTCTGAGCCCTGATCACACATCTCTTTCTCTCAGTCCCCAGCTTTAGAAGGAGTTTTGAAGTCTCTTGCCTCCAGTCAACAGCACCAGTGAAATTACAGAGGAAGAAGAATGCTTCTTAGTCTACTCCCCCCTGGGAAAACGGTTTGATCTGGGAGCTGATCACACATCTCTTTCCATCGCTCCCCAGCTATAGAATGTGTCTCTCCATATTTTTGTCTTCAGTCAACTGGACCAGTGAAATAACTCAGGAAGAAGAATGTTGCTTGTTGTGCTCTCTCCTGGGAAAACAATGCACTCTTGGCACTGATCACACCTCTTTTTTCTCTCAATTCTACAGATATAGAATGAGATTTTGAAGACTGTCGCCTTACATCAAAAGGACCAGAGAAATACCTGAGCTGGAAGAAGAACACTACTTGATGTGCTCACTCCTGGGAAAAGTGTGTGCTCTGGGTGCTGAGCACACACATCTCATTCAGTCTCTCTCCAGTTATGGAATGTGTTTGTGAAGTGTCTTGTCTCCAGTCAACTGGACCACAGAAGTAACTGAGGTAGAAGAACTCTTCTCAATCTGCTCTCTCCAGTGAAAACAGTGTGCACTAGGCACTATTCACACATCTCCTTCTGTCAGCCCCAGCTATAGAACATCATTTTGAAGTTCACTTGCCTCCAGTCTACAGAACCAGTGAAATAACTGAGGAAGAAGAATGCTGCTTGATGTGCTCTCTCCTAAGAAAACAGTGTGCCATTTTCACTATCACCTCTCTGCGTTACTCTCAGCAATAGAATGTCTTTTTGAAGTCTCTTGCCTCAGTCAACAGGACCAGAGAAACAACAGAGGAAGAAGAAGAATGCTATTTGATGTGCTCTCTCCTGAGGAAACAGTGTGCTCTGTGTTGATCACACATCTCTTTTGTCACTCCCAAGCTATACAACATCATTTTGAAGTTTTCTTACCTTCTGCCAGCAGGACCAGTGAAAGAACTGAGGAAGAAGAATCCTACTTCATGTGCTCATGCCTATGAAAATACTGTGCTCTGGGCTGACAGTAGATCTCTTTCTCTCCTCCCAGTTAAAGAATGTATTTTTGAAGTTTCTTGCTTCCAGTCAACAGCACCAGTGAAATAACTGAGGAAAAACTCTATTTAGTATGCTCTATCCTGGGAAAATAGTGTGCTCTGTGCACTAACCACACATCTCTGCCAGTCAGCTGCTATAGAATGTGTTTTGAAGTCTCTTGCCTACTTTCAACTGGACCAGTGAAATAACTGAGGAAGAAGAACATTATTTGATGTGCTCTCTCCTGTGAAAACAATTTACTGTGGGTGCTGGTCACACATCTCTTCTGTCACTCCTAAGCAATAGAATGTGTTTTTGAAGTGACATGACTCCAACCAACAGCACAAATGAAAGAATTGAGGAAGAGGCATGCTACTTGATGTGCTGTCTGGTAGGAAAACAGAGTGCCTGGGCACTGACAACACATCTGTGTCTGTCACTCCGAAGCTATAGAACTAGTTTTTGAAGTCTCTTGCCTGCAGTCAACAGGACCAGTGAAATAACTGAACAAGAAGAATAGTACTTGATGTGCTCTCTCCGGGGAAAACAGTGTGCACTGGGCACTGACAACAAATCTCTGTCTGTCACTATTCATCTAAAAAATTTGTTTTTGAATTGTTTTGCCTCCAGTCAACAGGACAAGAGAAATAACTGAGGAAGAATGCTATATGCTGTGCTCTCTCCTAGGAAAACAGTGTGCTCTGGGTGCAAATTATGCATTTCTTTCTGTTACTTCCCAGCTATGGAACATCTTTTTGAAGTGTTTTGCCTCCTGTCAACAGGACCAGAGAAATAACTGAAGAAGAAGAACTCTTCTCAATCTGATCTCTCTGGGAAACCAGTTTGCTCTGCGCACTGAGCACTCATCTCTTTCTGTCATTCTCCAGTTATGGAATGTGTTTTTGAAGTGTCTTGTCTCTAGTCAACAGGACCACAGAAGTAACTGAGGAAGAAGAACTCTATTGGATGTGCTCTCTCCTTGGAATAAAGTATGCTCTGAGCACTGATGACATATCTCATTCTGTCACTCCCCAGCTATAGAACTGGCTTTTGAATTCTCTTGAATCAAGTCAACGGGAGCAAAGACATAACTCAGGAAGAAGAACAATACTTGATGTGCTCTCTCCTGGGAAAACAGTTCACTCGGTAGCTGATCACACACCTCTTTTGTCACTCCCCAACAATATAAAGTGTTTTTTTGGAAGAGTTTTGCCTCCAGTCAACAGGACCAGAGAAATAATTGAACAAGTACTCTTCTCAATGAGCTCTCCCCTGGGAAAACAGTTTTATTCTGGGCACTAATCACACATCTCTTTCTGTCATTACCCAGCTATAGAACATGTTTTTGAAGTTTCTTGCCTCCTGTAAACAGAACCTGTGAAGTACATTAGGAGGAATAAAGCTACTTGATGTGATCTCTCATTGGAAAAAAGTGTGCTCTTGGCTGTGATAACACATCTCTTTTTGTCACTCCCCAGCTATAGAACAAGTGTTTGAAGTGTCTTGAATCCTGTCTACGGGACCAGAGAAATAACTTAGGTGGAAAGGTGAAACTTGATGTGCTCTCTCCTGGGAAATCAGTTTATTCTGTGCCCAGATCACACATCTTTTTCTATCACTCCCCAGCTGTAGAATGTGATTTTGAAGTCACTTGCCTCCAGTCAACAGGTCCAGTGAAATAACTGAGGAAGAAGCATGCTTCTTGATGTGCACTCTCCTGAGAAAACAGTGTGCCCTGGGCACTCACAACACATCTCCTTCTGTCACTCCAAAGTTATAGAACTTATTTTTGAAGAGTCATTCCTGCAGTGAACAGGACCAGAGAAATAGCTGAGTAAGAAGAACGCTCTAACCTGCTATCACCTGAGAAAACAGTTTTCTCTGGTAGCTGATCACATCTCTTTCAGTCACTCCCTAGCTATATAAATTGTTTTCAACTCTCTTGCCTAAAGTCAATAGGACTAATAAAATAACGGAGGAAGAAGAACACTGCTAAGTTTGCTGAAACCAGGGAAAACCATTTTCTCAAGACTCTGATCATGCATCTCCTTCTGCCACTCCCCAGCTATACAACTTGTGTTTGAAGTGTCTTCCCTCCAGTCAACTGGATGAGTGAAATAACTGAGGAAGAAGCATGCCAGTCACTTTGCTCATTCCTGGGAAAACAGTATTTTATGGGCAATGATCACACATCTCTTTCTGTCACTCCCATTTAGAAAATGTGTTTTAGAAGTGTCTTGCCTCCAGTCAACAGGACAATAGAAATAACTGAGGAAGAAGAGCACTTCTTAATCTGCTGTCTCCTGGGAAAACAGTTTGTCTCAGCGCTGATCACACCTCTCTTTCAGTCACTCCCCAGCTATTTAACTTACTTTTGAGATCTCTTGCCTCCAGTCAAGAGGACCAGTGAAGCAACTTGAGGAAGAAGAATGTTACTTGATGTGATCTCTCTTGAAAACAGTGTTGTCTGGAGTTGATCACACATCTCTTCCTATCACTCCCCAGCTACAGAACACGTTTTGAAGTCTGCTGAATCCAGTCAGCAGGAACAGAGAAATATCTGAGGAAGAAGAACTCTACTTGATGTGCTCGCTCTCCTGCAAAAACAGTTTGCTCTGGACCTTGATCACACATCTCTTTCTCTCACTACCCAGCTATAGAACATGGTTTTGAAGTCTCTTTCCTCCGGTAAAAGGACCAGTGAAATAACTGAGGAAGAAGTACACTGTTAAGTTTGCATAGTCCTGGAAAATGTTTTTCTGCACGCTGATCACACATATCTTTCTGCCACTCCACAGCTACGGAATGTGTTTTGAAGTCTCTTGCCTCCTGTCAACAGGGCCAGAGAAATAACAGAATAAGAAAAGTACTATTTGATGTGCTCTCTCCTTGGAAAATAGTGTGCTGTGGTTGCTGATCACACATCTGTTTTTGTCACTCCTAAGCTACAGAACTTCATTTTGAAGTTCTCTTACCTCCTGCCAGCAGGACCAGTGAAATAACTGAGAGAAGAAGAATGCTACTTGCTCTCTCCTCGGGCGAGTGAACTCTGGGTGATGATCACACTTCTCTTTCTGTCACTATTCATCTTTAACATTCAACATTATTCACACTATTAAATTCCTCAGACGCTTTGATCAGTGAGCCTGTAGCTTAATGGTTAGAGCGCTGGAACGGCATACCAGAGATCTGAGGTTCGAATCCCAGTAGGCCACTCTTTTCCTTTCTCATTTCCATCCTTGATTTAAAAATATGTATACCTTGCAGGGGTTAAACTGCACTGAGAGAAAGTGGTATTTCTAACATTGGTTCCTAGTTGCATAATTGCGCAACACTAGAGAAAGGAATGTGTGTGTGGCTGTAAGGAAATTCCTCAGATGCTTTGATCAGTGAGCCTGTAGCTTAATGGTTAGAGTGCTGGAACGGCATACCAGAGATCTGAGGTTCGAATCCCAGTAGGCCACACTTTTCCTTTCTCATTTCCATCCTTGATTTAAAAATATGTATACCTTGCAGGGGTTAAACTGCACTGAGAGAAAGTGGTATTTCTAACTATTCAGCTTAAGAAATTATTTTTGAAGTCTCCTGCCTCCAGTCAACATCACCAGATAAATAACTGATGAAGAAGGTTGCTACATGATGTGCTCTCTCCTGGCAAAACAGTGTGATCTGGGTGCTAATCACATATCTCTCTATATCACTCCCCTGTTAAAGAATGCATTTTTAAAGTGTCTTGCCTCAAGTCAAAAGCACCAGTGAAATAACTGAGGAAGAAGAATCTTACTTTATGTACACTTTCTTAGGAAAACAGTGTGCCCTGGGGACAGGCGATACATCTCTATCTGTCACTCCCAGCAGTAGAATGTCTTTTACGTATTTTTGCCTCTAATCAATGGTACCAGAGAGAAAAAGAATGCTTCTTACTCTGCTTTCCCCTGGAAAACAGTTTGCTCTGGGAGCTGAGCACACATTTTTTTCTGTCACTCCCCAGCTTTAGAATGTGTTTTTGAAGTCTCTTGTCTCCAGTCAACAGGACCACAGAAGTAACTGAGGTAGAAGAACTCTTCTCAATCTGCTCTCTCCAGTGAAAACAGTGTGCACTAGGCACTATTCACACATCTCCTTCTGTCAGCCCCAGCTATAGAACATCATTTTGAAGTTCACTTGCCTCCAGTCTACAGAACCAGTGAAATAACTGAGGAAGAAGAATGCTGCTTGATGTGCTCTCTCCTAAGAAAACAGTGTGCCATTTTCACTGATCACACATCTCTCTGCGTTACTCTCAGCAATAGAATGTCTTTATGAAGTCTATTGCCTCCAGTCAACAGGACCAGAGAAATAACAGAGGAAGAAGAATGCTATTTGATGTGCTCTCTGCTGGGGAAACAGTGTGCTCTGGTTGCTGATCACACATCTCTTTTGGTCACCCCAAAGCTATACAACATCATTTTGAAGTTCTCTTACCTTCTGCCAGCAGGACCAGTGAAAGAACTGAGGAAGAAGAATCTTACTTCATTTGCTCACGCCATGAAAATAGTGTGCTCTGGGCTGACAGCAGATCTCTTTCTCTAACTCCCCAGTTAAAGAATGTATTTTTGAAGTTTCTTGCTTCCAGTCAACAGCACCAGTGAAATAACTGAGGAAAAACTATATTTAGTATGCTCTATCCTGGGAAAATAGTGTGCTCTGTGCTCTAACCACACATCTCTGTCAGTCAGCTGCTATACAATGTGTTTTGAAGTCTCTTGCCTCCTGTCAACAGGACCAGAGAAATAACTGAGGAAGAAGAACGTTATTTGATGTGCTGTCTCCTGGGAAAACAATTTGCTGTGTTTGCTGGTCACACATCTCTTTCTGTCACTCCTAAGCAATAGAATGTGTTTTGAAGTGACATGACTCCAACCAACAGCACTAATGAAATAATTGAGGAAGAGGCATGCTACTTGATGTGCTGTCTGGTAGGAAAACAGAGTGCCTGGGCACTGACAACACATCTGTGTCTGTCACTCCGAAGCTATAGAACTAGTTTTTGAAGTCTCTTGCCTGCAGTCTACGGGACCAGTGAAATAACTGAACAAGAAGAGTAGTACTTGATGTGCTCTCTCCTGGGAAAACAGTGTGCACTGGGCACTGACAACAAATCTCTGTCTGTCGCTATTCACCTAAAGAATGTGTTTTAGAATTGTTTTGCCTCCAGTCAACAGGACAAGAGAAATAACTGAGGAAGAACGATACATGCTGTGCTCTCTCCTAGGAAAACAGTGTGCTCTGGGTGCAAATTATGCATTTCTTTCTGTTACTCCCCAGCCATGGAACATCTTTTTGAAGTGTTTTGCCTCCTGTCAACAGGACCAGAGAAATAACTGATGAAGAAGAACTCTTCTCAATCTGATCTCTCCTGGGAAACCAGTTTGCTCTGGGCACTGAGCACACATCTCTTTCTGTCATTCTCCAGTTATGGAATGTGTTTTTCAAGTGTCTTGTCTCTAGTCAACAGGACCATAGAAGTAACTGAGGAAGAAGAACTCTATTGGATGTGCTCTCTCCTTGGAAAAAAAGTATGCTCTAGGCACTGATGACATATCTTATTCTGTCACTCCCCAGCTATAGAACTGGCTTTTGAATTCTCTTGAATCAGGTCAACAGGAGCGAAGACATAACTCAGGAAGAAGAACATTACTTGATGTGCTCTGTCCTAGGAAAACAGTTCACTCTGGCAGCTGATCACACACCTCTTTCTGTCACTCCCCAGCAATATAAAGTGTTTTTTGAAGAGTTTTGCCTCCAGTCAACAGGACCAGAGAAATAATTGAACAAGTACTCTTCTCAATCAGCTCTCCCCTGGGAAAACACTTTGATCTGGGCACTGATCACACATCTCTTTCTGTCACTCCCGAGCTATAGAACATGTTTTAGAAGTTTCTTGCCTCCTGTGAACAGAACCTGTGAAGTACATTAGGAGGAATAAAGCTACTTGATGTGCTCTCTCCTTTTAAAAAAGTGTGCTCTTGGCAATGATAACACATCTCTTTCTGTCACTCCCCAGCTATAGAACAAGTGTTTGAAGTGTCTTGAATCCTGTCTACGGGACCAGAGAAATAACTTAGGAGGTTAGGTGAAACTTGATGTGCTCTCTCCTGGGAAATCAGTTTATTCTGTCCCTGATCACACATCTTTTTCTGTCACTCCCCTGCTGTAGAATATGATTTTGAAGTCTCTTGCCTCCAGTCAACAGAGCCAGTGAAATAACTGAGGAAGAAGCATGCTTCTTGATGTGCACTCTCCTGAGAAAACAGTGTGCCCTGGGCACTCACAACACATCTCCTTCTGTCACTCCAAAGTAATAGAACTTATTTTTGAAGAGTCATTCCTGCAGTGAACAGGACCAGAGAAATAGCTGAGTATGAAGAATGCTTCTTAACCTGCCATCCCCTGAGAAAATAGTTTTCTCTGGTAGCTGATCATACATCTCTTTCAGTCACTCCCTAGCTATATAAATTGTTTTTCAAGTCTCTTGCCTAAAGTCAACAGGACTAATAAAATAACGGAGGAAGAAGAACACTGCTAAGTTTGTTGAAACCAGGAAAATAATTTTCTCAAGACTCTGATCATGCATCTCCTTCTGCCACTCCCAGCTTTACAACTTGTGTTTGAAGTGTCTTCCCTCCAGTCAACAGGACGAGTGAAATAACTGATGAAGAAGCATGCCAGTCACTTTGCTCATTCCTGGGAAAACAGTATTTTATGGACAATGATCACACATCTCTTTCTGTCACTCCCATCTAGAAAATGTGTTTTAGAAGTGTCTTGCCTCCAGTCAACAGGACTATAGAAATAACTGAGGAAGAAGAGCACTTCTTAATCTGCTGTCTCCTGGGAAAACAGTTTGTCTCAGCACTGATCACACCTCTCTTTCAGTCACCCCAGCTATTTAACTTATTTTTGAGTTCTCTTGCCTCCAGTCAACAGGACGAGTGAAGCAACTTGAGGAAGAAGAATGTTACTTGATGTGATGTCTCTTTGGAAAACAGTTTTGTCTGGGAGTTGATCACACATCTCTTTCTATCACTCCCCAGCTACAGAACACGTTTTTGAAGTCTGCTGAATCCAGTCAGCAGGAACAGAGAAATATCTGAGGAAGAAGAACTCTACTTGATGTGCTCTCTCTCCTGCAACAACAGTTTGCTCTGGACCTTGATCACACATCTCTTTCTCTCACTACCCAGCTATAGAACATGGTTTTGAAGTCTCTTTCCTTCGGTAAAAAGGACCAGTGAAATAACTGAGGAAGAAGTACACTATTAAGTTTGCATAGTCCTGGAAAAATGTTTTTTTCTGCACACTGATCACACATATCTTTCTGCCACTCCACAGCTATGGAATGTGTTTTTGCAGTCTCTTGCCTCCTGTCAACAGGGCCAGAGAAATAACAGAATAAGAAAAGCACTATTTGATGTGCTCTCTCCTTGGAAAATAGTGTGCTGTGGTTGCTGAACACACATCTCTTTTTGTCACTCCCAAGCTACAGAACTTCATTTTGAAGTTCTCTTACCTCCTGCCAGCAGGACCAGTGAAATAACTGAAGAAGAAGAATGCTACTTAGTCTGCTCTCTGCTCGGAAGTGAGTGAACTCTGGGTGATGATCACACTTCTCTTTCTGTCACTATTCAGCTTTAGAAATTATTTTTGAAGTCTCCTGCCTCCAGTCAACAGCACCAGAGAAATAACTGATGAAGAAGGTTGCTACATGATGTGCTCTCTCCTGGCAAAACAATGTGATCTGGGTGCTAATCACATATCTCTCTATATCACTCCCCTGTTAAAGAATGCATTTTTGAAGTGTCTTGCCTCAAGTCAAAAGCACCAGTGAAATAACTGAGGAAGAAGAATCTTACTTTATGTACACTTTCTTAGGAAAACAGTGTGCCCTGGGGACAGGCAACACATCTCTATCTGTCACTCTCAGCAGTAGAATGTCTTTTTGAAGTATTGTTTGCCTCTAATCAATGGCACCAGAGGAAAAAAAAGAATGCTTCTTACTCTGCTTTCCCCCGGGAAAACAGTTTGCTCTGGGTGCTGAGCACACATTTCTTTCTGTCACTCCCCAGCTTTAGAATGTGTTTTTGAAGTCTCTTGTCTCCAGTCAACAGGACCACAGAAGTAACTGACGTAGAAGAACTCTTCTCAATCCTCTTTCCAGTGAAAACAGTGTGCACTGGGCGTATTCATACATCCCTTCTGTCACCCCAGCTATAGAACAACATTTTGAAGTTCTCTTGCCTCCAGTCTACAGAACCAGTGAAATAACTGAGGAAGAAGAATGCTGCTTGATGTGCTCTCTCCTAAGAAACCGATGTTCCATTTTCACAGATCACACATCTCTCTGTGTTACTCTCAGCAATAGAATGTCTTTTTAAGTCTCTTGCCTCCAGTCAACAGGACCAGAGAAATAACAGAGGAAGAAAAATGCTATTTGATGTGCTCTCTGCTGGGGATACAGTGTGCTCTGGTTGCTGATCACACATCTCTTTTGGTCACCCAAAGCTATACAACATCATTTTGAAGTTCTTTTACCTTCTGCCAGCAGGACCAGTGAAAGAACTGAGGAAGAAGAATCCTACTTCATCTGCTCACGCCTATGAAATAGTGTGCTCTGGGCTGACAGCAGATCTCTTTCTCTCACTCCCCAGTTAAAGAACGCATTTTTGAAGTTTCTTCCTTCCAGTCAACAGCACCAGTGAAATAACTGAGGAAAAACTCTATTTAGTATGCTCTATCTTAGGAAAATAGTGTGCTTTGTGCACTAACCACACATCTCTGTCAGTCAGCTGCTATAGAATGTGTTTTTGAAGTCTCTTGCCTCCTGTCAACAGGACCAGTGAAATAACTGAGGAAGAAGAACATTATTTGATGTACTCTCTCCTGGGAAAAAAATCTGCTGTGTTTGCTGGTGACACATCTCTTTCTGTCACTCCTAAGCAATAGAATGTGTTTTTGAAGTGACATGACTCCAACCAACAGCACTAATGAAATAATTGAGGAAGAGGCATGCTACTTGATGTGCTGTCTCCTGGGAAAACAGGGTGCTTGGGCACTGACAACACATTTGTGTCTGTCACTCCGAAGCTATAGAACTAGTTTTTGAAGTCTTTTGCCTGCAGTCTACAGGACCAGTGAAATAACTGAACAAGAAGAATAGTACTTGATATGCTGTCTCCTGGGAAAATCGTGTGCACTGGGCACTGACAACAAATCTCTGTCTGTCGCTATTCACCTAAAGAATGTGTTTTTGAATTGTTTTGCCTCCAGTCAACAGGACAAGAGAAATAACTGAGGAAGAACGATACATGCTGTGCTCTCTCCTCGAGAAAACAGTATGCTCTTAGTGCAAATTATGCATTTCTTTCCGTTACTCCCAAGCTATGGAACATCATTTTGAAGTGTTTGCCTCCTGTCAACAGGACCAGAGAAATAACTGAAGAAGAAGAACTCTTCTCAATCTGATCTCTCCTGGGAAATCATTTTGCTCTGTGCACTGAGCACACATCTCTTTCTGTCATTCTCCAGTTATGGAATGTGTTTTTCAAGTGTCATGTCTCTAGTCAACAGGACCACAGAAGTTACTGAGGAAGAAGAACTCTATTGGATGTGCTCTCTCCTTGGAAAAAAAAGTATGCTCTGGGCACTGATGACATATCTCATTCTGTCACTCCCCAGCTATAGAACTGGCTTTTGAATTCTCTTGAATCAGGTCAATGGGAGCGAAGACATAACTCAGGAAGAAGAACATTACTTGATGTGCTCTCTCCTGGGAAAACAGTTCACTCTGGTAGCTGATCACACACCTCTTTCTGTCACACCCCAGCAATATAAAGTGTTTTTGAAGAGTTTTGCCTCAGTCAACAGGACCAGAGACATAATTGAACAAGTACTCTTCTCAATCAGCTCTCCCTTGGAAAACACTTTGATCTGGGCCCTGATCACACATCTTTCTGTCACTCCTGAGCTATAGAACATGTTTTTGAAGTTTCTTGCCTCCTGTGAACAGAACCTGTGAAGTACATTAGGAGGAATAAAGCTACTTGATGTGCTCTCTACTTTTAAAAAAGAGTGCTCTTGGCAATGATAACACATCTCTTTCTGTCAATCCCCAGCTATAGAACAAGTGTTTGAAGTGTCTTGAATCCTGTCTACGGGACCAGAGAAATAACTTAGGAGGATAGTTGAAACTTGATGTGCTCTCTCCTGGGAAATCAGTTTATTCTGTGCCCTGATCACACATCTTTTTCTGTCACTCGCCTGCTGTAGAATATGATTTTGAAGTCTCTTGCCTCCAGTCAACAGGTCCAGTGAAATAACTGAGGAAGAAGCATGCTTCTTGATGTGCACTCTCCTGAGAAAACAGTGTGCCATGAGCACTCACAACACATCTCCTTCTGTCACTCCAAAGTTATAGAACTTATTTTTGAAGAGTCATTCCTGCAGTGAACAGGACCAGAGAAATAGCTGAGTAAGAAGAACGCTTCTTAACCTGCTATCCCCTGAGAAAACAGTTTTCTCTGGTAGCTGATCACACATCTCTTTCAGTCACTCCCTAGCTATATAAATTGTTTTTCAAGTCTCTTGCCTAAAGTCAACAGGACTAATAAAATAACGGAGGAAGAAGAACACTGCTAAGATTGCTGAAACCAGGGAAAACCATTTTCTCAAGACTCTGATCATGCATCTCCTTCTGCCACTCCCCAGCTATACAACTTGTGCTTGAAGTGTCTTCCCTCCAGTCAACTGGATGAGTGAAATAACTGAGGAAGAAGCATGCCAGTCACTTTGCTCATTCCTGGGAAAACAGTATTTTATGGCAATGATCACACATCTCTGTGACTCCCATCTAGAAAATATGTTTTGAAGTGCCTTCCTCAGTCAACAGGACAATAGAAATAACTGAGGAAGAAGAGCACTTCTTAATCTGTTGTCTCCTGGGAAAACAGTTTGTCTCAGCGTTCATCACACCTCTCTTCAGTCACTCCCCAGCTATTTAACTTATTTTTGAGATCTCTTGCCTACAGTCAAGAGGACCAGTGAAGCAACTTGAGGAAGAAGAATGTTACTTGACGTGATCTCTCTTTGGAAAACAGTGTTGTCTGGGAGTTGATCACACATCTCTTTCTATCACTCCCCAGCTACAGAACACGTTTTTGAAGTCTGCTGAATCCAGTCAGCAGGAACAGAGAAATATCTGAGGAAGAAGAACTCTACTTGATGTGCTCTCTATCCTGCAAAAACAGTTTGCTCTGGACCTTGATCACACATCTCTTTCTCTCACTACCCAGCTATAGAACATGGTTTTGAAGTCTCTTTCCTCTGGTAAAAAGGACCAGTGAAATAACTGAGGAAGAAGTACACTATTAAGTTTGCATAGGCCTGGAAAAATGTTTTTTTCTGCACGCTGATCACGCATATCTTTCTGCCACTCCACAGCTACAGAATATGTTTTTGAAGTCTCTTGCCTCCTGTCAACAGGGCCAGAGAAATAACAGAATAAGAAAAGTACTATTTGATGTGCTCTCTCCTTGGAAAATAGTGTGCTGTGGTTGCTGAACACACATCTCTTTTTGTCACTCCCAAGCTACAGAACTTCATTTTGAAGTTCTCTTACCTCCTGCCAGCAGGACCAGTGAAATAACTGAAGAAGAAGAATGCTACTTAGTCTGCTCTCTCCTCGGAAGTGAGTGAACTCTGGGTGATGATTACACTTCTCTTTCTGTCACTATTCAGCTTTAGAAATTATTTTTGAAGTCTCCTGCCTCCAGTCAACATCACCAGAGAAATAACTGATGAAGAAGGTTGCTACATGATGTGCTCTCCTGGCAAAACAATGTGATCTGGGTGCTAATCATATCTCTCTATATCACTCCTGTTAAAGAATGCATTTTGAAGTGTCTTGCCTCAAGTCAAAAGCACCAGTGAAATAACTGAGGAAGAAGAATCTTTCTTTATGTACACTTTCTTAGGAAAACAGTGTGCCCTGGGACAGGCAACACATCTCTATCTGTCACTCTCAGCAGTAGAATGTCTTTTGAAGTATTGTTTGCCTCTAATCAATGGCACCAGAGGAAAAAAGAATGCTTACTCTGCTTTCCCGGGAAAACAGTTTGCTCTGGGTGCTGAGCACACATTTCTTTCTGTCACTCCCCAGCTTTAGAATGTGTTTTTGAAGTCTCTTGTCTCCAGTCAACAGGACCACAGAAGTAACTGACGTAGAAGAACTCTTCTCAATCTGCTCTTTCCAGTGAAAACATGTGCACTGGGCGCTATTCATACATCCCCTTCTGTCACCCCCAGCTATAGAACAACATTTTGAAGTTCTCTTGCCTCCAGTCTACAGAACCAGTGAAATAACTGAGGAAGAAGAATGCTGCTTGATGTGCTCTCCCTAAGAAACCGATGTTCCATTTTCACGGATCACACATCTCTCTGTGTTACTCTCAGCAATAGAATGTCTTTTTGAAGTCTCTTGCCTCAGTCATCAGGACCAGAGAAATAACAGAGGAAGAAAAATGCATTTGATGTGTCTCTGCTGGAAACAGTGTGCTCTGGTTGCTGATCACACATCTCTTGGGTCACCCAAAGCTATACAACATCATTTTGAAGTTCTTTTACCTTCTGCCAGCAGGACCAGTGAAAGAACTGAGGAAGAAGAATCCTACTTCATCTGCTCACGCCTATGAAATAGTGTGCTCTGGGCTGACAGCAGATCTCTTTCTCACTCCCCAGTTAAAGAACGCATTTTGAAGTTTCTTCCTTCCAGTCAACAGCACCAGTGAAATAACTGAGGAAAAACTCTATTTAGTATGCTCTATCTTAGGAAAATAGTGTGCTCTGTGCACTAACACACATCTCTGTCAGTCAGCTGCTATAGAATGTGTTTTGAAGTCTCTTGCCTCCTGTCAACAGGACCAGTGAAATAACTGAGGAAGAAGAACATTATTTGATGTACTCTCTCCTGGGAAAAAAATCTGCTGTGTTTGCTGGTGACACATCTCTTTCTGTCACTCCTAAGCAATAGAATGTGTTTTTGGAGTGACATGACTCCAACCAACAGCACTAATGAAATAATTGAGGAAGAGGCATGCTACTTGATGTGCTGTCTCCTGGGAAAACAGAGTCCTTGGGCACTGACAACACATTTCTGTCTGTCACTCTGAAGCTATAGAACTAGTTTTTGAAGTCTTTTGCCTGCAGTCTACAGGACCAGTGAAATAACTGAACAAGAAGAATAGTACTTGATATGCTGTCTCCTGGGAAAATCGTGTGCACTGGGCACTGACAACAAATCTCTGTCTGTCGCTATTCACCTAAAGAATGTGTTTTGAATTGTTTTGCCTCCAGTCAACAGGACAAGAGAAATAACTGAGGAAGAAGATACATGCTTGCTCTCTCTAAGAAAGCAGTGTGCTCTTGGTACAAATTATGCATTTCTTTCCGTTACTCCCAAGCTATGGAACGTCATTTTGAAGTGTTTTGCCTCCTGTCAACAGGACCAGAGAAATAACTGAAGAAGAAGAACTCTTCTCAATCGATCTCTCCTGGGAAATCATTTTGCTCTGTGCACTGAGCACACATCTCTTTCTGTCATTCTCCAGTTATGGAATGTGTTTTCAAGTGTCATGTCTCTAGTCAACAGGACCACAGAAGTTACTGAGGAAGAAGAACTCTATTGGATGTGCTCTCTCCTTGGAAAAAAGTATGCTCTGGGCACTGATGACATATCTCATTCTGTCACTCCCCAGCTATAGAACTGGCTTTTGAATTCTCTTGAATCAGGTCAACGGGAGTGAAGACATAACTCAGGAAGAAGAACATTACTTGATGTGCTCTCTCCTGGGAAAACAGTTCACTCTGGTAGCTGATCACACACCTCTTTCTGTCACTCCCCAGCAATATAAAGTGTTTTTTGAAGAGTTTTGCCTCCAGTCAACAGGACCAGAGACATAATTGAACAAGTACTCTTCTCAATCAGCTCTCCCCTTGGAAAACACTTTGATCTGGGCACTGATCACACATCTCTTTCTGTCACTCCTGAGCTATAGAACATGTTTTTGAAGTTTCTTGCCTCCTGTGAACAGAACCTGTGAAGTACATTAGGAGGAATAAAGCTACTTGATGTGCTCTCTCCTTTTAAAAGAGTGCTCTTGGCAATGATAAACATCTCTTTCTGTCAATCCCAGCTATAGAACAAGTGTTTGAAGTGTCTTGAATCCTGTCTAAGGACCAGAGAAATAACTTAGGAGGATAGGTGAAACTTGATGTGCTCTCCTGGAAATCAGTTTATTCTGTGCCCTGATCACACATCTTTTCTGTCACTCCCTGCTGTAGAATATGATTTTGAAGTCTCTGCCTCCAGTCAACAGGTCCAGTGAAATAACTGAGGAAGAAGCATGCTTCTTGATGTGCACCTCCTGAGAAAACAGTGTGCCATGGGCACTCACAACACATCTCCTTCTGTCACTCCAAAGTTATAGAACTTATTTTTGAAGAGTCATTCTGCAGTGAACAGGAATAGAGAAATAACTGAGTAAGAAGAACGCTTCAACCTGCTATCCCCTGAGAAAACAGTTTTCTCTGGTAGCTGATCACACATCTCTTTCAGTCACTCCTAGCTATATAAATTGTTTTTCAAGTCTCTTGCCTAAAGTCAACAGGACTAATAAAATAACGGAGGAAGAAGAACACTGCTAAGTTTGTGAAACCAGGGAAAACCATTTTCTCAAGACTCTGATCATGCATCTCCTTCTGCCACTCCCCAGCTATACAACTTGTGCTTGAAGTGTCTTCCCTCCAGTCAACTGGATGAGTGAAATAACTGAGGAAGAAGCATGCCAGTCACTTTGCTCATTCCTGGGAAAACAGTATTTTATGGGCAATGATCACACATCTCTGTCACTCCCATCTAGAAAATGTGTTTTAGAAGTGTCTTGCCTCCAGTCAACAGGACAATAGAAATAACTGAGGAAGAAGTGCACTTCTTAATCTGTTGTCTCCTGGGAAAACAGTTTGTCTCAGCGTTCATCACACCTCTCTTTCAGTCACTCCCCAGCTATTTAACTTATTTTTGAGATCTCTTGCCTCCAGTCAAGAGGACCAGTGAAGCAACTTGAGGAAGAAGAATGTTACTTGATGTGATCTCTCTTTGGAAAACAGTGTTGTCTGGGAGTTGATCACACATCTCTTTCTATCACTCCCCAGCTACAGAACACGTTTTGAAGTCTGCTGACAGTCAGCAGGGAACAGAGAAATATCTGAGGAAGAAGAACTCTACTTGATGTGCTCTCTCTCCTGCAATAACAGTTTGCTCTGGACCTTGATCACACATCTCTTTCTCTCACTACCAGCTATAGAACATGGTTTTGAAGTCTCTTTCCTCTGGTAAAAGGACCAGTGAAATAACTGAGGAAGAAGTACACTATTAAGTTTGCATAGTCCTGGAAAATGTTTTTCTGCCGCTGTGAAGTGTACGTCTTGCTTCTCAACCAACAGGACCATAGAATTATCTGACAAAGAAGGGCACTACTTGATCTGCTCTTATCTTGGGAAAACAGATTGCTGTCAGTGGTGATAGCACATGTCATTCTGTAACTCCTGAGCAAGACGTTGTGTGAGTAAAGCCTCTTGCCTCCAATAAATATGACAATAGAATTAATAGAGGAAGAGCAGTGCTAATTGATCTGTTTCTATCCTGGCAAAAGCAATTTCATGCAGGCTCTGATCATACATCTCTTTCTGTCACTACAGAGCTACAGAATGTGTGTGTGAAGTCTCTGCCTCCAACTAACAGGACAATAGAATCAACTGAGGAAGAAGCGGTACTTGATCCTGCTGTCTCCTGGAAACAGTTAACTGCAGACACTGATCAGACATCTCTTTCTCTCACTCCCAAGCTAGAGAAAGTGTCTGTGAAGTCTCTTGCATCCAGCCAACAGGACCATAGAATGAACTGAGGAAGATGAGTGCAACTTGGTCTGCCCTCTCCTGGGAAACCAGTTTGCGGTTTGTGCTGATCTCACATCTCTTCCTGTCACTCCTGAGCTAGAGAATGTGTGTGTGAAGTCTCTTGACTCAAGCAAACAGGACTATTGAATTAACTGATGAAGAAGAGCACTTCTTGATCTGCTCTCTTGGGAAAACAGTTTGCTGCATGCACTGTTCATACATCTCTTTCTGTCACTTCTGAGCTAGAGAATGTGTGTCGAAGTCTCTTGCCTCGAACCAACTTGACCATAGAATTAACTGAGGTAGAAGAACCCTACTTGATCTGCTCTCTCCTGGGAAAACAGTTTGCTGTGGGGGCTTATCACAAATCTCTTTCTGTCACACCTGAGTTAGAGAATGTGTGTGTGAAATCTATTGCCTTCAAAAAACAGGGTGATAGAATTAACTAAGTAAAAGAGCACAACTTGATCTACTCTCTCCTAGGAAAACAGTTTGCTGTGGGCACTGATTGTGAATATCTTTCTGTCACTCTTGAGCTTGGGAATGTGTGTGCAGAGTCTTGCCTCCAACCAACATGATCATACTATTAACTGAGGAAGAAGAGCTCTTCTTGATCTTCTCTTTCCTGGAAAAACAGTTTGCTGAGGGTGCTGATTGCATATCTCTTTCTGTCACTCCTGAGCTAGAGAATGTGTGTGTGCAGACTCTTGCCTCCAGTTCACAGGACCAGAGAAACAACTATGGAAGAAGAATGCTGTTTCATGTGTTCTTTCCTGAGAAAACAATGTGCTCAGGGTGCAAATCACAAATCTCTTTCTGTCACTACACAGCTATAGAATGTGTTTTTGAAGTCACTTGCCTTTAGTCTACAGGACCAGAGAAATTTATGAGGAAAAACAATGCTTCTTATTCTGCTCTCCCCTGGGAAAACAATTTGCTCTGGGTGCTGATCACACATCTCTGCCACTTCCCAGGTATAGAATGTCTTTTGAAGACTCTTGCCTCCAGTCAACAGGAACCATTGAAATAACTATGGAAGAAGAACACTGTTTGATGTGCTCTCTCCTGGGAATGCAGTGTACTCTTGGTGCTGCTCACACATATTTTTGTGTCACTACCCAGCTATGGAACATGTTTTTCAAGTCTCTTGCCTCCAGTCAACAGGAGCAGAAAAATAACTGTGGAAAAAGAATGCTACTTGATATGCTCTCTCCTGGGAAAGCAGTTTGCTCTGAGCACTGATCACACATCTCTTATTGACACCCCCAAGCTTGAGAATGTGTTTTGGAAGTGTCTTGCCTCTAGTCAACTAGACCGTAGAAATAACTGAGGAAGAAGATCTCTTTTTAACCTGCTATCCCCTGGGAAAACAGTTTTCTCTGCACACTAATCACACATCTCTTTCTGCAACTCCCAGCTATGGAATGTGTTTTTAATTCTCTTGCCTCCGGTCAACAGGACCAGTGAAATAACTGAGGAAGAAGAATGATACTTATTCTGCTTTCTCCTGGGAAAAGAGTGTGCTCTGGGGGATGATCACACATATCTTTCTGTCACTCTCTAGCTATAGAATGTTTTTCTGAAGTCTCTTGTCTCCAGTCAACTGAACCAGTGAAATAACTCAGGAAGAGTAACACTGCTTGATGTGCTCTGTCCTGGGAAAACAGTATGCTCTGGGCACTGATCACACTTCACTTTCTCTCAATTCTACAGATACATAATGTTTTTTTGAAGTCTAGATACATAGACAGTGTCAGCAGACAAGGGCCTATGGCCCACTCAGTCTGCCCATTTGAGCTTGTAAGTTCAGTTTATGTTTTCCTAGAAGTCTGTTGCCCCTTACCCCTGACCTCCAGAATTCCTTTAAATCTATCCCATGCATTCTTAAATCCTGTGATTGTTTCTGCCCCCACCACTTCCTCTGGCAGGGTGTTCCACTTGTCCACCACCCGTTCTGTAAAGAAATTCTTCCTCACGTTTCCTCTGAATAGTCCTCTCTCCAATTTCATCCCATGACCTCTAGTCCTGGAACATCTTTTTCACTTAAAAATAGTGTATTCCTACACCTTGTTCCTCCCTGTAAGATACTTGTATGTCTCTATCATATCCCCTCTCTCCCTCCTCTCCTCCAGGGAGTACATGTTCAGTTCCTTCAACCTGTCCTCATAGGACTTGTGATGCAATCCATGCACCATCTTTGTTGCCCTCCTCTAACCTTCTCTACCCTGTCTATGTCTTTACATAGGTAAGGTCTCCAGAACTGTACAATGTACTCCAGGTGGGGCCTCACTAGTGTCTTGTATAGTGGAATTATGACCTCTTTTTCCTGCTGGTGATGCCCTGCCTATGCATCCCAGCATCCTATTTGCTTTACCTGCTGCCTTGTCACACTGTTTCCCACCTTGAGCTCATCAGAGATGATAACCCAAGATCCCTTTCCTGCTTGGTGCATGCTATATCCTCACCCCCAACTGATAAATTGTGCCAGGATTTTTGTGCCCCATATGCATTATCTTGCACTTTGCACTGAATTTCAACTGCCAAACCCCTGACCATTCTTCAAGTTTCTGCAGGTCCCTTCTCATTCTGTCTACACCCTCTGGTGTGTCTACTCTGTTACAGAGCTTTGTGTCATCAGTGAACAGTGAAATTTTGCTTTCTAGGTCCCGGCAATGCTCACTGATGAAGATGTTGAATAGGATCGGTCCCAGCACTGATCCCTGTGGTACCCCACTGGTCACTCTTCCCTCTGTGGAGTGACAGCCATTTACCACCACCCTCTGTGTCCTGCCACCCAGCCAGTCAGCCTCAAGTCATCAGAACCCAAGAAATACCGGAGCAGGAATTAGAACAATACTTGATGTGTTCTCTCCTGGGAAAAGAGTGTGCTCTGGGTGGTGAGCACACATCTTTCAGTCACTCTCCAGTTATGGAATGTGTTTTTGATGTGTCATGCCTGCAGTCAACAGGACCACAGAAGTAACTGAGAAAGAAGAACGCTACTTGAGCTGCTTTCCTCGAAAACAGTGTGCTCTGGGTGATGATCACACATCTCTTTCTGTCACTCCCCAGCTATAGAATGTTATTTTGAAGTTCTCTTGCCTCCAGTCTACATAACCAGTGAAATATCTGAGGAAGAAGAATGCTGCTTAATGTGCTCTCTCCTAAAGAAAGCAGTTTGCTATTAGGGCTGATCACACATCTCTTTCTGTCACTCCCCAGCTATACAGTAGCACATATTTTTGAAGTCTCTTGCCTCAGTCAACATAACTAGCAATATAACTGAGAAAGAAGAATGCTACTTGATGTGCTCTCCTCTTAAAACAGTGTGCTCTGGGTGCTTATCACACATCTCTTTCTGTCTCTTCCCAGCCATAGAATGTGTTTTTAAAGTCTCTCAAGTCCAGTCATCAGGACCAGAAAATAACTGAGGAAGAAGAATGGCACTTGATGTGCTCTCTCTTGGGAAAACAGTGTGCTCTGGTTGCTGATCACACTACTCTTTCTGTCACCCTCCAGCTATAGAATGTCATTTTGAAGTTCTCTTGCCTCTTGTCAACAGGACCTGGGAAATAACTGAGGAAGAAGAACTCTACTTGATACACTCAGTCATGGGAAAACAGTGTTCTCTGGGAAATGACAATAGATCTCTTGCTGTCATTCACCAGCTAAAGAACATGTTTTTTGAAGTGTCTTACCTCCAATCATCTGCACCAGTGAAATAACCGAGGAAGAAGAACTCTACTTAGTCTGCTCGCTTCTGGAAAAAGTGTGCTCTGGTGATCATCACACATCTCTTTCCATCACTCCTCAGCTTTAGAAAGTGTTTTTGAAGTCTCTTTCCTCCAGCCAACAGGACCAGAGAAATAATGATGAGAAGTATGCTACTTGATGTGATCTTTCCTGGGAAAACAGTTTGCTCTGGGCACTGATAACACATCTCTTTTGTCTCTCCCCAGGTATAGAATCAGTTTTTGAAGTCTCTTGCCTCCAGTCAACAGGATCAGAGAAATAACTGAGGAAGAAGAATGTTACTTGATGTGCTCTCTAATGGGAAAACAGTGTGCTATGGGCATGCTTGCACATCTGTTTCTGTCACTCCCCAGCTATACAACATGTTTTGTAGTGTCTTGTGACCAGTCAACATGACCAGAGAAATAACCAGGAAAAAGAACGCTATTGATGTGCTCTGTCCTGGGAAAACAGCTTGCTCAGACCTTGATCTCACATCTCTTTCTCTCAATCACCTGCTATAGAATGTGTTTTTGAAGTCTCTTGACTCCAGTCAACAGGACCAGAGAAAGAACTGAAGAAGAACTGTATGTGATCTGCTCCATCCTGGGAAAACAGTGTGCTCTGGGTGCTAATCACACATCTCTTTCTGTCACTGCCCAGCTGTAGAACATCACTTTGATGTTCTCTTGCTTTCTATCAACAGGATCAGTGAAGTAACTGAATAAGAAGAACGATATCTGATGTGCTCACTTCTGGAAAACACTGCTCTGGGTGCTGACAACAGATCTCTTTCTGCCACTCCACAGCTATCGAACATGTTTATGAAGTCTATTGAATCCAGTCAATGGGACAAGAGAAATAACTGTGGAAGAAGAACAATATTTGCTGTCCTCTCTCCTGGGAAATAGTTTACTCTGGGCCCAGATCACACATCTCTTTCTGTCATTCCCCAGCTTTAGAACACGTTTTTCAAGTCTCTTGCCTCCAGTCAACAGGACTAGTGAAATAACTGAGGAAGAAGAATGCTGCTAAATTTGCTTTCTCCTGGGAAAAGAGTTTTCTCTTGGCACTAATCACTTATCTCTTTCTGCCACTCCCCAGCTATGAACATGTTTTTGAAGTCTCTTGCCTCCAGTCAAGAAGATCAGAGAAAAACTGAGAAAGAAGAAAGCTATTTGATGTGCTCTCTCCTGGGAAAACAGTGTGTGATCTGGGCGCTGATCTACACCTCTTTCTGTCAGTCCTAGCTACAAAACATGTTTTGAAGTGCTTTGACTCAGCCTATAGGATAAGTGAAATAACTGAGGAAGAAGAACACTACTTAGTTTGGGTTCTCCTGGGAAACAATTTTCTCTGGGCACTGATCACACAGTTTTCTGTCACTCCCCAGTTATAGAACGTGTTTCAGAAGTGTCTTGCCTCCAGTCAACAGGACCAGTAAAATAACGGAGGAAGAAGAATGCTACTTAGTCTGCTTTCTCCTGGGAAAACAGTGCACTCTGGGCACTGATCACACATTTCTTTCTGTCACTCCCCAGACATAAAATGTGTTTTTGAAGTCTCTTGCCTCCGGTCAACAGGACCATTGAAATAACAGGAAGAAAACTGCTGCTTGATGTACTCTCTTCTGGGAAAGCAGTTTGCTCTTGGCGCTGACTACACATCTCTTTCTGTGACTCCCCAGCTGTAGAATGTGTTTTCAAAGTCTCTTTCCTCCAGTTAACAGGACCAGAGAAATAATTGAGGAAGTATGATATTTATATGTTGCTCCTGGAGAAAACAGTGTCTCTGGACACTGTTCACATACTCTTTCTCTCACTCCCCTGCTATAGAACTTGTGTTTGAAGTCTCTTGCCTAAAGTTAACAGGACCAGAGAAATAATTGAGGAAGAAGAATGTTTCTTGATGTGCTTCTTCCTGGGAAAACAGTTTGCTCAGGGCACTGGTCATTCATCTCTTTCTCTCAATCCCCAGCTATAGAACAGATTTTTGAAGACTCTTGCCTCCAGTCAACAATACCACTGAATTTCTGAGGAAGAAGAATGCTTCTTGATGTATTCTCTCCTGGGAAAACTGTTTGCTCAGGGCACTGATCACAGATCTCTTTCTGTCACTCCCCAGCTGTAGAACATGTTTTTGAAGTGTCTTGCCTCCAGTCAACAGGACCAGTGAAATAAACAAGGAAGAATATCACTATTTGATGTGCTCTCTCCTGGGAAAACAGTGTGCTCTGGCACTGATCACCCATCTCTTTCTGTCACTCCTCAGCTATGGATTGTGCTTTTGAAGTCTCTTGCCTCCAGTCAGCAGATCCAGAGAAATAACTGATGAAGAAGAATGCTTGTTGATGTGCACTCTCCTGAGAAAACAGTGTGTTGTGGGAGCTGACAAAGAACTCTTTCTATCACTCCCCACTGAAAGAACAAGTTTTTGACGTCTCTTGCCTTCAGTCAACAGTACCAGAGAAATAACTGAGGAAGTAGAACGCTACTTGATGTGCTCTATCCTGGGAAAACAGTGTGCACTTTCTGCAGATTACACATCTCTTTCTGTCACTCCCCAGCTAAAGTATGTGTTTTTGAAGTGTCTTGCTCCAGTCAACAATACCAGAGAAATAACTGAGGAAGAAGAACATTTCTTAATCTGCTCTCCCCCTGGGAAAACAGTTTGTTCATGGCACTGAGCATACATCTCTTTCTGTTACTACCCAGCTATACAAGGTGTTTTTAAGTCTCTTGCCTCCAGTAAATAGAACCAGAGTCGTATATGAGGAAGAATAACTCTATTTGATGTGCTCTCTCCTTGGAAAAAAGTGTGCTCTGGGCACTGATCACACTTCTCTTTCTGACACTCCCCAGCTATAGAAAATGTTTATGAAGTCTCTTAAACCCAGTCAATGGGACCACAGAAATAACTGTGGAAGAAGGACCATACTTGATGTGCTGTCTCCTGGGGAAAATAGTTTACTCTGGGCCCTGATCACGTGTCTCTTTCTGTCACTTCCCAGCTATAGAATGTTTTTTTGAAGTCTCTTGCCTCTGGTCAACAGCACCAGTGAAATAATAGAGGAAGAAGAAAGCTGCTAAGTTTGCTTTCTCCTGAGAAAACAGTTTTCTCTGGGTGCTGATCAAATATCTCTTTCAGCCACCTCCCAGGTGCAGAATGTGTTTCGGTAGTTTCTTGCCTTCAGTCAAGAGGACCAGTGAAATAACTGAGGAACAAAAATGCTACTTAGTCTGCTCTCTCCTTGGAAAAGAATCTGCTCTGGGTGATGACCACACATCTCTTTCTGTCACTCTCAAGCTTTAGAACTTTTTTGAAGTCTCTTGCCTCCAGTCAACAGAACCAGAGAAGTAACCGAAGAAGAAGAAGAATGCTACTTCATGTGCTCTCTCCTGGGAAAGCAGTTTTCTCCAGGCACTGTTCTCACATCCCTTTCTGTCCCTCACCAACTATAGAACATGTTTTTGAAGCCTCTTACCACCACTCAGCAGCACCAGTGAAATAACTGAAGAAGAAGAATGTTAGTAGATGTGATCTCTCCTGGGAAAACATTATGCTCTTGGCACTAGTCACACATCTGTCCCTGTCACTCCTCAGCTAAAGAATGTGTTTTTGAAGTTCTCTTGCCTCCAGTCTACAGAACCTGTGAAATAACTCAGGAAGGAGAACACTATTTGATGTGCTGTCTCCTGGGAAAACAGTTTGTTGAGGGCACTTTTCACACATCTCTTTCTGTCACTCCCCAGCTATAGAAAGTGTTCTTGAAATCTCTTGAGCCCAGTCAACAGGACCAAGGAAATAAGTGAGGAAGAAGAATAGTACTCGATGTGCTCTCCAATGGGAAAACAGTGTGCTCTGTTTGCTGATCACACATCTCTTTCTTTCACTTCCAAGCTATAGAACATCATTTTGAAGTTCTGTTGCCTCCTATCAAGAGGACTTTTTGAAATAACCGAGGAAGAAGAACACTTCTTGAGGTGCTCACTCTTGGGAAAACAGTGTGCTCTGGGCACTGACAGCAGATCTCTTTCTGTCACTCGCCAGTTAAAGAATGTGTTTTTGAAGTGCCTTGCTTCCAGTTAACAGCACTAGTGAAATAAATGAGGAAGAAGAACTCTACTTAGTCTGCTCTCTGCTGGTAAAATACCATGTTCTGGGCACTGAACACAAATCTCTTTCTCTCAGTCCCCTGCTATAGAATGTGTTTATGAAGTCACTTTCATGTCAACAGGACCAATAAAATAACTAAGGATAAAGAATGCTACTTGATGTGCTCTCTTCTGGGAAAACAATTTGCTCTGGGCACTGATGACACATCTCTGTCTGTCTCACGCCAGCTTTAGAACATGTTTTTGAAGTCTCTTACCTCCGTTCAATAGGACCAGTGAAATAACTGAGGAAGAAGAACAGTACTTAATGTGCTCTTTCCTTGGAAAACAGTTTGCTCTGGGAGCTGATCACACATCTCTTTCTATCACTTCCCTTCAATACAACTTGTGTTTGAAGTGTCTTGCCTGAAGTCAATAGAATCAGAGAAAAAACTGAGGAAGAAGAACGTTTCTTGATGTGCTTCTTCCTGGGAAAACAGTTTGCACAGGGTGCTGATCACTCATCTCTTTCTGTCAATCCCCAGCTATAGAACATGTTTTTGTAGACTGTTGCCACCAGTCAACAGGACCACTGAATATCTGAGGAAGAAGAACGCTTCTTGATATAATCTCTCCTGGGAAAACTGCTCACAGCACTGATCACACATCTCTTTCTGTCACTCCCAGCAGTAGAACATGTTTTTGAAGTCTTTGAGTCCAGTCACCAGGACCAGTAGAATAAGCAAGGAAGAAGACCGCTACTGGATGTGATCTCTCATGGGAAAACAGTGTGCTCTAGGCGCTGCTCCCACATCTCTTTCTGTCACTCCCCAGCAAAACAATATGTTTTTGAAGTGTCTTGTGACCAGTCAACAGGATCAGAGAAATAACCGAGGAAGAAGAACTCAACTGATGTGCTCTGTTCTGGGAAAACAGCTTGCTGAGGCCCTGATCACACATCTCTTTCTGTCAATCACCTGCTATTGAATGTGTTTCTGAGGTCTCTTGATTCCAATTAACAGAACCAGAGAAATAACTGAAGAAGAACGCTACTTGATCTGCTCCCTCCTGGGAAAACAGTGTACTCTGGTGCTGATCACACATCTCTTTGTGTCACTGCCCAGCAATAGAACATCATTTTGATGTTCTCTTGCCTCCTGTCAAAAGAATCAGTGACTTAATTAAGGAAAAAGAATGATACTTGATGTGCTCACTCTTGGGAAAGCAGTGTGCTCTGGGTGCTGACAACAGTTCTCTTTCTGTCACTCCCCAGCTATAGAATGTGTTTTTGAAGTCTCTTGTCTCAAGTCAAGAAGACCAGAGAAAAATCTGAGAAAGAAGAAAGCTGTTTGATGTGCTCTCTCCTGGGAAAACAGTGTGTGATCTAGATACTGTTCACACATCTCTTTCTGTCAATTCCAGCTACAAAACATGTTTTTGAAGTGTTTTGACTCAGCCAATAGGACCAGTGAAACAACTGAGGAAGAAAGAACACTACTTAGTTTGGTTTCTCCTGAGAAAACATTTTCTCTGGGCACTGACCACACATAATTTTCTGTCACTCCCCAGTTATAGAACATGTTTCAGAAGTGTCTTGCCTCCAGTTAACAGGTCCAGAGAAATAACTGAGGAAGAACGATATTTATGTGCTGACTCCTGGGAAAACAGTGTGCTCTGGAAGCTGATCACACATCATTCTTTCACTCCTCTGCTATATAACTTGTGTTTGAAGTCTCTTGCCTAAAGTCAAAAGGACCAGAAAAAATAACTGAGGAAGAAGAACGTTTCTTGATGTGCTTCTTCCTGGGAAGACAGTTTGCACAGGGCACTGGTCATTCATCACTTTCTCACAATCCCCAGCAATAGAACATATTTTTGAAGACTCTTGTCCCCAGTTAACAATACCACTGAATTCCTGAGGAAGAAGAATGCTTCTTGATGTATTCTTTCCTGGGAAAACTGTTTGCTTAGGGCACTGATCACAGATCTCTTTCTGTCACTCCCCAGCTGTAGAACATGTTTTTGAATTCTCTTGCCTCCAGTCAACAGAACCAGTGAAAAAAACAAGGAAGAATATTACTATTTGATGTGCTCTCTCCTGGGAAAACAGTGTGCTCTGGCACTGATCACACATCTCTTTCTGTCACTCCCGAGCTATGGATTGTGCTTTTGAAGTCTCTTGCCTCCAGTCAGCAGGTCCAGAGAAATAACTGATGAAGAAGAACGCTTGTTGATGTGCACTCTCCTGAGAAAACAGTGTGTTGTGGAGCTGACAAAGATCTCTTTCTGTCACTACCCACTGAAAGAACAAGTTTTTGAAGTGTCTTGCCTTCAGTCAACAGTACCAGAGAAATAACTGAGGAAGTAGAATGCTACTTGATGTGCTCTCTCCTGGGAAAACAGTGTGCACTTTCTGCAGATTACACATCTCTTTCTGTCAATCCCCAGCTAAAGTATGTGTTTTTGAAGTGTCTTGCTCCAGTCAACAATACCAGAGAAATAACTGAGGAAGAAGAACATTTCTTAATCTGCTCTCCCCTGGGAAAACAGTTTGTTCTTGGCACAGAGCATACATCTGTTTCTGTCACTACCCAGCTATACAAGGTCTTTTTGAAGTCTCTTGCCTCCAGTAAATAGAACCAGTGTCGTATATGTGGAAGAAGAACTCTATTTGATGTGCTCTCTCCTTGGAAAAAAGTGTGCTCTGGGCACTGATTTCACTTCTCTTTCTGACACTCCCCAGCTATAGAAAATGTTTATGAAGTCTCTTAAACCCAGTCAATGGGACCACAGAAATAACTGTGGAAGAAGGAGTGTACTTGATGTGCTGTCTCCTGGGAAAATAGTTTACTCTGGGCCCTGATCACATGTCTCATTCTGTCACTCCCAGCTATAGAACGTGTTTTTGATGTCTCTTGCCTTCGGTCAACAGCACCAGTGAAATAATAGAGAAAGAAGAAAGCTGCTAAGTTTGCTTTCTCCTGAGAAAACAGTTTTCTCTGGGTGCTCATCAAATATCTCTTTTTGCCACCTCCCAGATGCAGAATGTGTTTCTGTAGTTTCTTGCCTTCAGTCAAGAGGACCAGTGAAATAACTGAGGAACAAAAATGCTACTTAGTCTGCTCTCTCCTTGAAAATAATCTGCTCTAGGCGATGACACACATCTCTTTCTGTCACTCCCAAGCTTTAGAACTTTTGAAGTCTCTTGCCTCCAGTCAACAGAACCAGAGTAATAACCAAGAAGAAGAATGCTACTTCATGTGCTCTCTCCTGAAAAGAAGCTTTCTCCGGCACTGTTCTCACATCTCTTTCTGTCCCTCACCAACCATGGAACATGTTTTGAAGCCTCTTACCACCACTCAGCAGCACCAGTGAAATAACTGAGGAAGAAGAATGTTACTAGATGTGATCTCTCCTGGGAAAACATTATGCTCTTGGCACTAGTCACACATCTGTCCCTGTCACTCCTCAGCTAAAGAATGTGTTTTGAAGTTATCTTGCCCAGTCTACAGAACCTGTGAAATAACTCAGGAAGGAGAACACTATTTGATGTGCTGTCTCCTGGGAAAACAGTTTGTTCAGGGCACTTTTCACACATCTCTTTCTGTCTCTCCCCAGCTATAGAAAGTGTTCTTGAAGTCTCTTGAACCCAGTCAACAGGACCAAGGAAATAAGTGAGGAAGAAGAATAGTACTTGATGTGCTCTCCAATGGGAAAACAGTGTGCTCTGGTTGCTGATTACACATCTCTTTCTGTCACTTCCAAGCTATAGAACATCATTTTGAAGTTCTGTTGCCTCCTATCAACAGGACTTTTTGAAATAACTGAGGAAGAAGAACACTTCTTGAGGTGCTCACTCTTGGGAAAACAGTGTGCTCTGGGCACTGACAGCAGATCTCTTTCTGTCACTCACCAGTTAAAGAATGTGTTTTTGAAGTGTCTTGCTTCCAGTTAACAGCACTAGTGAAATAAATGAGGAAGAAGAACTCTACTTAGTCTGCTCTGTGCTGGGAAAATACCATGTTCTGGGCACTGAACACACATCTCTTTCTCTCAGTTCCCTTCTATAGAATGTGTTTTTGAAGACATAGACACGTGTTTCGTCCTACCAGGACTCATCAGTATGCCTCGTCTGTTTGACACCCCAGGGGAATGGACCAGCTACCCCTACGGCAGTAGGCCTGGGATATATTGTGGTGAACCCATTAAAATAAAAAACCATTTAAAAGACAAAGAACCTCTGTGCGTAAACACTGAGGCAAGGGTTACCCCAAAGGGCATTTGGCTGGGAAGCCAAGTTTCAATAAAATACAAAATCACACATGCCCCCACAATGCAAAGCATCATGGGCTGCATATGCAAATCACCACAGAATGTTATGCTGGTCCAACTTTAAGCAAAATTGCATGGTGCCGAAAGGCCTCTCACACAGTTTGCAAAGGGTGCTAACAGAAGACATAGACACGTGTTTCATCCTACCAGGACTCATCAGTATGCCTCGTCTGTTTGACACCCCAGTGGAATGGACCAGCTACCCCTACAGCAGTAGGCCTGGGATATATTGTGGTGAACCCATTAAAATAAAAAACCATTTAAAAGACAAAGAACCTCTGTGCGTAAACACTGAGGCAAGGGTTACCCCAAAGGGCATTTGGCTGGAAGCCAAGTTTCAAGAAATACAAAATCACACATGCCCCCACAATGCAAAGCATCATGGGCTGCATATGCAAATCACCACAGAATGTTATGCTGGTCCAACTTTAAGCAAAATTGCATGGTGCCGAAAGGCCTCTCACACAGTTTGCAAAGGGTGCTAACAGAAGACATAGACACGTGTTTCATCCTACCAGGACTCATCAGTATGCCTCGTCTGTTTGACACCCCAGAGGTTCTTTGTCTTTTAAATGTTTTTTTATTTTAATGGGTTCACCACAATATATCCCAGGCCTACTGCTGTAGGGGTAGCTGGTCCATTCCACTGGGGTGTCAAACAGACGAGGCATACTGATGAGTCCTGGTAGGACGAAACACGTGTCTATGTCTTCTGTTAGCACCCTTTGCAAACTGTGTGAGAGGCCTTTCGGCACCATGCAATTTTGCTTAAAGTTGGACCAGCATAACATTCTGTGGTGATTTGCATATGCAGCCCATGATGCTTTGCATTGTGGGGGCATGTGTGATTTTGTATTTTATTGAAACTTGGCTTCCCAGCCAAATGCCCTTTGGGTAACCCTTTGCCTCAGTGTTTACTACAGAGGTTCTTTGTGTTTTGAAGTTGCTTTCCGCCTGTCAACAGGACCAATGAAATAACTAAGGATGAAGAATGCTACTTGATGTGCTCTCTTCTGGGAAAACAATTTGCTCTGGGCACTGATGACACATCTCTGTCTGTCTCACGCCAGGTTTCGAACATATTTTTGAAGTCTCTTACCTCCATTCAATAGGACCAGTGAAATAACTGAGGAAGAAGAACAGTACTTAATGTGCTCTTTCCTGGGAAAACAGTTTGCTCTGCGAGCTGATCACACATCTCTTTCTATCACTTCCCTTCAATACAACTTGTGTTTGAAGTCTCTTGCCTGAAGTCAATAGAACCAGAGAAAAAACTGAGGAAGAAGAACGTTTCTTGATGTGCTTCTTCCTGGGAAAACAGTTTGCACAGGGTGCTGATCACTCATCTCTTTCTGTCAATCCCCAGCTATAGAACAAGTTTTTGTAGACTGTTGCCTCCAGTCAACAGGACCACAGAATACCTGAGGAAGAAGAACGCTTCTTGATATAATCTCTCCTGGGAAAACTGCTCACAGCACTGAACACACATCTCTTTCTGTCACTCCCCAGTAGTAGAACATGTTTTTGAAGTCTTTTGAGTCCAGTCACCAGGACCAGTGAAATAAACAAGGAAGAAGACCGCTACTGGATGTGCTCTCTCATGGGAAAACAGTGTGCTATGGCTGAAGATTACACATCTCTTTCTGTCACTCCTCAGATACAGACCTTGTTTTTGAAGTGTCTTGCCTCCAGTCAACAGTACCAGAGAAATAACTGATGAAGAAGAATGCTTCTTAATCTGCACTCCACTTGGGAAACAATTTGCTCTGGGCGTGATAACAAATCTCTTTCTGTCATGCACCAGCTATAGAGTGTGTTTTTGAAGTCTCTTGCCTCCAGTGAACAGGACCAGTGCAGTACATGAGGAAGAAGAATACTATTTGATGTGCACTCTACTTGGAAAAAAGTGTGTTCTGGTCACTGGTCACTGATCACATATCTCCTTCTGTCACTCCCCAGCTACAGAACATGTTTTTAAATACTCTTGAATCCAGTCAATGGGACCAGAGAAATAACTGAAGAAGAAGAACGCTGCTTGATGTGCTCTCCCCTGGAAAAACAGTTTACTCTTGGCACTGATAACACATCTCTCTCTGTCTCTTCTAAGGTATAGAATGAGTTTTTGAAGTCTCTTGCCTCCAGTCAACAGGACCAGAGAAATAACTAAGGAAGAAGAACACTACTTGATGTGCTCTCTAATGGGAAAACAGTGTGCTCTAGGCGCTGCTCCCACATCTCTTTCAGTCACTCCCCAGCAATACAACATGTTTTTGAAGTGTCTTGCGACCAGTCAACAGGATCAGAGAAATAACTGAGGAAGAAGAACTCAATTGATGTGCTCTGTTCTGGGAAAACAGCTTGCTGAGGCCCTGGTCACACATCTCTTTCTGTCAATCACTTGCTATTGAATGTGTTTTTGAAGTCTCTTGATTCCAATCAACAGGACCAGAGAAATAACTGAAGAAGAATGGTACTTGATCTGCTCTCTCCTGGGAAAATACCATGTTCTGGGCACTGAACACACATCTCTTTCTCTCAGTCCCCTGCTATAGAATGTGTTTTTGAAGTCGCTTTCCGCCTGTCAACAGGACCAGTGAAATAACTAAAGACGAAGAATGCTACTTGATGTGCTCTCTTCTAGGAAAACAATTTGCTCTTGGCACTGATGACACATCTCTGTCTGTCTTACGCCAGCTTTAGAACATGTTTTTGAAGTCTCTTACCTCCATTCAATAGGACCAGTGAAATAACTGAGGAAGAAGAACAGTACTTAATGTGCTCTTTCCTGGGAACAAAGTTTACTCTGAACGATAATCACACTTCTCTTTCTATCACTCCCAAGCAATAGAACATGTTTTTGTAGTATCTTGCCTTCAGTAAACAGGACCAGTGAAGTGCATGAGGAGGAAGGACGCAACTTGATGTGCTCTCTCTTGGGAAAACAGTGTGCTCTGGATGCTGATCACACATCTATTTCTTCCACTCCCCTGCAATAGAACTTGTGTTTGAAGTCTCTTTCCTAAAGTCAACTGGACCAGAGAATAAACTGAGGAAGAAGAACACTTCTTAATGTGCTTCTTCCTGGGAAAACAGTTTTCACAAGTCGCTGATCACTTATCTCTTTCTCTCAAACCTCAGCTATAGAATGTGTTGTTGTAGACTCTTGCCTCCAGTCAACAGGACCACAGAATACCTGAGGAAGAAGGTTTCTTGATGTAATCTCTTCTGAAAAACTGCTCCAGGCAATTATCACACATCTCTTTCTGTCACTCCCCAGCTGAAGAACATCTTTTGAAGTCTCCTGAGTCCAGCAGGACCACAGAACACCTGAGGAAGAAGAACATTTCTTGATGTAATCTCTCCTGGAAAAACTGCTCTAGGCATTGATCACACATCTCTTTCTGTCACCCCAGCTGAGGAACATCTTTTGAAGTCTCTTGAGTCCAGTCAACAGGACCAGTGAAATAACTGAGGAAAAGATCGCTACTGGATGTGCTGTCTCCTGGGAAAACAGTGTGCTCTGGGCACTGATCACATATCTCCTTCTGTCACTCCCCAGTTATAGAACATGTTTTGAATTCTCTTGAATCCAGTCAAGGGGAGCAAAGACATAACTGAGGAAGAAGAACGCTACTTGATGTGCTCTCTCCTGGGAAAACAGTTCGCTCAGGTAGCTGATCACACATCTCTTTCTGTCACTACCCAGCAATATAAAGTGTTTTTTTGAAGAGTTTTTCCGTCAGTCAAAAGGACTAGAGAAATAATTGAACAAGAACTCTTGTCAATCAGCTCTCCCATGGGAAAACAGTTTGCTATGGGCACTGACCACACATCTATTTCTGTCACTCCTCAGCTATAGAACATGTTTTTGAAGTCTCTTGCCTCCAGTCAACAGGACCAGAGAAATAACAGAGGAAGAAGAATACTATTTGATGTGCTCTCTCCTGGGGAAACAGTGTGCTCTGGTTGCTGATCACACACCTCTTTTTGTCACTCGGAAGCTATACAACATCATTTTGAAGTTCTCTTACCTTCTGCCAGCAGGACCAGTGAAATAACTGAGGAAGAAGAATCCTACTTCATGTGCTCACGCCTATGAAAATAGTGTGCTCTGGGCTGACAGCAGATCTCTTTCTCTCACTCCCCAGTTAAAGAATGTATTTTTGAAGTTTCTTGCTTCCAGTCAACAGCACCAGTGAAATAACTGAGGAAAACTCTATTTAGTATGCTCTATCCTGGGAAAATAGTGTGCTCTGTGTACTAACCACACATGTCTGTCAGTCAGCTGCTATAGAATGTGTTTTTGAAGTCTCTTGCCTCCTGTCAACAGGACCAGTGAAATAACTGAGGAAGAAGAATGTTATTTGATGTGCTCTGTCCTGGGAAAACAATTTACTGTGGGTGCTGGTCACACATCTCTTTCTGTCACTCCTAAGCAATAGAATGTGTTTTTGAAGTGACATGACTCCAGCCAACAGCACTAATGAAATAATTGAGGAAGAGGCATGTTACCTGATGTGCTGTCTCCTGGGAAAACAGAGTGCCTGGGCACTGGCAACACATCTGTGTCTGTCACTCCGAAGTTATAGTACTTGTTTTTGAAGTCTCTTGCCTGCAGTCAACAGGACCAGTGAAATAACTGAGCAAGAAGAATAGTACTTGATGTGCTCTCTCCTGGGAAAACAGTGTGCTCTGGGTGAAAATTATGCATTTCTTTCTGTTACTCCCCAGCTATGGAACGTCCTTTTGAAGTGTTTTGCCTCCTGTCAACAGGACCAGAGAAATAACTGAAGAAGAAGAACTCTTCTCAATCTGATCTCTCCAGGGAAACCAGTTTGCTCTGGGCACTGAGCACACATCTCTTTCTGTCATTCTCCAGTTATTTAATGTGTTTTTGAAGTGTCTTGTCTCTAGTCAATAGGACCACAGAAGTAACTGAGGAAGAAGAATGCTATTGGATGTGCTCTCTCTTTGGAAAAAAAGTATGCTCTGGGCACTGAGGATATATCTCATTCTGTCACTCCCCAGCCATAGAACTGGCTTTTGAATTCTCTTGAATCAGGTCAACGGGAGCAAAGACATAATTGAGGAAGAAGAAGACTACTTGATGTGCTCTCTCCAGGGAAAACAGTTCACTCTGGTAGCTGATCACACACCTCTTTCTGTCACTCCCCAGCAATATAAAGTGTTTTTTGTAGAGTTTTGCCTCCGGTCAACAGGACCAGAGAAATAATTGAACAAGTACTCTTCTCAATCAGCTCTCCCCTGGGAAAACAGTTTGATCTGGGCACTGATCACACATCTTTTCTGTCAATCCCCAGCTATAGAACATGTTTTGAAGTTTCTTGCCTCCTGTAAACAGCACCTTTGAAGTACATTAGAGGAATAAAGCTACTTGATGTGCTCTCTCATTGGAAAAGTGTGCTCTTGGCAGTGATAACACATCTCTTTCTGTCACTCCCCAGCTATAGAACAAGTGTTAGAAGTGTCTTGGATCCTGTCTACGACCAGAGAAATAACTTAGGAGGAAAGGTGAAACTTGATGTGCTCTCTCCTGGGAAATCAGTTTATTCTGTGCCCAGATCACACATCTTTTTCTATCAATCTCCAGCTGTAGAATGTGATTTTGAAGTCTCTTGCCTCCTGTCAACAGGACCAGTGAAATAACTGAGGAAGAAGCATGCTTCTTGATGTGCACTCTCCTGAGAAAACAGTGTGAACTGGGCACTCACAACACATCTCCTTCTGTCACTCCAAAGTTATAGAACGTATTTTTTAAGAGTCATTCCAGTGAACAGGACCAGAGAAATAGCTGAGTAAGAAGAACGCTTCTTAATCTGCTATCCCCTGGGAAAACATTTTTCTCTGGTATCTGATCACACATCTCTTTTAGTCACTCCCTAGCTATATAAATTGTTTTTCAACTCTCTTGCCTAAAGTCAACAGGTCTGATAAAATAACTGAGGAAGAAGAACACTGCTAAGTTTGCTGAAACCAGGGAAAACCATTTTCTCAGGACTGTGATCATGCATCTCCTTCTGCAACTCCCCAGCTATACAACTTGCGTTTGAAGTGTCTTCCCTCCAGTCAACTGGATGAGTGAAATAACTGAGGAAGAAGCATGCCAGTCACTTTGCTCATTCCTGGGGAAACAGTATTTTATGGGCAATGATCACACATCTCTTTCTGTCACTCCAATCTAGAAAATGTGTTTTAGAAGTGTCTTGCCTCCAGTCAACAGGACAATAGAAATAACTGAGGAAGAAGAGCACTTCTTAATCTGCTGTCTCCTGGGAAAACAGTTTGTCTCAGCGCTGATCACACCTCTCTTTCAGTCACTCCCCAGCTATTTAACTTATTTTTGAGATCTCTTGCCTCCAGTCAAAAGGACAAGTGAAGCAACTTGAGGAAGAAGAATGCTACTTGATGTGATCTCTCTTTGGAAAACTGTGTTGTCTGGGAGTTGATAACTCATCTCTTTCTATCACTCCCCAGCTATAGAACATGTTGTTGAAGTCTGCTGAATTCAATCAACAGGAACAGAGAAATATCTGAGGAAGAAGAACTTTACTTGATATGCTCTCTCTCCTGCGAAAACAGTTTGCTCTGGACCCTGATCACACATCTCTATCTCTCACTACCCAGCTATAGAAAATGGTTTTGAAGTCTCTTTCCTCCAGTAAAAAGGACCAGTGAAATAACTGAGGAAGAAGTACACTATTAAGTTTGCATAGTCCTGGAAAAATGTTTTTTCTGCACGCTGATCACACATATCTTTCTGCCACTCCAGAGTTACGGAATGTGCTTTTGAAGCCTCTTGCCTCCTGTCAACAGGGCCAGAGACATAACAGAATAAGAAAAGTACTATTTGATGTGCTCTCTTCTTGGAAATAGTGTGCTGTGGTTGCTGATCACACATCTCTTTTTGTCACTCCCAAGCTACAGAACTTCATTTTGAAGTTCTCTTACCTCCTGCCAGCAGCACTAGTGAAATAACTGAAGAAGAAGAATGATACTTAGTCTGCTCTCTCCTCGGAAGCGAGTGAACTCTGGGTGATGATCACACTTCTCTTTCTGTCACTATTCAGCTTTAGAAATTATTTTTGAAGTCTCCAGCCTCCAGTCAACATCACCAGAGAAATAACTGATGAAGAAGGTTGCTACATGATGTGCTCTCTCCTTGCAAAACAGTGTGATCTGGGTGCTAATCAAATATCTCTCTATATCACTCCCCTGTTAAAGAATGTGTTTTTCAAGTGTCTTGCCTCAAGTCAAAAGCACCAGTGAAATAACTGAGGAAGAAGAATCTTACTTCATGTACACTTTCTTAGGAAAACAGTGTGCCCTGGGGACAGGCAACACATCTCTATCTGTCACTCCCAGCTGTAGAATGTCTTTTTGAAGTATTTTTTGCCTCCAATCAATGGTACCAGAGAAATTACAGAGGACAAAAGAGAATGCTTCTTACTCTGCTCTCCCCAGGGAAAACAGTTTGCTCTGGGCACTGATCACACATTTCTTTCTGTCACTCCCCAGCTTTAGAATGTGTTTTTGAAGTCTCTTGTCTCCAATCAATTGGACCAGTGAAATAACACAGGAAGAAGAATGCTGCTTGTTGTGCTCTCTCCTGGCAAAACAGCTTGCTCTGAGCCCTGATCACACATCTCTTTCTCTCAGTCCCCAGCTTTAGAAGGAGTTTTGAAGTCTCTTGCCTCCAGTCAACAGCACCAGTGAAATTACAGAGGAAGAAGAATGCTTCTTAGTCTACTCCCCCCTGGGAAAACGGTTTGATCTGGGAGCTGATCACATCTCTTTCCATCGCTCCCCAGCTATAGAATGTGTCTTCCATATTTTTGTCTTCAGTCAACTGGACCAGTGAAATAACTCAGGAAGAAGAATGTTGCTTGTTGTGCTCTCTCCTGGGAAAACAATGCACTCTTGGCACTGATCACACCTCTTTTTCTCTCAATTCTACAGATATAGAATGAGATTTTGAAGACTGTCGCCTTACATCAAAAGGACCAGAGAAATACCTGAGCTGGAAGAAGAACACTACTTGATGTGCTCACTCCTGGGAAAAGTGTGTGCTCTGGGTGCTGAGCACACATCTCATTCAGTCTCTCTCCAGTTATGGAATGTGTTTGTGAAGTGTCTTGTCTCCAGTCAACTGGACCACAGAAGTAACTGAGGTAAAGAACTCTTCTCAATCTGCTCTCTCCAGTGAAAACAGTGTGCACTAGGCACTATTCACACATCTCCTTCTGTCAGCCCAGCTATAGAACATCATTTTGAAGTTCACTTGCCTCCAGTCTACAGAACCAGTGAAATAACTGAGGAAGAAGAATGCTGCTTGATGTGCTCTCTCCTAAGAAAACAGTGTGCCATTTTCACTGATCACACATCTCTCTGTGTTACTCTCAGCAATAGAATGTCTTTTTGAAGTCTCTTGCCTCCAGTCAACAGGACCAGAGAAACAACAGAGGAAGAAGAAGAATGCTATTTGATGTGCTCTCTCCTGAGGAAACAGTGTGCTCTGGTTGCTGATCACACATCTCTTTTTGTCACTCCCAAGCTATACAACATCATTTTGAAGTTTTCTTACCTTCTGCCAGCAGGACCAGTGAAAGAACTGAGGAAGAAGAATCCTACTTCATGTGCTCATGCCTATGAAAATACTGTGCTCTGGGCTGACAGTAGATCTCTTTCTCTCACTCCCCAGTTAAAGAATGTATTTTTGAAGTTTCTTGCTTCCAGTCAACAGCACCAGTGAAATAACTGAGGAAAAACTCTATTTAGTATGCTCTATCCTGGGAAAATAGTGTGCTCTGTGCACTAACCACACATCTCTGCCAGTCAGCTGCTATAGAATGTGTTTTTGAAGTCTCTTGCCTACTTTCAACTGGACCAGTGAAATAACTGAGGAAGAAGAACATTATTTGATGTGCTCTCTCCTGTGAAAACAATTTACTGTGGGTGCTGGTCACACATCTCTTTCTGTCACTCCTAAGCAATAGAATGTGTTTTTGAAGTGACATGACTCCAACCAACAGCACAAATGAAAGAATTGAGGAAGAGGCATGCTACTTGATGTGCTGTCTGGTAGGAAAACAGAGTGCCTGGGCACTGACAACACATCTGTGTCTGTCACTCCGAAGCTATAGAACTAGTTTTTGAAGTCTCTTGCCTGCAGTCAACAGGACCAGTGAAATAACTGAACAAGAAGAATAGTACTTGATGTTCTCTCTCCGGGAAAACAGTGTGCACTGGGCACTGACAACAAATCTCTGTCTGTCACTATTCATCTAAAAAATTTGTTTTTGAATTGTTTTGCCTCCAGTCAACAGGACAAGAGAAATAACTGAGGAAGAATGCTATATGCTGTGCTCTCTCCTAGGAAAACAGTGTGCTCTGGGTGCAAATTATGCATTTCTTTCTGTTACTTCCCAGCTATGGAACATCTTTTTGAAGTGTTTTGCCTCCTGTCAACAGGACCAGAGAAATAACTGAAGAAGAAGAACTCTTCTCAATCTGATCTCTCCTGGGAAACCAGTTTGCTCTGCGCACTGAGCACTCATCTCTTTCTGTCATTCTCCAGTTATGGAATGTGTTTTTGAAGTGTCTTGTCTCTAGTCAACAGGACCACAGAAGTAACTGAGGAAGAAGAACTCTATTGGATGTGCTCTCTCCTTGGAATAAAGTATGCTCTGAGCACTGATGACATATCTCATTCTGTCACTCCCCAGCTATAGAACTGGCTTTTGAATTCTCTTGAATCAAGTCAACGGGAGCAAAGACATAACTCAGGAAGAAGAACAATACTTGATGTGCTCTCTCCTGGGAAAACAGTTCACTCCGGTAGCTGATCACACACCTCTTTCTGTCACTCCCCAACAATATAAAGTGTTTTTTTGGAAGAGTTTTGCCTCCAGTCAACAGGACCAGAGAAATAATTGAACAAGTACTCTTCTCAATGAGCTCTCCCCTGGGAAAACAGTTTTATTCTGGGCACTAATCACACATCTCTTTCTGTCATTACCCAGCTATAGAACATGTTTTTGAAGTTTCTTGCCTCCTGTAAACAGAACCTGTGAAGTACATTAGGAGGAATAAAGCTACTTGATGTGATCTCTCATTGGAAAAAAGTGTGCTCTTGGCTGTGATAACACATCTCTTTTTGTCACTCCCCAGCTATAGAACAAGTGTTTGAAGTGTCTTGAATCCTGTCTACGGGACCAGAGAAATAACTTAGGTGGAAAGGTGAAACTTGATGTGCTCTCTCCTGGGAAATCAGTTTATTCTGTGCCCAGATCACACATCTTTTTCTATCACTCCCCAGCTGTAGAATGTGATTTTGAAGTCACTTGCCTCCAGTCAACAGGTCCAGTGAAATAACTGAGGAAGAAGCATGCTTCTTGATGTGCACTCTCCTGAGAAAACAGTGTGCCCTGGGCACTCACAACACATCTCCTTCTGTCACTCCAAAGTTATAGAACTTATTTTTGAAGAGTCATTCCTGCAGTGAACAGGACCAGAGAAATAGCTGAGTAAGAAGAACGCTTCTTAACCTGCTATCACCTGAGAAAACAGTTTTCTCTGGTAGCTGATCACACATCTCTTTCAGTCACTCCCTAGCTATATAAATTGTTTTTCAACTCTCTTGCCTAAAGTCAATAGGACTAATAAAATAACGGAGGAAGAAGAACACTGCTAAGTTTGCTGAAACCAGGGAAAACCATTTTCTCAAGACTCTGATCATGCATCTCCTTCTGCCACTCCCCAGCTATACAACTTGTGTTTGAAGTGTCTTCCCTCCAGTCAACTGGATGAGTGAAATAACTGAGGAAGAAGCATGCCAGTCACTTTGCTCATTCCTGGGAAAACAGTATTTTATGGGCAATGATCACACATCTCTTTCTGTCACTCCCATTTAGAAAATGTGTTTTAGAAGTGTCTTGCCTCCAGTCAACAGGACAATAGAAATAACTGAGGAAGAAGAGCACTTCTTAATCTGCTGTCTCCTGGGAAAACAGTTTGTCTCAGCGCTGATCACACCTCTCTTTCAGTCACTCCCCAGCTATTTAACTTACTTTTGAGATCTCTTGCCTCCAGTCAAGAGGACCAGTGAAGCAACTTGAGGAAGAAGAATGTTACTTGATGTGATCTCTCTTTGGAAAACAGTGTTGTCTGGGAGTTGATCACACATCTCTTCCTATCACTCCCCAGCTACAGAACACGTTTTTGAAGTCTGCTGAATCCAGTCAGCAGGAACAGAGAAATATCTGAGGAAGAAGAACTCTACTTGATGTGCTCGCTCTCCTGCAAAAACAGTTTGCTCTGGACCTTGATCACACATCTCTTTCTCTCACTACCCAGCTATAGAACATGGTTTTGAAGTCTCTTTCCTCCGGTAAAAAGGACCAGTGAAATAACTGAGGAAGAAGTACACTGTTAAGTTTGCATAGTCCTGGAAAAATGTTTTTTTCTGCACGCTGATCACACATATCTTTCTGCCACTCCACAGCTACGGAATGTGTTTTTGAAGTCTCTTGCCTCCTGTCAACAGGGCCAGAGAAATAACAGAATAAGAAAAGTACTATTTGATGTGCTCTCTCCTTGGAAAATAGTGTGCTGTGGTTGCTGATCACACATCTGTTTTTGTCACTCCCAAGCTACAGAACTTCATTTTGAAGTTCTCTTACCTCCTGCCAGCAGGACCAGTGAAATAACTGAAGAAGAAGAATGCTACTTAGTCTGCTCTCTCCTCGGAAGCGAGTGAACTCTGGGTGATGATCACACTTCTCTTTCTGTCACTATTCATCTTTAACATTCAACATTATTCACACTATTAAATTCCTCAGACGCTTTGATCAGTGAGCCTGTAGCTTAATGGTTAGAGCGCTGGAACGGCATACCAGAGATCTGAGGTTCGAATCCCAGTAGGCCACTCTTTTCCTTTCTCATTTCCATCCTTGATTTAAAAATATGTATACCTTGCAGGGGTTAAACTGCACTGAGAGAAAGTGGTATTTCTAACATTGGTTCCTAGATGCATAATTGCGCAACACTAGAGAAAGGAATGTGTGTGTGTGGCTGTAAGGAAATTCCTCAGATGCTTTGATCAGTGAGCCTGTAGCTTAATGGTTAGAGTGCTGGAACGGCATACCAGAGATCTGAGGTTCGAATCCCAGTAGGCCACACTTTTCCTTTCTCATTTCCATCCTTGATTTAAAAATATGTATACCTTGCAGGGGTTAAACTGCACTGAGAGAAAGTGGTATTTCTAACTATTCAGCTTAAGAAATTATTTTGAAGTCTCTGCCTCCAGTCAACATCACCAGAGAAATAACTGATGAAGAAGGTTGCTACATGATGTGCTCTCTCCTGGCAAAACAGTGTGATCTGGGTGCTAATCACATATCTCTCTATATCACTCCCCTGTTAAAGAATGCATTTTTAAAGTGTCTTGCCTCAAGTCAAAAGCACCAGTGAAATAACTGAGGAAGAAGAATCTTACTTTATGTACACTTTCTTAGGAAAACAGTGTGCCCTGGGGACAGGCGATACATCTCTATCTGTCACTCCCAGCAGTAGAATGTCTTTTTACGTATTTTTTGCCTCTAATCAATGGTACCAGAGGAAAAAAAAGAATGCTTCTTACTCTGCTTTCCCCCGGGAAAACAGTTTGCTCTGGGAGCTGAGCACACATTTTTTTCTGTCACTCCCCAGCTTTAGAATGTGTTTTTGAAGTCTCTTGTCTCCAGTCAACAGGACCACAGAAGTAACTGAGGTAGAAGAACTCTTCTCAATCTGCTCTCTCCAGTGAAAACAGTGTGCACTAGGCACTATTCACACATCTCCTTCTGTCACCCTCAGCTATAGAACATCATTTTGAAGTTCTCTTTCCTCCAGTCTACAGAACCAGTGAAATAACTGAGGAAAAAGAATGCTGCTTGATGTGCTCTCTCCTAAGAAACAGTGTGCCATTTTCACTGATCACACATCTCTCTGCGTTACTCTCAGCAATAGAATGTCTTTATGAAGTCTATTGCCTCCAGTCAACAGGACCAGAGAAATAACAGAGGAAGAAGAATGCTATTTGATGTGCTCTCTGCTGGGGAAACAGTGTGCTCTGGTTGCTGATCACACATCTCTTTTGGTCACCCCAAAGCTATACAACATCATTTTGAAGTTCTCTTACCTTCTGCCAGCAGGACCAGTGAAAGAACTGAGGAAGAAGAATCCTACTTCATTTTGCTCACGCCCATGAAAATAGTGTGCTCTGGGCTGACAGCAGATCTCTTTCTCTAACTCCCCAGTTAAAGAATGTATTTTTGAAGTTTCTTGCTTCCAGTCAACAGCACCAGTGAAATAACTGAGGAAAAACTATATTTAGTATGCTCTATCCTGGGAAATAGTGTGCTCTGTGCTCTAACCCACATCTCTGTCAGTCAGCTGCTATACAATGTGTTTTGAAGTCTCTTGCCTCCTGTCAACAGGACCAGAGAAATAACTGAGGAAGAAGAACGTTATTTGATGTGCTGTCTCCTGGGAAAACAATTTGCTGTGTTTGCTGGTCACACATCTCTTTCTGTCACTCCTAAGCAATAGAATGTGTTTTTGAAGTGACATGACTCCAACCAACAGCACTAATGAAATAATTGAGGAAGAGGCATGCTACTTGATGTGCTGTCTGGTAGGAAAACAGAGTGCCTGGGCACTGACAACACATCTGTGTCTGTCACTCCGAAGCTATAGAACTAGTTTTTGAAGTCTCTTGCCTGCAGTCTACGGGACCAGTGAAATAACTGAACAAGAAGAGTAGTACTTGATGTGCTCTCTCCTGGGAAAACAGTGTGCACTGGGCACTGACAACAAATCTCTGTCTGTCTATTCACCTAAAGAATGTGTTTTAGAATTGTTTTGCCTCCAGTCAACAGGACAAGAGAAATAACTGAGGAAGAACGATACATGCTGTGCTCTCTCCTAGGAAAACAGTGTGCTCTGGGTGCAAATTATGCATTTCTTTCTGTTACTCCCCAGCCATGGAACATCTTTTTGAAGTGTTTTGCCTCCTGTCAACAGGACCAGAGAAATAACTGATGAAGAAGAACTCTTCTCAATCTGATCTCTCCTGGGAAACCAGTTTGCTCTGGGCACTGAGCACACATCTCTTCTGTCATTCTCCAGTTATGGAATGTGTTTTCAAGTGTCTTGTCTCTAGTCAACAGGACCATAGAAGTAACTGAGGAAGAAGAACTCTATTGATGTGCTCTCTCCTTGGAAAAAAGTATGCTCTAGGCACTGATGACATATCTTATTCTGTCACTCCCCAGCTATAGAACTGGCTTTTGAATTCTCTTGAATCAGGTCAACAGGAGCGAAGACATAACTCAGGAAGAAGAACATTACTGATGTGCTCTGTCCTAGGAAAACAGTTCACTCTGGCAGCTGATCACACACCTCTTTCTGTCACTCCCCAGCAATATAAAGTGTTTTTGAAGAGTTTTGCCTCCAGTCAACAGGACCAGAGAAATAATTGAACAAGTACTCTTCTCAATCAGCTCTCCCCTGGGAAAACACTTTGATCTGGGCACTGATCACACATCTCTTTCTGTCACTCCCGAGCTATAGAACATGTTTTAGAAGTTTCTTGCCTCCTGTGAACAGAACCTGTGAAGTACATTAGGAGGAATAAAGCTACTTGATGTGCTCTCTCCTTTTAAAAAAGTGTGCTCTTGGCAATGATAACACATCTCTTTCTGTCACTCCCCAGCTATAGAACAAGTGTTTGAAGTGTCTTGAATCCTGTCTACGGGACCAGAGAAATAACTTAGGAGGTTAGGTGAAACTTGATGTGCTCTCTCCTGGGAAATCAGTTTATTCTGTCCCTGATCACACATCTTTTTCTGTCACTCCCCTGCTGTAGAATATGATTTTGAAGTCTCTTGCCTCCAGTCAACAGAGCCAGTGAAATAACTGAGGAAGAAGCATGCTTCTTGATGTGCACTCTCCTGAGAAAACAGTGTGCCCTGGGCACTCACAACACATCTCCTTCTGTCACTCCAAAGTAATAGAACTTATTTTGAAGAGTCATTCCTGCAGTGAACAGGACCAGAGAAATAGCTGAGTATGAAGAATGCTTCTTAACCTGCCATCCCCTGAGAAAATAGTTTTCTCTGGTAGCTGATCATACATCTCTTTCAGTCACTCCCTAGCTATATAAATTGTTTTTCAAGTCTCTTGCCTAAAGTCAACAGGACTAATAAAATAACGGAGGAAGAAGAACACTGCTAAGTTTGCTGAAACCAGGGAAAATAATTTTCTCAAGACTCTGATCATGCATCTCCTTCTGCCACTCCCCAGCTTTACAACTTGTGTTTGAAGTGTCTTCCCTCCAGTCAACAGGACGAGTGAAATAACTGATGAAGAAGCATGCCAGTCACTTTGCTCATTCCTGGGAAAACAGTATTTTATGGACAATGATCACACATCTCTTTCTGTCACTCCCATCTAGAAAATGTGTTTTAGAAGTGTCTTGCCTCCAGTCAACAGGACTATAGAAATAACTGAGGAAGAAGAGCACTTCTTAATCTGCTGTCTCCTGGGAAAACAGTTTGTCTCAGCACTGATCACACCTCTCTTTCAGTCACTCCCCAGCTATTTAACTTATTTTTGAGTTCTCTTGCCTCCAGTCAACAGGACGAGTGAAGCAACTTGAGGAAGAAGAATGTTACTTGATGTGATGTCTCTTTGGAAAACAGTTTTGTCTGGGAGTTGATCACACATCTCTTTCTATCACTCCCCAGCTACAGAACACGTTTTTGAAGTCTGCTGAATCCAGTCAGCAGGAACAGAGAAATATCTGAGGAAGAAGAACTCTACTTGATGTGCTCTCTCTCCTGCAACAACAGTTTGCTCTGGACCTTGATCACACATCTCTTTCTCTCACTACCCAGCTATAGAACATGGTTTTGAAGTCTCTTTCCTCGGTAAAGGACCAGTGAAATAACTGAGGAAGAAGTACACTATTAAGTTTGCATAGTCCTGGAAAAATGTTTTTTTCTGCACACTGATCACACATATCTTTCTGCCACTCCACAGCTATGGAATGTGTTTTTGCAGTCTCTTGCCTCCTGTCAACAGGGCCAGAGAAATAACAGAATAAGAAAAGCACTATTTGATGTGCTCTCTCCTTGGAAAATAGTGTGCTGTGGTTGCTGAACACACATCTCTTTTTGTCACTCCCAAGCTACAGAACTTCATTTTGAAGTTCTCTTACCTCCTGCCAGCAGGACCAGTGAAATAACTGAAGAAGATGAATGCTACTTAGTCTGCTCTCTGCTCGGAAGTGAGTGAACTCTGGGTGATGATCACACTTCTTTCTGTCACTATTCAGCTTTAGAAATTATTTTTGAAGTCTCCTGCCTCCAGTCAACAGCACCAGAGAAATAACTGATGAAGAAGGTTGCTACATGATGTGCTCTCTCCTGGCAAAACAATGTGATCTGGGTGCTAATCACATATCTCTCTATATCACTCCCCTGTTAAAGAATGCATTTTTGAAGTGTCTTGCCTCAAGTCAAAAGCACCAGTGAAATAACTGAGGAAGAAGAATCTTACTTTATGTACACTTTCTTAGGAAAACAGTGTGCCCTGGGGACAGGCAACACATCTCTATCTGTCACTCTCAGCAGTAGAATGTCTTTTGAAGTATTGTTTGCCTCTAATCAATGGCACCAGAGGAAAAAAGAATGCTTTACTCTGCTTTCCCAGGAAAACAGTTTGCTCTGGGTGCTGAGCACACATTTCTTTCTGTCACTCCCAGCTTTAGAATGTGTTTTTGAAGTCTCTTGTCTCCAGTCAACAGGACCACAGAAGTAACTGACGTAGAAGAACTCTTCTCAATCTGCTCTTTCCAGTGAAAACAGTGTGCACTGGGCGCTATTCATACATCCCCTTCTGTCACCCCCAGCTATAGAACAACATTTTGAAGTTCTCTTGCCTCCAGTCTACAGAACCAGTGAAATAACTGAGGAAGAAGAATGCTGCTTGATGTGCTCTCTCCTAAGAAACCGATGTTCCATTTTCACAGATCACACATCTCTCTGTGTTACTCTCAGCAATAGAATGTCTTTTTAAGTCTCTTGCCTCCAGTCAACAGGACCAGAGAAATAACAGAGGAAGAAAATGCTATTTGATGTGCTCTCTGCTGGGGATACAGTGTGCTCTGGTTGCTGATCACACATCTCTTTGGTCACCCAAAGCTATACAACATCATTTTGAAGTTCTTTTACCTTCTGCCAGCAGGACCAGTGAAAGAACTGAGGAAGAAGAATCCTACTTCATCTGCTCACGCCTATGAAATAGTGTGCTCTGGGCTGACAGCAGATCTCTTTCTCTCACTCCCAGTTAAAGAACGATTTTGAAGTTTCTTCCTTCCAGTCAACAGCACCAGTGAAATAACTGAGGAAAAACTCTATTTAGTATGCTCTATCTTAGGAAAATAGTGTGCTTTGTGCACTAACCACACATCTCTGTCAGTCAGCTGCTATAGAATGTGTTTTTGAAGTCTCTTGCCTCCTGTCAACAGGACCAGTGAAATAACTGAGGAAGAAGAACATTATTTGATGTACTCTCTCCTGGGAAAAAAATCTGCTGTGTTTGCTGGTCACACATCTCTTTCTGTCACTCCTAAGCAATAGAATGTGTTTTTGAAGTGACATGACTCCAACCAACAGCACTAATGAAATAATTGAGGAAGAGGCATGCTACTTGATGTGCTGTCTCCTGGGAAAACAGGGTGCTTGGGCACTGACAACACATTTGTGTCTGTCACTCCGAAGCTATAGAACTAGTTTTTGAAGTCTTTTGCCTGCAGTCTACAGGACCAGTGAAATAACTGAACAAGAAGAATAGTACTTGATATGCTGTCTCCTGGGAAAATCGTGTGCACTGGGCACTGACAACAAATCTCTGTCTGTCGCTATTCACCTAAAGAATGTGTTTTTGAATTGTTTTGCCTCCAGTCAACAGGACAAGAGAAATAACTGAGGAAGAACGATACATGCTGTGCTCTCTCCTCGGAAAACAGTATGCTCTTGGTGCAAATTATGCATTTCTTTCCGTTACTCCCAAGCTATGGAACATCATTTTGAAGTGTTTTGCCTCCTGTCAACAGGACCAGAGAAATAACTGAAGAAGAAGAACTCTTCTCAATCTGATCTCTCCTGGGAAATCATTTTGCTCTGTGCACTGAGCACACATCTCTTTCTGTCATTCTCCAGTTATGGAATGTGTTTTTCAAGTGTCATGTCTCTAGTCAACAGGACCACAGAAGTTACTGAGGAAGAAGAACTCTATTGGATGTGCTCTCTCCTTGGAAAAAAAAGTATGCTCTGGGCACTGATGACATATCTCATTCTGTCACTCCCCAGCTATAGAACTGGCTTTTGAATTCTCTTGAATCAGGTCAATGGGAGTGAAGACATAACTCAGGAAGAAGAACATTACTTGATGTGCTCTCTCCTGGGAAAACAGTTCACTCTGGTAGCTGATCACACACCTCTTTCTGTCACACCCCAGCAATATAAAGTGTTTTTTGAAGAGTTTTGCCTCCAGTCAACAGGACCAGAGACATAATTGAACAAGTACTCTTCTCAATCAGCTCTCCCCTTGGAAAACACTTTGATCTGGGCCCTGATCACACATCTTTCTGTCACTCCTGAGCTATAGAACATGTTTTTGAAGTTTCTTGCCTCCTGTGAACAGAACCTGTGAAGTACATTAGGAGGAATAAAGCTACTTGATGTGCTCTCTACTTTTAAAAAAGAGTGCTCTTGGCAATGATAACACATCTCTTTCTGTCAATCCCCAGCTATAGAACAAGTGTTTGAAGTGTCTTGAATCCTGTCTACGGGACCAGAGAAATAACTTAGGAGGATAGGTGAAACTTGATGTGCTCTCTCCTGGGAAATCAGTTTATTCTGTGCCCTGATCACACATCTTTTTCTGTCACTCCCCTGCTGTAGAATATGATTTTGAAGTCTCTTGCCTCCAGTCAACAGGTCCAGTGAAATAACTGAGGAAGAAGCATGCTTCTTGATGTGCACTCTCCTGAGAAAACAGTGTGCCATGGGCACTCACAACACATCTCCTTCTGTCACTCCAAAGTTATAGAACTTATTTTGAAGAGTCATTCCTGCAGTGAACAGGACCAGAGAAATAGCTGAGTAAGAAGAACTTAACCTGCTATCCCCTGAGAAAACAGTTTTCTCTGGTAGCTGATCACACATCTCTTTCAGTCACTCCTAGCTATATAAATTGTTTTCAAGTCTCTTGCCTAAAGTCAACAGGACTAATAAAATAACGGAGGAAGAAGAACACTGCTAAGATTGCTGAAACCAGGAAAACCATTTTCTCAAGACTCTGATCATGCATCTCCTTCTGCCACTCCCCAGCTATACAACTTGTGCTTGAAGTGTCTTCCCTCCAGTCAACTGGATGAGTGAAATAACTGAGGAAGAAGCATGCCAGTCACTTTGCTCATTCCTGGGAAAACAGTATTTTATGGGCAATGATCACACATCTCTGTGACTCCCATCTAGAAAATATGTTTTCGAAGTGCCTTGCCTCCAGTCAACAGGACAATAGAAATAACTGAGGAAGAAGAGCACTTCTTAATCTGTTGTCTCCTGGGAAAACAGTTTGTCTCAGCGTTCATCACACCTCTCTTTCAGTCACTCCCCAGCTATTTAACTTATTTTTGAGATCTCTTGCCTCAGTCAAGAGGACCAGTGAAGCAACTTGAGGAAGAAGAATGTTACTTGACGTGATCTCTCTTTGGAAAACAGTGTTGTCTGGGAGTTGATCACACATCTCTTTCTATCACTCCCCAGCTACAGAACACGTTTTTGAAGTCTGCTGAATCCAGTCAGCAGGAACAGAGAAATATCTGAGGAAGAAGAACTCTACTTGATGTGCTCTCTCTCCTGCAATAACAGTTTGCTCTGGACCTTGATCACACATCTCTTTCTCTCACTACCCAGCTATAGAACATGGTTTTGAAGTCTCTTTCCTCTGGTAAAAGGACCAGTGAAATAACTGAGGAAGAAGTACACTATTAAGTTTGCATAGGCCTGGAAAATGTTTTTTCTGCACGCTGATCACGATATCTTTCTGCCACTCCACAGCTACAGAATATGTTTTTGAAGTCTCTTGCCTCCTGTCAACAGGGCCAGAGAAATAACAGAATAAGAAAAGTACTATTTGATGTGCTCTCTCCTTGAAAATAGTGTGCTGTGGTTGTGAACACACATCTCTTTTGTCACTCCCAAGCTACAGAACTTCATTTTGAAGTTCTCTTACCTCCTGCCAGCAGGACCAGTGAAATAACTGAAGAAGAAGAATGCTACTTAGTCTGCTCTCTCCTCGAGTGAGTGAACTCTGGTGATGATTACACTTCTCTTTCTGTCACTATTCAGCTTTAGAAATTATTTTGAAGTCTCCTGCCTCCAGTCAACATCACCAGAGAAATAACTGATGAAGAAGGTTGCTACATGATGTGCTCTCTCTGGCAAAACAATGTGATCTGGGTGCTAATCACATATCTCTATATCACTCCTGTTAAAGAATGCATTTTGAAGTGTCTTGCCTCAAGTCAAAGCACCAGTGAAATAACTGAGGAAGAAGAATCTTTCTTTATGTACACTTTCTTAGGAAAACAGTGTGCCCTGGGGACAGGCAACACATCTCTATCTGTCACTCTCAGCAGTAGAATGTCTTTTTGAAGTATTGTTTGCCTCTAATCAATGGCACCAGAGGAAAAAAAAGAATGCTTCTTACTCTGCTTTCCCCTGGGAAAACAGTTTGCTCTGGGTGCTGAGCACACATTTCTTTCTGTCACTCCCCAGCTTTAGAATGTGTTTTTGAAGTCTCTTGTCTCCAGTCAACAGGACCACAGAAGTAACTGACGTAGAAGAACTCTTCTCAATCTGCTCTTTCCAGTGAAAACAGTGTGCACTGGGCGCTATTCATACATCCCCTTCTGTCACCCCCAGCTATAGAACAACATTTTGAAGTTCTCTTGCCTCCAGTCTACAGAACCAGTGAAATAACTGAGGAAGAAGAATGCTGCTTGATGTGCTCTCTCCTAAGAAACCGATGTTCCATTTTCACGGATCACACATCTCTCTGTGTTACTCTCAGCAATAGAATGTCTTTTTGAAGTCTCTTGCCTCCAGTCATCAGGACCTGAGAAATAACAGAGGAAGAAAAATGCTATTTGATGTGCTCTCTGCTGGGGAAACAGTGTGCTCTGGTTGCTGATCACACATCTCTTGGGTCACCCAAAGCTATACAACATCATTTTGAAGTTCTTTTACCTTCTGCCAGCAGGACCAGTGAAAGAACTGAGGAAGAAGAATCCTACTTCATCTGCTCACGCCTATGAAATAGTGTGCTCTGGGCTGACAGCAGATCTCTTTCTCTCACTCCCCAGTTAAAGAACGCATTTTTGAAGTTTCTTCCTTCCAGTCAACAGCACCAGTGAAATAACTGAGGAAAAACTCTATTTAGTATGCTCTATCTTAGGAAAATAGTGTGCTCTGTGCACTAACCACACATCTCTGTCAGTCAGCTGCTATAGAATGTGTTTTTGAAGTCTCTTGCCTCCTGTCAACAGGACCAGTGAAATAACTGAGGAAGAAGAACATTATTGATGTACTCTCCCTGGGAAAAAATCTGCTGTGTTTGCTGGTGACACATCTCTTCTGTCACTCCTAAGCAATAGAATGTGTTTTTGAAGTGACATGACTCCAACCAACAGCACTAATGAAATAATTGAGGAAGAGGCATGCTACTTGATGTGCTGTCTCCTGGGAAAACAGAGTCCTTGGGCACTGACAACACATTTCTGTCTGTCACTCTGAAGCTATAGAACTAGTTTTTGAAGTCTTTTGCCTGCAGTCTACAGGACCAGTGAAATAACTGAACAAGAAGAATAGTACTTGATATGCTGTCTCCTGGGAAAATCGTGTGCACTGGGCACTGACAACAAATCTCTGTCTGTCGCTATTCACCTAAAGAATGTGTTTTTGAATTGTTTTGCCTCCAGTCAACAGGACAAGAGAAATAACTGAGGAAGAACGATACATGCTGTGCTCTCTCCTAAGAAAGCAGTGTGCTCTTGGTGCAAATTATGCATTTCTTTCCGTTACTCCCAAGCTATGGAACGTCATTTTGAAGTGTTTTGCCTCCTGTCAACAGGACCAGAGAAATAACTGAAGAAGAAGAACTCTTCTCAATCTGATCTCTCCTGGGAAATCATTTTGCTCTGTGCACTGAGCACACATCTCTTTCTGTCATTCTCCAGTTATGGAATGTGTTTTTCAAGTGTCATGTCTCTAGTCAACAGGACCACAGAAGTTACTGAGGAAGAAGAACTCTATTGGATGTGCTCTCTCCTTGGAAAAAAAAGTATGCTCTGGGCACTGATGACATATCTCATTCTGTCACTCCCAGCTATAGAACTGGCTTTTGAATTCTCTTGAATCAGGTCAGCGGAGTGAAGACATAACTCAGGAAGAAGAACATTACTTGATGTGCTCTCTCCTGGGAAAACAGTTCACTCTGGTAGCTGATCACACACCTCTTTCTGTCACTCCCCAGCAATATAAAGTGTTTTTTGAAGAGTTTTGCCTCCAGTCAACAGGACCAGAGACATAATTGAACAAGTACTCTTCTCAATCAGCTCTCCCCTTGGAAAACACTTTGATCTGGGCACTGATCACACATCTCTTTCTGTCACTCCTGAGCTATAGAACATGTTTTTGAAGTTTCTTGCCTCCTGTGAACAGAACCTGTGAAGTACATTAGGAGGAATAAAGCTACTTGATGTGCTCTCTCCTTTTAAAAAAGAGTGCTCTTGGCAATGATAACACATCTCTTTCTGTCAATCCCCAGCTATAGAACAAGTGTTTGAAGTGTCTTGAATCCTGTCTACGGGACCAGAGAAATAACTTAGGAGGATAGGTGAAACTTGATGTGCTCTCTCCTGGGAAATCAGTTTATTCTGTGCCCTGATCACACATCTTTTCTGTCACCCTGCTGTAGAATATGATTTTGAAGTCTCTGCCTCCAGTCAACAGGTCCAGTGAAATAACTGAGGAAGAAGCATGCTTCTTGATGTGCACCTCCTGAGAAAACAGTGTGTGCCATGGGCACTCACAACACATCTCCTTCTGTCACTCCAAAGTTATAGAACTTATTTTTGAAGAGTCATTCCTGCAGTGAACAGGAATAGAGAAATAGCTGAGTAAGAAGAACGCTTCTTAACCTGCTATCCCCTGAGAAAACAGTTTTCTCTGGTAGCTGATCACACATCTCTTTCAGTCACTCCCTAGCTATATAAATTGTTTTTCAAGTCTCTTGCCTAAAGTCAACAGGACTAATAAAATAACGGAGGAAGAAGAACACTGCTAAGTTTGCTGAAACCAGGGAAAACCATTTTCTCAAGACTCTGATCATGCATCTCCTTCTGCCACTCCCCAGCTATACAACTTGTGCTTGAAGTGTCTTCCCTCCAGTCAACTGGATGAGTGAAATAACTGAGGAAGAAGCATGCCAGTCACTTTGCTCATTCCTGGGAAAACAGTATTTTATGGGCAATGATCACACATCTCTGTCACTCCCATCTAGAAAATGTGTTTTAGAAGTGTCTTGCCTCCAGTCAACAGGACAATAGAAATAACTGAGGAAGAAGTGCACTTCTTAATCTGTTGTCTCCTGGGAAAACAGTTTGTCTCAGCGTTCATCACACCTCTCTTTCAGTCACTCCCAGCTATTTAACTTATTTTTGAGATTCTTGCCTCCAGTCAAGAGGACCAGTGAAGCAACTTGAGGAAGAAGAATGTTACTTGATGTGATCTCTCTTGGAAAACAGTGTTGTCTGGGAGTTGATCACACATCTCTTTCTATCACTCCCCAGCTACAGAACACGTTTTTGAAGTCTGCTGAATCCAGTCAGCAGGAACAGAGAAATATCTGAGGAAGAAGAACTCTACTTGATGTGCTCTCTCTCCTGCAATAACAGTTTGCTCTGGACCTTGATCACACATCTCTTTCTCTCACTACCCAGCTATAGAACATGGTTTTGAAGTCTCTTTCCTCTGGTAAAAAGGACCAGTGAAATAACTGAGGAAGAAGTACACTATTAAGTTTGCATAGTCCTGGAAAAATGTTTTTTTCTGCACGCTGATCACGCATATCTTTCTGCCACTCCACAGCTACAGAATATGTTTTTGAAGTCTCTTGCCTCCTGTCAACAGGGCCAGAGAAATAACAGAATAAGAAAAGTTCTATTTGATGTGCTCTCTCCTTGGAAAATAGTGTGCTGTGGTTGCTGAACACACATCTCTTTTTGTCACTCCCAAGCAACAGAACTTCATTTTGAAGTTCTCTTACCTCCTGCCAGCAGGACCAGTGAAATAACTGAAGAAGAAGAATGCTACTTAGTCTGTTCTCTCCTCGGAAGTGAGTGAACTCTGGGTGATGATCACACTTCTCTTTCTGTCACTATTCAGCTTTAGAAATTATTTTTGAAGTCTCCTGCCTCCAGTCAACATCACTAGAGAAATAACTGATGAAGAAGGTTGCTACATGATGTGCTCTCTCCTGGCAAAACAGTGTGATCTGGGTGCAAATCTCATATCTCTCTATATCACTCCCCTGTTAAAGAATGCATTTTGGAAGTGTCTTGCCTCAAGTCAAAAGCACCAGTGAAATAACTGAGGAAGAAGAATCTTACTTTATGTACACTTTCTTAGGAAAACAGTGTGCCCTGGGGACAGGCAACACATCTCTATCTGTCACTCCCAGCAGTAGAATGTCTTTTTGAAGTATTTTTTGCCTCTAATCAATGGTACCAGAGGAAAAAAAAAGAATGCTTCTTACTCTGCTTTCCCCCGGGAAAACAGTTTGCTCTGGGTGCTGAGCACACATTTCTTTCTGTCACTCCCCAGCTTTAGAATGTGTTTTTGAAGTCTCTTGTCTCCAGTCAACAGGACCACAGAAGTAACTGAGGTAGAAGAACTCTTCTCAATCTGCTCTCTCCAGTGAAAACAGTGTGCACTAGGCACTATTCACACATCTCCTTCTGTCACCCTCAGCTATAGAACATCATTTTGAAGTTCTCTTTCCTCCAGTCTACAGAACCAGTGAAATAACTGAGGAAAAAGAATGCTGCTTGATGTGCTCTCTCCTAAGAAAACAGTTTGCCATTTTCACTGATCACACATCTCTCTGTGTTACTCTCAGCAATAGAATGTCTTTTTGAAGTCTCTTGCCTCCAGTCAACAGGACCAGTGAAATAACAGAGGAAGAAGAATGCTATTTAATGTGCTCTCTCCTGGGGAAACAGTGTGCTCTGGTTGCTGATCACACATCTCTTTTTTTCACTCCCAAGCTATACAACATCATTTTGAAGTTCTCTTACCTTCTGCCAGCAGGACCAGTGAAATAACTGAGGAAGAAGAATCCTACTTCATGTGCTCATGCCTATGAAAATAGTGTGCTCTGGGCTGACAGCAGATCTCTTTCTCTCACTCCCCAGTTAAAGAACGTGTTTTTGAAGTTTCTTGCTTCCAGTCAACAGCACCAGTGAAATAACTGAGGAAAAACTCTATTTAGTATGCTCTATCCTGGGAAAATAGTGTGCTCTGTGCACTAACCACACATCTCTATCAGTCAGCTGCTATAGAATGTGTTTTTGAAGTCTCTTGCCTCCTGTCAACAGGACTAGTGAAATAACTGAGAAAGAAGAACGTTATTTGATGTGCTGTCTCCTGGGAAAACAATTTGCTGTGGGTGCTGGTCACACATCTCTTTTTGTCACTCCTAAGCAATAGAATGTGTTTTTGAAGTGACATGACTCCAGCCAACAGCACTAATGAAATAATTGAGGAAGAGGCATGCTACTTGATGTGCTGTCTCCTGGGAAAACAGAGTGCCTGGGCACTGACAACACATCTGTGTCTTTCACTCTGAAGCAATAGAACTAGTTTTTGAAGTCTCTTACCTGCAGTCAACAGGACCAGTGAAATAACTGAACAAGAAGAATAGTACTTGATGTGCTCTCTCCGGGGAAAACAGTGTGCACTGGGCATTGACAACAAATCTCTGTCTGTCACTATTCATCTAAAGAAACTGTTTTTGAATTGTTTTGCCTCCAGTCAACAGGAAAAGAGAAATAACTGAGGAAAAATGCTACATGCTGCGCTCTGTCCTGGGAAAACAGTGTGCTCTGGGTGCAAATTATGCATTTCTTTCTGTTACTCCCCAGCTATGGAATGTCTTTTTGAAGTGTTTTGCCTCCTGTCAACATGACCAGAGAAATAACTGAAGAAGAAGAACTCTTCTCAATCTGATCTCCCCTGGGAAACCAGTTTGCTCTGTCCGCAGAGCACATATCTCTTTCTGTCATTCTCCAGTTATGGAATGTATTTTTGAAGTGTCTTGTCTCCAGTCAACCGGACCACTGAAGTAACTGAGGAAGAAGAACGCTATTTGATGTTCTGTTTCCTTGGAAAAAAGTATGCTCTGGGCACTGATCACATATCTCCTTCTGTCACTCCCGAGCTACAGAACATGTTTTTGAATTATCTTGAATCAGGTCAACGGGAGCAAAGACATAACTGAGGAAGAAGAACACTACTTGATGTGCTCTGTCCTGGGGAAACAGTTCACTCTGGTAGCTGATCACACATCTCTTTCTGTCACTCACCAGCAATATAAAGTGTTTTTGAAGAGTTTTGCCTCCAGTCAACAGGACCAGAGAAATAATTGAACAAGTACTCTTCTCAATCAGCTCACCCCTGGGAAAACAGTTTGATCTGGGCACTGATGACACATCTCTTTCTGTTACTCCCTAGCTATAGAATATGTTTTTGAAGTCTCTTGCCTCCTCTAAACTGAACCTGTGAAGTACATAAGGAGGAAGAAAGTTACTTGATGTGCTCTCTCCTTGGAAAAATGTGTGCTCTGGGCAGTGATAATACATCTCTTTCTGTCACTCCCCTGCTATAGAACATGTGTTTGAAATATATTGAATCCTGTCTACAGGACTAGATAAATATCTTAGAAGGAAAGATGAAACTTGATGTGCTCTCTCCTGGGAAAGCAGTTTATTCTGTGCCCTGATCACACATCTTTTTCTGTCACTCCCAAGCTGTAGAATGTGAGTTTGAAGTCTCTTGGCTCCAGTCAACAGACCAGTGAAATAACTGAGGAATAAGCATGCTTCTTGATGTGCTCTCTCCCGGGAAAACAGTGTGCCCTGGGCACTGACAACACATCTTCTTCTGTCACTCCCAAGTTAAAGAACTTATTTTCAAAGAGTCTTTCCTGCAGTCAACAGGACCTGAGAAATAGCTGAGTAAGAAGAACGCTTCCTAATCTTCTATCCCCTGGGAAAACAGTTTGCTCAGGTAGCTGATCACACATCTCTTTCTGTCACTCCCCAGCTGTATAAATTGTTTTTCAAGTCTCTTGCCTAAAGTCAACAGGGCTAATAAAATAACTGAGGAAGAAGAACACTGCTAAGTTTGCTGACTCCTGGGAAACCGTTTTCTCAAAACTCTGATCACGCATCTCCTTCTGCCACCCCCAGCTATACAATTTGTGTTTGAAGTGCCTTCAGTCCAGTCAACTGGATGAGTGAAATAACCGAGGAAGAAGCATGCTAGTCACTCTGCTCATTCCTGGGAAAACAGTATTTTATGGGCGATGATCACACATCTCTTTCTGTCACTCCCAGCTAGAGAATGAGTTTTAGAACTGTCTTGCCTCAAGACAAGAGGACAATAGAAATAACGGAGGCAGAAGAGCACTTCTTAATCTGCTGTCTCCTGGGAAAATAGTTTGTCTCGGCGCTGATCACACCTGTCTTTCAGTCATTCCCCAGCTATTTAACTTATTTTTGAGATCTCTTGCCAACAGTCAAAAGGACCTGTGATGCAACTTGAGGAAGAAGAATGCTACATGATGTAATCTCTCTTTGGAAAACAGTTTTGTCTGGGAGTTGCTCACACATCTCTTTCTGTCACTCCCCAGCTATAGAACACGTTTTTGAAGTCTGCTGAATCCAGTCAACAGGAACAGAGAAATATCTGAGGAAGAAGAACTCTACATGATGTGCTCTCTCCTGCGAAAACAGTTTGCTCTGGACCCTGATCACACATCTTTTTCTCTCACTACCCAGCTATAGAACATGGTTTTAAAGTCTCTTTCCTCCAGTAAAAAGGACCAGTGTAACAACTAAGGAAGAATCCACTATTAAGTTTACTTACTACTGGAAAAATGGATTTCTCTGCACACCGATTACACATGTCTTTCTGCCACTCCACAGCTATGGAATGTGTTTTTGAAGTCTCTTGCCTCCAGTCAACAGGACCAGAGAAATAACAGAGGAAGAAAAATACTATTTGCTGTGCTTTCTCCAGGGAAAGCAGTGTGCTCTGGTTGTTGATCACACATCTCTTTTTGTCACTCCCAAGCTGTAGAACTTCATTTTGAAGTTCTCATACCTCCTGTGAGCAGGACCAGTGAAGAAACTGAGGAAGAAGAATGCTACTTAGTCTGCTCTCTCCTCAGAAGCGAGTGTGCTATGGTTGTTGATCACACTTCTCTTTCTGTCACTCTTCAGCTTTAGAAAGTATTTTTGAAATCTCCTTCCTCCAGTCAACAGCACCAGAGAAATAACTAATGATGATGGTTGCTACATGATGTGCTCTGCCCTGGCAAAACAGTGTGCTCTGGGTGCTAGTCACACATCTCTCTCTATAACTCCCCTTTTAAAGAATGCATTTTTGAAGTGTCTTGACTCCAGTCAAAAGCACCAGTGAAATAACTGAGGAAGAAGAATGCTACTTCATGTACTCTTTCCTAGGAAAACAGTGTGCCCTTGGGACAGGCAACACATCTCTATCTGTCACTCCCCAGCTGTTGTACATCTTTTTGAAGTCTTTTGCCTCCAATCAATGGTACCAGAGAGATTACACAGGAACAAGAAGAATGCTTCTTAGTCTGCTCTCCCCTGGGAAAACACTTTGCTCTGGGTCCTGGTCACATATTTCTTTCTGTCACTCCCCAGCTTTAGAATGTGTTTTTGAAATCACTTGTCTCCAGTCAATTGGACCAGTGAAATAACTCAGGAAGAAGAAAGCTGCTTGATGTCCTCTCTCCTGGGAACACAGCTTGCTCTAAACCCTAATCGCACATCTCTTTCTGTCAGTACCCAGCATTAGAATGTGTTTTGAAGTCTCTTGTCTCCAGTCAACAGCACTAGTGAAATTACACAGGAAGTAGAATGCTTCTTAGTCTGCGCTCCCATGGGAAAACAGTTTGATCTGGGTGCTGATCACACATCTCTTTCTGTCACTCCCCAGCTATAGAATGTGTTTTTGAAGACTCTTGGCTCCAGTCAACTGGACCAGTGAAATAACTCAGGAAAAATAATGCTGCTTATTGTACTGTCTCCTGGAGGAACAGTGCACTCTTGGCACTGATCACACCTCTCTTTCTATCAATTCTACAGATATAGAATGAGATTTTGAAGTCTGTCACCTCAAATCAACAGGACCAGAGAAATACCTGAGCCAGAAGTAGAACACTACTTGATGTGCTCTCTCCTGGGGAAAGTGTGTGCTCTGGGTGCTGAGCACACATCTCAGTCAGTCACGCTCCAGTTATGGAACATATTTGTGAAGTGTTGTGTCTCTAGTCAACAGGACCACAGAAGAAACTGAGGTAGAACAACTCTACTCAATCTGCTCTCTCCAGTGAAAACAGTTAGCTCTGGGCACTGATCACACATCTCTTTCTGTCAACCCCCAGCTGTAGAACATCATTTTGAAGTTCTCTTCCCTCCTGTCTACAGAACTAGTGAAATAACTGAGGAAGAAAAATTCTGCTTGATGTGCTCTTTCCTAAGAAAACAGTTTGCCATTTTTACTGATCACACATCTCTTTGTGTTACTCTCAGCCATAGAACGTCTTTTTGAAGTCTTTTGCCTTCAGTCAACAGGACCAGAGAAATAACAGAGGAAGAAGAATGCTATTTGATGTGCTCTCTCCTGGGGGAAACAGTGTGCTCTGGTTGCTGATCACACATCTCTTTTGGTCAATACCAAGCTATACAACATCATTTCAAAGTTCTCTTTCCTCCTGCCAGCAGGACCAGTGAAATAACTGAGGAAGACGAATGCAACTTGATGTGCTCACTCCTATTAAAATAGTGTGCTCTGGGCAGACAGCAGATCTCTTTCTGTCACTCCCCAGTTAAAGAGCATGTTTTTGAAGTTTCTTGCTTCCAGTCAACAGCACCAGTGAAATAACTAAGGAAAAACTCTATTTAGTATACTCTATCCTGGGAAAATAGTGTGCTCTGTGCACTAACCACACATCTCTGTCAGTCAAAAATGTGTTTTTTGAAGTCTCTTGCCTCCTGTCAACAGGACCAGTGAAATAACTGGGGAAGAAGAAAGTTACTTGATGTGCTCTCTCCTGGGAAAACAATTTGCTGTGGGTGCTGGTCACACATCTCTTTCTGTCACTCCCAAGAAATAGAACTTGTTTATAAAGTGACGTGACTCCAGCCAACAGCACTAATGAAATAACTGAGGAAGAAGCACGCTACTTGATGTGCTGTCTCCTGGGAAAACAGAGTGCAGGACATTGACAACACATCTGTGTCTGTCACTCCGAAGCTATAGAACTAGTTTTTGAATTCTCTTGCCTCCAGTCAACAGGACCAGTGAAATAACTGAACAAGAAGAATAGTACTTGACGTCCTCTCTCCGGGGAAAACAGTGTGCACTGGGCACTGACAACAAATCTCTGTCTGTCACTCCTCATCTAAAGAATGTGTTTTTGAATTGTTTTGCCTCCAGTCAACAGGACAAGAGAAATAACTGAGGAAGAACACTACATGCTGTGCTCTCTCTCCTGGGAAAACAGTGTGCTCTAGGTGCAGATTATGGATTTCTTTCTGTTACTCCCCGGCTATATATATATATTTTTTTTAGTTATTTAACCAGGTGAGACACACTAAGCTGAAAGCTTTTTTACAGGCGCAACCTGGGAGCACAGGGAAGTTAAGTGACTTGCTCAGGGTCACACAGTATGCAAGTGGAACCTGTGGGATTCAAACCCAGGTCTGGTCGATGTCACCAGATTTGCATCTCAGAGCCTTAAACCACTGCGCTATACTGCCTATAATGTCTTTTGGAAGTGTTTTGCCTCCTGTCAACAAGACCAGAGAAATAACTGAAGAAGAAGGACTCTTCTCAATCTGATCTCCACTTGGAAACCAGTTTGCTCTTTGCACTGAGCACACATCACTTTTTGTCATTCTCCAGTTAAGGAATGTGTTTTTGAAGTGTCTTGTCTCCAGTCAACAGGACCACAGAAGTAACTGAGGAAGAAGAACGCTATTTGATGTGCTCTCTCCTTGGAAAAAAGTATGCTCTGGGCACTGATCACATGTCTCCTTCTGTCACTCTCCAGCTATAGAACATGTTTTTGAATTTTCTTGAATCCAGTCTGTGGGAACAAAGACATAACTGAGGAAGAAGAACACTACTTGATGTGCTCTCTCCTGGGAAAACAGTTCACTCTGGTAGCTGATCACACATCTCTTTCTGTCACTCCCCAGCAATATAAAGGTTTTTTGAAGAGTTTTTCCTCCAGTCATCAGGACCAGAGAAGTAATTGAACAAGAACTGTTCTCAGTCAGCTGTCTCCTGTGAAAACACTTTGCTCTGGGCACTGATCACACATCTCTTTCTGTCACTCCCCAGCTATGACCTGTGACGTACATTAGGAGGAAGAAAGCTACCTGATGTGCTCTCTCCTTGGAAAAAAGTGTGCTCTGGGCTGTGATAACACATCTCTTTCCGTCACTCCCCAGCTATAGAACATGTGTTTGAAGTGTCTTGAATCCTGTCTATGGGACCATAGAAATAACTGAGGAAGAAAGATGAAACTTGATGTGCTCTCTCTTGGGAAAGCAGTTTATTCTGTGCCCTGATCACACATCTTTTTCTGTAATTACCCAGCTGTAGAATGTGATTTTGAAGTCTCTTGCCTCCAATCAATGGGACCAGTGAAATAACTGAGGAAGAAGCATACTTCTTGATGTGCTCTCTCCTTGGAAAACAGTGTGCCCTGGGCACTGACAATACATCTACGTCTGTCCCTCCCAAACTATAGAATGTGTTTTTGAAGAGTCTTTCCTGCAGTCAACAGGACCCCAGAATTAGCTGAGTAAGAAGAATGCTTCTTAGTCTGCTATCATCTGGGAAAACAGTTTGCTCTGGTAGCTGATCTCACATCTCTTTCTGTCACTCCCCAGCTATATAAATTGTTTTTCAAGTCTCTTGCCTAAAGTCAACAGGACTAATAAAATAACTGAGGAAGAAAAACATGGCTAAGTTTGCTGACTCCTGGGAAAACCATTTTTTCAATACTCTGATCATGCATCTCCTTCTGCCACTCCCCAGCTATACAACTTGTGTTTGAAGTGCCTTCCCTCCAGTCAACTGGATGAGTGAAATAACTGAGGAAGAAGCATGCCAGTCACTCTGCTCATTCCTGGGAAAACAGTATTTTATGGGCGATGATCACACATCTCTTTCTGTCACTCCCAGCTAGAGAATGTGTTTTGGAAGTGTCTTGCCTCCAGTCAATAGGGCAATAGAAATAATGGAGGAAGAAGAGCACTTCTTAATCTGCTGTCTCCTGGGAAAACAGTTTGCCTGGGCCATGATCACGCCTCTCTTTCAGTCACTCCCCATCTATTTAACTTATTTTTGAGATCTCTTAGCTCCAGTCAACAGGACCAGTGAAGCAACTTGAAGAAGAAGAATGCTACTTGATGTGATCTCTCTTTGGAAAACAGTGTTGTCTGGCAGTTGATCACACATCTCTTTCTGTCACTCCCCAGCTATAGAACATGTTTTTGAAGTCTGCTGAATCCAGTCAACAGGAACAGAGAAGTATCTGAAGAAGAAGAATTCTACTTTTTGTGCTCTCTCCTGTGAAAAGAGTTTGCTCTGGACCCTGATCACACATTGCTTTTTCGCACTACCCGGCTAAAAAACATGGTTTTGAAGTCCCCTTTCCTCCAGTCAAAAGGACCAGTGAAATAACTGAGGAAGAAGCACACTTAAGTTTGCATACTCTTTGAAAAACAGTTTTCTCTGCACGCTGATCACACATATCTTTCTGCCACTCCACAGCTATGGAATGTGTTTTTGAAGTCTCTTGCCTCCAGTCAACAGGACCAGTGAAATAACTGAGGAAGAAGAATGCTATACAACTTGTGTTTGAAGTGCCTTCCCTCCAGTCAACTGGACGAGTGAAATAACTGAGGAAGAAGCATGCTCTGCCTCAGAATTGAGTGTGGTCTGGGTGAAGATCACACTTCTCTTTCTGTCACACTTCAGCTTTAGAAAGTATTTTTGAAGTCTCCTGCCTCCAGTCAACAACACCCGAGAAATAACTGATGAAGAAGGTTGCTACATGATGTGCTTTCTCCTGGGAAAACAGTGTGCTCTGGATGCTAATCACACATCTCTCTCTCTCTATCACTCCCCTGTTAAAGAATGTGTTTTTGAAGTGTCTTGCCTCCAGTCAACAGCACCAGTGAAATAACTGAGGAAGAAGAGTGCTACTTCATGTACTCTTTACTAGGAAAACAGTGTGCCCTGGGGACAGGCAACACATCTCTATCTGTCAATTCCCAGCAGTAGAACATCTTTTTGAAGTCTTTTGCTTTAATCAACGGTACCAGAGAAATTACAGAGGAAGGAGAAGAAGAATGCTTCTTAGTCTGCTCTCCCCTGGAAAAACAGTTTGCTCTGGGTGCTGATCACACATTTCTTTCTGTCACTCCCCAGCTATAGAACATGTTTTTGAAGTCTTTTTTCTCCAGGCAATTGGACCAGTGGAATAACTCAGGAAGAAGAATGCTGCTTGTTGTGCTCTCTCCTGGGAAAACAGCTTGCTCTGAGCCCTAATCGCACATCTCTTTCTCTCAATCCCCAGCTATACAATGTGTTTTGAAGTCTCTTGCCTCCAGTCAACAGCACCAGTGAAATTACAGAGGAAGAAGAATGCTTCTTAGTCTGCTCTCCCCTGGGAAAACAGTTTGCTCTGGGTGCTGATCACACATCTCTTTCTGTCGCTCCCCAGCTATAGAATGTGTTTTTGAAGTCTCTTGTTTCCAGTAAACTGTACCAGTGAAATAACTCAGGAAGAAGAATGCTGCTTGTTGTACTCTCTCCTGGGAAAACAGTGCACTCTTGGCACTTTTCACACCTCTCTTTCTATCAATTCTACAGATATAGAATGAGATTTTGAAGTCTGTCGCCTCAGATCAACAGGACCAGAGAAATAACTGAGCTGGAAGTAGAACACTACTTGATGTGCTCTCTCCTTGGAAGTGTGTGCTCTGGGCGCTGAGCACATATCTCATTCAGTTGCTCTCCAGTTATGGAACGTATTTGTGAAGTGTTTTGTCTTCAGTCAACAGGACCAGAGAAGAAACTGAGGTAGAAGAACTCTACTCAATCTGCTCTCTCCTGTGAAAACAGTGAGCTCTGGGCACTGATTACACATCTCTTTCTGTCAACACCCAGCTATAGAACATCATTTTGAAGTTCTCTTGCCTCCAGTCTACAGAACCAGTGAAATAACTGAGGAAGAAGAATGCTGCTTGATGTGCTCTCTCCTAAGAAAACAGTTTGCCATTTTCACTGATCACACATCTCTTTGTGTTACTCTCAGCAATAGAACATCTTTTTGAAGTCTCTTGCCTCCGGTCAACAGGACCAGAGAAATAACAGAGGAAGAAGAATGCTATTTGATGTGCTTTCTCCTGAGAAACAGTGTGCTCTAGTTGCTGATCACACATCTCTTTTTGTCACTTTCAAGCTATAGAACTTCATTTTCAAGTTCTCTTACCTCCTTCCAGCCAGACCAGTAAAATAACTGAGGAAGAAGAATGCTACTTGATGTGCTCACTCCAATGAAAATAGTGTGCTCTGGGCTGACAGCAGCTTTCTTTCTGTCAATCTCCATTTAAAGAAAATGTTTTTGAAGTGTCTTGCTTCCAGTCAACAGCACCAGAGAAATAACTAAAGAAAAACTCTATTTAGTATGCTCTATCCTGGGAAAATAGTATGCTGTGTGCACTAAGTACACATCTCTGTCAGTCAGCTGCTATAGAATGTGTTTTTGAAGTCTCTTGCCTCCTGTCAACAGGAACAAAGAAATAACTGAGGAAGAAGAACGTTATTTGATGTGCTCTCTCCTGGGAAAATAATTTGCTGTGGGCATTGATCACACATCTCTTTCTGTCACTCCCAAGCAATAGAACATGTTTTTGAAGTGACATGACTCCAGCCAAGAGCACTAATGAAATAACTCATGAAGAAGCCTGGTACTTGATGTGCTGTCTCCTGGGAAAACAGAGTGCCTGGGCACTGACAACACATCTGTGTCTGTCACTCCAAAGATATAGAACTTGTTTTTGAAGTCTCTTGCCTGCAGTCAACAGGACCAGTGAAATAACTGAACAAGAAGAGTAGTACTTGATGTGTTCCCTCCTGGGAAAACAGTGTGCACTGGGCACTGACAACGAATCTCTTTCTGTCACTCCTCATCTAAAGAATGTGTTTTTGAATTGTTTTGCCTCCAGTCAACAGGACAAGAGAAATAACTGAGGAAGAATGCTACATGCTGTGCTCTCTCCTGGGAAAACAGTGTGCTCTGGGTTCAGATTATGCATCTCTTTCCTGTCACTCCCCAGCTATGGAACGTCTTTTTGAAGTGTTTTGCCTCCTGTCAACAGGACCAGAGAAATAACTGAAGAAGAAGAACTCTTCTTTATCTGATCTCCCCTGTGAAACCAGTTTGCTCTGGGTGCTGAGCACACATCTCTTTCTGTCACTCTCCAGTTATGGAATGTGTTTTTGAAATGTCTTGCCTCCAGTCAACAGGACCACAGAAGTAACTGAGGAAGAAGAACGCTGCTTGATGTGCTCTCTCCTAAGAAAACAGTTTGCTATTGGTGCTGATAAAACATCTCTTTCTGTTACTCCAAAGCTATAGAACATGTTTTTGAAGTCTCTTGTCTCCTGTCAACAGGACCAGAGAAATAGCAGAGGAAAAAGAATTATATTTGATATGCTCTCTCCTGGGAAAACAGTGTGCTCTGCTTGCTGATCACACTTCTGTTTCTCTCACTCCTCAGCTATAGAATGCATTTTGAAGTTCTCTTGTCTCCTGTCAACAGGACAAGGGAAATAACTGAGGAAGAAGAACCAAGCTTGATGCGTTCACTCATGGAAAAACAGTGTGCTCAGGGCACTGACAATAGATCTCTCTCTCTGTCAATCACCAGTTAGAAAATGTGTTTTTGAGGTGTCTTGCCTCCAGTCATCAGCACCAATGAAGTAACAGATGAAGAAGAACTCTGCTTAGTCTGCTATCTCCTTGGAAAAGAGTGTGCTCTGGGCGATGATCACACATCTCTTTCTGTCACACACCAGCTTTAAAAAGTCTTTTTGAAGTCACATGACTCCAGTTAACATCACTAATGAAATAACTGATGAAGAAGCACGCTACTCAATGTTCTGTCTCTTGGGAAAACAGCGTGCCCTTGGCACTGAGAACACATCTGTGTCAGTCACTCTCTAGATATAGAACATGTTTTTGAATTCTCTTGCCTCAAGTCAACAGGACCAGTGAAATAAGTGAAGAAGAACAATACTTGATATGCTGTCTCCTGGGAAAACAGTATGCACTGGGCACTGACAACAAATCTCTGTCTGTCCCTCCACATCTAAACAATGTGTTTTTGAATTGTTTTGCTTCCAGTCAAAAGGATAAGAGTAATGACTGAGAAAGAACGCTACATGCTGTGCTCTCTCCTGGGAAAACAGTGTGGTCTGGGTGCAGATTACAGATCTCTTTCTTTCACTCCTCAGTTATAGAACATCTTTTTGAAGTGTTTTGCCTCCAGTCAACATGACCAGAGAAATAACTGAAGAAAAAGAACTCTTCTCAATCTGCTCTCTCCTGGGAAACCAGTTTGCCCTGGGTGCTGAGCACACATCTCATTCTGTCACTCTCCAGTTATGGAACATGTTGTTGAAGTGTCTTGCCTCCAGTCAACAGGACCACAGAAGTAACTGAGGAAGAAGAATGCTACTTGATGTGCTCTCTCTTCTGGGAAAACAGTTTGCTCTGGGTGCTGATCACATATCTCTTTCTGTCACTCCCAAGCTTCAGAATGTGTTTTTGAAGTCACATTACTCCAGTCAACAGCACTAATGAAATAACTGAGGAAGAACTATGCTACTTGGTGTGCTGTCTGCTGGGAAAACAGTGTGCACTGGGCACTGACAACACACCTGTTTCTGTCACTCTCCAGCTATAGAATGTGTTTTTGAAGTTTCTTGCCTCCAGTCAACAGGATCAGTGAAATAACTGAAGAAGAAGAACAGTACTTGATGCGCTTGTCCTGGGAAAACTGTTTGCTCTGAATGCTGATCACACATCTGTTTCTGTCACTCCCCAGCAATAGAACATGTTTTTGAAGTCTCTTGCCTCTAGTCAAAAAGGACCAGAGAAATGACTGTAGAAGAAGAATGCTACTTGCTGTGCTCTCCCTGGCAGTACAGTGTGCAATGGGCACTGACAACAAATCTCTGTCTGTCACTCCCCATCTAAAGAATGTGATTTTGAATTTTCTTGACTCCAGTCAACAGGACCAGAGAAATAACTGGGGAAGAATGCTACATGCTGTGCTCTCTCCTGGGAAAAGTGTGCTCCGGGTGTAGATTACACATCTCTTTCTATAACTCCCCAGCTATAGAACTTTTTTTTAAGTGTTTTGCCACCAGTCAACAGGACCACAGAAGTACTTGATCTGCTGTCTTCTGTGAAATCAGTGTGCTCTGGGTGCTGTTCAATCCCTTTCTGTCACTCCCCAGCTATAGATCTCATTTTAAAATTCTGTTGCGTACTGTCTACAAAAATAACTGAGGAAGAAGAATACTGCTTGATGTGCTCTCTCCTAAGAAAACAGCTTGCTATTGGCACTATTCACATATCTCATTCTGTCACTCCAAAGCTATGGAACATGTTTTTGAAGTCTCTTGTGTCCTGTCAACAGGACCATAGAAATAGCAGAGGAAGAAGAATGTTATTTGATATGCTTTCTCCTGGGAAAACAGTATGCTCTGGTTGCTGATCTCACTTCGCTTTCTCTCACTCCCAAGCTATAGAATGTATTTTGAAGTTCTATTGTCTCCTGTCAACAGGACAAGTTAAATAACTGAGGAAGAAGAACATTACTCGATATGCTCACTCATGGGAAAACAGTGTGCTCTGGGCACTGACAAAAGATCTCTTTCAGTCAATCACCAGTTAAAGAATGTGTTTTTGAAGTGTCTTGCCTCCAGTCATCAGCACCAGTGAAGTAAAGGATGAAGAAGAACTGTACTAAGTCTGCTCTCTCCAGGGAAAATAGTGTGCTCAGGGTGATGATCACTCATCTCTTTCTGTCACATCCCAGCTTTAGAAAGTGTTTTTGAAGTTTCTTGCCTCCAGTCAACAGGACAAATTACTTGATGTGCTCTCTGCTGGGAAAACAGTTTGCTCAGCACTGATTGCACATCCCTTTCTGTCACTCCCAAGCTATAGAAAGTGTTTTTTAACTCTCATGACTCCAGTCAACAGCACTAATGAAATAACTGAGAAATTGGTATGCTACTTGATGTGCAGTCTCCTGGGAAAACATTGTGCCCTGGGCACTGACAACACATCTGTGTTTGTCACTCCCCAACTATAGAATGTGTTTTTGAGGTCTCTTGCCTCCAGTCAACAGGATCAGTGAAATAACTGAAGAAGAAGAACAGTACTTGATGTGCTCTCTCCTGGGAAAACAGTTTCCTCTGAACACTGATCACACATCTCTTTCTATCACTCCAGAGCAATTGAACACATTTTTGAAGTCTCTTGCTTCCATTCAAAAGGACCAGAGAAATAACTGAGGAAGAAGAACACTATTTGATGTGCTCTCTCCTGGGAAAACAGTGTGCACTGGGCATTGACAACAAATCTGTGTCTGTCATTCCCCTTCTAAGGAATGTGTTTTTGAATTGTTTTGCCTCCAGTCAACAGGAGCAGAGAAATAACTGAGGAAGAATGCTACATGCTGTGGTCTCTCTTGGGAAAACGTGTTCTCTGGATGCAAATTACACATGTCTTTCTACCACTCCCCAGCTATAGAACATCTTTTTGAAGTTCTCTTGTCTCCTGTCAACAGGACACTGGAAAAAACTGAGGAAGAAGAATGTTACTTGATGTGCTCTCTCTCTCCTGGGAAAACAGTTTGCTCTGGGCACTGATCACACATCTCTTTCTGTCACTTCCAAGCTATAGAACATTTTTTTGAAGTCACATGACTCCAGTCAACAGTACTAATAAAATAACTGAGGAAGAAGCATTCTACTTGATATGCTGTCTCCTGTGAAATCAGTGTGCCCTTGGCACTGACAACACATCCACTTCTGTCACTCCTCAGCTATAGAACATATTTATGAAGTCTCTTGCCTCCAGTCAACAGGACCAGTGAAATAACTCAAGAAGAAGAACAGTACTTGATGTACTCGATCCTGTGAAAACAGTTTGCTCTGAATACTGCTCACACATCTCTTTCTATCACTCCCTAGCAATAGAACACGTTTTTGAAGTCTCTTGCTTCTAGTCAACAAGGACAAGAGGAATAACTGCGGAGGAAGAATACTACGTGATGTGCTGTCCCTTGGGTAAACAGGGTGCACTGGGCACTGACAACAAATCTCTGTCTGTCACTCCCCATATAAAGAATGTGTTTTTGAATTGTCTTGCCTCCAGTCAACTGGACTAGAGAAATAAATGAGGAAGATAGATGTATGCTGTGCTCTCTCCTGGGAAAACAGTGTGCTCTTGGTGCAGATTACACATCTATCTCTGTAATTCCCCAGCAATAGAACATCTTTTTAAAGCATTTTGCGTTCAGTCAACAGGACCAGAGAAATACCTGAAGAAGTAATCTTCTCAATCTGTCCTACCCTGGGAAACGGTTAGCTCTGGGCACTGAGCACACATCTCATTCTGTCACTCTTCAGTTATGGAACATGTTTTTTAAGTGTCTTGCCTCCAGTCAACAGGATCACAGAAGTAACTGAGGAAGAAGAACGCTACTTGATCTGCTCTCTCCTGTGAAAACAGTGTGTTCTGGGTGCTATTTACGTATCTCTTTCTGTCACTCCCCAGCTACAGAATGTAATTTTAAAGTTTTCTTGCCTCCTGTCTACAGAACCAGTGAAATAACTGAGGAAGAAGAATGCTGCTTGATGTGCTCTCTCCTAAGAAAACAGCTTGATATTGGCACTGATCACACATCTCTTTCTGTCACTCCAAAGCCATAGAACATGTTTTTGAAGTCTCGTGCCTCCAGTCAACAGGACCAGAGAAATAGCAGAGGAAGAAGAATGATAATTGATTTGCTCTCTCCTGGGAAAATAATGTGCTCTGGTTGCTGATCACACTTCTCTTTCTCTCACTCCCAGCTATAGAATACATTTTGAAGTTCTCTTTCGGTCAATCACCAGTTAAACAATGTGTTTTTGAAGTGTCTTGCCTGCCGTCAACAGTATCAGTGTAGTAATGGATGAAGAAGAACTCTACTTAGCCTGCTCTATCCTGGAAAAAAAGTGTGCTCTGGGCAATGATCACACATCTCTTTCTGTCACAATCCAGCTTTAGAAAGTGCTTTTGAACTCTCTTGCATCAAGTCAACAGGACCAGAGAAATAACTGAGGAAGAAGTACATTACTTGATATACTGACTCTGGGAAAACAGTTTACTCTGGGCACTGATCATGCAGCTCTTTCTGTCACTCCCAAGCTACAAAATGTGTTTTTGAAGTCACATTACTCCAGTCAACAGCACTAATGAAATAACTGAGGAAGAAGTATGCTACTTGGTGTGCTGTCTGCTGGGAAAACAGTGTGCACTGGGCACTGACAACACACCTGTTTCTGTCACTCTCCAGCTATAGAACGTGTTTTTGAAGTTTCTTGCCTCCAGTCAACAGGATCAGTGAAATAACTGAAGAAGAAGAATAGTACTTGATGTGCTCTCTCCTGGGAAAACAGTTTACTCTGAATCTTGACCACACATCTCTTTCTATCACTCCCCAGCAATTCAACATGTCTTTGAAGCCTCTTGCCTCCAGTCAAAAAGGACCAGAGGAATAACTGCAGAAGAAGAATGGTACTTGATGTGCTCTCTTTCCTGGGAAAACCATGTGCACTGGGCACTGACAACAAATTTCTGTCTGTCACTCCCCATCTAAAGAATGTGTTTTTGAATTGTCTTGCATCCAGTCAACAGGACCAGAGAAATAACTGAGGAAGAATGCTACATGCTTTGCTCTCTCCTTGGAAAACAGTGTGCTCTGGGTGCAGATTACTAACTTCTTTCTGTCACTGCCCAGCTACAGAACTTCTTTTTGAAGTGTTTTGCCTCAAGTCAACAGGACTAGAGAAATAACTGAAGAAGAAGAACTCTTCTCAATCTGCTCTCCCCTGTGAAACCAGTTTGCTCTGGGTGCTGAGCCCTCATCTCATGCTGTCACTCTCCAGTTATGGAATGTGTTTTTGAAGTATCTTGCCTCCAGCCAACAGAACCACAGAAGTAACCGAAGAAGAAGAACACCACTTGATCTGCTCTTTTCTGTGAAAATAGTGTCCTCTGTTTGCTGTTCACACATCTCTTTCTGTCACTCCCCAGCTATAGAATGTAATTTTCTTGTTCTCTTGCCTCCTGTCTACAGAACCAGTGAAATAACTGAGGAAGAGGAATGCAGCATGATGGGCTCTATCCTAAGAAAACAGCTTGCTATTGGCGCTGATCACACATCTCTTTCTGTCACTCCAAAGCTATAGAACATGTTTTTGAAGTCTCTTGCCTTCAGTCAACAAGACCAAAGAAATAACTGAGGAAGAAGAACATTAGTTGATGTGCTCACTCATGGGAAATAAGTGTGCTCTTGGAACTGACGAAATATCTCTTTCTGTCAATCACCAGTTAAAGAATTAAGCAATATACCATGACAGAGAGTGGGTATTTTAGTGGATTTACCATGTCTGCTGTGGTTTGATCATGAGGCACAGCTGAGTGACTTAACCACACCCCAAGTGGTAAATGCACCCATGTACCCACTCTCTGCCATGGTATATTGGTATTATACAATGTTCAACTTTTTGTTTTCATAGTAATATCAAACTTTTACAGTAATTATACTGGACGATTCATCACACTCATGTGATGTGTTTTGACCAATGAGGTTACAGGATTTTCATACTCTTTTGTATAATGTGCTTTTGAAGTGTCTTTGCTCCATTCATCACCACCAGTGAAGTAATGGATGAAGAAGAACTCTCCTTAGTCTGCACTCTCCTGGGAAAAAAGTGTGATCTGGGTAATGATCACACATCTCCTTCTGTCACACCTGAGCTTTAGAAAGTGTTTTTTAAAGTCTCTTGTCTCCAGTCAACAGGACCACAGAAATAACTGTGGAACAAGAACGTTACTTGATGTGCTCTCTCTCCTGGGAAAACAGCATGCTCTGGGCAGTGATAACACATCTCTTTCTGTCACTCCCAAGTTTTAGAACATGTTTTTGAAGTCACATGACTTCAGTCAACAGCACTAATGAAATAACTGAGGAAGAAGCATGCTACTTGATGTGCTGTCTCCTTGAAAAACAGTGTGCCCTTGGCACTGACAACACATCTGTGTCTGTCACTCCCCAGCTATAGAATGTATTTTTGAAATCTCTTGTCTCCAGTCAACAGGACCAGTGAAATAACTGAAGAAGAAGAACAGTACTTGATGTGCACTCTCCTGGGAAAACAGTTTACTCTGAACACTGATCACACATCATTCTATCACTCCCCAGCAAAAGAACACATTTTTGAAGTCTCTTGCCTCTAGTCAAAAAGGACCAGAGAATAACAGCGGAAAAAGAACACTACTTGATGTGCTCTCTCCTGGGAAAACAGTTTGCACTGGGCACTGACAACAAATCTCTGTCTCTCTTTCCCCATCTAAAGAATATGTTTTTGAATTGTCTTGTCTCCAGTCAACAGGACCACAGAAATAATTGAGGAAAAAAGCTATATGCTGTGCGCTCTCCTGGGAAAACAGTTTGCCCTGAATACTGATCAAATGTCTCTTTCTATCACTCTCCAGCAATAGAACATGTTTTTGAAGTCTCTTGCCTCTAGTCAAAAAGGGCCAGAGAAATAACTGTGGAAGAACGCTACTTGATATGCTCTCTCATGGGAAAACAGTGGGCACTGGGCACTGACAACAAATCTCTGTCTGTCACTCCCCATCTAAAGAATGTGTTTTTCAATTGTCTTGCTTCCAGTCAACAGGAGCAGAGAAATAACTGAGGAAGAAAGCTACATGCTGTGCTATCTCCTTGGAAAACAGTGTGCTCTTGGTGCAGATTACACATCTATCTCTGTAACTCCCCAGCTATAGAACGTCTTTTTGAAGCATTTTGTTTCAAGTCAACAGGTCCAGAGGAATAACTGAAGAAGAATTCTTCTCAATCTGCTCTCCCCTAGGAAACCAGTTAGCTGTGGGCACTGAGCACACATTTCATTTTGTCACTCTTCAGTTATGGAATGTGTTTCTCAAGTGTCTTGCCTCCAGTCAAGAGGACCACAGAAGTAGCTGAGGAAAAAGAACACTACTTGATCTGCATTCTTCTGTGAAAACAGTGTGCTCTGGGCACTGTTCCCACATCTCTTTCTGTCACTCCCCAGCTATAGAATACCATTTTGAAGTTCTCTGGCCTCCTGTCTACAGATTTAGTGAAATAACTGATGAAGAAGAATGTTACTTGATGTACTGTCTCCTAAGAAAACAGCTTGCTATTGGTGTTGATCACACATCTCTTTCTGTCACTCCAAAGTTATATAACATGTTTTTGAAGTCTCTTGTCTCCAGTCAATAGGACCAGAGTAATATCAGGGAAAGAAGAATGATAACTGATGTGCTCTCTCCTGGGAAAATAGTGTGCTCTGGTTTCTGATCACATTTCTATTTCTGTCACTCCCAGCTATAGAATGCATTTTGAAGTTCTCTTGTTTTCTGTTAACAGGACAAGGGAAATAACTGAGAAAAAATATCATTACTTGATGTGCTCACTCATGTGAAAACAGTGTGCTCTGCACACTGACAATAGATCTCTTTCAGTCAATCAACAGTTAAAGAATGTGTTTTTGAAGTGTCTTGCTTGCCATCATCAGTATCAGTGTAGTAATGGATGAAGAAGAACTCTACTTAGCCTGCTCTATCCTGGGAAAAGAGTGTGCTCTGGGCAATGATCATACATCTCTTTCTGTCACAACCCAGCTTTAGAAAGTGCTTTTGAACTCTCTTGAATCAAGTCAACAGGACCAGAGAAATAACTGAGGAAGAAGAACATTACTTGATATGCTGACTCTTGGGAAAATAGTTTACTCTGGGCACTGATCACACAGCTCTTTCTGTCACACCCCAGCTTTAGAAAATGTTTTTGAAGTCTCTTGCCTCCAGTCAACAGCACCAGAGAAATAACTGAGGAAGAAGAACACTACTTGATGTGCTTTTTCCGGTGAAAACAGTTTGCTCAGGGCGCTGATAACACATCTCTTTCTGTTTCTCCCCAGGTATAGAATGAGTTTTTGAAGTCTCTTGCTTCCAGTCAACAGGACCAGAGAAATAACTGAGGAAGAAGAATGTTAGTTGATGTGCTCTCTCCTGGGAAAACAGTTTGCTCTGGGTGCTGATCACACATATTTTTCTGTCACTCCCAAGCTATGGAACATGTTTTTGATGTCACATGACTCCAATCAACAGCACTGTGAAATAACTGATGAAGAAGCACACAACTTGATGTGCTGTCTGCTCGGAAAACAGTGTGCCCTTGGCACTGACAGCACATCTGTGTTTGTCACTCCCAAGCTCTATAATGCTTTTTTGAAGTCTCTTGCCTCCAGTTAACAGGACCAATGAAATAACTGAAAAAGAAGAACAGTACTTGATGAGCTCTGTCCTGAGAAAACAGTTTGCTCTGAACATTGATCACACATCTCTTTCTATCACTCCACAGCAATAGAACATGTATTTGAAGTCTCTTACCTCCAGTCAAAAAGCACCAGTGAAATAACTGCAGAAGAAGCGGTACTTGATGTCCTCTCTCTCCTGGGAAAACAGTGTGCACTGGGCACTGACAACAAGTCTCTGGCTGCCACTCCCCATCTAAAGAATGTGTTTTTGAATTGTCTTGCATCCAGTCAACAGGACCAGAGCAATAACTGTGGAAGAATGCTACATGCTGTGCTCTCTCTAGAAAAACAGTGTGCTCCAGGTGCAGATTACTAACTTCTTTCTGTCACTGCCGAGCTATATAATTTCTTTTTGAAGTGTTTTGCCTCAAGTCAACAGGAATAGAGAAATAACTGAAGAAGAAGAACTCTTCTCAATCTGTTCTCCCCTGGGAAACCAGTTTGCTCTGGGAACTGAGCCCATGCTGTCACTCTCCAGTTATGGAACATGTTTTTGAAGTGTCTTGCCTCCAGTCAACAGGACCACAGAAGTAACTGAGGAAGAAAAACACTACTTGATCTGCTCTTTCCTGTGAAAATAGTGTGCTCTGTTTGCTGTTCACACATCTCTTTCTGTCACTCCCCAGCTATAGAATGTAATTTTCTTGTTCTCTTGCCTCCTGCCTACAGAACCAGTGAAATAACTGAGGAAGAGGAATGCTGCTGGATGTGCTGTCTCCTAAGAAAACAGCTAGCTTTTCGCACTGATCACACATCTCTTTCTGTCACTCCAAAACTATAGAACATGTTTTTGAAGTCTCTTGCCTCCAGTCAACAGGACTAGAGAAATAGTAGAGGAAGAAGAATGATATTTGATGTGCTCTCTCCTGGGAAAACAGTGTGCTCTGGATGCTCATCACACTTCTCTTTCTGTCACTTCCCAGCTATAGAATGTATTTTGAAGTTCTCTTGTCTCCTTGACAGGACAAGAGAAATAACTGAGGAAGAAGAACATTACTTGATGTGCTCACTCATGGGAAAACAGTGTGCTATTGGCACTGACAATATGTCTCTTTCTGTCAATCACCAGTTAAAGAATGTGTTTTTGAAGTGTCTGCCTCCAGTCATCAATACCAGTGATGTAATGGATGAAGAATAACTCTACTTAGTCTGCTCTCTCCTGGGAAAAGAGTGTGCTCTGGGCAATGATCACACATCTCTTTCTGTCACACCCCAGCTTTAGAAAGTGTTTTTGAAGTCTCTTGCATCCAGTCAACAGGACCAGAGAAATAACTGAGGAAGAAGAACACTACTTGATGTGCTCTTTCCTGTGAAAACAGTTTGCTCAGGGCACTGATAACACATCTCTCTCTGTCTCTCCCCAGGTATAGAATGAGTTATTGAAGTCTCTTGCTTCCAGTCAACAGGATCAGAGAAATAACTGAGGAAGAAGAACGTTACTTCATGTGCTCTCTCCTGGGAAAACAGTTTGGTCTGGATGCTGATCACACATCTTTTTCTGTCACTCCCAAGCTATTTAACATGTTTTTGAAGTCACATGACTCCAATGAACAGCACTATGAAAAAACTGATGAAGAAGCACGCAACTTGATGTGCTGTCTGCTGGGAAAACAGTGTGCCCTTGGCACTGACAACACATCTGTGTCTGTCACTCCCCAGCTGTAGAATGTGTTTTTGAAGTCTCTTCCCTCCAGTTAACAGGACCAGTGAAACAACTGAAAAAGATGAACAGTACTTGATGAGCTCTCTCCTGGGAAAACAGTTTGCTCTGAATGCTGATCACACATCTCTTTCTATTACTCCCCAGTAATTGAACTTGTCTTTGAAGTCTCTTGCCTCCAGTCAAAAAAGGACCAGAGAAATAACTGCGGAAGAAGAATGGTACTTGATGTCCTTTCTCTCCTGGGAAAACAGTGTACACTGGGCACTGAAAACAAGTCTCTGTCTGTCACTCCCCATCTAAAGAATGTGTTTTTGAATTGCCTTGCCTCCAGTCAACAGGAGCAGAGAAATAATTGAGGAAGAATGCTACATGCTGTGCTGTCTCCTGGGAAAACAGTGTGCTCTGGGTGCAGATTACTAATTTCTTTTGTGTCACTGCCCAGCTATAGAACATCGTTTTGAAGTGTTTTGCCTCCAGTCAACAGGACTAGAGAAATAACTGAAGAAGAAAAACTCATCTCAATCTGCTCTTCCCTGAGAAACCAGTGTGCTCTGGGCACTGCGCCCACATCTCATGATGTCACTCTCCAGTTAAGGAACATGTTTTTGAAGTGTCTTGAAGTCATCAGGACCACAGAAGTATGTGAGGAAGAAGAACACTACTAGATCTGCTCTCTCCTGGGAAAACAGTGTGATCGGGTGCTGATCGCACATCTCTTTCTGTCACTGCCCAACTATAGAACATCATTTTGATGTTCTCTTCCCTCCTTTCAACAGGATCAGTGAAATAACTAAGGAAGAAGAATGATACCTGATGTGCTTACTGTTGGGAAAACAAAGTGCTCTGGGTGCTGGCAACAGATCTCTTTCTTTTACTCCCCAGCTATAGAATGTGTTTTTGTAGTCTCTTGCCTCCAGTCAACAGAATAAACTGAGAAAGAAGAAAGCTATTTGATGTGCTCTCTCCTGGGAAAACAGTGTGTTATCGGGGCACTGATCACATATCTCTTTCTGTCACTCCCAGCTACAAAATATGTTTTTGAAGTATTTTGACTCCAGTCAACAGGATCAGTGAAATAACAGATGAAGAAGACCACTATTTAGTTTGATTTCTACTGGGAAAACAGTTTTCTCAGGGCACTGATCACACATTGTTTTCTGTCACTCCCCATTATAGAACGTGTTGCAGAACTGCCTTGCCTCTAGTCAACAGGATCTGTAAAATAACTGTGGAAGAAGAACACTACTTAGTCCACTGTCTCCTGGGAAAACAGTGTATTCTGGGAGCTGATCACACATCTCTTTCTGTCACTCCCCAGCCATAAAATGTGTTTTTGAAGTGTCTTGCCTCCAGTCAACAGTACCACAGAAGTAACTGAGGAAGAAGAACACTACTAGATCTGCTCTTTCCTGTGAAAATAGTGTCCTCTGTTTGCTGTTCACACATCTCTTTCTGTCACTCCCCAGCTATAGAATGTCATTTTCTAGTTCTCTTGCCTCCTATCTATATAACCAATGCAATAACTGAGGAAGAGGAATGCTGCTTGATGGGCTCTCTCCTAGGAAAACAGCTTGCTATTGGTGCTGATCACACATCTCTTTCTGTCACTCCAAAACTATAGAACATGTTTTTGAAGTCTCTTGCCTCCAGTCAACAGGATCAGAGAAATAGCAGAGGAAGAAGAATGATAACTGATGTGCTCTCTCCTGGGAAAACAATGTGCTCTGGTTGCTGATCACACATCTCTTTCTGTCACTCCAGGCTATATAATACATTTTGAATTTCTCTTGTCTCCTGTCAACAGGACAAGGGAAATAACTGAGGAAGAAGAGCATTACTTGATGTGCTCACTCATGGGAAAATAGTGTGCTTTGGGCACTGACAATAGATCTCTTTCTGTCAATAACCCATTAAAGAAAGTGTTTTTGAAGTGTCTTGCCTCCAGTCATCAGCACCAGTGAAGTAACAGATGAAGAAGAACTCTACTTATTCTGCTCTCTCCTTGGAAAAGAGTGTTCTCTGGGTGATGATCACACTTCTCCTTCTGTCACTCCCAAGCTTTAGAAAGTGTTTTTGAAGTATCTTGCCTCCAGTCAACAGGACCAGAGAAACATCTGGGGGAAAAGAACGTTACTTGATGTGCTCTCTCCTAAGAAAACAGCTTGCTATTGGCTCTGTTCACACATCTCTTTCTGTCACTCCAAAGCAATAGAACATGTTTTAGAAGTCTCTTGCCTCCAGTCAACAGGACCAATGAAATAACTGAGGAAGAAGAACATTAGTTGATGTGCTCACTCATGGGAAAACAGTGTGCTCTTGGAGCTGACAAAAGATCTCTTTCTGTCAATCACCAGTTAAAATAATTAAGCAATAGACCATGACAGAGAGTGGTATTTTGGTGGATTTACCATGTCTGCTGTGGTTGGATCATGAGGCACAGCTGAGTGACTTAACCACACCACAAGTGGTAAATGCACCCACGTACCCACTCTCTGTCATGATATATTGCTGTTTTACAATGTTCAACTTTTTTTTTCATAGTAATATAAACCTTTTACAGTGATTATACTGGAGGATTTATCACGGGCATGTGATGTGTTTTGACCAATGAGGTTACAGGATTTTCATACCCTATTGTATAATGTGCTTTTGAAGTGTCGTTGCTCCAGTCATCAGCACCAGTGAAGTAATGGATGAAGAAGAACTCCCCTTAGTCTGCGGTCTCCTGGGAAAAAAGTGTGATCTGGGTAATGATAACACATCTCTTTCTGTCACACCCCAGCTTTAGAAAGTGTTTTTTTAAAGTCTCTTGCCTTAAGTCAACAGGACCACAGAAATAACTGAGGAAGAAGAACGTTACTTGATGTGCTCTCTCCTGGGAAAACAGCTTGCTCTGGGCGGTGATAACACATCTCTTTCTGTCACTCCCAAGTTTTAGAACATGTTTTTGAAGACACATGACTTCAGTCAACAGCACTAATGAAATTACTGAGGAAGAAGCATGCTACTTGATGTGCTGTCTCCTTGTAAAACAGTGTGCCCTTGGCACTGACAACACATCTGTATCTGTCACTCCCCAGCTATAGAACACATTTTTGAAGTCTCTTGTCTCCAGTCAACAGGACCAGTGAAATAACTGAAGAAGAAGAATGGTACTTGATGTGCACTCTCCTGGGAAAACAGTTTGCTCTGAACACTGATCACACATCTTTCTATCACTCCCCAGCAAAAGAACATGTTTTTGAAGTCTCTTGCCTCCAGTCAAAAAGGACCAGAGAAATAACAGCAGAAGAAGAATGCTACTTGATGTGCTCTCTCCTGGGAAAACAGTGTGCATTGGGCACTAACAACAAATCTCTGTCTGTCTCTCCCCATCTAAAGAATGTGTTTTTGAATTGTCTTGTTTCCAGTCAACAGGCCCACAGAAATAATTGATGAAAAAAGCTACATGCTGTGCACTCTCCTGGGAAAACAGTTTGCCCTGAACGCTGATCACACATCTCTTTCTATCACTCGCCAGCAATAGAACATGTTTTTGAAGTCTCTTGCCTCCAGTCAAAAAGGGCCAGAGAAACAACTGTGGTAGAACGCTACCTGATGTGCCCTCTCCTGGGAAAACAGTGTGCACTGGGCACTGACAACAAATCTCTGTCTGTCACTCCCCATCTAAAAAATGTGTTTTTCAATTGTCTTGCTTCCAGTCATCAGGACCAGAGAAATAACTGAGGAAGAAAACTACGTGCTGTGCTATCTCCTTGGAAAACAGTGCGCTCTTGGTGCAGATTACACATCTATCTCTGTAACTCCCTAGCTATAGAATGTCTTTTTGAAGCATTTTGTTTCAAGTCAACAGGACCAGAGGAATAACTGAAGAAGAGTTCTTCTCAATCTGCTCTCCCCTGGGAAACCAGTTTGCTGTGGGCACTGAGCACACATTTCATTTTGTCACTCTTCAGTTTTGGAACGTGTTTCTCGAGTGTCTTGCCTCCAGTCAAGAGGACCACAGAAGTAACTGAGGAAAAAGAACGCTACTTCATCTGCATTCTTCTGTGAAAACAGTGTGCTCTGGGCACTGTTCCCACATCTCTTTCCGTCACTCCCCAGCGATAGAATGCCATTTTGAAGTTCTCTTGCCTGCTGTCTACAGATCCAGTGAAATAACTGATGAAGAAGAATGTTACTTGATGTACTGTCTCCTAAGAAAACAGCTTGCTATTGGCGCTGATCACACATCCCTTTCTGTCACTCCAAAGTTATATAACGTGTTTTTGAAGTATTTTGCCTCCAGTCAATAGGACCAGAGTAATAGTAGGGAAAGAAGAATGATAATTGATGTGCTCTCTCCTGGGAAAATAGTGTGCTCTGGTTTCTGATCACACTTCTATTTCTGTCACTCCCAGTAATAGAATACATTTTGAAGTTCTCTTGTCTTCTGTTAATAGGACAAGGGAAATAACTGAGAAAAAAGATCATTACTTGATGTGCTCACTCATGTGAAAACAGTGTGCTCTCGCACTGACAGTAGATCTCTTTCAGTCAATCACCAGTTAAAGAATGTGTTTTTGAAGTGTCCTGCCTCCAGTCATCAATACCAGTGATGTAACGGATGAAGAATAACTCTACTTAGTCTGCTCTCTCCTGGGAAAAGAGTGTGCTCTGGGCGATTATCACACATCTGTTTCTGTCACACCCCAGCTTTAGAAAGTGTTTTTGAAGTCTCTTGCCTCCAGTCAACAGGACCAGAGAAATAACTGAGGAAGAAGAACACTACTTGATGTGCTCTTTCCTGTGAAAACAGTTTGCTCAGGGTGCTGATAACACATCTCTCTCTGTCTCTCCCCAGTTATAGAATGAGTTTTTTAAGTCTCTTGTTTCCAGTCAACAGGACCGGAGAAATAACTGAGGAAGAAGAAGGTTACTTGATGTGCTCTTTCCTGTTAAAACAGTTTGCTCTGGGTGCTGATCACACATCTCTTTCTGTCACTCTCAAGCTATGGAACATGTTTTTGAAGTGGCATGACTCCAATCAACAGCACTATGAAATAACTGATTAAGAGGCATACAACTTGATGTGCTGTCTGCTGGGAAATCAGTGTGCACTTGGCACTGACAACACATCTGTGTCTCTCACTCCCCTGCTATAGAATGTGTTTTTGAAGTCTCTTGCCTCCAGTTAACAGGACCAGTGAAATAACTGAAGAAGAACAGTACTTGATGTGCTGTGTCCTGGGAAAACAGTTTGCTCTCAACGCTGATCACACATATCTTTCTATCACTCCCCAGCAATTGGAAATGTATTTGAAGTCTCTTGCCTCCAGTCAAAAAGGACCAGAGAAATAACTTCGGAAAAAGAATGGTACTTGATGTCCTCTATCTCATGGGAAAACAGTGTGCAGTGGGCATGGACAACAAATCTCTGTCTATCACTCCAAATCTACAGAATGTGTTTTTGAATTGTCTTGCCTGCAGTCAACAGGACCAGAGAAATAACTGAGGAAGAACGCTACATGCTGAGCTGTCTCCTGTGAAAACAGTGTGCTCCAGGTGCAGATTATTAATTTCTTTCTGTCACTGTCTAGATATAGAGCGTCTTTGTGAAGTGTCTTGCCTCCAGTCAACAGGACTACAGAAGTAACTGAGAAAGAAGAACACTACTTGATCTGCTCTTTCCTGTGAAAATAGTGTGCTCTGTTTGCTGTTCACACATCTCTTTCTGTCACTCCCCAGCTATAGATGTTATTTTGCATTTCTCTTACCTCCTGTCTACAGAACCAGTGAAATAACTGAGGAAGAGGAATGCTGCTTAATGTGATCTCTCCTAAGAAAACACCTTTCTATTGGCACTGATCACACATCTCTTTCTATCACTGCAAAACTATAGAATGTGTTTATGAAGTCCCTTGCCTCCAGTCAACAGGACTAGACAAATATCAGAGGAAGAAGAAGAATATTTGATGTGCTGTTTCCTAGGAAAACAGTGTGCTCTGGTTACTCATCACACTTCTCTTTCTGTCACTCCCCAGCTGTAGAATGCATTTTGAAGTTCTCTTGTCTCCTGCCAGCAGGACAAGGGAAATAACCCGAGAAAGAAGAACATTACTTGATGTGCTCACTCATGGGAAAACTGTGTGCTCTGGGCACTGAGCATAGATCTATTTCCGTCAATCACCAGTCAAAGAATGTGTTTTTGAAGTGTCTTGCCTCCAGTCATCAGTACCAGTGATGTAATGGACAAAGAAGAACTCTACTTAGTCTGCTCTATCCTGGGAAAAGAGTGTGCTCTGTGTGATGATCACATATCTCTTTCTGTCACACTCCAGCTTTAGAAAGTGTTTTTGAAATCTCTTGCCTCCAGTCAACAGGACCAGTGAAATAACAGGAAAAAAGAACACTGCTTGATGTACTCTCTCCTGGGAAAACAGCTTGCTCTGGGTGCTGATCACACTTATCTTTCTGTAACTCCCCAGCTGTAGAACATGTTTTTGAAGTCTCTTCCATCCAGTTAACATGACCAGAGAAATAACTGAGGAGAAGAATGATATTGCTGTGCTCTCTCCTGGGAAAACAGAGTGCTCTTGACACTGATCACACATCTCTTTCTTTCACTCTCCTGCTGTGGAACTTGTGTTTTTGAAGCCTCTTGCCTAAAGGGAGGCAGTATAGCACAGTGGTTTAAGGTTCTGAGCTGCAAATCTGGTGAGATCCAACAGACCAGACCTGGGTTTGAATCCCACAGTTTCCACTTGCACCCTGTGTGACCCAGAGCAAGTCACTTAAGTTCCCTGTGCTCCCTGTTTGCTCCGGTAAAAAAGCTTTCTGCTTAGTGTGCTACTCCTGGTTAAACAACTAAAAATAAAAATAAAAAAATAAAGTCAACAGGACCAGAGAAATAACTGAGGAAGAAGAATGCTTCTTGATATGCTTCTTCCTGGGAAAACAGTTTGCATAGGGCACTGATCAATCATCTCTTTCTCTCAATCCCCAGCTATACAATGTGTTTTTTGAGACTCTTGCCTGCAGTCAACAAGACCAATGAATACCTGAGGAAGAAGAACACTTCTTAATGTACTCTGTCCTGGGAAAACTGTTTGCTCTGGGCACTGATCACTCATCTATTTCTGTCAGTCCCCAGCTGTAGAACATGTTTTTGAAGTCTCTTAAGTTCAGTCAACAGGACCAGTGAAATAACTGAGGAAGAAGAATGCTACTTGTTGTGCTCTCTCTGGGAAAACAGTGTATTCTTGCAGCAGATTACACATCTCTTTCTGTCTCTCCCCAGCTATAGAATGTGTTTTTGAAGTGTCTTGCCTCCAGGCAACAGTACCAGAGAAATAACTGAGGAAGAAGAATGCTTCTTAATATGGGAAAACAGTTTGCTTTTGGTGCTAATCACACATCTCTTTCTGTCACTCCCCAGCTACAGAACATGTGTTTGAAGTCTCTTGCCTCCAGTAAATCGGACCTGTGAAGTATTTGAGGAAGAAGAACACTATTTGATTTGCTCACTACTTGGAAAAAAATGTGCTCTGGGTGCTGACCACACATCTCTTTCTGTCACTCTCCAGCGATAGAACATATTTTTGAAGTGTCTTGAATCCGGTCAGTGAGACAAGTGATATAATCGAGGAAGAAGAAGGTTACTTGATGTGCGATCTCCTGGGAAAATAGTTTACTCTGGGCCCTTATCACATGTCTCTTTCTGTCACGCCCCTACTCTAAAACTTATTTTCAAAGTCTCTTGCCTCCAGTCAACAGGACCAGTGAAATAACTGAGGAAGAAGAATGCTACTAAGTTTTCTTTCTCCTGGGAAAACAGTTTTCTCTGAGCTCTGATCTCATATATCTTTCTCCCACTCCCCAGCTATAGAATGCATTTCTGAAGTCTCTTGCCTCCAGTCAACAGGACAAGTGAAACAACTGAGGAACAAGAACGCAACTTAGTCTGCTCTCTCCTGGGAAAAGACTGTTCTCTGGGCGATGATCACACATCTCTTTCTGTCACTTCTCAGCCTTAGAATGTTTTTTTGACATCTCTTGCTCCAGTCAACAGGATCAGAGCAATAATCAAGGAAGATGAATGTGACTTGATGTGCTGTCTCCTGGGAAAGCAGTTTGCTCTGGTCACTGATCACACATCTTTTTCTGTCACTCACCAGCTATACAAAATGCTTTTGAAGTGTCTTGCCTCCACTCAGCAGCACCAGTGAAATAACTGAGGAAGAAGAAGAACTCTACTTGATATGCTGTCTCCTGGGAAAACAGTGTACTGTGGGAGCTAGTCACACATCTCTCTCACTCTCTCTCTCTCTCTCTCTCTCACTCCTCAGTTATAAAATGTGTTTTGGAAGTTCTCCTGCCTCCAGTCTACAGAACCTGTGAAATAACTGAGTAAAAAGAATACTACTTGATGTGTTCTTGCTCCTGGGAAAACAGTTTGACCGTGGAACTTTCACACATTTCTTTCTGTCACTCCCCAGCTATAGAATGTGTTCTTGAAGTCTCTTGAGTCCAGTCAACAGGAACGGAGAAATAATTGAGGAAACATTGAATTTGATTTTGATGCCAGATAAGGACTGCTTGGCCCACCTAGTCTGCCCATTTCTCTACCTAATGGATAAGCTGCAGATCCTAGTTAACCAACAGCCTACTTCCTCCTAACCCCCACTAGAGTTGCCTTATGTCTGTCCCACGCATTCTTGAATTCCCCCACTGTTTTTGACTCTATGACTTCCTCAGGAAGGCTGTTCCATACATTTACAGCCCTCTCTGTGAAGAAATACTTTCTCACAATACTTCTGAATTGTCTGCCCTCTATCTTCAAATTGTGTCCCCTTGTTCTTGCACATCTCTTTTTCTGAAAGATGCTACCCTCTTGGACTTTGTTGATTCCTTTGAGATGTTTGAAAGTTTCTATCATGTCCTCTCTCTCCCTCCTTTCCTCGAGGCTATACATCTTAAGCTCCTTTAGTCTTTCTTCATATGTCTTCTGGTGCTGACCCTGCACCCTTTTGGTTGCTCTACTCTGGACAGCCTCCACCCTGTCTATGCCTTCGGGGAGATGGGGTGTCCAGAACTGTACACAGTACTCCAGATGTGGTCTTACCAACTGTCTGTACAGAGGACCAACAACTTCCTCTTTTCTACTGGTGATGCCTCTCCCTATGCATCCCAGTATCCCCCCAGCCCTCCTTACTGCCTTCTCACATTACTGGCCCACATTTAGGTCATCTGATATGACTACCCCCCAGTCCCTTTCTATTTTTGTTGTTGTCAGTATCTCAGCCCCCATTGTGTACTCTTCCCCTGGATTTTTGTTTCCCAGGTGCATTACTTTGCACTTTTTTGCATTGAATCTAAGCTGCCATACATTTGACCATTCCTCTAACCTTGCCAAGCCCTTTTTCATGTTTCCACTCCAACAAGTGTATTAGCCCTGTTGCAGATCTTTGTGTCATCTGCAAAGAAACATACCTTTCCTTCCAGTTTGTCTGCAATGTCACTTATAAAGACATTAAAAAGGACTGGTCCCAGTACTGAACCCTGTGGTACCCCCTTAGTAACCCCCCCTTTGTTCACTGTGGATTCCATTTACTATTTCCCTCTGTGTCCTGTTGTCCAGCCAGTGTTTTATCCAGGCTACCACCCTGGGACCCACGCCCAGGCTGGCTAATTTGTTTATTAATCTTTTGTGTGGGACTGTGTCAATTGCTTTGCTAAAGTCTAGGTAGGCCATGTCCACAGCCCCTCCTTGGTCTACTACTTTGGTCACCCAGTCAAAGAAATCAATTAGATTTGTCTGACATGACCATCCTGCTGTGAATCCATGCTGCCTTGGGTCTTGTGCCCACTGGCCTCTAGGTATTCAACAGTTCTTTCCTTCAGAAGTGATTCCATCATTTTCCCCATCACTGAGGTCAAACTGACAGGTCTGTAGTTTCCTGCCTCTGTCTTGCTCCCACTTTTGTGAAGGGGAATCACATCTGCCCACCTCCAGTCCTCAGGTACCACATCATCATCCCATGATTTATTAAAAAGGGTAGTCAGTGGTGTTACTAGTTCTTTCCTTAGTTCTTTTAGAATTCTGGGGTGAATTCCATCACACCCCATTGCTTTTTCCACCTTCAATTTTAAGAATTCTTTCAGAACTCTTTCTTCTGTGAAAGGACTAACATCAGCCCCCTAGCCAGAGTGCTGCTATTGACTAGATTAGGTATCTCCACCTGCTTTTCCATTGTGATTACTGAGCAGAAGTATTCATTCAGTATCCCTGCTTTTTCGCTGTCGCTCTCTGCCCAACCACCTTCCTCTTTATTCATCCTCAGTATCCCTGCCTTAGTCTTTCTTTGCTCCCTAATGTACCTATAAAAGGTGTTATCCCCCTTCTTAACTGAGTTGACTATCTTTTCCTCAGCTTGGGCCTTGCTATTCTGACTGCCTTCACCACTTCCTTCTGCTTTAACTGGTACAGTTCTCTGTCCTGCTCCTTCTGTGTTTCCTCATACTTCCTGAATGCTATCTTTTTCTCCCTAATCTTCCCCGCCACTTCTTTTTTGAGAACCGTAGTGGTTTTTTCTTTCATTTTGATTTACTTATTTGCTTCACACAAAGGCTGGTTGCCTCTGTTATGGCTGTTTTGATGTTTCCCAATTGTAGCTCCACCCTACCTTTTTGCCTGTTTGCTAGTGTTTTTGTGAGGCACTCTTCCATTTTGACAAAATCAGCCCTGCTGAAGTCCAGTACCTTCACTTTTGCATGGCTCTACAGCTAAGTTTATCATGAGCCACACTGTTTGGTGGTCACTTGTTCCCAGATGGCTATCCACTTCAAGATCAGAGATCCTCTCTCCATCCCCATTTGAGGGTATGAGGTCTAAGATTGCTCCCCCTGAGTGGGTTCCAAAACTAGCTGTCTGAGGCATGCCCCCTGTAGGGCATTGAGAATGGCCCTGCTCTTGGATGTGACTGCAGCAAAGGTGCTCCAGTTAACATCTGGCATATTCAGTTCCCTCATCAGCAATATCTCCCCTTTCTCTGCCATCCTAAGGAAGCCTTATATCATTTCCTTGTCCATTTCCTCTCCCTGAGATGAGGTCTATATACAACCCTTGTGCATATTGTGGTGCCATTTCTAGTCTCCAGGGTGACCCACAGTGCCTCCTCTCCTCCCTGCTTACTCTTTAGTTCTGTTGCTTTGATCCCTTCCCTTACATAGAGAGCTATTCTTCCTCCTCTTCTTCCCTCCCTGCCCCTCCTGTAGATTGTGGACCCTGGTATGTTGACATCCCAGTCATGGTTCTCTGTGTACCATGTTTCTGTGACTGCCACGATATCCAGGCATCCCTCTTCCATCAAGGCCACCATTTTGGGCAGCTTTTTACCTAGATTATGGGCATTGGTACTCATTACCCTCCATTTTCTTATGGTTTTATTTCTTTTTTCCCCATCCCTGTCCTTACCGCCTTTGCCTTTTTCTCCATTGACCCCTGGCCTTCTCCCTATCAACTGCTCTATCTTGGTGTTTACCTCACTAACTACCCTGATCTTTGGGAGGTGGCTATGATTTCCCCTTCTCCTTTTCAGTGCCTCCCCCCTTGGCTAGCTTAAATGCTTGCCAATGAAGCATTGAAACCTATCACCTAGGATCCTGGATTCCCTTCTGGATAGATGCAGACCATCATGCTAGTATAGGCTTGCATCTCTCCAGGTGGAACCCCCATCCCCAATGAAGCCAAATCCCTGATCTCTGCACCAGTTTTTCAATCAGTCATTGAATCCCATGGTGCAGAGTATCCTAGCCTCATCCATGCCATAGATAGGTAGCACTTCTGAGAAAGTTACCATGTGTGCTACTTGTCTAAGGCCCCTCCCCAACTCCACAAACTCCTGTTGCACTGCTCTGATCCCATTCTAAACCAGGTCATTTGTCCCTAGGTGAATAATGACATCCAGCTCACTCCCCCTTGCAGCTGCTCCCATGATCCTGAGGATTCATTTCCTGTACCTCCAAGCCATGGCATGGGGCAGGCACCTTACCTCCCTTTCCTCTCCATCCCCCAGTTCTACACCCTATCAACTGAGTCCCCCACCAGGAATTGTTTCCTTCCCCTGTGGGGTCCTGTGCTACCCTCCTGTGGGTCTCCATTGTGGAGGTTCCCAGCATCCTCCTTGGTCTCCACTGTGGGTGCCTCCAAAGAGGAGCCATGCTCCACCAGAGTGACAAATGAATTGTGGAGAGGCACAACTGAAGGGATGGGCCTCTGTTCCACCACCCTCACCCTCCTTGAACCCACTGTGATCCAACCACTTCTCTTTCTTGGCAACCTCTGAGGTAGTGGTGGTCTCCTGGGTGGTCCCTGGATGGGGGAGCAGGTTTCCTGAATCCTTGCCAGGTCAGCCTGGAGATGAACAATCTCCTCCCTCAGACCAGAGAGGTACCTGCAAATAGGGCAGCAATGCAGTCTCCAGAATGTCTCCCTGAAGACTGCTGCTCTACAGCCAGTGCATTGCACCACTCCCCACATGTCTGTGTCCCTTCCTGTTACAGATGCTTTTCTTTTTTTTTCTTCTTGTTTTAGTGTGCGAGTACTACTTGTTTTAGTGTATTCAGTGTGTTGTGCCTTTAAGTATATGAACAGGTGTATGTTGTTAGCAGTTTTGGGGAAGTGATGTCAGAACCCCTGCTATAAAGGAAGTTAAGTGCTTGGGGCAGGAGGGGTGAGGGGCATGGTGGGTGAGAGTAAACCTGTGCCCTCCAGAAACAATCAACTACAACTCTGACCCTCCACCCCGGGGAGTGACTTCCTTCCTTGTAGACACCTGTTTCACAGAGGTTAAGTAACAGGTCTCATCACAAATGACTGCAAACATCTTCCAGCTACAGTTCCTCCCTGGCAAATTAAAGTTAAACTAAGAAAAGTCAACCTCAAACACAGAGAATCAATACTAATTACTTACACAGGTCCAAAAAAGTAATAATTCAATTCAGTGTAGTCTAGTAAATAACCTCCTTGATTTAAGAAAGCTTTGGCTGCTTTCTCTCTTTCTCTGTCTCAGCAGGAAGAAGAACGCTACTTTCTGTGTTCACTCCTGGGAAAACAGTGTGCTCTGGGCACTGACAGCAGATCTGTTCGTGCCACTCCCCAGTTAAAGAACATGTATTTGAAGTGTCTTGCTTCCAGTCAACAGCACCAGTGAAATAACTGAGGAAGAAGAACTCGGCTTAGTCTGCTGTCAGTTAGGAAAATAGTGTGCTCTGTGCACTGACCACACATCTCTTTCTGTCAGCCCCCCACTATAGAATGTGTTTTTGAAGTCTCTTCCCTCCATTCAATAGGACCAGTGAAATAACTGAGGACGAAGAACAGTATCTGAAGTGCTCTCTCCTGGGAAAACAGTTTGCTCTGAACGCTGATCACACATCTCTTTCTATCACTTCCCAGCAATAGAACATGTTTTTAAAGTCTCTTGCCTCCAGTCAAAAGGACAAGACAAATAACTGAGGAAGAAGAAAGCTACTTGATGTGCTCTCTAATGTGAAGCTAATGTGCACTGGGCATGGACAACAAATCTCTCTCTGTCACTCCTCATCTAATGAATGTGTTTTTGAAGTACCTTGCCTCCAATCAACAGGACCAGAGAAATAACTGAGAAAGAATGTTTCATGCTGTGCTCTCTCCTGAGTAAACAGTGTGGTCTGGGTGCAGATTACACATCTCTTTTGGTAACTCCCCAGCTATAGATCATCTTTTTGAAGTGTCTTGCAACCAGTTAACAGGACCACAGAAATAACTTAGAAAAATAACTCTTCGCAATCTGTTCTCCTCTGGGAAAACAGTTTGCTGTGGGCACTGATCACACATCTCTGTCACTCCCCAGCTATAGAACATGTTTTTGAAGTCTCTTTCCTCCAGAAAACAGAACTAGTGAAGTAGAAGAGGAGGAAGGACACTAGAAACATAGAAACATAGACTTTGACAGCAGATAAGGACCACTTGGCCCACCTAGTCTGCCCATTTCCATACCTAGAGGATAAGTTGCAGATCCTTTTTAACAAACAGCCTATTTCTTCCTACCTCACACAAAAATTGCCTTATGTCTGTCCTATGCATTCTTGAATTCTCCCACAGTTTTAGACTCCACAACCTCCTCAGGAAGGCTGTTCCAGGCATCCACCACCCTTTCTGAGAAAAAATACTTCCTCATATTGGCCCTGAGCTGTCCCCCCTCTATCTTCCAATCATGACCCCTTGTTTAGGCACATCTCTTTTTCTGAAAGATGCTACCCTCTTGGACTTTGTTGATTCCACTGAGGTACTTAAATGTTTCTATCATGTCCCCCTTCTCCCTCCTTTCCTCACGGGTATACATATTAAGCTCCTTTAGCCTCTCCTCATATGGTTTCTCTAGCAGACCCTGCACCATTTTAGTTGCCCTCCTCTGAACTGCCTCCATCTTATCTGGAGATGAGGTCTCCAGAACTGGATGCAGTACACCATATAGGGTCTCACCAAGTGTCTGTACAGGGGGATAACAACTACCTGTTTTCTGCTGGTGATACCTCTCCCTATACATCCCAGTATTCCCCCAGCTCTCCTTACCACCTTCTCACATTGCTTGCCAACCTTAAGGTCATCTGATATGATTACCCCCGTGATTACCCCCGGGTTCCTTTCCATTTTTGTTGTTGTTACTACCTCCCCATCCATTGTGTAGTCTTCCCCTGGGTTTTTGTTTCCCAAATGCATTAATTTGTACTTCTTTGCATTGAATCCAAGCTGCCATACTTCTGACCATTCCTCCAACCTTACCAAGTCCCTTCTCATTCTTTCCATACCTCCTTGTGTACCAACCCTGTTGCAAATCTTTGTGTCATCTGCAAAGAGGCATACTTTCCTTCCAGTCCCTCTGCAATGTCACTTATAAAGACATTAAAAAGGACTGGACCCAGTACTGAACCCTGCAATACCCCACTAGTTACCCCTCTTTCTTCAGAGTGGACTCCATTTACAATTACCTTCTGTGTCCAGTTGTTCAGCCAATGTTTTACCCAGGCTACCACCCTGGGACCCACTCCCAGGCTGGTTAATCTGACTACTAATCTTTTATGTGGGACTGTGTCAAATGCCTTGCTAAAGTCTAGGTAGGTCATGTCCACAGCCCCTCCCTGGTCTTCTACGTTGGTCACCCCGTAAAAGAAATCAATTAGATTTGTCTGACATGACATTCCCATTGTGAACCCATGCTGCCTTGGGTCCTGTGCCCTACTGGCCTCTAGATACTCAACAATTCTTTCCTTCAGAAGTGATTCCATCACTTTCCCTACCACAGAGGTCAAACTGAAAGGTCTGTAGTTTCCTGCCTCTGTCTTGGTCCCACTTTTGTGAAGGGGAATCACATCAGCCTTCTTCCAGTCCCCAGGTACCACACCAGCCTCCCATGATTTTTTTAAAAAGGGTAGTCAGTGGTGTCACTAGTTATCTGCTTAATTCTTTTAGAATTCTGGGGTGAATTCCATCTGGCCCCATTGCTTTGTCCACCTTCAGTTTTAGGAGTTCTTTCAGAACCCTTTCTTCTGTGAAAGGACTCGGATTGACCTCCCTCTCCAGAGTGCTTCTGTTAATTGGCTTAGGTACCTCCCCCACTTCCTCTTTTGTGAATACGGAACAGAAGTATTCCTTCAGTATCCCTGCTTTTTCACTGTCACTCTCTGTCCACCCACCATCCATTCCATTCAGCCTCACTATCCCTCCTTTTGTCTTTCTATGTTCCCTGATATACCTATAAAAGGTTTTATCCCACTTCTTAACCGAGTTAGCTATCTTTTCCTCAGTTTGTGCCTTTGCTATTCTGACTACCCTCCCTTCTTCCTTCTGCCTTAACTAGTACAGTTCTCCGTCCTTCTCCTTCCATGTTTCCTTATACTTCCTAAATGCTATCTTTTTCTCCCTAACCTTCACCTCCACCTCTTTTGAGAATCATAGTGGCTTTTTCTTTTGTTTTGATTTGTTTATTTGCTTTACACAAAGGTTTGTTGCCTCTGTGATGGCAGTTTTAATATTTCCCTATTGTTGCTCCACCCCTCCCTCTAGCCTGTTTGCTAGTGCTTTTCTAAATCACTCTCCCATCTTACCAAAGTCAGCCCTCCTGAAGTCCAGAACCCTCACTTTTGTATGGCTTGACTCTGTAGCTGAGTTTATCATGAACCACACTGTTTGGTGGTCACTTGTTTCCAAATGGCTACCCACTTCTAGATCTGAGATCCTCTCATTGTCCCCATTTGAGAGTACGAGGTCTAAGATTGCTACCTCTTGAGTAGGTTCCAAAACTAGCTGTCTGAGGCATGCCACCTGAAGGGCATCAAGAATGGCCCTGCTTTTGTATGTGGCTGCCACAAAGGTGCTCCAGTTAACATCTGGCATATTAAGGTCCCCCATCAACAGTATCTCCCCTTTCTCTGCCATCCTAAGTATGCCTTCTATCATATCCTTGTCCATTCCCTCCTCCTGACTTGGGAGTCTGTATACAACCCCTGTACAGATTGTGGTGCCATTTCCAGTCTCTAAGGTGACCCACAGTGCCTCCTCTCCTCCCTGTTTACTCTTTTGTTCAGTTGCTTTTATCCCTTCCCTTACATAGAGAGATACCCCCCCTTCTGCCTCCCTGTCTCTTCACTACTAGATGTCCTTTCTCCTTGAAAAAAGCATGCTCTGGACAAAGATCAAACATCTCTTTCTTTCACTCCCCAGCAATTGAACATGTTTTTGAAGTGTCTTAAATCCTGTGTACATGACCAGAGTAATAACTGAGGAAGAAGAATGTTACTTGATGTGCTCTTTCCTGGGAAAACAGTTTACTCTGGGCCCTGATCCCAAGTCTCTTTATGTACACCCCAGCTATAGAATATGTTTTTGAAGTCTCTTGCCTCCAGTTAACAGGACCAGTAAAATAACTGAGGAAGAAGCACGTTACATGATGTGCTCTCTCCTGGGAAAACAGTGTGCCCTGGACACTGACAACACATCTCTGTCTGTCACTCCCCAGCTATACATTTTATAACATTTTTTTGAAGTATCTTGCCTTCAGTTAACAATACCAGAGAAATAAATGAGGAAGAAGAACGCTTCTTAATCTGCTCTCCCCTTGGAAAAAGGTTTCTCTGGGGGCTGTTCACACATCTCTTTCAGTCACTCCCCACCTGTTTAACTTGTTTTTGAGGTCTCTTGCCTCCACTCAACAGGACCAGTGAAATAACTGAAGAAGAAGAAGAAGAATGCTACTTAGTCTGCTCTCTCCTGGGAAAGGAGTGCACTCTGGGCAATGATCACACATCTCTTTCTGTCACTCTCCAGCTTTAAAAAGTGTTTTTGAAGTCTCTTGCCTCTAGTCAGCAGGACTAGAGAAATAACTGAGGAAGAGGAATGCTAGATGATGTGCTCTCTCCTGTAAAAAAAAGTATGCTCTGAGTACTAATCACACATCTCTCTATCACTCCCATTAAAGAATGCATTTCTGAAGTGTCTTTCCTCCAGTCAGCAGCACCAGTGAAATTATTGAGGAAGAAGAACTCTTCTTAGTCTGCTCTCCCATGGGAAATCAGTTTGCTCTGGACAATGATCACACATCTCTTTCTGTCACCCCCCACCTATAGAACATGTTTTTAAAGTCTCTTGTCTCCAGTCAACTGGACAACTGAGGAAGAAGAACGCTACTTGATGTACTCTCTCCAGGGAAAACAGCGTGCACTATGCACTGATCACACCTCTCTTTCTCTCAATTCTAGAGATATAGAATGTGTTTTTGAAGTCTGTTGTCTCAATTCAACAGGAACAGAGAAATACCTGAGCAGGAAGTTGAAAACTACTTGATGTGCTCTCTCCTGGGAAGAGTGTGCTCTGGGCACTGAGCACACATCTCATTCTATCACTCTCCAGATATAGAACGTGTTTTTGAAGTGTCTTTCCTCCAGTCAACAGGACCACAGAAGTAACTGAGGAAAAAGAACACTATTTGATCTGCTCTCTCCTGGGAAAATAGTGTGATCTGGGTGCTGATCACACATCTCTTTCTGTCACATCCCAGCTGTAGAATGTCCTTTTGAAGTTCTCTTGCCTCCAGTCTATGGAACCAGTGTAATAACTTAGGAAGGAGAATGCTGCTTGATGTGCTCTCACCTAAGAAAACCGTTTGCTATTGGTGCTGATCACACATCTCTTTCTGTCACTCCCCAGCTATAGAACGTGTCTTTGTAGTCTCTTGCCTCCAGTCAATAGGACCAGAGAAATAGCAGAGGAAGAAGAATGCTATTTGATGTGCTATCTCCTAGGAAAACAGTTTGCTCATGGCACTGATCTCACATCTCTTTCTGTCACTCCCTAGGTATAGAACACATTTTTGAACTCTCTTCCCTTCAGTCAACAGGACTAATGAAATAACTGAGAAAAAAGAAGGCTACTTGATGTGCTCTCTCCTCTCAAAACAGTGTGCTCTGGTCACTTATCACACAACCCTGTCATTCCCAAACCATAGAACGTGTTTTTGAAGTCTGTCGAGTCCAGTCATCAGGAGCAGAGAAATAACTGTGGAAGAAGAATGGTACTTGATGTGCTCTCGCCTGGCAAACCAGTGTGCTCTGGTTGCTGATCACACTTCTCTTTCTGTCCCTCCACCGCTATAGAACATCATTTTGAAGTTCTCTTTCTCCTGTCAACAGGACCAAAGAAATAACTGAGGTAGAAGAACTTTACTTGATGTGCTCACTCATGGGAAAACCCATGAGTTCTGCTTTGGGCACTGACAATAGATCTCTTTCTGTCACTCACCTGTTAAAGAACATGTTTTTGAAGTGTCTTGCCTCCAGTCATCAGCACCAGTGAAATAAATGAGGAAGAAGAACTCTACTTAGTCTGCTCTCTCCTGGGAAAAGAGTGTGCTCTGGGCAAAGATCACACATCTCTGTCTGTCACTTCCCAGCTTTAGAAAGTGTTTTTGAAGTTTCTTGCTTCCAGTCTACAGAACCAGTGAAATAACTGAGGAAGAAGAATGCTGCTTGATATGCACTCTCCTAAGAAAACAGTTTGCTATTGGTACTGATCACACATCTCTTTCTGTCACTCCCCAGCTATTTAATGTGTCTTTGAAGTCTCTCAAATCCAGTCATCAGCAGCAGAGAAATAACTGCGGAAGAAGAATGATACTTAATGTGCTCTCTCCTGGGAAAACAGTGTGCTCTTGTTGCTTTTCACACTTCTCTTTCTGTCCCTCCCCAGCTATAGAATGTATATTTGAAGTCTCTTGCCTCCAGTCAACAGGACCAGAGAAATAGCAGAGGAAGAAGAATGCTATTTGATGTGCTCTCTCCTGGGAAAACAGTTTGCTCGGAGCACTGATGACACATCTTTTCTGTCACTCCATAGCCATAGAATGAATTTTTGAAGTCTCTTGCCTTCAGTCAATAGGACTAGTGAAATAACTGAGAAAGAAGACTGCTACTTGATCTTCTCTTTCCTCCAAAAACAGTGTGCTCTGGTCACTTATCACACAACTCTCTCCGTCATTCCCCAGCCATAGAATGTGCTTTTGAAGTCTTTCGAGTTCAGTCATCAGGAGCAGAGAAATAACTGCAGAAGAAGAATGGTTCTTGATGTGCTCTCTCCTGGGAAAACAGTGTGCTCTGGTTGCTGATCACACTTCTCTTTCTGTCCCTCCCCAGCTATAGAATGTCATTTTGAAGTTATCTGTCTCCTGTCAAGAGGACCAGGGAAATAACTGAGGTAGAAGAACTCTACTTAATGTGCTCACTCATGGGAAAACAGTGTACATTGGGCACCGACAACAGACCTCTTTCTGTCACTCACCAGTTAAAGAATGTGTTTTTGAAGTGTCTTTCCTCCAGTCATCAGCACCAGTGAAACAACTGAGGAAGAAGAATTCTACTTAGTCTGCTCTCTCCTGGGAAAAGAGTGTGCTCTGGGCAATGATCACACATCTCTTTCTGTCACTCCCCAGCTTTAGAAAGTGTTTTTGAAGTCTTTTGCCTCCAGTCAACAGGACCAGAGAAATAACTGAAGAAGAGGAATGCTACTTGATGTGCTTTGTCCTGGGAAAACAGTGTACTCTGGATGCTAATTACACATCTCTCTCTGTCACTATCCTGTTAAAGAACATGTTTTTGCTAAGTGTCTTGCCTCCAGTCAACAGCACCAGTGAAGTAACTGAGGAAGCAGAATGCTACTTGATGTGCTCTCTAATGGCAAAACAGTGTGCCCTGGGCACTGACAAAAATCTCTGTCTGTCATTCCCCAGCTATAGAATTTTTTTTAACCTTCTATATATATGCACCCTACTTGACTACTCTCTCTACTCCCTCAGACATCCTTTTCTGCAGGCTCCACTCTCATCATGATGTGCCCCTAGAGCACCCAGTTCCACACTAGTTACTCCTGATATACCCCCAGGGTAGGGATAAGAAGGAACCCCTGTGCTTACCTCCCCAAACCAACATACTGTGTGTTGTGGCGTCAGTACAGCGGAGTCTGTCCATCAAGCCTGGAGACCCCCTCAGAGAGGTGTTGTCACTTAGGAGAGACCAAGGTGTTTTTCCTTTGTTCTTCCCCAGATGTTGGCTTGCAATGAGGACCAATGAGCTAGGAGGTGCGCTGAGACATGCCTCCTTCTTTACCCCTCTGAAGACATCTTCCCAATACCCTTACTGCTTCTCCACCTACCGCACCTTCCACCCGGGCTCCCACAGATGGTGGTGTTGCCGCATGAGCATACAGCTGATCCCCCCCTGGAGAAGGAGAGCAGCCACTGAGCTCTCTATCCTCCTCCAACCATGGCCGACCCTCGGTGGCCCATGCTCATACCCAAACCTGGGTCACCAGCGTGGTATGAGGTTAGGCGTCCAGTGCCTCAGCCCTCAGTGCCACCGGGCTGGCTTAGAACATGTTTTTGAAGTCTCTTGCCTCCAATCAACAGGACCAGAGAAATAACTGAGGAAGAAGAACGCTACTTGGTTTGGTCTCTCCTGGGAAAACAGTTTGCTCTTGGCGCTGATCACACATCTCTTTCGGTCATTCTCCAGCTATAGAACATGTTTTTGAAGTCTCTTGCCTCCAGTCAACAGGACCAGAGAAAGAATAGAGGAAGAAGAATACAACTTGATGTGCTATCTCCTGTGAAAACAGTGTGCTCTGGACACTGATCACTCATCTCTTTCTGTCACTCCCCAGCTGTAGAACATATTTTTGCAGTCTCTTGCCTCCATTCAACAGGATCTGAGAAATAACAGAGGAAGAAGAATGCTACTTGATGTGCTCTTTCTCCTGGGAAAACAGTGTGCCCTGGGCACTGACAACACATCTCTTTCTGTCAGTCCCCAGATGAAGAATGTGTTTTTCAGGTGTCTTGCCTCCAGTCAACAAGACCAGAGAAATAACTGAGAAGAAGAACACTTCTTAATCCGGTTTCCCTTGGAAAACAGTTTGCTCTGGTCACTGATGACACATCGTTTTCTGTAACTCCCCAGCTGTAGAACATTTTTTTGAAGTCTCTTGCCTCCAATCAAAAGGACAAGTGAAATAACTGAGGAAGAAGAACACTACTAAGTTTGCTTTCTCCTGGAAACACAGTTTTCTCAGGGCATTGATCACAAATCTCTTTCTGCCACTCCCGAGCTACAGAACATGTTTTTGAAGTCTCTTGCCTCCAGTTAACAGGAAAAGTGAAATAACTGAGGAAGAAGAATGCTACATAGTCTGCCCTCTTCTGCAAAAAGAGTGTTCTCTGGGCGATGATCACACATCTCTTTCTGTTACTCCCCAGCTTTAAAACATGTTTTTGAAGTCTTTTCCCTCCAGTCAACAGAACCAGTGAAATAACTGTGGAAGAAGTAAGCTACTTGCTGTCCTCTCTCCTGGGAAAACAGTGTGCACTGTGCACTGATCACATATCTCTTTCTGTCACTGCCCAGCTATAGAATGTGTTTTTGAAGTCTCTTTTCTCCAGTCAACAGGACCAGAGAAATGACAGAGGAAGTAGAACAATACTTAATGTGCTCTCTCCTATGAATGCAGTTTGCTCTAGGTGCTGATCATACATCTCTGTCTCCAATTCCCAGCTATAGAACATGTTTTTAAAGAGTCTTGCCTAATGTCAACAGGACCAGTGAACACCAGAGGAAGAAGGACACTATTTGAATTGTTCTCTCCTGGGAAACCAATGTGCTCTGAGTGCAGATCAAACATTTCTTTCTCTCACTCCCCAGCTGCAGAATGTTTTTAAACTTCTCTTGGCTCCAGTCAACAGGACCAGAGAAATAATTGATGAAAAAGATTGCTTCTTAGTCTGCTGTCTCCTGGGAAAACAGTTTGCTCTAGGTTCTGATCACATATCTCTTTATGTCACTCCACAGCTATAGAACATGTTTTTAAAGTCTCTTGCCTCCAGTCAATATGACCAGAGAAATAACTGAGGAAGAAGAACGCTTCTTGATGTGCTCTCTCTTGGGAAAACACTGTGCTCTGGCTGCTGATCACACATCTCTTTCTCTCACTCCCAAACTATAGAATGTGTTTTTGAAGTCTCTTGCTTCCAGTCAACAAGACCACAGACAAATCTTAGGAAGAAGAATGCTACTTGATGTGATCTCTCCTGGGAGAACAGTGTGCTATGGGTGTTAACCACACAACTCTTTCTGTGCCCAACAATGGAACGTGTTTTTGAACTCAATTTTCTCCAGTCAACAGGACCAGTGAAAAAGCTGAGGAAGAAGGCAACTTAGTCTGCTCTCTTCTAGGAAAACAGTTTGCTCTGGGTGCTGATCAAACATCTCTTTCTGTTACTGCCCAGTTATAGAATGTGTTTTTGAAGACTCTTGCCTCCAGTCAACGGGACAAGTGAAATAACTGAGGAAGGAGAAAGCTACTTGATGTCCTCTCTCCTGGGAAAACAATTTGATCTGAGCACTGATCACACATCTTTTTCTGTCACTCCAAAGTTATAGATCATGTTTTTGAAGTGTCTTCCCTCCAGTCAACAGGAGCAGAGAAATAACTGAGAAAGAAAATGCTACTTAATCTGCTCTCCCCTGTGAAAACAGTATGCTCAGGGCACTGATCACACATATGTTTTTGTGACTCACCAGCTATGGAATGTATTTTTGAAGTCTCTTTCCTCCAGTCAAAAAGACCAGTGAAGTAAATAATGAAGAACTACCCTGCTTGATCTGCTCTCTCCTAGGAAAACAGCATGCTCTGGGTGCTGATCACACATCTCTTTCTCTTACACCCCACCTATACAATGCATTTTTCAAGTCTCTTGCTTCCAGTCAACAATATAAGAGAAATATCTCAGGAAGAAGAATTCTTTCTGATATGCTCTCTCCTAGGTGAACAGTTTGCTATGGGTGTTAATCACACAACACTTTCTATGCCCAGCAATAGAACATGTTTTTGAACTCTCTGTCCTCCAGTCAACATGACCAGTGAAATAGTTAAGGAAGAAGAAGGCAACTTAGTCTGCTCTCTCCTGGGAAAACAGTTTGCTATGGGCGCTGATCAAACCTCTCTTTCTGCCACTCCCCAGCTATAGAATGTGTTTTTGATTGCTCTTGCCTCCAGTCAACAGTACAAGTGAAATAACTGAGGAAGAAGAACACTACTTGATGTCCTATCTCCAGGGAAAAGTGTTGCTCTGTGTGCTGATCACACATCTCCTTGTGTTACTCCACAGCTATGGAATGTGTTTTTGACATCTCTTGCCTCCAGTCAACAGCACCAGGGAAATAACTGATGAAGAGGATTGATACATAGTCTGCTCTCTCCTGGGAAAACAGTGCGCTGTGTGCACTAACAATACATCTCTATCTGTCACTCCCCAGCTATAGCACATATTTTTGAAGCTTCTTGCCTCCAGTCAACAGGACCAGAGAAGTAACTGAGAAAGAAGAAAGCTACTAGCTGTTCTCTCTCCTTGGAAAAGAGTGTGCTTTGGGTGCTGATCAAATATCTCCTTCTGTCACTTAAACCTACTGAATGTATTTTTGGATGTGTCTTCCCTTCAGTCAACAGGACCAGAGAAATAACTGAGGAAGAAGAATGCTTCTTAATATGCTCTCCCCAGTGAAAACTGTTTGCTCTGGGCACTGATCTCTCATCTTTTTCTGTCACTCTCCAGCTATAAAACGTGTTTTGAAGTCTCTTGCTTACAGTCAACAGGACCAGTTAAATAAATGAGGAAGAAGATCTCTTCTTGATGTGCTCTCTCCTATGAAAACAATGTGCTTTGGGCACTGATCACAAATCTTTTTTTGTCACGCCCCAGCTATAGAACATGTGTTTTGAAGTCTCTTGCCTCCAGTCAACAAGACCAGTGAAGTACAGTAACTGAGGAAGAAGTACTCTACTTAATGTGCTGTCTTCTAGTAAAACAGTATGCTCTGGGTACTGATTACTCATTTCTTTCTGTCACTCACCAGCTTCAGAACATGTTTTTGAAGTCTCTTGAATCTAGTCAATGGGACCAGAGAAATAACTGAAGAAGAAGAAAGCTATTTAGTTTGCTTACTTCTGGGAAAACAGTTTTCTCTGGGTGCTGATCACACATCTCTTTCTGTCACTCTCCAGCTACAGAATGTGTTTTTTAAGTCTCTTGCCTCCAGTCAACAGGATTAGCAAAATAAATTAGGAAGAAGAACCCTACTTTGTCTGCTCTCTACCTTGCAAAGAGTGTGCTCTGGGCACTGATCACATGACTGTTTCAGTCTCCTGCTATAGAACATGTTTTTGAAGTCCTTGCCTCCCATCAACAGGACCAGTGAAATTACTGAGGTAGAAGAATGTTACATTTTCTGCTCTCTCCTGGTAAAAAAAGAGTGTTCAGAAGTCTAATCACACATCTCTTTCTGTCAGTCTACAGCTAAAGAAGGTGTTTTTGAAGTCTTTTGCCTCCAGTAAATATGACCAGTGAGATAACTGAGGAAGAAGAATGTTACTTGATGTGCTCTCTTCAGGGAAAAACATTTTCTCTGGGAGCTGATCAGACATCTCTTTCTGTCACTCTAGAGCTATAGAATGTATGTTTGAAGCATCTTGCTACCAGTCAGCAGGACTAGTGAAATAACTAAGAATGAAGAATGTTACTTGATCTGCTTTCTCCTGTGAAAATATTTTGCTCTGAGTGCTGATCACACAACTGTTTCTGTTCTCAGCTATAGAATGTGATTTTCAATTCCCTTGCCTCCAGTCAAAAGAACTAGAGAAATAACTGAGGAAGAAGAATGTTGTTTAGTCAAGTCTCTCCTCGGAAAAGAGTTTGCTCTGGCACTGATCACACATCTCTTTTTATCACTCCCCAGCTATAGATTGTGTTCTTCTGCTCTCTTGCTTCCAGTCAACAGGACCAGAGAAATCTCTTAGGAAGATGAACGCTACTTGATGTGCTTTCTCCTGGGAAAACAGTTTGCTATGGGTGCTACTCACACAACTCTTTCTTTGCCCAGTATAGAACATGTTTATAAAGTCTCTTCCCTCCAGTCTACAGGACCAGAGAAGTAACTGAGGAAGAACAATGCTACTTGCTGTGCTCTCTATTGGGAAAACAGTGTGCTCTGGGCACTGATCACACTTCTCTGTCTGTCACTCCAAAGCTTTAAAGTGTGTTTTTGAAGTGTTTTCCCTCTAGTCAACAGGTCCAGAGAAATAACTGAGGAAGACAAATGCTTCTTAATCTGCTCTCCCTGGGAAACATGTTTACTCTGGGTGCTGATTGCACATCTCTTACTGTCACTCCCCAGCAATGGAAAGTATTTCTGAAGTCTTTTGCCTCCAGTCAAAAGGAACAGTGTAATAACTGTGGAGGAAGATTGCTACTTGATGTGCTCTCTCCAGGGAAAACAGTGTGCTCTGGATGCTGATCACACATCTTTTCTGTCATAAACCCACTATAGAACGTGTTTTTGAAATTTCTTGAATCCAGTCAATGGGATCAGAGAAATAACTGAAGAAGAAGAAAGCTATTTAGTTTGCTTACTCCTGGAAAAACAGTTTGTTCTGGGTGCTGATCACACGTCTTTCTTTCACACACCAGCTTTAGAATGTGTTTTTATAGTCTCTTAACTCCAGTCAACAGAACCAGAGAGATAACTGAGGAAGAAAAAAACTATTGATGTGCTAAGTGCTGGGAAAACAGTGTGTTCTGGGCACTGATCCCACATATGTTTCTGTTAATCCACAGCTATAGAAAGTGTTTTTGAAGTCTCTTGCCTCCAGTCAACAGGACCAGTGAAGTAACTGATGAAGAAAAACACTACATCTTGTGCTCTCTCATGGAAAAACAGTATTGTCTGGGTACTGATCACACATCTGTTTCTTTCTCTCCCAATCTATAGAATGTAGTTTTTGAAGTCTCTTTCATCCAGTCAACAGGACCAGTGAAATAACTGAGGAAGAAGAAGGCTACTTAGTCTTCACTCTCCTGAGACAATTTTGCTATGGGAGCTGATCACACATCTCTTCCTGTTATTCCCCAGCTATAGAATATGTTTTAAAAATCTCTTGCCTCCAGTCAACAGGACCGGTGAAATGAGGGAGAAGAAAGCTACTTGATGTGCTCTCTCCTAAGAAAACTGTTTGCTCTGTCTGCTGATCACATAACTCTCGCTGTCCCCAGCAATACAATGTGTTTTTGAAGCCTCTTGCCACCGGTCAACAGGACCAGTGAAATATCTGAGGAAGAAGAACACTACTGAGTCTGCTGTCTCCTGGGAAAAGAGTTTGCTCTTGGCACTGATCACACATTTCTTTCTGTCACTCCTCAGCTATTGAACTTTTTTTGAAGTATCTTGTCTTGAGTCAACAGGAGCAGAATAATAACTGAGGAAGAAGTTCACTATTTGATGTGCTCTCTCTTGGGAAAATGGTGTGCTCTGGGTGCTGATCACAACATCTCTTTCTGTCACTCATGAGTTATAGAACATGTTTTTGAAGTTTGTTGCCTACAGTCAACAGAACCAGCGAAATAACTGAGGAAGAAGATTGATACTTAGTCTGCTCTCTCCTATGAAAACAGTGTGCCTTTTGCACTGGCAATACATCTCCGTCACTCCACATCTATAGAACATGTTTTTGAAGTCTCTTACCTCCAGTCAACAAGATTAGGGAATTAACTGTGGCAGAAGAATGCTACTTGCTGTACTCTCCTCCTGGGAAAACAGTGTGCTTGGGGTGCTGATCACAAATCTCTTGCTGTCACTCAAAAGCTATAGAATGTGTTTTTGAAGCCTCTTCCCTCCAGTCAAAAGGACCAGTCAAATAACTGAGGAAGAGAAATGCTACATAATCTGCTCATTCCTGGGAAAACAGTTTCCTCTCTTCACACTGATCACACATCTCTTTCTGTCACACCCCAGCTATAGCTATATTTTTGAAGTCAACAGGACCAGTGAAATAACTGAAGAAGAAGAATGCTACTTGGTTTGCTTTCTCCTGGTTAAAGAGTTTTCTATGGGCGCTGATCACAATCTCTTTCTTTCACTCCCAAGCTATAGAAAATATTTCTGAACTCTCTTGCCTCTAGTCAACCGGACCAGAGAAATAACTGAGAAAGAAGATTGCTTCTCAGACAGCTCTCTCCTGGGAAAATACTGTGCTCTAAGTGCAAATCATATTTCTCTTTCTGTCACTCCCCAGCTATGGAACGTGTTTTTGAAGTCTCTTGTCTACAATCAACTGCACCAGTGAAACAACTGAGGAAGAAGAATGCTACTTGATGTGCTCTCTCCAGGGAAAATGGTGTGCTCTGGGCACTGATCACACCTCTCTTTCTCTTAATTCTAAAGATATAGAACATGTTTTTGAAGTCTGTTGTCTCAATTCAGCAGGAACAGAGAAATACCTGAGCAGGAAGTTGAAAACTACTTGATGTGCTCTCTCCTGGGAAAAGATTGTCCTCTGGGCACTGAGCACACATCTCATTCTATCATTCTCCAGATACAGAACGTGTTTTTGAAGTGTCTTCCCTCCAGTCAACAGGACCACAGAAGTTACTGCGGAAAAAGAATGCTACTTGATCTGCTCTCTCCTGGGAAAATAATGTGATCTGGGTGCTGATCACACATCTCTTTCTGTCACTTCCCAGCTGTAGAATGTCATTTTGAAGTTCTCTTGCCTCCAGTCTACAGAACCAGTGTAATAACAGAGGAAGAAGAATGTTGCTTGATGTGCTTTCACCTAGGAAAACAGTTTGCTCGTGGCACTGATCACACATCTCTTACTGTCACTCCCTAGGTATAGAACATATTTTTGAACTCTTTTCCCTTCAGTCAACAGGGCTAGTGAAATAACTGAGAAAGAAGAAGGATACTTGATGTGCTCTCTCCTCTCAAAACAGTGTACTCTGGTCACTTATCACACAACCCTATCTGTCATTCCCCAGCCATAGAACGTGTTTTTGAAGTCTGTCAAGTCCAGTCATCAGGAGCAGAGAAATAACTGTGGAAGAAGAATGCTACTTGATATGCTCTCTCCTGGAAAACCAGTGTGCTCTGGTTGCTGATCACACTTCTCTTTCTGTCTCTCCCATGCTATAGAATGTCATTTTGAAGTTCTCTGTCTCCTGTGAACAGGACCAGGGAAGTAACTGAGGTAGAAGAACTTTACTTGATGTGCTCACTCATGGAAAAACATTGTGCTTTGGACACTGACAAGAGATCTCTTTCTGTCACTCACCAGTTAAATAACATGTTTTTGAAGTGTCATGCTTCCAGTCATCAGCACCAGTGAAATAAATGAGGAAGAAGAACTCTACTTAGTCTGCTCTCTCCTGGGAAAAGAGTGTGCTCTGGGCAAAGATCACACATCTCTGTCTGTCACTTCCCAGCTTTAGAAAGTGTTTTTGAAGTTTCTTGCTTCCAGTCTACAGAACCAGTGAAATAACTGAGGAAGAAGAATGCTGCTTGATATGCACTCTCCTAAGAAAACAGTTTGCTATTGGCACTGATCACACATCTCTTTCTGTCACTCCCCAGCTATTTAATGTGTCTTTGAAGTCTCTCAAATCCAGTCATCAGAAGTAGAGAAATAACTGCAGAAGAGGAATGGTACTTGATGTGCTCTCTCCTGGGAAAACAGTGTGCTCTGGTTGCTTTTCACACTTCTCTTTCTGTCCCTCCCCAGCTATAGAATGTGTCTTTGAAGTCTCTTGCCTCCAGTCAACAGGACCAGAGAAATAGCAGAGGAAGAAGAATGCTATTTGAAGTGCTCTCTCCTGGGAAAACAGTTTGCTCGGGGCACTGATGACACATCTTTTTCTGTCACTCCATAGCCATAGAATGAATTTTTGAAGTCTCTTGCCTTCAGTCAATAGGACTAGTGAAATAACTGAGAAAGAAGACTGCTACTTGATCTTCTCTTTCCTCCAAAAACAGTGTGCTCTGGTCACTTATCACACAACTCTCTGTCATTCCCCAGCCATAGAATGTGTTTTTGAAGTCTCTCGAGTCCAGTCATCAGGAGCAGAGAAATAACTGCAGAAGAAGAAGAATGGTTCTTGATGTGCTTTCTCCTGGGAAAACAGTGTGCTCTGGTTGCTGATCACACTTCTCTTTCTGACCCTCCCCAGCCATAGAATACCATTTTGAAGTTCTCTGTCTCCTGTCAAGAGGACCAGGGAAATAACTGAGGTAGAAGAACCCTACTTAATGTGCTCACTCATGGGAAGACAGTGTACTTTGTGCACTGACAACAGACCTCTGTCTGTCACTCACCAGTTAAAGAATATGTTTTTGAAGTGTCTTTCCTCCAGTCATCAGTGCCAGTGAAATAACTGAGGAAGAAGAACTCTACTTAGTCTGCTCTCTCCTGGGAAAAGAGTGTGCTCTGGGCAATGATCACACATCTCTTTCTGTCACTCCCCAGCTTTAGAAAGTGTTTTTGAAGTCTTTTACCTCCAGTCAACAGGACCAGAGAAATAACTGAGGAGGAGGAATACTACTTGATGTGCTCTGTCCTGGGAAAACAGTGTACGCTGGATGCTAATCACACATCTCTGTCTGTCACTATCCTGTTAAAGAACATGTTTTTGAAGTATCTTGCCTCCCGTCAATAGTACCAGTGAAATAACTCAGTATGGTTATGGCTCAGTAGGTAGCACACTAGCCTCTGAGGCCAGGAAATGAGAGGGCTGTGGGTTCAATTCCCACATCTGGCACTTGGGTTAATATCCCAGTACTGACACTGTAGTGCAGCATGAGAGGGGTGCTGCACTTCTGAGGTGCCGTCTTTTGGATGAGACGTTAAACTGAGGTCCCATCTGCCTGGATTGGTGGTAGTTCAGGTGGATGTTAAAGATCCCATGGCACTTATCGAAAAGAGTAGGGGAATTTCCCCGGTGTCCTGGCCAAATTTTCCTCATTCACTCAAAATGCCACCAACAGCTTAATCTGGTTCAAGGTCAGTTGGCCTTCATCTGTATTCTCGTCCCTCAGGTCGTGCCTAAAAATAGGCAGGATTTGTCTAGTGCACTTACCTGGTCAACAAAAACTAAATGAATAAATACATAAATAAATAAACTGAGGAAGCAGAATGCTATTTGATGTGCTCTTTCCTGACAAAACAGTGTGCCCTGGGCACTGATGAAACATCTCTGTCTGTCATTCCTCAGCTATAGAATGTGTTTTTTTAACCTTCTATATATGCACCCTACTTGCCTACTCTCTCTACTCCCTCAGACATCCTCTTCTGCAGGCTCCACTCTCTTCATGATGTGCCCCAGAGCACCGAGTTCCACACTAGTTACTCCCGCTATACCCCCAGGGTAAGGGTGAGGAGGGACCCCTGTGCTTACCTCTCCAAACCAATATACTGTGTGTTGTGGAGTCTGTACAGTGAAGTCTGTCTGTCGATCCTGGAGACTCCCTCAGAGAGGTGTCGTTGCCTAGGAGAGAGACCGAGGTGTTTTTCCCTTGTTCTTCCCCAGACGTTGGCATGCAATGAGGACCAATGAGCTAGGAGGTGCGCTGAGACGTGCCTCCTTCTCCGCCCCTCTGCCGACATCTCCCAATACCTTACTGCTTCTCCACCTACCGCACCTTCCACCTGGGCTCCCATAGATGGAGGAGTTGCAGTGGGAGCATGCAGCTGACCCCCTCTGGAGAAGGAGAGCAGCTGCTGGGCTCTCTATCCTCCTCCACCCCGGCTGACCCCTTGCGGCCCATGCTCGTACCCAAACCTGGGTCACCAGCATGGCACAAGGTAAGGCATCCAGTGCCTCAGCCCTCAGTGCCACTGGGCCTGCTTAGAATGTGTTTTTGAAGTCTCTTGCCTCCAATCAACAGGACCAGAGAAATAACTGAGGAAGAAGAACGCTACTTGGTGTGGTCTCTCCTGGGAAAACAGTGTGCTTTGGGCACTGATCGCACATCTCTTTCTGTCACTCCCTAGCTATAGAACTTGTTTTTGAAGTGTCTTGCCTCCAGTCAACAGGACCAGAGAAATAACCAAGGAGGAAAAACGCTAGTGATGTGCTCTGTCCTGGGAAAGCAGCTTGTTCTGGGCCTTGATCACACATCTCTTTCTGTCATTCCCCAGCTATAGAATTTGTTTTTGAAGTCTCTTGCCTAAAGTCAACAGGACCAGAGAAATAACTGAGGTAGAAGAACGCTTCTTGATGTGCTTCTTCCTGAGAAAAAATTATGCACCGAGCGCTGATCACATATCTCTTTCTCTCAATCCCCAGCTATAGAATGTGTTTCTGAAGACTCATGCCTCCAGTCAACAACACCATTGAATACCTGAAGAAGAAGAATGCTTCTTGATGTACTCTCTCCTGTGGAATCTGTTTGCTCTGGGCACTGATCACACATCTGTTTCTGTCACTCTCCAGCTGTAGGACATGTTTTTGAAGTCTCTTGAGTCCAGTCAACAGGACCAGTGATCACAAATCTCTTTCTGCCACTCCTGAGCTACAGAATGTGTTTTTGAAGTCTCTTGCCTCCAGTTAACAGGAATAGTGAAATAACTGAGGAAGAAGAATGCTAAATAGTTTGCCCTCTTCTGCAAAAAGAGTGTTCTCTGGGCGATGATCACACATCTCTTTCTGTCACTCCCCAGCTTTAAAACATGTTTTTGAAGTCTTTTCCCTCCAGTCAACAGAACCAGTGAAATAACTGTGGAAGAAGTAAGCTACTTGCTGTCCTCTCTCCTGGGAAAACAGTGTGCACTGTGCACTGATCACATATCTCTTTCTGTCATTGCCCAGCTATAGAATGTGTTTTTGAAGTCTCTTATCTCCAGTCAACAGGACCAGAAAAATAACAGAGGAAGCAGAACGCTACTAAATGTGCTCTCTCCTATGAATGCAGTTTGCCCTAGGTGCTGATCATACATCTCTGTCTCTCAATTCCCAGCTATAGAACATGTTTTTGAAGATTCTTGCCTAATGTCAACAGGACCAGTGAACACCTGAGGAAGAAGAACACTATTTGAATTGTTCTTTCCTGGGAAAACAATGTGGTCTGAGTGCAGATCAAACATTTCTTTCTCTCATTACCCAGCTGCAGAATGTTTTTAAAAGTCTCTTGCCTCCAGTCAACAGGACCAGAGGAATAACTGATGAAGAAGATCACTTCTTAGTCTGCTGTCTCCTGGGAAAACAGTTTGCTCTAGGTGCTGATCACACATCTCTTTATGTCACTCCACAGCTATGGAACATGTTTTTAAAGTCTCTTGCATCCAGTCAACATGACCAGTGAAATAACTGAGGAAGAAGAATGCTACTTGATGTGCTCTCTCTCTTGGGAAAACACTGTGCTCTGGCTGCTGATCACATATCTCTTTCTCTCACTCCCCAACTATAGAATGTGTTTTTGAAGTCTCTTGCTTCCAGTCAACAGGACCACAGAAATATCTTAGGAAGAATGCTACTTGATGTGCTCTCTCCTGGGAGAACAGTTTGCTACAGGTGCTAATCACACAACTCTTTCTGTGCCCAATAATAGAATGTGTTTTTGAAGTCACTTTCCTCCAGTCAACAGGACTAGTGAAAAAGCTGAGGAAGAAGAAGGCAACTTAGTTTGCTCTTTCCTGGGAAAACAGTTCGCTCTGGGTGCTGATCAAACATCTCTTTCTGTTACTGCCCAGTTATAGAATGTGTTTTTGAAGACTCTTGCCTCCAGTCAACAGGACAAGTGAAATAACAGAGGAAGGAGAAAGTTACTTGATGTCCTCTCTCCAGGGAAAATAATTTGATCTGAGCGCTGATCACACATCTTTTTCTGTCACTCCAAAGTTATAGATCGTATTTTTGAAGTGTCTTCCCTCCAGTCAACAGGAGCAGAGAAATAACTGAGAAAGAAAATGCTACTTAATCTGCTCTCCCCTCTGAAAACAGTATGCTCAGGGTGCTGATCACACGTATGTTTCTGTGACTCACCAGCTATGGAATGTATTTTTGAAGTCTCTTGCCTCCAGTCAAAAAGACCAGTGAAGTAAATGAGGATGAATTACCCTGCTTGATCTGCTCTCTCCTAGGAAAACAGCACACTCTGGGTGCTGATCACACATCTCTTTCTCTTACAGCCCACCTATACAATGTGTTTTTTAAGTCTCTTGCTTCCAGTCAACAGTATCAGAGAAATATCTCAGGAAGAAGAATTCTTTTTGATGTGCTTTCTCCTGGGTGAACAGTTTGCTAGGGGCTCTAATCACACAACACTTTCTATGCCCAGCAATAGAACATGTTTTTGAACTCTATCCTCCAGTCAACATGACCAGTGAAATAGCTGAGGAAGAAGAAGGCAACTTAGTCTGCTCATTCCTGGGAAAACAGTTTGTTCTGGGCGCTGATCAAACCTCTCTTTCTGTCACTCCCCAGCTATAGAATGTGTTTTTAATTGCTCTTGCCTCCAGTCAACAGTACAAGTGAAATAACGGAGGAGGAAGAACGCTACTTGATGTGCTCTCTCCAGGGAAAAGTGTTGCTCTGTGCGCTGATCGCACTTCTCCTTGTGTTACTCCACAGCTATGGAATGTGTTTTTGAAGTCTCTTGCCTCCAGTCAACAGCACCAGGGAAATAACTGAGGAAGAGGATTGATACATAGTCTGCTCTCTCCTGGGAAAACAGTGTGCTGTGTGCACTAACAATACATCTCTATCTGTCACTCCCCAGCTCTGGGTGCTGATCAAACATCTCCTTCTGTCACTTAAACCTACTGAACGTATTTTTGGATGTGTCTTCCCTCCAGTCAACAGGACCAGAGAAATAACTGAGGGAGAAGAATGCTTCTTAATATGCTCTCCCCAGTGAAAACTGTTTGCTCTGGGCACTGATCTCTCATCTTTTTCTGTCACTGTCCAGCTATAGAACGTGTTTTGAAGTCTCTTGCTTACAGTCAACGGGACCAGTTAAATAAATGAGGAAGAACATCTCTTCTTGATGTGCTCTCTCCTGTGAAAACAATGTGCTCTGGGCACTGAATACAAATCTTTTTTTGTCACTCCCCAGCTATAGAACATGTTTTTTGAAGTCTCTTGCCTCCAGTCAACAAGACCAGTGAAGTACAGTAACTGAGGAAGAAGTACTCTACTTGATGTGCTGTCTCCTAGTAAAACAGTATGCTCTGTGTGCTGATTACTCATTTCTTTCTGTCACTCACCAGCTTCAGAACATGTTTTTGAAGTCTCTTGAATCAAGTCAATGGGACCAGAGAAATAACTGAAGAAGAAGAAAGCTTTTTAGTTTGCTTACTCCTGGGAATACAGTTTTCTCTGGGTGCTGATCACACATGTTTTCCTGTCACTCTCCAACTACAGAACATATTTTTTAAGTCTCTTGCCTCCAGTCAACAGGATTAGTGAAATAAGTTAGGAAGAACAACACTACTTTGTCTGCTCTCTACTTTCAAAAATGTGTGCTCTGGGCACTGATCACACAACTCTTTCTCTCTGTATCTATAGAACTTATTTTTAAAGCCTCTTGCCTCCTGTCAACAGGACCAGTGAAATAACTGAGGTAGAAGAATGCTACATTTTCTGCTCTCTCCTGGTAAAAAAGAGTGCTCAGGGGTCTAAACACACATCTCTTTCTGTCACTCCACAGCTATAGAAGGTGTTTTTGAAGTCTCTTGCCTCCAGTAAATACAACCAGTGAGATAACTGAGGAAGTAGAATGCTACCTGATGTGCTCTCTTCAGGGAAAACTGTTTTCTCTGGGTGCTGATCATACATCTCTTTCTGTCACTCTAGAGCTATAGAATGTATATTTAAAGCATCTTGCTACCAGTCAGCAGGACTAGTGAAATAACTGAGAATGAAGAACGTTTCTTGATCTGCTTTCTCCTGTGAAAACAGTTTGCTCTGGGTGCTGATCACACAACTGTTTCTGTCCCCAGCTATAGAATGTGTTTTTCAATTCTCTTGCCTCCAGTAAAGAGAACCAGAGAAATAACTGAGGAAGAAGAATGTTACTTAGTCAGGTTTCTCCTCAGAAAAGAGTTTGCTCTGGCACTGATCACACATCTCTTTCTGTCACTCCCCAGCTATAGAATGTGTTTTTCTGCTGTCTTGCTTCCAGTCAACAGAACCAGAGAAATCTCTTAGGAAGATGAATGCTACTTGATGTGCTCTCTCCTGGGGAAAACAGTTTACTATGGGTGCTACTCACACAATTCTTTCTTTGCCCAGCTATAGAACATATTTATAAAGTCTCTTCCCTCCAGTCTACAGGACCAGAGAAGTATCTGAGGAAGAAGAATGCTACTTGCTATGCTCTCTATTGGGAAAACAGTGTACTCTGGGCGCTGATCACACTTCTTCCTCTGTCGCTCCAAAGCTTTAGTGTGTGTTTTTGAAGTGTTTTCCCTCTAGTCAGCAGGTCCAGAGAAATAACTGAGGAAGACAAATGTTTCTTAATCAGCTCTCCCTGGGAAACATGTTTGCTCTGGGTGCTGATTGCACATCTCTTACTATTTGCTCTTGGCACTGATCACACATTTCTTTCTGTCACTCCTTAGCTATTGAACTTTTTTTGAAGTATCTTGCCTCCAGTCAACAGGACCACAAGAATAACTGAGGAAGAAATTCACTATTTGATGTGCTCTCTCCTGGGAAAATGGTGTGCTCTGGGTGCTGATCACAACATCTCTTTCTGTCACTCACGAGTTATAGAACATGTTTTTGAAGTCTGTTGAAGTCAACAGGACCAGTGAAATAACTAAGGAAGAAAATCGATACTTAGTCTGCTCTCTCCTATGAAAACAGTGTGCCTTTTGCACTGACAATATATCTGTCTCTCCACATCTATAGAACATGTCTTTGAAGTCATCAGAAATGAGTAAAAACTACTCAGACCTGCACCTGGGAGCTGAGCTCAACATGAAACAAGTAATTTTATAAGATATAGGATTACCAACACCAGCTTTCCACTGCCTCTCTCCACACTGTAGAATCAATTTGGATTAGCCATATGTGGAAAAAGTGAAGCAGATACAACTCTGTAAAGTGCTAAAAGTGATTCATTTTATTCCATTTCATTCCTGCACCCTGCTTCCATCCACGCTATTTCCAAATGAAACAATGTGGTTCCTAATGCATTTCACGCCCCCTGGCGCTTAATCAGGGGACGTTTTCTCTGGGTGCTGATCACACATCTCTTTCTCTCACTCCCAAGCTATAGAACATATTTCTGAAGTCTCTTGCCTTTAGTCAACTTGACCAGAGAAATAACTGAGAAAGAAGACTGCTTCTCAGACTGCTCTATCCTGGGAAAATACAGTGCTCTAGGCACAGATCACATATCTCTTTCTGTCACTCCCCAGCTATAGAAAGTGTTTTTGAAGTCTCTTACCTCCAGTCAACAGGACCAGTGAAAAAACTGAGGAAGAAGAACGCTTTTTTGATGTACTCTCTAAAGTGAAAACAGTGTGCTCTGGGTGCTGATCACACATCTCTTTCTGTCACTACCCAGCTATAGACCATGTTTTTGAAGTCTATTGCTTCCAGTCAACAGGACCAGTAAAATAACTGAGGAAGAACGCTTCTTGATGTCCTTTCTAAAGTGAAAACAGTGCTCTGGGCAGTGATCACACATCTGTTTCAGTCACTCCCCAGCTATAGAAAATGTTTATGAAGTCTCTTGCCTCCAGTCAACAGAACCAGTGAAATAACTAAGGAAGAAGAACGATACTTGCTGTGCTCTCTCCTGGGAAAACAGTGAACTCTGGGCACTGATCTCTCATCTCTTTCTGTCACTCCAGAGCTATAGAATGTGTTTTGAACTCTCTTCCTTCCAGTCAACAGGACCAGTTAAGTAAGTGATGAAGAAGAACTATTCTTGATGTGCTCTCTCTCCTCTGCAAACAATGTGCTCTGGGCACTGATCACACATCTGTTTTTGTCACTCCCCAGCTCTAAAACTTATTTTTAAAGCCTCTTTCCTCCTGTCAACAGGACCAGTGAAATAACTGAGGAAGAAGAATGCTACTTGATGTACTTTCTCCAGGGTAAACAGTATTCTCTGGGTGCTGACCACACATCTCTTTCTGTCACTGCAGAGCTATAGAACATGTTTTTGAAGCATCTTGCTACTAGTCAACAGGACTAGTGAGATAACTGAGGATAAAGAATGGTACTTGATCTGCTCTCTCATGTGAAAACAGTTTGCTGTGAGCGCTAATCACACAACTGTTTCTGTCCCCAGCTATAGAATGTGTTTTTCAATTCTCTTGCCTCCAGTCAACAGGACCAGTGAAATAACTGAGGAAGAAGAATGTTACTTAGTCAGCTCTCTCCTGGGAAAAGAGTTTGCTCAGGGCACTGAAAACACATCTCTTTCTGTCACTTCCCTGCTATAGAATGTGTTTTTGAACTCTCTTGCTTCAATTCAACAGGACCAGAGAAATCTCTTAGAAACAAGAACGCTACTTGATGTGCTCTGTCCTGGGAAAACAGTTTGCTATCGGCCCTACTCATGCAACTCTTTCTGTGCCCAACTATAGAAAATGTTTATGAAGTCGCTTCCCTCCAGTCAACAGGACCAGAGAAGTATCTGAGGAAGGAGATCACTACTTGCTGTGCTCTCTATTGGGAAAACAGTGTGCTCTGGGTGCTGATCACACATCTCTTTCTGTTACTCCAAATCTTCAGTACATGTTTTTGAAGTGTTTTCCCTCTAGTCAACAGGACCAGAGAAATAACTGAGGAGGAAGAATGCTTCTTAATCTGCTCTCCCTGGGAAAAAAGTTTCCTCTGGGTGCTGATCACACATCTCTTTCTGTCACTCCCCAGCTATAGAAAGTGTTTTTGAACTCTTTTGCCTCCACTCAACAGGACCAGTGTAGTAACTGTGGAAAAAGATTGTTAGTTGATGTGCTCTCTCCAGGGAAAACAGTGTGCTCTGAGCACTGATCACACATCTCTTTCTGTCACACCTCAGCATTAGAACGTGTTTTTAAACTCTCTTACCTCCAGGCAACAGAACCAGAGAGATAACAGAGGAAGAAGAATAATGCTACTGATGTGCACCCTTGTGGGAAAACAGTGTGCTCTGGGCACTGATCACACATATGTTTCTGTCAATCCACAACTATAGAACGTGTTTTTGAAGTCTCTTGCCTCCAGTCAACAGGACCAGTGAAATAACTGATGAAGAAAAACACTACTTGTTCCGCTCTCTCGTGGAAAAACAGTATTGTCTGGGTGCTGATCACACATCACATAACTCCCTCTGTCCCCAGCAATATAATTTGTATTTGAAGTATCTTGCCTCCAATCAACAGGACCAGTGAAATACCTGTGGAAGAAGAACACTACTTAGTCTGCTCTCTCCTGGGAAAAGAGTTTGCTCTTGGCACTGATCACACATTTCTTTCTGTCACTTCTCAGCTATTGAACATGTTTTTGAAGTCTCTTTCATCCAGTCAACAGGACCAGAATAATAACTGAGGAAGAAGTTCACTATTTGATGTGCTTTCTCTTGGGAAAATTGGGTACTGATCACAATATCTCTTTCTGTCTCTCATGAGCTATAGAATGTGTATTTGAAGTCCCTTGCCTGCAGTCAACCGAACCAGTGAAATAACTGATTAAGAAGATTGATACTTAGTCTGCTCTCTCCTATGAAAACAGTGTGCTCTTAGCACTGACAATACATCTCTGTCACTCCCCATCTATAGAACATGTTTTTGGAGTCTCTTACCTCCAGTCAACAAGACTAGGGAGGTAACTGTGGCAGAAGAACGCTACTTGCTGTGCTCTCCCCTGGGAAAACAGTGAGCTTGGGGCACTGATTACACATCTCTTTCTGTCACTCAAAAGCTATAGAATGTGTTTTTGAAGCCTCTTCCCTCCAGTCAAAAGGACCAGTGAAATAACTGAGGAAGAGGAATGCTACATAATCTGCTCACTACTGGGAAAACAGTTTCCTCTGCACACTGATCACACTTCTCTTTCTGTCACACCCCAGCAATATAATGTGTTTTTCAAGCCTCTTGCCTCTAGTCAACTGGATCAGTAAAATAACTGAGGAAGAAGAATGCTACTTGGTGTGCTTTCTCCTCTTAGAAGAGTTTACTCTGGGCGCTGATCACACATCTGTTTCTCTCACTCCCAAACTATAGAAAATATTTTTGAACTCTCTTGTCTCTATTCAACTGGACCAGTGAAATAACTGAGAAAGAAGATTGCTTCTTAGACTGCTCTCTCCTGGGAAAATACTTTGCTGTTGGTGCTCATCACACATCTCTTTCTGTTACTCCCCAGCTACAGAAGGTGTTTTTGAAGTCTTTTGCCTCCAGTCAACAAGGCCAGTGAAATAACTGAGGAAGAACAATGCTTCTTGATGTGCTTTCTAAAGTGAAAACAGTGTGCTCTGGGTGCTGATCACACATCTGCTTTTGTCACTCCCCAGCTATAGAATGTGTTTTTGAAGTCTCTTGCCTCCAGTCAACAGGATTACTGAAATAAATTAGAAAGAAGAATGCTACTTTTTCTGCTCTCTCCTGGTAAAATAGAGTGCTCAGGGTTCTGATCACACATGTCTTTTTGCCACTCCCCAGCTGTAGAAGGTGTTTTTGAAGTCTCTTGCCTCCAGTAAATAGGACCAGTGAGATGACTGAGGAAGAAGAATGCTACTTGATGTGCTCTCTCAAGGGAAAACAGTGTGCTTGGGGCACTGATTACACATCTCTTTTTGTCACTCAAAAGCTATAGAATGTGTTTTTGAAGCCTCTTCCCTCCAGTCAAAAGGACCAGTGAAATAACTGAGGAAGAGGAACGCTACATAATCTGCTCACTACTGGGAAAACAGTTTCCTCTGCATGCTGATCACACCTCTCTTTCTGTCACACCCCAGCTATATAATGTGTTTTTCAAGTCTCTTGCCTCCAGTCAACAGGAAGAGTGAAATAACTGAGGAAGAAGAATGCTACTTGGTTTGCTTTCTCCTCTTAAAAAAGTTTCCTCTGGGTGCTGATCACACATCTGTTTCTCTCACTCCTAAACTATAGAAAATATTTTTGAACTCTCTTGTCTCTAGTCAACCGGACCAGTGAAATAACTGAGAAAGAAGATTGCTTCTTAGACTGCTCTCTCCTGGGAAAATACTTTGCTCTTGGTGCTCATCACACATCTCTTTCTGTTACTCCCCAGCTATAGAAGGTGTTTTTGAAGTTTCTTGCCTCCAGTCAACAGGACCAGTGAAATAACTGAGGAAGAACAATGCTTCTTGATGTGCTCTCTTAAGTGAAAACAGTGTGCTCTGGGTGCTGATCACACATTTGCTTTTGTCACTCCCCAGCTATAGAACATGTTTTTGAAGTGTCTTGCCTCCAGTCAACAGGATTAGTGAAATAAATTAAGAAGAAGAATGCTACTCTTTCTGCTCTCTCCTGGTAAAATAGAGGCTCAGGGGTATGATCACGCATCTCTTTCTGCCACTCCCCAGCTGTAGAAGGTGTTTTTGAAGTCTCTTGCCTCCAGTAAATAGGACCAGTGAAATGACTGAGGAAGAAGAATGCTACTTGATGTGCTCTCTCCAGGGAAAACAGTTTTCTCTGGGTGCTGATCACACATCTCTTTCTGTCACTCCAGAGCTATAGAATGTGTTTTTCAAGCATCTTGCTACCAATCAACAGAACTAGTGAAACAACTGAGGATGAAAAACGCTACTTGATCTGCTCTCTCCTGTGAAAACAATTTGCTCTGGGCACTGATCACACAACTGTTTCTGTCCCCAGCTATAGAATGTGTTTTTCAATTCTATTGCCTCCAGTCAAGAGGACTAGAGAAATAACTGAGGGAGAAGAATGCTACTTAGTCTACTGTCTCTCTCCAGGGAAAACACTGTGCTCTGGGAGCTAACCACACATCACTTTTTTGTCACTCCCTAGGTATATAATGTGTTTTTGAAGTCTCTTGCCTCCAATCAACAGGTCCAGTGAAATAACTGAGGAAGAAGAATGCTACCCAGTCAGCTCTCTCCTGGGAAAAGTGTTTGCTCTGGGCACTGATCACACATCTCTTTCTGTCACTCCCCAGCTATAGGAGGTGTTTTTGAACTCTCTTGCTTCCAGTCAACAGGACAAGAGAAATCTCTTAGGAAGAAGAACGCTACTTGATGTGCTCTGTCCTGGGAAAACAGTTTGCTATGGGCACTACTCACACAACCCTTTCTGTGCCCAGCTATAGAACATGTTTATGCAGTTTTTTCCCTCCAGTCAACAGGACCAGAGATGTAACTGAGGAAGAAGAACGTTACTTGCACTGCTCTCTATTGGGAAAACAGTGTGCTCTGGGTGCTGATCACACATCACTTTCTGTCACTCCAAAGCTTCAGAACGTGTTTTTGAAGTGTTTCCCTCTAGTCAACAGGACCAGAGAAATAACTGAGGTCAAAGAATGCTTCTTAATCTGCTCTCCCTTAGAAAAAGTTTGCTCTGGGTGCTGATTGCACAACTCTTTCTGTCATTCCCCAGCAATAGAAAGAGTTTTTGAACTCTTTTCCCTCCAGTCAACAGGACCAGTGTAGTAACTGTGGAAGAAGATTGCTACTTGATGTGCTCTCTCCAGGGAAAACAGTGTGCTCTAGGCACTGATCACACATCTCTTTCTGTCATAATCCAGCTATAGAACATGTTTTTGAAGTCTCTTGAATCCAGTCAATGGGGTCAGAGAAATAAATGAAGAGGAAGAAATCTATTTAATTTGCTTACTCCTGGAAAAACAGTTTGTTCTGGGTGCTGATCACACATCTGTTTCTGTCACACCCCAGCTTTAGATTGTGTTTTTAAAGTCTCTTACTTCCAGCCAACAGGACCACAGAGATAACTGAGGAAGAAGAACTCTATTGATGTGCTCCCTCCTGGGAAAACAGTATGCTCTGGGTGCTGATCACACATATATTTCTGTCAATCCACAACTATAGAACATGTTTTTGAAGTCTCTTGCCTCTGGTCAACAGGACCAGTGAAATAACTGGTGAAGAAAAACACTATTTGTTTTGCTCTCCTGTGGAAAATCAGTATTATCTGGGTGCTGATCACACATCTCTTTCTTTCTCTCTCAAGCTATAGAACATAGTTTTTTGAAGTCTCTTTCATCCAGTCAACAGGACCAGTGAAATAACTGAGGAAGAAGAAGGCTACTTAGTCTGCGCTCTCCTGAGAAAAAAAGTTTGCTCTGTGAGCTGATCTCACATCTCTTTCTGTTACTCCCAGCTATAGAATGTGTTTTAAAACTCTCTTGAATCCAGTTAACAGGACCAGTAAAATAACTAAGGGAATAATAATAATAAGAATAATAAATGTTATTTATAGGCTGCTTTATCCAAAACCAAGGTGCCTAACAATATAAAATCAAACAGACATCTATTCAATTAAAATCAAATAACAGTACATCCAAAGAAAAATCAATCAATTAACTGAAAATGCTTGGTGTCACAAAAACGTTTTCAAGCGATGCTTAAATCCCTCCACAGTAGTGCACTCCCATAGCAGATGGGGTAGAGAATTCCAAAGGGTGGGGGCTGCATACACAAATGCCCTTGCACCAGATGATTTCAAATACACCCTTGGAATCTCTAGCAACCCTTCATCGGCTGAGTGGAGTGTTTGACCAGAGCAGTAAGGGACCAGTAGCTCTTTCAGATAGTTCAGGTCCAGTCCATGTAGGGCTTTAAAAATTGGTAAACTGACTTTAAAGGTGATCCACCACTGTACTGGCAGCCAGTGCAGTTTGTGCAGCACCAGTGTAATATGACAGGATCAGGCAGATCCCATCAAAAGCCGGGCCGCCGCATTCTGCACCAGCTGCAAGTGGTGGATTTCTACCACAGGTAGCCCTAGATAGAAGGAGTTGCAGTAATCCAAGCACGAGGACACAAAGGCATGGACCAGAGTGGGCAGGCCATTATACGGAACCAGATGCCTAATCTTGGTGATATTCCTAAAATGATGAAAGGAACATTTGACAATAGCGGACACCTGTGAATGCAGGGTCAGCTCATCATCAAAAATTACCCCCAGGTTATGCACCTGTTCAGAGGTCGGGAGATAAACCATCATCAAGAAAAATTCCAAAAAGAGAACCAACCCCCGATCACCCTATCCAGCCACCTGGGTCTACAACCAGCACCTCATTTTTTTCTGAGTTCAACTTCAGCCAACTGGAATCCATCCACTCTTGGATTTCTTTCAGACAGTTGTTAAAGACCAAGAGAGCTCCATCCTGGTAGGGTGCAAAAGAAAGGAAGAGCTGTGTATCGTCTGCATAGCAGTGAAACCTCAGCCCGTATCTTCTTACAATGTCTCCGAGGGGTAGCATGTACACCGCGAACAACATGGGTGACAACACTGAGCCCTGAGGCACCCCACACTACAGAGAAAAAAGCTACTTGATGTGCTATATCCTGAGAAAACTGTTTGCTCTGTCTGCTGATCACACAACTCTAAAGGCTTGGTTAACTGCAGCGTGTAAGACGCACCTGATATATGACTTTTTAAAGTTAAAATATTGCACTATTTAAAACTATTGCATGTATCCATTTTTAGAGGATCTCTGAGCCCTACATTCCACAGTAAAGGAAGTGGCTAGAGAGTGATAGTTCTGGGGCTGATTCAAGGACTACAACACTATTGATTTGTAAAATAATTGTCTGGGACACTGTTTTATCCTGTGCCTGCCTTGTGAATGAGCAAAGGAGACTTTAAATATTTTATTTTGAACAACTTTGTTGGCGATCATTCAGTGACCTCCCCGAAGCATTTCTGGGGTATTTCACCATTAAATACATCACCTGCTGTGAGCAGGGTGAGCGAGAGCAGGACGCACATTATCGCGTGTGGAGATATGCGTGACGTGCGTGTCAAACATGTCAATAGGGACAATAGGGCCTAGGGCCATATGAATAAAAAGCTGTAATGTGGAGGTATAGCAAACGATACAAAATGGATTCACTGAAGCCAGGAGAGTGCTTAAATAGTACATGTAGCAAATGCCAAATGTTTCTACTGGGTGAGTGCAAAATTAACTTCACTTGCGTAAAGTGTGAATTAATAGACATTTTTTCAGGCTGAAAATTTAACGCTATGAAATAGATTAAAAACATTAGCTGATATTAGCAGCTTAGAGGATTACATATATAGTAGCTGAGGAGGTAGGTTCCAGTACTTTACAAGTGGTTACAAGTCCTTGTAGAAATGTACTAATATCAACATCATATGCTGAGGAGAAGGAAGAGCAGTGGTATAAAGTCCCCCAGAAAAATAAGAAAGGTAGAGAAAATATTGGGGGGTTATCAAATGTGTTGACACCAAATAGGTTTAGCCTCCTAGCACAAGATGTCATGACTGAACAGGAGACATATCAACAAAATCAGCAGTTACACATTAAGGACTCCAATATGGTTTGTCCTGAAAACCAGGTAGAACAGGTTGATACATTAGTAAGTACAGTCCAGAGGGACCTCTTAATAATTGGAGACTCAATGCTAAAATATACTGATTCCATACTATGTAAGAATAGGAACACCTCAACTACTGTCAGCGTATTACCAGGTGCAGGAATTTCAGATATTAGACGTCTTAGACCCAGTCTTCTTGAACACAATGAACAACCATTGGTGTTGTTACATGTAGGTATTAATGATGTGGGCAAGAGAAAAATACTTAACATCCAAAGGGACTTTGAGTACATAGGTGCAGATCTAAAAGCTAGAGGCTTTGACCTGATTATTTCAGGCATTATACCAAGCCCTGGGGTAAATTTTCATAAAAGGTCAGAAATTGAGAGTTTAAATGGGTGGTTGAAGAGGTGGTGCTTCAGAGAGGATTATGAGTATTTGAAAAATTGGGATAACTTCTATGACACAAGGCTATTTGCATTAGATGGCATTCATTTGAATAGGCAAGGAAAACGCAGTTTTTCACAAATATTAAATCAGAAAATTTATAAATCTTTAAACTTTCAGATTGGGGGAGGGGAGATGTATACCTCAAGCATCAAAAAAGCTGGGGTTGGTACAGTCAGAACACTGGAACTGTCTGTTACTAAATGCAAGAAGTCTCAATAGTAAATTGGACGAACTGGTGTTTACTTTAAATAAATACCACATTAGTCTGTGTGCTATTACAGAAACATGGTGGAAACAGAATGACTCATGGGATAAACAAATCCCTGGTTTTCATCTCTATCACAGAGATATGCCACTTTATAAGGGTAGGGGTGTTGCCCTATACATAGCCGATCATATTATATCTGAAAGTGTGGATATTTTTAAATGTGATAAAGTTGAATTAATCTGAATTAAATTAGCCCCCCCAAATGCCAAACATAAATGTGGGTGTGGTATATAGGCCACCATCTAGCTCACAGTCAGATGATCTTAAATTACTAGAATGCATACATAAATTCACCCAGGCTGGAAATTCCTTGCTATTAGGTGACTTTAATCTTCCAGGGTTGAGTTGGGATTCCCCCAAAGCAGAATCATTAAATGAACAAAGATTTCTAGAGTTTTTTCTGCTAAATAGTTTAGAACAGTATGTTAAAGATCATACTCGGGGTACTCACACCTTGGATCTGGTACTTAGCAACCTGGAAAATGATATCCAGGATTGTGTGGTTTTAATTCCCTAGATTCCAGCGATCATAATATGGTGGAATTTAGTATTAGTAAGGTTACGTCTATGATGGTCAGCAGGACAGTAGTATATAATTTCAACAGGGCAAATTTTAACTGCATAAGTGAACATTTAGTCTTGTGGGACTGGCAGACAGATTTCAGGGGATTGAAGATACAGCATATGTGGGACACTTTAAGCAATTAAATCAAATCCCTGGTACAAGAATACATAAGTTTTAAGAAGACTACAAATCCCTCCCCCCCAACCAAAAAAACATGGTTTACCTCACAAATAGTTAAAAATATAAAAGGTAAAACTAAGGCATACAGTAATGCCAAGAAAAGTGGGCAGCCTGAAAGCTGGGCAGAATATAGACTTGAACTTAAAAAATGTAGATTAAGTATACGTAAAGCGAAAGAGGATTATGAATATAAACTGGCAACTAAAGTTCAAAATAATGACAAATCATTTTTCTCCTATACAAATAATAAAAAGGGTGCTAACAAGTCAATGGGGCCCATAAAGAGACCAAATGGTGATTTGATACTAGATGACAAGGATATGGCATGCTATTATAATGCATACTTCGCCTCAGTATATAATCCAAAAAACCCATAATACTCTAAAACATCAGGCTAAGGATGTAGGCTCATCTCTTATAGTTGAGGTTAAGGATGTGAGAGATAGGCGAAAAGCCTTGGACCAGAATAAGGTGCAGGGACCTGATGGCCTCCACTCCAGGGTGTTAAAAGAGCTGGCTGATGTATTAGCTGCCCCAGTTGCACATTTATTTCAACATTCTGTTGACATGGCAGAAGTTCCAGATGAATGGAGGCAGGCGGAAGTTATCACAATATACAAGAAAGGGTCAAGACAGGAGGAATCTAACTATAGACCTATCAGCCTGACATCAATATTGGGAAAAATTTTGGAAGCCATTATTAAAACATATATCACTAATATGTTAACTGTGTCAGGAGATCTCGACCATAACCAACATGGTTTTAGAAAGGGTAGGGCCTGTCAGACAAATTTGTTGGAGTTTTACAGTAAGGTAAACCAAGCACTTGATTCTTGAAATACAGTGGATGTTATTTTTTTGGACTATTTAAAGGCATTCGACAAGGTCCCACATGGCCTCTTGATTGAGGCTTTAATTAAGCGTGGTATACATGCAAATATCTCTCTCTGGATCAAAAACTGGTTATTGGATTGGAAGCAGAGAGTATCGGTAAAGGGATCCTTGTCAGATTGGTCAGCAGTGACTAGTGGTGTCCCACAGGGCTCAGTTCTGGGTCCCTGCCTTTTCAATTTATATAGCTCACCCATGCAAACTTTGACACAAGTGTGGTTATCCAAATTCGCAGATGATACAAGAAGAGGTTATATGATTAATTCTAAGGAGGATGCAGATATTTTACAATTAACTCTAAGAGAACTTGATTATTGGGCAATAAGTAATAATTCTACGGTCAATGTTGACAAATGCAGGGTTATGCATCTGGGGAAACATAACATCCATTATAAATACATGTTAAATGGAGTAGTGCTACAAGAGACATCAGAGGAAAAAGATTTGGGCCTTTATATTGCCAGTGACCTGAGTTTCAAGACACATTGTAATCATATTATTAGTAAATCTAGTGAACTTTTGCACTGTATAAATAAGCATATTAAAAGTAAAGATAGACTAGTGGTAATGTCTTTGTATAAGGCATTGGTCCACCCACACCTGGAGTATTGTGCCCAATTTTGGTCACCAGGGGGAAAAGGGACTATAAAATCACTAGAGCAAGTGCAAAGGAAGGCTACCAGACATGTGGCAGGCCTAGATGGATTATGTTATCAGCAGAGGCTACTTGAATTAGACCTGAATTCACTGGAGTTCCGTAGGCTCCGAGGTGACATGTGTATGGTATATAGAGCTCTCCTGGAAGAGGATTTATGGCAACAATTGGTACTCGAATTAAGGATGCAGCTATATGACACTAGAGCACATCCACTTTAAATAAAGATTAGTTCTTATTGTACAAATACTAGAAAAAATTGGTTTAGTAAAAGGGTTACTAGAATCTGGAATGATCTGCCAATAGAGGTGGTGACTAGTTCTACTATGACAAAATTTAAGAAATCCCTGGATGATTATTTGATTAAATAAGGTATTACGGGACATTAATATGGCAGGCCGCTATGGACTTTGTCTTCTTGGCCTAGTAATTACCTATGAGACCTATGAGATAACTCTTTCTGACCCCAGCAATATAATGTGTTTTTGAAGTCTCTTGCCACCAATCAACAGGACAAATAAAACACCTGAGGAAGAAGAACACTACTTAGTCTGCTCTCTCCTGGGAAAAGAGTTAGCTCTTGGCACTGATCACACATTTCTTTCTGTCACTCCTCAGCTATTGAACATGTTTTTGAAGTCTCTTGCCTCCAGTCAACAGGACCAGAATAATAACTGAGGAAGAAGTTCACTATTTGATGTACTCTCCTGGGAAAACAGTGTGCTCTGAGTGGTGATCACAACACATCTTTCTGTTACTCATGAGCTATAGAACATATTTTTGAAGTCTCCTGCCCACAGTCAACAGGACCAGTGAAATAACAGAGGAAGAAGACTGATACTTAGTCTGCTCTACTTGATGTGTACTCTCCTGGGAAAACAGCGTGCTCTGGGTGCTGATCACAAATCTGTTTCTGTCCATTTCCAACTATAGAATGCGTTTTTGAAGTCTTTTCCCTCCATTCTACAGGACCAGTGAAATAACAGAGGAAGAACAAGGCTACTTAGTCTGCTGGCTCCTGGGAAAACAGTTTGTTCAGGGTGCTGATCACACATCTCTTTCTGTCACTTCCCAGCTATGGAACAGGTTTTCAAAGGCTCTTGCCTCCAGTCAACAGGACCAGTGAAATAACTGAGAAAGAAAAATGCTGCTTGATGTGCTCTCTCCTGGGAAAATAGTTTGCTCTTGGCAGTGATCACACATCTCTTTCCCCTCACTCAATAGCTATTGAACATGTTTTTTGAAGTGTCTTGGCTAGAGTCAAGATGACCAGAGATATAACTGAGGAAGAAGAATGCTTCTTAGTCTCTTCTCCCCTCGGAAAACAGTTTGCTATGGGCACTGACCACACATCTCTTTCTGTCACTCCCCAGATATAGAATGTGTTTTTGAAGTCTCTTTCCTCCGGTCAACAGTACCAGAGAAATAACCGAAGAAGAACACTTCTTGATGTGTTATCTAATGGGAAAACTGTGTGTTCTTTGCACTGATCACACAATTATTTCTGTCACCCCACAGCTTCAGAACAAGTTTTTGAAGTCTCTTGCCTCCAGTCAAAAGGACCAGTGAAATAAATGAGGAAGAGGAACGCGACTTAATCTGCTCACTCCTGGAAAAATGGCTTGCTTTGGGCACTGATCACACATCTCTTTCTGTCACTCCTCAGCTATATAATGTGTTCTTGAAGTCTCTTGCCTCCAGTCAACAGAAGCAGTCAAATAACTGAGGAAGAAGAACACTACTTGATTTACTTTCTCCTGGTAAAAGAGTTTGCTCTGGGCGCTGATCACACATCTCTTTCCCTCCCTCCCAAGCTATATAAAATATTTTTGAACTATCTTGCCTCTAGACAACAGAACCTGTGAAATAACTGAGAAAGAAGATTGCTTCTTGGACTGTTTTCTCCTGGAAAATAGTGTGCTCTAGGCTCATATCACACATCTATTTCTGTCACTCCCCAGCGATAGAACGTGTTTTTGAAGTCTCCTGCCTCCAGTCAACAGGACCAGTGAAATGACTGAGGAACAAGAAAGATACTTGATGTGCTCTCTCCTGGGAAGACAGTGTACTCTGGGCACTGATCGCTCATTTCTTTCTGTCACTTCACAGATATAGAAGGTGTTTTTGAAGTCTCTTGCTTCCAGTCAAAAGAACCATTTAAATAAATGAGGAAGAAGAACACATCTCAATGTGCTCTCTCCTGTGAAAACAGTGTGCTCTGGGTACTGATGTCTCATATCTTTCTGTCACTCCCCAGCTATATAATGTGTTTTTGAAGTCTCTTGCTTCCAGTCAGCAGGATAAGTTAAATACATGAGGAAAAAGAACACTTCTTGATGTGCTCTCTCCTGTGAAATCAGTGTGTTCTAGGCACTGATCACACATCTGTTTCTGTCACTGCCAAACTATAGAACGTGTTTTTGAAGTCTCTTGCCTATGGCCAATAGGACCCAAGAACTAACTGAGGAACACGAACGCTACTTGATGTGCTCCATCCTGGGAAAACATTCTCCTCTGGGCACTCATCACACATCTTTTTCTGTCACTCTCCAGCTATAGTATGTGATTTTGAAGTCTCTTAGCTCCAGTCAATAGGACCAGAGCAATAACTAAGGAAGAAGAACTCTACTTAGTCTGCTCTTTCCTGGGAAAACATTTTTTTCTTGACTTTCATCACACATTTCTTTCTATCACACCCCAGCTATAGAAGGTGTTTTTGAAGTCTCATGCCTCCAGTCAACAGGAGCCAAGAAATACCTGAGGCAGAAGAATGCTGCTCGATGTTCTCTCTCCTAGGAAAACAGTGTGCTCTGGGTGCAGATCACACATCTCTTTCTGTCACTTCCCTGTCATAGAACATGTTTTTGAAATCTCTTGTCTCCACTCAGCAGGACCAATGAAATAACTGAGGAAGAAGAATGTTACTTAGTTTGCTTTCACCTAGGAAAACAGTTTGCTCTTTGCACTGGTCACACATTTCTTTCTGTCACTCCCCAGCTTCAGAACACATCTTTGAAGTCTCTTGCCTCCAGACAACAGGACCAGAGAAATTCCTGAGGAAGAAGAACACTACATAGTATGCTCTCTCCAAGGAAATGTCTTTGCTCTTGATACTGATCACACATTTCTTTCTGTCACTCCACAGCTATTGAATGTGTTTTTGATGTCTCATGCCTCTAGCCAACAGGACCATAATAATAACTGAGGAAGAAGTTCACTATTTGATGTGCTCTGTCCTGAGACGCTGCTTAAATTCACTACTGGACAGCTGCCCAGAACAAATAATTCTCTACACCGATGATGCTGTGATCCTCACCTTGGACCCTGCTCCAATCCAATTACAAAATAAACTTCAGTGGGGCTTCTCCTCCATTGAATCCTGGTTCCTAAATCATAAACTGCTTCTCAATCAGAAAAAAAACAAGTCTATGGTCTTCTGCAGGCCCCACAACCAAAACAGACAACTCCACCTCTCCACTGCAACCAAACAAGGAGCCATCCTAGAGTAAACACAATCATTCAAGTACCTCGGCAGCACCCTTGATCCCCACCTCTCATACGCTGTCCATATCAGCAATGTTGCGAAGTCTGCCAATGCGAGGTTAGGCATATTATTCTGGCACAGGAAACACCTTACCCCAGAAGCACTATCAGTGGCTGTCCAAAGCTCCATCATCAGCATCATAGACTATGGTCTTATGGGTCTGCAACTACCATTGCTCTCAGGCATATCATGACCTCTCTGAATAAGGCCTGTTAACTCATCACTGGCTCACATCACTGTACCTACACATGTGACCTTTATTTCCAATCTGGATGGCTTCAACTGGACAAATGCATAAAATACCAAACCTGCATCACAGCCAAGTAAATTATAATGGGGCTTGCTCCACCTGGTGTCTGTGCCCTCCTTAAGCCTAGACATAGGAACATCACTACAAGGAGATCCAATTCCCATCTACTACATATCCCACGATGTTGCACAACCCAAGGACAAAGATAATTTGCCTATCAGGCATCCAACTGGCTCAACTCTCTTGGCAGTGACATAGCGACTGCTCCAACACTCGGCCTCTTCAAGTCCAAGCTGCGCCTTTCACTGCTTATATTCTGTGATTGCCATCATAACATTTCCACCATTCCAACTGCACATGCCCCAGCACCCAGCACTTACAATCAGTCTTTGCACCCCTAGCACCTTACCTATCATATTCCCTTGACAAGGCCCCCTGGCTGCACTGTCTCCCACCCTTGCCCACCTCCCCTGTATCTCCACTCCTGCCCCCACACCAACCACCTCTCGTAAACCCCTTACACCCTGTACCTCCTTCCTCCCTCGATCTCCTATCCTCACTTCCCTCCCACCCACCCTCTTTCCCTTGTCTTGCCCATAGCTCAAGTCTTTGTACTGGTTATTACATGTCTGTAAGTCAATGATTATATATTTGTAACTAAAAATGATGACTGTTGCACACGCTGACGTGGAACCTTTGTAAAACAGCCTCAGCTCAAATGTATTGTAATCCTAGATTGAAATAAATAAAAAAAATAAAAAATAAATGAGAAAACAGTGTGCTCTGGGTGTTGACCACAACATCAGCAAAAACAGCTTGCTTTTGGCACTGAGTTCAAATCTCTTTTCATCACTCCCCTGCTAAATAAAATGTTTTTGAAGTCTCTTGCCTCCAGTCAACAGGACCAATGAAGTAAATGATGAAGAGGAAATTTACTTAATGTGCTCTCTCCTGGGAAAACAGCATGCTCTGGGCACTGATCACACATCTCTTTCTGTCACTCCAAAGCTATAGAATGAGTTTTTGAAGTGTCTTCCCTCCAGTCAACAGGACCAGTGAAATAAATGAGAAAGAAGAATGCTACTTAGTTTGCTCTCTCCTGGGAAAAGAGTGTGCTCAGATCACACTACTCTTTCTTTCCCCAGCTATAGAATGTCTTTTTGAAGTCGCTTGCCTCCAGTCAACAGGATCAATGAAATATCTGAGGAAGAAGAATGCTACTTGATGTGTTATCTCCTGGGAAATCAGTGTTCTCTGAGTGCTGACCACGCTTCTCTTTCTGTCACTCCCAAGCTATAGAAAGTTTTTTTAAGTCTCTTGCCTCCAGTTAACAGGACCAGAGAAATAATTGAGGAAGAAGAACGATACTTGATGTGTATTCTCCTGGGAAATCAGTGTGCTCTGGCCACTGATCACAAATCTGTTTCTGTCAATCCCTAACTATAGAACGTGTTTTTGAAGTCTCTTGCCTCCAGCCAATAGGACCAGTGAAATAATTAAGGAAGAAAAATGCTACTTGTTGTGCTTTCTCCTGGAAAAACAGTTTTCTCTGGGTGCTGATCACACATCTCTTCCTTTTTCTCCTCAGCTATAGAATGTATTTTTGAAGTTGCTTCCTCCATTCAACATGACCATTGAAATAACAGAGGAGGAAGAAGAAGAAGGCTACTTAGTTTGCTATCTCCTGGTAAAGCAGTTTGGGATTTTGAAGGCTGTTGTCTCCAGTTAACAGGACAAGTGAAATAACTGAGAAAAAAAAACGCTACTTGATGTACTCTCTCCTGGGAAAAGAGTTTGATCTTGGCAGTGATCACACATCTCTTTCCCCCACTACCTAGCTATCAAACATGTTTTTTAAGTCTCTTGGCTAGAATTGTAAGATTCTTGCAGGATTTGGATTTATGACTTCTGGGATCCCAGTACTGAGAATATGATAAATGCCACTCAACACAGTGAGTTCTTGTTTCCTCACCTGGAGGAGATTTATTTCAGCATATAGGCATTAGCATTACAGGCACTATTATGAAAATATAGCTGGCAATAGTTTACAAGATAATAGAGAAAATATTACCCCGTTTTCTTGGAAGCTGATGACAGGTTCTTAGGATGTTGGAATTTGCAGCTCAAATCTGGCTAATTCAGCCAGTTTATATACATTTTACACTCTGCCTGATTGCTGCTTCCAGAGAAGGTATGCAAATATTCAAATGAGAGTGAATGAATAGAGCTTATGAACTGATGAATTGCCTTTTGGAAGGTATGCAGATAACTAACGAATAGGGCTAATGAATAACCTGTTGAACAAACAGCTAATTAAATAGCTTATTAAAGACTTGCAAATTTAGTATGTTCTTTCCATCACATACTCAACATCAGGTGGGAATAGGTCAGAATAATGTCAAGTCAAAATAATGTCAGTTCAGAATGATGTCAATTTCAACTAGCTCCTGACCACAAGGCTTGTACTTTATATGAACCTTACTCTGAACCTTCCATGAACCTTTCATACACTTCACTTTGGCCATCAAGCATTGAAACATAATGCATAATACAGCAGTACCTTACAGTCCCCCACTTGAAGGAGAGAGAGAACTCGATCCTTCACGTGGTGTAAGCTACAACATAGAGCGAGTGATACCTGCTGCTCTAATCATAAGCATTTTATTTCTCATGTGTCTCATCATCATACACATTTTACAGAGGGAAATTAATAAAAATGAACACCAATACAACTTGTAATAGTAGTAAGCCCTTAAATGTAAGTGTCAACCATGAGCTGGAGAACATGGTCACCAGATCTCCATCATGCATTAATTCTCTGGCAATGGCCTGAACCTTTTTGACCAAATTTTCAATTTGAATGAGATGGGTATCTATCAAGTAACTTTTTCACATTTAATGTTAAGGGTGGTATGGGTACTTCAAATGCTGGGGCATATTATTTAATCATAATACTTTGTCTAGGGTGGAGCTGTTGATGTAATAAGTGGAGGAGTATTGGACTATAGGATGTATGACTTGGTTTCCTATCCACATGCCCCCAAGGAGCACAAAGCAAATATTTGGATAGGGAATCAGACACTGAAGTCCTTGGTGAGTCATAAAGGGAAGATTAGTGACCACACAATATTGGTTAGTACTATTATATGTGACTCTTATTTGCTCAGTAGTCTATTTGGACAACTGCACTGGACACAGGATCAACTCATTAAATTGCCCTTCCAATGGTTCCAGCCCACAAACAGGACCAGCTAATGACAATACGTCACAGTTACATAGCCAAATATCCTGAAGGTCCCTGCAGCACTGGAGATTAGGTTGCATCCAGGTGTCATTATTATTCCATACCAAAAATTCAGGAGGCTAACCCACTTGGCATAATAGCCCTTGAATAACCATCCCACTGAATGTATCTTAACCACTCTTTTGAATATTTGGGTCTGCACATCCACTTGTGGAAGGTTTACAGTGAAGGACACCACCATCGTTTGGCTAAGGGTGCAGCTAGGCTGGCAATTAAATCTAGGCTTGTGAGGCATTGTGGTAGCGAGCCTCCTTATCACCAAGATGGGTGGCATCTCATGCTTAGTGCACTGTTCTAAGCAGTTGTTGTCGGTTCCATTACACATGGGACAGTACCATAACTTAATTTGGGCATCTGATGCCATATCTGGAAGTTTTCCCAGCTCAAGTTGTAAGTACATATGATCCATAAGCTATACATACAATAGATGACCCTATAGTCTTATCTTTTATTTGCTGATTATGCTCTTGAATAATTTCATTAATCTTATTTTGTACTTCCTTAAAAAGGTTAGCAATTTCATGCATATCATATGCAGTCAAGCTTTCTTCCTGAGCCAAACCCTCTTGATTAACTGCCAGGGGCAGTAAAAGCTTCTCTTGCTATTTTACTTTGTGACTGAGCAGTATGCTCTGTTAGAGCATCTAAGTCTGCCCAGTTCCATACACTCATACCTGATCCAAACAGACCCATAATGTCTCCTAACAGGTCTCTTTTCTGCCGATATCTACTTTCATTAACATTCTTCTTACATACAGGAACTTCTGTATCTCATTTCATTTCTTTGGCATGAAAAGCTCTAACCATATCTACTAACATGGTAGCAAAAAACTTCGACACATTTTTGTGAGTGCATTGTCCAATTGTATTTAAGTCCCAAGCAGAAAAGTTAAGTACCACTGGTAATCTAACATATTGTACAATATTTATTAAAGTATTTTCTAGTGGGGAAGATGTTAGTCCACTGGGTGGTCCTTGAGTTACATTAGGGTACAGGGGTGGTAGAACCTGCATGTGAACTGATCTTTTGGTAATGTTCCATATATTGGGGTCTTTACATCTGTCTGGGCTTTGCCCGGTCCAAATCCTCATACAGTATTTCACTTGCATGGTGTAAGTGCCAGTGTCATTCACCTGAGCTCTCTTAACTCATTGCCTCCACAGGCTCACTCTCAGATTACACCACTTCTCTCCTGAATCTCCTGTATACTTTTAACAGTGAATCCTGGGCCTTTCTAAGCAAATCAAGCCATAGTTAGTATGTCGCAAACAAATGCTAATAGCTCAATAACCGTACATGCTAGACACAAAGTATGAGTGGCAGAGTTATTCAGCACAAAATTGCCTTTCCAATGGTGGTATGCATGTAGTAATAAGTAATTTACTTTTTTTCTATGCTGGTTGAAACCCTCAAAAAAAAAAAGTTTCACTAAAAAAAGGCAACATAAGCCATTTTGTACTGGAAAATATGTCAAATATCAACACAAAAATAAGCATGCATACATTAGATGCTATTTTACTATTATGTTTGTTAAAAAAGATATCTTTTTACTATGAAACATAATTTTTCACCACTTTTGTCAAGGTGGTTTGGTTAGATTTGAGGGATGAATCTCAACCACACACACCATATCATAAACAAATGCACATAACTCCAAAAGTATGCATGATACACACAAAGTATTAACATGAAAGATGATCAGCACAAAATTGCCTTTCCAACAATGCTATGCAATCAATTGTAATCAATACGGTATTTTTTTATGCCTGCTGAAGTGTCAAAAAAGTGCATTTTATTAAAGCTGCTTAGGTGAGTCTTGATGGAAAAAAATGTTAGCCATTCACACCATACCATAAACAAATGTAAATAGCTCCTAAAGTATACATGATACACACAAAGTATCAGCATGAAAGTTGTTTAGCACAAAATTGCCTTTCCAATGGTGCTACACAATCAATTGTAATATATACTTTTTTTTTATACCCGCTGAAGTGGCAAAAAAGTGCATTTTATTCAAGCTGCTTAGGTGACCCTTGACAGACAACTGTCAGGCACACACACACACGCATGCACACACACACACTCTCACGCGCGCACACACACACACACACACACAGCACCACAAACAAATGTGCATAACTTTTCATTTATATGCGAAAGACAAAGCATCATCAGATAAATTATAATCATTTTTTTTTGTACTACCGGAAAAACAAATTCAGTTTTCTGAAATTAAAAGCAGTTATTATACAATAGGAGTGAGCAGAAAAAGTATTCTCACTGCAGTATGAAAACTCCAGATGTCGCAATGTCTCCAGATATCTCCACATATCACACTGAAATTCTCCATATATTACTGATTACTACCGAAACCCAGTACAAAACTCTCTTATTGTATGAAAGCACTGTAATGGCCAGGTGTATGATACAGACTAGATCTGAACTCGTTGCAAGTGAACTCAGGCAACTCATTCGTGTCATCGCTACACTCCATCATTCATTCATGCTATTCCACCAGCTCACTTGCCAAAAATTCAGATATATTCTGCATCACACCCCTAGCCATCATGTACCCCTTTAGTCCTTTGGTACAAAAGACCAATCTTTCATGTCTGTCTATCGCACCAACATATGCAATGACATTCAACACAGTTTAGTCCCAAATATCAGAAGGTGCACGTCGGCACACTCTTTCATACACCCACATGTAAGAATGAGCATATCACAACACATACAAGCATGTGCATGGCAGCACCCATGTTATTCGGTACAATGCCCACAAGTTGCAACACAGAAAACAGAATGTCAACAAATGTTATGTCGACAAAATTATTACAATCACCACAATTTCATTTTTCTTACCTTTTCAGATGGCGTCCCATGATGATGTCACTGCACTGAAGCGCTTTCAACATCCTCACCTGGTGTCGTTCCAACCTCTCCTCTGTTGTCTGTCATCTTTCTGTAAATAAAGTAGTTCCATCCTCTCATCTGTGTCATCCTTCTGTAAAGTATTTTCATCCTCTCCACTGTTGTCTGTGTCATTTTTATAAAAGGAAAAAGAAAAAATGTCCTACCTCTATCCTGCTGTCTTTGCCGTCCTGCGATGAGAAAATAAAAAGTTAGTTACAACCGATTGTCTGTAGTCTGTGTCAGATATTTGCCTTTACAAAGTCCTCTAGCTGTGCTCCTGTCCTCTGTGGCAAATTTGTCATCTTCTGTGGTCCTCTGCTGTTCACTCGCTGTGTTCCACTCAACTGCCACCTTCACATAAATGCGGGACCACCACCTCTGCATGTCTCTCCACTCCATGCACTGCAGCAGCTGTAGCTGAAGGTGATGCTTCATCTTGCATGTCTTCATATTTTCTTCCATTCTTCTTTCTTCCCCGGGTAGGGTAGGACTTTGTTTCAACCAATATGCAGTGCAAAGGACAGTACAAAACACAGAACAGCCAATGTGCCAAGGTGTCCATCAAGTCCAGTGCTCTTTCTCCTCTGCAGTTTCCAAGTCATGCTCCACTATGCACCGACCACCACCTATGTGTGCATCTCCACTCCATCCATGGCAACTGCTGTAGCCCTAGGTGATTGGGAACATGGTCTATTTGGTGTCTTCCAGTTTTCAACCTCCCCGGGCAGGACTTTGCGTCAACCACATATTCAGCGCCATGCACAAAGAGAGAAGAATCAGCATTTATATAGTGCTTTTCATACACAGTGTATCCCAAAGTCCTTTACAAGCAATGTTAGACTGGTAGTGAAGTGACTGAATGTGTAGTGGTGGCCATATGGCACCTTACCCATCCACAGCCTGGACAATTGCATGAACCAGTTTTATGGGAAGGGGACGGTTGCCCATGACACTGGGAATGTTCCCTACTCTTTGAGAAGAGTGCCCTGGGTTCTTTTAATTCCACCTGGACACCCACCATGATGGGTACAAGGGACCTCGGTTTAATGTCTCATCTGAACGATGGCACACTTCAGCAGCACTGCACCCTGCCCCCCAATACTGCACTCGAAGAATGATCGTTTTTAAGTGCAAGTCCAATCCCAGTGTGGGACCAGAACCCATGACCCACTGGTCCAGAGGTGCATGAGCTACCAACTCAGCCACACCGACACCTTGTGGTGTGACAATGGACAGCGCGAAACACAGAACAGCCAATGTGGCAGCCAAATGAAAATAAAAAATACTGAGCTAAAACCTCCACTCCACATAAATTATACTGAAAGTGGTACTGGAGACAAACAGGCACACTGGCATAGTCACTCATCACTCTTATTTCTGAAGTTTTGTTTTGTATTCCTTTTGATCCATTCGGTCATAACAATTCTCTGTCTGTCAACCGACACATCAGCCCCTGTGGCACCACACCAATCAATGAAAACACTGTCAGTACACTAACAGGTGATGTGGTGGGTGGCCATTACAGATATGTGCGCAGTCAGGCAGAGCGCTGCTATGCTCATCACACATAACGGCAGGTGACAGCAGTTCCGGACTGAACAAAAGGAAAAGAAAGTACTTCAGTTATAACAAGGTGATGGCTGACTACCAAAGGAATGCAAGTTTCACACCACTAGCACTTTCAGTTGGCCCACTTGGTCTGCTGAGTGAAATAATCCTCACACTGTCATCCGCTGTGTGAAGCCACACTCGCAACTCTTTCTGAACACACCCACTTTTCTCTCACCAACTGTCAACTCCAAAGTAACGTTTCCATCACTTTTCCCCTTTACTTTCACTCACCAGACCTCTTTTAAGCTCAGTCTTTTCATTTCATTTGGCTGTATTCAATGACTAGCATGTCACTGCATTACGACTTGAGACACCGGGCCTAACCTACTTTCACCAACGGCGAAAAAATGTTTCCAGCCTATGAAACTGCATCTCTGTGACTTTCTTTTGTGCATTTCACAAAGTTTATTCCACAAATCAGTAACAATACCTATCTCAGCAACTTTTACATTACACATGCTGTGTTTCCTTCCTACAAACCATTTTATCTTCTTTCTCGCTTCCACCATGGTGTACATCAAGTCCAGTGCTCTTTATCCTCTTCTATTTTCTGTTGGTCTCTCTCTCTCATTAGCTGGCCTCTTTGTCTCTCTCTCTCTCAGTGGCGGTCTCTCTCTCGATGGTCCTACTCTCTCGGTGTAGTCTCTCTCTCTAATTCTCTCTCTCGGTGGTGGTCTATCTCTCTCTCTCTCTCTCTCGGTCGATGGTCTCTCTCTCTCTCTAAGGTCTCTCTCTCTCTCTCTCGACAGTCTCTCTCTCTCTCTCGGTCGTCGGTCTCTCTCTCTCTCTGTCTCGGTCGACCTCTCTCTCTCTCTCTCTCAGTCGATTGCCTCTCTCTCTCTCTCTGTCGGTCAATGGTCTCTCTCTCTCTCTCTCTCTCTTCGGTGGTCCTCTCTCTCTCTCTCTCTCAGTCGAGATCTCTCTCTCTCTCTCTCTCTCTCTCTCGATTGTGGTCTCTCTCTCTCTCTGGTGTGGTCTCTCTCTCTCTCGATGGTCTCTCTCTCTCTGTGGTCGCTCTCTCTCTCTCTTGGTCGACGTTTCTCTCTCTCTCTTGATGGTCTCTCTCTCGGTCGACGGTCTCTCTCTTTCTCTCGGTTGACGGTCTCTCTCTCTCTCTCTCTTGATCGATGGCCTCTCTCTCTCTCTCCTCTCTCTTGGTCGGCCTCTCTCTCTCTCTCTCTCTCGGTCGTCGGTCACTCTCTCTCTCGGTCAATGGTCTCTCTCTCTCTGTCAGTCGAGATCGCTCTCTCTCTCTCTCGATGGTCTCTCTCTCTCTCTCTCGATGGACTCTCTCTCTCGGTTGACGGTCTCTCTCTCTGTCGGTCGACGGTCTCTCTCTCTCGACAGTGACTCTCTTTCTAGATGCTCTCTCTCTCTTGGTCGATGGTCTCTCTCTCTCTCTCTATGGTCTCTCTCTCTCTCTCGGTTGATGGCCCCTCTCTCTCTCGGTCGACAGCCTCTCTCTCTTTCTCTCTTGGTCACATGGTCTCTCCTCTCTCTCTATCTTGTGCGTCTCTCTCTCTCTCGATGGTCTCTCTCTCTCGGTCCAACAGTCTCTGTCTCTCTCTCCCTCCTCTCCCAGTGGCGTCTCTCTCTCGGTCCTAGGTCTCTCTCTCTCTCTCTCGGTCGATAGTCTCTTCTCTCTCTGGTGAGGTCTCTCTCTCTCTCTCTCTCTCTCGTCAGTCGATGGTCTTTCGCTCTCTCTTGGTCAAAGGTCTCTCTCTCTGTCAGTCGATGGTCTCTCTCTCTCGACAGTCTCTCTCTCTAGGTCTATGGTCTCTCTCTCTCTCTCTCTCGATGACCTCTCTCTCTCTCTCTCTCTCTCGGTCAATGGTCTCTCTCTCTCTCTTGGTCGACGGTCTCTCTCTCTCTCTCTCTCTCTCTCGGTCAGCGGCCTCTCTCTCTCTCTCTCTCTCGGTCGTGCTCTCTCTCTCTCTCTGAGTCGTGGTCTCTCTCTCACTGTCAGTCGGCCGGTCTCTCTCGCTCTCTCTCGTCGATCTCTCTCTCTCTCTCGATGGTCTCTCTCTCTCGACAGTCTCTCTCTCTCTCTCTCTCGCGGTCTCTCTCTCTCGATCAAGTGGTCTCTCTCTAGCTCTGTCAATCGATGGTCTCTCTCTCGGTCAAGTGGTCTCTCTCATTGAGCTATCTCTCTCTCTCAGTCGGCGGCTCTCTCTCTCTCTCTCTCGGTCACTGATCTCTCTCTCTCTCTTGGTCGATGGATCTCTATCTCTCTCTCAGTGTGGGTCTCTCTCTCTCTCTGGGTCTTGGTCTCTCTCTTTCTGTCAGTCGTGGTCCTCTATCTCTCTCAATTGATGATCTCTTGCTTTCTCTCCTGAACAGTCTATCTCTCTCTCGGAAGAATAATCTCTCTCTCTCTTTCAATGGTCTCTCTCTCTCTCTCTCTCGGTCGATGGTCTCTCTCTCTCTCTGTCAGTCAATGGTCTCTCTCTCTCTCTCAGTGAGTAGAGTGCTCTCTCTCTCTCTGGGTCGATGGTCTCTCTCTCTCTCTCTCTCGGATGATGGTCTCTCTCTCCTCAATTGAGCCTCTCTCTTCAGTGATGCCTCTCTCTCTCTCTCTCTCGGTCAATGGACTCTCTCTCTCTTCGGTCATTGGTCTCTCTCTCTCTCTCTCTCTCTCTCAATGGTCTCTCTCTCTCGGTTGATGGTCTCTCTCTCTCTCAGTCGACGGTCTCTCTCTCTCGACTCAGTGAATTCTCTCTCCTCTCGGTTGACAGACTCTCTCTCTTGGCAGACGGTCTCTCCCCTCTCTCTCTCTCTCAGTTGACTGACCTTTCTCTCTCGGTCAATGGCCTCTCTCTCTCTCTCTCTCAGTCGACGGTCTCTCTCTCTCTCATGGGTCTCTCTCTCTCTCCTCAGATGGTCTCTCTCTCTCTCTCTCTCAGTCGACGGTCTCTCTCTCTCTCATCGGTCTAGACTCTCTCTCTCTCAGTCGATAGTCTCTCTCTCTCACTAACGTCTCTCTCTCTCTCTCTCGATGGTCTCTCTCGTCGTCCGGGTCACTCTCTCTCGCTCTCGTGGCTCTCTCTCTCTCTCTCATTGGTCTCTCTCTCTCTCAATCAGTCTCTCTCTCTCTCAGTAGGAGGTCTCTCTCTCTCCTCTCTCACTCAACAGCCTCTCTCTCTCTCTCGGCGGTCTCTCTCTCTCTCTCATGATCGCTCACTCTCAGTCAATAGCTCTCTCTATCTCTCTCTCTCTCTCTCGGCTCTCTCTCTCTCTCTCTCACGGTCGAACAACTCTCTCTCTCTCTCTCTCTCAGTTGTGGTCTCTCTCTCTCTCTCTCTCTCTCTCGGTTTAGCTGTCTCTTTCTCTCAGTCGACGGACTCTCTCTCTCTCAGTCCCGTGGTCTCTCTCTCTCTCAGTTGTGGTCTATCTCTCTCTCTCTGGTGGTCTATCTCTCTCTCGCCAGGTCTCTCTCTCTCGAGTGGTCTCTCTCTCTCTCTTGGTCGATGGTCTCTCTCTCTCTCGCTCTCTAAATGACATCTCTCTCTCTCTCTCTCTCAGTTGTGCTCACTCTCTCTCTCTCTCTGGGTTGTGGTCTCTCTCTCCATGTGATCGATGGTCTCTCTCTCTCTTTCTCTCGTTGACCGGTCTCTCTCTCTCCAGCGGACTCTCTCTCTCCGATAATGGTCTCTCTCGGTCCTGGTATCTCTCTCTCTCTCAACAGTATCTCTCTCTCTCTCTCGATCAGTCCTCTCACCGGTCTCTCTCTCAATCGATGGTCTCTCTCACTCTCTGTGGAATTGGTCTCTCTCTCTCGCTCGTGAGGTCTCTCTTGGTGATTGCCTCTCCGGTCGATCTCTCTCTCTCTCTCGGTCAGTCTCTCTCTCTCAGTCATGGTCTCTCTCTGTAAGTCAACGCTCTCTCTCTCTCTCGGTAAATGACATCTCTCTCTCGGGAGGTGGTCTCTCTCTCTCTCTCTCACGGATGGTCTCTCTCTCTCAGTCAGAGGCCTCTCTTGGTGTCTCTCTCTCTCTCTCTCGGTCTCTCTCTCTCTTTCGGTCTGGACTCTCTCTCTCTCTGTGAGGTCAGGGTCTCTCTCTCAATGGTCTCTCTCTCTCTGGGTGTGGTCTCTCTCTCTCTCAGTCGCGGTCTCTCTCTCTCTCGGTCAATGGTCTCTCTCTCGACAGTCTCTCTCTCTCAGTGACGGTCTCTCCCCTCTCTCTCTCAGTCGATGGCCTTTCTCTCTCTCAATGGACTCTCTCTCTCTCAGTCAGCGGTCTCTCTCTTATTGGTCTCTCTCTCCTCAGTCTCTCTCTCTCGCGTCATGGTCTCTCTCTCTCTCTCAGTAATAGCCTCTCTCTCTCTCCATAGTCTCTCTCCTCTCGATTGAAGGGCTCTCTCTCGGTCAACGGTCTTTCTCTCTCTCTCGATAGATATAAGCTCTCAGCGGTCTCTCTCCATGAGAGTGGCCTCTCTCTCTCTCTCGGTCGGTCTCTCTCTCTCTCAGTCGACGACTCTCTTTCTCTACAGTCTCTCTCTCTCTCGGTCTCTCTATCTCAGTGACAGTCTCTCTCTCTCTCTCTCTCAGTCAGCAGCTCTCTCTCTCTCGACAGTCTATCTCTCTCTCTCGCTCTCTCGGTGATCATCTCTCTCTCTCGAGTGTGGTCTCTATCTCTCTCTCTGGTCGATGGTCTCTCTCTCTCTCGTGGTCTCCTCTCTCGACCTTTCTCTCTCTCTCTCTGACGGTCTCTCCTCAGTCACAGTCTCTCTCTCTCTCGGTGATGGTCTCTCTCTCTCTCTCTTAGTGGTCTCTCTCTCTCTCAGTCGATGGTCTCTCTCTCGTACGATATCTCTCTCTCTCGTTGTGGTCTCTCTCTCTTTCTGTCAGTTGTGGTCTCTATATCTCTCTCTTGTCAGTCTCTCTCTCGAGGGTCTGTCTCTCTCTTGGTTGATATTTCTCTCTCTCTCTCTCGTGCTCTCTGGTCGCGGTCTCTCTCTCTCTCTGGGACGGTCTCTCTCTCTCTCTCCCGGTTGCGGTCTCTCTCTCTCTCTCAGTGAGCCTCTCTCTGGTCAGCAGTCCTCTCTATAAATCGATGGTCTCTCGCTCTCTGTGGGTCACAGTCTCTCCCTTTCTCTCTCGATGGTCCCTCTCTCTCAATCCACTGTCTCTCTCTCTCTCTCGGTTGTGGGTCTCTCTCTCCATTAAAGGTAGATGGTCTCTCTCTCTCTTTCTCGGTCGGATTCTCTCTCTCTCGTGGTCTCTCTCTCTCTCAGTGGTATCTCTCTTTCTTGGTGTGATCTCTCTCTCTCTCCCCTCTCGTAGTCTCTCTCTCAACGGTCTCCTCTCTCTCTCGATCCGTTGGTCTCTCGTCTCTCTCGGTCGGTGGTCTCTCTCCTCTCTCTGTCGGTCGATAATTCTTGGTGATTGTCTCTCGTTAGTGGTCTCTCTCTCTCTCTCTCCGGTCAGCTGGTCTCTCTCTCTCTCTCCTCTCTCCTAAATTGACGATCTCTCTCTCTCTCTCTCTCTGGGTGATGGTCTCTCTATCTCTCTCTCTGTGATCATGGTCTCTCTCTCTCTAGGTCGTGGTCTCTCTCTCTGGGTCGATGGTCTCTCTCTCTCTCTCCCGGATGATTCTCTCTCTCTCTCAGTCACCTCTCTCTTGGTCAGCTCTCTCTCTCTCTCCTCGTGGTCTCTCTCTCTCTCTCTCCAGTCAATGGCACTCTCTCTCTCTCTGTGAGTGCGATCTCTCTCTCTCTCTCTCGTCTCTCTCTCGATCATGGTCTCTCTCTCTCTCAGTGATGGTCTCTCTCTGGTCAATAGTCTCTCTCTCTATGATCGACAGTCTCTCTCTCGATGGGCGGTCTCCTCCCCTCTCTCTCTGGTTGACAGCAGGTACACGAATGTGGAGTTATAAGCACAGTTGCGTGCACATTTACGCTTTTCTGGAGATTCTACAGTCGCGCGTGTACGGGTCGCGCGGTTTGTCGCGACACAACGAAAATCTTCAGGAACATGCGTGGCCAGGGTCCCTGATGTGCCTTTTTGAAGATTTGGTGAAAAAAAAAATATTGAACAGGTTCAAAAGTTATTCAAAAACGATTTCCCATTATAAGTCAATGGGAAAAGTTAACAAAAGTTCAACACTTTCGCAAATGCATTTACTTTAACAATGGGCCTGTTACTTTCACAATCGGTCATTTTGTTTTCAGTTAGTGATCAGAAAAATGCCTGGCATTTAAAATTTGGTACCCTCTAGCAACCTAATTCTTTTGTATTCACCTAGTCGACCCTGAGGATGCTAGCCATGTCTTTATTTTGGGTAAAACACCCCAGAAATATGTTTTCAAATTTCTGGAAAAGTACTTTCACAAAGTACTTTCGTGCTCATGAAAACGCGAAATTTTTATGAAGTTTTCGTGAATTGTGACAGTAGTTTTCTAGTCTGTGGGAAAATGACAGCAATTCTTTGGCACTGCACTGCAAAAGAACGGTTAGGAGTTTTGGGCTGAAATTTGGAGGGAACGCAGCCAACAACTCACAGATGTGCCTTTCAGCATTGTATTGAAAAAATATGACATGGAAGCAAAGTTATGGCACTCCAAAGTTGACAGTTTTTCCCATAGGATAACATTACGGTGCCCGACGCATTACAGGAATCCTTTGGCACCCTGCTGCAAAATAACAGTTTGGTCTTTTTTCCTGAAATTTGGAGGGAAGACAGCCAACAGCCCATGATGTACCTTTCAGTGGTTTGGTGAAAAAATATTAAAGGGAGGCAAAGTTATGGCACTCCGAACTTCTCTTTTTTTCCCATAGGATAACATTACGGCGTTCACCGCGCCTTTCAGGGCCCGTATCTCGGAAACGGTGCGAGATACGGACTTTTCATCAGAAAAATGCTTAGTGCATAAAACTAGCCAGGACAGTCATAAATCATATGACTTTTAAAATTTTTTTCTACGTCATACGGTTCCTGAGATATAACCTATTTAGTATTCCAAGTCCTCATTTTCTGCTCCGATACCCATTATTATGCATACATTCTTTGTACTCACTGTCTTTCTCTATTCAGCTTTTGGGAAAAACCAGCCTGTGTGCTTGTACATTACTGATAACCGTTGCTCTTTCAGCTTACGTTCCGCGTCTGCGACCCGTATGTGACGCCTATGCAACCATAGCGCGTATCCTTTGCGTTTTCATTTGCGCTTGCTTTTCTGTTATTTTTTGCCATTTGTGTCTACAGTACTGTTTCTCTTTCTGTTTCACTTTGCAGCACCATGCCCATTGACATTTCCGTTTGCAGGCACCATGTAACTATGTGACAACACATCACATGGCAGACCATTCCCGTCTACGCCACCGTGTGCGTTACCCTTTCTGTTCTCATTCGCGCTTGCATTACCATGTGTGCCACTGTTAGTGCTTCTGTTTGTGTTGCTGTTCCTGTTACTATGCCACAAGACATCATGTGGTGGGAGCACAGGGCCCTTCCACTGCCACATTACGTGGCTGGAGCGCAGGGCCCAGAGGGCCCCGCCGCTGCATTACATTCACTATTTCTCGTTATCATTCTCAAAAAGAAGGGAAATTAGAGGCAAAAAACTCCATTTAATGCATTAGTTAGGGTTGTTCCACAGTGACAAAAGTGAGGAAATTCGCTGTTAGGGTTGAAAACCCTAATTCCGAATTCATCCCCCCCCCGCTTCACACACACACACACACACACACACACACACATGCAAGTATGAGGGAGGACCAAGTCAATGCAACCAATGACAGACATCCAGCAGCAGGTGACAGAAATAACAAACAATTGTCTAAATGTACTACAAGACATCCCCACCCACCTGACCAGGTACTGCATGCTCATTGGAGATCAACAGCAAAACTGAGGCCATGTACACCAAACGTACACATCCCTGATTGCAGCTGCACACAACGTACCACACTTAGTAGTTGCATGGCCTTACCTACCGATGCCCCACACCAGACCACACCACATGTGGTGAGCCACCTGAGCAATAGAGTTGAGCAAAATCAAGGAGTTGTACAGGTATAATACCTCTGATTATAACAAGGGTTTGAGAAATGCAGCTTTCTAATTGACTGTAAACATTGTAACAGCCTTATGTTTAGTTTTTATTAAGATACATGTGGAGCCTAACCATATGATGAACATGGTTTAATGTTGTTTAAAATAACAGTTTTATTATGATAGCAATAATCCACTCCCAGGTATTATGTTACTGGTCAGTTTATCGCTGTCTAGCGACATGTGGCACTCGGCTACGCCGAATTCAACATAAAACTCCTACAGGGTGATTAACAGACCATTTAACATAACTGTTGGTCATGCCTTATTGCTTAATTGTCTTTATGAGTAGATACTCTCTGCTAGGCACTGCAGCAGCTTGAACACAGTGTCCCACCCAGTTACACCATACACTGTCTAGTTACTGGAGAATGGCTGTGAATATGAACTCATGAAAATGAACAGTGTAACTTGATCATTAGTCATCGAAACCTTAGTGTGATTATAACTGACAGAGTCAGTGATAGAGAATAACCCCTGCTGTCCTAGTACACTTACCCCATTGTGAGTTAAATCAATACTAAAAGACATTCTGTTTATATCTACACTATACCTACTTGATTCCTGTTGTACCACAGTTAACATAGTTATCACTTTGATAACATCAGTGACAGAAGTGTGGCAAACCAAACACTAGGCATACAGCCTGAGTATGAAACAACTGTTAAAAAATTACACTGTGTCCACAAGTGGCATAGATCACTCATTGCAACAATAGTAAATGTATCACTATTTGAATAAGTTAGTCATCACAGATGCAATGAGATTGTCTTTCTCAGGTACAACATACTCAGTAAGTGCCTACAGGAAAATCTATCCTATAGACATCTCCGATACAGGTACGTCATTGTTGGCTTAGTAGTGCTATGATATTTAGAAGTTGCTTGGCCTGATCCATGCAATTACACTGTTTCTTACAAAGAATACTTACTGCATCTTTAGTATTGAAACACACTGAAGGTCTATGTATGTACATCAGCAGCACACCTTCATCAGTAAGAATGCATCTGATACTGCCAGTATGAATTTCACAGCGTTGAACAGGCAATGCTTTTCCATACGTTTACATCAGCCTCTCTATCTTGAGTAAACAGTTGCAGTAAATGTACTACTATGTAAATCACATACTAAATGTAACACTACTTTTATCTTGAGCATGCTAGAGTCTTGTAGTTAATTTATGTACTTCTCTTAATTAATGTATACTCACTAGTGTTAAAACCTTTCTACAACTGTCATCATGCACCTTCAGCATTTATATTGACTAACGGCACAGTACTAGCTGTGGTGTGGTGTGGTGTGGGGCATCGGTAGGTAAGGCCATGCAACTAATAAGTGTGGTACGTAGTGTGCAGCTGCAATCAGGGATGTGTACGTTTGGTGTACATGGCCTCAGTTTTGCTGTTGATCTCCACTGAGCATGCAGTACCTGGTCAGGTGGGTGGGGATGTCGTAGTACATTTAGACAATTGTTTGTTATTTCTGTCACCTGCTGCTGGATGTCTGTCATTGGTTGTGTTGACTTGGTCCTCCCCATACTTGCATGTGTGTGTGTGTGGTGCTGGGGGTGATTCGGAGTTAGGGTTTCCAACCTAACAGCGAATTTCCTCACTTTTGTCAGCTGTGGAGCAACCCTAACTAATGCATTAAACCGAGTTTTTTGCCTCTAATATATATATATACATATATATATATATATATATATACACTATGGTAGCACGGTAGTGCTACCATAGTTAGGGTTGAGGAGCCATTTACATGTTAAACCTAAAATTTTGCACCTTAATAACTTTGCAACTGTTCAACAGATTTGCCTGACATTTGAAATACATGATCAAGAACCATACATCTAAGGATCTGCCAACTTTCGTACTGTTCAGATATACAGCTGCAGAGGTATTAAGCGTGTTCTGCGCACTCGTTTATGCTTTTTTGAATTCTTTGCTCATCCCTACAGGTTGCACTGTTTGCGCAACTGGTAAAAAAACTTCAGGGAACATGCGGCCAGGGTCCCCAATGTGCCTTTTGAAGATTTTGTGAAAAAATAGTAAACAGTTCAAAAGTTATTCAAAAAACAATTTCCCATTATAAGTCAATGGGAAAAGTTAACAAAAAGTTTGACAGTGTCGCAAATGCACTTTTTAGTGTCACAAATGGCCCTAGTAGTGTCACAAATCTGCCATTTTGTTTTCAGCTGGTGATCAGAAAAATGCTTAGCATTTAAATTTGGGACCCTCTAGCAACACAATTATTTTTGTGTTTACCTACCCTGAGGATGCTAGGCATGTCTTTATTTTGAGGTTAAACACCCTAGAAATATGTTTTTCCAATTTCTGGAAAAAGTAGTGTTGCAAAGTAGCATCACACTCACGAAAGTGTCACAAATGTTTGCGAAAGCTTTCGCAAATCACGACACTACTTAGCGACACTATGCCCCAAATAATAGGAATTCTTTGCCATCCTGCTGCAAATGAACGGTTTGGTCTTTTGGGCTAAAATTTGGAGGGAAGGCAGCCAACATCTCACAGTTGTGCCTTTTTGTGGTTTGGTGACACCATATTGCATAGATGCAAAGTTATGGTACTCTGAAGTTAACACTTTTTCCCTTAGACTAACATTGCGGCGTCCGCTGCATGACAGGAATTCTTTGCCACCCTGCTTCAAAATAATGGTTTGGTCTTTTACACTGAAATTTGAAGGGAAGAAAGCCAACAGCCCACAGATCTGCCTTTTAGTGGTTTGGTGAAAAAATATTACAGGGCGGCAAAGTTATGGCACTCTGAACTTCTCTTTTTTCCCATAGGATAACATTACGGCATTCACCGCGCCTTTCAGGGCCCATATCTTGGAAACAGTGCGAGATACGGACTTTTCATCAGAAAAGTGCTTAGCCCATTAGGAGGCTGAGTACAAAACTAGCCAGGAAAGTCATAAATCATATGACTTTAACATTTTTTTTCTACATGGTACGGTATCTGAGATATAAGCAATTTAGTATTCTAACTCCTCATTTTCTGCTCCAAGACCCATTATTATGCATACATTCTTTGCACTCACTGTCTTTCTCTATGAAGCTTTTGGAGAAAACCAGCCTGTGTGCTTACATTACTGTTACCCTTATCGCTTCCACTTGCAGTTCCATACCTGTTTCACTTACCGTTGCAGTCTACACCACCATGTGCGTTACCCTTTGCGTTTTCATTTTAAAGCTTGTGTTTGCATTATTTTTACCATTTGTGTCTACAATAATGTTTCTCTTTCTGTTTTGCTTTGCGTTACCATGTGCATTACCATTTGCGTTTGCGAGTACCATGTTACTATGTGACAAGACATCATGTGGTGGGAGCGTGGGGCCACCTCATTACATTCACTATTTCTCATTATCATTCTCAAAAAGAAGGGAAATTAGAGGAAAAAAACTCCATTTAATGCATCAGTTAGGGTTGTTCCACAGTGACAAAAGTGAGGAAATTCGATGTTAGGGTTGAACCCCCATTGCACCCCTCCAGTCCAGCCCCCAACCAGCATCGGGGTGCGCGTTGGGGTCATTGGCCCTTACTCTCACCCCATCACATGTGGAAAGAAGCTAAGGAATAGAGAATGGGGTGAGAGTTAGGACCGATGACCCTAACTTCGCACCCTGAACAACCCTAACTGATGCATTAAATGGATTTTTCTCTAATTAATATATATATATATATATATATATATATATATATACACTATGATATATATATGTGTGTGTGCCTTGTGTTGTACTGCTTGCAGTGCTATTTGGGCAGGTTGTCTGCTCAGTTTGTGCCTGCCAGCACACAGTTCCTGCTGCTTCCAGCCTGTACTTCAATGCAGACCAACAGGGGATGCTGTGGGCATGCCTTGGCCTGCAGCATTCAGCCTGTACTTCCATTCTGACCAAAAGGTGGAGCTGTTTGCTCCATGCAGTAGCACTGGGTACGCTGTATAGTAATGTGTGCTGAGCAGCAGTTAATAAGATGCAAATGTAGCTGTTTGCCCACTGATTACCTAAGTAGGCAAATTTGCATGGGAGCTTTGAATATGACTCCTGTTGACCCCGGGCTAATGTGTTAGCACTGTGCAATCAGGTTAGCCTGGGAAAACTACATGTCAGTATAGCACAGTTCTGCGGTGTGTGGCTTGCATTGTTGTTTGCAGGTGTTGTGGGTCTTCTCTGTGCAATCACACACAATGTTCTCCACCTGCAACAGTGGCTTGCTCCAGGGTGTACTGGGTTGCAGTTGCAGTGTGCACTTCCCTGTTGCTATATTCAGTGCTGTCTTATTCCTGGGCTATGTTTGCTCTGCACTCCCAGACCAGTTAGCCCAGCTTCCTTCGCATATTATATTCATCAGGGTTAGCCCTGGGCTATTCCTTTTGAATATGGTGGGTGCTATGGGCCAGGCAATGTTTGCATGCTGGACAGTGCTACTTGAGGCTTGGGCAAAGTTTTGAATATCTGGGCCAGAGGGTGTGTATAAATGATTATTACTCATCTCCAGTGCCAGTAACAAGTGGGATGCCACAGGGGTCGGTCCTCGGACCAGTGCTGTTTCAGATATTTATGTCTAGTATGGGTAAGGAAGCAAAAAACTGGCTACTGTCACATAGATGACACCAGACTTGCAGGTATTGCAATAAACAATGAAACTGTAGCCACCACCCAGTTGGATTTAGATAGTATCCAGAAATGGGCTAATCTTAATGGAATGAGTTTTAATGTGAATAATTGTTGGGTTATACACCTGGCAAAACACAACAAAAAAAGAATATATTTCCTAAGTGGACTCCCACTTAGAGAATCAAATGAGGAGAACAATCTAGGAATAACAATAAATGATAATCTAACCTATGATTCAAACTGCAATAACCAAATAATAAAGGCTAAAAAAGTATTATGGGCAATAAAGTGACATTTTCAGAGTAGTAGTGAGGAGGTCTAATGCCTCTGCATAGGTCATATGTTAGACCATTGCTAGACTATGGAAGCCCTGTGTGGGGTCCCATCACAAGGGGTGGTATAATAAAAATCAGAAAAATTCAAAGACATACTACTAAACTGATTTATAATCTAAAAACTACACTGTACAATGAACACCTACAGAAATTAAACCTAATGAATCTCAAAATTAGAAGAATACGGGGAGAGCAACTTCTATGCTATGACATAGTGTAAGACAACTACTTGCTGAATGAACTAAACCTAAAATACAAAAGTGACAGAATGAGTACCAGGGGGCACCCTCTTCAACTAAGACCTAAGAAATTTAACACAAATGAAAGGAATGCATTTTTCACGCAGAGGGTGGTGAATCCTTGGAACAGATTGCCATTGGAGGTTGTAACTAGCAGTATCAAGACCTAATTCAAGAGATGAGTAGATTCATATATGTTAGTAAAGGAATAATGCCCGACAGGGTGGATGTTATGCTGGGGATAGCCGAGGGCATCCAACACCTGAGAACGGATGTTATCCCAGCATAACATCCTCCATGGAAGGCATTATTCCAATTATGAAATGGCTTGTTTATACAGAAATCAAAAAAAGATGGAAAACTACATTTTAAGTAGATTTTTTGTCATTTTTTTTGTATGTGTAGGGTTACTTTATTATAAAAGAGTGCTGATTTCTTCTTTCAGCCAATAGGTGGAGCTACTGTGTTTTTTGTGTGGCTCTACAGTCCATATAGGAAGTAATGCTACTGTTTGTTCATGTGCCCTATACCCTTGGAACCAGATTTTCTATGCTCTAGGAATTCTGCAAACCCTTGGTGCACGAAACATATGATGCAAGGGGCTTGCGGCATTCCCTTGTTGGCGATTTGGATTTTCCATCCCTTGCACCAATCGCCACAGCTTAGACCACAGTTTTCTGGTCTAGTGCGCACCACCCCTGGGAGTCTAAGTAAAGGTGCTTGCACCCGAGCATTGGCACAAGCAGCCCTAAAACATGGAAACTGTCACAACTGCACCCAAGAATGGAAATTAGGGTGCAGTTGAGGCAAAGGAGGTTGGCCCACTGCAGAACCTAAAGTCCCATGGCTCAGGGCTGGATGTAAGCCCTGTACCCACATTTGAAAATCTGTCCCCTGGTGTTTATCTCCTGTTTTATTAGACAGTTTTGAGTTTGTGCTTCTGTATTTTTTATTTCACTGATTTTCTTACTGGTGTTGTTTATCCAAGATTGTTGCCCGAACCCCTTCCCCCGCTGGCACCATTAGGACTTCCCGCCTGCTGCTGAGGAAAGGACCTACCATGGGCTTCTGGCAAAAATAATACAAGTGTGTTGAATATATGGAAAGAAGAAATGACCAGAACGGTGAGTGAGCATTGTTACTGTGGTTGCATGCAGAATGTTTAAAAGACGCATTTGGTTGTTCACTCACTAGTTGCTTATGCGAGTTTTTAGTCAGTGGGATCACAGTTTTGGTTTTCTGCCTTCCTTTATTTGTTAAGAAGAAAACCAAATACTGAATGTTGGACTACATTTAAAGTATGTCAGGAAGCCAATTGTGGTGTCAGCAAGGATGGAAGTGGGGAAGCACTGAAGGAGGTCTCAGGGATGGCTGTGTATTCATTTTTTTCCCCAAACATTTTGATGCGGTCGTGACTGTGCTGGGACTAGAGCCAAGATGTTATGCTGGGGTAACATCCCAGGTCCAGTCCCTGTCTGACCACTCAGGAATGGGTATTCCTTCTTGCCATTGTATAATTGGTAACAACATAATGTATTATGGGTGAAAGGATAGGAGCAATCATGGGCTCACAGCTTCATCAGCTCCTTCCACCTTACACCTTAGTATTTTTAATTTTCATACTTGTAAGCTGGTGAGCAAAAATACATGTTTTGCCCTGTGATAAGTTGAGAAATAACAATTCACAGCAGTACAAATGCTTAACAACATATCAACATACAGTACAAATACAATATCTTCCCAGTACTGCATACATCACAAATGTGCAAACATTTCTTTTAATGGAACCAGTGCTTAAGTCTGATTTTAAACATGTGAATGGTGGTACAATTTACAATGTCATGGGGAAGTGAATTATAAAACAGTGGAACTCTGTACAATATGGATATTTGACTAGCTAATTTTTGAAAGAATGGAACGATATAAGGTCTTCTACTTTAGAAACATAGAAACATAGACGTTGACAGCAGATAAGGACTGCAAGGCCCATCCAGTCTGCCCATTTCTTTTTCTACCTTATGAATGTGCCATTGGCCTTTGCTCTTTTAATAGCCTATCTATTCATACTCATCTGTATTGCTCCCTTATGCCTATCCCATGCCTGTTTGAAGTCCTGCACTGTATTCATATCCACCACTTCCTGAGGTAGGCCGTTCCATGCATCTGCCACCCTTTCTGTGAAAAAGAACTTCCTCACATTACCCATTAATTGGCCTCCCTCTAATCTCATTTTGTGTCCTCTTTTTCCTGATATTTTTCTTATATTGAAACATGTTAGACTCTTTCACCTTGTTAATGTCCTTAAGGTGTTTGAATGTTTCGATTATATAACCTCTCTCCCTCCTTTGCTCTAGGGTATACATATTGAGCTCCGTTAATCTGTCCTCATGTTTTTTGATGCAGTCCCTGCACCATTTTGGTTGCCCTTCTCTGGACTGCCTCAATTTGGTTAATGTCCTTGTGAAGGTGTGGCCTCCAGTACTGCATGCAGTACTCCAGATGGGGCCTAACCAGTGTCTTGTAAAGAGGGATTATTATCTCCCTCTTACGACTTGTGATACCCCTACTAATACACCCCAATATCCCCTTAGCCTTACCTACTGCTTTAGTAGTCTGCTTGGATGATTTCAGGTCATCAGTGATGATGATGCCCAAGTCTCTTCCTTCTCTTGTGACTGCCAGCAACTCTCCTCCCAGTCTATAGGTGGCTTCAGGGTTTCTCTTCTGTATGTGCATGATCTTGCACTTCTTTGTGTTAAACCCCAGTTGCCATTCTTCTGACCATTTTGCTAGTTTTTCCAGATCTCTACTCATTCTGCCCACCCCATCTAGATCATCTACTCTGTTGCAGATCTTGGTGTCATCTGCAAACAGACAAACCTTAGCCTCCAGTCCATCTGCAGTGTCACTGATGATGATATTGAAGAGGACTGGCCCCAGGACTGATCCCTGAGGTACCTCACTTGTGACTTGTATCTCTTCTGACTGTATGCCATTTACCACCACCCTCTGTCATCAACCAATTTGCCACCTGGTTGACCAACTTCTGACCCCTCCCCAAGCCTACCCAGCTTATTGATCAATCTTCTATGTGGAACAGTATTGAAAGCATTGCTGAAGACATCAACTGCTCCCCCTTGGTCCACCACTCTGGTTACCCAGTCAAAGAAATCTATGAGATTAGTTTGACAGGACCTTCCTTTTGTAAACCCATGCTGTCTTGGATCCTGTGCTCCTATAGATTCCAGATGTTGCACTATCCTTTCCTTAAGGAGTGCCTCCATAACCTTGCCCACTACTGAGGTAAGACTGACTGGTCTGTAGTTCCCCTGCCTCCTCCCTGCTACCACTCTTGTGGAGTGGGATCACATGAGCCATTCTCCAGTCTTCTGGGACCTCTCCTGTGCTCAGAGACTCACTAAACAGTTCTGATAATGGCTCTGCTAGTTCCACCCTTAGCTCCTTTAGTACCCTGGGATGTATGCCATCAAGTCCTATTGTCTTGTCCACCCTGAGCTTACTGAGCTCTTGTAGGACCCTTTCTTTTGTGAAGGGACTAGTGCACACCTCCCTCCCCCCTGTATCCATGGTGCTGAGCTGTGGGCCCTGCCCTACCTTCTCTTCAGTAAATACTGAGCAGAAGTATCTATTTAGGATAGATGCTTTTACAGGGCCCTCCTCCTCCTCACATGCACCCTTATCCCCTTTGATCTTAGCAATACCCCCTCTGGGCTTTCTCCTTTCACTAATGTATCTATAGAAAGTCTTGTCACCTTCTTTTACTGTTTGCACTAGTGTTTCCTTGGTTTGGGCCTTTTCCTGCCTTACTGCCTTCCCTGCTTCCCTTAGGGAAGTTTGGTATGCCTCCCTATCTTCATCCCGCTGCATTCCCTTATATTTCTTGAATGCCAGCCTTTTGGCTCTGACCTTGTCTGCTACTGTTTTTGAGAACCAAAGTGGTTTCCTTCTTCTTTTGCACTTCCTTTTCTCTCTAACATAATGGGATGTTGCTTCAAGTATTGCATCCTTGATGCTTGCCCACTTTGCATGTACCCCCTCACCTGTATTTCTTTTTGCCAGGGCTAGCTTAACTCTGTTGGCCATCTTATCAACGTCAGCTCCTCTGAAGTCCATATTTTTGCCTTGGAATGGGGGATTTAGTTCTAGCGGCCAAACTGAACGATACCATGTGATGGTCACTGGCCCCCAGGTGACCTTCTACCTGGAGATCTGTGATCCTTTCCCTGTTAGTCGATACTAGATCTAGGATAGCCCTGTCTCTTGTGGGTTGTTGTACCAATTGTTTGAGGCCCTCCCCCTTCAGGGAATCCACCATGTGTCTAGTTCTGGCAGATGTTCCTGCTGGTATTGATCAATCTATATCTGGCATGTTGAAGTCTCCCATTATCAGAACCTCCCCTTTAACTGTCATGTTTTGTACATCTTCTAACAGTAATGTGTCTATGTCCTACCCCTGGTCTGGAGGCCTGTACACAACCCCTGTTCGCATGGCTGCCCTATTTCCTGTTTCCAGGATGATCCACAGTTCTTCTGGCTCCTTATGTGTATTCTGAATTTCTGTAGCTTTAATATTTTCATTGACATAAAGGGCCACTCACCCCCCCCTTTGCACCTTGGTCTCTTCTGAACAGTACATAGCCAGGTACTGAAGTCTCCCAAGTGTGGTTACTGGTAAATCATGTTTCGCTAATGGCTACAATGTCCAGTTTAGCCTCTGTCAGTATTGCCTGCAGGTCTGAGATCTTGTTTCCCATATTGTGAACATTTGTGTACATGATTTCCCATTGGCCAGATTTCAGTGTGTTAATTGTTGGGCAAGGTCTGGCATTTCCACTGTGCATTGTATGGGGAGCTGGACATTTTTCCTTACCTGGTGATGCAAATGAACTAAAAGCATGCTGATCTCCTGTTTGACCACTAGCTGAGGGTGGAGGAGTGTTCTTCCCATTCAACATTTCAGGTGCTGCACCCTCTCCTCATTTGCTAGTTTAAATATTCTGCAAAGATGTCAAACTTCTGCCCCAATGCAATGACGCCCTCCTTAGTCAGGTGCAGTCCATTAAATTTAAAGAACTTTTGCTCCCAAAACTGTTGCCAGTTAACTACAAATTTGTGTCATTTTTCCTGGTACCAGCCCTTGAGCCACATGTTTAGCTCTCCTGTCTCCCTTTCTCTGACCTTCCGTCCATCTGCCCCCCTCTTCCAGACTGGCAGGATCTCAGAGAAGGAGATGCTGGACAAAATGGATGATAGTTTGTCACCCAGCCTGGTCAGGTGTTCCTAGGACTCCACAACTGACTGGCTGGCGAGATTGTTTATGAGATCGACCCTATGTGTACCAGGACGTCAATGTTTTCTCCTGCTTCCTGAAGAATTTTAGCAATGCAGTCAGTGTCTGTCCAAGCTGATGTACCTAGGAGACATCTCACCATTACCCCTGTCTGGAGATAGGTATCAACTCCCGGAATCATGGAGTCTCCTATAATCAGAAGTTTTTTGGATTTTCCCCCTGCGCGCGTATGTATAGCAACATCCCTTCACTATATTCACTGACCTCTCCCATCCGGTCACCCTAACCTGTCAGTAGCCCTGATGACATGCGCCAGGATTGAGTCGCCATTATTGCAGGTGCTCAATCACCAACGCCCATGTCACGGGCTACCACAATTCTGCACTTCACATGAGCTTTCATAAAGAAGATGTTTCAGCTGTTATTGTTTAGTAGAAAATATATATTTTTTTAATTTTCAATATTCCTTTCCAAGATTTATGGCATGTCTTGGTAGTCTATCTAAAAGGTCTGTATAGAAAACAGTTGAAAACATTTGCCTCTCTCCTGTTAACCTCACAGTGCCTTTGTTTATGATTTCATAGTGCTCTTTATGACAACAGACTGTGATATCACAAACAGCAATTGTTTGGTCAGCAGGGGACAATCAGATACATTTTGAAAGACCCAGTGAAACAATTGCTGCATTATCTACGATATTTAGTAGACTAACAGAAGGGGAATAGCAAACGAAATAACAAATAACTAGAAAACAATAAAGTAAAAACATAACTGGTGTAAATCTAGTGTTTGTAAGCCTTTTACACATCTTCAAAATTGATGATATCCACTCAGAAAGCTGGTAGAATAAAAGGCTTAGTATAAAATGCATGTCATAAATACGTGCCCCCTTCCCCAGTTGGGGGGTTAATTCCATTGGGTTTTTATTCAGAATTCTTAGACTGTTACTGTACATATAGACCCAAATATTCAGAAAGGCGCCAAAGCCTGGTGCAAGTCCGGCGCAGTGCAAATCCGATGTGCCATGGTGCAACTAGAGCCATATTCAGAGGTTTCACAGGCCAAACTGTGCCAACGTACCATGGCTGAATATGGTAGAGTTGCACCATGGCACAAACAGGGTTGTGCCAAGGTGCAAACAGAGGTGCACCATGGCACACACAGAGATGCTCCAGCACACCCATGGCAGCACAGCAACATGGGGGGGCAGGGCACAGAGAACAGACCCAGGGACAGGGCCATGGCAGTAGAGTGACAGGCCACAGGAAGCCTCCACCAGCAAGGCATAACAGGGCATGCACAGGCACCCCGACACGGGAACCCCGGAACACAACAGTGGCATGGATAGCAGGTGACAGGAGGTGCCAACAGCCAATGGAGATCCACCAAGGGAGCCTCCCCCCGGGCAGGCTGTTGGCCATGCCCCATCCCCCAAGACTATAGCAGGCCACACCCAGGACCATGCATCCAAGCACACACATGCCACACAGGCACACAGGGAGCCCACACAGTGGGCACTGTACAGGCTGGGTGGCAGACAGTGTGGCAGACCACATGGGACAGGCCACACAATGCCAGGCAGAGGACCCCAACACAGTGTGCAGACAGTACCTGGCCAATGACAATGGCTGTGAGCCACCACCTTGCACGCACCCACCACACACCCCTCACCACCACCCCATGGGCACCCCAGTGCACAGCCACTGACACAGGGGATGAACAACACCACAGTGGGACAGACCACAGCACACAGCAGGGAACCACAGAAGCACAGCATGCACCCCCCACATGCACACAACATGGACAGACACTGGGCCACTGCAGCATGGTGCCTCATGTCACCTGCTAAACAGACACGGACATAGGTGGGTATGCCAGCCAATATATATGTATGGAACAACTATGTACAGAAACAGCAGGGGCTGTGGAAGGGTGGGGACAGTGACAGAAGGGGACAGGGAACAGGTACTATGCAGTGGGGAGGACAGTAAGGAAAGGCCCAACAGGGGTAACAGGAGACACAGGGGCAACCCTAGCAATGGCCCCAGCTGGCTGCCCTGGCATGCTATCCCTCAACCCTCTCCACTGCCAGCGTGCCCTGTATGGCTGCCACCACCCCAAGTATGCCCGAGACTTTGAGCAAGGTCTGCCACATGAGCCGGCTCAGCATCTGGCATAGTGGTGTCTGCTCTGGCCACTGGACACCTATAGTAAGGGTTAAGACAGGTGCCCATTGCAATGGGCCAAGGAACCATGCCCACCCACAGTGCGCATGTGTACAATTGGGAACAGGTCATCATGAGCGAAGTGCACGTTGCTGTTCACGTGGCTTGTGCGATTGACATCATGTCGGTGCAGTGCACATGTGCACTGCAGGCCTGAGCACCACGCATGCGTGGGCATTGTGCTGCCACCTGCTCCAGGGCAATACCATTGCGCATGGTGCAATAATTTGATATTCAGATGCCACATGCAAATGAGCTCATCAGCCAATGCATGGTGCAGTGGGGTGCATTAGCATATCATTACTGTTGCACACAACCTCATTTGCATGTGTTGTGCCACAGAAGCGCCACCATCACACCCTGCCTGTGCCACACACACCTACTGGATGGCCTGTAGGGTTGTCCCCATATTCATATCCATGGCATGGCACAGGGCTGTGCCGGTTGTGTGGTGCAGGCATTGGTGTGCACCCCATGGCATAACACACCACCTGGCAGGTGATGCTTGGGCGCCCCTCCCTGTTGCTATGCACCAGTCCCACAGGGCCAAGTGGCATACAGATGCCCATGTGGGTGCAGGCACAGGCCCCACTCATGCCAGGTATGCATGCCAACCTGTGGCTGTCCTGAGTCAGTGCTGTATGCTCCACCTGTGTGCTGGGGTGATGGCTGCATTCCACAGCATGTGGCAGCACCACCGTGGGGACTTGTGTGGGGTGGAGGGCTGTGGCTGCCTGGGTGATGCCCATGGTTTCCCCCGTTGGTCCTTGGATGGAGCCCGTGGTGAGCAGGCACTTGTCGGTGGTCACTGTCATCTCCACATCCATGGCATGGCTCTGTCTGGTGGGTGCCTGCAGTTCTGCACTGTGTGGCTCACAGGGCTGCCTCAGTAAGGCCCTGTTCAGATGGTGCTGGTCCACAATCTCGGTGTCACCCTGGTTCCCAATGGTGCTGTGGGCACGGTACCAGCTGTGTTGGGCATGCCACTGCTGAGCCCTTCCTCAGCCATGTAGCCATTCCTCTTGCTGCCTCACACCCCTCATTACTGCTCCCATCAGGACGGGTGCACTCTCCATGTCTCCTGCTGTCTACTGTCCCCTGGGCGGTTGGCTGCTGGCTGTGTGCCACCCTGGTACACAGGCTTTGTGTCTGTGTGTGTGTCCCTCTCTCTCTCTCTCTCTCTGACCCTCTCTCCGCCCCTCTCTCCCTCTCCCATGCCACTTCTCTGTCCCTCTCCCTCTCCCTCTGTGTCTGGTCGTGTGCCTGTCTGTCTGTCTTTCTGTATCTCTCCCTCTCACTCCCACTCTTGGTGCAACAGCTGTCTGTGTGTTTGTGCCCTGTTTTACTAGGAACAAATCTGCTCGAAGCAACCTCGATTTGCTCCACACTTGCACCATGGTGTCACAGTTGAATATGCAACTGCGCTGGATATTCATGGGACCGCCCCCTGCACTTGTGCCTGCATACATTATAGTTGTGCATTGGCGCAATGCATTTTGTGCTGCACAGTGGATCCCACTGAATATGGCTCCTTGGTGCAATTCTGCACTTGCGCCAGGACAACTCAGTTGCACATGGTGCAACTGCTCTGAATATCTGGGCCAGAGTAATTTGATTATATACTGTCACATTTTTGAACTCTGAACATATTAGGATGCATGATCTCATTTACTTGAGGGTCCTTGACAGGTTAAATTTTCCATTGGGTAAATATTGTAGTGACCGGTGTAAATGATGGTGTGTTAGGACTCTCGGCTCACATGCGTAGTGAATATATACTTCCTTCTAACTAGTTATCTTCCCACAGGGGGAGAGGAGGGTTTTATTCCATTGTGTTTTTATTCAGATTCCTTAGACTGTTTCTGTACATATAATAGGTTGATTATATACTGACACCTTATTGAACTCCTAACATATCAGGATGCATGATCTCAATTACTTGGGGGTCCTTGACAGGTTTGTTTTTTATTTTGGCAGTTATACTGACAATTGATATTATCTTGTATAAAATCCTGTTACAGCACTGAAGGTCCTAAGGTTTATGGAATATAGTAAGTAGCTGAGTGTATAGTAGGGAAAATGTCTCCAGATCAGTTTTATATTATATAAATTTGTGAAACAGTTGCTCACACTATGTAAACTGTACTATAAACCCACTTATTGCCATATATTGAAAAGTTCTGTTATATAGTTTTTTAACATACAATAATATCACATTTTAACATGTACTTAAGTGAGGATTGAATCCAAAGGTCTTGCTTTTCATTAAGACTATTCACAAAACACACTGAGACATTCAGAATGTATGTTTGTGGAGCTTTCTGCTCAAAGGGTTCTTTATTTATTTATTTATTTATCTTTTCATCTTGGAAGTACCTTTGAGTCAGAGACTCATTTACATAGGTTCCATGTCATGACATTAATTACATGAGAGGAAAGCAACTAAACAGCTGAAACAGAGGGAAGGAAAAAAAACATGATTGCTGGTCTACAGTAACAAAACAAGGAAGGCTATTGGGTACAAGACAACATTTCCAATTTAAAATTCAGAAAATCATGAGCCATACTGAAATGGTCAGTTATTTTGTTAATAAGTGCTAATGTGGCCATTTAATCTAAGAACCAGTAGTAAGTGCAGTGAAGGGCAGTAATAAGCTGGGAGAGGAGTGGGGGAAGAGGGGAGGCAGAGGGTATGAGAGTGGTTTAACAGGGGGTGAGGGAATGGTGAGGAGGCCAGGGGGAGGGATGGTGGAGCGTGTGAGAGCAGGAGAGGGAGTAGGAAGAGGAAAGGGAGGGACAGTAAAAGGGGGAGGGGAAAAAAGAGTAGACTGGGAGAGCAATAAAGGGTATGATAATGGTGGAAAAGGGGTGAGAGTGTGATTGGTCAAGTAGGCGGGACAGCAGTGGCAAGCAGCCGAGCTGCATTCCAGAGGGTTGTGGCACTAGGTCTAGGGCAGTGTGCCATTGGAAGGGCAGTTGGCATTTGGTACTATGTGTCAGGGGAAAGGGATGTCTAGGAGAGGAAAGCTCAGGAAAAAAGTGGAGGGAGTGATCGATGACAAGCAGGAGATTAGAAGAAGAGGATACTAGGTAGAATGAAGGAGAGAAGCAGGGAGGTGGAGAGGTCAGATTACACAGTCACAGGCATTGAAGGAGGCTAGTAATGCATAAAGTTTCAATTTAAATGGGCCAAGCTGATGTCAGACTTGAGGGCATTCAGATATAGTGGAGCACAGTATTCATAGGACCATTGTCCTTGTGTGGTCCACCTGAGAGGGACTTTTAGGGTTAGGTTGTTTAGCCCCCTGATGTACGTGGTAGCAGAAGGTAGGCAGTGGAGGTTTTGCAGTCCTGGGGGAGTAAGTCCCACAGTAGATTTTTTTCCAAGTGTAAAGCTCACAAATGTGTGCACACCGGTGTGCTCCAAGCACAAGGCTACAGGCCTTATTGAGAGTGGTTCTAATGCGCTTGAGGGATGAGTTGGTGGCAGCCCCGTAAACCACCAGGCCATAATCGACAACTGAGAGTACCGAGCTGTTTACTGCAATTTATAGGGCTTCGGCAGTAAGACAATATCTGTTTCTTTTTTTTTTATTTAATATGCTTTATTGTCTTTTGATAAGCAAGCGGTTAGACAATCACAACAAAGCAGAAATTAAGAATATCAGTTACATAAGATAACAATTGAAAATATAGATTATTACCATAGAGAAACAAGACAAGTATTAATACTTTAATACATATGTCATCTCTGTCCTGACAAGAACTAAAAGCAAAAAAAGAAAAAAAAGAAAAAGGAGAAACCTCAACTATTTATTGCTTGCTTGATCATAAACCCCCACCCCCCACCCATAACCCACCCACCCTGGTCTGCCACCAGTTTCTATTTCACAAAATTATGGTTACTTTCAAAATATAAAAGCCGAGCAGGGATGCGGGTAATAAGACTGGTGAGAAGAGCAAAGAAGGCAACTTGAACTAAATTTGCAAATGGGCCAGTGTCCCAGAATTCTCCTCAGAAAGGAGAGAAAGGAGGATTAGATTTGAAAACTCAAAAACTAATTAATTGAGAGAAGAGTGTACAGAGGTTCCCATCTTTTTCTATATTTACCCATACAATTTGACAATCTAGCTATTGTGGGCTCGGCCTGTAAAGCAAACATAATTTCTTTGAACCATTCCATGTAATTAGGTGTAGTTGAATCTAACCAGTGTCTTAATATGACTTTTTTTTTGCACATGCTGAAATTAGTGCCATGTGAGCTCTCTGGTTGCCCCCTGGTATTGATGTGTAGTCACCTATGAGGCACGTTTCCATATTAAAACTACTTGACAGAGCTAATAATGGGTCCAACCTGTTTGCAATGCTACGTCAAAAGGGAGCAATCTTTTTCACAGGACCTTAACATATGAGTTAGATCTGCAGAGGCTTGATGACATTTAGAGCATTGATTATTAGATAGAATACCAACTCAATGTAATTTGAAGGGAGTATAATATAGATAATGTATTATACAAAACTGCATATATCTATATCTATCCCATTTAATATATTTATATAGATGAGCCCAAATTGAGGACCAGTCCTTAGGACGAGAGATTACCTGAGTGGCACTATCCCATTGATAAAATCTCTGGTTATCTGAAGTGGTCACTGTTGTTAGAATAAAATTATATCAGTAAGATATTAAATGGGAGGACGGAATAGCCTCCAGGTACGGGAATAATATACTATACAAAGAGCTAGACCAATTTCCTGTCCCGAAATACTGCATCAGCATGTGAGATAACTGGAGGAATTTAAAAATAGAAATGTTTTCCCATTAAATTGGGAACAGCCTTTCTTGAAAGAAATAATGTTTTGTTCTTTCACTAATTGCTCCACCCTCTTTATACCTATTTGTGGCCAGAAGGACTGAATTTTAATTGGTTTGCCAGCAATTAACAAATTAGGATTAGAGAACAGAGGCTGCGCTATATCCTTATATCTGTCTGTTTTGAGAAGAACACTTAACTGCTGTTGTGCCTGAATTAAAGAGTTTAAAGGAGTGGTCTGCAAGGGTTTTGGAAGCCTTTTTTGAGGGGAATAAAGGGTAGAGCCTTTGGATCCAAACTGAATTTTTCACAGAGGTCCTGTTCAATCTTAACCCAAGGAGGCAGATAACCAGCACATTGTGTAGGCTGTAACCAATGGTGAATTCTGGCCAGGTGGATTGCTAAATAATATATATAGAAATTTGGGGCTTGAAGGCCACCATCTAGTTTTCGTCTAGTTAATTTAAGATAGCTTCTTCTGACTTTTTTGCTCTGCCATAAAAATTTACTAAGAATGTCATGGACTCGAGAACACCATGAATAAGGAAGACCCTGGTTAAGCATTTGTAATGGGTATAACAGTTGTGGTAGCACATTCATTTTAATAATGCTCATACGCCCCCACATTTTAATGGCAACTTTGACCAGTGCTTAAAGTCTTCTGTTAAAGTATTGATGAGATCTTCTAAATTAAGTTGCTTCATGACTTTCGAGGAAGGATGAAGGTATATCCCAAGATATTTCAGTTTCTCAGGATTCCATTGCAAACCTATATGAGCAACATCAGCCTTCACAGTGTATTGTTAAGGGGAAGAAATTCTGTTTTCATCAGATTTAATTTATAATTTGAGAAAGACTCAAATTGTGCTATAATTTGAAATACCGCAGGGAGGGATTGAGCTGGATTAGAAATATGTAGCAGTAGGTCATCTGCATATGCCGATATTTTATATTCCTGGTGTCCTATTTGTATGCCCCTTACAACCAGAGAAAGGTTAATTTTCCTAATAAGAGGTTCTAAGTAAAGATTAAAAAGATAAGGGGAGAGAGGGCATCCCTGACGAGTACCTTGTGACAAGGTAAAGGGGGTAGGCAAAACACCATTGCATTGAATTTGAGCAGTCGGTGTTGCACATAATGTTTTGATCCATTGCGTAAATTCCTGAGGTATGTGATATTTGGAAAGTATCAGAAAAAGATATTCCCACAACACCCTATCAAAAGCTTTTTCTGCATCCTGGGATACAAGGGCTGCTGGTGTGTCTGAATATCTGGATGCAGAAAAAAGATAGGCTAGTTTCCTGAGATGATCTGAAGAAAATCTGTTTTTGATAAATCCAACTTGTTCTGCACTAATAAGATGTTCCCATACTTGACTAAGTCTGGAGGAAAGAACTTTAGCAAGGATTTTAAGATCCACATTAATAAGGGGGATCATGTGATGAGCTAAGTCGGGGAAGACGTCTTCTGTGCTGTTTCGAGGCCCTAAGCTAATTAAAAAGTTTTAAATCTTCTGGGATCAGTTCGAACCACATTTGAACATACCTATTCAACTGGTGAGGTGTTGTGGGCCTGATCTGTGGTGAGGTGGACTGAAAATTGGTGATACCAAAGGGCGGCGACGTTGTAAGCTGCAAACACTCAGCGGTAGTACTAGGCCGCGCTAACACACTGAGATGGAAACCGAGATGGTGGAGCCCCTTTCGGGGAGATCCCCTGCTTCCAAAAGACCAAAACCCCAATCCCCCACCCCTAATGAACAGGAGGAGGTGGCAGAAAAGGAAGGGGGAGCCTACTCGAATAGCGAGGATATTCAAGAAATTAAGCAACTGTTGCAGGAGCTTGTAGTGGACTTTGCAGCAGTCAAACCAGCGCTGCAATCACTGGCTGAAAGAATGGGGGACGCTGAGGTTCAGATCGCCTCTCAGGAAAGGAAAGTCTCCACAATGGAGCAGGAGCTTGTGGTGGTTAGAAAGCAAGTCAAAAAACTTGAAGAGAGAATAGAGGATTAAGAATCGAGGAGCCGAAGGAATAATTTGATTCTGGCAGGGCTGCCTGAGAGGGCTGAAGGGTCAGACTGTGTCTCATACATACAGGATATGCTGCTTAAGCTATTTGGCCCCACGCCATATGGGGATGTAACAAGGGATAAAGAAGTGTGTCCCAATATTTCAGCCTAAACCTCATTTTGGTCTAAAACATAATGTATCTGTGTAACAAATATTGATCTATGAAGCTGGATCATATAAAACTTGTAAAGCTACAAGTCAAACTGAGCCACAAGTTGCAATATTAAGGTGCCTTTTGATATTTGTACTGACCATGTGAGTAATAGAAAACAGGTGTCTTAAGTGTCTGCAAAGACAGGAATACAGGGATAGAGTTTAAATTACCCTTCTGACTATCTTTAGTGTTTATTATCAGGACAGACCAAAATGCTTGTGTGCACATTCCTAAGTACAAACCTATTTCTTCCTCCTAGACCTTGGTAACTGGTAATGACAACTATTACTAGCCTTATATAGTAATATAATTTACACTATCTATACATTTGTGCTTATCAAGGATAAGTTCATACATGTACTAAAAAGAGAATTGCCTTTTAAGTTAATGTTTGTACTTGTTTTGTACCAATCATAGAACTCCATAGGAAATGATGATACTTTTTCCACTATATAAGCAAGCCACCATACACTGTTAGTTTGAAGAATGAAGAATAAAGGATATACCACTTGTAATCTCTCGCTGTGATTATTATTATAATCATTAAATTCTTCCGCCATCAGCCTCATCTCCGTTCGTCTCCTTTCTAAGTATCTGTAATAGATAATTTACTAACTGTAATTTTTTGCCCACCGCTACATTTGGTGCCGTGACTCGGATCGCCGGTGCTGCATGCTGAGGAGGCTGCCTAACTACTGGTTGGTTAGTCTGCAGGCCCCAATAAGAAGGTGACGATGCTCAGAGACGTGGTGCTGATGGCTTAAAGCGAGAGAAAAAGGTGCACACAGACAGTTTTAGCCACTTGCTAATCAGGTGATGTATGCTTTCCAATTTCTTTAAATAAAAGTAGTGCTTAACTCTGTAGGAACTCATGGGGCAGAGTAGGTAAGTGAAGGTGCTGGGACCTGCAAGCCGGACCTCACAGGGGAGCTGTAAGACATAGCCAGACGGACTGGGGCACCAGTGCATGAGTGCACCCGGCAGTAAAGGCTAAGCTGGCACAAAGATAAAAAATGAGTATGGAAACATTAATAGGTTGTTTCTTAGGGAAACACCTAAAGGGGGAAGCATACAAACCATGATCAACAGGCACAGCAGTATTTTAATTAAAAAATTAAAAAAAGAGAAACTAGCAAATACTGTACAAAGTCTGTGATAATATAGCCAGGTGGTAATTCATTAACACATGAGACTTAAAAAAAAAAAGAAAGCTGCATGAGCAGAAAGGTGTAATAATCCAGCTACAGTCAAAAATAGATAGTTTAGAAATGCAAATAAGTGAAGAGCCAAAATCCCTGCAAGAAAAAACTAACAACTAAAGTTACAGTAAGTAAAGATACAGGGAGACCTTTGTCTTTTAGATAGGGATAATTCTCTTTTATTGATTGCAATTTAACTGTAAGCAAAACTTCTTTGTTTCTGAATAATATCAATTGATTCCTATACTATGCAAGGCAGTCCAGCTGGATGGGGAGAATTATTCATCAACTCCCCATACCTTTTCACTTTTTTATATATGTATACAGTACACTTTTTTTAAAAAAAAGACTATTACAGCTGTTTTTGAGAGTTTACCATTTACAATTAAAAAACAATGTTTTTTGTTTTTATGTGTGACCATGGTGTAATAATTTTTTTAAATGCATTCTAAAAAATATGTATGTACGGTATTACCATCAATCCGGATCTTTTATAAACTCAGCTGACATTTTGTCATGCTTAGGATAAGGGAACCCAGGGACGCTTGGCTTCTTTTATCCTATGGAAATAATCTTGTTTTACAGTAATTGAGCTGTCTCTTCCGCCAGTAGAAGCTCGGGGGAAGGAGGTAAGCTACCCTTCCTTCCTTCCAGTGTAATGTCCACAAAGGTTGCAAGGTACATTGCTATCTCCCCATAGGGGTAAATACTAAAAAATGTGTATTTGCTAATAATTGTTTCTTATTTAAAAAACAACTGCCACAATTTTGATGTCATCACTATCTTTGTGTCTGATTTGTGTCCACATAAGGACTATTGCATAAATCAAGTCATTATTACCTCTGCAAGTGTAATGTTTTTAGCAAAATTACATCTATTTGTACAACTTTAAATCAACTGAAAAGGTCTAGTCAGTTTAAACTTTACAATCAAGCTTATTGTTTCTACTTACTATAAAGTTAAGTCTGGGGTAGGGGCAATCCCCTAACTTCAGCAAGAAGATTCTTCTTCAATTGATCTTCAAGCAAGACATCCATCTTCCTCACTGCTGTTTGTTCCAAACATGGCTGATACTTTATGCAAACCTATTGCTTTACTATGGACTGTGTTTTTAATGGTTTATTGTAAACTATTGCTTTTTTATGGACTGTTAATCTGTGTGCCAGGGTGTAATCAACTACCACAACACAAATGCCATGCCAGTGTGTGTGGCCGCACCATTGAAAGGACTCAATGCACAATCTAATGCACCCCTGACCAGTGTGTCTGCTAATCAGCCATCCAGCAGCCAGCAATATAAACACTGACTTTTCTAAATTGGTGTGTGGACATACTTAACAGCTGGTCTAGCTGTGCATCAAAGCTCAAGACTAGATCACAGCAAAGCTACATGGATTGGAAACAGAAAAAATGGGTCTCTTGTTATAAACAGAGCCACACCAAAGGACAATGGTGTTTATGTGTTAACTCTGTCCTACTGTCTTTGGGGTGATAATAGTGTTTGTAACTATGCTGGTTTAAACAACTCATTACGTTTTGCAGTCTCAGATGCCATATACTTAACTGTAAAACCAACCGAATGCCCAAATGTGACAAAAGGGCCAGAGAGTGAATGTACATCAACACCTATTGATCAAATGCTGGTGAATAATGTGAAGTACAGTAGAATACATATAAATCTAGATTTTTTCTGGTTGGAATATAAATGTTAACAATAGTTGTGCAGATACTGGTGTGTCAAAGTTTTATGCCACTATGTTATTTGACATGTTAAGTGCCATCATTTGGAGCTGTGATACCTCTCCTGACTCTTAACGTGCAGTCATTTTTAAATCAAAAAGATACTCATTTGATACAAATTCATAAGGCACAAGTAGTTGTAAATGAATTGCTTAGTGAAAGTGACAATGAGCACTTAATTTATAGCTATGCAGGAGGACCCTTAGGAGTCCTGTCTTTTAAAGCTTTCCTTGTGTTGCAAGTGATCTTAGTGTTCTTGGTAATTATAGGCCTGTGTCGCTTAAGACTTATTATTCGTAAAGTACGTAATGAGATGTACATGCTTCGAGAAGCTGCATTGTTGCACAAATAATAATTAGGCAATATTGGGCCAAGGGGGGGCTTGTAACAAGGGATAAAGAAGTGTGTCCCAATATTTCAGCCTAAACCTCATTTTGGTCTAAAACATAATGTATCTGTGTAACAAATATTGATCTATGAAGCTGGATCATATAAAACTTGTAAAGCTACAAGTCAAACTGAGCCACAAGTTGCAATATTAAGGTGCATTTTGATATTTGTACTGACCATGTGAGTAATAGAAAACAGGTGTCTTAAGTATCTGCAAAGACAGGAATACAGGGATAGAGTTTAAATTACCCTTCTGACTATCTTTAGTGTTCATTATCAGGACAGACTAAAATGCTTGTGTGCACATTCCTAAGTGCAAACCTATTTCTGCCTCCTAGACCTTGGTAACTGGTAATGACAACTATTACTAGCCTTATATAGTAATATAATTTACACTATCTATACATTTGTGCTTACCAAGGATAAGTTCATACATGTACTAAAAAGAGAATTGCCTTTTAAGTTAATGTTTGTACTTGTTTTGTACCAATCATAGAACTCCATAGGAAATGATGATACTTTTTCCACTATATAAGCAAGCCACCATACACTGTTAGTTTGAAGAATGAAGAATAAAGGATGTACCACTTGTAATCTCTCGCTGTGATTATTATTATAATCATCAAATTCTTCCGCCATCAGCCTCATCTCAGTTCGTCTCCTTTCTAAGTATCTGTAATAGATAATTTACTAACTGTAATTTTTTTGCCCACCGCTACAGGGGATGCCTACAATCTAAAGAGCACATAGGACCTTGAGAGAGGTACCACCACCAGAGGCAAGACCCTGAGTAATTATCATGCGCTTCCTTAACTATAAAGAAAAAGCTTATGTGTTGTCTGCCTCAAGGCAAAAGAAATCAATGCAATGGAATGGTGCCACGTTATGGTTATTTCAAGATCAAACACCTGCAGTGAGAGAAAAGCAGAAGGAATACGTGGAAATTAAGAAGAAATTATACCTTGCAGGAATTAAGTTTCGGCTGCAGTATCCTGCAATGTTGGTGGTGCAGCTTCAAGCAAGGGAGAAGCGATTCCTTACAGCAAAGGATGCGTTAGAAGGGCTACGAGTGGAGCTCCCTGACCTATTCAGAGCACCGAGCTGAACCACTCCAGATGAAATGGGGAGCTTTTTGATTGACTGGATTGGGGCTGTTGAGCTTTAAAAACCTGTTAAATTTAATCTTCTAGCCAGATTGCTTGATAAATGGGCATTGGGGCTGGGGCGAAAAGAGTTTCATTGAAACATATGAGGTTTGAGAGAGTTAATTATGGGGGAGGAGAGTTCGAACGATTCTACTATAGAAATGGGTGGTGGACAAGAGTTGAAAAGGGGCGTATAAGTAGTGGGGTGGGTGATTAGATGTGGGAGCATGAGGGGTGGCTGGGGGATCAGTTTAAGTTTGGAATTGGATACGGACTCCTTGCAAGGTGGATGATGAGAGAAAGTTAACTGGGCAAGAAGTGAGGGTTACGAATTTAGGTATTCAGAAGGAGGCAACACATCGAGGGATATTAGGAGAGTAAAAAGGGTGAGGGGGTAACTTGTGGGGCCTAGCAAACTCCTGGCCATTTGTAATAAGTGGGTATGGACTCCGCATATGAAGGGAATCTAAAGTGGTGGTGATCACTTTCCATTTTTGGATTATTAGGAGGGTGAGAACAACGGGAGCTTTTTCTTACCCTGTTCTCTCTCCTGATGCCCCCTGAGGCAACCCTAGCTCCCTTCTGCCTCGACTGCTCAGCTGGAAAGGAAAGGGGAGGTGGATAGGGCATCGTTAGAATTACGGGCGATAGACCCTGGCTAATAGCACCTCTGAAGGATGCTTAATCCTCGGGATGGGGACTGACACTAGGCTATGAGATGGACTAAAGTTAGCACTATTGTACTGAAAGGCTGTATGGTGGTGTTAGGGGCAGCCTGGGTGAGGGGGCGCAAGGCTCAGGGGCATATGGGTAGGAAACAGGAGAGGCTGCAAAATGGGGGGATCACTGATGGGGTAATGATTAGCTCATTTTGTCTCCCAATATACGGGACTAGAGACAATGTTGGCCAATATTCTCTTTTTATGACGATGAGACTACTTCTAAATAGTACATAAGAGGTTTAGAGGTAGGGGGAGATTAGAAGGTTGGATGGATGGATGGGTCGGGGGAAGAGGGGGATTTAGGAGAGTAAGATAGCACTATAGCAGAATTGTTTTTTGTTTCAAGATTAGATCCCGGAGTTGCTGAGGTTACGGAGGGGCTGAGGGGTAGCACAAGAAGGAGTTCATCTTTGATCTGAGAAATGAAAGGCGGGCGATCTAGGGATCAGGGGAAGGGGGGAGGGGTTGGGGAGCTGGAAAGAGAGACAGTCCACCATGGTAGGAGCGAAGGAGGCAGACTCTGACAGAGTTTTAAGGGTTAGTTGTCCCATTATAAGTTTTTGGCACTGTCTATGTTGCGTGCCAGACTAATCTCTTGGAATGTTAAAGGACTTAGGGGTAGACATAAAAGAATGGTAATCCTGAGACACATGGATCAAATGGGGGCCCACATTGTTGCTCTGCAAGAGACACACCTACTGTCGGAGGAGCTGAATAATCTCAAGCGACTCTGGGTGGGGCAAGTCTACGGGGTAGGCAAGGAAAGGGCCTCAGGAGGAGTAGCGATTCTTATAAAGAAAACCTGTCCTTATAATGTGAAGCATGTGGTTGCAAGGGAATATGGCAGAGGGATTTATATTTTGGGCTCATTATATGGTAAGGCGATCTCAGTTGCTTCCATCTATGGACCGACGCCCCCCAACCTGGAATTTTTTGCCTCAATAGAGAGGGACATAGCTGTTTTTTTCTGGGCATTCCCTTATTCTAGCAGGGGATTGGAATACATACTCTAACAACCAGGGAGATAGGATCCCACCTGCTAGAGGGCCCTTAACGAAGGCTCAAATTGCTTTAAATAGGCTGCTAGAGGTTGCGACTCTGGTGGATCTGATATGGACCCACTCCACTGGGGGCAATATTATGACATTTTATTCAGCTGCACATAAGACCCAATCTCGTATTGATTTTTTTCTGGTTAACAGGGAGGCACTTATGGAAATCAGGGGAATGTCAACGGAGGGTAGAATTTTTTCGGATTATTCTCCGATTAAATTGATTTGGGAACCTAAACCAGGCCCCCCAGACCATTTTGATGGAGATTGAATGACTCCCTAGTGACGGAGACTGTAACTAAGGGTAAGCTTGAGGAGGCCCTGCTAGAAATTATACAGCAACAGTTACCCACGCTACAAAACAAAAAGTTGGCATGGCCAACCTGTAAAGTGCTGTATGCAGGAGTGGCCCAGGTGCTGGCAGCACAAAAAAGTAGGCAGAGGAGAGCAAAAGAGGAATTTATTCTAGGGGCAATTAACTCGTTGACACCGCTGGAGGGGTCCACGGGGGAAATCGACAGGGAACTCAAAAGTTTAAGATGGGAATTGGTGGATATTGTTTATGGCAAAGTAGACTTCTGGTTGGAAAAGATTAAAGCTAAATATCTTTTGTTGGGAGACATCCCTGGACATTTTCTGTCGGCTAGAGTTAAGGAGTGGGAAGCGAGTAGAACGGTGACATCTATCTAGTATGAGGGGAAGCTTATAATGGATCCCCAGGAACTGGCAGATGCTTTTGCGTCTTATTTTAAAGATCTATACCAGATTAGGAACACCGTGGAGGAGAAAGAAATCAATATATTTTTGGAGGGAGTGCCTTTACCTGTGATAGACCCCATTCAGGCTAAAGAACTAGTGGCTCCCATAGACACAGCGGAGATTATAGAAGTAGTCAGGTCTCTTCCCATTGGTAAAACACTGGGGCCAGATGGCCTCATGGCTGATGTTTTACCAGGCCTATATTCATATCATACTGCCTATGCTTCAAGAATTTTTTAATACTACAATGCAGGATGTAGTGTTTCACCCCTTCTATATCAGGCGTACATTACATTAATACCCAAACCAGATAAGCCTAGGAATCTACCAGGTAATTATAGGCCTATAGCATTAATGAATCAGGACATTAAAATTCTTACAAAAATCTTGGCCAATAGAATCTGGCAGATTGCTCCTAGCCTAATCAGCCAGGAGCAAGTGGAATTTATGCCAGGAAGGGGGGCGCATGATGCTTTGAGAAAGTTGCATCATATCTTGAATTTTGCATCTGATTCTCAACTACCCCTAGCTCTGATATCTTTAGACACTGAAAGGCCTTCGATAGGGTCTCCCATCCTTTCCTCTTTGCTACAATGGAGCTGATGGGCTTCCCCGAAGGCCTGCTTAGAGGCATTAAGAATCTGTATGCTGCTCCAACGGCTAGAGTCCTATGTAATAGTTATATTTCACAGGAAATTCAGCTGGAAAATGGGACCCGTCAGGGATGTCCTCTTTCTCCAATATTATTTAGTATCTATATAGAGCTCTTGTTGAGAGCAATTAACAATGACAGGTGTATAAAGGGGGTGGAGATAATGGGACGAGAGTTAACATTTTCAGTTTTTGCAGATGACGTACTCCTGCACTTACAAGATCCGGCGGCTGGGTTTGAGAGGACTAGAGAATTAATAGGGCGATTTGCTAAAGTTTCAATCTATAAACTAAACTTGATCAAAACTCAAATTCTCCCCTTGACGCCATATGTGTATAGGGCAGATTTCACTCAGCTGCGAATTCAGTGGGTGACAGACAAGATTAAATACTTGGGTATTTGGATCACAGCGAATATTGAGATGGGGGCTGAACCAAATATGGAAGGGGCTATATCAGCTATTAGGGGTGATTTAGTAAGATGGAATAAGCTTCCCTTGAATTTTATGGCTAGACTAGGGCTTATTAAGATGAACTTGCTACCAAGATTGCTATACCCGGTGTACTTAGCCCCATATAGTATCCCCAAAATATGGTTTAAAATGATTAAGAAACTACTTTCAGACTTTTTATGGAACCTTAAACCTCCTAGGAAAAAATACAACGATCTGCGACTACCATATTCACTGGGAGGGATTAAGCTGCCAGATCTCCATTTATATTATGTCGCGGGACAGTTGGGTCTAATGACTTGATGGGGTAGAAGTATTGAGGGAGAGACCTATATTCCGGATTGGTTACATCTAGAGATCCAAAGATGAAAGACGCTGGCCTTTCCCCAGAGGTACCATTGTATGCCAATATAGGCACATATTTTAAAGAGGGGTTGGGAAACCCAATCTTGAAGGCGGCGGAAGCTTGGTGGTCATTTCTGGCCCCCAATCCAGAAAAAGGGCCAAATGAGGGCCCAAGAACAACCATTGGTGGGCAATCCCAACTTAGTCATAGGGGGCCAGGTAATTAAGCGGAAGTGGGCTAGGTGGGTTCTGGGCTTGAAATTAAAGGATGTTATCCAGGATAAAAGGGTGGCCCTCCCAATTCAGTGTGATGGGATGCCTTTCTTTCAAAGGCTGCAGCTTACACGAATGTTGGAGGGGGAGATAAAGAGATCAGGGGTCTTACAGACTGTTCATTTAAGTGGGACATGCTGAAGGAGATCAATCCGAAATCTAGAGTCCTATCGCAAATATATAAAGTAATTTGGGATTTTCCTAGTCTGAATTTTCCCATAACAGTGCCATACTGGGACAAAGTGTTGGCTCTTGGAAGTTTTGAATGGGCCAATATATGGAAGAACAGCAAATATATAGTTATACCTAAATACAGGAGTATACATTTCTTTATTGTTTCTAATTTATATTTTACCCCTGTGAAACTATGTGATAAAGGCCTTAGGCAGACAGACCTGTGTTTTAGGTGTGAGCTAGAGAGAGGAGATCTATTACATGTGCTGTGGGATTGCAGCAAAATATCGCCCCTTTGGGACAAAATAAAGAGATAGATGGATCCAATGCTAGATTATTCAGAATTCATAACACCAGAGATGTGTGTTTTAGGTGATTTATCGCAAATTGCTGGTGTTACACCCAAATATCATGTATCCTTGATGGCTGCAGTAATCAAATCATTTGTGGTACAGCATTGGAAGGATGACCAATCCTATGTGTATAAGCACTGGGCAGGAGATCTTATCGGGGCCCTGGGTAGAATAAAGAAACATTTATATTTAGAGGGGAGGAAAGGGTTATATGCCAAAAGATGGGCGGTACTAGAGGCGATATACTCCCATCAAGGGGCATATGTTCAGACACAGGTCTGCCTGTCAGGCTGCGATTAGCGGGAGAAATTCTTACTGGAATGAGTAACAGATAGTTGGGACACTAGAGAGATTGGAGGGTTTGTTTTGTGATTGTATTTGACTTGGTAGGGTCTTCGGATATGTTTAGTAGTAAGAGGTTAGGGTCTGCCGGGTTAATATGGGGGGATGGGGACTCTCTCTCTTTTCAGGGGGTGCAGAGGGGTGCCACCTCTTAAATAGACTCCACCCAAGGAGGAACATGGGTTAGAGAGTATCTGCTGGGCTGCAGGTGATTATCACTGGGGTGAATGGGAGAGGGCTCAATTTGCATGCAGTCCCGCTATCTTTATTTTAGGGTATTGATGGAACAGGTTAGATTTGGTTAGAGGGGGTGTTGCTACCTCTGTGTATGTATATAGTTGGATTGTATATAGTTTACACAGTCAGTTTTGGATAGGGTGCCCTGGGGTTCCAGGTTTTTGTTTGTCTTGTCTTTTGTTTGGAAAATGAATAAAGATGTGTGTAAAAAAAAAAAGATCTACATTAATAAGGGAAATGGGCCTATAGTTATTTATTCGTAGAGGGTCTTTGTTAGGTTTCGGGAGCACCACAATGGTGATGAGAGACAGGGAAGTATCTGATAGCCCATTCTCAAATATGTAGTGGAATGTCTTCAATAGTATAGGGGCTATAGTTTCCTTTAACACCTTATAAAAATTGGTTTTAAAACCGTCAGGCCCGGGGGACTTATCTGCAGGGAGTGAGTCAATAGCTTCACAGATCTCTGATAAAGTAAAAGAACTTTTTAGTTTATCAATCTGAGATTCTGTTAATACTGGAAGGTTTATGTCTTGGAGGAACAACTCTAATTGTTGGGAGAGGTGATCATTTGTCGGGGCAGAATATAATTGTTGATAGTACTCATGAAAAGCATTCACAATGTCTGGGGGGGAGTTGAGAAGCTCACCTGAGGAAGAATAGATAGAAGGAATTATTCTTTCAGCTAATTGGGTGCGCAATCGCAAAGCTAACAGTTTCCCTGCACTTTCACCTTGGTCAAAATAGGAAATTTTGGTACAAAGCAGCAGGAACTCTGTTTTTTCCACTAGTATTTTATTATATTGTGCACAGAGAGATTCAAGTTTGGTCCAGTCTTCCACTGGAGAGGAAGGAGAAAGGGATCTTTCTAGCTCTGTTATCTGGTCCAATTTTGAGGAGAGAACAGTGGTCTTTTGTATCTTATGTTTGGTCACCAAATGGATTAATTCTCCCCTCAATGCACATTTCAGGGATCCCCATAGAAAGTCTTTTTTGGGCATTGATGAGGCATTGAGCTCCATATAGATTTTAATAAAATTTTGAATTGTATGAACATACTCATCTGTCTTTAAAAGCTGATTATTAAGCTTCCAGATTCTGTCTCTATATGCATTTGGTAAAAGATTTAATTGGAGATTAACCAACCGATGATCCGAGATAGCCTTATATGAATAATATACTATGGAGACCACTGAAATATGATCTACCATCAAAAGAAAAAAATCTATGCAGGAGAAAGTGTTGTGCGGAAGACAGTGAAATGAGTATTCCTTATCTTCGGGATGCATAAGCCTCCATGAGTCAGCAAGACCCAGAGAAAGCATTAACTCATGTATAGCTTTTTGGCCAGAAGAAGGCCTTAACCTAGTTCGACTAGATCTATCCAGTGTATTTGAAAGCACCAGATTCCAATCCCCACCAAGCAACATTGGGAACTTGGACCGGGGAGCCAGTGTAATCATTAGAGAAGTAAAGAATTCGGGGTCATCTGAGTTAGGTCCATAGACTGAACCCAGTATAACCTCCGTATGGACCAGCAGGCCCCTCACAATAATAAATCTGCCTTCAGGATCTGCAACTTCTTGTAGAAGCCGGAAGAGAACTTTACGAGCAATTAGAATAACTACTCCTCTTCTTTTAGAATCTTTACCAGCCCCATATACTTGTCCCACCCAGTTTCTATGGAAATAATGAATACATGTAGGCTTAAGATGTGTCTCTTGTAAAAAAGCTACATCAATTTGTAGGGTTTTAAGATGTAGAATTTTAGTCCTTTTAGCCGGGGTTTGCGCCCCTTTTATGTTCCAGGAGCAGTATTTAAGCCCTGTCATATATACTACTATAATATAATAGGAGGACGTGAAGTCTATATCTATAAAACCATGTGTGACTACCCAAATAAAGTTTAACCCTTAGTGTCTTGGTGGCAGGCAATCCTGTTACCCTAATCCCATACCCCTCCTCCCTATTACCCGCACCTTCCCCATAGCCATAATACCCCATCCCTACTTGAAGTAACCCAGTCAAGAACTTTGTATCTGTTAAAATAAAGTTATAAGTAACTTTGTTTCTAAATAGATCTCTAAACCCAACTACCACAGCCCTTGTAGTAAGAAACAACTTAAATATATAAAGTACAGAGCACCAACATGTGACCGCCTTCTTTAATATCAAAGCTATCCAGAGATATCAACTATACGCAGCTGTGGTTACCCCCCATCCTTTTCTGCAGCACAAAACACCCTGTTGTCTGTTTTCACTGCTAAGGTCCCCCATCTCTGAACAGCCAACTCCTTTAACCAGAAAACCAGAACGAGAAAATCTCCAAAGGAGAGTTAAAATATTTCTCTACTTATTCAGCCGCACTCCTCCTAAAACCACAAGAGTGGCTCTCCTTATGCTTAAAGTATATTTAGGCCAACCTAACATTACAAATCTTCACAACTAAGAAACCAACAGTTATCTTTATAAGCTTAATCATAAGAGGGCTCCAGTAACAGCCCATCTATTGAGAGTGCTCGACTAAAAAAAAAAAATGAATTTCCATAGAGCTTTGCCGCCCTCTTGCGTCCCTTCAGCATATTAGCCAAAGCACTGCAAACTATCTTGTGTACATTCATGAGGTACTTTCATGGATAAATCTGCCAGGCCTTCTTAACAGAGGTAAGCCCTCCACGAGCTGCAAAAAGATCTGGGAATAAGGATTGCAGAGCTGGAAGCACTTGTTGAGCTGATTTAAAGTTGTGCCAGGATCCAGCGATAAGAACTGTGAAGCGTGAAGGATATTGGACCCTGTATTTTATCCCTGCAGCCATCAACTTTGTCACTATGGGGTGATATTCGGCACGCCGCTGCCTAATAGTAGCAGGAAGGTCCTGGGTGAACTGGAGTTGCTGGCCCTCCCATAAAACCTGGTGCATATCTCTCACTTGACCCAGCACATGGGATTTATCCAAATAATTCAAAAACTTAAAAATAAGAGGGCGAGGAGGTTTCCCAACTCCAGGCTTTGGTCGTAATGAGCGATGTGCTCTTTCAATAATATAGGTGGTGTTATTGGGGGATGGCCCCGCTATTTTAGTAAGTAACTTTTGTAGAAAGATAATTGGCATTGGACCCTCAGCATCTTCAGGAAGGCCAAATATAAGTATATTATTTCTTCTGCTTCGACCTTCTAAATCTTCTAACTTAGACTCCGCCTTGTGCAGCCTGTGCCTTAAAGTTGTAATTTCAGCATCTGTAGATTGTTTCCAGCCTTCCAATGAAGAGACCCTTGCAGAAGTATCAGAAATGGCTCTATTGGTTTAAGCAAGGTCCCCTCGAAGAGATTTTAGCTCAGAGGTCAGCTCTTGTAGGGCAGTTTTAAATGGCAGGAGTTCCTCCATAAATTTCTTTTCGGAGAGAGGAGCATTTATTTGAGCTGTGGCAGTTGTAGCTGAGGATTTAGCTGGAGCTCTGGGTTGGTCTTTTGGTCTTTTTGGCCCCTTTTCCGGCATTAACGGTGGAGTGTGAGTTGGGGGAGGCTGTAGCATTTCGGCCCTCATGCCGCCAATAGGCCCGGACTCCACTCCTCGCAAACCAACCAAAATGCAGCTGCTTTACAAGAAATTTCCCTTCCAGATTAGAGATAAGGCTGTAAAATGCCTATGCATTCTGCCTTCAGTTTTAAGTGATCAAATTATCACTAGTTTTTAAAACGAATTCGGCATTCAGGGAGGGAGCTGATCTGCAGTGCTGTCCTCGCTACAGGGTCATCACGTGATCTCCTGACAATGTCTGTTTCTATATAATAAGTCTAGCTTAGCATTTGCAGATTTTGATACCTGGTCAAACTTTATAGCCATACTGTATCTTCATATGCCTTGTGATTTGTAGACTGCTCTCCCACTGTCATATAACTCTTAACTAGTGTCCTGCTACACTCATCCAGCTACTGTGTATTGTTATGACAGTTTTACCTGTGTATTATGCTATGACCTGTGTATTGTCTGCCTTCAACTTGTGATCCTCCTGGGTCGCACCTGAAAATAGGCACTTGACTGTCTAGTGTGCTTACCTAGTAAACAAAAGCTAAATAAATAAATACGATGGCAGAAAGATAGGGTAGTATCTAAGGGAACTCCCAAATATGTAAAAATTTGAACTGTGTCAAGAGCGGAGCCCTGGTTGTTTAAAACTTGAAATTTGTGTGACTGGTGTTTGCTCTGGGCAGATGCGAAGATCATAGTTTTAGTTGTTTTATAGTTTAGAAGTAATTTGGAACTAATAAACCAGTTTTCTATGGCAGAAAAATTTGCCTGCATCTGCCTTTTAAGTTGGATGGGGTCGGAGTTGCATGAGTATAGAAATGCATTGTCTGCATAAAGCAGCACATTGCCTGTTACAGCTTGTGGAAGGTTGTTGAGGAACACGCTAAAAAGAAGTGGGCCAAGGATGGAGCCTTGGGGCCCTCCCATGTTGATGTAGCAGGTATCAGAGAAGACATCCTCTATTTTTACCTTTTGTACCCTACCAGTGAGCTAACTCCTAAACCAGGCAATGGCTTCTTGAGATAGACCCATGGCAATAAGTTGATCTAGGAGCAGATTATGATTTACAGTATTGAAGGCCTTGGTGAGGTCGATGTATGTGGCCCCCACCCGGAGCCCTTGGTCAAGTGATATGTGGATAAAACTGGTAAACTCTACTAGGGTGATTGCCGTACTGTGTTTTTTGTGGAAACCATGTTGTTCCAGACACTGTAGCTTGTACTTATCAAGGTAGTCTGTTAATTGATCAGAGACTATGTGCTCTAGGGCCTTTCGGGGGGGGGTAAGGATGGATATTGGTCTATAGTTTGTGTTATCTTATTCTGGTGACATTTGACCTTGGAAGACTTCTCAGCTAAAAGCAAACTGGTGAAATCTGGTTCCTCCGATTTAAACTTCAGTTTTGGTTTAAAATGAGTATTTTAAACCACTGAAAATTATTTCTGTTTTTTTATGTATGATCTTGGTGTTAATAGTATGTGATTTTCTAAATAACTGCCATAAGCTTCCGAGGAAGGACTTGGTTGGTCTAAAAGCTTAGGCACTTTGTTCTTTTTGTAACATCTATGTTGGTCCAATAAAAGGTATCAATCCATTTGCTTCTGGATCTGTACTTACAAGGACTAATACGGCAACTAAACTAAATCTGTATGTCTTCATGGAAGATACAGGCATTCACTATAGAATATGGCAGTTGCACAACATCAAGAAGAAACTGACCCAGCTAGACAGTGACATCTATTTTATAACCCAGTGCAAGAGGAACGACATTATCCCTAAAGGTATAACTATTTGGAATCCATTAAAAATACAGATAATTCTACATATGCTGAACAACTCTGTCGTAGGACCTCTGAGAAATTGAGAAATCACAGAATTCATAGGTCATATGCCAAGAAAGCATTTTTTAAGAAACAGTTTGATGGAATTGTTACCATATTGGATTGGTTGTCTGGTGAGCCTATTACAGACATCCTGCATGATATACACATGAACTACCAAAGGACCTTAAGAAAAGCAATGCTCATTAAAAACAGAATGTTAGATGCCTTTCAATGTACCATACTTCCTAACAACCATGAAGAACAGAGTAGAGTGATTGAACAACAAAGCCACATGGATAGGCTCCTTTCAGTTGTTAATTTGTCCAACCACACACTGACTACTGGGGAATTAAGTTTGCTTTGTAAGGGCCTCACATTCTGCCCAACAAAACCACTGGACAGAATACAGTTTTGTGGTGAACTGGAGGAAAACTTCTGTAGTTAGAGACTGAAATAATTATTTCATGGCAGAGAAAAATTTATCTGATTTTACTCCCCCCCCACCAAGTGGGCATAATAAGAAACTGGACAATTACATTCATTGCTTTCACCAGAGAGTAACTGGTCAGATTCTAAATAGGCAAAAACATACCCGTTATAACCTCTCTTTATTGGAACGGAGGGCTATACAAACACTGAAATCGAACCACAACATCATCATACAAAAAGCTGATAAAGGCTCTGCAAGGGTGATATTAAACCAAGAGGACTATATATTTTTTTACATTCTGTTTATTCTCTCCTTGACACAGAGGAACTTACACCAATCAACCAATCAACCTTGTGCGTGGGATCTCAATGCTCCTAGCACCTTACCAACCTCTGCCGTGATCCAGTTGAAGCAAAGAGGTTCATGGTTTGGCCCCCATGGAGAGGCCCTCCCAGATGGAAATGGGAGGGAGACTGCATCACCCTTGAGCCCCAACCCCTTGAATTTGGCTTTGCTTGGTGGTGATGAAGTGGTATCCCATCATAGGCATCATGCTTGTGGCCCAGAGGGTTTTTCATGTAGAGTTACTCCCTTGGGATGCAGGTGTGCAATGATGTCTGCACACATAGTGCTGACATCTGCTGCTGTTCTACCCCTTCTCTGGCATTACTCCTTGAAGTGCCCCCAATCTCCATCAGGGGCCACTACAGAACCATGCAATCCCAGAGACCCACCCCAGGACAGGAGAGCAGTCCTCTGGACACTCGATTCTCCCCTGCCCCTGCCAACCCCCAGCATCCCGAGCCCATCCCCAAACCCAGGTCTCGGATGTGGCATGAGGTGTGGCATCCAGTGTCTCAGCCCTCACTGCCACTGGGCTGGCCCAAGAGGTCTATATTAATGAAGCCAACAAACAGCTTATTGACCATACCTACTACAGAGAACTGGAAAGTGACCCCACTACAAATTATACAAAAGAACTACAGGACTTAATTAGATAATTTCCAAACCATGTCCAAGACAGACTAACTAACCTCATCCCTGTTGAACCCAAGCCAGGGACATTCTACATGCTATCTAAAATACATAAACCTGGCAATCTGGGAAGACCCATAGTCTCTGGCAATGGTAACCTAACTGAGGGGATCTCAGGATTTGTAGAAACCATTTTAAAACTTCTGGTTATAGAAACGGATAGTTACATCCAGGACACTACACACTTCCTGCATAAACTTTCTTGTTATAAGGACTTACCACCTAATACCATTTTAGCCATGATGGATGTAACATCCCTCTACACTAATATTGTGCACACGCATGGCATTTCTGCCTGCCTTAAATACCTATATGAGAAAGGATTGGTCCAAAATATTCACCCTGAAGTGATGGGGAAACTTACTGAATTCATTCTGACACATTACAACTTCAGCTTCAATGGTAAACATTATGTTCAAACTATGGAAACAGCAATGGGCACCAGAATGGCTCCACAGTACAGTAGTAGCCACAGACATGGTCAGATATTTCCAGATATTTTGCAACATTTCTGAAGAGTTTCTCTCTGCTGCCCCTACTGTGGAAATGCAGAAAGCAGGAGATTTCTCTAGAGATATCACAGACATTTCAGGAAATATCTGACCATGTCTTTGACTCTGACTACATACTAATCTCTTTATGGCAAATTTGGAGTAGGACTTTTTAAGGCATTGTACACATAAACCACTTGCTTATTTCCATTACATTGATGATTTGTTTATAATTTGGACAGAGGGCACTGACACACTTAAAGATTTTCATCAGGAACTTAATAACCTCCACCCAACCATAAATCCTTCCCTGGAATATTCTGCCACCAGTGTTAATTTTCTGGACACCACTGTCACCATCAAGGATGGAACCTTACATGTATACAGGAAGCCAACAGAAAGACAGAGATACTTACATAGGAATAGTAATCACCTCAGCCACACAAAAAAAATCTGTCAAGTACAGTCAAGCACTTTGTTAGCATCATATCTGTTCAAATGAGGAAGACTGAGATACACAATTGGCTATGTTGAAAAAAAAACTTTATTGAGCAGGGGCACTCTTCCAGAGAAATTTATAGAGCAGTAGAACATATAACACAGGTACCACGAGAACAACTACTTTAGTATAAGGAAAGAATCACTACCAACAGAATACCCTTAGTAGTCACATATCATCCTGACCTTGAACTTCTATGTAAGATTATTAAGGACCTCCACCCAATATTTAGTGAGGATGAGACCCTAAATTGTATTTTTCAAGAACTATCATTACTATATTTTATACAACCCCCTAATTTAGCCAGCCTGATTATTAAGAGTAAACTTGCACCAGAACAGAATACCATGACACTAAATGGTACACAACCCTGTAATCAATCCAGATGTAGGACTTGTGAACTCATTTCCTCTTCGGATTGTGTGGTTACATCAAAAAACAGACAATTCAGGATACATGGGGAGTTATACATATACATCAAGTAATGTTGTTTATTTCATTCAATGCAAGAGATGTCCTGAAACAGGGTATGTGGGAGAGACAAAGCAACCACTCTGCATTAGAATGAATTCACACAGACATATTATTAATATGAAGATGACTGAAAAACCAGTGGGGCAGCACTTCCCTCAGACTGACCACTCAATCTCAGATATGTCAGTAATGGTCTTAAAAGGACACCTCAAAAGTACACAACAGAGAGAGGCTTCTGAGATCAGGCTTATTTTACTTCTCAATATGGTGGAAGATGGCATGAACATTAATTTGGGGTTTGTGTCACATTATCCTACTTTACCTTACACAGACCTTTACTTCAACAGATGGACATATAATATGAATTCAGTGTGTCTTTGTCTTTAAGAGTCACTATTAACTGGTTATCAACATGTTGTTTTCTCCCCAAAGTATTGTGTGTGTGTGTGTGTGTACTTTTTTTGTGTGTGTGGGTGGGGATATGTGGATGTGGTGAGGTGGGGGCTTTGGTTATATTGAGGTAGGCTTATATTCAGGTACATGACATAATGGTGTTACAGTGTGTTAGGACTCTTAGTTCACAAACATAGTGAACATTTACTTCCTTCTAACTAGTTAGCTTCTGGGGGGTAATTCCATTGGGTTTTTATTCAGATTCCTTAGACTGTTACTGTACATGTAGTAGTTTGATTATATACTGTCACATTCTTGAACTCTGAACATATTAGGGTGCATGGTCTCATTTACTTGGGGGTCCCCAACAGGTTAAATTCCATTGGGCAAATATTGTAGTGACTGGTGTAAATGATGGTGTGTTAGGACTCTTGGCTCACACACATAGTGAATATATACTTCCTTCTAACTAGTTATCTTCCCCCCCCAGGAGGAGAGTTTAATTCCATTGTGTTTTTATTCAGATTCCATAGATTGTTACTATACGTATAGTAGTTTGATTATATACCGTCACATTTTTGAACTCTGAACATATTAGGATGCATGATCTCATTTACCTGTGGTCCTTGCCAGGTTAAATTCCATTGGGTGAATATTGTAGTGACTGGTGTAAATGACGGTGTGTTAGGACTCTTGGTTTACATACATAGTGAATATATACTTCTTTCTAACTAGTTATCTTCCACTAGGGGAGGAGGGTTTAATTGCATTGTGTTTTTCCACTATACAAGACACTAGTGAGGCCCCACCTGGAGTACATTGTACAGTTCTGGAGACCTTACCTATGTAAGGACATAGACAGGGTAGAGAAGGTTCAGAGGAGGGCAACAAAGATGGTACATGGATTGCATCACAAGTCCTATGAGGATAGGTTGAATGACTTAAATATGTACTCCCTGGAGGAGAGGGGGGAGAGAGGGGATATGATAGAGACATACAAGTATTTTACAAGGAGGAATAAGGTGCAGGAATACATTATTTTTAAGCTAAAAAGATGTTCCAGGACTAGAGGGCATGGTTGAAGGTGGAGGGAGGATGATTCAGAGGAAACATGAGGAAGAATTTCTTCATAGAACGGGTGGTGGACAAGTGGAACACCCTGCCAGAGGAAGTGATGGCGGCTGAAACAATCACAGGATTTAAGAATGCATGGGATAGCCATAAAAGAATTCTGGAGGTCAGGGGTAAGGGGCAACAGACTTCTAGGAAAACATAAAGTGAACTTACAAGCTCAAATGGGCAGACCGTAAGCCCTTATCTGCCCACACTGTCTCTGTATCTATGTGTTTTTATTTAGATTCCTTAGACTGTTTCTGTACATACAGTAGGTTGATTATATACTGGCACATTACTGAACTCCTAACATATCAGGATGCATGGTCTCATTTACTTGGGGAGCCTTTGGCAGTTTTTTTTTAATTTTGACTCTTATTTTGACAATTGGTATTATCTTGTATAAAATCCTGTTATACCACTGAAGGTCTTAAGGTTTATGGAATTTTTTTTTTATTTAGTTTTTGTTGACCGGGTAAGTGCACTAGACAAATCCTGCCTATTTTCAGGCACGACCCAGGGGAGGGGGATACAGATGAATGCCAACTGACCTTGAACCAGATTAAGCTGTTGGTGGTATTTTTATTTTAAGTGAATGAGGGAAATTTGGTCAGGACACCGGGGAAATTCCCCTACTGCATGCTAGCAGTAGGGGGATCTGCTGACTGTCATGGCGTTTGGCATTTGGAGCTCGAGTAGGCATGGAGCTGGAAGTCTTACCTGTGGAAGACAGGGGAGCTGTTGCTAATGAGATGGAGACAGATGACGGTGCGATGGTGAGCGCTGCTGTGTGCGAACCAGGGGAGCTTTTTGGAGAAGAACGTGGAGTGTACCGCACTACGGGAGAGACGGGAGATGCAGGACACCAACGGCCGGAGAAGACGGATGCTGTTACAGCACAGACCGAGGAGGTTAGTGGCCCGGATGATGCGTAGGCCAGCAAGCAGCACACAGAGCACCCGATCGTGCAGAAGGAGGATTCGATAGCCTCTGGTTTACTTGGTTTACTTGGTTTCAAGGGACAAAAGAAGGCTACTGCCCATTGAGATTGTCCCCCACCACATTGGTGGGATAATTATACCTTAGGGTTATTCCTCTCCAACCAACAATCCAACCCTTTCTTGAAGGCTAGATTAGAGCTGCTATCGACTAAGTGTTGTGGAAGAAGATTCCATAATTTAGGAATTTTTACTGTAAAGTAGTTTAACCTTTTTGTTGTTCTAGTTTTAGAAACAAATATTTGTTTGTTATGGTACCGTGGGAAGTCCAACTAGTTGAGAAATGTAAGCCAGAGTGCGCATTAACTCCTGAGAATTCTGAATTTTATACAAGAGAGAAGATCACCTCTTGTCGTCTTATGCAGAAGAATGTAACCCCGTAACCTTTAACCTTTCCTCATAATCTAGTTTGGATAAATACAGGACCATTTTGTGGCTCTTCTCTGCACCCTCTCAATTCTGTCAACATCCTGCTTTAAGTAGGGATTCCAGCAGGGAGATCCATAGTCCAAATGGGGCCTAACAAAAGCTCTGTACAGTGAAATTACACATTCCTGTGTCCTAGACACAAATGAACGTTGGATCCGAGTGAGCAAGGCATTGGCTTTCCTAGCTATCATCATACAGTGATCGTTGGAAGATAATTTGTTGTTAATGATTACCCCGAGATCTCATTCTAATAGTGACACATGAAGGGCCACATTGTTCAAAAAATACGTCTGCCTAGGATTGTTCTTACTGAAATGCACAACATGACACTTGTCCGAATTGAGTGTCATTTTGTTTAAAACTGCCCATTCTTCAATAGATTTTAAATTGTTCCTCATGGATTCTCTGTTTAATGCTGTAAGAACAGAGCCACACAACTTTGTATCATCAGCAAATTTCGAAAGAACATTTTTGGGGCCGACCTGCAGATCACTAATAAAGATGTTAAACAGGGTCAGTCCCAACACAGATCCCTGTGGGACCCCACTGGTCACACTCAGTGACTGAGAATGTGTGCCTTTAATTCTGACTTGCTGATGTCTTTTATTCAACCAACCTGATACCCAATTAATTATGTAATGTGAAAAACCCATTTCTTTCATTTTGTCAAGCAGGATATCGTGAGGAACTTTATCGAATGCTCTACTGTAGTCGAGAAGTATTACATCCATAGGTATGCCACCATCCATGCCCATACTAACCTAATTATAAAAGGAAAAGGTTCAGCTAGGATGCCTTTTGCATTGAAGGAGGAGTGTGGAGCAATGCGGAAGTCGCAGGCGGCGACAGGGGGCTTCCCAGCCAGGGACTGGAGCAAGGAGACAGCCCTGCTTGACACAGGCTGGATGAAGAAGGATGGCAAGTGGATTCTGGATGCTGAGTGGATTACTTTTCCCCGAAGGGTATGGCCACCTAGAAACCTTCCGGGTCACTGCAACCAGGGGATTTGCAGGCGGAGGCAGGTATTGCCTCAGTTGGTGAGACTTTTTCATCTTTTAATGTTGGGATAGACTCAGGGGCTCCTTCTGAACATCAGAATTTCCCCCCCTTCCTCTCCTCAGAGGGAGCAATTTAATAAAGGTCCTCGCTTCTCAGACCTGCTTCGTAACAATCATTTGGAACAAGCCCCCAGACGGAACGCTGTCCACCTCAGGTACGGGGGGGGTTCCAGAACAACCTGATTGATTCTTTGTGGCACGCAGGCTTCTCAAAGGATCTATGAATTTTCAGGCATCAGACATTTACGCCCTTATTAACATTTGGGGGGAAGAAACTTTTGATGTCAGTTTCAAATCATTTATGGGTCTTGATAAATTTTGGCAAAAGTATGATTCTCTTAAAACGACCCCTTTATGGACTCCGTTTTGGGCCATTCCTATCAAGAAACCACTGTTTAAAACTGTGCATATTATGTTTAGAAATGAAGGGGTGAATGTGGGGGACATTTTGTATTGGCTTGAGAGTAAATGCACTGTCTTGGGTCCTCCTGAACCAGTTATTGATGGGGAGGGCATTTGGACAGGCAGTTGGAAGTTTAAGATAAAATTACATATTGTGGGAGATTTGGTTCATCATATTCCGAATAGCTTTTTCTTGGGAAGGGATCGAGGTGTCTGCTTTTACCCAGGTCAACCCAAGGCATGTTATAAATATGGGAGCCCATGTCATCTCAGCAGTGCATGTGATAAAATCAAATGTGCCTTGTGGGGAACTTGATCATGACAGTAGTACCTGTCACAATGTTTTCCGCTGCAATGCCCAGGGACATGCTTACCATCAATGTCCATATGAGGGCCAGAACAATTCAGGAGGTTTAGATAAGGAAACTTCAATTTCAGGTGCCCAGGGCCGCTTTAGGCCACATACGGAGGAAGCAGCCTCCCATGACCCAAATCCTCCTAGTCCGGATCCTACGGGTTCACCTCCTCCTGCGGGAGAGGCATCCGACTCCTCTGGTATACTTCCCACAGTTGTACAACCACAGGAATGTCAGGGGCACATTGCTCCTATTGTGCCCATTTTTGCCCCCCCATCTGCCCCAGAGTTCCAGGCACCTCACCCAAGATGTGTGACTCAATCTCATGCAAAAAAACTTGTTTTACCACCCCTTACCACTATGCATAACACTTTTCAGGTCCTGCAGGATGTGGATGGAGACTCTGAATCTGATTTATCAGTGGTCTCAGGGGTCTTGTCTGGGATGGAGTGTGATGAGGAGGGAGGACCCGAATTACTGGCCTCCAAAAAGAAGTTGGGACGGAAACGTAAAAAGGACAAATCTTAGTCATGTTCGCTGGCTTTTTTGATGATAGCTTCCTTGAATTCTTGTAACCTCAAGAATTCAAAAAAACATCTAGGGCTTTTACATTTTTGTAAAACCTTACCTGCAGATATTATTTTACTGCATGAAATGCATTTCTATACCCTTACAGATGTCAATTACACCAAGAAATTGTGACATTCTGGACCCTCTTTTTGGTCCTTTGGCCCTGACGCTGCAGATGGGGTGGGGGTATTATTCTGTCATCCTTTTGTTCAAGTCACTGGCTTGGTAGACATAGTCCCAGGGTGGGCTTTGCTCCTGGACTGTGTCTGCCGAGGGTTTTTTCTCCGGGTCATTAACGTTTATGCACCCCAGGTTAAATCAGCCAGGGTTGCCTTGTTTTCAGAAATACAACAGTACTTGTCTACCCCTAGGCACGTTATTCTAGGGGGAGATTTCAATTGTGGGTTGGATATTAAATTTAAAGATCAAATGCAGCGTAAGATGTATTGTGATTCTCATGCTTTGTTTAAATTATTGTTGATGACCTCCTTGACAGATGCTTATAGAACATTACATTCTGACTCGGGATTCACTTATAAACGTGGCAGCCTTGCAACATGAATTGATTTTATTTTTTCTTCCAGATATTTGTTACCTTACACTTTTTTTTTAGCCCCATGTGAATTTTCGGACCATTTCTTGTTACAAGCAAAGTTTTCTTTAACTAAGATTCCACCGGCCTTTCTTGCCTTGCCGGCTAGGTGGAAACTGAACCCGACAGTTCTTGCTACTGAGCGTTTTCAGTTATGTTTATTTCAGGTTTTTGACAGAAGGCGTTCGGTAGCTGGGATGTATGATTCCTGGGGTGATTGGTGGATGGACACTAAAACGGAATTTCAGTTGGCCTCTAAGGCTCATCATTTTAATACCCAATCTACGGATCATCTTGACTACTTAAAACACAGAGCACAGTTCTATAAATTACTGTCACTTCCCTCGGTTTCTAATGTTCATATACAGGAACAATAGTCGTTCTCAGGCAAAGCATGAGGAAATACCATTATGGGAAGGCTTGTAAAATTCATGAAGAATTATCTTATGGGCTTAAGTCTTCATCAAGTTCGGACCCTTTTTCAGCATGCAAACAAGCTCTAGACAGTAAACTTATGGAGGGTCTCTATGATTTTCAGGGGATCCTACGCACAGCGGACACTGACATGCTGCATATAGCCAGGGATTTTTTGTAATCCCAACATGGTAAAGTTTTCCAGCTCACCATTAAATGGGAGGACTTGTTTACTTTTCATCCACCTACCATTACTCCCTCTGACTCTTTTATTTTAGATAAACCCATTACCCTGGCCGAGGTTAAATCAGAAGTAGCACATTTAAAATCAGGGATATCACCTGGTCCAGATGGTTTAATTAATGAACTATACAAACTCATGACGGATGACATCAGTACAATCCTGACTTCTGTTTTTAATGAGATTCTGGATTCTTCACAGATGCCAAGTGGTTTTTCAGATGCTTTGACAGTTTTCTTATTTAAAAAAGGGGTTAAGTACTGCATTGAAAATTGGAGACCAATCTGTTTATTAAATACAGATTACAAAATTTTTTCGGCAATCCTGTGTTGCTTCTTTTTTAGTACATCCGGTGCAAACATGTTCCATTCCAGGAAGACACATTCATCAGAATTTGGCTGTACTATGGAATGTGTGTGAGTTGGACACTTGGGGAAACTATCTGGGTATTTACTTTATTTAGACCAGGCTCAAGCCTTTGATAAGGTGGCACACGAGTTTTATTTGATGTTCTCCGGTGCTATGGGTTTTCTACTAAAATAAGAACCTAGGTGGCACTTCTATATAGCAATGCCCAAAATTTTCCAATTGTTAATCATTTAGTTGGGGAGGGGATTGATTTCTGTAGAGGAGTGCGCCAGGGTTGTCCGCTCAGTCCCTTATTATATACCTTCGTTTTGGATCCTTTGATTAGGGAAATTCTTCATCAACACATCCGAGGCTTAACTCCATCTCTAGAGGTTCCGCCACAGTGTTTGGCGGTATATGCAGATGATATGTGTTTCATGCTCCAGGATGTAGCTGAAGGACTAGTTGCATTACATGTAGTGGACCAGTTTGGTTGGATCTCGGGAACATCCGTAAATTACGAGAAAAGTGTTGGTGTTTTTTTAGGTGAAGGGATTTTTGATTCTATGATTGGACAGATAACTATTTCTTCGGGGCCCATCAAGATTTTAGGTTGTTTCTTTGGGCCAGGAGATCTAAATGATATTTAATTGGCAATCTCGCATTGTGCTAGGTGAAAAGAAAGTGCATTTATGGAAAAACTCGTCATTTTCTAAGCAGAAACATGTATTAATAATCAAAACATTTTTACTTCCTTTATTTATTTATTTAAGTTCAGTTTTTCCTTTACTTAGGCATCAGGAAACTCATTTGTATAGTATTTTTTTTTCAAATGTTGTGGGGTAGCAGATTGAACCCAGTCAAGTGGGACTTTACATATCTTCCAATTAAGGTGGGTGGTCTTGGGATGATTAATCCAGTAGCTTTTTATATTTCTTTTTTTATTAAAACTACATTTCAAGAACAGTTGACCACAACCTCTCATCCATGGGATGCCTGGACTATGTTTTTCCTCCAAGATTTTTTTATCACGGTGGTCTACTGTAGCACCTATTGTGAAAAGTAATTATAAGGTGCCTTTCTTTTTGCCAATAGTGGTAACTAAGCTTCGTACATGGAGGGTGGCTAAAGATGAGGTTTTTAGGCTTTCCCAGAAAGGTATTTATCAATGTATAATGTCCCAGAAATTCTTTGTTCAGGTGGATTTTCCCAGGTGTAACCCCATGAAAACATAACTAGCTCTTAAAGTGCTCACGGACAGGAGGATTTCTGGTTGGATGTGGGATGTCACATGGTTGAGTTGCCATGGGAAGCTTGGGGTTAAGGGGAATTTAAAACATAAAGCTTTAGCAGAAAGAAACTGCATTCGTTTTGAATGCGTGGGTATAGAAGAAACCCAGACTCATTTTTTCCATAATTGTCCACATACAGTACAGTTTTGGTCTGCTTTGTCTGTGAAATGGGGGTGGGGAATAGCATGTCAGATTACATACGAAAGTTTGGTTTTAGGAGACTATTCAGGGTATTTTTCCCATTTTCATCCTAGCACTCTTAATGTAATCTTTGCTTGTATCAAGTTTTATCTTTGGCAAGCAAGATGTTCTTTTTCCATACAACATCCATGTATTTTACCAATGGTGGTAATCAGCCGAATTGAATCGGCTTTACGGATACAAAAGGATTTTGAATATCGTCATGTTCTGATTTCTCTATTTCATGAATACTGGAAACATGTTTATTGGATTTGATATGAACTGTTTTTTTTTCTTTCCCCTATTTGTATTTTTCTATTTCATTTGATATTTATACAGTGATGCTTTATTTCCAGTTTCTATTTGATTTTGTTTCTATTGAGTATCTGTATTGATGGTTTTTGGTTTTTGGCAATAAACAATTCCCCTACTCTTTTTGATAAGTGCCATGGGATCTTTGACATCCACCTGAACTACCACCAATCCAGGCAGATGGGACCTTGGTTTAATGTCTCATCTGAAAGATGGCACCTCAGAAGTGCAGCACCCCTCTCATGCTGCACTACAGTGTCAGTACTGGGATATTAACCCAAGTGCCAGATGTGGGAACTGAACCCACAGCCCTCTGATCTCCCGGTCTCAGAGGTGAGTGTGCTGCTTACTGACCCTGACACTAGTAAGTAGCTGAGTGTATAGTTGGGACTATGTCTCTAGATAGGTTTCATACTATATAAATGTGTGAAACAGTTGCTCACACTAAGTAAACCTTACTTTAAACCTTCTTAATCCCATATTTAGAACATTTCTGTTATATATTTTTTTTGTTTTTAACTTACGATAATATCACATTTCAGCTTGTACTTAAGTGAGATTTGAATCCAAAGGTCTTGCTTTTCATTAAGACTATTCACAAAACACACTGAGACATTCAGAATTTATGTTAGTGGAGCTTTCTGCTCGAAGGGTTCTTATCTTATTCTGGTGACATTTGACCTTGGAAGGCTTCTCAGCAAAAGCAAACTGGCGAAATCTGGTTCCTCTGATTCAAACTTCAGTTATGGTTTAAATTAGTATTTTAAACCAATGAGAATTATTTCTGTTTTTTTGTATGATCTGGGTGTTAATAGTATGTGATTTTCTAAATAAAGCTTGCCATTAAAAGGCAAGCCAATTTGTCCCTTGGCCCAGCCAGAAAGAGTGGCAGAGGGGAAGGAGTAGGGAGGGGAGGGGTTAGTGAGATCACAGAAGGCCGGGGAGACAGGCTATGACAGGGGACAGGGTCTCGCTGGACATTGGCCAAGGGGCGGGCCACTAGGGGTCCTTAGGTACTATGTAAGGGCTAGCAGCCTAAAGCAAGCCCTCTTTCTTGCTGAAAAATGTCAGCACATCACTGGCATGGAGAGGTAAGGCACTGCAGGGGAAGCCTAGGCCTTTTTGGGCCACATGGAAGCCCTGGATTAAATTATTTTGATCATACTATTCCTGAGGGTAGGGGCTAGTATGGAATGTTATGATTGAAGGGCTAAGGTAGGATGTATTTTGCTGTGGGAAGTATGGGCTAAGAAATTTATCAGGTTTGGCCACCTGAAGCAAAAGGTTTTGTTGGAAAAACTGCTGCAATCAAAAAAAAAAAAAGAAGAAGAAGAGAGGAGAAGGAGGATGGAAGCAGCCAGCATAGCCTTGTGGCTAGGGCACAGGACTGCAATCTTAGAGATCAGGGTTTGAACTACCATTAGTAGCACTATTTCAGTTGGGCATCAGCCAAAGAACGTGGCTGGGTGGTCTTTCAGAGCAGAGCTCTTTTATCTGGTTGGTGGATCGTGAAGCCCCTCGGGGGTGGGGAGGCACGACGGGCCATATGACACTGGGGCGAGCAGCTCCTACCAGGAGCCAAGCACGGGGTGCTGTTTGGGAGATCCATTCTGGAAGTGGCTTGTGGAGCAGGCAGGGGCATTTAGGTGCTCTAGCCAGCAAACTGAGCCAGTGGGGCCTATCGTGTGCCCACCTCAAGACATGTGAGGTGATACATGAGAGGACAACCAAGATGTTTTTGGGTGCTGCAGGGCAGTGAGATTTGGTATCCATGGGGGCTGGGGGCTGAGTATCGATGGGCAGAGGTGGTCAGTGTGGCCTCCCATGTGGCCACAGATGCCAGGTGTGGGGGGGTTCACACTGGAGTGCTCTAGTGGGACACGGGGGATAGGCACAAGATGGGCAATGTGCAGGGCAGCACAAGGGTCCAGAGAAGGAGGCCTGGAAGGAAGAATGGTCCGGAGGGGCTCACCACATGTCTCGGCCACCATGGGGGGTGGGGGGTACACGCGGAGCATGCTTGGAGTGCATAGGTAGGCCCACAGCATGCAACTAGGGCTGTCCTGGAGTTGTGGCCACGGAGGGGCCAGAGAGGCCCGCCGCATGGTGCGGCTGCCACGTGGGGGGGCAATGGCATGGTGGGGCACCTAAGGATGCACACAGCTTGGCAGGGGGTACATGGGGGATAGAGCGGACAAGGCAGAAATGGCTGGCATGCTCATCTTCCGGTGGATGATCATTTTGGGGGAGAGGGAAGCAAAGCAAGGGGGTTGGTGTGCCTGGTTTGCTGGATTGAGAGGCACAGCTGATTGGCACGGCCACCATTTCATGGTAGGCCGCAACCGTGCCTATTTAGGGCAGAGGAAAGGCAGAGGGATGATGCAGTTGCTGGGAGCAGGCATGCCAGGAAGCCCAACCATGCAGGCATGGAGGCCCCTGGTGTCGGGCCGCTGGGTCAGTCGGGAGTGGCGAGTGCTTGTTGACAATAGGCAGTGTTTTAACATGGAGCAGTCTGGTGTTTGGTGGGTTACGTGGCGTTGACACGAGCAGCACGGGGGTATTATTTAGATTGGAGCAGATGTTTTCTTGTGGAAAGGACACATAAAGGCTTACTACAGGAGAAGCCACTTTGCAGGTGGAATAGGCTGATTTAGCAGAGCAGTCAGTGAGCTATTTCATGCGCAGAGGGAAGTTTCCCCATCCTAAGGTAAATTTCTCATTTCTGGAGAAATGGCAGTGACCGAATAGTGGTTCTTGGAGCAAAAGCGAGCATGCTCTATTATGAGCTGCTGTGATGTGGCACCACGAGTGTGCACGGAAGCAGGGGGGACATGGGGTAGCGGGCCGTAATAGGCAGAAGGGTTGGCATGAGTCCAGATGACCATATGCGGCTCATTGAAAGAGAGGATTTTCACACATGGGAGCCCGGTCAGGGCCCCGGGAGACTGTAGGCAAGTCAGGAATGCAGGAACTTTGGCAGACCCAGATAGCACTCAGTGTGGACCAAGTATCAAGAGCCCAGGAGGAGTATGGCAGCAGGCAACATGACAAAGGGGTCCAGACATAGGAGCCATGCAGTATGGGGCTGGGAGGGGTAGCAGGTGTGTAAAAAAAAAAAAATGTATAGATTATATGCCTTGATACAGGCTGGAATGGGCATATGTATGTGTATGCCTCATACAAGGAAGCTGCAAAGGAGTAAGGGGATCCGGGGACACAGTATCATGGTATGGGGAGGACAGATGCCCCCCCAGTGACCAACGGGTTTGAAAACTGTTCTTGATTTAGACCAATGAGGTTCTTCCATGGGGCATTGTAATGAGTCAGGGAGTACAGGTTTATGGGGAACAGAGTGGTGGGGCCAGGCCATCACTGGTCAGCCGATTGGGAGGGCTGGGGGTGGGCCACGGGTAGCCATCTTCTGGGACACAGGTGACCAGGGGCCAAATAAGCCAAAGAGTGAGGGGTTGGTCAGCGATCGGGTACCCCGTATGGCATTGGCTTTAGGGTGGTTTGGGGGACCCCAGAGAGTACACAGGGCTAAGATGCCTGGCTGTAGCAGTGGGCTGTGAGGTTGTCGGTTGTACCCCATCTGGGATACACAGTGGGGCTGGATGCCCTCCACCTGAGTTCTCATTCAACGGTGGCACCCAGGGGTGACATCCAGATTAGAGCCGGTGTGGAGACACCTGCAGGTGGAGGAGCTGGCGGACGAGGGGCAGTGGGGGGCAGCAACATACAGGGGGCAGTAGAAGTTTCCAGTTGGGGGGAACAGAGACCACTCTGCTCATGAAGGAGACCAGGTAGTGAGGGCAGCATGCCCTGTTATGGCCTGTCGGACGCCACTCCAGGTAAGGTCCTGGAATGGTGTAAAACTACTGGTGGCCTGCATGGTCTATGAGGGCACAGTGTCAACATAGGGAAGTTGGAGGCAGTGGATCAGGGCGGTGGCAGTTTTGGTGCTGCCCATTTCAGGGACAAAGGACCGTTGCACGGATGGGGGGGCTAAGATTGGAAGGGGCTCGCTGGGGAAGAGTTCGGTGGCCGGGGGCCGGAGGAACTGGAAGGGGGGACTGCTTGTGGTGAAAGGGGTGGGAAAGGGCCCCAAAGGGGGGGACCCATGCCAGCTAACCAGAATTGTACACCCCCGAGCCTGCACTAGCCCCAAGGAACCGAACACAGGAAGGGGCCAGGGCAAGAGGTTGTAAAAGAGGGTGGCCTGGGGTATGTGGCAGGCCTTATTGGGGATGTGGATTGGAAAGGTGGCAGGGTACTTTCAGCTGATGGGCATAACCAAGGGTAATGGTTTTGCAGCTATGGCTGCAGTTGTGGGATGAGCAAGGAGCGGGGAGGTTCAGGATGCCCATCCATAGACGTTAGGGTCATCAGGACACAAGGATCCAATAAGAAAGGGGTGGGTGTATTACGTTAAGCAGAAGGAGGAACAATGGACTGGTCTGATGTCTGGGTGGTGCTCCCAGGAGGGCAGCATGCTGGATGGCTGGATGGGATGGCTTACATGTCTTTGGGTAAACGGAGGCTGGTCAGTGTTAGATGGTTTTTCGCACTGGTGGAGTTTCATTGCAGGTCTGCAGGGACACAGACAGCCAGTGCCCATAGGTAAGGGCAGGTGTCGGCCCCAATCATAGAGCACGTAAGTCAAGTTAGTGGGGGTGGGCAACAAAAAGGGGTGGCAGGATCCAAAGGAGACCCTGCAGGCAGAAAGGGGGCAGAGATGGTAGGGGACTGGGGACCCCCCCACCACCACAGAGGAAAGACAGGGGACTGGAACGGGGGTGGGCATTATGGGGGGGCATATTTTATCCAGTTACCCAGGGATACATGGCCAGGCCCAAGAGTCTGAGTACAAGGTTAGGGGCAAACATGGTGGAAGCTGGTGGCAGCAGGCGGCAGCACAGTGGCATCAGAATGTGCAGGGGAACAAGGGGTTCAGGAACATGGGCATCTTAGGTTGGACCAGCTCGAGCAGTGGAGTGTGAAGGAACTACCATTAGCAGAAGAAGGGCACCTATAAGGGAGTGCCGGGGGCCCGGTGGCTGGGCACCCCATCAGAAGGGGGCACAACTGGGGTAAGAGTGGGGGATCAGCATCAAGCTCGCAGCAGGTTCTGAGCCATTCCAGAATTAGTCTCAGCGTAGATAACTTCTGAACAGATTGAGCAGGCTTATGCATAGGCTGCCTGAATGATCTGGAACCAGAGGCAGTGAAATTGGTACCCCAACTGGGAAGGAAACAGGTATTCCTGAAATTAAATACAGTCATAATGTCAGGTAATTGCTAGTTGCAGTTCAAAGGGTGGGCAGCTGCACAGACTTGGGGGCCGGGCACGGTGGCCTGTGGAGCACCCGGCATAAGGGCAGGGCTGTTGGGGCAACTGGATCTGGGTCTCCAGTTGGGGCTGGGGACAGGCACAGGGGAGGGGCTGCAGTTGTGGGGGAGGTGGACCAGCAGCAGGGCATCAAGTGTATGAGTGTTCAGGAGGCAGGTGAGGCCTATCTTGCTGAAGCGCTCTAAAGGAGCAGTGGGTCTTATCAGCAGGTGACAGAAACCAACAGAGATGGGGGCAGGGCCCCAAAACAGGTGGCAATCCATTCTCAGCTAGGAATACAGATGAATCAGAAGGAGGCAGCAGATGGGTTTGCGGGGCCTTTCCAAGGATCAGCTTCTGGTCTTTGGCTCCATGAGCAGCCATCTGTGGGGCCTTGGCACTGAACGGGAGGGGGGGGAAGATGAAAGGAGCAGGAAGGTAGTAGCAGAACCTGGTGTCACCAGCAGGTAGGCATGGGAAGGAGCGTGGGGGGCCTGCTGGGCAGGAGGGCCTGGGGCAGCAGGATGTGGCAAGGCGGGCATGCCAGCAACAGGGTACAAGGTAAGGCAGGGCAAGGCCTAATCAGGAAAAAGGGGAGGACCAATCCCGCACAGGGCATTCATACCTAGCAAGGCTAAGCAAGGTGATACTGGGGCAGGACGGGCCCAACTCAGTCCTGGGCAGGACAACAGTGCAGTGATGTCTGCAGGAAGGTGTGGCGGAGAGGACAGCAAGGGCTGGAGGCAAGGCCATGGTCTGACACTGGGCAGCACCCAAGGGCTAGGATCCAGGGCTGACTGCAGAGGACAGGGAAAGGGGTTTGGTTGGGATCCCTGATGGAAGAGGGTCAAGGACACATAAGTGGCGTGGACAAGGGGAAGGGACTCCCATGGTACAGGTGATAAGTTGGGCCTCACTAGTTAAGTTAGGATGTTGGTTCCAGGTGGGAACGCATATTTGCAATGCAGCTAAAGCAGGGGAACAGAGGCAAATTTGGTATTGGTGCCCATCTGAGGGGCGGCAGACAAGAGACGGCATTCAAGCCTGGGGGAAGCACCTCAGGCAGGCTGGTAGTTGGGGGGATAGGATACTTTTGTCAGAGGAAGGTACGGTCAATGGGGCCTGGTTGTGGACTGCATTATTGTCCACCTTGGGGGACAATGTCCTGGGGAGTCCCGTAGGGTCCCTGTTGAGGGATATTGGTATAGGAACTGGAGAAGAAAATGCACTGGGGGCTGCAGGGAGTGATCAGCTGGGCAAGATCACCCAAAGCAGGATGGCGGGGAGCAAAAAGGGGTAAAAGTGAGAGAAGTGTCAAGGGAGCACCAAAAATCGGGAGGTAGTTACAGGGGCCTATCCATTTGGCCTTTCAGAGACCTGGGGGAGGAGGTAAATAGAAAAGACCCTGATACCCTAGCCTGCAAGGGGGAGCCCCATCTTCCTATCACAAGCTGGAGATGGGTCAGTGGAAAAGGATGGGACTGGGGAAGGGGGCAGGAAAAGGGGAGGGGTAGGCACCACAGGCTGAGGACAAAGGAACCCAGCCATGGGAGTAAAGGGGGGAGGGAGATAGAGCTGGGGGCGGATCGCTGTGTTTGCACCAAGCAGGGAAGGAGTCCAGGTAAGGATGGTACCCGGTTACGGTGAGAGAAGGGGAGCTGGATCACAGGGTCTGGACCTCAAAGAGCAATCTGGATCACAGTGTCAGGACCTAGAAGAGCAATACTGAAGGAGAAGGACCAGAAGGGGAAGACAAACGGAATGGGAGATGTGTGTGTGGACTGTTATGTCCATAATGAAGAAAATAGACTGCTATGGCTGATAAAATGCTGAATATTGTGATTACAGAATTATTGAAATGTAATGTTATAAAGTGTGCCTTTAAAATAAATAATGCCAGCAAGCATCCAAAGGTCAGTAGTTGTGGAAGTGAATTATTTCTGGGGAGGGGGGATCAGGGGCAATAAAGCTTGCCATTAAAAGGTAAGCCAATTTGTCCCTGGCCCAGCAGAAAGAGTGGCAGAGGGGAGGGGAAGGGAGGGGTTAGTGAGATCACAGAAGGGGAGATAGGCTATGACAGGGGACAGGGTCTCGCTGGCCAAGGGGCGGGCCACTGGGGTCCTTAGATACTATGTAAGGGCTAGCAGCCTGAAGCAAGCCCTCTTTCTTGCTGAAAAATTCCACCCACCTCCCTTTGCTAGAAAGAGGAAGGAATATAGGGATGGCACACAGAAATGGAGGCAGACCGAGAAGGATGATTGCCTAGATGAGCCCAGTTAGGGGCCAGGGGGAGCTGCAGAAGGGCAGCAGGTGGTCTGGAGGTCTAGCTGGAGCCCCACCAGAGCTGCAGAAGGGTAGCCGGTGGACAAGGGGCTAGATGGAGCCTTGCTGGAGCTGCAGAAGGGCAGCAGATGGGCTGGGGGGGGCTGGGCAGATCCCCGCCGGCAGGGTGATGAAAGGTGGGAGAGTGTTGAAAAGGGCAAGAAAAGGGGTGGGACTGGGGGAAGGGGCAGGAAGGGGAGGGAGTAGGTACCATGGGCTGGGGACAAGGAACCCAGCAGTGGAATAAAAGGGAGGAGGAGTTAGAGCTAGGGGGCAGATCGCTGTGTCCGCACCAAGTGGGGAAGGAGTACGAGTAAGGATGGCACCCAGTTACGGTGAGAGAAGGGGAGCCAGATCACAGGGTCCAGACCCCGAAGAGCAATCCGGATCACAGTGTCTGGACCCAGAAGAACAATACCGAAGGAGAAGGACCTGGAGGGGAAGAGGAATGGAATGGAACACGTGTGTGTGGACTGTTATGTCCATAATTAAGAAAATAGTCTGATATGGCTGATAAAATGCTGAATATTGTGATTACAGAATTATTGGACTGTAATGTTAGAAAGTGTGCCTTTAAAATAAATAACGCCAGCGAGCATCCAAAGGTCAGTAGTTGTGGAAGTGAATTATTTCTGGGAAGGGGGGATCAGGGACAATAACTGCCATAAGCTTCTGAGGAAGGACTTGGTTAGTCCGAAAACTTAGGCACTTTGTTCTTTTTGTAACATCTATGTTGGTCCAGTAAAAGGTATCAAACTATTTGCTTCTGGGTCTTTCGTAAAGAACATTTGTGTAACTTTAATGTTTGACATTATTCTATGCTTATATTCCTGACTGTTCATGGAAACACAAATTTTAGGAGAGACAGAGTAAAGCTTGAGGCAAAATCAGGGACATATGGGAGATATGTTTGGATCTGCTCCCCTACCCTAAAACACACACACACACAGGCATAAACACACATGCATGCACGTGTGCACACACACACACACACACACACAACCTTCTGTTCAATACAATAGTTAGAAATGCACATTAAAAAACAGAAAGTTTTTAATTATGTTAGAAAAACATAGTGTGTGTGCCAGAAAGAGAGAGAGAGAGTTGTGTGGGGTTACCGCAACACATGCCTTAGTTTCTTCAGTGTTTTATTTTTATTTTTTTACTATAGCAACACTTGATGGCAAATAATTAAAATAAACTTTCAGCACAAGGACCAGCAGATTATATGAAGTTAATGCACAAACAGTCATATATCACTTTGCATCCGCATTGCATGAAAAAATTACATATTTCACCATGTCTATACTCCTTAGAACATGTTGTCAGAAAAAAAATTATATCGGTGATCTAATCTTACAGGTATCTACAATACCTCTAAATCCCTCACTTCAGGACCAGAAATCTGCAGGTTTGTACACACAAATGTTGACTAGTTCCATAAAAAAGGTATAACTACAGCACTAGATTATATGTGCATTGACTTAACAATACCTATGACATTAAAAAATAAAAGGTCCAGATTTTGATGTTTATTTTGCATCTGACTTAACAAAAACAGTGTTCGTCTGTGTTTTCACATAAAGAACACTACAAGGATGATACCTTTCTGTGTTTATTGTGCATTCCACTCACAGCAATGTATTAGCAGTTTGAGCATTGAAATCCCTTTCAGCATTTGCCAGTGACAGAATATCCATGCAACATGAGCCAAACACTGGAGGACATCAGAGAAATTAAGATGATAGTACACTAAAAATGGGATGTGGGGCTTATGAGCAGGTGCATCCATATTTAATGGCCAACTAACCAAATCAGCTCCTAATTGAAGAATTTGAGGACTGATGCCAATGTACTGTGTTAACACAACCAAAATCATAAACAGAAGTTTGACTTTTTTGCAATAATTGATATATTTTTGCATTGTGATTGTAAAGTATTTGTCATCAATGTGTTGGTGTTAAACCAAAAGTGTTGCTGACTGACCAATAGTTCTGTATCGGGGGCTATTGTACTTCACACTGCAGACGGAAGCAGGATTCCACTGGAAAAAATCGCACAGGGCTCAATACTTGGAGCAGTGTTATTCAACATCTTTAGTAGTGACATAGCAGATGGGGTCAAAAGTTAAATCTGCCTATCCACAGATGATACTAAGCTCTGTGGGAGCATGGACACAGAGGAGGGGAGACAGGAGCTCAGGGAGGATCTGGCTAGGCCTGAGAACTGGTCTGGCATCTGGAAGTTGGGGTTCAATACCAAGAAGTGTAAGGCCATGCACCTGGGAGCTAGGGGGCCAGCTACTGGCTGGGAGGTGTAAAGGTGTCCCGTTCAGAGGAGGAAAAGGATCTAGGGGTGCTGATCAGTGGAGACATGAGACACCCTGTGCAGTGCTGTGAAGTGGCAGCCAAAGCAAATAAAATGCTGGGATGCATCGGCAGAGGAATCACCTCCAGGAAAGAGGAAGTCATTCTGCCATTGTACAGGTCATGGTGAGACTACACTTAGAGTACTATGTACAGTTCTGGTGCCCTTATTTGAAGAAAGACATCAATCTAATGGAGGGAGTACAGTGTAAGGCAACCAAGATGATCCAGGGCCTGGGGGACAAACCATATGAGGAGAGATTATGGGAGCTCAATATGTATTCCCTGGAGGACAGAAGGGAGAGGGTGGATATGATAGAAAACCTAAATGCCCGGATTCACTAAAAAAGGCAAAGTACTGGGCAAAAGTTTGCACTGCATCCCATGGTTGCACTGGTGTCCAATCCTGCTATTCACAGTTGAATAGCATGCTGTTCTATCTGACTGTGAATAGGGGCAGAAACACAGAAACATAGAATTTGATGGCAGATAAGGACCGCTTGGCCCACCTAGTCTGCCCATTTCCCTACCTAGTGGATAAGCTGCAGATCCTAGTTAACCAACAGCCTACTTCCTCCTACCCCCCCCATTAGAATTACCTTATGTCTGTCCCATGCATTCTTGAATTCCCCCACTGTTTTTGACTCCACAACCTCCTCAGGAAGGCTGTTCCATGCATCCACAACCCTCTCCATGAAAAAATACTTCCTCACATTATCTCTGAGCAGTCCCCTCTCTATCTTCAAATTTGTGCCCCCTTCTTCTTGCACATCTCTTTTTCTGAAAGATGCTACCCTCTTGGACTTTGTTGATTCCCTTGAGGTACTTGAAAGTTTCTATCATGCCCCCCCCCTTCCTCAAGGGTATACATATTAAGCTCCTTTAGTCTCTCTTCATATGTCTTCTGGTGCATACGCTGCACCATTTTGGTTGCCCTCTTCTGGACAGTCTCCACCCTGTCTATGTCTTCGCGGAGATGGGGTCTCTAGAACTGCACACAATACTCCAGATGGGGTCTCACCAAGTGTTTGTACAGAGGGACAACAACTTCCTGTTTTCTACTGGTGATACCTCTCCCTTTGTATCCCAGTATCCCCCCAGCCCTCCTTACTGCCTTCTCACATTGCTTGCCAACCTTTACATCATCTGATATAACTACCCCAGGTCCCTTTCCATTTTTGTTGTTGTCAGTATCTCCCCCCCCCCCCATTGTGTACTCTTTCCCTGGGTTTTTGTTTCCCAGGTGCATTACTTTGCACTTCTTTGCATTGAATCTAAGCTGCCATACATTTGATCATTCCTCCAACCTTGCCAAGTCCCTTCTCATCCTTTCCACCCCACCTTGTGTATCAACCCTGCTGCAGATCTTTGTGTTGTCTGTGAAGAGACATACTTTTCCTTCCAGTCCCTCTGCAATGAGACTTATAAAGACATTATAAAGGACTGGACCCAGTACTGAACCCTGCTGTGCCCCACTAGTAACCCCCTTTCTTCACTGTGGACTCTGTTTACTATTACCCTCTGCATCCTGTTGTCCATCCAATGTTTTAACCAGGCTACCACCCTGGGACCACTCCCAGGCTGGCTAATTTAGTTATTAATCTTTTGTGTGGGACTGTGTCAAATGCCTTGCTAAAGTCTAGGTAGGCCATGTCCATAGCCCCTCCCTGGTCTACTACTTTGATAACCCAGTCAAATAAATCGATTATATTCATCTGACATGACCTTCCCATCGTGAATCCATGCTGAATTGGGTCCTGTGCCCCACTGGCCTCTAGGTACTTAACAATTATTTTCTTCAGAAGTGATTCCATCATTTTCCCTACCACTGAGGTCAAACTGACAGGTCTGTAGTTCCTGCCTCTGTCTTGCTCCCACTTTTGTGAAGGGGAATCACATCTGCCCTCCTCCAGTCCTCAGGTACCACCCCATCCTCCCATGATTTGTTAAAAATGGTAGTCAGTGGTGTTACTAGTTCTCCCCTTAGTTCTTTTAGAATTCTGGATTGAATCCCATCAGGCCCCATTACTTTGTCCATCTTCAGTTTTAGGAGTTCTTTCAGAATCCATTCTTCTGTGAAAGGACTGATATCGACCCCCCCAATCCAGAGTGCTTCTATTGACTGGATTAGATACCTCCCCCTCCTCTTCTTTTGTGAATACTGAGCAGAAGTATTTGTTCAGTATCTCTGCTTTTTCACTGTCCCTCTCTGCCCACCCACCCTCTTCTTTATTCAGCCTCAGTATCCCTCCCTTTGTCTTTCTTCGCTCCCTAATGTATCTAGAAAAGGTTTTATCCCCCTTCTTAACTGAGTTGGCTATCTTTTCCTCGGTTTGGGCCTTCGCTATTATGACTGCCTTCCCAGCTTCCTGCTGCTTTAACTGGTACAGTTCTTTGGCAGATGGGAGCAGTGCTAACCTAGGAAAAGCACCAGGAACATCAGTTGCACTGCCTCCACAGTGAGCCAGGAGAATGGGCTGGCAACAATAGTGCACATGCACTATGTCCCTATTCACTAAAGCAGCCAGGCAAATGAGCACATTGGACATGCAAGGCATTATTGGTCATTAGCATGCCCATTATGGGCCCATTTGCATGGCCCACTGGTGGCTTAGTGCAGCCCCCCACCAGCCCATGCCCCACGCAGTAGCATTCCCTGGAGGTCTAGTACCCCCGGTCCTCTGATCGCTGTCCCTAAATAAATCAATAGACTACCTGGTAATCTAGTGATGCCCTCCCTGATCACTGACCCCATAGGAAAAAAAGAAGGTTTCCATAGTGTAGTGTACTGGACCCTTCCACCTTCCCAGTTACTGATCACATCCTCATATGCTGTAATATTTTTTCATGGTGTAGTGGTGCCCTCCCTTGCCCCGATCTCTGACCCGATATGTTATAACATTTTTCCATAGTGTAGTGGTGCCCTCCCCAGTCACCAATCACCATTCCCAAATGCAGAAAACTCAAGTCCCTGATAGTCCAAGACCCCTCCCCCACCCCATCCAATGTGACCCACCACCATGATCCCCCCCATCTCAACCCTTGATCGGTGACCAGCACAGCCCTCCTCACACCACCGTGGCTGGCCGCCAACTAAGCCCCCATGGAGCACATAGTGTATACAGTACAGTTCATTAGCTGAGATTGACTAATCACAGTTAATGAGCCGTACTGTATATAGTACACGCTCCATGTGGGCTCAGTCAGTGGGCAGCTGCGGTGGTGTGAAGAGGGCTGTGCTGGTCGCTGATCATGGGTTGGGATGGGGGCAATGGGGTGGTGGGTCACACTGGATGGGGTGGGGGTGACAGGAAGGCCCTTAGATTACCATGGACTTGAGTTTCCCTCATTTGGGGATGGTGATTGGTGACTGGGGAGGGTGCCACTTAACTATGGAAAAAATATTATCACATATCAGGTCAGTGATCGTGGTGGGGAAGGACACCACTACACTATGTAAAAATATTATAACATATCAGGTTGGTGATCAGGAAGGGGGAGGGCACCACTACACTATGGAAATATATTATAACATATCAGGTCAGTGATCGGGGCAGGAGAGGGCACCACTACACTATGGAAATATATTATAACATATCAGGTCAGTGATCGGGCAGGAGAGGGCACCACTACACTATGGAAATATATTATAACATATCAGGTCAGTGATCGGGGCAGGAGAGGGCACCACTACACTATGGAAATATATTATAACATATCAGGTCAGTGATCGGGGCAGGAGAGGGCACCACTACACTATGGAAATATATTATAACATATCAGGTCAGTGATCGGGGCAGGAGAGGGCACCACTACACTATGGAAATATATTATAACATATCAGGTTGGTGATCGGGCTGGGGAGGGCATCACTACACTATGGAAAAACATTATAACATCTCAGGTCAGTGATCGGGGCAGGAGAGGGCACCACTACACTATGGAAATATATTATAACATATCAGGTCAGTGATCGGGGCAGGAGAGGGCACCACTACACTATGGAAATATATTATAACATATCAGGTCAGTGATCGGGGCAGGAGAGGGCACCACTACACTATGGAAATATATTTTAACATATCAGGTCAGTGATCGGGGCAGGAGAGGGCACCACTACACTATGGAAATATATTATAACATATCAGGTCAGTGATCGGGGCAGGAGAGGGCACCACTACACTATGGAAATATATTATAACATATCAGGTCAGTGATCGGGGCAGGAGAGGGCACCACTACACTATGGAAATATATTATAACATATCAGGTCGGTGATCGGGCTGGGGAGGGCATCACTACACTATGGAAAAACATTATAAAATATCTGATCAGCAATCAAGGAGGGGAGGGCACCACTACAATATGAAAAAATATTATAACATGTTGGGTCAGTGATCGGAGCGGTGGAGGACACCACTACACTATGGAAAAATATTATAACATATTGGTTCAGTGATCAGTGTGGGGGAGAGCACCACTACACTCTGGAGAAATATTATAACATATCGGGTTGGTGATTGGAGTGGTGGAGGGCACCATCACACTATGGAAAAATATTATAACATACCAGGTTAATCTTTTGTGTGGGATTATGTCAAATGCCTTGTTAAAGTCTAGGTAGACCAAGTCCACAGCCCCTCCCTGGTCTACTACTTTGGTCACCCAATCAAAGAACCAGTCGTGATCAGGGTGGGGAAGGGCACCACTACACTATGGAAAAATATTACAGCATATTGGGATAGTGATTGGTGACCAGAAAGGAGGGAGGGAGGGACCACTACACTATGGAAGCCTTCTTTTTCCTATGTGGTCAGTGATCGGGGGGGGGCACCACTAGACTACCAGGGAGTCTATTTGTTTATTTGGGGATGGTGCTCTGAGGACAGGGATGGCATGGGAGGGCTGCAGTACCTCTGCCAGCCACTAGGGTTGTGCAGAATACTGCCAGGTTTTTGCCAGTGGTAATTGCTCAGGTTTTATGTGCTAAAGGCGAGTTTTTAATCCTGCCAAACAAAAAGAGAGAACAGAAATGCACTCAAAAGAAAAAGGGCGACCAATATTACACCAACCGTCACAAAAAGCGTTGGTCACTTACTCCCTCAAGGATGGCAAACAAAATAAATATTTTTATGAGGGAGGCTGTGCCCCCCACACCTTTCAATTTAAATATTTAAATATTATCAACTCCAGGGGGAGCGGACTTTGAGGAATAAAGAAAAAAAAAATGTCACCCTCAGCTGAACCTGGGTCCACCAGTTGAAGAGGCAGTGGCTCAAACCACTACGCCAAATGGCCAGCTCAGCAGGGCTTGGCCAGACAAATCCAGTTGTCCTCCTTTAGTGATTGTAGCTCACTACTACACTTGCTTTACAGTACTCATAGGTGTTATTCAACACTCGCTCTTACTATGACCGATTTTATTGAGTCGTTCAAATTAAGACGCTCAATAAAACTTGCTAAGATACTACACACCATTTCTCCACACAAGGGCCTTTACAAAAGGCCCTTGCATGGAGCAACAACTTTGTGAATTGCTCTTCGGGGATATGCAGGTCCCATACCCCTCATTTGCATATCAGTACCCCTTCCAATTTTGCCCGGGTGTAAACACAGTTTGCAGGGGCAAACTGAGCTTTGTGAATACCAACTCCAGGCAAACTGGGTTTGTACCTGGCAAAGTTTTGTGAATCTGGCCCCATGTACCTAAAAGGTATAAACAAAGTTGGATTGGAGATCATTTTCTGTTGAAAAAGGGAAGGAACCACAAGTGGGCACAGTCTGAAACTAGTGAGGGGTAGATTTAAAAAGGAAATGAGGAGGCACTTTTTCACAGAAAGGGTGGTGTCAAAGTGGAATGAACTGCCGGAGGAGGTGGTTTCATTGAAAATGATGGGCAGTTTTAAAAGAGGGTGAGATAAGGAAAAATGGAGAGTCATGACTGGAGGGAGGATGAGGAGGGGAGAAAAGAGGGTGCGGAGGATCACTCTAGCGAGAAGGGGGAGGGAGCAACTCCAGTGAAATAGACTGAGCTGCACAATCAAACAGACTCGATAGACCATTATGGCCTGTTTCTGCTGGTGTTTTTTAATGCTCATATGTTCATATGAAAATGAGATGTTGCAACTCATTTGAACTTTCCTGGGTAAGTAAATTGTAAATAACATTAGGATGCTCTCTATGATGTCAGCACCTCATCTGTTCTATATTCCCATGCTGACATCATAAAGCCCTATCTTCTACTGAAATGACACATTGTATATATAACTACCTGCATTCACCAAAAGCAGGATCCCTCTGAAAACAGCATATTACATCTCAGCTCATCACTATTGTGAAAACACTTTGTAATAATGGGTACAATTGGGATCCATTTGAAAACGAGTTACTGCATGTTAGCTGAGCTATCCTGGTTAACTACATTGTACAAATGAATAAAAGCAGCACACCAGTAAAAATTAGACATTGCATTTTAATCGTTATTTTTTTTTTTTCTGCTATTGCAGTGTAAATGTGGTATTTTTACATCACAATATTGGTGCCCAAAGGACAGCACTGGCTGTAATTTCCTGAACGTGCTGTACTTTTGTTGGTCTATCTTCTGGACCCTCATTGCTTGGGGCCGGTGCTACAGATGCTTTGCAGGTGCTGGACCAAACATGTTTGTGAGGTTGTTAAGACATGATGGATCAGCTCACTAGTGGTTACTGTGTAAAACACAAACTACTACTACTATGTATTGACTGTGCATGTGATGTTTCACTTAGTGCTTGTGGAACAAGAATGGTACACAAGTCAACCCTAACAAGTATAATGTACTCCAAAAAGCACTGAGCTCCAAACCTGGAGAATTGGGTTTGAATTCCATAGTCACCACTTGCATATTGTGTGAACATGAGCAAGTCAGTTAACATCCCTGTGCTCTGATGTACCTGGAAAAAAAAAAGCTTGACTTAGCCAAAAATTGTGGGAGAAAAAAAAAAATTATAAACAGTAATCTGAGGTCCCTTGAAGAAACAGCTTTTAGTATAGCCTTGATATTAGAGTAATGAGCTGTGAATGAGTTTGTTACATCCAGCAGACTTAGGTTTCATTCCCTCTTCGTCCCTGAGTAAGTCACTTACCTTGGCCGGCTCTTCTCCTGGGGCTTGCCCTCTCTGGAGAGGTTGGCAAGACCCACCTCAAGCCCCACTGGGAACAGGATCTAGTTTACCAGGACATGCCCAGATAGGTGAGTGCGGGGCCTGCGAGAGACCGGTGTCATCATACCAGTTGGCATTTTCCCATTTTCTCCCCGGCGTGGAGAAAGTGGCATGAAATAACACCAAAGGATGTGCTGTGCATGCTCCCATATGCAGCCCACTGGGTGTCTGCCCCACCTCCACCCCCCCCATGGGTACAGTGTCAGTGGGCTGACTCCCCAGCCACCGCTAGGGGCCAGGCTAATGCTAGCCATTGATCCCCTCCTTTCCTGGAGGAGGAGAGCAGTCCATGGCATGCTCAATCCCCCCCCCGACCGACCCCCTGACTCCTGAGGTCACTCCTGACCCTTGGTCCTCAGGGTCATGAGCAGTAGGACTACTGCTGCACAGGCGGCTGGCCCTCCCAAAATGTTTTTAACCTAGTAACTGCTTTGGCCTTCTCCTCCTATACAGCATGAACTTTTGTACTTATCAATCAGTCATTTCAGTAAATGAGCTTAGTGTCAGCATGGCACAGTTGGTAGCACATCTGCCTCTGGACAAGAAGGTTGTGGGTTCTTGTCCCACACCAGGATTGGACTTGCACCTAAAAATCGCTGGCATCCAAGTGCAGTATTGGGGGGTGCTGTACTGCTGGGGCGTGCTGTCCTTTGGATGAGATGTTAAACTGAGGTCCCTTCTGCCCATCCTGGTGTTGTCCTGGTGGGTGTCCAGGTGGAAGTAAAAGAACCCAGGGCACTCTTCGCAAAAGAGCAGGGAACATTCCTGGTGTCCTGGCCAACATTCCCCTTCCCATAAACTGGTTCATGCAATTATCCAGGCTGTGTGTGGGTGATGATGTGCGATATGGCTGCCACCACACATTCAGTCACTTCACTACCAGTATAGCTTTGCTTGTAAAGCACTTTGGGATACTGTGTATGAAAAGCGCTATATAAATGCTGATTTTTCTTCTTCTTCCCAAAGCAATCCACAAAACAGGGCCTGGCTCTGTAAGACATTGCAGACAGTAACATCTTGAGTTTCTCCTGATGTCTTTTTTGTAGGAGACTCTACATCTCTTTTGGGGTCTAACCGTAGGTAGGAGTGCTCTGCAGAAATGCCTTTCAGTCAGTCTGGCTATACCTACATTCCTTTCCATTTCAGGTATTTCTATTGAATCAAATAGGGAACTTGAGATAACATCAGTTTGGAAATGTAGGAAGGATTTTAAAGTACCAGATAGCTTTGCCCAGTACAGAAAACGCATTGCACATAGCCACTTGAAACAGGTGAGTAGCTAATTTCTTTTACCACCCCCTAGTTTTTCTAGTGGCATCATGGGGCTCAAGCATCTGGTCTGTTTTATCCACAGCTCCCATGTGCTTGTTTCAATCTAAGACACACTGAGAATTTAGTACTTTGTCCTGACTGTGAACCAAAACAGCTGGTGTAGATTCATCGTGACTTGTACGTAGGAGGTACACATTTTTTTTTATCTGTAAATTTTACAGCCAGCAGTTCACCACATAGGAGAGCACTGGTCTCTCCACATTTTTGCTTTCTGAATGGAAACTCTTTGGGACATTCCTGCCTGTTGGACCCAATTGTGTCACAATCTGTGGTATCAGACTGATACATGACATTAAAGAGAGAAATTCCAATGTAAACATTATATACATACAGGTTATAGCCAGAGCTAACTTTCAGGTCCCAAACACTTTTCTCATTTGTGTTCAGACATGGGGCGCCTAGAATATCCTGTGTGGCATCCTTTCCTGAGTAGATTCTGAAACAGTGTGTGTACTCACTAGAACTTTCACAAAGTTTGTACAATTTAATTCCATATCGGGCACGTTAGAGAAGAAAGTATTGTTTAAATATCATTCTTCCTTGAAGAGCAGAAAGGATTCATCCACTCAGATGTTTTGGAATGGCATGTAAATCTCAGAAAACATTTTAAAGAGATGATTGATAATAGACCTTAATTTGAAAAGTCTATCATTCTCTGCATGGTCCCTTGGCAAAGCTTGAGTGTTGTCTTTGTAATACATAATCCTCAGTAGAAGCTGAAATCAGTTTCTAATCATTATAACTAGAAAAGAGGAGGCATAATGAGCAGGGTGAGTGGATCAGCACATGCTGATGGTGTTTTTTCCCCCATCCCCATTTCCAGTGTCAACCCCCAGATCCTTTCATTCCCTCTAAGTTTGTACGACTCTACTGGTGAGCCCTTGCATGCGGTTTTAGTGTGTCCCTATACTGAGCAAAAAACTAATCTCCATATAAATTTGTTTGCACCACTATATGAGATACTATTTCAGCACTAAAACATAACTGAAAATATTGTATGGGGGTAGACTCCTCTGTGTCAAGACAGACATTTGCATTATCAGTATGTGAGGGAACACATGGTTTTCCATATTTGGGGAATTCCATTGGTAAACAGGAGCATAAGCTTAGTAGTGCCACGGCCTACAGCTAGCATTGGGAGAGTCGTTTCAGAGGGTTCCGGTCAGTAACATCGCAGAACAAAATAAAGTGGACAAAAATAAAGCGGCAAAAACAGTATCACCATCAATATTGGTAGCACAAAATGAAGCATGCCAGAACAATGCAGGCCACATGGCACGCAGGTAGCAAACAATGTTCACCGGATGGAGACACTGCACTAAAACCACAGGGGCCAAGAGCACAAGCCAGCAAGCCATCTCCCCTGTCCTGTGTGTTGTGTGTGTTGCTGGGAGAGAGCAAAAAGCTGCCTCACCCCGGCCACATGCCTCGCCCTAGCCAGGGGGGTCCTCCAACCCACGATCTGTTATGGGCTTGTATCCTTTGCCCCGTCCTGAAATCAAGTCTCACAAAATGGACACTGCATACAACAATATATGCTGCTTTGCGCTCTCTGCTCCTCATCTCATGTATTGCTGTGATCTTTACACACAGCTGTAGTGGCTCTCCCCACTGAAAAGCACCGTGCCTTTGTCCTCGGCAACTTCATCGACAACATCGTCATAACGGCCACCCCTTCTGCACTTGCCCTACCCCTCAAACATGAAACCCCAGCCTACCACTTAAGAGCCAGTGCTTCACAGGACTGACTGGTTCCTAAAACCTGCACCCTTGTGGGTGATCGGGCCTTCACTGTCTACGTGCCGAGGGTGTGGAACTCCCTTGCTGCATTAACTCGCTCACCTCCCTCCCTTCCTTGCTTCAAAGCCTCTCTATGCTGCTTCCTAAAATCAGCCTCTGCCTGTCTCTGTGCCATATAGACCCCCAGCTGAGACACTCTCTTCCCAGTTTGACTGTTAGGGGGGTGAGGCTCCTGCATTTGAATGCACTTCAATCCTGTAACCGCTTGGTGTAACAATATGTTGTCAATATGCACTGGGCCCTTTCCCTGCCCACCTGTTCTTGAGAGGCTACCGAGACTAATCTATGCCACTTTTCCCCAGGTCTCTCTCTCTGGCAATTTTGTACTCCTACTGCTAACCATGTATCCTTATCCACCCCCGAGGGTATGGCTTACCCCATATTGTTTGCTTTGTTGGCAATGTCTGTATTATGCTGTTATCTACCAATTAATCTGTTATGCCTGAAGTTTATTTATGCTGTTATCTATCTATCAATCTGTTATGCCTGAAGTTCTTGTATGTTCCCTTGACTCTGCCTGATGTTCTTGTATGTACCCTGTAATCCTCCCGGGTCGCACCTGAAAATAGACACTTGGCTGTCTAGTGTGCTTACCTGGTAAACAAAAGCAAATAAATAAATAAATAAATGCTGGCTTGTGCTCCTGTCCCCTTGCATTATACACGGCCATCCAAATGGTGGTCATGGTCCACCTGTCCTCCAGTGGTTACCCCGGTGCACGTTCTCCATCACTCAGCATTCTGGGTGGGGATACCCCACCATGTGGGTGCCTGTGCCACTAGATTACCATGGTAGGTGTCCAGTGGCCTGCTTCCCCAAGTGGTGGTTGCACCCTGCCCTGTTCCATCTTCCTGCACCCCGTGCTGTTCCTGTACATGGGTGCCTGCTGCTGTGTGTTCCAGTGCAGTGCCTCCATGCGGTGGACGTTGTTTGCTACCTGCGTGTCATGTGGCCTGCATTGTTCTGGCATGCTACATTTTGTGCTGCCAATATTGATGGTGACACTGTTTTTGCCACTTTGTTTTTGTCCACTTTGTTTTGTTCCATGATGTTACTGACCAGAACTGTCTCAGAGTCAGGCATTGCAAAATGATTAGATTAATTGGAGAACGTGGCACTACAAATGGGTAAGGACTCATACTCTAGCAAGGTGTCAGGCTCAAATAGTGCATCATGCTTAAGTTGAGTCTCTCCCTCAGGTATGAAGACAGACTCGGGCAGAGTGTCTGTCTCAGGCAGCATGTCAGGCTCAGGCAGAGTGTCATGCTCAGGCAGATAATCATGCTCAGGTAGGAAATAACACACAGGTAGAAAATCAGGGTCAGCTGGGGAATCATGCTCAAGCATAGCATAGTATCTTGTTTTGGCACATTTTCAGGCTCCAGTAGTGTGCCAGGTTCAGGCAACTGCTTGCACTTTAGTTCGCACTTTTTGGGCTGAGGATCTTGCGTAGGCTGGTGCTGTAATTCAGGCTCAGGCAGATGTTTGCACTTTCTTTGTGCTTTTTGCACCCACCCTTAACCTGTATTGCAGGCACCATATTATGAGACAATATAGGCTCTGAGGGGCCTGTCGATTGGGCAACAATTGAGGCTCAAACAATGTACTGGGAAGGAGTCAATTCCTGTGTTTTTATTTTTATGAGTGCCCTGAGTTGAAAGCTCAAAATGAGCTTCTTGTTCAGGCAGAATCTCAGGCTCTGGCAATTCCTTGGCTTTTTTTCTGCTTTTTGTGCATGACCTAAGTTGCAGATGCTGGCTCAAAAAGGCTCAGGCAGAGGCCTGGACAGTTGTTTATACTTGTGTTCTCTGTGACTTCCCACAGACTGCGTTGCTGATGCCATCTCAAGCGCAGGGACCTCTTGGTTTGGTAGGGTCACAAAATCAGGCAAGTGCTTTTGCTTATGCTTACACTTTGCGTGACACCCCCCCCAGCATGCATTATAACCTCCAGCTCTGTCAAAAGCTGACATGGGGCACATGTCTGGTGCAATATCTCAGGATCCAATACCTGCACAAGCTTAGGCAGATCCCTACACTTCTGCGTTTTATGTTGGGATGACTAATTGGCCTGCAAATCTTGCCGATGCTTCTGTTTCTGCTTTTTTATGGCTGTGTGGGCAGAGCTCTGAAGATTATGCCATCATCATCTGTATAGAAGAGCACTGTGGAAGCACGTGACTGGACCACTCTCCTGTGTGCTTCCACAGTGCTGTGGCACAGTTTCTAGTGCTTGTGTTAATGCGGCCCTTCCCCTCCGCCGGCCACATAAACACACCCACTTCTCAGAGCACTTAATCTTTGTTCAGCAACTCTGGAACTGACAACAGCCATACACAAGATGGCCGGTAAGTCATGACTGCATATGTGTAAGCAATGGGCATGTACAGTTCTGTCATCACCACCATCTTGTGTTTCTATGACAACACAGTGTACTATCTGGGCACTGAGACTTGCTTAGTTAAAGAGACTATTATTTTGTGCAATTGCCACAAATCTTTACTCCCAGAACTATTCCAGTGCTATGTTTCTACTTCTCTGTTGCTGACATACACCGACAACAATGTAAAGTAATGCTCCTGGGGCATAATAATATTAAAAACATTTACAGGATAAATAATATGCAATTACAAGAAGCTGATTTTGAAACCGACTTGGGAGTAATAGTTAACAATAAACTAACTTTTGAGCTGCATAATAAAACAGCTGTTAAATAAATGTCATAGAATTATTAATTGCATCCTGAAAAATATTAAGAGCAGAGACCTCAAGGTCATAATACCGCTTTTTTCAACCTTAGTATGTCGCCATCTTGAATACTGTGTCCCATTATGTGCACCAACAACAGTTAGAGGTAGAAAACTAGTGACAGCGTACAAAGAAGAATTATTGAACACATTAATACTGTTCAAAATCTGAGTTATGACCAAAGACTTGAACGTCTGGGACTGTATTCCTTACAATACAGACAAATAAGGGGAGATTTAGGCTTTACGTATAAAGCAATCAAAGATGAATATCTCCTGGAAACACTTGGACTGGTTAAATATACCGGCACTTTAAATACAAGATCTCATAATTTAAAATTAAAAGGGAATACTAATAAAACTAATAAGCATAACAACTGGTTCAGTCAGAGAATGACTTCTGCATGGAGCACATTGCCAATCAATGTTGTTCAGAGTGAAAGCATGGTTGTGTTTAAAAATAATCTTGACTATTATATGGGTCAGAAAAAGACATCTTTCATAAGTTAAGTGTTCCACCTGTATAGGTGGTGAGTTTCTTATGGACCATTGGTCCCTTTAACTTGTAATATACTATGAACCTATGAACATGATCTGTGTTATCGCCCCATCGACCTTTGTACCCTCACATTGGAGGCCAGCTGTCATTTGACGCCTGTGACAAACACTTTGTTTTGGGATCTAATAACTTCTGTTGCATCACATCTTCAGGTAAGGACACAATCAACCAACTTCTGACTAAATCCCCTTCTGACCAGTTGTAAGTGATGTGCCCCAGGAGTAAAAGTGATTGACTTTCCCTTTCAGTTACTGCTGTGCTTGAACATGCAGTCACAGGATGACACCAATTGTCTCTCCACAGTTGTCAGCACCCTAACTCCCATCAATGCATGGCACACTCTGGCACTAGTAAAAGCTATGCGCAGCCATATCAGCTCTGACCAGAGTTTGCCATTTTAGGTTTTTGCTGGCACTTACTACTGGGCACATGTGTGTTTCGTACATGTGGGGACTTAGACTTGGCCTTAAGGCTGTACCACACTGGACCATTCTCATCAGCATCACTTGATATTGTATCATCAGAAGCAGTATTGCTTGGGAAGTAGTCACTCCCAGACTCTAGATCAATAAAATTATCTAACTCTGACTCAGAGCTGCTGGTATCTTTTAAGATCTCCTCTGCTGTATATTTCAGTGACATGGTCAGCAAGCAGTGTATCTTAGTGGCAGAGATATTCTCTTGCCCCTCCATTTCCTAGACTGTAATGCACTTTAGAACACTGCAATAAAAAAGGCACTACTTGTTTTACAGTGCTTGGAACACACACGTGAGAACTAAGAGGCTTAGGTTTGAATCCCATTACAGACACTTACTCACAGGGTGGTAGGGTGTAACCGCTGTATACTAACTGGTAATTTTTTTCTGCTTTTTAATTTTATTTATTTTTTGTTAACCAGGTGAGAACCTAGAGCCCTAGGTTTGTATCCCACTCTGGACAGTTACAGTGTCAATGTATACTAACGGACAAATTCTTTTATGCTATTTTTTATTATTATTATTCTTTGATAATCAGGTAAGGCCCAGTGGGGATAAAGCCATTTTATAGGGGTGACCTGGGAGCACAGAGAAGGAGTACACAAGTAAGAGTAAAGTACTGCAAATAAAGGGTATGCCTTAATGGCAGAGCTATCCTCTCCCCTCTGTCTCTTGGATTGTAAAGAACTTTGGGATAATGTAATTAAAAGGCATTAAATGTTCTGCCCAGTGCCTGGTGCGCACAAGTAAGAACCAGATGCCTTGGTTTGAATCCCACTATTGACACTTACAATGTGGCTCTGTGTACTATTTTGACTAGGTTTTTTCACTTACTCTTCAGTAACCAGGTGAGAACCTAGAGCTCTAGGTCTGTATCCCACTACAGGCACTTAGGGCATCACTGTATAGTAACACATTATTCTATGCTATTTTTTTACTATTATTATTCTTTGGTAACCAGATAAGGCCCACTGGGCAAAAAGCCAGTTTACAGGGGTGACCCAGGAGCACTGGAAGGATTATACAAATAAAAGTAAAGTACAGCAAATGAAAAATATGCCTTAGTGGCAAAGATATTCTATCCCCTGCCTCTCTTGGACTGTAAAGTGCTTTGGGATAGTGCAATTAAAAGGCGTTAAATGTTCTGCCTTATGCTTGGTGCACAAAGGTGAGAACCTAGATGCCTAGGTTTGAATCCAACTATGTGCACTTACAATGTGGCTGGGTGTAATATCAGATTTTTTGTTTTGCTTTTTTTTAATTTTTTTTACTCTTTGATAACCAGGTGAGAACCTAGAGCCTTAGATTTGTATCCCACTATAGTCGCTTACAGTGTTGCTGTATATAAACTAACAAATTCTTCTATACTATTTTTTTTTTTATTATTATTCTTTGGTAACCAGGTGAGGCCCACTGGGAACAAGGCCCATTTATAGCCATATATTAAACCAAGTAGCATTTACAGCTATATGTATTATCTCGAGTACTGTCTGACTTGATCTATATTCTAACCCACCTGTACTATATACTAAGTACCTGTACTATATACTATGTATTGTATAATCTCATCTCATTTTATGTATGTGTTCTCCCGGGTCATGCCTGAAAATAGTCAACTTTGGCTAGCGCACCTAACCCAGTTAACAAAAACTAAATAAAATTTATGGGGGTGATCTGGAAGCACTGGGAAGGATTATAAATAGGAATAAATTAGAGGAAATAAACACTATATAAAACAAAACAAAATCTTTTAACACAACCTAAAACAAATATAAAAGTAGAGTTCTGAAACAACAGTGTTCTGCAAAAAAAATACAAATAAATAAAAAAATAATGTTTAAATGGCAAAATACATGGCACAAGCTGATCAAAAGAGAAAAAAGTAAAATTTGTAAACTCAATAATCCTGACTAAAACACCCAAACAGCTCACACAAGCACCATAAAACTGCAAGAGGACACTATACGTCCTTTATTTGATATGTTTAATTGATTTTTAATCACTCCAAACAGCAAATATAGCAAAGTTCTGCATCCTCTGTCTGCCCTGCTACACTGCTTCCCCTCAATGATTGCATTTCAGAGCAACAGAAACTGAAAGCAAGCATACCACACATTTGCATTGTTTTCTCCAAACAGATGATGTCTGCTGCATTTCCAACCCACGGGACTGTGAGACTAAGGGATCCTCTCAATATCCCATTGGTCAGACCTGGAAAGGAAGTGAGGATCTGCTGCCCTGGTGTCCTTTCCATTCAGACATACAGTGGTGTGAAAAAGTATTTGCCCCCTTCCTGATTTTCTCTATTATTGCATATTTGTCACACTGGATGTTTTCAGGTCTTTAGACAAAATGTAATATTAAGATAAAGGGAACCTGAGTGAACAAATAACACTTGTTTTTTTTTTTATTTCACTTATTTAATGAAAAAAAGTTAACCAACACCAATTGGCACTGTGTGAAAAAGTAATTGCCCCCTTACACTTAATAACTGGTTACGCCACATTTAGCTGCAATGACTGCAACCAAACACTTCCTATAATTCAATATCAGTCTTTCACATCACTGTGGAGGAATTTTAACCCACTCTTCCTCGTAGAACTGCTTTAATTCAGTAACATTTGGTAGGTTTTCGAGCATGAACTGCTTGTTTCAGGTTCTGCCACAGTATCTCTATTGGGTTTAAGTCTGGACTTTGACTAGGCCACTCCAAAACTTTAATTTTACTTCTTTTTAGCCATTCTGATGTGGACTTGCTTTTGTGTTTTGGATCATTGTCTTGCTGCATGACCCAACTATGCTTCAGCTTCAGCTGACGGAAGGATGACTGGACATTCTCCTTAAGAATTTTCTGGTACAGAGCAGAATTCATGGTTCCTTTAATTATGGCAAGTCATCCAGGTCCTTAGGCAGCAAGCATCCCCACACCATCACACTACCACCACCATGTTTGACTGTTGGTATGGTGTTCTTACTGTGGAATGCAGTGTTTGCTTTACACGAGACATTATGGGATCCATGTTGTCCAAAAAGTTCCACTTTGGACTCATCTGTCCATAGAACATTTTCCCAAAAGGCTTGTGGATCATCCAGGTGCTTCTTGGCAAATGAGAGACGAGCATTTATGTTCTTCTTGGTTAGCAGTGGTTTCTGCCTTGCTACTGTCACATGAAGCCCATTTTTGCCCAGTCTCTTTCTGATTGTGGAGTCATGAACACTGACCTTAGCTGAGGCAAGAGAAGCCTGCAGTTGTTTGGATGTTGTTTTAGGATCCTTTGAGACTTCTTGGATGATTTTACACTGTGCCCTTGGAGTAATTTTGGCAGGCCGCCCACTCCTGAGAAGGTTCACTACTGTTCCAAGTGTTCTCCATTTGGAGATTATGGCTCTCACTGTGGTTCGATGGAGTCCCAGAGCCTTAGAAATGCTTTGTAACACTTTCCAGACTGATAGAGGGCAACAAAATGTTTTTCTGATCTTTTCAGGAACTTCCTTTGATCATGGCATAATGTGCTTGTTGAATCTTTGTGCTGGCAGTGTGACTCTGATGGTAAGGGCCAAAATAAGTGAGGTTTATATTGAGCAGGGCTGGCTGTAATCAAGCCTGGCTGTGTTCAATCAGCTGACTCTAATTATCCCTTTAATTGGGTCGATTTAACTAGGGGCAATTACTTTTCACACAGTGCCAGTTGGTGTTGGTTAACTTTTTTCATTAAATAAATGAAATAAGTAAAAAAAAAAAAGTGTTATTTGTCCACTCAGGTTCCCTTTATCTAATATTATATTTTGTCTAAAGACCTGAAAACATCCAGTGTGACAAATATGCAATAATAGAGAAAATCAGGAAGGGGGCAAATACTTTTTCACGCCACTGTACAAAGCACATTTGAAGTACAGTGAATTCTTTGACTGCTCCAGTCTGTCATGGCTTTTAGTTTCAAGTGCTGTATACTGTATGGCACAGGGCACTAAAGGGGTTAAAGTGGAAGGTAAATGTGCCAGATTCCTCACATTCTGTAAGTCCAATATCAATATAATCCATAAATTAAACCAAGGCGGAAACCATTTCATGCACTCTTGAAATAAAAAGGTCATTGGGGGCAAGCAGTATGTTGTTAAGCACAGCTGTCCCCTTAGTCACTTTTATTCTCAATATTCCATGAATTGGCTGCTGCCTTAATTTTATTAGCAGATGTTTTAGATAATTACATCTCTGAACTGCTGATACATACTGCTTAAAAATCTTTTTATTGGCTTTCAGAATTTGAGGAACCCAGTGTACGTGCCTTCCCCTTAAAAAAATAACCAACTCCAGCTGCACTCTTGTTTAAATTTAAGAATATAAAAATGTGAAGTCTTTTTTGGTCTGAGCATGTTACTTCTGGTTATATAATAAACACAACTGCATCAGTGAATGCACTTTTTAGAGAGTTCATCACATTTGCCAATAGATGAGAAAGTATTCAAAATAAATTGTGGCACTCTGAGGAAATAGGACATCATCTCAGATTAAGATGTAACAATCTGACAATCTCCGCATTGAAAAATTGCCTTGTTCTACCTGTCTACCCATTACAAATAGGAGGCCATTACAAATCATTAGGAGTTAAGGGGAGCTTAAATTCCTCTCTGCATGGCCCACTAGGGCTGCTGGTATACCTGCCTCCCATCTGCAATTAACCCCTCTGCTAATGAGGTGAATCCAAATGGTAATTGGCACATGAAGAGACACTTGTCATAACCGTCACTGGTTAATGAGGGCATTACAGCATTCCTGGCACATCTGCTGTCTGCTTTCTATTGTTTTAGTCTAATTTAATTTAATTTTAATGCTGATAAATTGACTCTTTCATGCCGATGAAACTGAAGTGGCCAGTGAATTATTTAACTGTTCCAGTCTTTAATTTAATTTTCTTTGTAGAACTAGATGTCTGTTAAAAAAAAGATAAAACCAAAAACAATTCAATTTCTTCCTCTTTTTTTTTTTGGCCTTGAAATGTTTCAGTTTTAGGGACTTGAGGATTCAAATGCTATTTGTCTATTGCTGAATATGCTATGATCTGATTATATACTGCAGTGGCTGACTTTTAAACATATATCAGCTGGGAGCAGTAAATTCATATCTTATTGCCACAGGTAGCCCAACTGAGATACAACGTCTTTTTTAAAGAAGGATCCTATCTCTAACTAATTTTACAGCTTAGAGGACTAAAGCCTGGCAGGGAATTAGGTACTGTAATTTTTTGTAGGTCAGTTTACCTATAGCGGGGCAACATCCCTGTCATCGACATCTCCGACAGCGACAGACATAATGCTGAGTGTCGGCATTGTACTGTTGGGAATGTGTGAGTATTTCCTGCAGGAGACTGCACCCCCAAACCCCCCATGTGGGGGGCTCTGTCCCCCACACACCCCGGTTTCTATATATCCAACTCTGAGTTGGAGTTGTCTTGGGGTAAGGGCGAAACACCGGGCGCTGCAGTACCGATGCCACCAAAGACCATCACAGCAACCCGATGGTTTTACTCAAAATCTGTCACTGTGATGGTCTTCGCACTAGTGTTTTTACTTTATGGTTAGCATAACTTGTAGGTCACACAATGACTTAGGTTGTTTTTGAATCTAATCTTGTTGGTTCCCAAGTCTATGATCTTACCAATATCCTGTACCATAATGCTTACAAAATTAAATTTTTCATTTAAAACAACTTGGTTTATCATTTCTAGTTATTACATCAGGCAAATTCATTGTCTCATATAAAAAATGTATTATAATAATGTAATTGTGGAGGAGTATGCAGAAAGTCAAGAAATCAAAATGTACTGTTCTCGTGTCTATCACACTACACCTACTGTATTTTGTAAAAGAAAGGTAATAAAGTTTTATAGTTTGGTAAAATAACCACACCTGTAGGATTGGACAGAACAGGCATAGGTAATATGATTAAAGGCAAACTCCAGTGAAGCTCTGTTTATAATTATTCAGTTCCCTACCTTTGAGTAATGCAGAACTTTTTATTTCATAATTTTTGTATTGCAGTGCTCTTTGTTTTTTCAGTTGATTTATTTTAGTTGATTTATTTTTTCCTCAGCTTGGGGGAGGTTGTGCCTATGGTTCCTCCTCCCCATCCAGCCAACCACCCCTGCTGCTGCCTTGGTCATGGACAGAGCTCTGACCTCCCTGTCACTACCCCCTCTGGTCGCATCGCAGTGGGTACTTACCCCACCACCGTGGAGATCAGAAGGGTGAACCCAGGAGGGAGCTGACTTGTGCACGACCATGGTGGCACCAGTGAGCAGCCTTCATGCTGCCAAGAATTCTCTGTGTTAGTTCCTCCGTGGGAAGGGGTGTGCAATGACACCAATGGAAGGAGTGTGTACTTTTCCACATGTGCTCTTCCCAGTTTCTGCCCCCTCCTGCCCCTCTTTCTGCAGCATCAGTGGTGCTTTCCCCCCGGTCTCCACTAGGGGCCAGCCACGCACTGACTGCTGATGTCCCCCCTCCCGAGAGAAGGAGAGCAGTCCTCCAGATGCTCGATCCTTCTCCAACCCTGCCAACCCCTGGTGGCCCATGCTTGTTCCCAAACACGGGTCACCAGCGTATCACGAGGTAAGGCGTCCAGTGCCTCAGCCCTCAGTACCACTGGGCCAACTGCTCCTTGTTTTTTTGATTGGAAAGCGTAGTCAAGCACCCACATGCACCACTCCATGCTGTGTGGCTTCTGAGTTTCTGATCACTCAGGGCATGCAAATTGGGTGGTCCGAGGCTAAAAGCTCATGCACGGCTCTGTATAGGATTGCGCAGTTTTCACTGTGATGGTGTCAAAGTTCAAGGCACATTTGCAGCATAAATGCACTCACTAGCTGCTGTAAATGTGAATTGAACTCACTGTGGAAGGTACCTTTCCAGTATAATTTGCACAGTCACTGTTACCCTCCCACAGAAACTGATTTTACTGCAACTGGTGGTTGACAGGGTGTGTTCCCTTGTGGAGGTAGTTTGACATGGTCAGTGACAATGTCATATTGTGGCAAGTCTGATATTGTTGTTTACAGTGTCATAGATCCAGAGCTATGGAGTGAGACATGGAGAATGATGGGGTAAAGTAGTTAGTGAGGGGAGTCTGAATGGAGCTGATAGGGTTTGAGTTCAACGGTCTGAGTTCTGTTATGTGGGTGAGTCTGAAATGGAGGGTGACAGGGTCTGAGTTCTATTGTTGATTAGGGGGGAGTCTTACATGGAGTGTGGTATGTTTGGATTTCTGTTGTGCTGTCTGACAGGGACGGTGATCAGATCTACATTCCTTACTGTGTACAGCATGGAGTAAGTGTACCTGCCAAGGCAGTATAAACTGTATTTGTAAAATGTCCTATCCTCAGGGCTGAGGGGATTCTGTAGTGTGTACAGCCTGTAGAAGGTGTAGTTGGCCTCTATGGGGGTGTGTTGATAGATCTGACATTGAGATTGATGGTTATTTGAGTTCCAGTGTGTGTGTGTTTAAACAGGAGAACCTAATGCCAGTTCTGCTGCCAGTTGAGTGAAGGGTGGTAGAGGTAGTCTGACATGGATGGTGACTGGGGTTTTATTTCGTATTGTGTAGTTGCTGGAGAAAATGCACATAGCCTACGGTTTGAACTACAGGTGTCAGGTGAAGGGGGGAATCACATGCAGGGTGACTGGGTAAGAGTTCCACACTACAAAATAGACCTCACATCAGCCTTTAACTACAGCAGTCTGGTGAGGGTGTGGGGCTGTCATGGATGGAAACTATACCCAGTTTTGTGCTTTCACCATAGGTCTCAGTTAACGGTGGTGTGTAGTGACATGGAAGTGACAAGATCTGAATTATGTAGTATGTAAGGTGTTGAGAAAGTGTCCTTGGCACCAGCTTTGAAGTTCAGATGACAGGTGATTTTGGGGGGGGGGGATGTGACCTGCAGGGTTACAGGCTGTGTTCTGTCTAAAATCAATTGTACCTATCCTTGTGTTTGGACTACAGCTGTCAAATGGGGGATGGGGGACTGACATAAATGTTGTTACTTAAGCTGCAAAGTGCCTATTGCCTGTTGAAAATGTGCCTTGCAACAGTCAGACAATAGGGAGAGTAGGAATGGGGCAGTCTTACCTATCTAGTGATGTTGTTCCAGTTCAGTAACATGTACATCCTGTCAAAATTGTTCCCAGCCTCAGCCGGTAACTGCACGTCAGATACCCACACCTGAATGCTGTAGTGACATAAATCAATTCAGTGATTATAGTGCAGGCCATTGAAATACTCAGCATTTCAGTGCACACATGTGGGGCAAGTATTACAGTTCCATTATCACCCTACATATGAAAAGATTTTTAGGAATCATGCAGTCCGATGGCTTGTTCCTGTAAAGTAAAGTAAATAGCAGTCTATCAATTCCAAAAGTTTGTGTGTGTATCAGTGTGGTACAGGAGTGAGCTGACAGCATATAATATGCATTATTATTACATGAAGTATGAGAATGGCATTCTGGTATGCTGACACAAATTGCTGGGGGCCTGCTGAGGTACCTTTCATGACTCCTGTGCCATATATCATTATTGTGCAAAATCCTTGGTCTAAGGACAGTACTGTGTATGGTGAACAGTACTTTGGACATTACAGCTCAGGGTATGGTTAGAAGGCTGTGTAAGGAGAAGTCTGTGGACTCATGAGGGCACAGCAGTGGTGGGACTGTGTTCTGTATTTACTTTTTGATTTAGGGTATTCAACACACCCACCCCTCAAACCTGTTAAACTCACTTTGTTTGGCAACATCCACAATTTACTGTGTAGGTAGCCGATGCACATCTCCAAAAGCCAGCCACCCCAACTCTGAGTGTCTAAGGTGTCCATGTCAGTTATGTGATCATACATACAAACGAAGCAATTGTGGGCAGATAAGGTCCGCCAGGCCCATGAAGTGTGCCCTGAAGCACAGCACTACTTTGTTTCCTCTGACTGTACCCAGCAAATTGCTGGGCCACTACCTCTGTCATAACACCAATTTACCATTATGCCTGTCCCATTTATGTTTCAAACCTTCCACTGTGTTTGCCCCTCTCTCCTCCTGTGCCACTTTATTCCATGCGTCCACCACCTTGCTTATGAAGAAAACCTTTCTTTTCCTATCCAGCAGGTATAAGTAGATACCTGTTGAACAGACTTTCACTTCCTGCTTGGGGATCGGCCGAATGGGATACACCCCATTGGAGATCATGTTTCTACAGCAACTATAACATTGGGCTATTTTATAGGCATAAGCAATGTTTGACCCCAGAGGCTCTTAACCTGGCCATTCAAAGCTCTCTTGTCTCGCTTATTGATTATGGCTTACCAATCTATGGATCAGCTACTGAAACAACTCTTAGCCGCATCATAATTTCACTCAACAAAGCATGCCGGTTCCTTACCAGCTCAGCCCATCTGTCCCATACCTGCGACATGTACGCTCAGGCTAACTGGCTCCAATTAAAATAGACTCATGTACCAAACGTTTACTGTCTAAAAAAGTAAGCTTAGGCAAAATGCCCCCAGGAGTGCAAAAGCTTATTACCCCCACTATCAACCATTGTTGCAACAGAAGCTCTACTAGCCAGATTTTTAATATACCCTGCTGTCGCACTTCTCTTGGGACAAAGGTCCTTTGCCTACTGTGCCCCACTATGGATGAACTCGCTGCACCATGACATCACTTCAGCATTCCCCTTGGGCTCCTTCAAGGTTAAACTTAAGCAACAGCTAGTTGCTGATGCCAGATGTGACTGCTTCCAATAACCTTCCTTCTTGTGACCAGCACTTATTCTAACCTTATGCTATCCTGACCTTATGCATAACTGTACTCAACATGTAAATAACTGTTCTAAGCTGCTAATCATTCTCCTTCACATTTCCTCTTGATCCCTTCCACTCTTTCCCCTCACCCATCTATGGCTTCCCCATCCCCCCTCCCCCCATTATATCTCCTGAGCTCTCCTGCTCACTTTAAAAAGCTTTGTCCCATACCTTCTCACCTCTGACGAGGCCCCTGGGCTGATGCCATCCCTTACCTTGTTGATTATTAGATATCAGGCTGAGTCTGTTCTCATTTTCCTATAAAGGGTCTTTTCATATGACCCAACCCCCTCTAATATGACCCTTTGAATTCCAGATTTTAATCAGATATAGAAACATAGAATTTGATGGCAGATAAGGACCGCTTGGCCCACCTAGTCTGCCCATTTTCCTACCTAATAGATAAGCTGCAGATCCTAGTTAACCAACAGCTTACTTCCTCCTACCCCCCACTAGGACTGCCTTATGTCTGTCCCATGCATTCTTGAATTCCCCCACTGTTCTTGACTCCACAACCTCCTCAGGGAGGCTGTTCCATGCATCCACAACCCTCTCCATGAAAAATACTTCCTCACATTACCTCTGAGCCGTCCCCTCTATCTTCAAATTGTGCCCCTTGTTCTTGCACATCTCTTTTCTGAAAGATGCTACCCTCTTGGACTTTGTTGATTCCCTTGAGGTACTTGAAAGTTTCTATCATGTCCCTCTCCCTTCTTTCCTCAAGGGTATACATATTAAGCTCCTTTAGTCTTTCTTCATATGTCTTCTGTGCAGACCCTGCACCATTTTGCTTGCCCTCCTCTGGACAGCCTCCACTCTGTCTATGTCTTATGGAGATGGGGTCTCTAGAACTGCACACAGTACTCCAGATGGGGTCTCACCAACTGTCTGTACAGAGGGATAACAACTTCCTGTTTTCTACTACTGATGCCTCTTCCTATGCATCCCAGTATCCCCCCAGCCTTCCTTACTGCCTTCTCACATTGCTTGCCCACCTTTAGGTCATCTGATATAATTACCCCCAGGTCCCTTTCCATTTTTACTGTTGTCAGTATCTCACCCCCATTGTGTACTCTTCCCCTGGGTTTTTGTTTCCCATGTGCATTATCTTGCACTTCTTTGCATTGAATCTGAGCTGCCATACATTTGACCATTCCTCCAACCTTGCCAAGTCCCTTCTCATCCTTTCCACTCCATCTTGTGTATCAACCCTGTTGCAGATCTTTGTGTCGTCTGCAAAGAGACATACTTTTCCTTCCAGTTCCTCTGCAATGTCACTTATAAAGACATTAAAAAGTACCAGTCCCAGTACTGAACCCTGCGGTACCCTGCTAGTAACCCTCCTTTCTTCACTGTGCACTCCATTTACTACTACCCTTTGCATCCTGTTGTCTAGCCAATTTTTTATCCAGGCTACCACCTTGGGGCCCACTCCAAGGCTGGCTAACTAGTGTATTAATCATTGTACATTGTACAATGCCACATGTATTGGAACTTCTCTAGTTATATACTCTTGTAATGTCTTGCATAATTCTTTGTTTTGTTTGTTCTCTGTCTCATACTTTCCCAATATGTATTGTTCATCTGATGTGGAACCTATGAAATGAACTTGTTCTCTAAGGTGTCATCCGAAATTTCAATAAATTAAAAAAAATATATATATATATATATGTATACTGTAAGCAGGGACAGGAAAGGACCTACAAGAGAAAGGGTAACGAAGTTTGGATAGAGAAAAGGAAAAAGAAACCGAATAAAGAAATAAATAAAGTTGTGCAACAGCAGTAACTGTGCACTAAAAGAAAAAGGAACACCCTATGGTAGGAAGATGCAGGGAGTGGTGTGTGTGTGTGTCTGTGTGCCAGACTATGTGTTCATGTGTGTGTTGGTTTGTGTCTCTCTGTATGAGTGTGTGTGTGTGTGTGTGTGGGGGTTTTTGTGTATGACTGGATTGGATGTTTGTGTCATCCTTTTTGTCCCTGCAACAGCACCAGGCTTTGTACATCTAGCAATATGCTAGTACTGGGGTCAGATCCCGGCTGGTTAACGACATTTAGGCTTGATGCATGCTACTGTGTGTGTGTGTGTTTCTGTACGAGTGTGTGTGCGTTTCTATGTATGAATGAATGTACATTATGTGTCATCCTTTTTGTCACCGCAACAACACCAGGTTTGGTACATCTTGCAATACGCTGGTATCGGATTCAAATCCCAGCTGGTTACCAACATTTAGGCTCGATGCATACTGCTGTGTGTGTGTGTGTGTGTGTGTGTGCGTGTGCGTGCGTGCATGTGTGTGAGTGTGTGTGTGTGTGCGTACGTGCATGTGTGTGAGTGTGTGTGTGTGTGCGTGCCAGACTATGTGTTCATGTGTGTGTCAGACTATGTGTTCATGTGTGTGTTGCTGCAGGGAGTGGTACAGTACACTGGCTGTGGGGCAGCAGTCTTCAGAACAACTTTGTGAGTACTTCAGGCACAGCGGGCAGTGGTGCTGGAGACTGTTGCCCCCCACACTGAGGCCACCATGTCCCCAGTGAATGCCACAGCATATGTCCTGGCTAATGGCAGGATGTACTACAGTGATCTCGGGATGCTTCAGTGGAGGTTGGCAGAGACACATATCCCATCCGATCAAGGTGAAGAACCCCTTCACTGTTTTCAAGGGGTGGGAGAGTCCAGCAAAGCAACATGAGGCTGACACAATGGCAGATGTGAGGGTCCTCCAGCAGGAAGACCCAGTGGGGGAAGGAAGAGAACCCCACTGTCTTCAACAAAAACACCTTTTCCTGACCAGCCCAGTGGCGCTGACGGTTGAGGCACTAGACGCCACACCTTGCTCCTCACCGGCAACCCGGGTTCGGGAATGAGCCCGGGTCATCGGTGGTCAGCAGGGGAGGACTAGGATTGAGAATCTGATGACAGCTCTCCTAGTCCTGGGGAAAGGGGTGGATGCACACCACACTCTGGTGGTCCCTGGGGACACCCGGAGGTACTTCAGATGTGCGGGTGCCAAGTGGAGGGGTGAGTACGGTGGACATCTGCAAGTTTGTGCATGGATGTCATTGCACATCCTTGTTCAAATTGGGGAAAGGAAAAAGGAAAAAATGGCAGCATAGTCCACGGCAGCTTGATGGCTGAAGCTTCACTGGCCGACAATGCCCAGAATAAGGCATGTGCTGGTATTGGATCCTGGCAGGGCAAGGGGGCATGAGGGGAGTCCCTTTCAATGGTACAGCTACATATGTCAGTTAGGCATGTCAGCTTCAAGGTCGGTGGTGAAGGAGGAGCAGTGGCTGGAAATAGGCAGGACTGTGGCTATAGGTGAGAAAAAAAACACCTCTTCCTGCAGTGCATTCAATGTGTTCACCACCCTCTATGTGAAGAAGTTCTTTATTACTTACATCTTCAAACTCCCACCCTACATGTTAACAAATGTGCCTCTGGGTGTAATGGTTTCTAATGGGCTGTAAGAGAATCTCGCTATCTGCCTTATTCACACCTTTTCTCTTTCTCTCTCTTCTGTCCTGCAGTGAGTACATCTTCAGTGCCCTCAACCTCTCCTCATCTGCCTTGCATTGCTGAACCGCATCATGTTTATAGCCATCCTATGCACCTTCTGTAGCAGGTTAATGTCATTTTTTTAGTTTTTGTCAGCAGTGTGGAACTGCATTCTATACAGGAGGACTTGGCAGTGACTAGTGCAGGGTAGTATAACCTCCTGTCCCCTGCTACGGATCCCCCTAGCAATGCACCCCAGCATCTTGTTTGCCCTATATGCAGTGCTTTCTTGCACTGCATGGAGAGCTTCACCTCAGTGGTGCTCATCACTACCAGGTCCTTTTCCTCCACTGAAGCACATACCCACACGACGCCCTGGTAGTGCTCTGTCCTGTGATTCTTGTGTCCAATATGCATAGTTGTGTATGTCCTAGAATTAAGGCAAATATGCTACATCCTATATCACCTTCCCTTCATTTAACTATCATCCTGCAGGCCCTGTATCCCTTCTTCACTGTATACTGTACTGCAGAGTTCAGTGTCATGCATGAATAGTCACATTTTGACCTCTATGCCACCCTCAATGTCATTGATGAAGACGGATAACAACTGACCCAGCACCGAGCAGTGTCCCCCCAATGGTAACTGCTCTGGTGCCCGATAATTAGCCATCCACAACCACCTCCTTTCTCCTGTAAGTCATCCATTTTTCCACACATCTGGACATCTAGCCCTCAACCCTGAAATTCCGCAAGTTTCAGATCAACTTTTTTGTGTTATAGAGACAAAGGCCTTGCTGAAATTAACATGCATGATGTGTACCACTTGGTGACTGTCTATTGTTTTGGTGACAAAGCAAAAAAAAGTTAATCTTATTTGTTTGACACAATGTACACCACATGAACACATGCTGCCTTGTGTCCTGCAGATCATGCTCCTGTACGTATTCATTCAATCTTGACTTTAGTAAAGTTTCAATCAGCATGGCCACAAATGTGGTCAGATTGAGCAGTCTGAAATTAATTTTGCCATCCTTGGGACTGCTTTTCTAACCGGTTAACACATGTGCTTTTCGGCACTCCTGCGGTGCCCCCATAGACTCCAGTGAATTACTAAATAGGTATGCTAATGCCCATGCCAGGTCCTCGGCTACAACACTGCCTACCCTTGTCTGTACTTTGTCCAGCCCTGGTGGTTGTCCAATTTTAATGCTGGCCCTCAACCCTCAGTCTGTCCACCTCTATCACTACATCTGTGTTCCCTTCCCCTACTACATCTGTGTCTACTCTCCCCACACCCACCTCCCACTTCTCTTCTCCCTTCTGAAGGCACTTGTCCATCCTTCTCTCTGGTGAAGGTGGAGCACAGTTGTTTATGTGGTGCCTGTGGTTTTCACACATTATACTCCTACTTGTCCTCCACTTTCTCAATCATAATGATCCTAACCACCATTGGTACTCAGCCATATCACATCTGATATGTGACAGGTAGCTCCTTAGCATGTAGCCCATTTTCCTGATTTCCAACTTAATAAAATCCACAATGTTGGTCTCAGTTTCGATGCTTTCCCTGCCCTTATCCAGCTAGAAACACACTGTGGAATTGCTGTTATCACCCAGTGTCTCCATGCGCATTCTGTCCTGTGCATGGTGACCATTTGTGAGCACCAGGTCATGCAGACATCAAAATGGGTGACAGAGCATTCATGGTGGTATTGGAATGAAGTAGTTGGAACACAGATTCTGCTGTGACTCACTGATTCCTTTTCCACTAACCCTTCCATCAGTGTGTGACTTCATAGTTACGGCCAACTGTAATCTTGAGTACTCACAGGATGTTCTTCCAACAGAGATTTCACAATCAGTGATGACTATGGTAGTAGTATGTTTTCTATTGTGATATTCGGTGTGATGATGCATGCGTGGTGTACTGTGTGGTGACTTTTGTCTACAGTAGTACAATCAAACCACACGGTAATTTGGACAGCATCCTGAAGCCACGAGTATTTACCCAGTGCATGGTCAAATGCATGGATACAGAAGTTTGACCACTGAAACCATTACTACTAAATGTTTTCACCTCCTGCTTCAGTTGGATAGTACACGGTTAATCCAGTGGGCAAAACTGCTCAGGATCTGCAGTACAATGCAGGCAACAGTTAGTGCTACACACTGATGATATGTCTGGTTATACAGACCTATAGTGAATTTATAATCATGTAACAAGTATGTACTCCCGATAATAGTTGTCTATAATGTGTCCTTTGTTGTTAATTTCACATTATTCAAGTGTTTGTGAAATGGTCACTTCATCAAATCACAGCTCAACAGATAGCAGCAGCTCCATCGATAATAAGACTGACCAGTTTGTTATGGATGTGCTGCAGAGTGCCAGGAATATGGGCGGTGAAATTAGGCTATACATGTTTGAGCCCAGATGTGCCCATAATTTGTCATCATGTAGTGATGCTTCCCACTTCAGCAGTTCTGATGATGGCAGTGATGACGTGTTGAGCATTCGTCTGAATAGTCTCGATTGGTGTTCCTGTGGGAAATGTTCTATAATGCCCACTGTTCGCAAGTGTCTGTGCTATTTCGAGATCTGGAATTATTTGGGTGACACGCTGAAAGGCCTCACCAGCATCATTGAGAATCAACACTTCAACACCAGCTGTTTAGATGACTTTGTTGTCCAGTTTTCTCTGACCAACATCTGTGCTTGTTACAGGCACCCTTATCAGTCAGAACCTCCCCCAAACAGGTATATGCCTACTGTCATGAATGATATATACCGGTTTAACTAAGTAATTTACATGGGGTGGAAATATCATCATCATAGCACTCAGTTGTTATTACTTTCTTCTGTAAGGCAAGTGGCATTGCTTTCTCCTTATGTTGCTACACAATTGTTTCTTTTGGTGGCAGCTTGACTTTCTTCTGCCACCGTACTTGTTGACTGATGCCACAGCAAGGCAGTACTCATGCCATCAGTCTGCCAGCTATCCACTGTAGTAGTCTTTTGTTAAGTGAAATCGTCTTAAGTAATCAACATGTTATTCATGTGTATGAGACAGGTCAACATTCCTGTGCCCAGCTTCACTTATATGTGATACTGTTCTGCTTTCTATTGTTTCTTATCACTTTTCTCCATAGTCCACGTCCCTTTTCTATCTATTGTCAATCGGTGGTCCCTAACTACCCACATGCTAAGTGAAAAGTGGTCAAAAATAGTTATTCCTCCAGTGTGCTTCTTTCCATATCTTCCTACTTACATAACCCATCATGCACACTGAATCTTACAAATGCACCCTTGTCCTTCCATGTTGTGCATGTGTAAGCAAAGTATGTCTTCTATATTTTCATCGATGTGATTGTGCGAATCTGTCAACAGTCTGCAGCTTCAGACAGTAACAGGCTTCATCTCGTCATTCACCACTTCCTGTCTTACTCCCTTTCAGTTTCCTTATGTTTGCTCTTACTTTGCATGCAGGCTCTTGTTTGAAAGATAGCTTTTTCCCACCTTCTCTTCTCTTTCTTTAGCACTGAGATGCAGTGTATTCTCACCTCAAGTATCTCTCTTTGGATGCGTTCTTAGTGACCCCTAACTCCCATTTTAAAAGAATGTTATTGTCATTTACCTTTCAGGGGAATGTGCCTTGCAGCATATATTAATTACACCCACTGGGTGCATCACATCTTGGGATGCAAGGTGAGAAGAATCATCCCATCGTGTGCTGTCACTGCCGTAAGGAATAAATGGCCAGAGGTGAACAGAATCTACAAGGGTTTCCATGAGGTGGATGAGGGCGATAGTGAAGCATGCACCCAATCTTTCCTGTCAGATTTCCATGGACAGTAGTTGGTTTTTGTTTTATGTAACAGTTTCTTGGGGTTTCAGTGACAGTTGTACTTGTAAACCTTTAAATAAGTCATGCAGGTCAGCATGGCTGAGTAGTAACACCTAAGATTTTGTGAATAATTTGAAAATGTTCAGTATTTGTGATGTTCAGTGTTGCTTTACATGTTTTCAATACTGTTACCATTGAATTTAGGACTGTGGTACAGGGTACAACAATTGCATGAAAACCTACTTATTGGAATAAACAATGTTTTTCACTGATTTCAATAAATTTGTCATGGATTTCCTTGACTTGCGCTGCACAAACATACTTGCTTCTGTATGGCATGATGTAATATTGTGTTAAATTGTTATAATGTCCCCAACATCCACGTTTCTTGACTGAGTTTTCAAGTCACTGATGCCATAACTGTACAGTATTACATGACAGCTCATTCAACGCCATCATTGGCAGAGGTGGGGGAGGGGTGATGAATCGACACAGCATAACCTTCAACACACTGTTCAATGCATTGTGCGGTCAGTCATGAAACGGCCTCATTGGGGACATTGAAGAACAAATAATGCCATGATAAATAGTCACTATCTGATACCCCAAAGTTCGGGTTCCCCAGCAGTTCCCCAGAGGTCCACAGTCCCCCCAGTACAGGTGTCACAGTGGTTAGGTGGCAGGGTATGGGCTTTAAGTACTTAGAAGCCCCTAAAAGCAAACTACATCCTTGCAGTTTAAAACATTTCCTTTCCTTTTGGTGCAGCCTGCCCAGCACTGGTACGAGCATGTGCCATCCTTATCCAGCTTGCTCTGGGCAGCTGCTTGCCTCCCTGATCACTAGGGACTCAGTGTCTCAAATGCTAGGGAGGGCTCAGTGTGGCCAGTAATAGCTCGTTTTAAAAAAAAAGTCAATTGTTGTGGTTTGGTGTCAGCCAGCGGCAGCAGTGGTCAGGAGAGTGCTCTCAGGCACCCCGATGAACAGAAGGCCAGAAGAAGAACAGTTTCGGCAAGAAAGGGAGAGAGAGAAGATGCAGGAAGGTAACAGTAAAAGGTAATGTACCTGCAGTCCTCCTCTTGTCCCTGTGAGTCAGTCCGGCGGTCCTGTAGAGCTGCAGTGGTCCTCCAGTGTTCTGGTGGGGTCCCCTGGCTCCAGAAGTCGATTGTGGTGCAAAGTCTGTGCCCTGTTTATTTTATAAAAAAATAAATAAAAGTTTTGGTCCCTCGTCGGTGGTGTCCACAAGCAGACCACATCTCTGAGCGAGCATAGGTGCAGATGGAGCATTGGGCATCACAGGGTCCCCAATTACCCAAGTCCTGCCTGCCAAAAAGTCCCTCCCACTGCAGCAGTACCTCTCTCCTCTCAGCAGCAGCTCCTTCACCCCAGGTTGGGGTGGTGAGTCGTCGGCACCACTACAGTCAAAGTGCTGGCTGCAAGAAACATTAAAGAAAATAAACATTTTTTTTTTTTACTTGTTAGTGCTCTGATTGGTATGGGAGGGGTGGAACTGCCCAGAGCCAGTGGGCTGTAAGTATAAATATTCATGCCAAAAGCAACACCCAGAAGAGGGACCAGGCCTAAAGGCCTATAGGGAGATTTTATAAATATTTTGAGGGGACAGGGTAAAGGCGGAGCAAGAGGGAGGTTATTGACAGACAGGCCCTACATAGACCTGAAAGCATACTAAAAGGGGCAACGTCATAGTATGCCCAGTGCTTAAAGGGGCCCAGCCACAATAGACCCAGTGTATTCAAAAGGGCCCAGCCACAATAAGCCCAAGAGCATATTTAAAGGGACCCAGCCACAGTGGCCCAGCAGCTTAAAGAGCGTCCAGCAAGCCAGCAGGCCCAGTGATTTCAGGGGCAACCAGGCCCAAGTTTCTAATGGGGTTTAGCCAAGAGGGCTTTAACATTTAAAAGGGACCCAACTACACAAGGCTTATCACTTGTCAAGGGGTTAGATAGCCATAAAAGCCCACGTTTGTTAAGGGGTTTAGCTAGTCTGTCCCAGTAGGCCAGTGGTTTAATTGAGCCTAGCACAGCTGTAAGGGGCCCACCTAAATAAAGTACCCCACAGTCTAAGGCGCCCAGCTAGCGTTCAGCTGCTAGTGTACCCACAGTAGCAGGAGAGCCCATTTTAGTTAGAGGGACCCATTGCAGTTAGGCCCACAGCTAGCAAGGGCTTCACCTAGAAGATGACCAAACAGAAGCAACTAAGTGCCTGTTATTTACTGTGACCTAGACATCCAGAGACTGTGATACTGGGCATGATTATTAGAACTGTGACTTTTAATTACATTAAGCCAGCATCTTGTGCCATTGTGAGTTTAAATCAGTCTTTAACAGTCCTTCACAGACAATTCACCAGTGTTCGAATCAGTCTTCAGCAATCCTTCAGAGACATTTCACCAGTGCATTTCAGAATCAGTCTCCAGCAGCCCTGGGAGAGGAATTTCACAAGCGTATCCCAGAGTCAGCCTGCAACAGTACTCCTGAAGAAAAGAACCGAGTTGTATTTGCACTTTGCAACGTCATGTTTGTTGTTTTCTTCCAACAGTTTCCAGTGTATGGCTTGGCCCAGTGCAGAATCTGCCATCTGTTTTCTTATTTTGTCATCCACATCCGAGTGCTGTCCAGATCTTCTGTTCCAGTTCTCTGAGTGTCACCCTAGTTACCTTTTTACTTGCGTCCTTGGCTCATCCAACCTTGAAGCCCTGAACTTTGTCGCACTTCAATGGCCTGTTTGTTGTTTTACGTGTGCCCTTGGCTCATCTAGCCTTGGAGTCCAGAACACTGTTGCTCTTCAAAGTCCAGAGACTTCTTAAACTGGACTCCTGACTTCCGTAGGGTTTGCATCATCTTTTTTTTTATATTCTTTATTTTTCATATATATAGTCATTTCCTTACAGCAGTGAGTGTACAGTATTACAATTACAGTGAACACATCTGGTAATGATTTTATACAAGAAGACTACATTTTCTTCTCAAATGTATTTATCTGTAATATCTACCTTTTCTCTTTAGGAAAAAGGATTGTTTAGGAACTTTTCCATATATAATACTCAAATTTATAATATCATGGGACAAATGTTTCATCTGCTTGTGACATATAGAATACCCACAGTCTCCATGACAATTCAAATGACTGTGCTCTTCCTTTTTGTATGGCTATCATACGTTCGATATAATACATTTCATTCATAACTGAATGCCAGTGAAATAAAGTTGGGGCAGAAATAGTATGCCACAGCCTGATAATCACTTTTTTTGCCGCAACTAGATAAAGATACAATTTACTTCAGTGGGGTGGCACCGTGTCATCATCCCGTACATATAATAAAGCCAATTGCGGTGTTAACTTGAGCTCAGAGTCAACTATTTGTCTTAAGCAATTCCCAATGTTTTGCCAAGACTGAGATAGCACTAGGCATTCCCAAAATATGTGTGCTGTATTGGCCCGTGGCTCACCACACTGCCTCCAACAAGCACCATATTGTGCTGGCAAGTATTTAAGCAGTTTATCTGGGGAATTAAAATAACAAACTCGACATTTCCATATATTCCTTCCAGTACAAAGCCTGTGAGACTTTCATTGATGGAAGAATAGGTTCTAGCCATTTCTCATAAGAAATATCTGTACCCAGTTCTGAATTCCACGTTTTAAGAATATTTATTGTGGATTCTGACCAATACTCCATAAGGGCCTTATAAGTTTGTCCAATTAGATGTGGTAAGTCTGAGCCCATATAAGCCTCTCATATAAGAGAGACTAATTATGGGTAAGGGCTTAGTAGAGTGTTCCAGGGAGGGTGGTTTCTAATTAAATATGTTCGGACCTGCAGATACCTGAAATGGCCTCAGTGTGGCAATTGAAGTCTTGATTGTAGTGTGTCAAAAGGGACCACTACCTGCATATCTAAAAACTGAAATATAAATGATAATCCCATGCTATGCCATCTATCATAAGTTAAATCCATTTGTGCTGGAGTGAATTCCTGGTCTCTGATCAAGGGTCAGAAATAATAAAATGGATAAACTAATGTGGATTAAGCACATAGTGTAAACCAACTTCTTAAGGTTTGACTAGTCCCAAATGAGGAGACATTTAATCTTGGGCGGGGGGGGGGATACTAAAGGGGTAAATATTTTTGGTATGGCATCAAATAAATCATTTATAACAAATTCAGTATATTTCCATGGAGAATCATAGTTTTTGTTGAGCCATGTCATTACTGTCTTACTTGTGACTGCTCTTGCATCATTTTCTTCACCTGGCAGTCCAGAAGTGGGCTGTGGAATGGTGATCTGCATCATATTCTTCACCTGGTAGTCCAGAAGTGGGCTATGGCTGAGTGGTTTGCATTGTCTCATTCACCAGGCAGTCCAGAAGTGGACTGTGGCCAGATCTTAAGTGTTTCAGTTCCGGTGGCTCTCAATGGGTTCTTAGTCGAAGAATTCTTGGTACCTGTTCATGCATTTCAGCGACCATAGAGAGGTGGGGTGTGGCCAAGAAACTCATGGTCTGTTCAAAAATCCTCTCTTCATTCCCCTAGTTTCCAAAAGGTTCTCAGAGTTGCACTGGACAGCCAGAGAAGTTGATTCTTGTCACGCAATTACTTTGATTGCATTTTCTTCTCGACGACAGAGAAAATAGGATCGTGCATGAACTGACATCTGCCATACAAACAGACTCTTACTATAGTATGTAGTGTGATTTATAGTGTGGCGTACTCCAGGTAATAGCTAGAGGTGCACCTCGGGGTTGATTTAGAAGGTTCTGAATAAGGATGAGAAATAGGACACTCTTACGGCATAGCTGTTACAGCCAGTTAATAATCTTACTAGTTTTGCTATAGAGTCACCCTCTTACAGGGATAGAAATAGGATGCTCTTATAGCGTAGCTGTTACAGACAATTCCTTCTTTTGAGTATAAGGCCTTATGGCACTAGCAAAATATTCTAGACAGAACTGAATGTTGATGCCCCCCCCCTCCTGTTCCTTACCCTGTGGTCCGTTGCTCAATAAACTGGTTCCTTTCTTGAATCGTGCCTCCTGCCTCTCCATTTTGGTGAAAGTAACAACATGTAGCCAAACAGGAAAAGAACTGCCTTACCACCTAGTGGATGTACTTTGAAAATCTGATTTCTAATATTCATAATCAATAATTTTATTTATTTATTTAGTTTTTGTTGACCGGGTAAGTGCACTAGACAGATCCTGCCTATTTTCAGACACAACCCAGGGAAGGGTGATACAGATGAATGCCAACTGACCTTGAACCACATTAAGCTGTTGGTGGCATTTTTAGTGAATGAGAGAAATTTGGCCAGGACACCGGGAAATTCCCCTACTCTTTTTGATAAGTGCCATGGGATCTTTAACATCTGCCTGAACTACCACCAATCCAGGCAGATGGGACCTCGGTTTAACGTCTCATCCAAAAGACGGCACCTCAGAAGTGCAGCACCCCTCTCATGCTGCACTACAGTGTCAGTACTGGGATATTAACCCAAGTGCCAGATGTGGGAACTGAACCCACAGCCCTCTGATCTCCCAGCCTCCGAGGTGAGTGTGCTACCTGCTGAGCCACTGACACTGATACTTACCTCCACTCTCTCTCTACTACCACTAAGAGGAGTAGTAATAAAAAAAAACAAAAAAAACTCTCAGCTCACTTCAACCATAGCAAGGGAAATAAAGTACCAGATGTGCAGAACTTGTTACTGCCAGCAGAGCTGGACATAGCAGGTATAACAGAGACATTGTACATTGTAAATTATAGGTGCGACTTAACTGTACCATGATATGCTCTGTTGTAGACAGATGTGGTGGAAAAAAAGTGGAGTCTGGCCCTATAAGTTAGGGAGGGTATTATGCTATGCTGAAAGATGCCTCTACCCTCCCACTTGTTTATACCATTGATGTACTTGAATGTTTCTATCATGTCACCCATGTCCCTCCTCTTCTCCACTGAATATATGTTGCTGTTCCCTGGTCTCTCCTCATATGTGTTGTAGTACAAGCCATGCATCATCTTTGTTGCCCTTCCCTGAAGTGGCTCCACCCTGTTGATGTCCTTACGAAGGTGTGGCCCATAGAATCGCACATGATACTCCAGGTGAGACATCAACAGTGTCTAGTACAATGGCATCACCACCTACCACCTTCATCTTCTGATGCCTCTGCATATGAACTGCAGCATGTCACGGTGCATATCCGCCACTGTTGCACTATTTTTTCACACCCTTAGGTCAAGTAAAATGATAACCCACAGGTCCCTTTCCACCTTGCTGATAATGAGCATCTCCCGCCCCCTAAATCTTATAGCTGTCTCCTGGGTTCCTTCATCCCAGATGCAGTGTTTTGCACTTATTTAAAAAGATTCCCCAGGGCTATCTTGAAGCAGGGATTTCATGACAGCAATTCTACCTGAATCTTCCTTGGAATGCACAGTTCAGGTTCCTTTCTCCACTAAGGCAGCTTCTCTCCTCACTAACTCTGCTCACACCCAGCCAGCGACTGCTCTCTCAGCATAAGGAGTTGCTTGAACACTTACTCAGGATTCCTGGCTGTGGTATGTACATCAGCTGTGCCCACTACTGAAATAGTGCTCAGCTAATAGAAAGATCTCAGCCAGTAGCAACAGCTCAGACACAAAGGGCATCCCAAGGAGACATACGCTAAGAGTGGTTCAGCATCTAGAATTACTATCTACTGATCTTCACCGACTGTTGTACCCAGTACTAAAATAGTGGTCAGATAATTATAAGCTCTCAGCCAGAAACAACCAGCAGAAACAGCTCAGACACAAAGAACAACCTGAGGAAGTATACATCATGTGAGGTTCAGACACTAGCCTTACTGTCTGTTGAGCTTCAATGATCTTCAGCAAGTGGGAGAGAGACCACTTACGGAGAGAAGGTAGATAACGACAGGTGCAGAGCTGGGATTCTTTGACAAGAGTTATACCTGAATTCTCTTTATAGTGCACAGTCTGGACTCCCTCTCTCCACTGAGGCAGCTTTTGTCCTCACTCGGCTCAGACCCAGCCAGCAGCTGCTCTCTCAGCATAAGTAACTGTTGCAACACTTACTCAGAATTCCTGGGTGCAGTATGTAAATCTACTATGCCCACTACTGAAATAGTTCTCAGCTAATAGAAACTTCTCAGTCAGAAGCAACAACTCAGACACCAAGGGTACTCCTAGGAGGCATATGCTAAGAGTGGTCCAGTCCCTAGCCATACTGTTTACTGATCTTCACCAACTGCTGTACCCACTACTGAAATAGTGGTTGGCTAATAGAAAGCTCTCAGCAAGAAACAACCAGCAGCAAACAGCTCATATCCAAAGCACAACCCTAGAAGGCATGTGAGAAATGTGGTTCAGCCACTAGCCGTATTGTCTGCTAAACTTCACTGATCTTCACAAAGTGGGAGAGAGAGAGATCACTCACAGAGGAAAGGCATCCTATGATGGGAGAAGAATCAGGGATTTCTTGACAGCAGTTCTACCTGAATCCTCCTTGGAGTGCACAGTCTGGGCCCCTTTCTCCATTGAGGACAGCTTCTCTCCTTGCATGCTCTGCTCAGACCCAGCCAGCAGCTGCTGTCTCAGCATAAAGCGCTGTTGGAACACTTACCCAGAATCCCTGGCTGCAGTATGTAAATCAGCTGTGTCCAATACTAAAATAGTGCTCAGCTAATAGAAAGCTTTCAAATAGAAGCAACAGCTCAGACACAAAGTGCATTCTAAGGAGGCATATGCTAAGAGTGGTACAGCCACAAGCCTTACTGTCTACTGATTTTCACTGACTGCTGAACCCACTACTAAAATAGTGGTCGGCTAATAGAAATTTGTCAGCCAGAAACAATCAATAATAACAGCTCAGACAGAAAGAACAATCCTAAGAGGCATATGCTAAGTGTGGTGGTACTCCAAACTTTACTGTCTGCTGATCTTCACCAACTGGGAAATAAACCACTCACAGAGAGATGGCAGACTCCAATATGTACAGAAGCAGGGATTTCTTTACAGCAGTTCTACCAGAATCCTCCTTGGACTGTGCTGTCCATGCTCCTTTCTCCACTGAGGTAGCTTCTCTCCTTGCTCGCTTTACTCTAACCCATCCAACGGCAGGTCTCTCACTTAAGAAGCTGTTGGAACACTTGTTTGTTTGTTTTGTTGAATTTTGTTGACCTGGTGAGCCCACTGGGCCTAGAAGTCCCTTTTTCTGGGGTGACTGGGGGAGAGGGATACAGATGGTAAGCAACTAAATTTGAACCAGATTAAGACTACCCAGAATTCCTAGCTGTGGTATATAAATCAGTTGTGCCCACTACTGAAATAGTGCTCAGCTAACAGAAACCTCTCAGGCAGAAGAAACAGCTCAGATACAAAGGGCACCCTTAGGAGGCATACACAGAGAGCGGTACAGCCCTTAGTCTTACTGTCTACTGATCTTCACCAACTGCTGTACCCACTACTGAAATAGTGGTCAACTAACAGAAAGTCCTGAGCCAGAAACAACCATCAGCAAACAGCTCACACCCAAAGAATAACCCTAGGAGGCATATGTAAAATGTGTTTCAGCACCTAGCGTTACTGTCTGCTAAGCTTCAGTCATTTTCTCCAAGTGGGAGAGAGATCACTCACAGAGGGAAGGCATACTATGACAGGAGAAGATGCAGGAATTTTTTAACAGCAGTTCAACCTGATTCCTACTTGGAATGCACAGTCCATGCTCATTTCTCCACTGAGGCAGCTGCTCTCTTCTCTCACTCTGCTCAGACACACCGAGCAGCGGCTGTTGGAAATCTTACCCAGAATACTGGCATCGATATATAAATCAGCTGTGCCCAATACTGAAATAGTGCTCAGCTAATAGTAAGCTCTCAGCCCGAAAGTAACAGCTGAAACACAAAGGGCACCCCTAGAAGGCATACACTAAGAGCGGGCCAGGCCCTAACCTTACTGTCTACTGATCTTCATCGACTGTCGTATTCACTACTGAAATAGTGGTCAGCTAATAGAAAGTTCTTAGCAAGAAACAACCAGCAGCAACAGCTCAGATACAAATGGCAACCCTAGGAAATATACACCAAGTGTGGTTCAGCACCTAGCTTGCTGTCTGCTGAGCTTAATTGATTTCATCAACTGGGAGTGAGACCACTCACAGACAAAGCAGACTATGACTGGTACAGAAACAGGGAATCTTTGATAGCAGTTCTACCTGAATTCTCCTTGGAGTGCGCGGTCCAGGCACCTTTTTCCACAGAGGTAGTTTCTCTCCTCACTAGCCGTGCTCAGACTCAGCCAGCAGCTCTTCTCTCAGCAAGAAGCAACAGCTGAGACACAAAGGGCACTCTTAGGAGGAACACTCTAAGAAAGATCCAGCCCCTAGCCTTATGTCTACTGATCTTCATCGACTGCTGTACCCACTACAGAAATTGTGGTTGGCTAATAGAAAGCACTCATCCGGAAACAACCAACAGCAACAGTTCAGACACAAAGGACAATTCTAGGAAGTATAAACCAAGTGCAGTTTTTGCTCCCTAGCAATACTGTTTGGTGAGCTTCACTGATTTTCACAAACTGGGAGAGAGACTCCAACAGCTGCAGAAGCAGGGATTCTTTGACAGCAGTTCTACCTGAACCTTCCTTGGAGTGCACAGTCTGGGCTCCTTTCTAAACTAAGAAGCTTCTCTTCCATCTCACTCTGCTCAGGTAGAGACAGTGGCTGTTCTGTCAGCACATTGAGCTGTTGTGACACTTACCCAGAATTAATGGCTGTGGTATGTAAATCCACTACCACAGTAGTCCACTACTGAAATAGTGCTCAGCTAATAGAAAGCTCTCAGCTGGATTGCAACAGCTGTAAAACAAAAGGCATTCCTAGGAGGCATATGCTAAGAGTGGTGCAACTCCTAGCTATTCTGTCTACTGATCGTCAATGAGTGCTGTACCCATTACTGAAATAGTGGTCAGCTAATGGAAAGCTCTCTGCCAGAAACAACAGTTCAAAAATGAAAAGCAATCTTAGGAGAGATTTAAATAAATAAATAAATAATAATAATAATGCAATTCAATGCCTAGCCTTAATGTCTGCTAAGCTTCATTGATTTTCACCAAATGGAAGAGATACAACTCATGAAGGGAAGGCAGACTTTGACAGGTGCAGAAGCAGATATTCCTTGACATCAGTTCTACATGAATCCTCCTTGGAGTGCACAGTCTGGGCCCCTTTCTCCACTGAGAACAGCTTCTCTCTCTTTGCTTGCTCTGCTCAGACCCAGCCAGCGGCTGCAGTCTCAACACAAGGAGCTGTTGGAACACTTAACCAGAATTCCTGGCTATGGTATGTAAATCAGCTGTGCCCGATACTGAAATAGTGCTCAGCTGATAGAAAGCTTTCAGATAGAAGCAACAGCTCAGACACAAAGTGCATTCCCAGGAGGCATATGCTAAAGCGGTGCAGCCACAAACCTTACTGTCTTCTGATTTTCACCGACTGCTGAACCCACTACTAAAATAGTGGTAGGCTAATAGAAATCTGTCAGCAAGAAACAACCAGCAATAACAGCTTAGACAAAAAAAAGCAATCCTAGGAAGCATATACCAAGTGTGGTATAGTCTCTATCTTTACTGTCTGCTGATCTTCACCAACTGGGAGATGGACCACTCATGGAGAGAAGGCAACTTCCAACAGGTGCAGAAGCAGGGATTCCTTTATAGTAGTTCTACCTGAATTCTCCTTGGAATGCACTGTCTGTGCTTCTTTCTCCACTGAAGCAGCTTTGCTCACTCTGCTCAGACCCATCCAGCGGCAGCTCTCTCAGCTTAAGAAGGTGTTGGAACACTTGCCCAGAATTTCTAGTTGCGGTATATAAATCAGCTGTGCCCACTACTGAAATAGAGCTCAGCTAACAGAAACCTCTCAGCCAGAAGCAACAACTCAAATACAAAGGGCACCCCTAGGAGGCATACACAGAAAGCAGTACAGCCCCTAGCTTTACTGTTTACTGATCTTCACCAACTGCTGTACCTACTACTGAAATAGTGGTCAACTAATAGAAAGCCCTGAACCAGAAACAACCATCAGCAAACAACTCACACCCAAAGAACATCCCTTGGAGGAATATGCGAAATGCATTTCAGCACCTAACCTTACTGTCTGTTGATCTTCAGTGATCTTCACCAAGTGGGAGAGCGATCACTTACAGAGAGAAGGCATACTATGACAGGAGAAGATACAGGGATTCCTTGACAGCAGTTCAACCTGATTCCTACTTGGAGTGTACAGTCCATGCTCCTTTCTCCACTGAGGCAGCTTCTCTCTTTTCTCACTCTGCTCAGATCCACCCAGTGGCGGCTCTCTCCGTATAAGGAGCTGTTAGAAATCTTACCCAGAATACTGGCTAAGATATGTTATTCAGCTGTGCCCAATACTGAAATATTGCTCAGCTAATAGAAAGCTATCAGCTAGAAGCAACAGCTGAGACACAAAGGGCACTCTTAGGAGGCATACGCAAAGAAAGGTCCAGCCCCTAGCCTTACTGTCTCCCGATCTTCATTGACTGCTGTACCCAATACACAAATTGTGGTCGGCTAACAGAAAGCACTCATCTGGAAACAACAGCTCAGACACAAAAGGCAGTTCTAGGAGGCATAAACCAAGTGAGGTTTTGCCACCTAGCAATGCTGTTTGGTGAGCTTCACTGATCTTCACAAACTGGGAGAGAGACCACTCAGGGAGGGAAGGCACATTCCAACAGCTGCAGAAGTAGGGATTCTTTGACAGCAGTTCTACCTGAATCTTCCTTGGAGTGCACAGTCTGGGCTTCTTTCTAAACTGAGTAAGCTTATTTCCCCTCTCACTCTGCTCAGATAGAGACAGTGGCTACTCTGTCAGCACATTGAGCTGTTATAAGACTTACCCAGAATTAATGGCTGTGGTATGTAAATCAGATGTGTCCACTACTGAAATAGTGCTCAACTAATAGAAAGCTCTCAGCCGGATGCAACAACTGTGACACAAAGGGCACTCCTAGGAGGCATATGCTAACAGTGATGCAATTCCTAGCCATACTGTCTACTGATCTTCAATGAGTGCTGTATAACCACTATTGAAATAGTGGTCGGCTAATGGAAAGCTCTCTGTCAGAAACAACCAGCAGCAACAGTTTAGACACAAAAAGCAATCTTAGTAGGCATTTAAAATAAATAAATATAGAAAGAAAGAAAGAAAGAAATCAAGCAAGCAGTTCAGTGACTAGCTTTACTGTCTGCTAAGCTTCACTGATTTTTCACCAAATGGGAAAGATACAATTCATGGAAGAAAGGAACACTTTGACAGGTGCAAAAGCAAATATTCCTTGACATCAGTTCTACATGAATCCTTCTTGGAGTGGACAGTCTGTGCTCCTTTCTCCACTGAGGTAGATTTTTCTCCTCACTAGCTATGCTCAGTCTCAGCCAGCGGCAGCTCTCTCAGCATAAGGAGCTGTTGGAACACTTACTCAGAATTCCCGGCTGCTGTATGTAAATCAGCTGTGCCCACTTCTGAATTAGTGCTCAGCTAACAGAAAGCTGTCAGCCAGCAGCAACAGCTCAGATACATAGGGCACCCCTAGGAAGCATACGCAGACAGCTGTCCAGCTCCTAGCCTTATAGCCTGCTGATCTTCACCGACTACTATACCCACTACTGAAATAGTGATCAGCTAATAGAAAGCGCTCAGCCAGAAACAACCAGTAGCAAACAGCTCAGAACCAAAGGGCAACCATTGGAGGCAAATGCCAAATACACTTCAATCCCTAGCTTTACTGTCTGCGGAGCTTCACTGATCTTCACCAACTGGGAAAGAGACCACACATGTTGGGAAGGCAGACTATGACGGGAGAAGAAGCAGGGATTTCTTGACAACAGTTCTACCTGAATCATCCTTGGAGTGCACAGTCTGGGCCCCTTTCTCCACTGAGAACAGCTTCTCTTCTGCTTGCTGTGCTAATATCCAGCCATTGGCAGCTCTTTCAGCATAAGGAGCTGTTGGAACACTTACCCAGAATTCCTGGCTGCAGTTTGTAAGTCAGCTTTGCCAACTACTGAAAGAGTGGTCAGCAAATAGAAAGCTCTCAGTCGGAAGGAACAGCTAAGACACAAAGGATACTCCTAGAAGGCATCAGCTAAGAGCATTCCAACCCCTAGCCTTGCTGTCTACTGATGTTCACCGACTGCTGTACCCACTACTGAAATAGTGATCAGCTAATAGAAAGCTCTCCACCAGAAACAACCTGCAGCAACAGTTTAGACACAAAGGCAATTTTAGGATACATATGCCAAGTGTTGTTCAGCTAATAGCAGTACTGTCTGTTGAGCTTCCTCAACTGGGAGAGGTACTCCGATAGGTGCAGAAGCAGGGATTGCTTGACAGTAGTTCTACCTGGATTCTCCTTAGAGTGCACAGTCTGGCTCTGTTCACAACTGAGGAAGTGTCTGCTCCTTGCTTGCTCTGCTCAGACCCAGCCAGTGGCTGCTCTCCCAGCATAAGGAGTTGTTCAAACACTTACCCAGAATTCAATGCTGTTATATGTAAATCAGCTGAGTCCACTACTGAAATAGAACTCAGCTAATAAAAAGCTGTCAGCTGGAACAACAGCTCAGACACAAAGGGTACTCCTAGGTGGCATACTCTAAGAGTGGTTCTGCCCCTAGCCATACTGTCTACTGATCTTCACCCACTACTGAAATAGTGGTCGGCTAATAGAAAGCTCTCGTCCAGAAACCACCACCAGCAGCTCATACGCAAAGGGTAATCCTAAAAAGCATTTGCAAATGTGGTTTAGCCACTATTTCTACTGTTTGCAAAGCTTCACTGATCTTCATTAAATGAGAGAGAAACCACTCACAGAGGGATGGCAGACTGCAACAGGTGCAAAGCAGGGATTCCTTAACAGCAGTTATATCTGAATTTTCCTTAGAGTGCACAGTGCAGGTTCCTTTCTCTGCTGAGGCAGCTTCTCTCCTCACTAATGCTGCACAGACTCAGCTCACAGCTGCTCTCGCAGCATAACGAGCTGTTAGAACACTTACCCAGACTTCCTGGCTGTGGTATGTAAATCAGCTGTGCCCACTACTGAAATATTGCTCAGCTAATAGAAAGCTCTCAGCAGGAACAACAGCTCAGACACAAAGCGCACCCATAGGAGGCATACGCTAAGATCAGTCCAGCCTCTAGCCATACTGTGTACTATTACAGAAACAGTGGTTGGCTAATAGAAATCTCTCTGCCAGAAACAACCAACAGCAACAGTTCAGACACAAAGGGCAATCCTAGGAGGTATTTGCCAATGCAGTTCAGCCTCTAGCCTTACTATCTGTTGAGCATCACTGGTCTTCACCAACTGGGAGAGAGACCACTCACAGAGGGAAGGCGGACTACGACAGATGTAGATGCAGGGATTCCATGACAGCAGGTCCACCTGAATCCTCCATGGAGTGCACACTCTGGGCTCCTTTCTCAATTAAGGCAGCTTCTCTCCTCACTTGCGCTGCTCAGACCTAGCTAGCATCTGCTTTCTTAGCATAAGTAGCTGTTGGAATGGTTACCCAGAATTCCTGGCTGCAGTATGTAAATCAGTTGTCCCACTTCTGAAATAGTGGTCAGATAATATAAAGCTCTCAGCCGGAAGCAACAGCTCAGACACAAAGGGAACTCCTAGGAGGCATACACTAAGAGTGGTCCAGCAACTAGCCTTACTGTCTACTGATCTTCACCGACTCCTATACCCACTACTGAATTAGTGGTCTTCTAATAGAAAGCTCTCAGTCAGAAATAACCAGCAGCAAACAGAGCAATCTTAAAAGGAATATATCAAATGCAGGTCAGCTTCTAGTTTTACTGCCTTCTGAGCTTCAGTGATCTTTGCCAACTGGGAAAGAAAACATTCATGGAGGCAAGGCAGACTCTGACAAGTGCAAAAGCTGAGATTCCATGGCAGCAGTTCTACCTGAATCCCTACTTGTTCTGCACAGTCCTGGTTTCTTTCTCCACTGAAGACAGCTTGTCTCCTTGCTTGCTCTACTCAGAACCAGCTAGTGGCTTCTTACAGCATAAGGAGCTATAAGAACACTTACTCAGAATTCCTGGCTGTGGTATGTTAATCAACTGTGCCCATTACAGAAATAGGGCTCAGCTAATAGAAAGCTTTTATCTGGAAGCAAGAGTTCGGACACAAAGTGTACCCCTAGGAGTCATATACTAAGATCGGTTCAGACCCTAGCCTTACTGTCTACTGATGTACTCAATACTGAAATAGTGGTCAGCTGATAGAAAGCTCTCAGCCAGAAACAACCTGCAGTAACAGCTCAGTCAAAAAAGTCAACCCTTGAAGGCATACGCCAAGTGCGGTTCAGCACCTGGCCTTACTGTGTGCTGAGATTCACTGATCTTCAAGAACTGGGAGAGAGACCACTCATGGAGGGAAGGCAGACTCCCACAGGTGCAGAAACAGGTATTCCTTGACAGCAGTTCTACCTGAATCCTCCTTGGTATGCACAGTCTGGGTTCCTTTCTCCATTGAGGATAGCTTCTCTCCTCGCTTGCTCTGCTCAGACCCAGACAGAGGCTGCTATTTCACCATAAGGAGGTTTTGTAACACTTACCCAGAATTTCTGGCTGTGGTATGTAAATCAACTGTGCTCATGACTGAAATAGTGTCAGCTAAAAGAAAGCTCTCAGCAGGAATCAACAGCTCAGACACCAGGAGCACCAATAGAAGACATATTCTAAAAGTGGTCAAATCACTAGCCTTACTGTTTACTGATCTTCACTGTCAGCTGTACCGAATACTGAAATAGTGGCCAGCTAATAAAAAACTCTCAGCCAGAAACAATCAGCAGCAACAGCTCAGACCCAAAGGGCAACTTTAGGAGGCATACGGCAAGTGCTGTTCAAGCAGTCGTTTGCCTGTCTGCTGAGTTTCACTGATCTTTACCAAATGGGTGAGAGAGAGATGACTCATGAAAATAAGGCAGACTCCAACAGGTACAGAAACAGGGATTCCTTGACAGCACTTCTACCTGAATCCTCCTTAAAGTGCATAGTCAGGGATCCTTTCTCCACTGTGGAAGCTTCTCTTCTCACTAGCTGTGCTCAGACTCAGCCAGTGGCTGCTCTCTCAGCATAAGTACATTTATCCAGAATTCCTGGCTGTGGTATGTAAATCAGTTGTGCCCACTACTGAAATAGTCCTCAGCTAACACAAAGCTCTCAGAAAAAAAAGGCAACAGCTCAGACACAAAGGGCACAGCTAGAAGGCATACGCTAAGAGCAGTATAGTTCCTAAAATTACTGTCTACTGATCTTCACCGACAGCTGTATCCATTACTAAAACAGTGGTCAGCTAATAGAAAGCTCTCAGTCTGAAACAGCCAGTAGTAACAGCTTAGACAGAAAGGGCAACCCTAGGTGACATATGCCAAGTGAGGTTCAGTAATTAGTCTTACTGTCTGCTGAGCTTCACTGATCTTTATCAACTGGGACTAAGACCACTCATGAAGGGGAAGGCAGACTTTGACAGCTGCAGAAGCAGGGATTCTCCTTGAACTGAATAGTCTGGGCTCCTTCCTCCACTGAGGTAGATTTTCTCCTTGCTTCCTCTGCTCGGGTACAGCCAGTGGCTACTCTTTTAGCATAAGGAGCTGTTGGAACATTTACTCAGAATTCCTTGCTGCAGTATATAAATCAGTTCTGCCCACTACTGAAGTAGTGCTGAGCTAAATAAAACCTCTCAGCTAGAAGCAACAGCTCAGATACAAAGGGTACTTCTAGGGAGGCATACACTAAGTATGATCCAGCCCCTATCCTTACTGATCTTTGCCAACTGCTGTACCCATTACTGAAATAGTGTCAGCTAATGGAAAGTCTCTCACCTGAAAGAACTAGTAGCAATAACTCAGGCATAAAGAGCAACCCTAAGAAGTATATGACAAGTGTGGGTTACTGTCTAGTTTCCTATCTGCTGAGCTTCGCTAATCTTCACCAACTGGGGTAGAGAGACCACTCACAGAAGAAAGGCAGGCTTTAAAAGGTTCAGAAGCAGCGATTCCTTGACAACAGTTCTGCCTGATTCTTCCTTAGAGTGCACTGTCTGGGCTCATTTCTCCACTGAAGCAACTTCTCTTCTCACTCACTCTGCTCAGAACCAGCCAGCAGCTGCTCTCTCAGCATAAGGAGCAGTTGGACCACTTACCCAAAATTCCTGGCTGTGGTACGCAAATCAGATGTGCCCACTATTAAAATAGTTCTCAGCTAATAGAAAGCTCTCAGCTGGAAGAAACAGCTCAGACCCAGAGGACACCACTAGGAGGCATACTCTAAGAGCAGTTCAGCTCCTAGCCTTACTGACTACTGATCTTTACTGACTGCTGTACCCAATGTGATGCTTGGCCAGCTGGTTATGATTATTGTATCATATTTGTAATATATGTAATCCCTATGTGGTGCTATCCCAAGGACTACTACCCCTGCCTGCTTGGTTAGTAGCAGGTTAAGGGGCCTGAGTTCTGAAACGGGTGCCTCCACCCAGAGGTCAGGGATGATAGTGATCAAACTGGCCTGGGCACAGCCCTCCGGGACACTGTAAACCCCCTCTTTCTCTGCTAGTGGCCAAAACAGTACACAATAATTACTTTCCCAATATTGCTGATATGCTTTGCAAATACCCACACAGTCTGCACTTGCCACCAAGGCCAGCTTCTCTGGTTCAACCCTGGGGACCCCCTGTAAAACAAGGTTAGGCAGAGCAAATAGCAACGGCACAATACTTCAAGCAGAAATTGGAACCACAGTCTGGTTGAATGCAGAAAAAAGTAGATCTGACTTATTTGGGGATTTGAACAAGTAAGGGGGTAATCAGGTTAATTAGCGTAATGGCTTTATCAATCACACAGCTGTGCATGCAGTCACAGTCCCTAACACAGTCACACTCTCTGGGTACCCAGTTGGAAGAAAGGTGGGCTAGCCAGGAGCGTTGCCCAGGGTAGGCTGGCATTTGCAGCTGGTCGGAGCCCTGTGATGGAAAAAACAACTTGCACAACTCACTATTTGTAATCTGGAGCCAGATGGCTCAGTTTGTGAAGGAAAAGAAACAACAAAGCAATCAGATGACACACTTAGATTAAATTGTGGTTGCAGGGAGCTACCCTGATGGTTGCTCACGATACCCAGGACTGGATACAGGATGGACGAAAATTGAGTGAAATTTCTGGAGTGGCAGGAGAAGCAGGACCCACACGATTCGTCGAGGCATAGTTCCTGTTCAGGTGTGGAGCAGGGGGCTGATCCTCGGGCAGGTCTCTCATCGATGGCTCTTCTCTGTGCAGTACGGTAGTCTGGCAGCGCCCTCGTGGCAAGGCCCAGCCACATGGAGATAACCATGGATTCAGTCCATTCGGGCTGGATACAGCTTCCAGCAATCAGCACACACTTCACACGAAGGGAAACTAAATAGCAACCCCCATTTAGTACACAGCACATTTATATGCAAGGGAATCTTACTGTACCAGGCAAAATGCTCCCCGATCACGATTGCACAGTCTCTGCTTAGACTGGGAGATCAGAAGTAGCTGGAGTTCCTAACAGGCCGATCGTATACAGCAAAATCTTAGGTCCTTTGCAGGTTGAGCCTGGATACACTTCAGTGGCTTAATTCTATCTCACCACCTCGGATTTAGTCTGACTGTAATTCTCTCTCTCCTCTCAGGGTATCAGGCAGGCCTCAACTCATGCCTTCCCACAGTTCTCCCACTTGAAACTACACAGATGCTTGCTCGACTCACTCGAGCTGCTCCTCTCTCAGCTTCCAACTTAGATCTTCCTAAACAGCAGGCAGCCCAAGGATTTCCTTCTGATCCAAAAGGTTAGGTTGTCTGATTTGACTGACAATCAAGCAACAGCTCCCCCTTCAGTTACAAAAAGGTGCCAACAGCCTAATACTACAATTCCCAAACCTGTATTCCACACAGTCCTTTCAGACAGTCTCCATTTTAGAGTCCCCAGGTACTGATTGGTCCAATTCGGCAGTTCGGGACCAAAATAGTGGAGTAGGGTTACCACCTGTCCTGATTTTCGCAGGACAGTCCTGATTTGGGCAGCTGCGTCCTGTGAAAAAACATGAAAAATACTAAATGTCCTGATTTTATAGTAGAAAAAATATTTTCTAACTTTCCACTAAATATTGGAGAAAACTACAATACCTTAACTAAAACACCTTAAAATAATAAGAAACAATAGAAGCAACTAGGAAACTACTGCACTTAGACTTAATTCTGATTATATAGAGAAAACAAGTCTGTTGCATTGGTCGAGGTTACGTACTATTCTGCAAACAATCATGTTTCAGTAAGAAATGTCCCACTTTGGGCTTCTTAAAAGGTGGTAACCCTGTAGTGGAGATAATCTGAACAGTCCTTGCTGCAAAGAAGGCAGGTTAGAACAAACTACATAATCATTAGCACTCTGAATTATTTTCGGCAAATAGTTACATACTTCAACAGAGCTCCCTCTGCAAAATTAGCGATGGCAGAAATGGAGCTATGTTCCAGCTGCCCAGGCAGGATTCGAGCATGACAACACTCTGCCCCCCCTTTCAGAGTAACTATTTCTGCAAACAAGGCAGATCTTAAAGTGACAGTACATAGAGGCTACACAGGCACTCTTTGGTAACAACATCTAAACGGCTATAGCGCTGAACACCAACCTGGCAGTCAGCATTCAGTCAAGCTCTTAGAAGACTTTTCGGGATCCCCCATTTATGGGGGGGTTACATATAAAAGTATAATATGTGAGCCTGTGCTTCCATGGGTGCCCCCCCAAGTTTCAGTGAAGCTACAGGATATGTAAACTGATCAGGAGTTCTCTGCAATGTAATTAACTTCCTTGAGAAATTGCATTTCATGGCCTTTTTATGACCTCATACTTCTGAAGATGGGAAACTAAATGTGATGTGCTATAATGGTGATGACATCATGGTGCGGAGATCTTATCAACTGGGATGATATCCAGATGAACACCTGTCCCAAATGCACACCCAGGGTCACCTCAAGCAGATGGAATGGCGAGACAACCCTGTGGTCCGAATTAGGTTGGGTGCCAGGAAACACCCTTTAAGGAGAGGCAGGAGACAATCTGAAGTTTGATGCCCAGCAGGCTTTTATTTACACCAGGGAAAGGTAGACACGGTCACAAGGGAAAATCGGGGAATAACTCTTACTTATAGATAATAGCTAACAATTACCACTCTATTACTGTATGTATACATCGACCTAAGGTCAGTCTACAGTATTCTTATCTATAACTCTGACAATTCCCTGCTCAGAGCTCTACATGTTAAGAGGACCTTATACTTTATCACACCATGTGCTAAGCATACAAAATACAATCAGCAAACAGTCTCACAGTCTCAATTAGTCCATTAGATAAAGATGAAGATGTCCGTCATCTTCATGCACAACTGGAAAATTGGGGTCAAGAGAAAGGGAAAACTCTTGCTTGGCACCAAGCTCACTAGGAAACCTATGGGAGGTTGCAAACAGGGCATGGAGAGATTGGTAAACAGACCATAGGCATTGGCGAACCCACTCTCCAGGGCTGCCGGAACACAAGAGCGTGAACAGACTAACTTGGGGAAATGCTCTGTTCTTGGTGCAAAAACCCTCAAACTGGGCTGCCAAGGTTGAAGAACCAAAATGTGGCAAGGAATCAACTGCCGGATTGCCACAGGAGAAGAAATCTGCTGCTTTCTCCTCGGCATCAACTCTTGACCAGGGTTGAGAAGGACGAAGAAGAACTGCTGTGTTTTTTCCTGGCACCTACTCTCGACTAGGGCTGCCAAATGAACACTGGACTTGGTGAAGAATCCAGAATAAGGACTACCAAGGACAAAGAAGAACTGCTGGGCTGTTTTTGGTGACAGATCCACTTGAAGGACCACTAAATTCGAGCTGCTACCCTGAGGATTGCACCAGCGATGCAGGACAATGCAAGCAAGAAGAGGTGAAAGGTGAAGATCAGGATTCCACATGATGATGAGCAAAATAAGAAACGGCAGCCACGAACACACTTGGCTATGACAGACTCATCTACCAGTGGGCGTCTGGGAGGGATGGATGAGACACTTTCCAGTTGTCTTACTGAAATATTCCCTTTCAGGGGCAATTTGTCTGGAGCAGGGGCAAATTGCAACAATCTGGGCAATTGTTCACCAGCAAGGGCAACTTGCCTGGAACAGGGGAAAATTGCAACAATCTGGGGCAATTGTTCACTTTTGGGGCAATTGTTCACTGTCAGGGACAAATGACCACAATCCTAATATTTATACCACACAGTCTCGGTGCTTCATGCAATAACACAACAGTGGAGATGCTGGAAGAATAAACAGTTCAAAGAAATAGTACAAAAGCTGGTAATCACTTTGTGAAAGGTTGTGTGCTTAAGCACCTCTCACTTGAACCCTTTTCCTAGTGGGGTCTATCTTCTTTAGGAACTGGCTACCCCTGAGCACTCTAATGTACTTTCCCCAGTTATTTAGCCTGGTTCCGCTAACTGCTCATACAATGGCTACCCTATTTCTTATGGGCTGGGATGCCATACCTTTACTGGGCCTGGTGTCCTTCCTTTACTGGGGCCTGGTGCCCTTTACTACTGTGGGCCTGGTGCCCCTTCCTTTACTGGGGCCTGGTGCCCTTTACTACGGTGGGCCAGGTGCCCTTCCTTTACTGAGGCCTAGTGCCCTCTTTACCTTGGGCCTGGCAGCCCTAATTCATAACTTGGGCCTGGTAGCCCTTCCTTTACTTGGGCCTGGTGCCCTCTATGAATGTGGGCCTGGTGCCCTTATTAACCCACGGGCCTTGTGCCCTCTTTTATTTCATGGGCCTGGTAGCCCTCTTAATACTCTTGGGCCTGATTTGCCCCCTTTACTTCTTTAGGTGGCTTAACTGTGGCTGGGCCCCTTTAATTATGCAGCTCCTTGAGAGCTGTCACATGGTTTAGCCTGTTGCCTACTTGGTCCCACCTCTCTGCTAGCATAGAAACATAGAAACATAGAATTTGACAGCAGATAAGGACCGATTGGCCTATCTAGTCTGCCTATTTTCCTACCTAACAGATAAGCTGCAGATCCTAGTTAACCAACAGCTTATTTCCTCCTACCCCCCACTAGGACTGCCTTATGTCTGTCCCATGCATTCTTGAATTCCTCCACTGTTCTTGACTCCACAACCTCCTCAGGGAGGCTGTTCCATGCATCCACAACCCTCTCCATGAAAAAATACTTCTTCACATTACCTCTGAGCTGTCCCCCCTCTATCTTCAAATTGTGCCCCCTTGTTCTTGCACATCTCTTTTCTGAAAGATGCTACCCTCTTGGACTTTGTTGATTCCCTTGAGGTACTTGAAAGTTTCTATCATGTCCCCTCTCCTTTCTTTCCTCAAGGGTATACATATTAAGCTCCTTTAGTCTTTCTTCGTATGTCTTCTGGTGCAGACCCTGCACATTTTGCTTGCCCTCCCTGGACAGCCTCCACTCTGTCTATGTCTTTGCGGAGATGGGGTCTCCAGAACTGCACACAGTACTCAGATGGGGTCTCACCAACTGTCTGTATAGAGGATAACAACTTCCTGTTTTCTACTATGATGCCTCTTCCTATGCATCCCAGTATCCCCCAGCCTTCCTTACTGCCTTCTCACATGCTTGCCCACCTTTAGGTCATCTGATGATATAATTACCCCAGGTCCCTTTCCACTTTTACTGTTGTCAGTATCTCACCCCCCATTGTGTATGCTTCCCCTGGGGTTTTGTTTCCCATGTGCATTACCTTGCACTTCTTTGCATTGAATCTGAGCTGCCATACATTTGACCATTCCTCCAACTTTGCCAAGTCCCTTCTCATCCTTTCCACTCCATCTTGTGTATCAACCCTGTTGCAGATCTTTGTGTCGTCTGCAAAGAGACATACTTTTCCTTCCAGTTCCTCTGCAATGTCACTTATAAAGACATTAAAAAGTACCTGTCCCAGTAATGAACCCTGTGGTACCCTGCTAGTAACCCTCCTTTCTTCACTGTGTACTCCATTTACTACTACCCTTTGCATCCTGTTGTCTAGCCAATTTTTTATCCAGGCTACAACCTTGGGACCCACTCCAAGGCTGGCTAACTTTTGTATTAATCTTTTGTGTGGGACTGTATCAAATGCCTTGCTAAAATCTAGGTAGGCCATGTCCACAGCCCTTCCCTGGTCTACTACTTTGGTCACCCAGTCAAAGAAATCTATTAGATTCATCTGACATGACCTTCCCATCGTGAATCCATGCTGTCTTGGGTTCTGTGCCCCACTGGCCTCTAGGTACTTAACAATTCTTTCCTTCAGAAGTGATTCCATCATTTTCCCTACTAGTGAGGTCAAACTAACTGGTCTGTAGTTTCCTGCCTCTGTCCTGCTCCCACTTTTGTGAAGAGGAATCACATCTGCCCTCCTTCAGTACTCAGGTACCTCCCCATCCTCCCATGATTTGTTAAACAGAGTAGTCAGCGGTGTCACTAGTTCTACCCTTAGTTCTTTTAGAATTCTTGGGTGAATCCCTTCAGGCCCCATTGCTTTGTCCACCTTCAATTTTATTAGTTCTTTCAGAACCCTTTCTTCTGTAAATGGGCTGGTATCGACCCCCATCTTCAGAGTGTTCCTCTTGTTTGGTTTAGGTACCTCCCCCTCCTCTTCCTTTGTGAATACTGAGCAGAAATATTCATTCACTATCCCTGCTTTTTCACTGTCACCCTCTACCCATATTCCTTCCCCTTTATTAAGCCTCAGTATCCCTCCTTTGGTCTTTCTTTGCTCCCTAATGTACCTATAAAAGGTCTTATCCCCCTTCTTAACAGAATTGGCTAACCTTTCCTTGGTTTGGGCCTTTGCTATTCTGACTGCCTTCCCAGCCTCTTTCTGCTTTAACTGATAAAGTTCTCTGTCCTGCTCCTTCTGTGTTTCCTTATATTTCCTGAATGCTATCCTTTTCTCCTTAACCTTCCCTGCCACCTCTTTGAGAACCATAGCAGTTTTTTCCTTCATTGTGTTTTATTGATTTGCTTTACACAAAGGCTTGTTGCCTCTGTGATGGCTGTTTTGATTACTCCCCATTGTCCATCCACCCCTCCTTCTTGCCTGTTTGCTAGTGCTTTTCTGAGGCACTCTCTCATTTTCCCAAAGTCAGTCCTCCTAAAGTCCAATACTCTTGCTTTTGTGTGGCTTGATTGCATGGCTGTGTTTATTTTGAACCACACTGTTTGGTGGTCGCTTGATCCAAGAGGGCTACCCACTTCTAAATCTGAGATTCTTTCTCCATCCCCATTTGAGAGTACTAGGTCTAAGATTGCTCCCTCCCGACTGGGTTCCAATACTAGCTGTCTGAGGCATGCCCCCTGTAGGGCATCAAGAATGACCCTGCTCTTGGATGTGCCTGCAGCAAAGGTGCTCCAGTTAACATCTGGCATATTCAGGTCCCCCATCAACAATATCTCCCCTTTTTCTGCCATTCTAAGGAAGCCTTCTATCATTTCCTTGTCCATTCCCTCCCCCTGAGATGGGGGTCTGTATACAACCCCCATGCGGATTGTGGTGCCATTTCCTGTCTCCAGGGTGACCCAGAGTGCCTCATCTGCTCCCTGTTTACTCTTTAGTTCTTTTGCTTTGATCCCTTCCTTTACATAGAGAGCTACTCCTCCTCCTCTTTTACCCTCCCTATCCCTCCTGTAGATTGTGTATCCTGGTATGTTGACATCCCAGTCATGGTTCTCTGCGTACCATGTTTCTGTGACTGCCACAGTATCCAGGCAACCCTCTTCCATCAAGGCCACTAGTTCAGGGAGCTTGTTACACAGACTATGGGCATTGGTACTCATCACCCTCTACTTTTTGATAGCCTTACCCCTTTTAGCCCCATTCCTGTCCTTACTGCCTTTGCCTTTTTTTACATTTACCTCTGTTCTGTACAGACCGTTAACTGGCCTTGCTTCTTTGGCCCCTCCTCATGGGCATCACTAACCTGCCCCCAATGAATATTTAAACTGGGTTCTTCTGACCCGACTGCCCTGCAGTGATTGGCCACTTTCCCCAGCGCCTACAGCATGAATGATTTAAATTTGAAACACTCTTTCCTTAAAGTTGGACGGCCAGCACACTTCTTTGTGCTGCCATTTGACTCACTGCCCTGGCCGGGGTGAAGATAGCTGCAGTCAGGAGGTGGGAGGTGTTCTGGCAGTGAGAGGGAATTTGGCAGGCAACTTGGAGGATGACAGGGGCCTCGGATGGCCAACAGTTGCACGGTTGCGATGCGGCTCCTCTCTGCCACCAACGAGGGACCGAATTTAACTTTAAACAACTTGGAAGGGGGCTAAAATAACAAAATGATGGGGCTCACAAGCCCAAACTGCAGCAAATGGCCATTTTCTTACTTCTGGTGCCCCAATGGCACCACGGACCGAACCAGATCTTTACAAGGCACTTTCCCTATTATTTACAGTGTTTTTCCTGCAAGGAGGGAGAACTTTGCTAACAAGGGGCCCTTTTTATTGTATCCTGCAACCCACTCTTACAGCAGGCACCCTGGGCACCTGTAACCCCTAAGCTTTATTTATTTACTGTGGTGCCCCAACTCTGGGGCATTACATAAATACACATTATATTACAGGACAGGACATCATTTAAGCTAATTCCTGTTGGCTATATTGCACCCAGATGATGGATTGCAGGGTTATAAACCTCAAAGTAACTGGTGGATCAAAGACTCATAATTTGGGAAATGAGTTTTTGCTGATGTCACCTTATTTAATATACCTCCTGCTAGGACATCATGTTTGTAGTTTTTATATTCTAAAAGGAGGAGCTACATGACTCACAGAAGGGGTGTGGAGAGACAGAGTTAAACTAATACTGGTGTCTGAACTGTTTGGGATATATTCCATCTTGGAACTCTAGAAAGACAGCTCTCTGATCTAACTTTAAAGGCACTTACAGAGGTAATACATTAGATAGAAAAGGTCTAAATGTATGGTGGTAGGAGGTCTTGTTTTGTACTTAGCCCTAGCCCTTGTTCTTTTAAGTGATTGTATGCTCTTTGATATAGTGTTCTGTATTTACATTTTTCAAATTTTTATCATCTTTAAGTAAAGAATCTTTTATTTGAAAGACTGCCTGGCTGCCTACCAGTTCTTTTTGCATGTGATGTATAGATGGCTAAGTCTGACAATTGTTTAGCAGCTTGATGGTGTTACTAAACTGGAAAAAGGTAAGAATATACCTAAGGTCTCTTATAGAGTTAAAGGGTTCATTTTGGAAGCCTGGCTTGGTGCCCCTGGTGAAAAATTGTACTGAAAATCCCAAAGAGGGTATGTATCTGAGCCTGTACATTGGGTACGCTAGCATAAAATTCACAGTTTGACTCCCCCCATAATTTGAGACTAAAGGTGATTCGGACCCAAAAGCAGACAAGAGGGTTACCCTGTCTGTTACCTGTTCACACACTGCACTCAGAGGTTGGTTCTGTGGGAGCAGAGGGCCTGACCTGCTGAGTGTGTTTGTGACAGAGCTGGTTGGCAGCGGTGAGAAAAAATTTGGTAACACAAGCTTTAACTCTTCAGTGTATCAGCTTAATGCTGTACAGCTCACTTGCACAGCGCAGAAAGGGAAAAGTGTGCCTTTAGGGCAGCTAAAACCCTCAGTGACTGCACCAAAATAAGTTAGCCCCAGGTTTCAAAGAAAAGACTTTTCTGAGAAAATAAATGAATGATGGGTTTGCAAAGAAACTGGGCATATTGCCAGCCAGTGTCCCAAAAGGATGAGCAATATGCAAAATGGGGCTAGGAGAGAAGTGGGTTGTTTGTGTGTCCCTGGAAGCATGCCTGTGAACATGAGGGAACACATGCACTCAGTCTTGGTGAATGGTGTACAGACACAAGGGTTAAGGGACACAGAGGCATCCCTGACGGTGGTAAAAGGGGATCTGGCAGAGCCTGGTCAGCTTATACCCAATAAATGTATAACTGTACAAGGCTTCACTGGGGAGAAGAAAACATTGCCAGTCGCTAGTGTTCTCCTAGACTGGGTGGAACGGGGGGGCTGTGCAACAGGTGACTGTGGCCAAAACTTTAGCAGTTGATATCATCCTGGGCAACAATCTCAAACAGGGGATGGTGTGTGCAGTTACCCATGGCCAAGCGGCCAGGAAAAATTGTAGGTCCCTGGACCCCACAGAAGCCATTGTGGAAACCACTGGGAGGCTGGTTCCCCTGCCTGTGTCTCCTGATATGGAGACTAATGAAAAGGGGATAGAAATTTCCCGAGTAGAAGTTAACCACACAGCTACAGAGGGTTACTCTGAAGAAGGAGGGGTGACCCATTGTCAGAGGGTTAGTGATGACAGTGATCCTGAGTGCCTTGACACTAGTGCTAGGGACCCTAGTTTAGAGACTGAAGGGGACCTGTCCCATGCCTTGGGAATGTGTAAGGAGTTTGCAGCTGGTCAGAAAAGTGCCCCTAGTCTAGAAAAGCTGAGGGCTTGGGCAGACTCTGACAGAGCACAGGAAGGTGATGGTAAACATAAGGTTTATTGGGAAAATGGACTGATGTATACTCAGGCTGTGAAGACAGAGGGCGGGGTGATAGGCAGGCAGCTTGTCATTTCCAGGGGTACTGTGAGCAGTTGTTCAAGATTGCACATGATATTCATTTGTCTGGTTTTCTGGGAATCATGTGCACTATGCAGCAGTTGGCCCAGAATTTCTATTAGCCCAACTTCACCTAGCAGGTGAAGGAGTATTGCAGGTCTTGTCACTGGTACCAAGAAATAGGGAAGAAAAGCCAAGCCACCCTAATTCCATTGCCCATAGTAGAGGAGTCATTCCAGAGGGTGGGAATGGATATTGTGGGGCCTTTAAATACCCACAGCTCCTCCAGGAAGTGGTTCATCATGACTATGGTGGATTATGCCACCCGGTATCCAGAGGCAGTCACCCTATCCTCACTGAGGTCAGACAAAGTGGCAGATGCCTTACTTGGGATTTTCTCCCATATTGGGTTTCTGCAGGAGGTTATCACCGATCGAGGGGGTTCCTTCATGTTGGACCTGATGAAATGTTTGTAGAAAAAGTGTGGAGTGGTGAAGAGGCACACAACACCTTATCACCCACAAGCCAATGGGCTTGTGGAAAGATTTAACGGTACCCTGAAATCAATGCTCAAAGCATTTGCTGAACAGCATGGGAGGGACTGGGGGAAATACCTTTCCCACCTGTTGTTTGCATACAGGGAGGTGCCCCAAGAGTCAACAGGGTTTTCCCTCTTCGAGCTCATATATGAACGCTGGGTGTGTGGACCCCTAGACTTGATCCAGGAGGACTGGGAAGGCAAGCATGCCACCCAGGGCACTCCCATAGTAGATTATGTCCTTAGGTTTACGGAAAGGCTGAAGGAGCTTATGGAGACAGCCCAGAGCAACCTGGTAGCTGCCCAACAGAAACAAAAAGTGTGGTACAACCACAGAGTGAGAGATCGCTCATACACGATGGGTCAGGAAGTCATGGTCCTTATCCCGGTCCGGAAAGACAAGTTGCAGGCTGAGTGGGCAGGACCGTACAAAGTAGTCAGAAATGTAAATTATGCAAACTATATCATAGAGTTACCTGACAGAAGACATACAGAAAGAATGTATCATGTCAACATAATGAAGCCATATGGTAATAGGTCTGACATGGTAATTGCAGTATATAGTCCTGGGGAGGGGACGGACAAAGGAGACCCCCTTCTGGACTTGCTGGAAGAAAGCAAGTGGGAGTCCTCTGTGGAGGCAGTTAAATTGTCACCCCATCTGGCCCCGAACAAGATCCAGGAAGTAAGGGAGGTTTTAGCAGACTTTGCCCCACTGTTTAATGCCAAGCCTGGACTAACCCCCCTTAGTAATGCATGATGTGGAGACAGGGACACAGATGCCCATACAGCGGACAGCATATTGGGTGCCAGAGGCTATCCAAAAGGACATTAGGAGGGAGGTGGACTAAATGCTGGATTTAGGAGTAATCTAAAGATCCCACAGCCCGTGGGCGTCACCCGTAGTCCTTGTGCCCAAGCCAGATGGCGCTACTCATTTATGTGTGGACTATCATGAACTGAATGCAGTCATGAAGTCAGACACCCACCTGAAGCCCTGGACAGACAAACTCCTGGACAAGTTGGGAGGGGTGACATACCTTATGACTGTTGACCTGATAAAGGGGTATTGGCAAGTAGAGTTAACTGATAGAGCTAGGGAGAGGTCAGCCTTCATCACTCCGATAAGCTTATTTGAATTTAAAGTAATGCTTTCAGAATGAAGAATGCCAAGGCCACTTTCCAAAGGTTGGTGAACCAGGTGTTAAATGGTGGTGGGGAGTACGCCGTGGCATATCTGGATGATATTGTCATCTTTAGTGCTAGCTGAGAGGAACACCAGTCCCACCTTAGGGAAGTGCTGGGCAGGATACAGAGGGCTGGGCTCAGTGTCAAAGCTGAGAAGTCCCAGGAGGCCATGGCTGAAATGGCATACCTCGGGCATGTTGTAGGCCCGGGACAGCTATGTCCCAACCAAGTAGAAATAGAGGTGAGCAAGGCATGGCCCAGACCAGAAACGCAGAAGCAGGTCAGGAGTATTCTAGGGACAGCAGAGTACTATAGGAAATTTGTAACCAATTACAGTGCCCTGGCTTCTCCCCATCTGACCTGGTAAAGAAAAAGATGCCTAAGAAAAGTACCTGGGAACCAGCCTGTGAAAAAGCCTTTACCAGACTGAAGGAGGCACTGTTCAGGGCTCCTATACTGACTAGTCCTGACTGTAGCAGACCCTTTATAGTCCAGACTGATGCCTCAGACATGGGTATTGGGGCAGTACTGAGTGAGACATCCAATCAAGGGAAAGATCACCCCGTAGTGTACCAGAGGAAAAAGTTACTTCCCAGGGAGCAGGCTTACTCTACTGTGGAAAAAGAGCATCTTGCCCTAGTGTGGGCCCTAAATAAGTTAGAGCCATACTTATACAGGCAGCATTTTGAGGTACAAACTGACACAAATTGGAAAAACTAATGGTAGACTATTAAGATGGAGTCTTGCCTTGCAAGGGTATGACATAACAATCTTACATAGGGATGGATTGACCAATCAGAACATAGATGGCTTGTCGTGTCTATATGAGGAGTGAACTGACTTAAGGAGCTCATCCCATGCATGGGATAGAGCCCCCAAATTCAGTCTAGGTGTGGAGGAGTGTGACGCTTGGCCAGATGTTTATGATTATTGTATGATATTTGTAATATAAAAATATAGTATGTGAGCCTGTGCTTCCATGGATGCCTCCCCCCCAAGTTTCAGTGAAGCTACAGGATATGTAAACTGAACATGAGTTCTCTGTAATGTAATTAACTTCCTTGAGAAATTGCATTTTATGGCCTTTTCATGACCTCATGCTTTTGAAGTTGGGAAACTAAATATACATTTTATTACAGGACAGGACATCATTTAGCTGATTCCTGATGAGTATATGGCACCTAGGTGATGGATTGCAGTGTTGTAAACCTCAAAGCAACTGGCAGCACAAAGACTCATAATTTGGGAAATGAGTTTTTGCTGATGTCACCTTATGTAATATTCCTCCTGGTAGGACATCATGTTTGTATTTTTTTATATTCTAATAGGAGGTACTAGATGACTCACAGAAGGGGTGTGGAGAGACAGAGTTAAACTAATACTTGTGTCTGAACTGTTTGAGATATATTCCATCTTGGGTCTCTAGAAAGACAGCTCTCTGATCTAACTTTAAAGGCACTTACAGAGGTAATACATTCGATAGAAAAGGTCTAAATGTAGGGTGTAGGAGGTCTTGTTTTGTACTTTGCCCTTGTTCTTTTAAGTGATTGTATGCTTTTTGATATAGTGGTCTGTGTTTAAATATTTCATATTTTTATCATCTTTTAGTAAAGAATCTTTTATTTGAAAGACTGCCTGAGTGTCTGCCAGTTCTTTTTGCATGTGAGGTATAGATGGCTAAGTCTGACAATTGTTCAACAGCTTGATGGTGTTACTAAACTGGAAAAAGGTAAGAATATACCTAAGGCTTCTTATAGCATTAAAAGGGTTCATTTTGGAAGCCTGGCTTGGTGCCCCTGGCAAAAGATTGTACCGCAAATCCCCGAAGAGGGTACATATCTGAGCCTATACATGGGGTATGCTAGCATAAGGTTCACAGTTTGAATCCCCCCCAGAACTTGAGTCTAAAGGTGATTCAGACCTAAAAACAGACATGAAAGTTACCCTGTCAGTTACCTGTTCACACATTGCGCTTGGAGGTTGGCACTGTGGGTACAGAGGGCCTGACCTTCTGAGTGCGTTTGTGACACCCACTACTGAAATAGTGGTTGGCTATTAGAAAGCTGTCAGCCAGAAACAACAAGCAGCAATAGCTTAGACAGAAAGGGCAACCCTAGGAGGTATACTCCAAGTGTAATTCAGCCCCAAGAATTACTGTCTGCTGAGCTTCACTGTTCTTCAGCAACTGGGAGACAGACCTCTCACAGAGTGAAGGCAGATTATGACAGGTGCAGAAGCAAGGATTTCTTGACAGGAGTCTTATCTCAGTCCTCCTTGGAGTGCACAGTCTGGGCTCCTTTGTTGCTCGCTCTGCTCAGGCATAGCCAGCGGTTGCTCACTCAGCATAAGTAGCTGTTGGAACTCTTACACATAATTCCTGGCTGCAGTTTGTAAATCAGCTCTGCCCACTACTGAAATATTGCTCAGCTAATTGAAAGCTGTCAGCTGGAAGCAACAGCTGAGACACAAAAGGATCCCCTGGGAGGCACACGCTAAGAAAGGTCCAGCCCCTAGTCTTACTGTGTACTGATTTTCACCCATTGCTGCACTCACTAATGAAATAATGACTGGTTAATTAGAAAGCTGTCAGCCAGAAACAACCTGTAGCAGCAACTCAGATACAAAGGGCAACCTTAGGCAGAATACATCAGGTTTGGTTCAGCTAATAGACTTACTGTCTGCTGAGCTTCATTCACTGGCAGACAGACCACTCACTGAAGAAAGACAGACTTCGATATGTGCAGAAACAGGGATTCCTTGACAGTAGTTCTACCTCAGTCCTTCTTGAAGTGCACAGAATGGGCTCCTTTCACTAGTGAGGCAGCTTCTCTCATCGCTTGCTCTGCTCAGACCCAGCCAGCAGATGCTCCCTCAGCATAAGGAGTTGTTGGAACACTTTCCCAGAATTCCTGGCTGCTGTATATAAATCAGCTGTGCCCACTACTGAAATAGTACTCAGCCAATAGAAAGCTCTCAGCCAGCAGCAACAGCTCAGACATAAATGACACTACTAGGAGGCATTTGTTAAGAGCAGTCCAGCCCATAGCCATACTGTCTACTGATCTTCATCGACCGCTGTACCCACTACTGAAATAGTGGTTGGCTAATGGAAAGCTCTCTGCCAGAAACAACTAGCAACAACAGCTTAGCTGTCAAGGGCAATCATAGGAAGAATTTGTACAATGTAGTTCACTCCCTTAGTCTCGTTGTTTTATGAGCTTCACTAATCTTCACCAAATGGAAGACTCTTGCAGGTGCAGAAGCACCTGCACCTTGACAGCACTTTTACCTGGATCCTCCTTGCACTCTGGGCTCCTTTCTCTGCTGATTCAGCTTCTTTCCTCACTAGCTGTCTCAGCATATGTAGCTATTCAAACATCCAGATTTCCTGGCAGTGGTATGTAAATCAGCTGTGCGCAATACTGAAATAGTGCTCAGCTAATAGAAAGCTTTCAGCTGGAAACAACAGCTCAGACATAAAGTACACCCCTAGGAAGCATATGCTAAGAGCGGTTCAGCTCCTAGACTTACTGTCTACAGTCAAACCTCGATTATCCAGACCTACTTGGGATAGAAAATTTGTCCGGATAATCGAATTTACAAATCAATGCTACAGATAGGAGGATAACTTTTTCAGGACCAGGTCGCTAGTCCTTATGAGTGAATAATCTGGATAATCGAGGTCCGGATAATTGAGGTTCGACTGTACTGATTTTCACTGCCTGCTGTACCCATTACTGAAATAATGGTCAGCTAATTGAAAGCTCTCAGCCAGAAACAACAGCTCAGCCAGAAAGGGCAATCTTAGGAGGCATATACGGGTCAGCACCTAGCCTTATTGTATGCTGAGCTTCAGCGATCTTTACCAAGTAGGAGAGAAACCACTCATGGAGGGAAGGCAGACTTCGACAGGTGCAGAAGCAGGGATTCCTTGACAGCAGTTCAACCTGAATGTTTCTTGGACTGCACAGACCAGGCTCCTTCCTCCACTGAGGCAGACTCTCTCCTCTCTAGCTTTGCTCAGACCCAGCCAGTGGCTTCTCTTTTAGCCAAAGAAGCTGTTGGAACACTTACCAAGAATTTCTCTCTGCAGTATGTAAATCAGCTGTGCCCACTACTGAAGTAGTGCTCAGCTAATAGAAAGCTATCACCTGGAGGCAACAGCTCAGAAACAAAGGACACCCCTAGGAGACATATGCTAAGATCAGTCCAGCCCCTAGATTTACTGTCTACTGATCTTCATCGATTGCTCTACCCACTACTGAAATAATGGTCTGTTAATAGAACGCTCTCAGTGGAAACAACCAGTAAGAAAAACTCAGACACAAATGGCAACCCTAGGCGGTATACACCAACTGCGGTTCAGCCCCTAGCCTTACTGTCTTCTGAGCTTCACTGATCATCACTAACTGAGAGAGGGACAGCTAGTAGAGAAAGGCAGACTCTGACAGGTGCAAAAGCAAAGATTCCTTGACAGCAGTTCTACCCGATTCATCCTTGGAGTGCACAGTCTGGGCTCCTTACACCACTAATGCAGCTTCTCTCTTCACTCATTCTGCTCAGACCCAGCCAAATGCTGCTCTTTCAGCATAAGGAGCTGTTGGAACACTTACCCAGAATTTCTGGCTGCAGTATGTAAATCAGCTGTGCCCACTACTGACATTGTGCTCAGTTAATAGAAAGCTCTCAGCAGGAAGTAACAGCCCTGATACAAAGGGCACCCCTAGGAGGCATACGCTAAGAGTGGTACAGCCCCAATCCTTACTGTCTACTGATCTTCACCGACTGCATTACCCATTACTGAAACAGTGGTCGGCTAAAAGAAAGCTCTCCACCAGAAACATCCAGCAGCAACAGCTAAGACACAAAGGACAATTCTAGGAGGCTTTTACCAATGCCATTCTGCTACTATTCTTATTGTCTGCTAAGCTTCAATGATCTTCACCAACTGGGAGAGAGACCACTCACAGAGGGAATCGAACAAGTGCAAAGGCAGTTATTTTTTGACAGCAGTTCTATCTGAATCCTCCTTAGAGTGCATGGTCTGGGATCCTTTCTTCACTTAGACAATTTTCCTCCTCGTTCTCTCACTCAGCTTGAACCCAGCCAGTGGCTGCTATCTTACCATAAATAGTTGTTGGAACTCTTACCCAGAATTCATTGCTGCAGTATGTGAATCAGTTGTGCCCAGTTCTGAAATAGTGCTTGGCTAATAGAAAGATCTCAGCCATAAGCAACAGCACTGACACAGATGGCACTACTTGGAGGAATATGCTAAGAGCAGTCCAGTCCCTAGGATTACTGCCTCCTGATCGTCACTGACTGCTGAACCCACTATTGAAATTGTGGTCAGCTAATAGAAAGCTCTCCACCAGAAACTACTAGCAATAACAGCTCAGACAAAAAGGGAAACTTTAAGAGGAATATGCCAAGTGCAGGTCAGTCTCTAGACTTACTGTCTGCTGAGCTTCACCAGGTGGGGGAGAGAGACCACACAAGGAAAGAAGGCAGACTCTGACAGGTGCAGAAGCAGGGATTCCATGACAGCAATTCTACCTGAATGCTCCTTTCTTTACTGAGACAGCATCTCTCATAGCTCGCTTTGCTTGGACACAGCCAGCGGCTGCTGTCTTAGTATAAGGAACTGTTGTAACACTTGCACAGAATTCCTGGCTGCAGTATGTAAATCTGCTATGCCCACTTCTGAAATAGTGCTCAGCTACTAGAAAGCTCTCAGCTGGAAGCAACAGCTCAGACTCAAAGGGCACCCATAGGAGGCATACGTTAAGAGTGATCCAGCCCCTAGAATTACTGCCTACTGATCTTCACTGACTGCTGTACCCACTACCGAAATAGTGGTCAGATAAGAGAAAGCATTCTGCCAGAATCAACCAGCAGCAATAGCTCAGACACAAAAGGCAACCAAAGGAAGCATACACAAAGTGCGATTCATCCACTTGTCTTACTGTCTGCTGAGCTTCACTGATCTTCATTAACTGGGAGATAGACTACTAACGGAGAGAAGGCAGAATTCAACAGGTACAGAAGCAGTGAATCCTTGACAGCAGTTATACCTGAATCCTTCTTGGAGTGCACAGTCAGGCTCCTTTCACAACTGAGGCAGCTTCTCTCATTGCCAATTCTGCTCAGAGTCAGCCAGTGGCTGCTCTTTCAGCATAAAGAGCTTTTCTTAGACTTACTGAGAATTCCTGGCTGTGGTATGTAAATCAACTATGCCTACTAGTGATATAATGCTCAGCAAACAGAAAACTCTCAGAAGGAAGCAACAGCCCAGACCCAAAGCAAACCCCTAGGAGACATACGCTTAGAGCTGTACACCTCTAGCCTTACTGTCTACTGATCTCATCGACTGCTGAACCCACATCTGAAATAGTGGTCTGCTAATAGAAAGCTCTCAGCCAGAAACAACCAGCAGCACCAGCTCAGACACAAAGGGTAACCCTTGGAGGCGAACACCAAGTGCGGTTCAGAAAATAGCCTTACTGTCTGCTAAGCTTCACTAGTCTTCATCAACTGGTAAGAGGGACCACTCAAGGAGGGAAAACAGATTCTGATAGGTGCAGAAGCAGGGATTCCTTGACAGTGGTTCTACCTGAATCCTCCTTGGAGTGCACAGTCCGGGCTCCTTACACCACTGATGCAGCTTCTCTCCTCACTCGCTCTGCTCATACCCAGCCACCTTCTGCTCTTTTAGCAATAGGGGCTGTTGGAACATGTACCCAGGATTACTGGCTGCAGTATGTAAATCAGCTGTGCCCACTACTGAATTAGTGCTCAGCTAATAGAAAGCACTCAGCAGTAAGCAATAGCTCAGACACAAAGGGCACTCCTAGGAGGCATATGCTAAGAGTGGTCCAGCCCCTAGTCTTACTATCTACTGATCTTCATTGACTGTTATACCCACTACTGAAATAGTGATCAGCTAATAGAAAGCTCTCTGCCAGAAACAACCAGCAGCAACAGCACAGACAAAAATGGAAACTCTAGGAGGAATACACTAAGTGCGGTTCAGCCCCTAGCAATACTGTCTTTTGAACTTCACTGATTTTCATCAACTGGGAGATAGACCACTCACAGAGGATAGGCAGACTCCAATATTGCATAATCTGGGCTCCTTTCTCAACTGATTTAGCTTCTCTCCTTGCTCGCTTTGCTCAGACCCAGCCAGCGGCTGCTGTCTTAGCATATGGAGCTGTTAGAACATTTACATAGAAACATAGACTTTGACGGCAGATAAGGACCACTTGGCCCACCTAGTCTGCCCATTTCCCTACCTAGAGGATAAGCTGCAGATTCTATTTAACCAACAGCCTATTTCTTCCCACCCCCCACAAAAATTGCCTTATATCTGTCCCATGCATTCTTGAATTCTCCCACAGTTTTAGACCCCACAACCTCCTCAGGAAGGCTGTTCCATGCATCCACCACCCTCTCTGTGAAAAAATACTTCCTCACATTGCCCCTAAGCTGTCCCCCCTCTATCTTCAAATTGTGTCCCCTTGTTCTTGCACATCTCTTTTTCTGAAAGATGCTACCCTCTTGGACTTTGTTGATTCCACTGAGGTACTTAAATGTTTCTATCATGTCCCCCCTCTCCCTCCTTTCCTCAAGTGTATACATATTAAGCTCCTTTAGCCTCTCCTCGTATGGCTTCTCTTGCAGACCCTGCTCCATTTTAGTTACCATCCTCTGAACTGCCTCCATCCTGTCTATGTCCTTGTGGAGATGGGGTGTCCAGAACTGGACGCAGTATTCCAGATGGGGTCTCACCAACTGTCTGTACAGGGGGATAACAACTTCATGTTTTCTGCTGTGATGCCTCTCCCTATACATCCCAGTATCCCCCCAGCCCTCCCTACCGCCTTCTCACATTGCTTGCCAACCTTAAGGTCATCTAATATGATTACCCCCAGGTCCCTTTCCATTTTTGTTGTAGTTACTACCTCCCCACATTGTGTAATCTTCCCCTGGGTTTTTGTTTCCCAGGTGCATTACTTTGCACTTCTTTGCATCGAATCCAAGCTGCTGTACTTCTGACCATTCCTCTGACCTTGCCAAGTCCTTTCTCATCCTTTCCACGCCTCCTTGTGTATCAACCCTGTTGCAGATCTTTGTGTCATCTGCAAAGAGACATACTTTTCCTTCCAGACCCTCTGCAATGTCACTTATAAAGACATTAAAAAAGACAGGACCAGTACTGAACCCTGCGGTACCCCACTAGTAACCCCTCTTTCTTCAGAATGGACTCCATTTACAATTACTTTCTGTGTCCTGTTGTTCAGCCAATGTTTGACCCAGGCTACCACCCTGGGACCCACTCCCAGGCTGGTTAATTCGACTATTAATCTTTTGTGTGGGACTGTGTCAAATGCCTTGCTAAAGTCTAGGTAGGCCATGTCCACAGCCCCTCCCTGGTCTACTACTTTGGTCAACCAGTCAAAGAAACCAATTTGATTCATCTGACATGACCTTCCAGCTGTGAAACCATGCTGCCTTGGGTCCTGTGCCCTACTGGCCTCTAGGTACTCAACAATTCTTTCCTTCAGAAGTGATTCCATCACTTTCCTTACCACAGAGGTCAAACTGGCAGGTCTGTAGTTTCCTGCCTCTGTCTTGCTCCCACTTTTGTGAAGGGGAATCACATCAACCTTCTTCCAGTCCTCAGGTACCACACCATCCTCCCTGATTTATTATAAAGGGTAGTCAGTGGTGTCACTAGTTCTCTGCTTAATTCTTTTAGAATTCTGGGATGAATTCCATCTGGCCCCCATTGCTTTGTCCACCTTCAGTTTTAGGGGTGTTTCAGAACCCTTTCTTCTGTGAAAGGACTAGGATCGACCCCTCTCCAGGTGCTTCTGTTAATGGATTAGGCACCTCCCACTTCCTCTTTTGTGAATACTGACAGAGTATTCATTCAGTATCCTAACTTTTCACTGTCCCCTCTGCCCACCACTGTCCATTCTATTCAGCCTCACTATCCCTCCCTTTGTCTTTCTATGCCCTGATATACCTATAAAGGGTTTTATCCCCCTTTTTAACTGAGTTGGCTATCTTTTCCTCAGTTTGTGCCTTTGCTATTCTGACCACCCTCCCTGCTTCCTTCTGCCTTAACTGGTGCAGTTCTCTGTCCTGCTGCTTCTGTGCTTCCTTATACTTCCTAAATGCTATATTTTTCTCCCTAACCTTCACACTCCTTCTTTTGAGAACCATGGTGGCTTTTCTTTCATTTTGATTTGTTTATTTGCTTCACACAAAGGCTTGTTGCCTCTGTGATGGCAGTTTGATATTTCCCCATTGTTGCTCCACCCTCCTTCTAGCCTGTTTGCTAGTGCTTTTCTAAGGCACTCTCCCATCTTGCCAAAGTCAGCCCTCCTGAAGTCCAGAACCCTCACTTTTGTATGCTTGACTCTGTAGCTGAGTTTATCGTGAATCACACTGTTTGGTGGTCACTTGTTCCCAAATGGCTACCCACTTCTAGATCTGAGATCCTCTCACTGTCCCCATTTGAGAGTATGAGGTCCAAGATTGCTCCCTCATGAGTAGGTTCCAAAACTAGCTGTCTGAGGCATGCCACCTGAAGGGCATCAAGAATGGCCCTGCTTTTAGATGTGGCTGCAGCAAAGGTGCTCCAGTTAACATCTGGCATATTAAGGTCCCCCATCAACAGTATCTCCCCTTTCTCTGCCATTCTAAGTATGCCTTCTATCATATCCTTGTCCATTCCCTCCCCCTGACATGGGGTCTGTATACAACCCCTGTGCAGATTGTGGTGCCATTTCCAGTCTCTGAGGTGACCCACAGTGCCTCCTCGCCTCCCTGTTTACTCTTTTGTTCAGTTGCTTTTATTCCTTTCCTTACATAAAGAGCTACTCCCCCCACTTCTGCCCTCCCTGTCTCTCCTGCAGGTTGTGTACCCTGGTATGTTAACATCCCAGTCATGGTTCTCTGTGTACCATATTTCTGTGACTGCTGTGATATCCAGGCATCCCTCTTTCATCAAGGCCACCAGTTCAGGGATTTACCCAGAGTTCCTGGTTGCAGTATGTAAATCAGCTGTGCCTACAACTGAAATAATGCTCAGCTAACAGAAAACTCTCAGAAGGAAGCAACAGCTCAGACCCAAACAGCACCCCTAGGAGGCATATGCTTAGAGTGGTACAACCCCCTAGCCTTACTGTCTTCTGATCTTCACTGACTGCTGAACCTACTTCTGAAATAGTGATCAGCTAATAGAAAGCTCTCAGCCAGAAACAACCAGCATCAACAGCTCAGACATAAAAGGCAAGTCTTGAAAGCAGAAGCTAAGTGTGGTGCAACCAATAGCCTTACTGTCTGCTAAACATCACTGATCTTCACCCACTGGGGAGAGGGACCACTCAAGGAGAGAAGACAGACTCCAATAGGTGCAGGAGCAGAGACTTCATGACAGTGGTTCTGCCAGAATCCTCCTTAGAGTGCACAATACAGGCTTCTTACACCACTGATGCAACTTCTATACTCACTCACTCTAGTCAGATGCAGCCACCTGCTGCTCTTTCAGCATAACGAGCTGTTGAAACATGTACCCAGAATTACAGGCTCTGGTATGTCAATCAGCTGTGCCCACTACTGAATTATTGCTCAGCTAATTGAAAGCTCTCAGCCGGAAGCAACAGCTCAGACACAAAGGGAACCCCTAGGAGGCATACACTAAGAGCTGTCTAGCCGCTTGCCTTACTATCTACTGATCTTTACTGACTGGGAGAAAGACAACTCATGGAGGGAAGGGAGAATCCAACAAGTGCAGAGGCAGTTATTTTGTGACAGCAGTTCTACCTGAAACCTCCTTGGAGAGCACAGTCTGGGTTTCTTTCTCCACTTAGGCAGCTTCTCTCTTCCCACACTCGCTCAGTTTGAACCTAGCCAGCAGCTGCTCTCTTACCATAAATAGCTGTTGGAACTCTTACCCAGAATTCCTCACTGCAGTATGTAAATCAGCTGTGCCCAGTTCTGAAATAGTGCTCAGCTAATAGAAAGATCTCAGCAGTAAGCAACAGCACTGACACAGATGGCACTACTAGGAGGCATACGCTAAGAACAGTCCAGCCCCTAGAATTACTGCCTCTTGATCTTCACCGACCACTGAAAACATTACTAAAATTGTGGTCAGCAAGTAGAAAGCTATCTGTCAGAAACAAACAGTAGTAACAGCTCAGACACAAAGGGCAACCTAAGGAGGCATGTGCTTTGTGTTGTTCAGCAACTAGTCTTACCGTCTACTGATCTTCACCAGCTGGGAGAGAAACCCCGGCAGACTGACAGCCTGACTCTGACAGGTGCAGAAGCAGGGATTCCATAACAGCAATTTTACCTGAATCCTCCTTGGAGTACACAATCTGGGCTCTTTTTTCCACTGCAGCAGCTTCTCTCGTAGCTCTCTCTGCTTGAACACAGCCAGTGGCTGCTGTCTTAGCACAATGAACTGCTGGAACACTTACCCTGAGTTCCTGGCTGCAGTATGTAAATCTGCTGTGTCCATTTCTGAAATAGTGTTCAGCTGATAGAATGCTCTCAGCCAGAAGCAACAGCCTGACCCAAAGGGCACCCATAGGAGGCATATGGTAAGAGGGCTCCAGCCCCTAGAATTAATGCCTACTGATCTTCACCAACTGCTGTACCCACTACTGAAATAGTGGTTTGCTAAAATAAAGCTCTCTGCCTGAAACAACCAGCAACAATAGCTCAGACAGAAAGGGCTACCCTAGAAGGCATACAGAAAATGCAAGTTGTCCACTCACCTTACTGTCTGCTGATCTTCACCACCTGGGAGAGAGATCACTCACTGAGAGAAGGCAGACTTCAACAGGTGGAGAAGCAGGGATTCTTTGACAGTAGTTCTACCTGCATCCTTCTTAGAGTGCACAGTTGGGCACCTTTCTCCACTGAAGCAGCTTCTCTCATCGCCAGCTCTGCTGAGATTCAGCCAGCGGCTGCTCTCTCAGCATAAAAAGCTTTTCTTAGACTTACCAAGAATTCCTCACTGCAGTATGTAAATCAGCTGTGCCCACTTCTGAAATAGTGCTCAGCTAATAGAAAGCTCTCAGACAAAAGCAACAGTTCAGACACAAAGGGCACCCCAAGGAGGCATACACTAAGAGTGGTCCAGCCCCTAGAATTAATGTCTACTGATCTTCACTGACTGCTGAACCCACTACTGACATTGTGGTCAGAAAACAGAAGGCTCTCTGCCAGCAACAACCAGCAGTAACAGCTCAGACACAAAGGGCACCCATTGGAGGAATACGCTAAGAGTTACTGACTACTGATCTTCACAGTCTGCTGTACCCATTACTGAAATAGTGGTCGGCTAAAAGAAAGCTCTCTCCCAGAAACAACCAGCAGGAATAGCTCAGACACAAAGGGCAAGGCATACACAAAGTGCAATTCACCCACTAGCCTTCACTGATCTTCACTAACTGGGAGAGAGACCACTCATGGAGAGAAGGCAGACTTCAACAGGTGGAGAAGCAGGGATTCCTTGACAGCAGTTCTACTTGAATCCTTCTTGGGGTGCACAGTTGTGCTCCTTTCACAACTGAGGCAGCTTCTCTCATCACCAGCTCTGCTGAGAGTCAGCCAGCAGCTGCTCTCTCAGCATAAAGAGCTTTTCTTAGACTTACTGAGAATTCCTGGCTGCGGTATGTAAATCAGCTGTGCCCACTACTGAAACAGTGCTCAGCTAACAGAAAACTCTCAGAAGGAAGCAACAGCTCAGACCCAAAGGGCACCCCTGAGAGGCATACTCTTAGAGCGGTACACCCCTAGCCCTACTGTCTTCTGATCTTCACCAACTTCTGAACCCACTTCTGAAATAGTGGTCGGCTAATAGAAAGCTCTCAGCCAGGAATAACCAGGATCAACAACTCAGACATAAAGGACAACCTTTGGAAGCATACACCAAGTGCGCTTCAGCTAATAGTCTTACTATCTGCTAAGCTTCAGTGATCTTTACCAACTGGGGGAGAGGAACCACTCAAGGAGAGAAATCAGAATCTGATGTGTGCACAAGCAGGGATTTCTTGACAGTGGTTCTACCTGGATCCTCCTTGGAGTGCACAGTCCAGGCTCCTTACACAACTGATGCAACTTCTCTCCTCACTCACTCTGCTCAGACCCAGCCAGCTGCTGCTCTTACTGCATAAAGAGCTGTTGGAACACGTACCCAGAATTACATGCTGTGGTTTCAGCTGTGCCCACTACTGAGTTATTGCTCAGCTAATAGAAAGCTCTCAGCTGGAAGCAACAGTTCAGACACAAAGCGCATCCCTAGGAGGCATATGCTACAACAGGTCCAGCCCCTTGCCTTACTATCTACTGATCTTCAACAACTGCTATACCCACTCCAGAAATATTGGTTGGCTAATAGAAAGCTCTCCACTGTAAACAACCAGCAGTAACAGCTGAGACAAAAGGGGAAACTCTAGGAGGAATATAGCAAGTGCAGGTCAGCCCCTAGCAATAATGTCTGCCAAGCTTCACCAACTGGGAGAGAGACCACTGACGGAGGAAAGGCAGACTCTGACATATGCAGGAGAAGGGTTTTCATGACAGCAGTTCTACCTGAATCCTCCTTGGAGTGCACAGTCCGGGCTCCTTTCTCAACTGATTCAGCTTCTCTCCTTGCTCACATTGTTCAAACTCAGCCAGCGGCTGCACTCTTAGCATAAGGAGCTATTGGAACACTTACCCAGAATTCATGGCTACAGTATGTAAATCAGCTGTGTCAACTTCTGAAATAATGTTCAGCTAATCGAAAGCTCTCAGCCGGAAGCAACAGCTCAAACACAAAGAGCACAAATCGGAGGCATAAGCTAAGATCGGTGCAGTACCTTGCCTTACAGTCTACTGATCTTCACCAGCTGCTGAATGCACTTCTGAAACAGTGGTCAGCTAATAGAAGGCTCTTAGGCAGAAACAACAGCTCAGATGCAAATGGCAATGCTGGGAGGCATATGCCAGGTGCGATTCAGCCCCTAGCCTTACTGTCTGCTGAGCTTCACTAACTGGAATACAGACCACTCATGGAGGGAAGGCAGGTTACAACAGGTGCAGAAGCAGGGATTCTTTGGACAGTAATTCTATGTGAATCCTCCTTGGAGTACACAGCTCGGGTTCCTTTCTCCACCAAGGCAGCTTATCTCCTCACTCACTCAGCTCAAACCCAGCCAGTGGCAGCTTTTTCAGCATAAGAAGCTGTCGGAACACTTACCCAGATTTCCTGGTTGTGGTATGTAAATCATCTGTGCCCATTACTGAAATCTCAGCTAATAGAAAGCTCTCAGCTGGAATGAACAGCTCAGACACATAGGGCACTCCTCAGAGGCATACACTTAGAGTGGTACACCACTAGGCTTACTATCTACTGATCTTGTCTGACTGCTGTACCCACTACTAAAATAGTGGTTGGCTAATAGAAAGCTCTCTGCCAGAAACAACCAGCAGCAACAGCTGTGATGCAAAGAGCAACCCTAGGAGGGTTATGTCAAGTGCTGTTCAGCCCAAGCCTTACTGTCTGTAAAGCTTCATTGATTTTCACCAACTGGGAGAATGACCACTCATGAAGGAAAGGCAGACACTGACAGGTGTAGAAGCAGGGATTTCTTGATAGCAGTTCTACCTGAATCCTCCTTGAAATGCACAGTCCAGGCTCCTTTCTCTACTGAAGCAGCTCTTATCCTCGCTTGCTCTGCTTAGACCCAGGCAGCTGTTGCTGTCTCAGCATAAGGAGCTGTTGGAGCACTTTCCCAGAATTCCTGGCTGCAGTATGTAAATCAGCTGTGCTCATTGCTGAAAGAGTACTCAGCTATTAGAAATTTCTCAGCTGGAAACAACAGCTCAGAGACAAAGGGTACCCTTAGGAGGCATACGCTAAGAGCGGTTCAGACGCTAGCCTTGCTGTCTACTGAACTTCACCGACTGCTGAACCCACTTCTGAAAGAGTGGTCAGCTAATAGAAAACTCTCAGCCAGAAACAACCAGCAACCACAGTTCAGACACAATGGGCAATCCTAGAAGGCATACATCAAGTGTGGTTCAGTAACTAGCTTTACTGTTTGCTGAGCTTCACTGATTTCACAAATTGGGGGACAGAGACAGGGATTCATAGACAGCAGTTTTACCTGTTTCCTCTTTGGAATGCAGAGTCTGAGCTCATTTTACCACTGAGGCAGCTTCTCTCCTTGCTCGCTTTTCTCAGACCCTGCCAGCGGCTGCTCTTTTAGCATAAGAAGCTATTGAAACACTTTCCCAGAATTCCTGGCTGTGGTATGTAAATGAGCTGTGCCCACTTTTGAAATAGTGCTCAGCTAATAGAAAGCTCTCAGCTGGAAACAACAGCTCAGACACAAAGGGCATCCTTAGGAAGCATACGCTAAAAGTGGTCCAGCCCCTATCCTTATTGTCTACTAATCTTCAGCGACTGCTGTACCCATTACCAAAATAGTGGTCATCTGATAGAAAGCTGTCAGCCAGAAACATCCAACAGCAACAGCTCTGACATGATGGGCAATTTTAGGAGAAATTTTCCAATATAGTTCTGACAATAGTCTTATTGGCTTCATTGAGTTTCTCTAACTGAGAGAGAAAGATCACTCATGGAGGAAAGACAGACTCTGACAGGTGCTAAAGCAGAGATTTCTTGAAAGGAGTTCTATTTGAATCCTCCTTGGAGTGCACAATCTGGGCTCCTTTCTCAACCGAGGCAGCTTCTCTCCTTGCTCATTCAGCTCATACCCAGCTAGTGGCTGTTCTCTTAGCATAAGGAGCTATTAGAACATTTACCCAGAATTCCTGGTTGCAGTATGTAAATCCACTGTTCCCAGTTCTGAAATAGTACTCAGCTAATTGAAAGTTGTCAGTTGGAAGCAACAGCTCAAACACAAAGGGCACCCCAAGGAAGCATCTGCTAAGTATGGTCCCGCCCCAGCCTTACTGTTTACTGATCTTCACCGACTGCCGAATGCATTTCTGAAATAGTGGTCGGCAAATAGAAGGCGCTCAGCCAGAAACAACCAGCAGCAACAGCTCAGACACAAATGGCAATCCTTGGAGACATACGCCAAGTGCGATTCAGCCCCTAGCCTTACTGTCTGCTGAGCTTCACTTATCTTTACCAACTGGGAGAGAGCTCACTCATGGAGGGAAGGCAGACTATGACAGGTGCAGAAGCAGGGATTCCTTGACAGCAGTTCTACATGAATCTTCCTTGGAGCACACAGCTCGGGCTCCTTTCTCCACAACTCAAACCCAGCCAGCAGCATTTCTTTCAGCATAAGGAGCTGTTGGAAAACTTACCCAGAATCCCTGGCTGTGGTATGTAAATCATCTTTGCCCACTATTGAAATAGTGCTCAGCTAATAGAAAGCTCTATGCCAAAAGCAACAGCTCAGACACAAAGTGCATCCCCTAAAAGTCATACGCTAAGAGCAATGCACCCCTTGCCTTGCTGTCTACTGATCTTCACCAGCTGCAGTATTTTATTTATTTATTTCTAGGATTAAACACCTTTCAGCTAGGAGCTGTTTTACAAAGGCTCCACATCAGTGGGAGGGTAGACAATACTTAAAAAGGTTGTACAATTAATAATACAAAAACATAAATTGGCATATTTCAACACATTGGGTTTGAGTACACAGCAGGCGAATCTAGGAGGAATAACCCGGGGCAAACAGCCTCTGAATATAGCACAGGAAAGAGGCTGTACAAACTGGTCTGGGAGTGCAGGGCAACCCTAGCCCTGGAATTTGACAGCACTGAATATAGCAACCAGGAAGTGCAAACCACAACAACAACACAGTGCACAGCGATGTGATGGTAGGTAGAGAGGAACTATGTGGCCAATGTGTTTTCTGGCAAATGCATGGACACAGTACAGCTGCAGGCAGCAGCACACATGAAAAAACAGTGATCAAAACTGTATATTCCCCGAACTGTTAGTGCCACTCTAACACGTTAGCGCGGCTTTAGCGCGAAGCTAAGTTGTTTGCCTGGTGCAAACATGTTAGCCCCGAGCTAAATTTTGCCATATTCAAAAGTGACAAGCAAATGAGCCTACTTAGATAGTCTCTGGGCAAACAGTCACATTAGCATCTCATCATGCCCTGATTTGCATGCAGTTTGCACAGCGTTACTGCAGGGTCCCACAGCTCCACCTGTAGGTCAGTCAGGCAGTGCATGATGATAGCTGCAGGCTTCATGTAAATAGTACAGCACAGCATAGCATATCATACCCCAGGGGACAACACAGCATAGGCTCAGGTGGTGGTAGTGCTGCATGCAACCTTCACACTGTAGGTCATGCTACAGTGCACAGCAGACACTACAGTAGCAAGAGGGCCAGTAGAAACATACAAACATAGATTTTGATGGCAGATAAGGACCGCTTGGCCCACCCAGTCTGCTCATTTTCCTACCTAATGGATAAGCTGTAGATCCTAGTTAACCAGCAGCCTACTTCTTCCTACCCCCACCCCCTGGAATTGCCTTATGACTGTTCCATGCATGCTTGAATTCCACCACTGTTTTTGATTCCACAACCTCCTCTGGAAGGCTGTTCCATGCATCCACAACACACCCTAGTGTGAGGGACATGACACTGCCTATGGTATGTAGGGCAGTGATGACCACTGCACTGTACACAGTGACAGGCACAGCTTGCAGGTAATTACTGACAGTGGACAGTACTATCACACTGTTGTGTGATCCACAGATGCTGCACCTGTGGCATGGGATGCACACAGTGTCATGTACATGGCCGGCAGTGTGTGCTGTGACATCTGTACAGTTGTGTGGTAGGTGGCTGGGGGGGGGCATGTAGGATCCGACAGGCACACAGGTGGTGGCATAATCCCACTACTGGCCCATGTGCACTGAGTGATGTGTCCCAGCGTTGTGGCCACACCTGGGCTGTGGTGAGATCTGGCCACCCATACACCCTCCCCTTACTGGCCACCATGCCCACAGTGCTGCATGTGGTGCTGGCATCTGTTACACACCACAGACGTATGGTCTGCAGGTGTGTGCTATATGGCCACACTACCATGCTGTCCACTGTGGGTCAGATCACCCCCTCACTGTCTGTGCTTGGCTCGGACTGGTGGCAGCTGATGGCATCACGGTGGTGCCATCAGTGAGCAGCATGTGTCCTCCATGTCTGGCAGTTTCTAAGTGTCATACTCATATGTTAGGGCTGCGCAAGCAGTGCTAAAGCTGAGATAGCACCACGCAAAGCTGTTTGTCCGTGGTTAAGACCAGCTTTTCCTGGGTGGTAAATTGTACCACGCTATGGGTCACACTATATCGCACTAAACGCCTTAGCGCGGTGCTATTTGCTGAATATCTCATAGTGAATTTATTCATGTTCACTATGCCCCTTGCATATCATTATGCTTAGCCTGGCGCTACTGCTGTTTGCCTGTGCTAGTTGGCCTTTTGAATATGGCAGACCTGTGCTAATCCCACGCTATTCCCGTGCAAACTGTTTGCGGACCGGGCAAAGCTTTGAATATCTGGCCCAGAGAGTGGCTTTAAGAGGCCACCTCTCAGGATGGGGACCTGTCATGAGAGGTGTACCCAAGGGCTCAGTTTTGGGACCAACACTATTTAAGATCTTGATCTCATCCATGCAAACTACAGGTGAGACCAGGTCAGTCAAGTATGCAGATGATTGTAAATTGGGCTGCATAGTGAATAATATGCAATCTGCTGTAGACCTGCAAAATAACTGAAATCATCTCATACAGTGGGCACATAACAACAAAATGAGCTTTAATATTAACAAATGTAAGGTTATGCACCTAGGGCATAATAATACCAAAAATATTTATAAAATAAACAATAAACAACTACAAGAAACAAATAATGAAAAAGACCTAGGAGTGGTAATGAACAATAAATTGACCTTTGAGATGCATAATAAAACAGTTGTTAAAAAATGCCAGGGTATTATCAACTGCCTCTTAAAAAATATTGAGAGCAGAGACCCAAAGGTTATAATAACTCTCTATTCAACTTTAGAATGTCTAAATCTTGATTATTGTGCTCCACTAGGTGCACCAACAACAATAATAAGTAAAAAATTAGTGGAGGGGGTACAAAGAAGAATTACAAAACAAATTAAGACTGTGCAAAATGTAAGTTACGGCCAAAGACTTGAACAACTGGGACTATATTCATTACAATATAAACAAATTAGGGGAGATCTTTGCTTTACTTCTAGGATTGGTAAGATACACTAGTACTTTTGCCACAAGATTCCATAATTTAAAACTAAAAGGGAATATTAACAGGACAAACAGACCTAATAACTGGTATAGCCAGAGAATCATTCCAGTCTGGAATGCATTACCATTTGATATAGTCAATAGTGAAAGCATGTTAATCTTTAAAAACAAGCTTGATTGTTTTATGAGGCAGAATAAGATATTATTTAACAGATAAATGTGCATTTCTTCCACCTATATATGGGTGGTGAGTTTCTTATGAACCTATGGTCCTCTTAACTCGTAACATCCTATGATTCTATGATGGCAGGTGCAGAAGCAGGGATTCCTTGACAGCAGTTCTACCTGAATCCTCCTTGGAGTGCACAATCTGGGCTCCTTTCTCCGCTGAGGCAACTCCTCTCCTCACTTGCTCTGCTCAGACTCGGCCAGTGGCTGGTCTCTCAGCAAAAGGAGATGTTGGAACACTTACCCAGAATTCCTGGCTGTGGAATGTAAATCAGCTATGTCCACTACTGAAATAGTGCTTAGGTAATAGAAAACTCAACCGGAAATAGTTCAGCCCTTACCCTTACTGTCTACTGATTGTCACCAACTGCTGTACCCAGTACTGAAATAGTGGTCATCTAATAGAAAACTCTCAGCCAGAAAACAACCATCAGCAACAGTTCAGATGCAAAAGGTAACACTAGGAGGCATATGCAAAGTGCTGTTCAGCACCTAGCTTTAGTGTCTTATGAGCTTCACTAACTGGGAGAGAGACCACTCATGGAGGAAAGGCAGACTACAATATATGCAAAAGCAGAGATTCCTTCAGAGCTGTTCTACCTGAATCCTTCTTGATGTGCACAGTCGGGGCTCCTTTCTCCATTGAGACAGCTTCTTTCCTCGCTTGCATAGCTCAGACCAAGCCAGTGGCTGTCTCTCAACATAAGGAGCTGGTAGAACACTTACCCAGAATTCCTTGGTGTGGTTGATAAATCAGCTGTGCTGACTGCTGAAATAATGCTTAGCTAATAGAAAGCTCTCAGCCAGAAGCAACAGCTCAGGCACAATGGTAAACCCTAGGAGTAATAAGCTAAGAGCTCTCCAGCCCATAGCCTTCTTGTCTACTGATCTGCATTGACTTCTGCGCCCACTACTGAAATAGTTGTCAGGCAATGGAAAGCTCTCAGCCAGAAACAACTGGCAGCAATAACTCAGACATGATGGGGGATGTTAAGAGGTGCATGATAAGTACAGTGTAGCACCTAGTTTTACTGTTTGCCAACAGGGAGAGAGACCACTCATGGACTTAAAACAGATTCCGACAGGTACAGAAGCATTGATGTCTTGACCACAGTTCTATATGAATTTTCCTTGGAGTGTACAGTCCAGGCTCTTTTCTCCACTGAGGCAGCTTCATGCCTCTCTCACTATGCTCAGACCCAGCCAGTGGCTTCTCTCTCAGCATAAGTAGTTGTTGGAATACTTTCCCAGAATTCTTGGCTCTGATATGTAAATTTGCAGTGCCCACTACTGAAATAGTGCTCAGCTAAGAGAAAGCTCCCAGCCAGAAACAACAGCTCAGATACAAAGGGCACGCTTAGGCAGCATACTCAAAGAGTGGTCTAGCCCTTTGCCTTGCTGTCTACTGATCTTCTTTGACTGCTGTACCCACTGCTGAAATAGTGATCAGCAAATACAAAGCTCTCAGCCACAAACAATCAGCAGCAACAGTTCAGACACAAAGAGCACACCTAGAAGACACTTGCTAAAAGCAGTCCAGCCCCTGGCCTTACTGTCTACTGATCTTCACTGACTGCTGTACCCGCTAGTGAAATAGTGGTATACTAATAGAAAACTCTCAGCCAGAAACAACCAGCAGCAACAACTCTGACACAAAGGGCAACCCTAGGAGTCATATGCTATGTGCATTTCAGCCCCTAGACTTACTGTCTGCTCAGCTACACTGATCTTCACCAACTGGAAGAGAGACCACTCATGGAGGGAAGGCAGATTATGACAGGTGCAGAAACAGGGATTTTTTTACAGCAGTTCTTCCTGAATTTTCCTTGGAGTGCACAGTCAGGGCACATTTCTCCACTGAGCCAGCATCTCTCCTCGCTCGCTCTGCTCAGACCTAGTCAGCGGCAGCTGTCTCAGCATAATGAGCTGCTGGAAAACTTATATAGAATTCCAGGCTGCAGTAGGTAACTCAGCTATGCCCTTTTCTGAAATAGTGCTCAGCTAATAGAAAGCTCTCATCTGGAAGCAACAGCTCAGACATAAAGGGTACCCCTAGGAGGCATACACTAACAGCACTTCAATCCCTAGTCTTATTGTCCACTGATCTTCACTGATTCCAGTACCCACTGCTAAAATAGTGGTCTGCAAATACAAAGCTCTCAGCCAGAAACAACCAGCAGCAACAGCTCAGACACAAATGGCAACCCTAGGAGACATACGCTAAGAGCAGTCCAGTACCTGGTCTTACTGTCTACTGATCTTCACTGACTGCTGTATCCACAACTAAAATAGTAGTCAGCTAATATAAAGCTCTCATCCAGAAACAACCAGCAGCAATAGCTCAGACACAATGGGAAACCCTAGGAGGCATATGCCAAGTGTGCTCCAGACCTCTAGATTTACTTTCTGCTGAACTTCACTGATCTTCACCAACTGGGAGAGAGACCACTCACAGAGGGAAGTCAGACTCTTGCAGGTGCAGAAGCAATGATTCCTTGACAGCAGTTCTATCTGAAACCTCCTTTGAGTGCACAGTCTGGGCTCCTGCCTTCACTGAGACAGCTTCTCTCCTTGCTCGTTCTGCTCAGACACAGCCGTTGGCTGCTCTCTCAGCATAAGGAGCTATTGGAACACTTACCCAGAATTCCTGGATGCTGTATGTAAATCACTTGTGCCCACTACAGAAATAATGCTCAGCTAATGGAAAGCTCTCAGCAGGAAGCAACAGCTCAGACACAAAGGGAACCTCTAGGAGGCATATGCTAAGAGCTGTCCAGCCCCTAGTCTTACTGTCTACTGATCTTCACCGATTGCTGTACCCACTAGTGAAATAGTGGTTGACTAATAGAAAACTCTCATCCAGACATAACCATCAGCAACAAAGAACAACCACAGAAAGCATGTGCAGGTTAGCTTATAGTCTTACTGTTTATTGAATTACACTGATCTTTACCAACGGGGAGAGAGAGAGACTACTTCTGGATGGAAGGCAGACTATGACCAGTGCAGAAACAAGGATTTCTTGACAGCAGTTCTTCCTGAATCTTCCTTGGAGTGTGCAGTCAGTGCTCCTTTCTCCACTGAGCCAGCATCTCTCTTGCTCGGTCTGCTCAGACCCAGTCAATGGTAGCTCTCTCAGCATAAGCAGCTGTTGGAAAACATACAAAGAATTCCTGACTACAGCATGTAAATCGCTGTGCCCTCTTCTGAAATAGTGCTCAGCTAATAGAAAGCTCTCATCTATAAGCAACAACTCAGACTCAAAGGTACTCCTAGGAGGTATACGCTCATAGAAACATAGAATTTGATGACAGATAAGGACCGCTAGGCCCACCTAGTCTGCTCATTTCCCTGCCTAACAGATAAGCTGCAGATCCTAGTTAACCAACAGTCTACTTCCTCCTACTAGCCACTAGAATTGCCTTATGTCTGTCCCATGCATTCTTGAATTCCCCCACTGTTTTTGACTCTACGACCTCCTCAGGAAGGCTGTTCCATGTATCCACAACCCTCTCTGTGAAGAAATACTTCCTCACATTACCTCTGAGCCATTCCCCCTCTATCTTCAAATTGTGCCCCCTTGTTTTTGCACATCTCTTTTTCTGAAAGATGCTACTGTCTTTGTTGATTCCCTTGAGGTATTTGAAAGTTTCTATCATGTCCCCCCCCTTTCCCTCGAGGCTATATATCTTTAGTTCCTTTAGTCTTTCTTCATATGTCTTCTGATGCAGACCCTGGATCATTTTGGTTGCCCTCCTCTGGACAGCCTCCACCCTGTCTATGTCTATGCAGAGATGGGGTCTTCAGAACTGTACACAGTACTCCAGATGTCGTCTTACCAACTGTCTGTACAGAGGGCCAACAACTTCCTGTTTTCTACTGGTGATGCCTCTCCCTATGCATCCTAGTATCCCACCAGCCCTCCTTACTGCCTTCTCACATTGCTGGGCCACCTTTAGATCATCTGATATGACTATCCCCAGGTCCCTCAGACAGAAAGTGCACCCCTGGGAGGCATACTCTAAGAATGGTCCATCCCCTATCCTTACTGTCTTTTGATCATCACCAACTGCTGTATCTAGAGCTGAAATAGTGGACATCTAACAGAAAACTGTCAGCCAGAAACAACCAGCAACAACAGATCAGACACAAAAGGCAACACTAGGAGATATACGTCAAGTGTGGTTCAGCACCTAGCCTTACTGTCTGATGATCTTCACTGATCTTCACCAACTGGGAGAGAGACCACTCATGGAGGGAGGGAATACTATGACATGTGCAGAAGCAGGGATTCCTTCACAGCAGTTCTACCTAAATCCTCCTTGGAGTGCACAGTCTGGGCTCCCTTCTCCGTTGAGACAGCTTCTCTCCTCACTTGCAGCTCAGACCCAGCCAGTGGCACCTCTCGCAGCATAAGGAGCTGTTGGAACACTTACCCAGAATTCCTGGCTGTGGATTGTAAATCAGCTGTGCCCACTACTGAAATAGTGCTCAGCTAATAGAAAGCACTCAGCCAGAATCAACAGCTCAGATACAATGGGAAACCCTAGGAATTGTAAGCTGAGAGCTGTCCAGACCATAGCCCTATTGTCTACTGATCTTCATTGACTTCTGCACCCACTACTGAAATATTTGTCAGCCACTAGAAAGCCCTCTGCCAAGAACAAACAACAACAGCTCAGACATAATGGGAAATATTAAGAGGTATAGATCAAGTGTTATTCAGCCTCTAGCTTTACTGTCTGCTTCACTGATTTTCGCCAACTGGGAGGTAGACACAGGAGCATTGATTCCTTTATAGCAGTTTTTCATGAATTCCCCATTGGAGTACACAGTCTGGGTTTCATTCTCTACTGAGGCACATTCAATCCTCTCTTAATATGCTCAGACCCAGTCAGCAGCTGCTGTCTCAGTATAAGGAGCTGTTGAAACACTTTCTCAGAATTCCTGGCTGTGGTATGTAAATCAGTTGTGCCCACTACTGAGCTAATAGAAAGTTCTCATCTGGAAGCAACAGCTCAGACACAAAGGGCACCCCTAGGAGGCATACACTAAGAGCCATCTAGCCTTACTGTCTACTGATCTTCACCAACTGCTGTACCCACTACTGAAATAGTGGTTGACTAATAGAGAGCTCTCAGCTGGAAAGAACAGCTCAGCCACTTACCCAGAATTCCTGACTGTGGTTTGTAAATCAGTTGTGCCAAATACTGAGATAGTGCTCAGCTAGTAGAAAGCTATCAGCAGGAGGCAACAGCTCAGAAACATTGGGCACCCCTATGAAGTATACTCTAAGAGTGGTCCAGCCCCTGGCCTTACTGTCTACTGATCATCACTGACTGCTGTACCTACTACTGAAATAGTGGTTCGCTAATAGCAAGTTCTCAGCTGGAAAAAACAGCTACGACTGAAAGAGCACTGTAGGTAGCATCTGCAAAGAGTGGTCTAGCACCCTGGCCTTACTGTCTATTGATCATCACTGACTGCTGTACCCACTACTGAAATAGGAGTTAGTTAGTAGAAAGCTCTCAGCTGGAAAGAACAGCTCAGACACAATGGGAAACCTTAGGAGGTGTACTGTAAGAGTGGTTCAGCCCTTAGTCTTAATGGCTATTGATCTTCGCTAACTGCTGTACCAACTACTGAAATAGTGATCAGCTAATAGAAAGCACTCAGCCAGAAAGAACCAGCAGCAACAACAACTCAGACACAATGAGAAACCGTAGGAGGCATATGCCAATTGCGGTTCAGCCCCTAACTTTACTGTCTGCTGAGCTTCATTTATCTTCAGTAAGTGGGAGAGAGACCACTCATGGAGGGAAGACAGACTGGTGCAGAAGCATGGATTCCTGAGCCAGGATATTCAAAGTAGTTGCACATGGAGCAAGTGGGTTGAGCATGCACAACTGCAGAAATGCACCATAGAGGGATATTCAGCAGGAGCCATTGTGCAGCACAAGTAGCAGTGCACCAATGTGCAACTGTAATGAATACATGGCACAGTGTGACATTCAACCCCTGAACCATGGCGCAAATGAGGAGCAATGGCCAGATGTGCCGTGCAGACTTTAGCCCATAAAAACAGGGAGCAAGCACGGGAACAGCAGCTGTGCCAGAGGGGAGCAAGAGAGAGACAGACAGACAGAGAGAGACACAGAACAAGAGACAGACAGAGAGAAACAGAGAGAGAGATAGCGAGAGAGTGTGAGAGACAGGGAGAGAGACAGAGTGAGAGAGTGAGAGAGTGACAGAGAGAAGGAGCCACCAGACCCTGAAGTGAGCAACACAGGAACCCACATGGGACAGAGATTGCAGGTGACTGAAAGCCAGGGGCAGATGGCACAAGAGGGAGCCCGGAAGAGCAACAGGCACTGCTCCATGGTGGCAAGTGGTCCAGTGGAGCCAGATGCCCAGGGAGAGACAAGACAACAGGGGCCATGGCCAGTTGCAGTATTCCAGATGGAGGCCATAATGAGGGGTGTGAGGAGGCAGGAGGCAGAGTGACATGGCTGTCGAAGGGCCCATCGGTGGTACACCCGGAACAGGCAGTACCAGCCCCGCATCAGCTTTGAGACCCACACTGATATGGAGATCGTGGGCCAGTATCACCTGAACTGGGTGATTTTGAGGCAGCTCTGTGAGTTGTGCAGTGAGGAGATGCAGGCACCCACTCCTGAGTGAGGGTGTCCATGGGGGGGCCATGCCATGGCCAGGTAAATGGGCACATGCTGCTTCTGTGCATGGCCGCCATACCATGGTGTTGCCTGGGCTGCCTGCCATGCCAGGGGCACTGTCATCATGTGCCCTGTGGTGTGGCATTGCCAGTCACTGAGTGCACTGCACCACTGCCCTGTGGCTCATGCCTGGCTGGGGTGCACATGATGCATAGGGGTGGGGTCGGTGGGCTCATGCTGTGGCTGTGTTCTGATGTGTGCCTGTCTGTGTCCCTTCCCTAGGACTTGAGGATCAATGCCATGCCAGGGTGGCAGGGGTGCCTGGCAGGCTGCAGCAGGCCACTGTGGTTAGACTGGGAGCTGGCCCTGGTGGAGCAGGTGGAATGGCTGTGGGACCAGCGCATGCAGCACCGCAGCGGGAAGGTAGGCACTGTTCTGTTTCTCTACTCCTTACCAGGTTGTCGGCAGGGGTGGGGGTGGGGCCATGGCTACCTGTGCCTTGTGCTGTGTCAGCTCTATGCAGCACACTGTGTGGTGTGCATGCCACTATGGGGTGCCCATTGCACATGTGTGGCAGCTGTTGGTGGGATGGGTGTGCGTCCGGCTGCCACCGGTGCTGCTGTGCAGCAGCAGCACTGTGCCACCTGCCTGCCACTGAGCGGCCGGGTGGCCCTTGGGCAGTGGTGTCCACTGCTGTGCACTGTTGTGGCATGCTGGGGTGTCAGCAGGTTTTGGCCCACCCACTGCGGGTGGCCGGGGTGCCACTCCAGGGGTGTGTGATCCCACTGTCCATTGCTCATAGTGGGAGGGCATGGTGTCTGTGGATATGCACTGATCACCTGTATATTCCTTTGTCATAGGTATCTGGAGGGGATCACGACTGCCGTTATACTGCCGTCTTCTGCGGCAGATCATTTTGATCACCTCCACCATAATGGAGATCACCCAGCAGAACAGAAGGATTTTGCTGCATGACAGGTGATGGAGGTGCCAGGCAGTGGCAGGATGTGGTCGCCCATAGCGGGACTTGTACCTCCTCCATGCCCTTGATTTCCCTTACCCTACCTCCCCCTGTCCCACTGTATAGTCCCTGTCCCCTCTCCCCATCCCTCATTCTCCTACCCTGTCCCTCTGGTTGTCTTGTAAATAGTTGTTAAATACATTTTTCTACCTTACCTGCCTGTGTCCATGTCTGCTTTGTAGCTGGCGAGTGGTGCCATGCTGCAGTGGCATGGTGGGTGTCTGTGTGGTGTTCCTGTGTCATTGTGCTGGCTGTGCATGGTGGTGTCCTATCCCTCAGCCAGTGGCTGTGCCTTGGGGTGGCCATGGGCTGGATGTTCAGGATGTGTGGCATGTGTGTTGGGTGCCATGTGCCAGGGTGTAGCTTGCCGTTGTCTGGGTGGGTGGGGGCATGCTGCCCAGTGGGGGGGCCAGTGGCAGATCACCTTTAATCAATGGTGCCATCTGTTCCCTGCGGCCACTGCTCTGTTGCAGGGGGGCAGGAGCCAGCTGCCAGTGTGCGCCCTGTGGGTGGTGGTCACCTGTGGCCCACCACTGTGCATCCCTGCCACTGTTCCTGGCTGGGCTTCACTGTCTCCTCACACTGTCTCCCCCCCCACCTGCCTTGCTCCCAGCTGTGCCTAGTGCTGGTCCTTCAGTGCCTTGGCACATCTTCCATTGCTCCCTTGCACATCTCTGGTTGTGCTATGGTGCTGGTCAGGTTGCTCCCCAATGCACGGCTGGCTGCACCATAGTGCATCCCTGAGATATTCAGCTGTGTTGTGCTGGCGCATGTCACCATGTGCAACCATTGAATATTGCAGTCACTGCACCATAGCTCAGTTGGGTTGCGCTGTGCCGGGTTTGCACCGGCCTTCAGTGCATTTCTGAATATCCAGCCCTTGGACAGCAATTCTACATGAATACTCCTTGGAGTGCACAGTCCGGGCTCCTTTTTCCACTGAGGCAGCTTCTCTCCTACCTTGCTCTGCTCAGACCCAGCCAGCAGCTGCTCTCTCAGCATAAGGAGCTGTTGGAACACTTACCCAGAATTTCTGGCTGTGGTATGTAAATAAACTGTGACAACTACTGAAATAGTGCTGAGCTAATAAAAAGCTCTCAACCGAAAGCAACTGCTCAGACACAAAGGGCACCCCTAGGAGGCATACGCTAAGAGCTGTCCGGCTCTTGCCTTACTGTCTACTGATCTTCATCGACTACTGTACCCACTACTGAAATATTAGTTGGCTAATAGAATCCTCTCAGCCAGAAACAACCAGTAGCAATCGCTTAGATACTAAGGGTAACTCTAACAGATGTATGTCAAATGTGTGTGTAAGTCTCTAGGTTTATGGTTGGTTGAACTTCCTTAATTGTCACCAACAGCAGACCACTGAGAGAGAGAGAGAGATGGCAGATTTTGACAGGTGTAGAATTAGGAATTTTTTTGAAAGCAGTTCTATTTCAATCTTCTTTGGAGTGAGCAGTCTGGGCCCTTTTCTTCAGTAAGGCAGCTTCTTTTCTCGCTCAGTCTGCTCAGACCCAGTCAGTGGAAGCTCTCTCAGAATAAAGAGCTGTTGGAACATTTACAAAGAATACCTGGCTGTGGTTTGTAAATCAGCTGTGTCCACTACTGAAATAGTGCTTAACTAGTAGAAAACTATCAGCAGGAAGCAACAGTTAAGAAACTAAGGGCACCCCAATGAGGAATACTCTAAGAGCAGTTTAGCCTTTGGCCTTACTGTCTATTGATCATCACTGACTGCTGTACCCACTATTTAAATAGAGGCAGGCTAATAGAAAACTATCAGACAGAAACAACCAGCAATAACACATAAAGGGCAACCCAAACAGGCATATGCCAATTGCGGTTCAGCCCCTAGCCTTACTGTCTGCTGAGCTTCATTGATCTTCACAAACTGGGAGAAGGACCACTCATGGAGGGAAGGCAGACTTTGACTGGTGCAGAAGCAGGGATTCCTTGACAGTAGTTCTACCTGAATCCTCCTTGGAGTCCAGGCTCCTTTCTTCACTTAAGCAGCTTCTCTCCTTGCTTTCTCTGCTCAGACCCAGCCTGTGGCTGCTCTCTCAGCATAAGGAGCTGTTGGAACACTTACCCAGAATTCCTGGCTGCAATATGTAAATCAGTTGTGCCCACTACTGAAATAGTGCTTGGCTAATACAAAGCTGTCAGCCGGAAGCAAAAGCTCAGACACAAAGGGCACTCCTAGGAATTATATGCTAAGAATGATCCGGCCCCTAGGTTTACTGTCTTCTGATCTTCACCAACTGCTGTACCCACCAGTGAAAAACTGGTCGGCTAATGGAAAGCTCTCAGTCAGCAACAGTAAGCAGCAATAGTTCAGCTATAAATGGTATTCCAAGAGGCATACACCTGGGGGTGGTGAGGTCAGCTCACAGCTTTACAGTCTCCTGAGCTTAATGATTTTCACCAGCTGGGAAAGAGAGGCTCTGACAGGTATAGAAGCAGTGATTTTTTTTTTTTGAAAGCAGTTCTACCTGAATCCTTCTTGAAGTGCACAGTATGAGCTCCTTTTCCCACTGAGGCAGCTTCTTTCCTTGCTTGCTCTGCTCAGACCCTGCAAGTAGCTGCTCTATCAGCATAAAGAGCTGTTGGAACACTTACCCAGAATTCCTGGCTGCAGTATGTAAATCACCTGTGTGCAATACTGCTCACCTAATAGAAAGCTCTCATCTGGAAGCAACCGCACAGACACAAAGGGTACCCATAGGAGGCATATGCTAAGAGAGGTCCAGCCCCTAGCCTTACTATCTACTAATCTTCACTGACTGCTGTACCTACTAGTGAAATAGTTGTTAGCTAATAAAAAACTCTCAGCTAGAAACAACCAGCAGCAACAGCTCAGACAAAAATTGTAACCCTCAGAGGCATATGCCATGTGCAGTTCAGTCTCTGGCCTTATTGTCTGCTGAGCTTCACTGATTGTCACCAACTGGGAGAGAGACTACTCATGCAGGGAAGGCACACTATGACAGGTGCAGAAGCAAGGATTCCTTGACAGCTGTTCTACCTGAATCCTTCTTTAAGTGCACAGTCCAGCCTCCTACCTCCACTAAGACAGCTTTTTTCCTAACTCATTCTGCTCAGACACAACCAGTGGCTGCTCTCTCAGCATAAGGAGCTGTTGTATGTAAATCACCTGTGCCCACTACAGAAATAGTGCTCAGCTAATAGAAAGCTCTCAGCAGGAAGCAACAGCTCAGAAACAAAGGGCACCCCTAGGAGGCATATGTGAAGAGCTGTTCAACACCTAGCCTTACTGTCTACTGATCTTCATTAACTGCTGTACCCACTAGTGAAATAGTGGTTGGCTAATAGAAAACTCTCAGCCATAAACAACCCACACCAATAGCTTTCACACAAAGGGCAATCCTAGGAGTTATATGCTATGTGCAGGTTAGCACCTAGTCTTACTGTCTGTTGAGTTACACTGATCTTTACCCACTGGGAGAGAGATCACTCATGGAGAGAAGGCAGACTACGACAGGTCTAAAATAAGGGATTTCTTGACTGCAGTTCTTTCTGAATCCTCCTTGGAGTGTACAGTCCAGGCTCCTTTCTCCACTGAGCCAGCATCTCTCTTTGATTGCTCTGCTCAGATACAGTCAGAGGCAGCTCTCTCAGTATAAGGAGCTGTTGGAAAACTAACATAGAATTCCTGGCTGCAGTATGCAAATCAGCTGTGCCCTCTTCTGAAATAGTGCTCAGTTAATAGAATGCTCTCATCTGGAACAACAGCTCAGACACAAAGAGTACCACTAGGAAGCATACACTAAGAGCTCTCCAGCACCTAGTCTTACTGTATAGTTATTTTCACTGACTGCTGTACCCACTAGTGAAATAGTAGTCAGCTAATAGATAGCTGTCAGCCAGAAGAGGAAACTTGAGAAAGCATATGCTAATAGTGGTTCACTCCTTAGTCTTAATGTCTACTAATCTTTGCTAACTCCTGAAATATTGGTCAGTAAATACAAAGCTCTCAATCAGAAACAACCAGCAACAGCTTTAACATAAAGGGGCACCCCTAGGAGGCATACACTAAAAGCAGTCCAGCCCCTGGCCTTACTGTCTACTGATCTTCAATGACTGTTGTATCCACAATTAAAATAGATATCAGCTAACAGAAAACTCTCATCCAGAAACAACCAGCAGCAATCACTCAGACAGAATGAGAAACCCTAGGAGGCATACACCAAGTGCAGTCCAGATCCCTAGATTTGCTTTCTGCGGAACTTCACTGATCTTCACCAACTGGGAGACAGATGTCACTCACAGAGGGAAGACAGACTCTGACAAGTGCAGAAGCATTGATTCCTTGACAGCAGTTCTACCTGAATCCTCCTTTGAATGCACGTGCTCCTGCCTCCACTGAGGCAGCTTCTCTCCTCACTCTTTCTGCTCAGACACAGCCATTGGCTGCTCTTTCAGCACAAGGAGCTGTTAGAACACTTACCCAGAATTCCTGGCTGCTGTTTGTAAATCACCTGTGCCCACTACAGAAATAATGCTCAGCTAATAGAAAGCTCTCCGCAGGAAGCAACAGCTCAGACATAAAGGGCACCCCTAGGGGGCATATGTTCAGAGCAGTCCAGTCCCTAGCCTTACTGTCTACTGATCTTCACTGATTGCTATACCCACCAGTGAAATAGTGGTTGGCTAATTGAAACCTCTGAGCCAGAAACAGCACTGAAACAAAAAGCAACCATTTAAGGCATACACCATGTGTAGTTTAGCTCTAGTTTTACTGTCTACTGAACTACAATGATTTTCACCAACTGGGAAAGATACCACTCATGGAAGGAAGGCAGACTACGACAGGTGCAGAAGTGAGGATTTCTTAACAGCAGTTCTTCCTGAATCCTCCATGGAGTGCACAGTCAGAGCTCTTTTCTCTGCTGAGCCAGCATTTCTTCTCACTTACTGTGCTCAGACCCAGTCAGCGGCAGCTCTCTCAGAATAAGGAGCTGTTGGAAAACAGACATAGAATTCATGACTGCAGTATGTAAATCAGCTGTGCCCTCTTCTGAAATAGTGCTCAGCTAATAGAAAGCTCTCATCCATAAGCAACAGCTCAGACACAAAGGTACCACCAGAGGCATAAGCTAAGACCCCTCCAGCCCCTAGCATTACTGTCTGTTGATTGTCACCAACTGCTATACCCAGTGCTGAAATAGTAGTTGGCTGATAGAAAGCTCTCAGCTGGAAAAAACAGTTATGACAGAAAGAGCACAGTAGGTAGCATATGCAAAGAGGGGTCTAGCCCCCTGTCCTTACTGTCTGTTGATCATCATTGACTGCTGTACCCACTACTGAAATAGTGGTCAGCTAATAGAAAGCTCTCAGCTGGAAACAACAGCTCAGACACAGTGGGAAACCTTGGGAGGCAAATGCTAAGAGCGGCTCAGCCCTTAGTCTTAATGTCTACTTATCTTCATGAACTGCTGTACCCATTACTGAAATAGTGGTAGGGTGATAACTCTCAGCCAGGAATAACAGCTCAGACACATGGGGCAACCCTAACAAGCATACACCAACTGTGTTTCAGCACCTAGCCTTACTGTCTGCTGAGCTTCACTGATCTTCACCAACTGGGAGAGGGACCACTCATGGAGGAATGGCAGACTCCAAATGATGCAGAAGCAGAGATTCCATGCCAGCAGTTCAACCTGAATCCTCCTTGGAGTGCACAGTCCAGTCTCCTTTCATCACTGAGGCAGATTCTCTCCTCGCTCACTCTGCTCAGGACCAGCCAACTCCTGCTCATTCAGGATAAGGAGGTGTTGGAAAACTTACATAGAATTCCTGGATGCAGTATGTAAATCAGCTGTGCCCACTTCTGGAATAATGTTCAGCTAATAGAAAGCTCACAGCTAGAAACAACTGCTCAGACTCAAAGGGTGCCCCTAGGCATACGCCAAGGGCAGTTCAATAATAGCCTTATTATCTGCTGAACTTCACTGATCTTCACCAACTGGGAGAGACCACTCACGGAGGGAAGGCAGACTATGACAGGTGGAGAAGCAGGGATTCCTTGACAGCAGTTCTACCTGAATGCTACTTGGAGTACACAGTCCAGGATCCTTTCTCCACTGATGCAGCTTCTCTCTTCACTTGCTTTGCTCAGACCCAGCCAGTGGCTGCTCTCTTAGCATAAAGAACTATTGGAACACATACCCTGATTTTTTGGATTCAGAATGTAAATCAGATGTGTCCACTACTGAAATAGTGCTTAGGTAATAGAAAACACTCAGCTGGAAATGGTTCAGCCTGTAGCCTTACTGTCTACTGGTCTTCATTGACTGCTGTACCCACTACTGAAATAGTGATCAACTAATAGAAAGCTCTAAGCTACAATCAACCAACAGCAACAGCTCAGAGAGAAAGTGTACCCTGGGAAGCATACTCTAAGAGTGGTGCAGCCGCCATCTTTACTGTCTACTGATCACCTACTGCTGTACCCAGTACTGAAATAGTGGTCGTCTAATAAAAAACCGTTAGCCAGAAACAACCAGCAGCAACAGATCAAACACTAGAAGGCATACGTCAAGCGCGGTCCAGCCCCTAGCCTTACTGTCTGATGATCTTCACCAACTGGGAGAGAGAGAGAGAGACCACTCACAGAGAGAGGGAACACTATGACATGTGCAGAAGCAGGGATTCCTTCACAGCAGTTCTACCTGAATCCTCCGTGGAGTGTACAGTCCAGGCTTTCTTCTCCACTGAAACAGCTTCTCTCCTTGCTTGCACTGCTTAGACCCAGCCAGTGGCACCTCTTGCAGCATAAGGAGCTATTGGAACACTTACCCAGAATTCCTGGCTGTGGTTTGTAAATCAGCTGTGCCCACTACCGGAATAGTGCTCAGCTAATAGAAAGCTCTCAGCTGGAAGCAACAGCTCAGACACAACGGGAAACCCTAGGAGTCGTAAGTTAAGAACTGTCCAGTCACTAGCCTTATTGTCTACTGATCTTCACCAACTTCTGCAACCACTACTGAAATAGTTGTCAGCCAATAGAAAGTCCTCAGCCAGAAACAAACTGCAACAACAGCTCAGACACAATGGGAAATACTAGGAGGAGTATACCAAGTGTTGTTTAACAACTAGCTTTAGTGTCTGCTGATCTTCACCAACTGGGAGAGACACACACAGAAGCATGGATTCCTTGACAGCAGTTTTATATGAATCTTCATTGGAGTGCATAGTCTGGTCTCCTTCCTCTACTGAGGCACATTCACTCCTCTCTTAATATGCTCAGGTCCAGTCAGGGGCTACTCTCTCAGCATAAAGAGATGTTGGAACACTTTCCCAGAATTCCTGGCTCCAGTATGTTAATCAGCTATGCCCACTGCTGAAATAGAGCTCAGCTAATAAAAAGCCCTCATCCAGAAACAACAGCTCAGACACAAAGGGTATCCCTAGGAGGCACATGCTAAGAGCTGTCAGGCCCTTGCCTTACTGTCTACTAATCTTCGACTACTGTACTCACTGCTGAAATAGTAGTCAGTTAATAGAAAGCTCTCAGCCTGAAACAACCAGCAGCAACAACTGAGACACAAAGGACAATCCTAGGAGATGTATGAGAAGTGTGTTTAAGCCTCCAGTGTTCTGGTTTGCTGAACTTCTCTAATTTTTCACCAACTGGGAAAGAGACCACTGAGAGAGGGACGGCAGACTTCAACAGGTGTAGAAGCAGACATTTTTTGAAAGCAGTTCTGCCTCAATCTTTCTTGGAGTGAACAGTTTGGGCCCCTTTCTCCACTGAGGCAGCTTCTCTCCTCACTCGTTCTGCTCGGTCCCAGTCAGCGGAAGCTCTGTCGGCATAAGGAGCTGTTAGAACATGTACAAAGAATATCTGGCTGTGATTTGTAAATCAGCTGTGCCCACTACTGAAATAGTGCTCAGCTAGCAGAAAGCTATCAGCAGGAAGCAACAGCTCAGAAATGAAGGGCACCCCAATGAGAAATATTCTAAGAGCAGTCCAGCCCCTGTCCTTACTGTCTACTGATCATCACCAACTGCTGTACCCACTACTGAAATAATGGCAGGCTAATAGAAAGCTATCAGCCAGAAACAACCAGCAATAACACCTCAGACACAAAGAACAACCAAAACAGGCATATGCCAATTGCAGTTCATCCCCTAGCCTTACTGTCTGCTGAGTTTCGCTGATCTTCACCAACTGGAAGAGGGACCTCTCATGGAGAAAAGGCAGACTTTGACTGGTGCAGAAGCAGGGATTCCTTGACAGTAGTTCTACCTGAATCCTCCTTGGAGTCCAGGCTCCTTTCTTCACTTAAGCAGCATCTCTCCTTGCTTGCTCTGCTCAGACCCAGCCTGTGGCTGCTCTCTCAGCATAAGGAGCTGTTGGAACACTTACCCAAAATTCCTGTCTGCGGTATGTAAATCAGCTGTGCCCACTACTGAAATAGTGCTCAGCTAATACAAAGCTCTCAGCTGGAAGCAAAAAGCTCACACACAAAGGGCACACTTAAGAATCATACACTAAGAATGTAAGAGCCCCTAGCTTTACTGTCTTCACCAGCTGCTGTAATCACCAGTGAAATAGTGGTCGGCTAATGGAAAGTTCTCAGCCAGAAACAATGAGCAACAACAGCTTGGATGCAAAGGGCACTTGAAGAGGTATATGTTAAGTACAACTCAGCTCATAGTTTTACAGTCTTCTGAGCTTCACTAACAGGGAGAAAGACCTTTCACTGAGATAAGGTAGACTCCAACAGGTGTAGAAGCAGTAATTTCTTGAAAGCAGTTCCTACCTGAATCCTTTCTTTGTGTGCTTTGCTCAGTCCCTGCCAGCGGCTGCTCTATCAGCACAAGGAGCTGTTGGAATACTTACCCAGAATGCCTTGATGTAATATGTATATTAGCTGTGCCCACTACTGAAATAGCATTCAGCTAATACAAAGCTCTCGGCTAGAAGCAATGCCTCAGATACAAAGGGGTGCTTCTAAGAATCATATGATAAGAGTGACCCAGCCCCTAGCTTTTCTGTCTACTGATCTTCACTGACTGCTGTATGCACTACTGAAATAGTGGTAGGTGAATAGAGAGCTCTGAGCCAGAAACAACCAGCAATAACAGATTAGGCACAAAGGGCAACCCTAAGAGGTATACACCAAGGGCGGTTCAGCCCCTAGCCTTACTGTCTGCAGAGTTTTACTGATCTTCATGAACTGTGAGAGGGACCACTCAAGGAGGAAGTCAAACTTCACAGGTGCTGAAGCAGGGATTCCTTGACAGCAGTTCTACCTGAATCCTCCTTGGAGAGCACAGTCTGGGCTCTTTTCTCCACTGAGGCAGTTTCACTTGTCATTTACTCAGCTCAGGCCCAGCCAGTGGCTGCTCTCTCAGAATAAAGAGCTGTTGGAACACTTACCCAGAAATCCTAGCTGCGATATGTAAATCACCTGTGCTCACTACTGAAATAGTGCTCAGCTAATAGAAAGTTAACAGCTGGAAACAACAGCTCAGACACAAAGGGCACACCTAGGATGCATACACCAAGTGTGGCTCAGCCCTTATCCTTACTGTCTGCTGATTTTCACTAATCTTCACCAACTTGGAGAGAGATCACTTATGGAGAGAAGGCAGACTAGGACATGTGCTGAACATGGATTCCTTGACAGCAGTTCTTCCTGAATCCTGTTTGGAGTGCACTGTCCTGGCTCATTTCTCCACTGAGGCAGCTTCTCTCCTCACTCACTCTGCTCAAAATCAGCCAGTGGTTTCTTGCTTAGCATCAGGATCTGTTAGAACACTTACCCAGAATTTCTGGCTGCACTGTGTAAATCAGCTATGCCCACTACTGAAATAGTGCTCGGTTAATAGAAAGCTCTCAGTCGGAAGCAACAGCTCACAGACGAAGGGCACTGCTTGGAGGCATTTGTTAACAGACATACAGCCCCCTAATTTTACTATCTACTGATTTTCACCGACTGCTGTTCCCACTGCTGAAATAGTTGTTGGCTAATAGAAAGCTCTCAGCCAGAAACAACAGCTCAGACACAAAAGGCACTCCTAGGAGACATATGCCGAGTGTGGTTCAGCCCCTAGCCTTACTGTTTGCTGAGCTTTACTGATTTTCACCAACTGAGAGAGAGAGAGAGAGAGAGAGAAAGTAAACTCTGACAGGTGCAGAAGCAGGGATTTCTTGACAGCAGTTCTACCTGAATCCTCCTTTCTTGACCGAGACAGATTCTCTCCTCAGTGGCTCTGCTCAAACCCAGCCAGTGGCTGGTCTGTCAGCATAAGGAGCTGTTGGAACACTTACTCAGAGTACTTGTCTGTGCTATGTAAGTCAGCTGTGCCCACTACTAAAATAGTGCTCAGCTAATAGAAGTCTCTCAGCTGGAAGCAACAACTCAGACACATAGGGCACCCATAGGAGAAATATGCTAAGAGTGGTCCAGCCCCTAGGCTTACTGTTTACTGATCTTCATTGACTGCTGTACCCACTACTGAAATAGTGGTCAGCTAATTGTAAGCTCTCTGCCAGAAACAATCAGTAGCAACAACTCAGACACAAAGGACAACCCTAGGGGGCGGGCATACCTCAAGTGTGGTTCAGCCCTTCCCTAGCCTTACTTTCTGCTGAGTTTCACTGATCTTCACCAACTGGGAAAAAGCCCACTTGTGGAATGAAGGCAGACTCTGAAAAGTGCAATAGCTGTAAATCCTTGACAGCAGTTCTAACTGAATCCTCCTTGGAGTGCACAGTCTGAGCTTCTCTCCTTGCTCGCTCTCCTAAGACCAAGCTAGTGGCTGCTCTCTTAGTATTTGGAGCTGTTGGAACACTTACCCAGAATTCCTGACTGTGGTATGTGAATCACCTATGTCCACTACTGAAATAGTGCTAAGGTAAGGTCTCAACTGGAAAAAACAGCTCACACACAAAGGACACCACTAGGAGGCATACGTTAAGAGCAATCCAGACCCTAGCCTTACTCTCTACTGATCTTCACTGACTGCTGTACCCACTACTGAAATAATGGTCAGCTAATAGAAAGCTCACAGTGAGGAGCAACCAGCAGCAACAGCACAAACAAAAATGGAACCTCTAGGAGGCATATGCTAAGAGCTGTGAAGACTCCTAGCTTTGTTATCTACTGATCTTCACTGACTGCTATGCCCACTACGAAAATAGTGGTCAGCTAATAGAAATCTCTCAGCTAGAAACAGCTCAGACACAATGAGATACCCTAGGAGGAGTACAAAAAGTGTAGTTCAACCCCTAGCTTTACTGTCTGCTGAGCTTCACTGATTTTCACAAATTGAAAGAGAGATCACTCAAAGAGAGAAAGTAAACTCTGACAGGTGCAGAAGCAGGGATTTCTTGATAGCAGTTTTATCTGAATCCTCCTTTCTCAACTGAGACAGATTCTTTCCTCACTGGCTCTGCTCAAATCCAGCCAGTGGCTGGTCTGTCAGCATAGCGCTGCACTGCCCTTGACACGGGTGCTTCTGCTGCTTCAAGCAGCAGGGCAGTCCCCTTCTGTCTGCCAGCTGCCTTCCTCGCTGCACTGCCCACTGATCACCAGACCGAAGCTTCATCCTTGACACGGGTGCATCTGCTGCTTCAAGCAGCTGGGTGGACCCCTTCTGTCCACCGGCTGCCTTCCTCACTGCACTGCCCACTGATCACCAGACCGAAGGTACGTTGCAGAAACTGGACAGTCCAGAACCATCGACTCTGCCTGCTGACGGGCTGCTGCAGTTCTTTAATTCTTTGCTACTGCTGTTTCCTTTCTGGACCTTAAGCTAATGTTATATTCTGATTGTGGTACTTGTTAAGTCTCTCCAAATTGTCTTGTAAATCCTAACTTAAACGTGAACCTAAGCCTGTTTACAGCAATTTTGCACTCTAAGGGTAGTCTGAAGTGCAAGTTCATTTAGGCTGCAGGTTTGTAGATTGTAAAATATTACAGCTCTGTTTGTTTTAAGGTCCAGTGGTAAGCTACCCTGGATCAGAAAGTAAGTTTAAAGTGATACAGTTTTTTCTGTTTAGACCAGATTCCATTTGGATCACAGTTGTAAGCTTTGCCCTGCAAATAATTCAATTTCTCTTTCACTTTCTGTCCTTCTGTCTCCTTGCTGCTTGAATTTTTATGCCCACCCTCCCATGCCTCATCTGCAGCCTTTATTAAATACTCTCCTTCCCCCCTCGGCACCACCCCTAGCAATGTTCATCCTCCCCTCTCTCTAATATTGCAACTCCTCTTAAAGATACAGATTGCAGCTATTAGGCTTAACACTTGTTCTGTCTTGCCTTTAAAGACATCTTCCTATTTTCACCTTCTGCTTGCCTATCAGCATTGTTTAGTTCCTGCTCTGCTATCTACTGTGCAGTTCCATACCTGGGCTTCCTCTCTTGCTACTCTGAGTATTTTTCAAGTTGCCTTGGTACCCCTGCCCTATCTAATAACATCCTATCTTAACCTACATTTTATATCTTAAAATATATCCACTGTGCCTGATCGTGCTCCCAGTGAGTGGCGCGGCTAATCCTGCCAGCTGCCCATACCTCTGTCCTCCTGATGAACAGGACACCGTCAAATCCAGTTAAGTGTCCGGGCTAGCACTGTGTGGGTTTGATAGGTGGCCACCTGCTACCGCCCTCCTCTAATTGGACTGCTGCTCTCTGCTCGACCACTGTTTGGCCCTGCCTTTTCTCTGTCAGATTATCTCTGGGGTTTGGCGCCCTCTGCTTTGGATTGACTCTTGCCAAACACTACTGCTATCTGTCTAGTCTCCCATTGGTTCCTTATAAAATTCCGCCACTGGGGTGCCGTCTAACATATCTTGAATAGGTCTTCATTTCCTCACTGTAATCTTTACCACAAGTAGAGCCTCCGGCTGGTCTGCTTTCCCAATTAACCTTTGTGGGGCTTTACTTTCTGCTTTTCTGATCCACTTCTTCTAAATAATTGCTACGCTAGCAGGAAACACTTCGTTGTTTTTGCTCTATCTCTAATTTTGGCCAAGGGTTAAAACGTGGAACACGGTCACCCTTGGCTGTCTTAATTTTACACACACTATCTCTTTATCCCTAAGAGCTAATCCTCTGTCTCAGTATACCACTAGCCTTCCTACCCAAGTCAAATAGTAACACTATGGCGAAAGTATAGTCTGCTGTGGGCACTCTTGTCATTTGTCCTTTACTCAGCCTGGACACTGCCACATGGGCTCTCCCATGTAACCAAGTGGCAAAGACTCTCAGAGGCTTATCATCAACTATATTTTCTCTAACTTGATTGCAGAGACAAAGCCTGATCTGCAACCCAACCCTATCCTCCTTGTTAGAGGCAGCATCTATTACCTCTACATGCCAGGAGGAAGCTGCCATGGAGATGTGCTTTCACCCTAACCTGCCACTGTACAAGGCTTTGGTTCCTAGCCATGATCATTATCTGCTATCTGGGGACGTCAAACTAAATCCAGGTCCACCTACCTGTTTCTTTTCCCCAAATGAGATATCTGGCATGTCCAAGAAAGGATTATTAATTGCCCATATCAATATCAGAAGTCTTACCTGTCACCATGTGGAACTCGAGGCCTGGGTGAAACTCTACAATCCTGATATACTCTGTCTCACAGAAACTTGGCTAAAACCTGGAATACCTGATGAAGTATGCTCCTTGCCTAACTACTCCCTGTTCTGGTGGGACAGATCCTCATCCAAGCGTGGAGGTGGAGTTGCCCTATTCTTCAAAAACCACCTCAACATCTCTATTGTCCGGCATCTGCCTCTCCGCAGTGTGTAATTCCGCCTGAGGCAACTATTGTATTGGGGAAAAGAAGCTTCATATTATCTGTGCCTATAATCCACCTGCTGGGAATAGTAGGTCTTCAGAACTCCTTGACATCACCTCCCAGACTGTAAATCATAATGAGGCTGCCATCCTAGGTGATCTTAACCTCAATTGGTTAGGGTCAGCTCAAATATCCTTGCAATCACTCACGCTAGTTATATTTTCACCAGTTGATCTCTGAAGCAACTAGAGCCACGTCATCCCATCAAATGGGTACACTCCTAGACTGGGTGATGGTTAACCATATGGAACATGTGTCAAAAGCAGGAATCCTTGCAGATGCACTAACAGACCACTCACCCACTTTTTGTATCCTATCCATGGTTGTGCCTCCATCTCCTCCATCAAGACTAATCACGTTTACAAATCTAGCTCATATTGACCAGGATGCATTTCTCTATGATGTCTATAATATCGATTGGGCAGGTATCTATCAAACAAAGGATGTGGAGGTTGCTCTACAGATATCCATAAATGAATTTCTTACCATTCAATATAAACATGCCCCCAAGACAACTAGGTGGGTCAGAGGAAAACAGACGAGGTGGCTGCATAAAGACCTCCTTGCTAATCTGCACCAGAGGGACAAGCTTTGGATTCGCTACAAACAAATTGGCCTACAGTCAGATCTTATTGTCTATCGTGAACTAAGGAACAGATGTAAGAGACAAGTTAGAGTTGCTAAAAGCAAATACTGCGAAGGACCTTCTACAAGCTAGCTCAGACCAGGAAATTTTGGGCCCATGTCAAAACATTTCTGTACCTCACAGTCGGTCACTCCTGATGAAATGATCATAAATGGGGCACATTGTAATGACCCTAGGACCATCTCAAACAGTTTTAGCAATCTTTTCTCTGATCTTTCATACTATACCTTGGCTTTACAACCTAGTGGATACACTCCAATCTACCTACCACACTACCATCAACAACCATACTGCCCTATCGTTATGATGCTTCTCCAGCGCCACCATTCTATTTCAAGGCTATATCAAGAGCGGAAGTTCTGAAATTACTGAGATCCATATCTGCCAATACCAGCTCTGGTTCTGACTCACTGGAACCTCATCTTCTTAAGCTCATTGCCTCTCCGATTGCCAGAATCTACACTTTATCCCTTATCCATAGCACTGTGCCAGACCTATGGAAATCTGCAAGAGTAACGCCTGTCTTTAAAAAAGGTGACCCAAAGGACATGACCAATTACAGACCTATAGAAATTCTCTCTGTCCTTAACAAGATCCTAGAGAAAATAGTTGCATCACAGACCATTGACTACCTTATATGCTACAATCTCCTCTCAGACACTCAGCATGGTTTCAGAAAAGGTCATAGCACCACTACGGCTCTTCTTCAACTAACTACTGACATTCTGTCCAACATGGACTCTGGAAAACTCACAGGTGCCATCTTCATTGACCTCACTAAGGCTTTCGACCTTGTTGACTATCCCCTGCTTCTCTCCACTCTCCATAAATTCCATTTCTCTACCCCTGTTGTGGACTGGTTCTGTAGCTACCTGTCAAACAGGTTGCAAGCTGTCAAATTTAACTCCTACCTGTCCAACATGTCTACTATCAACCTTGGGGTCCCCAGGCTCTATCTTTGGGCCCTTCTGTTCTCAATTTTATCAACAATGCAGCTGAGGTCCTGGAATCCTGCTCAGCTATTCTCTATGCTGATGACCTGATCATCTACACTAGTTCTTCTAGTATTGCCTGCATAAACACATCACTTACTTCAGACTTCAATAAGGTCTTAGACTGGCTACTAGACCGTAGCTTGTACTAAATGAAAAGAAAATGAAAGCCATGCTCCTAGGTTCTGCACGAAGATTAAGACCTGTTCTAGTTTGCTGGAGGTTCTTCACCCAGGAGGATTTCCACTTGAAAATGTTACTTCTTTCAAGTACCTTGGGATCCTCCTGGACCAGTCCCTGGATTTTAACCATCACATTCAGTCCTCGTGCAAAGCTGTAAACTCGAAACTAGGAGTAGCTTACAAAATGAGCTACATGCTTACACCCTTGGCCAAATTAGCAATTGCCCAAGGTATTCTGCTCCCAATCCTTACTTATGGTGCCTCTATTCTTACTTCTGCCCATAAAACCTCCCTACTAAAATGGGACGTAACTTATAACTACATATGCCGATTTGCCTCTTCGTCGCCTCGACTCAAACATCACTGCCTTCTTTATAAGGGTCTGAATTGGCTCTCACCCTCTGCCAGTAGACAATACTACCTTGGATCACTAATGGACTCAATCATCTGGGAAAAAAACCCATCCCAGCTGGCGGCGTTGCTGGTCCCTCAACCATCCTCCCATGGCTTGCGATCAGCTGACAAATCCTTGCTCTATGTTCCGAGATGTCGGACAACTAAAGGCACAGGGGCCTTCCAATTCTCTGCTCCCAGGCTATGGAATGCTCTTCCACTCAACCTCCGGCTGTCTCAGTCTCACTTTGGATTTAAAAGTGAATATTGTCATTATCTATCCTCAGCTGATGCTTGTACATGCTTTGACCCAACCTGAAGCTCCTGAGACTTACCAGTAATGTCACCCCTGCTCTAATCCAGCTCCAAGACTGTCTCCTCTTCCCCTCCCCATATTTTTCCTTCTCTTTGTAAATAACTTCTTGACTACTAGCTCTCTTCCTTCTTGAACCTTGTTGCTGACCATCCACTGTTGTTTTGCCAATTACCACCCCTGACCTTCCTTCTGTCAGTCTTTCTTGTTATGTTTGAACATTCCTCACATTTCTCTCTATATATAACCTTACTATCTTATTAACCCTTTCACTCCACAGGTCGGGTCCATAGTTTTTGCACTTATTATATATCTTACTGCCATCATCTGTATAATGCTTGCCATTATTTTTTGTTCTTTCTACCCATTGTATTTTTGTAGCACTGCTGTACTGTTCCTCTATTTGTACTATTGTACCCATGTTGCTGTTGTTCAACTGTTCTCCTTTTGTTGTACTCTCCTGGGTCATGCCAGAAAATAGTCATTTTATGGCTAGTGCACCTATCCAGTTAACAAAAACTAAATAAATAAATAATAAATAAGGAGCTGTTGGAACACTTACTCAGAGTACTTGCCTGTGCTATGTAAGTCAGCTGTGCCCACTACTAAAACAGTGCTCAGCTAATAGAAATCTCTCAGCTGGAAGCAACAACTCAGACACATAGGGCACCCATAGGAGAAATATGCTAAGAGCGGTCCAGCCCCTAGGCTTACTGTTTACTGATCTTCATTGACTGCTGTACTCATTACGGAAATAGTGGTCAGCTAATTGTAAGCTCTCTGCCAGAAACAACCAGTATCAACAACTCAGACACAAAGGGCAACCCTAGGGGGCATACATCAAGTGCCGTTCAGCCCCTCCCTAGCCTTACTTTCTGCTGAGCTTCACTGATCTTCACCAACTGGGAGAAAGCCCACTCACAGAGTGAAGACAGATTCTGACAAGTGAAAAAGCTGGAATTCCCTGACAGCAGTTCTAAGTGAATCCTCCTTGGAGTGCACAGTCTGAGCTCCTTTCCCCATTAAGGAGCTTATCTCCTTGCTCACTCTCCTAAGACAAAGCTAGTGGCTGCTTTCTTAGCATTTGGAGCTGTTGGAACACTTACCCAGAATTCCTGGTTGTGGAATGTGAATCACCTATGTCCACTCCTGAAATAGTGCTAAGCTAAGGTCTCAGCTGAAAAAAACAGCTCACACACAAAGGACACCACTAGGAGGCATACATTAAGAGTGATCCAGACCCTAGCCTTACTCTCTACTGATCTTCACTGACTGCTGTACCCACTACTGAAATAGTGGTCAGCTAATAGAAAGCTCGCAGTGAGGAGCAACCAGCAGCAACAGTGCAAACAGAAATGGAATCTCAAGGAGGCATATGCTAAGAGCTGTGAAGCTCTCCCCCCGCCTTGTTGTCTACTGATCTTCACTGACTGCTATGTCAACTACTGAAATAGTGGTCAGCTAATAGAAATCTCTTAACTAGAAACAGCTCAGACACAATGGTATACCCTAGGAGGAGTACAAAAAGTGTAGTTCAACCCCTAGCTTTATTTTCTGCTGATCGTCACCAACTGGAAGACAGACTCTGACAGGTGCAGAAGCATTGATTCCTTGGCAGCAGTTCTACCTAAATCCTCCTTGGAGTGCACAGTCTAGGCTCCTTTCTCCACTGAGGCAGCTTCTCTCCTGACTTGCTCTGCCAAGAACCAGGCAGCGGCTTCTCTCTCAGCATAAGGAGCTGTAGGAACACTTCCCCAGAATACCTGGCTGCAGTATGTAATTCAGCAGTGCCCACTACTGAAATAGTGCTCAGCTAATACAAAGCTATCAACCGGAAGCAACAGCTCAGACACAAACGGCACCCTAGGAAGCATATGCTAAGAGCTGTCCAGCCATTAGCTTTACTGATCTTCATCGACTGCTGTACACACTTCTGAAATAGTGGTTGGCTAGTAGAAAGCTGTCAACCAGAACCAACTCACAATAACAGCTCAGACACAAAGAGCAACCCCAAGAGGCATGAGCCAAGTGTGGGTCAGGCACTAGTCTTACTATCTGCGAGTTTCATTGATTTTCACTACCTTGGAGAGAGACCATTCATGGGTGGATGGAAGGCAGACTCTGACAGTTGGAGAAGCATGATTCCTTGATTGCAGTTCTACCTGAATCCTTCTTGGAGTGCACAGTAGGTGCACCCTTCTCCTCTGAGGCAGCTTCTCTCCTTGCTGGTTCTTTTCAGACCTAGACAGCAGCAGAGCTCTCAGCATAAGGAGCTTGTGGAACACTTACCCAGCATTCCTGGCTGTGATATGTAAATCAGTTGTGCCCACTACAGAAATAGTACTCAGCTAATAAAAAGTTCTCAGCCGGAAGCAACAGAAAGACACAAATGGCACCACTTGGAAGCATATGCTAAGAGCGGTGCAGCTCCTAGCTATACTGTCTACTGATCTTCACTGACTGCTGTACCCACTACCGAAATAGTGGTCAGCTAATGGGAAGCTTTCAGCCAGAAACAACCAGCAACAACAGCTCAGATACAAAGAACAACTCTAGGTGGTATATGTTAAGTCTGGTTCAGCTCCTAGCATTACTGTCTGCTGAGCTTCACTGCTCTTCATCAACTGGGAGAAAGACAGAAACATTGATTCCTTTACAGCAGGTCTGCCTGAATTCTTGAAGTGCACAGTCTGGTCTTCTTTCTCCAATAAAACAGCTTCTCTTGTCACTCACTCTGCTCAGACCGAGCCAGCAAGTGCTTTTTCAGTATAAGGAGTTTTTGGAAAACCTATCCAGAATTTCTGGCTGGCTATGGAATGTAAATCAGCTCTCCCCACTATTTGAAATAGGGCTCAGCTAATAGAAAGCTCTCAGCCAGAAGCAACAGCTCAAACTCAAAGGCAGCCCTAGGAGGTATACTTTAAGATAGGTCTAGCCCCAAGCCTTACTATATACTGATTTTCACCAATTGTTGTATCTACTACTGAAACAGTGGTCATCTAATAGAAAACTCTCATCCAGAAACAACCAGCTGCAACAGCTCAGACATAAAGGGCAACCTTAGAAGGCATACGCCATGTGCAGTTCAGCCCCTAGCCTTACGGTCTACTGATCTTCACCAACTGGGAGAGAGGCCAGTAATGGAGGAAAGGCAGACTATGACAAGTGCAGAAGCATGGATTCCTTCACAACAGTTCTACCTGAATTCTCCCTGGAGTACACAGGCATGGCTCCTTTCTCGACTGAGGCAGCTTCTCTCCTCGCTCGCTGCACTCAGGCCCTGCCAGCAGCTGCTGTATCAGCATAAGGAGCTGTTGGAACACTTATCCTGAATTCCTGGCTGTGGTTTGTAAATCAGCTGTGCCCACTACTGAAATGGTGCTCTGCTAATACAAAGCTTTCACCCTGAAGCAACAGCTCAGACACAAAGGGCACCACTAGGAGGCATATGCTAATGGCAGTCCAGCCTCTAGCTTTACTGTCTACTGATCTTCATCAACTGCTGTACCCACTACTGAAATAGTGGTAGGCCAGTCAGTCAAAGTTTATTGTATAACAAGTTGTGTTGTTACATTTTTAAATACACATTATACAAACAAAATACATTCATAAATATTTATCCAAGCTTTCTACTTAAAATACAATAAAAATCTAATATTGCACTGTATTTTGTCACTTGTTGAGGCCTCATTTTTGGTATTTATTATTACCATTGCTTTTTAGTTATATTTATTATTACCATATCATATTATTAGCAATCACCTTCAGAAGTCCATTAAGTAAACTCTATCAATTATTCATGGTAAGAACTATTTCATACATCCACTGGTGATAAATGAGTACAGTCATGGTACTTACACCCTTTTCCTCATGTGACCTATATACATTCCCTACTTTTAGTCAATATCCTTCATTATCATTTTGGTTTCTCATATTACTTGGTATGAAAGAACAGAAGAAGGCCAGAGCCCATCGAGACTGTTCCCCACACTATGTGGGACATTATTTATCTATTATCCCTCAACCAAACATCTAATTTGTTTTTAAAGACAGTGGCACTAGTTGCTTCTACCAATTCTTGTGGCAAGGTGTTCCATACAATGGATGCTCTTATTGGAAAAAAGTTTCCCCTTTTGCTGGTTTTATAAGTTTTTACTTCAAGCTGTTTATTGTGCAGTCTCAGAACATGTCTCCTTTTGGCGAGTGTTAGACCACATTTTTCCATTAGATCTGGTGAATTTATTAAATTAAAAACCATAAGCATTTCACCTCTTAATCTTCTAGTTTGAAGAGAGAAGAGACCAGTAGCTTTTAATCTGTTCTGATAATCCAAGTTTGTTAATCTTGGAATCATTCTAGTTACTCTCCTTTGAACCTGTTCAAGATTTGCTATGTCTTTTTTTTGATTTGGATTCCAGAAAGGGGAGCCGTAGTCTAGATACGGTCTAATGTATGCCCTATACAATGGAATAAGGCATTGTTCAGTGCGATTAACAAAAGTGCGTTTTATTTGCCTCAAAAGTCTGTTGGTCATGCAAGCAGTTCTAACACAGTGATCATTTGATGTAAGTTTATTATTAACATATATCCCTAAATAATTTTCACAATTTAACGAGTGAAGTGGTAGTCCATTTATATGATATATCATTTTTGGATTATTTACACCGAAATGCACTACTAAACATTTGCCTTGATTAAACTGCATATGATTTTCATTTGCCCAAAGTGTTAATTTTTCCAAATGCTTCTTTAATGCAGAAATATTTTCTTGATTATTAACCTTGCCCCCCAATTTAGTATCATCTGCAAATTTAACTATGAATTTATTTGGCCCGGTTTGTAAATCACTGATAAAGAGGTTAAACAATGTTGGTCCCAAGACCGACCCCTGTGGTACACCACTTGTCACACTACCCGAATCAGACAAGATAGCAATAATTCTGACTCTCTGAGAATGATTTGTCAACCAGTTTAAAGTCCAGTTGACAATATCAGGTGACAAACCTAGACTGTGCATTTTAGTAATGAGTTTTTCGTGTGAGACTTTATCGAAAGCTCTACTAAAGTCCAAAAGAATTACATCAGTAGGGATACTCACATCTAGTAGAGTACTTATATTATTGTAAAAAGATATCAGATTGGTGGTGCAGGAATACTTGGGAGTAAACCCATGCTGATTTGAATCATAAATTCCTAATTTTTTACAATCTTAATCTATTACAGACTTCATTACTCATTCCATTAATTTACCAGCCACTGAGGTCAGGCTAATTGGATGATAATTTTGCACAGAACCTCTACTGCCTTTTTTAAATATGGGAGTAACTATTGCTGAACGCCAATCATTTGGTACAATGCTTTCTTGTAAGGATTTATTGAAAATAATTGACAAAGGTATAGAAATATTTATTGAGGTTTCGATCAGAAACCATGGATGAATACCGTCTGGGCCCAGACTAGTATTTTTTTTTAGTTTTTTGATAGCCTGTATAATGTCAGTTGGATAGAACCTATGATAATCTACGTGGTGAACTTTAAAGGTACTAATAGGTGATTTTTGAGAGAAGACAGAACAAAAGTACTTATTAAAGAAATTTGAGGTTTCTATATCAGATAGAGAAGGACCGATGGTCCTTGATACACATTTTTTACTATTTATATAGGAGAAAAGAGATTTGTGACAGTCTTTTGTGTGAGTTAGTTTACATTCTAGCTTATTTTTTGCCAATGTAATAGAATTTTTTAAGTTTTTCACAGATAGTCTGTATTTATGTAATAGAGTAGTTTTAAATGGAACAGAACTATTCTTAAGTTTCCTAAAACGTTTAATTTTTATTTTAATCTGATTTTTAATTGTCTTGTTGAACCAAGGGGGAATTTTTCCTTTATTATTAAATTTCATCTTAGATGGAATAAAGTATTTTCAAATAATGTACAATGTTTTAAAAGTCCCAAGCTTGTTGTGTTGTACAATTAAGAAGATTAGATTCCCAGTTTATGTTTTGTAAGTATTCATTGATTTTAGAAAATTTGCTTTGTTATAATTTTTTGTATAGTATAACTTCCTTTGTGTAGTTTTAAACTGTTGAATTTCAAAAAGAATAGATGAATGATCACTGGTCCCAAGTGGATCCCAAATTTGTAAATTGCTAATTTGTTACTCTATGTTAGTAAATAATAGATCCAAAATATTAGGACCTCGAGTGGGTTCAGTAACAAGTTGTTGTAATCCAGTACTAACTACCACATCTATTAGTCCTTTCTCGGCATAGGACTGTCCTGAGAATGAGTCCCAGTTAATATGAGGGAGGTTAAAGTCATCAAATATTACAGTATCTTGAGATTCTGAAAAATGTGTAATTTATTTAAACATATCAGTTGTGTAATCTGAATTTGCAGATGGAGGTCGATAGATGTTATCAATAGTTATATAGGACTGCTCCTTCAATAAGATTTTAACCCATATACTTTCCAAAGGAAAGGAGAACACTTCAAAGAAGGAATATCATTTACATGCGTACATACAAACTCTGCCACCTTGTTATCTAATCTGTTTTATGATATAACTTATAACCTGTAATTTCTCTGGACCAAATTGAGGATCGTCCCACTAAGTTTCAGTTACTCCACCACACCTATATTTAAAGTTTTTCATTTGGCTTCGAGTTCTGCTAATTTGAGTTGGTTTAAAGATCTTGCATTCAAAGCTAGGAATTTACATTTAGTTGTAATAATATTTTAGTAAGTATTCAGAGACTTGGGAATAGACCCATTCTCCCTCATTGTTTTTAGTTTAAACAATGATTTATGATTTTAGTGATACTTTTCCCCATGGTTACATAGTTTATCAACAATTTTAAAATAAGAGATTACTGTCTCAAGTATCCTTACTGACTGAGATTTCATCATTTTTTCTGTCAAAATCTGAGGGTTCCCTTCCATGAATTCCAAAATGGGCCCCAATATCTTTATTCTAGTCTTTTTGTATAATGGGCATTCAATCAATATATGAGTTAAATCATCTTCCCCCATGTTACATTTACAAATTCCATTGGTTTCCTCTATTTTCATCAGTCTATTAATTCTTTCACTCATAAAATACTCAAATCTATATTTTATATATAAGTTTCTTCTTTCTGGATTCTTAATAATATTTAAATCTCTCTCTCTCTCTACAAAATATCTTCTTATTTACTGCCATCCATTTACTTATTTTATATCTTGAACATCTCCTTATGTCTTTTTGTTTAAATATATCTCTCACTTTAGTCTTTATCCTATTTATTATATCCTCTTGTTGCCTCCTTAATATTTCCTCTAAGTAACTTAGCAATCCATAAGGTTTTATTCATTTTTTTTGAATGTCAACTGGAAATAAAAAATTTCTGTCCCGGTAATTGATAGCTTCATCCAAGCATTGTTTTGGCAATCGCACATCTGACATTGTGTATACCTTGAAGAAATACAAAATAATTATTTCTTGCACCAGATTTTCTAATGATGTCTGTCCTAATGCAGCTCTTATTAAAGCTACTGTGCTCCCTTTGGTAGTCCCAATATCTTTTTATAAAATATGTTAATTATTCCCTCTATTTTTCCATCTATATTCACTGCCCAAATTTCTGCTCCATAAAATATTTGAGCTCTCATTTTTGCATTAATAACTTTCAATGAACCCTGAATAGAACTTCCTCCATACTTGTAAAAGAAGCTGGTAATTATCAGAACAAATTTTTTGATGTTAGTTTTTACTTCTTCAATGTGTTTATTCCAGATTAGATTTACACTGATATGTATATCCAAATATTTAAAATACTTTACCTGTTCTATTTGTATCTTATTATATTGGATCTTCTGGATTCTTTTGTTATTATTACCGAACACCATAATTTTGGTTTTGTCTGGGTTTATAGATAATCTAGCAGGTTCACATTCTTTCTGGTATAAACTAAACAACCTAGTTATTCCTAGTTTGCTTATTGAAATTAAAACAATATCATCAGCAAATACCAGATAGGGACAGGCCCTCTTCCCTATTTTTGGCATATGGAATTCATCCTTATACACCCTTCACATCATTTGGTTCAAATATCAGTTGAATAGAATAGGAGAGAGTACGCACCCTTGTTTGATCCTCTTGCTCCCTTCAAATTCTTCTGTGCACTCTCCTTAGGTATTAAACCTAATCTTAATATGATTGTTTTTGTATAACACTTTAATGATGTCCAATAAAATAATCTCTATTCCTAGTTCCTCAAGGCATTTCCACAATAATTCCCTATTAATACTATCAAACACCATTTTAAAATCTACAAAAATACAATATAACTTTTGCTTTTTAATCTTAGAATATTTATATACTAGGTGCCTTAGTACAAAACACTGATCAATCGTGGAGTGCTTTTCCATAAATCCCACCTGTGCTTCCTCTATCAGATTATTTGCCTTGATCCATTTTAATATTCTCTTGTTAACTATTCTTGTCATTCTTTTTTGGGCATTATCTATAAGGCTTACGGGCCTATAACAGGCCAGATCTTTTTTTTTCCTTTTTTGAAGATTGGTACTATTATTGATTTAGTCCATGAACTTGGAATCTTCCCTGTATTGCCAACATAATTGAATAATTTTGTCAATATTGGTACCCATAATTCTAATTGATTCATAATAACATCCATCGGGATCCCATCCAGGCCAGGGGCCTTATGCCTTCTAAATTTACCTATTGCTAATATAACTTCCTATTCTTTTATTTTCTTTTGAAGGGGCATACAGTCCCCTGTTATAGTTTCCTCACCCTTTTCTACATTTGTTTCACTCAAAATGGGCTTGAAGTGGTCTATTCATTCCTGTGGTTCAATATGAGCATTTGTTTCATGAACATTCCTTCCTAACCCTCTTACAACAATTTTAAAAAAATCTTTGGAATTTTTATCCAGAACTGCTCTTTCCAGCTCTTTCCACAGTTTCTGTCTAAATCTTTCCTTACTTCTTTTAACTGAATTATTATACTCTTTTCTAATTTTACTTAATTCCTTCCTGTTATCTTGAAATGGTCTTTTTAACATGTTCCTAGTTTGTTTATTTAATTTCCTTTTCAGTTCTATACCATTCTTATTAAACCATGATGCTGATTTTTTTTTTTTTGGAAGATCTTCACCTCCTTCTGCTCCAAATTAGCAATCCTTGCTGTAATACCCTCATATTTAATAATACATTCTTCCTCCTCGGTATTACTAAAATCTTTCATATTCTGCATTATACCTTTTATATCCAGTATATCCTGGAAACTCTTGTTATTAATTTCCTTCCAATTTACTCCTTTGTTTGTTCTTATTAGATATGAAAGTCCTTCAACACATTCTATCCTTTTCCTTTCATTTTTTAGATGGACCACCAAGGGAAAATGATCACTTTCTCCTCTGTTTTCCACTCTCAGGTCCAGAAAATCTGGCACCAAGTTTATATTTATCCCAACCAGATCTATCACTGCAACCCCTTTGGTATTCATAAAAGCGTATTCACCCTTTAAATCAGATTTTGTCCTTCTATTCATTAACATCAAATTTCTATTTCTTAAAGCCTTAGATATTCTTAGACCATGATCATTGAATTTCCAGTCCTTTGAATTTCTGTTGTTACTAATACTCCCATTACCCCCTATAGCTAAATATTGTTCTATATCTTTGGTGGGTCTTTTTATATTTCCCACTCTTGCATTTACATCCCCCACTACCAATAATATAATTAATGGGTTATCCTCCACAACATTATCAATCATTTGCCCTAATTTCTTAAATGTAGCTTCTCTCACTCCCTTTCCCCTTACAGGCAGTATATATATATTAATTATGGCTACTGGATTTTCTCCCAAAATTATTTTTAGGCCCAGAATATTTTCTGAGCTCGCTCCAGTAGTTATTGCCTCCAGTCCTAAATTTATCCTTACCCATATTAATAAACCACCCTTCTTCCTCCCCAACCTATTTTCTTTTATTGCTGGTAGATTGAATACTTTATGTCCATTCAACATAACCTCATTACTTTCCCAAGTCTCCTGTAAACAAATAATGTCGAATTCATTAAGATAGCTCACCAGCTCCTTATCCCCCAGTTTATTTCTAATACCTGCTACATTCCAGGACAGGATCTTCAATGTTCTAATATTCGGTCTACCCTCAATCTATTTAGCCTTTGACTTTTTTTGTCAATTTTCCTCTAAAGCCTCTAAAATGGCAAATTTGTTAATATTTTCCAACATGCTAAGCCATTCAGGTTTGGCTTCTGGGTCCTTGTAATTACTCTTAACTTCATCATCCATCAACACATGGATTCCCAATTTATCAAGTTCTGGACTTATGTTTACCAGCTCATCATAGACCATTTTTTTTTGTCCAACCATAAGGTTAGCTGACCATTCTTTTCCCATCTTATTGCCTTAGTTATTTCATTTCTTAGATCCTTTATTTTTGTCAGAGGCTCCAAGAAATCTCCTATTTTGTATTTTATATTTACATTATTCTCATTGGGAAAACAATCCAGACCAAATATAGACAGCTGATTGCCAAGGCCCACTGTCCCCTGTTTTCTTTTGCTTTAATGTGCCTCTTTTGGAAATAGTCAAAAAAGAAATGTCCTAATATTCCTATTTCATCACACTTTATTCCCACCATTTTTTCCAATTTCTTTTTACTATGTAATATTGTTTGCAAGACAAAAATCTGGTCTGCCACTAGTAATACTCCTTTTTCATTTCTCACTGGTCTTATACTACTGAAACTAGGTGTTAATGTTTCTTTCATTAATACAACACAGGATACCATTTTTCTGATATTATCTCTCAAATAACTCTCATTCTCATCAGGTAATAGTTCAACCTCATACAATGGTAATGCATAATCTTTTTTGTTTTCTTCATAAGGTCATCAAAGTCTTTATTCATTTCTTTCTTTTCCTTATCATCCATTCCCTTTTCACTACCATTGCTAGATTTGTGCTTACTACCCTCATCTCAACTTTCTCTCATTTCTATCCTGGTTATGTTCACTTTCTTTATCTTTTCCTTGCTCCCTCCTATATCCTTCAGGTTCTTACTTTATTCCTTTATTTTATCCTCCTTAATCTCAATATTCTCAATTTTCCCTTTTTTATTTTCTTTTATTTTTAAAACTCTCTTTTTAAACTTCCTCTGTTTCTGTTTTCCTTGTTTTACAGGTTTGTCATTCTGTTGATCCATCTCTAATTCCTTTTCCTCCTCCTCCTTGTTTTCCCTCATTAAACCCTCTTTTTCTTTAACCCTACTTCCTTCTTTTTTACACTTTACTTTACTCTCATTTTCCCCCTCCTCCCTCTCCTCCCCTTTTTTCCATAGATCTTGATGTTTCAATTTCCAATCTTCACATATGCTAGTATTTCTAAAACTTGGTGAGGGTAGCATAATTAATTCTAAAGCGGTATCTTGACTCTCCATTCTTAGTTCATTCCCTTGTTCCCATTCTCTATCTGTTCCATTTCCTTTTTCCCTTACATGTATCTGTAACTCTCAAATTGCTTTTCTATTTTCTGTTACTACTCCTTTTGTAAATATAAGAGCTTGTGAAATTCTGATCAGTTGTTCATAGATCAGAATATTTGCCTGAACTTGGTCTTTTAGAGCCATCCCCAGTTCTCTTGAGAGGCCACCAAAGTCTCCAAAACTGAAGTCTTCCTGGCTCATAAACAGAGTATTCTCTTCTTTCTTTGAAGTTTGTGTACTTATATCTGATTCATGTAATCTATTAATTTGTTCATTTTCTCCTAACTTGCTCTTACCTCCTTCCCTTTGTTTACTATCAATCTTCTTAAGTCCTTGTGTACTGTATAATAACTGATCCCTAACTTTATTCAGTCCTGATTTCAGACCATTCCTATCTTTTATTCCCTCCTCTTTTCTTAATTCTAGGTCCCGCTGGCCCTGTCCTTCTATGCCCTCTATACACCTACTCATACCTATTCTCTCTTCACATTCTTTTCCTCTCTCATTAACTCCTACTAAACCTTTTCTCCAACCCTTGCTCCCTATAAACTTTCTGCTCCAATTATTCTCCTCTCTCTTATCATCACTACTCTTTCCTCTCCACGGTGTTGAAACCCAACTCTTCTCTCTATTCACATACATCCCTTTTCCATCCTCTTCTAATTTATGCTTCGTCATATAAGTTGTAATTCTAGATTGGCACAAACTGTTTATTTGTCTGTCTCTTTTTCATGATTTTTCCTTTTCCCATTCGCTTTCTCTTTTCCATTTACTATGTCTTTTTTTCTTTTCAGGCTGGCTTATCTGGGACCTTGCTTTCTGTTTTAGTTTCAATTTATTTTGAACCTTCTCTTTTCCCTTTGGAACTACTCCATTTCTTGTTTCAACTGGCACTGTGTCTTTATATCACTGTATCCTTTTACCCACTCTCCTTATAATCACTAAATTCCCATATGCTCTAAAATGGGTGATGTAACTGTTAAGATGTAACTGTTAATAGGTCCCAACAGTCCTTATAATCAAGTAATATACAAGAATCGTCAACAGGGCAAGTCAAACTCCAAAGCTCCTAACACATGATTAATCAATAGATGTAATCCCTAACACCCTTTGAGAACATTAAATTCCAGTTATTGTTTATAGAATAAAGTGCTAAATACTGATGCTCAAAAGTGTCACAAACAGCTGTTGTTTCCTTCTTAGATCACTAGAAGAGACTTACAAACTTAACTAATTTGTCCTTGAAAATTGTTCTGCCTTAGTGCTTGTTGCCTTTTGCTTTTATTTTTACTTTCCCAGTCGACCTTGCTGCACCACTAGGATCCTCAGTGACCTTTAATGCCAGGATTGACACCACCTTTACACCACTTTAAAAGTTTCCTGCAGGCCTGCAGGTGTTATTGATTGTCTAGGGCTATGGGTCAAAGTAGCTATCCCTCGTCAAACACCAAACAGGCACCCTCGTATGCAAGCAGTGTTAAAGGTGGGAAAATCTACTCTACTTTCAAACAGCTTTGTAGAGTCACTCCACCAAGGTCCAATTAATAGCCTCAGAGGCACCACACTCTTTGCTTTTCCCAGGATATAATAGGCAAATGCAGTCATACATAAGCAAGTCCCCCACTAATACTCTTCTTCTCCACTAATTAAATACAAAAACAAAAGAAAAACCTCAGTGACCTTAATAATAATATACTCAGTACTCAATATTAAAACAATTTGCTTAAACAATGACTAGCTAAAAAAGATGGTTGGTTTAATTTTTATCCAGTAGCTTGGTTAGTTTTAAAACTTGCTACAGCACACTGTAACATACAGTAATATGCTTACTTACTTTCTAAGTTCAGTAAAAAGTATTGTATTATTTCTTTAGAGTTCCGATTCTACTAGCCTCGCTAGTATGACTGTGATATTCACTACTCGAATCATAAATTAGCTCGATGATTGCTTCTTGCTTCTTACAGCACAGCTTTTTAATGAGACAAAAATGGTGCTTGTGCTGTTAGAATGCCAGCGCCTGTGCTATAAGGTCTAAACCACATGACTTATTTAATCCAATCACTATACTTTGTCTCACCCGCCCCATGGACCTGGAAGTCCACGGATCTTAATTTTATTATTACTTTTATTAGAAACTCATATCGGGATTTTCTGGCTAAAAAATCTGCACGCTTATAAATGCCAGTAAAATCCAAGCACCCGAATGTACCTTTATACTCAGAATCTCAGAATAGCCTGCTGTACTTTCACAGCTGTTCAATTGCTCTATGTCTCTTTCTATTTAGTTTCCAAACACACAGAAAACAATATAAAAAATTAAAAATGATCTAGTAAATGATCTTGTAAAAGTATTAGTACATTTAAATTATTTAGAAGCATTTATCCTTCTTTTTTAGCATTCTTTCTCCATTTGTAGTGCAAAAATGGAGACCAGGCCTGGTCTGTCCGGCCACTCTCGACCCCCGTGGATCTTCATGGAGCCTCTAGATCTTTTAAGATGCTCTAGTTGGGGCTCCTGCTACCACAAGGACTCACACCCAAACTCGGTGCCGGCCTCTAGGCCCTAGACAAACTGCCTCCTCCCTATACCTTCTTCCTCCCTTCTTTCCCAGACAAGCAGACAAGCAGACCAAAAGAACTTCTGGGAAGGTCGGTGAATTTATTCTTACACTTATGGCAATGGTGGTATACCTGTTGTAAACTAAAAATAAGTCTTGCACCGACTCCTGCTGCAGTGGCTTCTCCACAGCAGTTTAGCAACTGGTCTGCACCATCCATTTCCAACAATGCTTCATTCACAGTGACTCAACCCATTTCCATGGCCTAGTGGTAGGCTAATAGAAAGCTTTCAGCCAGAAACAACCAGGGGTAACAGCTCAGACACAAAGGGCAACCCTAAGAGGCATAAGTCAAGTGTGGTTCAGCCACAAGTTTTACTGTCAGCTGAGATTCACTGATCTTCACCAACTGGGAGAGGAACCACTCATGGCTGGAAGGCAGAAGCAGAGATTCCCTAACTGCAGTTCTACCTGAATCTTCCTTGAAGTGCACAGTCTGGGCTCCTTTTTCCACTCAGGCAGCTTCTCTCCTTGCTCGCTTTGCTCAGACACAGCTAGCAGCTGCTCTCTTAGCATTAGGAGCTATTGGAACACTTACCCAGAATTTCTGGCTGTGGTATGTAAATCAACTGTGCCCACTACTGAAATAGCACTAAGCTAATAGAAAGCTCTCAGCCAGAAGCCACAGCTGAAAGACAAAGTGCACTAGGAGACTTACGCTAAGAGCAGTTCAGCCATTAGCCTTACTGTCTACAGACCTTCACCTACAGCTGAATCTGCAACTGAAATAGTAGTCGGCTAATGGAAAGCTTTTAGCCTTAAACAATCAGCAGCAACAGCTCAGACACAATGGACAATCCTTTGAGGTATACACCAAGTGCAATTCACTGACTATCCTTACCGTCTACTGATCTTCACCATATGAGAGAGAAAGAGAGAGACCACTCACAGAGAGAAGACAGACTCCGACAGTTGGAGAAGCATTGATTCCCTGACAGCAGTTCTACCAGAATCCTCCTTAGAGTGCATAGTCTGGTGTCCTTTCTCGACAGAGACACCGTCTCTCCTTGCTTGCTCTACTCAGGCAAAGGCAACGACTGTTCTGTCAGCATTAGGAGCTGTTGGAACAATTACCCAGAATTCCTGGCTGTGGTATGTAAAGCAGCTGTGCCCACTACTGATATAGTGCTCAGCAAATAGAATGCTCTCAGCCAGAAGCAGCAGCTCTGAAACAAAGGGCACCCCAATGAGACATATGCTATGAGTGATCCAGATCCTCCCTTTACTGTCTCCTGATCATCACCTACTGGTGTACCCACTACTGAAATAGTGGTCATCTAATAGAAAGCTCTCAGCTACCAGCAACAGCCCAGACACAAAGGGTGCTAATATGTGGCAGATGCCAAGTGTGGTTTAGTTTTAGCCTTACTGTTTGCTGAGCTTCACCAACTGGAAGATAGACTCTGACAGGTGTAGAAACAGGGATTGTTTTGACAGCAGTTCTACCTGAATTCTCCTTGGAGTGCACAGTTTGGCTCCTTTCTCCACTTTGGCAGCTTGTGTCTTTGCTTGCTCAGCTCAGGCTCAGCCAGAGGCTGCTTTTTCAGCAAAAGGAGCAGTTGGGACACTTACCCAGAATTCCTGGCCTGGTATGTAAATCACCTGTGTGCACTACTGAAAAAGTGCTCAGCTAATAGAAAGCTTTCAGCAGGAAACAACAGCTCAGACACAAAGGGTACACCAGGAGGCATACAGCAAGAGCTGTCCAGCCCCTAGCCTTACTGTCTACTGATCTTCACCAACAGCTGTACCCACTACTGAAATAGTGGTCAGCTAATAGAAAGTTCACAGCCACAAACAACCATTAGCAACAGCTTAGGCACAAAGGGCAACACTAGGAGGCATACGGAAAGTATGTTTAACTCCCAGCCACACTGTCTGCTGATCTTCACCAGCTGGGAGAAAGACTATGACAAGTGCAGAAGCACTGATTTCTTGACAGTAGTTCTACCAGAATCCTCTGTGAAGTACACAGTCCAGGCTCCTTTTTCTTCTAAGGAAGCTTCTCTCTTCACTGGCTGTACCCAGACAGTGGCAACTCTTGCAGCATAAGGAGCTTTTGGAACACACCCAAAATTCCTGGCTGTGGCTTGCAAATCAGTTGTGCCCACTAATGAAAAAGTGCTCAGCTAATAGAAAGTTTTCACCCAGAAATAACAGCTCAGACACACAGGACAACATTAGGAGGCATACGCTAAGAGCGGTCCAGCTAAAAGCCTTACTGTAAACTGATCTTCACCGACTGCTGTACTCACTGCTGAAACAGTGGTTGGCTAATAGAAAGCTGTCAGAAAGAAACAAGCAGCAGTAACAGATCAGACACAAAAGACAACACTAAGATGTATACGCCAAGTGCAGTTCAGCCCCTAGCTGTACTGTCTACTGAGCTTCACTGATCTTCACTAACTGGGAGAAAGAACACTCTCGGAGGGAAAGCAGGTTACAGCAGGTGCAGAAGCAGTGATTCCTCACAGCAGTTCTACCTGAATCCTCATTGGAGTGCACAGTCGGGGTTCCTTTTTCCACTGAGATAGCTTCTCTCCTTGCTGACTCTGCTCAGACCTAGACAGTAGCATCTCTCTCTGCCAAAGGAGCTGTTGGGACACTTACCCAGAATTCCTGGCTGTGGATTGTAAATCAGCTCTGCCCACTACTGAAATAATGCTCAGCTTATAAAAAGCTTTCAGCCGGAAACAACAGTTCAGACACAACAGGCAACAAAAGAAGGCATACGCTAAAAGTGGTCCAGGCCCTAGCCTTACTGTTTACTGATCTTCAGTGACTACAATACCCACTACTGAAATAGCGGTCAGCTAATAGAAAGCTGTCAGCCAGAAACAACCAGCCATAACAACTCAGCCACAAATGGCAACTCTAAGAGGAATATGCCAAGTGCAGAGCAGCTCCTAGCTTCATTGTTGGATGAGCTTCACTGATCTTCTCTAACTGGGAGAGAGAACACTCATGGAGGGAAGGCAGACTCTGATAGATGGAGAAGGAGAAATTTCTTTACAGCAGTTCAACCTGAATTATTTTTGTAGTGCACAGTCTGGGCTTCTTTTTCCACTGAGACAGCTTCTCACCTCTCTCACTCTGCTCTGACATAGGCAGAGGCTCCTCACTCAGTATAAGGAGTTGTTGGAATACTTAACCCAGAATTCCTGGCTGTGGCATGTAAATCAGCTGTGCCCACTACTGAAACACTGCTAAGCTGAAAGAAAGCTTTCAGTCAGACCGAAGCAGCAGCTCAGACACAAAGGGCACCTCTAGAAGCATATGTTATGAATGGTCTAGCCCCTAGCCTTACTATCGACTAATCTTCACTGGCTGATGTATCCACTACTGAAATAGTGGTCAGCTAATAGAATGCTCTCAGCCAGAAGCAAACAGCAGTAACAGCTCAGACACAAAGGGCAATCTTAGCAGGCATATGATAAGTGTGGTTCAGCAGCTAGTTTTACTGCCTGCTGAGCATCTCTGATCTTCACTAATTGGGAGATAGAATCCAACAGGAGCAGATTTATTGATTTTTTGACAGCAGTTCTACTAGAATCCTCCTTGGAGTGCAGAATCTGGGCTCCTTTCTTCATTGAGGCAGCTTCTCTCCTTGCTTGCTCTGCTCAGACCCAGCCAGCGGCAACTCTCTCAGCATAAGGAGCTGTCGGAACTCTTACCCAGAATTGCTTGCTACAGTATGTAAATCATCTGTGCCCAATACTGAAATAGTGCTCATCTCATAAATAGCTTTCAGCTGGAATCAACATCTCAGACACAAAGGGCAACAAAAGAAGGCATACGCTAAGAGCGGTCCAAGCCTCAGTCTTACTGTCTACTGATCTTCCTCGACTGCTATACCCACTACTGAAATAGTGGTCAGTTAATAGAAAGCTGTCAGCCAGAAACAACTTGCAGTAACAGTTCAGACACAAATAATACCCCAAAGAGTTATGTGACAAATGCAGATCAGCTCTTAAACTTACCGTCTGCTGGGCTTTACTCATCTTCTCCAACTGGAGGAGAGAAAGAACACTCTCAGAGGGAAGGCAAACTCAGACAGGTGGAGAAGCAGCAATTGCTTAACTGCAGTTTAACCTGAATCCTTCTAGAAGTGCACAGTCTAGGCTCCTTTCTCAACTGAAACAGCTTCTCACCTCGATAGCTCTGCTCAGACCCAGCTAATGGCTGCTCTCTCAACATAAGGAGATGTTGAAACAGTTACCGAGGATTCCTGGCTGTGGTATGTAAATCAGCTGTGTCCACTACTGAAATAGAGCTCAGCTAATAGAAAGCTCTCAGCCAGAAGCAACAGCTCAGACACAAAAGGTACCACAAGGATATATACACTAAGAGCAGTCCAGACCTTAGTCTTACTGTCTATTGATCTTCACTGGCTGCTGTACAAACTACAGAAATAGTAGTTGGCTATTAGAAAGCGTCCAGCCAGAAACAACCAGTAGCAAAAGCTCTGACACAAAGGGCAACCCTAGGATGCATATGCCAAGTGTGTTTCAGCCCCTAGCCATTCTGCCTGTTGATCATCACCAACTGGGAGAGAGAACACTCACGGAGGACAGGCAGACTACAACAGCTGCCGAAGTAAGGATTCCTTGACTGCAGTTAAACAAAAATGCACCATGGAGTGCACAGTCTGGGCTCCTTTATCCACTGAGGAAGATTCTCTTCTCGCTCTCCTCAAACGTAGCCAGAGGCTGCTCTCTCAGCATAAGGAGCTGTTGGAACACTTACTCATAATTCCTGGCTGTGGATTGTAAATCAGCTCTGCTCACTACTGAAATAATGCTCCGCTTATAAAAAGCTTTTAGCAGGAAACAACGACTCAGACACAAGGGGCAACAAAAGAAGACATACACTAAGAGCAGTCCAGGCCCTAGCCTTACTGTTTACTGATCTTCACCAACTACAATACTCACTACTGAAATAGTGGACAGCTAATAGAAAGTTGTCAGCCAGAAACAATCAGCAGTAACAACTCAGCCACAAGGAGCAACTCTAAGAGGTATATGCCAAGTGTGGATCAGCTCCTAATCTTACTGTCGGATGAGCTTCACTGATCTTCTCCAACTGGGAGAGAGAACACTCATGGAGGGAAGGCAGACTCCGACAGGTGAAGAAGGAGGGATTTCTTTACAGCAGTTCAACCTGAATTATTTTCGTAGTGCACAGTCTGGGCTCCTTTCTCCACTGAGGCAGCTTCTCATCTCGCTCACTCTGCTCAGACACAGCCGGAGGCTTCTCACGCAGCATAAGGAGTTGTTGGAATACTTACCCAGAATTCCTAGCTGTGGTATGTAAATCAGCTGTGCCCACTACTGAAACACTGCTAAGCTAAAAGAAAGCTTTCAGTCAGACCGAAGCAGCAGCTCAGACACAAAGGGCACCTCTAGAAGCATATGTTATGAATGGTCCAGCCCCTATCCTTACTATCTACTAATCTTCATTAACTGATGTATCCACTACTGAAATAGTGGTCAGCTAATAGAATGCTCTCAGCTAGAAGCAAACAGCAGCAACAACTTAGACACAATGGGCACTCTTAGCAGGTATATGACAAGTGTGGTTTAGCGCCTAGTTTTACTGTCTGCTGTCACTAATTGGGAGAGAACCTCCAACAAGAGCAGATGCATTTATTCCTTGACAGCAGTTCTACCTGAATCCTCCTTGAAGTACAGAATCTGGGTTCCTTTCTCCACTGAGGTAGCTTCTCTCTTTGCTTGCTCTGTTCAAACCCAGCCAGCAGCAGCTGTCTTAGAATAAGGAGCTGTTGGAACACTCACCCAGAATTGCTGGCTGCAGTATGTAAATCATCTGTGCCCAATACTGAAATGGTGCTCATCTCATACATAGCTTTCAGCTGGAATTAACAGCTCAGATACAAAAGGCAACAAAAGGAGGCATACGCTAAGAGCGGTCCAAGCCCCAGCCTTACTGTCTACTGATCTGTCACTTGGGACTAATGAACTGGTACACTGTGGAATAAATCATAACTAGGTTTGGAGCAGTATGGACTTGCTTGCCTTATTAACTTGATAGCAGACCCACCTGGAACATTTCAACCAACTTAATCACAGCTAGGGCCGTGGGTACCAGCAAGGGGGGGGGCAGAGTGGATTACATACGATGGGTGAGGCCACCTATATTATTATCTGAATAAGTGTCTGTACTAAGATTGGGACAATATGATGTAAATACCAGCACACGTGTACTTTGTTTTATTTTTCTTTACCCAGGAGAGACACACTAAGCTGAAAGCTTATTTACAGGAGGGACCTGACAGCACAAGGAAGTTAAGTGACTTGATCAGGGTCACACAGTATGCAAGTGGGGGCTGTGGGATTCAAACCCAGGTCTTCAGGTTTGCAGCCTAGAGACTTAAACCACTGTGCTATACTGCTACACTATGAGCACCATATAGATTTTTGGATATGGGGAGGGATGGGGGGAAGGCCAGTAAGATATTGGACATCTAGAGATAGAGGATAAGATAGAGAAAGCAAGCTAGTTGGTAAGGGGGGAGGTATCAAATGGGACGATATAAGGTTTTGAAGGGCACATACAGGATCAGGAACACTCTGGAACATAACGGGAAGAGAGAGTGTTCTGCATAGGGAAAATCAGGGTTGAATACAGAGGGGATGGAAGAACTCACTCCTGGGAGAGCGGGTGGTAGGAGACAGCTGTGTACAGGGGAGAAAACGAACATACTGTAAATCCTAAAGGAGACATGAAACTAATGGGCTCCTGCAGATAGGGTATCGTTTGCTAAATGAGGGAACAAGGGTTCTTTATATGATATCTGTAATTGTAGTACTAGGATCTTGGTTGGGGTTCTGAGTGCTCCTGGGCTTGGAATTTAAGCATGTGATGCAACCTCAGAGTCCAGTGTTTAAGTCCCACCTCATCCTAGGGAGTTAAGGATGAGGGGGCAACTATGAAAATTTCTAGAAAATTATAATTGTTTTGCCGAAGGTGAAAAAGGGCAGTCTGCTGCCTCCCCCTTGAATGGGGGGGGGGGGCAGTAGCAATTTTCTTGTTTAAAATGCCAAACAGTCAGAAAGAGGGCCTAAAATTGGTGGGATGTTTTACTGTGGTAGTAGTAGCATGGGAGGTGGGGGAAGGGTGGGACAAGACAATGAGAGAATGAATGTCTTAGGGTTACCCTGTGGAAACACAACATTTGGGGGCATGAACAAGTTACAGTTTGTAAACTTGATTTGTTGGGTGCTAAATGTTGGGAGCACCAAATGTGTAAAAGCTATTTATGGTTAAAAAGTTGAAATAAGGCAAAGATTAACACAAAACAGTCCTGTCTTAGCACCTTTACTGAAAACTGCACTTAGCGTTTTAAGCAGGGTAATTGGTGATGGATAATGAGATTAAGATCCATTCCTGGAATATAAATGGTATGAAATCCCATGTAAAGAGGAAGAGAATACAGAATAAGATGAAAGCACTGGGATCTGACATAGTATGTCTGCAAGGAATGTACATGACCAAGAATGAAGGGGCTAATATGAATAAAAACTGGAGAGGGGACTGGTATTGCTCCTACTTCATGTCTAAGGCATGGTGGAGGTGGCATGACTGAGGCTCGACTTCCAGGAGTTGTTATAAAAGCAAAAGGTGACAGTGGTGGGAGATATGCCCTTGTACAGCTACAGACAGAGTATGGCAATTGTCTCTGTGTATGCTCCAAATATTGACAATTCTGCCTTTTTTAACCAGTTGTCGATAGAGATGGCTGACTTCATAGGATCCTGGATACTAAATGGAGATTTTAATTGTGCCTTGGACATTGACCATTGACAGGTCCTCTAGATCAGGGGGTCAGCCTAGTGGAAGTGCAAAAGCATTATTAAATCTAATTAAAGACCATAGGCTGGTGGACTCCTGGTGACACTAAAATCCACAGGGCAGGGAGTACCCATTCTATTCTCACTCTGCTAGGAGCTATGCAAGACTTGATATGGCCTTGGTGTCACAGGACCTGGTGCAATTGCTTGCTATGGTCAAGTATGGCCCAATATTAATATCTGACCACTCATACCTGCAAACTGTGTTACATGCGTTGGACCTGGCTGGGTTCCATGTCAATACAGCACGGGGGATTTCAGAGATGATAATTTCAGTGATGGGTATTGGGTGAACGTTAAAATGGCGATGCTATATTTCGACATCCTACAGTGAGGGCGACAATTATATTACTGTTTTTCTCCATGGGGCTTGGCACCCAGCACCCCCTTACTAATATAACTAACTCTGAGGTCGTGGCACCTTGTGGAGGGGGAAAACAATTACTAACATACTAACATACTAAAATGCCAGCAGAATAGGCCTAATGGTCTTTCGAGTCTGCTCAATTTGTCAGCCCCCACCCTGGGTGCTGACCTTGCTGCCCCCCTCGCCTTCTCTGGCTTCTCCCTTCCCAGTTCTGGATATTCTTGCTGCATTGGATTTTGCTTCCAGAACCCTTCCCCTGTACCTGCCCCAGCCCCTCTTGAACCCCTCCACCGTCTCTGCCTCCACCAGCCCCCCTAGGCAGTGCATTCCATGGCTCCACCACCCTCTCAGTGAAGTAACACCTCCTCCTTTCTCCCCTGAATCTTCGCCCCTCCAGCTTCCACCCATGCCCTCTAGTGGCCCCTCCTCCTTCCTTCGAAGCACCTTGATTGTTCCTCCCCTATTTACCCTCTTCATGTACTTGAAGACCTCTATCATGTCCCCCCGGTCCCTTCTCTCTTCCAATGTGTACATATTTAGCTCTTCAAGCCTCTCCTCATAGGTCCTGTCCCCCAAGCCTCAAATCATTTTGGTTGCCCTCCTCTGGACCCTCTCCAGGAGTTTAATGTCCCTCTTTAAGTGTGGCCTCCAAAACTGCACGTAGTACTCAAGGTGTGGCCTCACCAAGCAGTTATACAGAGGGATCATCACTTCCCTCCTTCTGGAGGTGATCCCCCTAGCGATGCATCCCAGCATCCTGTTGGCCTTGGTTGCTGCCCTCCTACAAGGCTCTGAGTTGTTCATTTTGACATCCACCACCACCCCCAGGTTCCTCTCAGCCATCGAGACTTGTAGCATTCCCCCCCAGGGTGTACACTTGGCCCGGGTTTCTGGCTCCCAGGTAGAGTACCTTGCATTTCCTTGCATTGAACCTCAGCTTCCACTTTCTAGACCATCTTTCCAGAGCCTCCAGGTCCCCCTGTAGAGCCACCCTCCCCATCCACCACCGCCCCCAGTTTTGAGTCATCCGCAAAGAGACTCATCTCACTCCTGATTCCTGTCCTTATGTCAGAGACATAGGCGTTGAACAGGAGGGGCCCAAGGACTGATCCCTGTGGGACCCCACTAATGACCCTCTTTGGGGATGAGACTATCCTGCCAACTACGACCCTCTGGGTCCAGTTCTGGAGCCAATTGCCTATCCATCTGATCATCTGGTTCCCCACCCCCATTTCTCCCAGCTTATCCAACAGGCCCATGTGAGGAACAGAGTCAAATGCCTTGCTGAAGTCTAGAAAGAGGACGTCCACTGGTCTACCAAGGTCCAAGGCACTCGTCACCCAGTCAATTGTCGCCCATACTGTAGGGTGCCCAAATGTAGCATCGCTGTTTTATCGTTCGCCCAATACCCATCACTAAAATTACTGTTGCTGAAATCCCAGTGCTATACTGACGTGATAACACCTGGCAGGATCCCTAGGGCATGGAAATTAGATCCTCTATTACTTAAGGACCTAGAGTTCAGAGACTTTATTAAAACATAGATGGCAAATTTCATGGCAGAAAACCCCAGGGGTGAAACTTCTGATATAATTAGATGGGATGCCCTGAAGGCGGTACTTCAAGGTGGGATCGTCTTATTTGCATATCATAAAAGGAGGGCTGAAACCAGACATGTAGCAGAACTAGAAGATAACATTTCACAGGCAGGAACAAGAATATATGATTGCCCCCTCTCCTGAAAATACCAAGGCCTACAGACACTTAAATGGCATTATAACACTGAAAGCACAACAACTGTAGAGAGGGTCATCTTATTCACACAAGCTGGGGCCTACTTTGATAGTGACAATGGGGAAAAGTGGCTGTCATGGCAGCTCAGAAACAGGGCAAATGGGAAAAATGTATCCCAGATCTCTGATAGCAGTGGAATACTCCAAAGTGGGGATGACAATATAGGGGAGTGCTTCAGACAATTCTATGAGGATCTCTATAGATCAGAGCTTGAACCTGAGGTAGACCACAAAATAAATTTTTTTTAGGGAAAGCCCAGCTCCCTTAGATTACAGAAGAGGACAGGGCTCACATAGAGACACTCATCCAATGGGAACATATTAAGACAGTCATCGCACCCATGAGATTTGGAAAAGTTCCAGGACCAGATGGATACCCAATAGATTTTTTTTAAATACTGTATTTAGCAATGAGCTGAGGGACCCACTGATGTACATGATTAGGGAGGCCTTTGATTGTGGAATATTACCCCCTTCTATGAGATCAGCCACCATTACTATTCTCCCCAAACCAGGGAAGGACCATAGTCAATGTGCCTCTTACAGGCCTATATCTTTTCTGACCACAGACTATAAAATAATGGCCAGGATAATTGCATGTAGGCTTGAGAAACTTCTTCTCTCTATTATTCACCATGATCAGTCAGGCTTTGTTAAGGGCAGGCAAGGGAAATTTAATGTAAGGCAAACCCTTAATATAGCCTGGAGATGGGGTGCAGCCAAGGGGAGGGGTGCGCCTGGAATTCTGACACTGGTTGCTGAAAAAGAATTTGACAGAGTAGAATGAAAATCATTTTTAGTACTCTGAGAGGATTTGGTTTGGGAGGAACCATCATCAAATGGATCTCTGCCTTATATAATGCCCCCAACGCCCAGGTACTTGTGAATGGCAGGTTGACTAGGCCGTTTCACCTAACTAGGGGAATGAGGCAAGGATATTCTGTGTCATCACTGCTTTATGTCAAGTCCTTGGAACCCTTGGCAGCAGTAATTAGAGGGACCCTGGAATCCAGGGTTTAGTGGCAGGGGGTATCCACCACAAAATCACCTTGTTTGCTGATGATCTGATAGTGTATTTACAGGATCCACAGAAAGGTATACCAAATCTTCATGACATGCTCACAGAATATTGGGGCCCTTTCAGATTACAGGATTAATTGGACAGAGAGTGAGCTTATAATGTTGGGAGAAATCAGAAAGGGCCCTGTTGCGAATATGCACATAAAATTAAAAGTGGTTAATTCCCTGAAATACTTAGGTATCATGATAACCAAAAATCTGACAGGCTTATATAAAGAAAACTATGTTAACCTTTTAAAGCGGGTAAGGCCCATGTAACCCTAACTCACACTATCTCCACTTGTCTGATATTATTTTAATCACTTACCTCAGTAAGCTCTAACTACATTAGTTGTTTTGTGAGTTGGCAAGTTGTTTTCTATCAACCTCTAGCCACAATGTCTAAATATTGTTCCATCTTACTTGTAGAAGATAACTTATCATTTTTAACTGGGGGAACTTCACCTCATGTGGTGAACTCAGTTATGACTCTTAGTGGGGAGCTGGGAATAAAATGTTCATCCTGCAACATGTATGAGCTAGGTCAATCTCAGCCACCTAGGAATCAGAGTTTTATCTGTAATAAATGCACGTCTAACCTTGAGTTAACCCGGGAATTAAATTATTTTTACTCTAGACTAAATCAACTTGAAAATAGCCAACTGGCTATGTCCCAGCTTCTTCAGACAATCCATTCTGCCTCTCTAGCTTCCTCTCCCCAAGGGCCAATTGTCCTGACCCCGAGCAGCCAGTTGCTTGATATCTCAAACTCTATAAGCCCTGAACTGTCATGCTTTCAAAATCAACCCCCACTTACTTATGACATTAATCCTATTGCTCCCTCCTTAACAGGAGTACCCCCGAGTATACACCAGGACGTTGTTTCTAGAAAAAGAGACAGGGAGGAAGAGGATGAGACACAGCTAGACTCTGATTGGTTTAAAGTGCCCACATCTAGTGCCTTCAAAAAAGGTAGAAATGCTGAACTATTTAAAATCCCTACTTTTAACAGTTTTAGCCCCCTCCTAGATGCAAATGGTATTACTAATTCAGATCTTATGAACTTGGATGTACCTTCTGTTTCATCCACTCTTTTGTCCTTAAACACAAATATTTCTGCCCCTAACCATGAAGGTCTCTTCTCTCATGACTCCCAGCCCTCTAGGAGTGGGATTTCCATCCCCATTAAAGTCAGGGACTATTCTTCCAAATAATGGACAGGAAGCAGTCAAAGGTGTTAATAATTCTAAGCACACCATTAAAACTCTTAAACTGAATAGACTCGATTGTAGAGAAACTGGCTATCAGGACTCAATTGCCATGATCAATGGGCACACTGGAAATGTATCCTCATCAATTTCCAAGGGGAATTCTATTAATCCTACCGTAACAAATATTAATATAGGCAGTTCCACTACTCCATCCACTGATGTAATACCACAAGATATGGACACTAACGCAATACCTTCTGAAAATGTCAGTACTAGACAGGTATATGTTTTAGGTGACTCCATTATCAAACATTTAGCTAGAGCTATCTGTGATAAGGCCTACAGAACATGTTCTAGCTTTAGAGGTACTAAAGTTAGAGATATTACAGCCATGGTAAAAAACATTCATAAGGATGCTGGTCACAACCCCCTAGTCATCATACATGCAGGCAAAAATGACATCAGTGAAACTAACACCAATGTGCTCAAACAGGACTATGTAGCATTAAATAACATCTTGGCAGACCTAGGATACATTGTGTGCTTCTCAGAGATTTTGCCAGTACCTACAGCCTCTGCCTACAAAACACTACATATAAAACAAATAAAGAAGTAGCTCAGGAAATGGTGCTACAAATAGGACATCACATGTGTAACCCCTAGGTGGCGCTGCTCTAAGGACTACTACCTCTGCCTGTATGGCAATACACAGGTTGAGGGGCCTGAGTTCTGTGAATGGGAACCTCCACACAGAGGAATGGTATTAGAGTTGCTTAACTGCTTTGGTATAGCCTTCTGGGACACTATAACCACCTACTAACCCTTCTAGTGGCCTAAACAGTAACACAATGGTACATTCACATTCACGATCTTGCAGTAATAGAAACATAGAAGTTGATGGAAGATAAGGACCTCAAGGCCCATCCAGTCTGCCCATTTCTTTTTCTGCCTTATGAATGTGCCATTGGCCTTTGCTCTGTCAATGGCCTATCTATTCATACTCATCTGTATTGCTCCCTTATGCGTATACCATGCCTGTTTGAAGCCATGCACTGTATTCATTTCCACCACTTCCTGAGGTAGGCCATTCCATGCACCCACCACCCTTTCTGTGAAAAAGAACTTCCTTACATTACCCCTTAGTCGTCCTTCCTCTAATCTCATGCTATGTCCTCTTGTCCTGCTATTTTTCTTATATTAGAACATGTTAGACTCCTTCACCTTGTTAATGCCCATAAGATGTTTGAATGTTTCAATCATATCACCTCTCTCCCTTCTTTGCTCTAGGGTATACATATTGAGCTCTGTTAATCTGTCCTCATATGTTTTCTGATGCAGTCCCTGCACCATTTTGGTTGCCCTTCTCTGAACTGCCTCAATTTGGTTAATGTCCTTGTGAAGGTGTGGTCTCCAGTACTGCACGCAGTACTCCAGATGGGGCCAGACCAGTGTGTCTTGTAAAGAGGGGTTATTACCTTCCTCTTCTGACTTGTGATACTCCTACTAATGCACCCCAACATCCCTTTAGCCTTACCTACTGCTTTAGTGGTCTGCTTGGATGATTTCAGGTCATTGGTGATGATGACGCCCAAGTCTCTTTCTTCCCTTGTGAGTGCCAGCACACCCTTCACTTACCACCAGGGCAGGATCTGCTGCAACTGCCCTGGAGACCCCCTGGAAAATAAGATCAGAAATGCAGCAATGCAATATTACCACTGTAACCCAACTAATAACATGCACACAAGTCAGGTTAAATGTGAAAAAAGACAATCCAGTTTATTTAGGGGAAGTGAACAAAAGAGAGACGTGAATCTAGAAGAATGACTAGCACTCTGATTAAATTCAGGTTGGTTAGATGTGCACTGTAAGTCTCTTTCAAACAGTCCCACAACCCTCAGCACCCAGTACATCATGCAGGCTAGCCTAAAGTGTTGCCCGGGGGTGGCCAGTGTTGCAGCTGTTATTGAGACCCTTAGGAAAGAAAACAGTTAACACGCACACAACCCAAATATTTGTAATCCCAAGCCAGAATGCTCAGTCCTTTGCAATAACCCAAACAAACAATTAGATGGTACACAATGATTGTTGCTGTTGTTGCAGGGAGCTACCCTGAATTGTACTCACACTACCAAAACCTGGATGCAGGACAGGTGGAATGAATACCTTGTGGTGTTGATCTGGAAGGCCAGGGGAAGCAGGGTCGACACAACTCACCTCCTGGTGGTCACTACCTGTTTGATGGTGTTGAATAGGGGGCCGAATCCCCAAGTGGGTCTTTCGCTGAGATGGTCTTTGAAGTGGGAGTAGTGGCCTCGGTTGAGGTAGCAAGGCCCAGGTAGGATGAACAGTTCTGCAATAGTTCATGATTCTCTGCTGGTGAAGCCTCCAGCTGGCATATAAGTTTCTACTGTGGGGAACCAAATCGCGACCCACAAAACACATTCAGCACATTTAAATCAATTATTCCACTAAGGCACAATTTGGATACAGTCCAGTTGCTAATTACAGACTCACTGCGCAAACCTTTCTCTCTGAGGCTATTTCTCTCATCAGACAGGCCAATCGCTTCTGGAGCAAGTCTTCGGTCCACATCTCAAGTCGCAACAACAAATCTCATCTTTCTTCTACTGCAGATCTAAGCTGGCAATTGGAAAGGTCTGACTTCTGCAATGGGCAGTTCAAAGCAGGAGAATGTGGCAGGCAGGCCAGCAGAGCCTTCCCACTGATTCCCCTATGCTCCTGCTGGGAGCAGCTGCTCGAAAGCTTGAGCTGTTCACTCTTCAACCTCCATCTCTAACTGAGAGACTGCTTCAGGCTGTTCTGATTATTTCCTCTGTGATCCAAAGGGTTCATTTGGCTGAGGGAACTGTCAGTCACATAATGGGCTCCCCCTCCAGGCCAGTTTTGGAGCCAACAGTTAAAACCACAAAAACTGCAGAATTCTTTCCCACAAGACTCCTGGGGACAGTCTCTATTTTAGGTCCCCAGTGGTTCGATTGGTCCAAATGCTGGAAGTCCAGAACCTAATATGGTGGCTTGAGCTGCAATGAAAGCAGGTTAGACTAACTTCTCTATCTTTACTATAACAGCAATTAGACATTAAATAATCACAGTTCCTAATAGAGTTCCCTCTGAACAAATAGTGACTGCAGAATGGAGTGAAATAACATACTGTCTGGCCAGTTGCAAGCCTTAATTACTTGGACTCAGCCCAGACTAATTTCTAAACACAGATTAACCAAGCTCTTAAAGAGACAGACGTGGAGGCTCGTTAGGGCACTCTCACGCAAACAAATAGAACAACTGCAGACAGGACACCAGCCTGACAGTGGGCATTTAGGGAGCCCAAGAAGACATTATAGCAGGGTTCGACCTTAACATTGTTTTACTAGCCCCAAACCTAGTACAAATTGGCCAGGGCTAGTGCAGCTAACCCTCTACTTGTCCGCCTTGACTAGTGCAGGTTTTCCATGGCTGTTAATGAAATTAAAAATGTCCCTACTTTAGCAGGCTCTAGTCATCATGCTGATCTATCTGGTGTGATTAACACCTCATTAAGAGCTGCAGGTATGTGGCAGTTCAAGAAGGGGATCCCACAAAAGGCTCAATGTGCGAGAACTTATCACTCCACTGTCAGAATTTTCAGCTAGAGTCCAGGGTGTGATCAAGAGTAGAAGCTGTTAAGTCACTAGCTTCCAGTTTTCTGACTGTATCTATCTGACAATTTGTCCCAAATTATTAAGACCAGTGTTCCTCATTTCCCTACATTTTCATTATTTGTATCCTACATTTCAGTGAGAAAATGCTAAAAAGCATTCAGGGTCTGCTGTGCAGGTGGTGGATTTTATCCCAGCCTCACCACAGATGCTCCCTCTCCCATTAAAAGTTCTCAATCCTGTACTTTCTCTTTTTGTACTACATTTTGAGTGTCTATATCTAATATTGACCTTCCCGCTCCACTCCTGGAACACACAAAAAATTGGCCCTTATAAAATGCCATGCACATCCACCTGGCCCAAGAACTCCAGTATGTCTGCTATTCCTGATCTTTGGCCACTCCTTTACAGAACCTCATCTTCTCTCCCCCATCCCTCAACCTCCTCTTTTTCTACCTACCCTCTTCTCCAATGAAACACTCCTTGTCAGAGCCCACTTTGCTCCCTACTCATTACCTGCATCATGCGCTCATTCCCATCCCCTCACTCCCCTTAACTCTATTGCATTTACAAAGCCCTTTTTGGCTGCTACCTTTTGATGCCCTGCACTTGCCACTAGGCATACTTCACTAATGTATGTCCCTGTAATTTAGTCTATACTTGTTTATTATGTTTGATAGTATCTTCAAATTGATGTTTTGTGCTGACTGTGTCTTACATTTATTTTGACAAGGAACCTTTGTAAAAGAGCCATCCTGGCTCAAAGGTATTAATCTGCTACTGAAATAAATAAATAAATATTTCAGTGACAAAATACTATGAGATATACAGGGTCTGCTCTGCAGGTGGTGGGTTTTATCCCAGCCTTAACATAGCTGCTCCCTCTCCTCTCCAAATCTCTCAACTCTGTACCTTCCCTGGACAACCCTGCAGACCATACTCTGAAATGACTATCCATAGACCCATTGTTGCCCTTACTGGCAAATGTAAGGGTCCCCAGCTCTTCAAAATGGACCATGCCAGCCAACACCATCCATACAGTCCCACTCATATCCTACTCAGCATGTCCCTTCATCCAAAAAACAAAGCTTTGGAGGCATAAAATAAGCTTTCCTGGGGTGCATAGATCATCCTATATAGAAACAGGGGTAGTATATTATCATGACTGCGTAATGCTTACCCTGGCCTGATGAAAGGAGAATGTTTAAGAACTGTTACTGTTGGGGCATAACATGTTAAAATCAATATTTTTAAATACAAATGTCAAAGTTTTCTGTTTCCCGGTCCCCTTAAGCTTGTGTAGCCCTCTCCCCAAAGAAATCCTAGATATAGTCCTGACTAACTTGACACCGTATGAAAACTTCCAGAAGCGCTGGGCTCCAGCTGATCACAGGGTGGGGTCTGAGAGTGTCTTTCTCTAAAAGAGTCTCTATTTATTACAGTGTGGGTGGTGGTGGTGAGAGTTTGTTGAGGTGCATTATGATGCCAGCTATTGTGCATGAACAGCAAGGCCTACTTGACTGAACATTTGTTGCTGTGATATCCTCTGGTTCAGGGGGTGCAGAAAGAAGAAAGGAGGGCAAGGTACAAAACAATGGGGGGCACACTGTGTGTGATGGCTCTGCAGTCTTTTTTCAGCTGGGCCAGAAGCAATATAAGAGCAGGATGCATGTGTAGTAATTGGAGTATTTTCTTGGCTTGCATTTTTTCCTGTATAAGTGATCAACATTTACAATTACAGTTGTGGGCTAGTGAAACCATCTGCAGGCTAGTGCAATTTTGAATCAACTTGTCCTGCTGGCTAGTGCAAAGAAAAGTAAAGGTTGACCCCTGCATTATAGTAAACCTCAATTTTTAGAGGGGTTACACTCTTCCCTGCCTGGAAAAACTTGGCGTCTGTGTTGTCTACACTTACTATAAGAGTCTATATAAAGACATTAAACAAAAATACATGCATGTTTTATTAGCATACTATAAAAATAAAAGCTGATGCATCAGGAAGACAACTATGTCATAACAATACTACTGCTATATTTTCATTTTAGCAATGACAGTTCCATAAGGATACAATCTTTATAACATTTCACAAAACAGTTTAACATATTCAAGTATTCAGACACATTACCCTTACGGTTCTGGTCTGGGTCACCTCCTGTACACTAACTCACATGGCTTGGGGCCTATTCCTATTAGCTGCAATAAGACTGCAATGGGCATGGGCATTAGTACACTGGCCTGAGGGTTTTATTAGTAACTTGGATGTGGCAGAATAACTCTGTTTTGGAAGACAGCTTTCTGAAATATACACCCCTTTGTGGACTACATCTAATGGAAGATCTACAGGCTTTACAGAAGAGTCATATCTGAGTCAAATTCCTGGCTTTGAGGCTGTTCTAGACTTTCTGGGAAGGGTAGGCACAGGTTCAGTTCTTTCAACAGCTGCATTTGGATCTCTCAGTCCCAGCTAATTGCTTGTCAATAAGTCTGCTTCTATAGACAGGGGTACCTCTGCACTGGCAGTCTGTTCTGTATTGGAAGCACTTTCTGCTTCTTGTTCTGTTAACGCTGGTTCAACAACATTACTCTCATTACTTGGTTCTGAAGAAATTCCAGGTTCATCATTGAGAGGAAATTCCATGGAATTTAAATCTTGCAACACTTGACTAATACTTTCAACATCATTAACTTCATCCATATCAGTTTCCATAACATTGTCAGTCATTGTTTGCAATTATTTCTGTGCTTACTGGTATGTCACCAGTGGTGCTTTCTGTTTCTGGCTCTCTTTCTGGGAGTTCAGCTAGTTCTACCATACACAAAGAATCAGCTACATCAGAAGCCACACTTTGCACCTCACTTTCAGGGATAACAGGAGCAGGGGAGAAGGCCGGAGGGTTAGACAGTCCTGAAGGTCTAGCTTCATCTCCAAAATTGCATGGGGCTACCCTGAAACAACTGACTTAGTTCATAAGATGGGTAATAGGGAGCTTCACACTCACTGTCATCAGATTCAGACTGACAGTCAATGTCATTTGGGGCTTGACTAGGGGGAAGGCATTGAATCCTTGACAGCTAGAGAGGGGATTACTTGTTTCTTTTTAGCTGCAGCTCTGGTTACAGGCCTGGAAGGAGCAGTATCTTGGGGTGCAGAGTCGATGATAAGTTGACCAATGATTCCTGTGCATTGTCTTGATAGCTCGTGGGTCATTTTCTAGACGCGCTTTATAGACTGGCAGATCCTCCAGCTTGCTGACAACAATGTATGGGATGTGATGCCACCCATCAGCAATTTTGTGTTTTCCATGCAGTCCCAAATTTTGTAACAAAATTTGGTCTCCAGGTTGCAGTTCTTGGACTTTGACATGCTTGTTGTGTCTTTCTTTATTTGCTAAGTTCCACTTTGCTGCCATGTTATGTGCTAGTTGGTAGGCATGGTTTAACTGGGCCTTTAGCTATTGAACATACTGAAGGTGACTTTCAGCTCTGACTCCATCAGGGGACACTCTGAAGCAGATGTCTACTGGCAACGGGGCTTCTCTGCAAAACATTAGATGGTAGGGAGAGAACCCAGTGGCATCACTTCTAGTGCAGTTATACGCATGTACTAAGGTGCTTATCTGTTGGCTCCATTTGGACTTGTCTCAGGGATGAAGTGTGCCCAGCATGTCTAATAATATTTGGTTAAACCTTTCAGGCTGTGGATCCCCCTGGGGTGATAGGGGGTGGTTCTGGATTTTAGCACTCCCCAGAGTGAGAGCATTTCCTTGATCAAGCAGCTTTCAAAGTCTCTCCCTTGATCTGAGTGAATTTGCTGGGGGCACCATAATGGACAAAGAACTTCTCAATTAGGACCTTGGCCACTGTGGATGCTTTCTGGTCTTTGGTTGGGTATGCCTGTGCATAATGAGTGAAAGAATCAGTCCCCACTAGTACATTGCCAATATTCTTCTGATCTGGTTCAAGGCACAAAAAATCAATACACACAAGCTCCATGGGTGCACTGGTAGAGATATTGACCAAGGGTGCAGCCCTCTGGGGCTGAGCTTTTCTCTGGAGATGACAACTGCAAGTTCTGATGTGAGTCTCAATGTCAGATCCCATTTTTGGCCAATAGAATTGAGCATGGGCCAAGTCTGTAGTTCAGTCACAACCTAAATATCCCATCTGATCATGGAGGGCCCATAGATACATAGACAGTTTCGGCAGATAAGGGCCTGTGGCCCACCCAGTCTGCCCATTTGAGCTTGTAGGTTCAGTTTATGTTTTCCTAGAAGTCTGTTGCCCCTTAGCCTTGACCTCCAGAATTCCTTTATGTCTATCCCATGCATTCTTAAATCCCATGATTGTTTCAGCCCCCACCACTTCCTCTGGCAGGGTGTTCCACTTGTCCACCACCCATTCTGTGAAGAAATTCTTCCTCATGTTTCCTCTGAATCATCCTCCCTCCAACTTCATCCCATGCCTCTAGTCCTGAAACATCTTTTTTGCTTAAAATAGTGTATTCCTGCAACCTGTTCCTCCTGTAAGATACTTGTATGTCTCTATCATATCCTCTCTCCTCCTCTCCTCCAGGGAGTACATATTCAGTTCCTTCAACCTGTCCTCATAGGACTTGTGATGCAATCCATGTACCATCTTTGTTGCCCCTCTGAACCTCTCTACCCTGTCTATATCCTTACGTGAGGTAAGGTCTCCAGAACTGTACACTGTACTCCAGGTGGGGCCTCACTAGTGTCTTGTATAGTGGAATTATGACCTCCCTTTTCCTGCTGGTGATGCCCCTGCCTATGCATCCCAGCATCCTATTTGTTTTACCTGCTGCCTTGTCACACTGTTTCCCTACCTTGGCATCATCAGAGATGATAACCCCAAGATCCCTTTCCTGCTTGGTGCATGTTAGATCCTCACCCCCCCCAACTGATATATTGTGCCAGGGTTTTTGTGCCCCATATGCATTATCTTGCACTTCTTTGCATTCAATTGCCAAACCCCTGACCATTGTTCAAGTTTCTGCAGGTCCCTTCTCCTTCTGTCTACACCCTCTGGTGTGTCTACTCTGTTACAGAGCTTTGTGTCATCAGTGAACAGTGAAATTCTGCCTTCTAGGTCCTGTGCAATGTCGCTGATGAAGATGTTGAATAGGACCGGTCCCAGCACTGATCCCTGTGGTACCCCACTGGTCAATCTTCCTTCTGTGGAGTGACAGCCATTTGCCACCACTCTCTGTGTCCTGCCGCCCAGCCAGATACCTACCCACCACACTACTGTCCTGCCCACACCCATATTCCCCAGTTTGTGTAATTGTCTTCTATGTGGCACAGTGTCAAAGGCCTTGCTGAAGTCCTGATAGGCCATGTTCACTGCCCTCCCCTGATCCACCTCCCTAGTCACCCAGTCAAAAAATTCAACAAGGTTGGTCTGACATGACCACCCCCTGGTGAAACCATGCTGCCTTCGGTCCTGTAGTCCATTGACAACCAGATGTTCCGCCAGTCTCTCCTTCAGTAGTGCTTCCATGATCTTCCCCACTACCGAGGTGAGGCTGACTGGTGTGTAGTTTCCTGCTTCCTCTTTGTTTCCACTTTTGTATAAGGGGACTACATCTGATGTCCTCCAGTCTTTGGGTACTTCCCCTGTTTCCAGTGATCAGCAAACAGGATAGCCAGAGGTTCAGCCACCACCTCTCTTAGTTCTTTAAGGACCCTGAGGTGCACCCCATCTGGGCCCATTGCTTTATCAACTCTTATTACTTCCAGTTCCTTCAGGACCCTTTCTCGTGTAAAGGGATTTGTGTCTATTTCTACACCATTCCTACCCCTTGTACTCCCTTCAGACCCATTACCCTCCTCTTCCTCAGTAAAGACTGAGCAGAAATACCTGCTCAATATGTCAGCTTTACTGTTGTCATCCTCCACACGGCCCCCATCCTCCCTCTTCAGTGTCACTACCCCTCCCTTTGCCTTTCTTTTTTCACTTATGTACCTGTAAAAGGTTTTGTCCCCTCTGCCCACTGATTTTGCAATGTGTTCTTCTGTCTGAGCTTTGGCTTCCCTTACTGACCTCCCTGCCTCCCTTTGCTTCTCCTGGTACTTCTCCCTATCCCCTTCTGCCTGTGTCTTTTGTATTGCCTGAATGCAATCTTTTTGGCTTTCACTTTCTTTGCTACCTCTTTGGAAAACCATAATGGTATCGTCTTCCTTTTCCTCATGCTAACCTGCTTAATGCATAATTCTGTTGCTCTTGTAATCCCCATTTTAAATACTGCCCACTGTTCCTCAACCCCTGATTCCTGCCCCATTCCCCTTAATGCCGCTTTCAAGTATCTCCCCATTTTCCCAAAGTCTGCCCCCCTAAAATCCAGGATACGTGTTTTTGTGTGGTTTGGTTCTGCTCTTTCTGTGATTTCAAACCACAGTGACTGGTGGTCACTGTTTCCCAGGTGGTCCCCACTGTAACCCCATCACACTGTCCCTGTTTGTGAGCATGGGTCCAGTATTGCCTTCTGCCGGAGTTGGTTCCATGACCAGTTGATTGAGGAAGGCACCCTGAAGGAAGTCCAGGATAAATCTGCTCCTAGTTGATGCTGCTGCTGGGATGCTCCAGTCCACATCTGAAATATTGAAGTCTCCAACCACTACTACCTCACCCTTGTCTGCCATCCTTTGGATGGCTAGCATCAGCTCCCTATCTGTTTCTTCCTCCTGGGCTGGTGTCTATAGACTACACCTGTGTGAATTACTGGCCCCATTTTCCTTTCCAGCTTAACCCACACTATCTCTGGAGATGGCGTCGAACATCGTCAATGTGAACAAGTGCAAGGCGGTGGGATATCTCTCAGAATGGCCTCCCATCTTGAAGTCTGATGTGGTGTTCAGTCCCTGCGATGCATCCCACATCCCATTCCCTCAAGGAGAACACTTTGCTTCTCTGAGCCAATCTCTGGCTAATCTTAGCTTTCCATTCTGTGGACAGAGGGGACTCTCCAAAGTCAAACAGATCAGGGGTCACTTCATCATCCTCTCCAGGGCACTTTTTGCTGGGTAGCACAGCAGTATCTGCACAATATACAGTAGCTAGGGTGCACCCTCAATTTACTCGAACCTCCCAGTCTGACATCTTTCGGACTGGTGCCACTACCCACTGAGCATAGGCATGGGCTCAGGCTGGCAGAATGTTAGGCTTGACCAGTAGTCCCTTAGGCAGTTTCCCCTCTTCTGGGGCATCCAGAATAAGAATCTTGTTTTTGACATCCTTTTTTATGCACACTTCACCACCAATGGTACACTGAGCATTTGGAGGCAATACAAGTGAGTCTCGGTCTTTTTTCCATACTACACCCACGGGTTCATCTTTCTCAATCTCTCTGTTTTGCATCTGTAAATCATAGGCTCACTGCACCAAGGCTGGAATACATAGAGCCTTCCCAGTCCCTTTGGCTTGTTCCTCTTGACAGAGCTGGGCTAGTCAGCCGAACATAAGGGCGTTGGTACCAATCAACAAAGGGACACCATCATACAGTCCAATCAGTGGGCACACCAGGGCCAAAGTCTCTACTGGTTCATCTGTGCCAGCAATAGCAGTAGGGAAAGACAACCAGATTCATACATACCCTCGGTGGGGACAGGAAATTTCACTCAACCCCCACACATGCAGTCCTTGAAGGGGTAGGAGTGGAAGGTCAGATAAGTGCTGGTCATACCAATCTTGAAATATAATGGTGACCTACGAGCCACTGTCTAACACAGTTCAAGTGGCAATGCCATTAACTATTACTGTAGTCTCCCTGGAGGGACCCACCATCTCGGACCAATCTGGAAAAGTCTGTTTGGCACACTGGCCCACAGCAGTCTTGGAGGAAAAAGATATTCATGGTGAACCTGGCTGAGGTTTGATGTTGCTCTGTCAAAACAGATTGAGCAGTTTAGCAGTGACCTTCTGCAGATCTTCAGGAGAATTCAACCTCATTGGGTATGGCTGTCTTCTCCATACCTGTAGCAGAACACCTGTTCCCTAGGATCACTGGAGCAGTTGGGTTCTTCCTGAACTTTGTGCCAGTTGGAAGAGGGCATTCTACTGTCCTCTTTTGGTTTTGGCTCAGGTTCCCTGTCTCCGCCATTCCACCCAGGGACAAAAGTTCAGGTGGCGTGTATGAGGTCCCCCACTAAAGCTCACAGCTCCCTCATTTCTTCAACCAGTCTAGATTCAACTCGAGGTTCAGGGGCAATAGCATAGCCCCACACCCATGGGTGGGGCCTCACTGCCTGTCTCAGTCTTGGGTGAGCAAAAGTTAGCGTTTCTGGCCACTTCAGCTGCAGCTTGTTGGCTGGTTTGCATCTCCTTTAGCTCCTTCAGCAACTCTTTGACCTGCTGCATCTCAAAAACTTCCTCTTTCTCTTCGGATCAGTCTGGGGTTAGGGTGGTGCTTGTAACCCCAGCATAGGGTTCCCAACCTTCCTCGTCATTCTCAGCCTCTCGAATCTCCTTCATCAGCCAGCAGTATTCAGGAGGGTTAGCTTTTCTGTCCTGTGACTGGAATAATGTGCAGATTTTAGGATGTGCTCCAGCCTGACATGATTCAGTTCATTAGCTGGGACACCCCCTTTTCTATGGGCTCTCTGCAAGATCTATTCAATTCAGGGGACAAAAGCAGACAACTTCTCATTCTTTCACTGTTTAGCAGACTTGGGGCCAGATATTCAAAACTTTGCCCCGGGGCAAAATTAGCACTGCCCAGCGGGCAAACTTAGCCCGGAGCACAGAGCACGCTATATTCAAAAGGAATAGCCCAGGGCAAACAGCTTCCGAATATGGCATGGTAATGAGGCCATGCAAACTGGTCTGGGAGTGCAGGGCAAAAATAGCCCTGGAATAAGACAGCACTGAATAAAGCAACCAGGAAGTGCAACCCACAACAACAACACAGTACACAGCAACATGAGAGCAGGTACAGACGAACTACGTGGCCAATGTGTGTGCCAGCAAATGCATGGACTCAGTACAGCTGCAGGAAGCAGCAGATGTGAAAGAACAGTGATCAAAACTGTATAATATTCCCCGTACCATTAGCACGGCATTAGCGCAGAGCTAATCAGTTAGCCCGGAGCAAACACGTTTGCCCGGGGCTAAAATGTGTCATATTCAAAAGTGCCATGCAAATGAGCCTACTTACTTAGTCTCTGGGCAAACAACCAGATTAGTATCTCATTATACCCTGATTTGCATGCAGTTTGCCCAGCGTTACTGCAGAGTCCCACAGAGCCACCTGTAGGTCAGTCTGGAAGTACAGGGGCTGACCAGGGCCAACCGCAGCTCCACCTGCAGGTCAGTCTGGCAGTGCATGATGATAGCTGCAGGCTACATGTAAACAGTACAGCATAGCATAGCATATTATACCCCAGGGGACAGGACACCATAGGCACAGGTGGTGATGGTGCTGCATGCCACTGTCACATTGTAGGGCATGCTACAGTGCACAGCAGAAACTACAGTAGCAAGGGGGACAGTAGTGCGTGGACACAGCAATGCCTATGGTGTGTAGGGCAGTGATGATGACTGCACTATACACAGTGAGCGGCCCAACCTGTGGATGTTTTCTGACACTGGACATTACTGTTACGCTGTTGTGTGACCCACAGATGCTGCACCTGTGGCATGGATGCTCACAGTGACATGTACATTTCTGGCTTTGTGTGCTATGGCAGTTGTACAGCTGTGAGGTATGTGGCCGGGGGGCATATATTATCCGAAAGGCACACTGGTGTTGGGGTATTCCCAATACTGACCCATGTACACTGCATGATGTGTCCCAGCCTTGTGGCCACACCTGATCTGTAGCACAGCCCGCCACCATGATATGCCCTCAACATCCTCCATGCCCACAGTGCTGCATGTGTGTGCTGGCATCTGTTGGTGTCCATGGAAGTGTGGTCCACAGGTGTGTGCTGTATGGCCACACTGCCGCGGCTGTCCACTGGTGGCAGGGGTCACCACTTACTGCCTGGCATGGCTGGGACTGGTGGCAGATGATGGCATCATTGTGATGCCATCAGTTAGCAGCATGCTTCCTCTATGTTTGGCTTTATCTATGTGTCATATTTATTTGTTAGGGTCATGCAAAACCTGCGCTAAACCTGCACAAAGGCCGCGCAAAGCCATAATGTTGCGCAAAGCTGATTGCCCAGGATTAAGACCAGCTTTTCCTGGGCGGTAATGTGCACCGCGCTAAGTGTCGCGCTAAGTCGCGCAAAACCACTTAGCACGGCGCTAGTCGCTGAATATAGCATTGCGCCTGTATTCATGTCAGTTTGCCCCTTGCATACATTATAATTTTGCCCTGCGCTAATGCAGTTTGCCTGCGCTATTTGGCCTTTTGAATATGGCAGACCCGCGCTAATACCGCGCTAAACCTGTGCAAATGGTTTTTGCCCAGCGCAAAGTTTTGAATATCTGGCCCTTGAACTACTACATTAAGTCTTCCCCAGATTCAGTGCTTCCAAACACCCCTTTCCAAAGCAGAGAGGTACTCAGCTCCAGTGGCCTCTGGGTTTGTGGATCAAAGGAACTGAATAGCCTCCAGTGCAGGGTCCCTTAAGCTTCCCATGAGTCTCTTTCTCTTCTCCCCCTCAGAACACTGCCATTCCTGAACCAGGGAGTAGCATAGTTCATCCATGTTTCTAAGTTGTCCTCTCCCACTGGCACAGGAACTGCACCAGAGAACAGTCTGAGACTGTGATGTGAGTCCAGGTGTGCAGAAGGTATCACAATGGGGGATGCTACAATAGGGGATGCCTTGGGGGTGGACTGAGAGGCCGGAGGAGATTGTAAGGGAGTGGTTTTCTCTGAACCCTTCAAAGCCTTCAGCAACTCTTTAGCTGACTGCCTTTCTGCAGCTAGGAATCTCATCAGTTTGTCTTTAAACCCCTCAATCCTTGTGGACCCTGCAGGGGGAAGACAAGTCACTATGCAAGTGAATAACTCTCCACCCCTTCTGGGATCCTTCTGGCATGATAAAAGGGGGTACCATTTTGCGGTCTATGAGGAGGCTACAAAAAAGGAGGGCCACCAAGGTCTGATCAAATAGATCTGAGTCACACCCCCATACTTCAACCTTTCCCAGACATTTAACATTGCCCACTGTTTCTTCAATAGTTTCATTAGTGGTCCCCACAGGGATATCAAGTAGCAACATGGCATGTTGGGGATCTAACACTTCAGCCTCACTCCACCCCACCATGTGGTGCATGACCAGCTTGTGGGGAGAAATTTTCCATTTGGGCATAGTATGTGCCTCCATTTCAATTCCTTTCTCAGTTTTGCACTTGGCTGCAATTTTAACTTTTGACCACAAGAGGGCGCTAATCCCAGCAGTGCATCTAAGATGAAACCCCTAGGTGGCCACTGTTCTAAGGGCTACTACCCCTGCCTGTATGGCAACACACAGGTTGAGGGACCTAAGTTCTGTGAATGGGTGCCTCCACCCAGAGGAATGTTATTGGGGTAGCTTAACTGCTTTAGTATAGCCCTCTGGGACACTGTAACCACCCACCAACCCTTCTAGTGGCCTAAACAGTAACACAATAGTGCATTCACATTCAAGATCTAGCAGTAATGATATGCTCATGACCATTTCACTTCCCACCAGGGTGGGATCGGCTGCAACTGCCCTGGAGACCCCCTGGAAAATAAGATCAGAAATGCAACAATGCAATAGTACCACTGTAACCCAACTAATAATATGCACACAAGCCAAGTTAAACATGAAAAAAGACAATCCAGTTTATTTAGGGGAAGTGAACAAGGGAGGGGCTTGAATCTAGAAGAATGATTAACACTTTGATTAAATTCAGATTGGTTAGACATGCACTGTAAGTCCCTTTCAATCAGTCCCACAATCCTGGGTACCCAGTATGTCATGCAGGCTAGCCTAAAGCATTGTCCGGGGTGGTCGGAGTTGCAGCTGTTGTTGAGGCCCTTAGGAAAGAAAACAGTTAACATGCACACAATCCAAATATTTGTAATCCCAAGCCGGATGGCTCAGTCCTTTGCAATAACCCAAACAAACAATTGGATGGTACACAATGATTGTTGCTGTTGTTGCAGGGAGCTACCCTGAATTGTACTTGCACCACCAGAACCTGGATGCAGGACAGATGAAATGAAGACCTCGTGGTGTTGATCTGGAAGGCCAGAGGAAGCAGGGCCGACACAACTCACCTCCTGGTGGTCGCTACCAGTTTGATGGCGTTGAGTAGGGGGCCAAATTCCCAAGTAGGTGTTTCGCAGAGATGGTCTCTGAAGTGGGAATAGCGGCCTAGGCCAAGATGGCAAGGCCCAGGTAGGATGAACAGTTCTGCAATAGTTCATGATTCTCTTCTGGTAAAGTTTCTGCTGTGGGGAGCCAAATGATGACCCACAAAACACATTCAGCACATTTAAATCAATTATTCCTCTAAGCCACAATTTGGATACAGTCTGGTTACTAATTACAGCCTCACTGCACAAACCTTTCTCTCCGAGGCTATTTCTCTCATCAAAAAGGCCGATCACTTCTGGAGCAAGTTTTCGGTCCAAATCTGAAGTCGCAACAATAAATTTCATTTTCCTTCTGCTACAGATCAAAGCTGGCAATCAGAAAGGTCCGACTTCTGCAATGGGCAGTTCAAAGCAGGAGAATGTGGCAGGCAGGCCAGCAGAGCCTTCCCGCAGATTTACCTATGCTCCTGCTGGGAGCAGCTGCTCGAAAGCCTGAGCTGTTCACTCTTCAACCTCCAACTCTAACTGAGAGACTGCTTCAGGCAGTTCTGATTATTTTCTGTGATTAAAGGGTTCAGTTGGCTGAGGGAACTGTCAGTCACATAATGGGTCCCCCTCCAGGCCAGTTTTGGTGACAACAGTTAAAACTACAAAAACTACAGAATTTCTTCCCACAAGACCCCTGGGGACAGTCTCCATTTTAGGTCCTCAGTGGTTCGGTTGGTCCAAATGCTGGAAGTCCAGAACCTAACATGGTGGCTCCCATCCACATGTTTGAGCTGCAATGAAAGCAGGTTAGACTAACTTCTCTATCTTTACTATAACAGCAATTAGACAGTAAATAATCACAGTTCCTAATAGAGCTCCCTCTGTGCAAACAGCGACTGCAGAATGGAGTGAAATAACACACTGTCTGGCCAGTCACAAGCCTTAATTACTTGGACCCAGCTCAGGCTAATTTCTAAGCACAAATTAACCAAGCTCTTAAAGAGACAGATGCTGAGGCTCGCTAGGGCACTCTCACGCAAACAAATAGAACAACTGCAGACCGGACACCAGCCTGACAGTGGGCATTTAGGGAGCCCAGGAAGACATTATAGTAAACCCCAATTTGTAGGGGGTTACACATGCATTATACATTGGGAAAGATTTGTGGATAGAAACAACTTATTGTGTTGGGACGGCCTACACCTGAGTAGACAGGGCAGGGCAGTGCTCTCCTAGGCAAATCTCTTGAGTCAGCAATAATTCTTCATTTAGACTAAGCAACAAGGGGGAGAGGGGGAACATTCCCACTTCTCTGAATAAAAGACTCCAAAAAGGTTCAAATAACCAATGTAAGTTTCTAATGTTAGATCCTTAAGTGTGCTAAAATGTCTGAACTTGAAGATAGAGCACTACTTCATGACTTAAGCATCATCGTAGTCACTGAAACCTGGTGGGATGCTTCTGCTGATTGTATCAAAGAACTCCTCAACTATAAACTCTATCATAAGAACAGGTATGGTAGAATAGTGGGAGGTATCTGTCTGTATATAACAGATGATATTCCATTACAGGAAATAAGTACCTCTAATGAGACAGACAGCATATGAGTTCAAATTCATATTAGGAGTCACCCAAAACTTATTGTGGGAAATTGTTACAGACCACCCTCTGCTGATATTCGTTATACAAATGTTTTGCTTAAAGAAACTGATGATTTGTCTGTTAAGAGAGATGTGCTAGTCCTGGGTGACTTCAATCTCCCAACAATTGACTGGATCAATATGAAAGGGGGAAGTGACCTTGAAAACACCTTTGTTACTGCCATGCTTAGCCATGGCTTAGTACAACTTGTAGATAAATCAACTAGAGGCAGCAACATCTTGGACCTCATCTTAGCTAATATCGAAGAGAAAATCATGGAGATAGAAATAAATGCACCTCTGGGCAACAGTGACCATAATTCTGTTCAGTTTGGCATTACTACAGAGAAAGTTAAATATTCTAATCACACAGTTACGCTGGCGCAAGTACAGACTTGTGCCAAGGAGCGATATTCAGTGGAAGCCATTGTGCAGTGCAAATCTCAGTGCGCCAATGTGCAGCTATAATGAATGCAGGTGCAAGAGCAGGGGGTGTGCCCATGAATATGCAGTGCAGCACAATATTCAACCATGGAACCATGGCGCAAGTGCGGAGCAAGTCCTGGATGCGCCGAGCAGACTTGAGCCTATAAATACAGGGTGCAAGCACACAGGCAGCACTTGTACCAAGGGAGAGGGGGAGAGAGAGAGAGGGAGAGAGAGAGAAAGAGAGTGGCAAGAGAAGGTGGAGAAACAGAAAAAGAGACAGAGCAAGGGGACAGAGCCAGAAAGGGACAGAGTGACTGGCACAGGCAGCCACAGAGGTGTGGGACAGAGGTGGCAGTGAAGAGTGAGCCAGGGGCTGAGAGAGTGAGAGGGAGAGGCAGGCAAAGTGCCACGCAGTGCACCAGGGTGGCATACAGCCCACAGCAGCTGACTACCCAGGGGAAGACAGGACATCAGGAGCCATGGCTAGTGCACTCTTCCTAATGAAGGCCATAATGAGGGGTGTGAGGAGACAGGAGGAACAGTGACATGGCCGTGGAAGGGCCCATCGGCAGTACACCCAGAACAGGTGGTGCTGTGCCCGCACCACCTTTGAGAATTACACTAATACGGAGATTGTGGGCCAGTATCACCTGAACAAGGCTATTCTGAGGCAGGTCTGTGAGCTGTACAGTGAGGAGATGCAGGCATCCACAAGACGGAGCCATGCAATGTCTGTGGAAACAAAGGTGACAGTAGTCATGTGCCTGCTCACCACCAGCACCTTCCAGAGACCAACAGAGGACACAACAGGCATAACCCAGTCAGCCATGTCCTGCCTCCTCTCACAGTTGCTCGACACCCTGCTGCCACATGCTTCAGAATACATCCATTTCCCCAGCACACAGGCAGAGCATACATCAACCATGCAGGACTTCCACAGCGTAGCATGCATGCCTGGTATACTTGGGGCCATTGACTGCACCCATGTGGGCATTTGCATGCCACTTGGCCCTGAGGGTGTGGCCTATTGGAACAGGAAGGGTTTCCTAAGTGTGAACTGCCAGGTGGTGTGCGATGCCAAGGGGTGCATCACCAAGGTCTGTGCCACACACCCTGGGAGTGCACATGATGCATTAATCTGGCACAGCTCTGCACTGTTTGACAGGTTCGAGTGTGGGAACATCCCCACGGGCCACCTAGTGAGTGAGTATGGGATGGGCAAGGGGTGCCGGGCAGAGCAGGGCATGGGATGGGAGGGCAGGGTGGGGGCTGGCGAGGGCACCAGGGATAAGCAAGGGGTGCAGTAACAGAGGACACAGGGCTAACCATATCATTATCCACACAGTTGACAGTGGCTATCCACTCAGGTCCTGGCTGCTCACCCCCTATCAGCGCCCGTCATTCCTGACAGAGAAAGGGTACAATAAGGCACACACCAACACACAGAACATCATTGAGCATGCATTTGGGATGCTGAAGGCATGGTTCTATTGCCTAGACAGGTCTGGCAGTGCCCTACAGTACAGCCCCTTGAAATCCTGTGGCCTATTCCTGGCCTGCTGCATGCTGTACAACATGGCCATTGACCATGGGATAGCTGTCGAGGCTAATGAGGGTGACAGTAGTGGGGACAACAAAGGCAATGGGCCAGAGGGTGATGGACAGCCTCCCCAGGCAGCAGGATCCCTGGCTGCAGAGGATGGCACACCAGCACAGGGACAGCATCGCACAGGAGAACTATGGTGCACGCAGGTAGGTGGAGCCACACCCATGCACTGGCCACACACACAGGTACAGCACACAGGCAGGGGCATGTATGGCAATGGGCATGCATACACAGAGGCGTGGTGCAGGGGTGGGGGTGTCAGTGACACACAGCCACACACAACTGCACACAGCAGTGAATAGCAACACACACGTGCCCAGGTGCTGGCATGTGGTGGGGATCAGATGCAGTGCACCTCTGCTCTCATCACACCCATGCCACATGGGCCAGCAGCCTGGCAGGCACGCACACAGGCAGCATGTGGCGTGACACACAGGTGCACACACATACACACACACACACACACACACACCCCATGTGTGCACAGGGCAGCGGCAGCAGACTGCAGCCAGAGTGACACTCACATCAGGTCCACTGCACGGAACCATGGCCACCACGGCCAGGGGGGCAGCTGCACCAGGGATAATCAACAGCCACAGGCTGCACATCAGCCACAGGGGGTGTTTGCAACAGCCCCCTTGGGGTTGTACTGCGGGACCACAACTGGGTCCATGCAGGGGTGTGTAGGCACCCAAACAGGCCAACCCCAGGCATGCCTAGGATGCCAACAGCAGAGCCTGGTGTTGACAGGGAGAGTGTCGCTCAATGCTGGGATTGTGGGGTGGACAGTGCACTACGTGGTGGCTGAGGTGGCCAGCCACGCCCTGTGGCAGCCAGCAGTGCAAGGCCATCTGTGATCGCATTGGCTGTGTGATCTTGGGATGCGGTTGTGTCCTCTCACTAGCGCTGTATAGCCACCAGGAGCTGTGCAGTGCCTCTCTCATGCTACTCAGCCTCCTGGCACCCCTCTGCACACAGTGCATGCACCCCAGCTACCAGCAGCACCTGTTGCTCCATGAAGACCCACAGCAAACGGGTGTGCTCTGCCAATGGTTCGGCACCCAGGGGAACCTGGGTGAGGTGCTGACCCTCCTGTGGTGAATGACTGCACTGCACAGCCCCCCGCTGAGGTGGATGTTGCACAGTGGTGTCCCCATAGGATAAGTCCCTATCAGGCACCCCTACAGTGGACCCCATGTCAGGATGCCCTATGGCCCCTGCTGCCTGCCACTGCTGCCCTTCCAGCTGCTGTACACTGCCCAGTGCCTGCATGGCTGCACCACCACCACCACATGGCACTGCCATGGCAGTGCACACAGCAGCAGCTGCAGTGGCAGCAGGCAGCTGTCCCACTGCTGTCAGGCCACTGGGTGCGCTGCCTTGGATGGTACCTGGTATGAGCATCTCCCCCACAACACCACCCATGCTGTCTAGGATCATGGTCAGGTCATCATCGGTGTCGGGCCCCACCCTGATCTGTGTCTCCATGCAGAGGACACCATGGATAGCATCCTGCAGAATCACAGCCAGAGCCTCGTCTGACCCCATGCCCAGGACATCCAGCTGGACAGCGGTGATGTGCTGCAGCCGATCAGGCCCCTGGATGACCATGGAGGTGGATGGCTGGTCCTCTGGGGCTGGACCTGCCTCCACGGCTGCTACTGGTGCCCCATCCTCCACATGAAGATGTGCTGGTGCTGAAAGAGAAAACAGATGTGTCTGTGATGCAAGGCCCCCATCCCCCACAACCTCCTCATCCTCCCCTCCGGCCACTGCTTATTGTGCCTCCCCAACATATGTACCATGCAGTGATGGGCTTCCACCCATCTGAAAACCTCTACCTGGCACACCCTCCACAGTGCTGCGGTGCATGGTGGCTGCCACCAACTCCTCCTGCGCTGTGAACTGTGGCACATCAGCAGGCCCCTCTCCAGTGGCTGTCCAGGCTGCATGAATGGCTGCCACCTTCTCCTTGATGTGCTGCTTATCGGTGCCCACCTTCTTACAGTACTCCTGCACAGACCACTGGTGGCTGCCTTGCTGGTTGACACAATCTGCCACCTCCTCCCAGTCTGCAGCCCTGGCCTGCAGTGTGCCTGTTGCACCACTCAGCAGAGGCTCCCTGTCAAGGTAGGCCTCAAATAGGGCATCTGCCTCTGCCTTAGTAAAGTTGGGCCTGTGTTTGCGAGCAGGCCCACACTCCTCACTCTCTTCACTTTCCGACATAGTGCTACCTGTGGACATGGACATGTGTGTCAGTGTCAGCAGCAGCAGCCTACTCTGTCCACCCTGCTGTGCTGGCTGGGCTCAGTAGCATGCACAATGTACCTCAGATGGTTGCAATACCGGTCCATGACCTGTGCTGATCTGTGGTGCTTTTATAGTGTAACGCATGCAAATGAGCATTGGCGCAACGATAATGACATGCTAATTTCTCCAGTGCACCATGCCTTGGCTGATGAGTTCATTTGCATGTGGCAGCTGAATACCATGTACTTGCTCTGTGTGCAATGGAATTTCTCTGGAGCAAGTCGAGGTGCAATGTCCAGGCATGTACAGTGTGCAGGACCGCAGTGCGCATGTGTCAGGTGGTGTGCTGCTGCCTACTGCGCACTGTGTACCCACTGTGTAATAGGGACTGTGGTGCATTGTGCACCATGGCTGCTATTGTGCACTGGTGCACAGTGTGCTGGTCGATGCCTGACCCCTACTGTGACCCTCTGAACCCTTGGGACTCCACTACCATGTGCCTGCCTGGCCATGCCCATGTCGCGCATCTCTGGCATTGTGCGATTGGCAGACATAGCACATGCCTCCATGAGGTGTGCATCCCATGCACATTGTGCACACATGTGCCTCTGGCCACCATTTTGTCTCCATACATCACTGTTGGTAGAATGGCACAGCAGAGAGTTCGCCAGGCCCATAACTGGTCCAACATAGAACTTGTCAATCTGGTGGCCTGTGTGCAGCCACCTGCACAAGTGATGTTTGGCCAGGTGCCCCTGCAACAGCCATGGACCGATGTCTGGCAGGGCATTGCTGCCAGCCTGGTGCAGAACACTGGGTTAGCCAGCACCAGGGAGCAATGCCACCACCAGTATGGTGATTCATGCGGCCAGACCCGGAGCGCCTGTGACAGCTGCAGGCATGTGTCCACTGAGGGGCCGTACCAAGGCCAGGTAAGTCATCCCATACTGCATGTGTGCCCTAGTGCTGTACTGTGGTGATGGCTTGGCTACCTGGCATGCCCTGCAGAAGGGTACACTGTCGTTGTGCATTGCCAGCCACAGCTTGCTTTGTGATACAGGCTTGTGGGACATGTCGGGCAGGGGCACATGCTGTGCACAGGGGTGGGGGTGGAAGGCACATGTTGTGGGTGTTCTCTGATGTGTACCTGTCTTTGTTCCATTCCCAGGACCTGAAGACCACCGCAGGGCAAGAGCATCAGGAGCACTAGGGCCAGCCCAGCAGGCCACAGCAGGACCCAGCAGTGGTGCAGCAGCAGGACAGGTGCCAGTGGGGCCACAGTGGGCAGGTAGGCACTGTTTCAGTCCTGTACACAGTACAGGGTGGTCGACAGGGGAGTGGGTGTTGCCATGGCCACCTGTGCCATGTGCCATGGCAGCTGTGTGAGTGTTGCACTATGCGTGGTGCATGCCACTGTGGAGTGGCAATTGCTCATGTGTGCCAGCTGTTGGTGGGGTGGGTGTGCGCCTGGCTGCCACTGGTGTTGCTGTGGTGCTGCTGGTGCCCTGTGCCATGTGACTGTTGCTGCACAGTCAGGTGGCCATTGGGCAGTGGTGTCCACCTCTGTACACTGTCATGGCATGCTGGTTTGCTGGCAGGCATTGGCCCACCCCCCTGTGGATGGCCAGGGCACCACTCCAGGGGTGTGTGTGTTCCCACTGCCCATTGCGCACAGTGGGTGGGCATGGTACCTTGGGACCTTGCACTGATCATCTGTCCTGTCCCTTGTCATAGGTATCCAGTGGAGGATGAGGCTGCCCCTCTACTGTCAGCTGCTGCATCAGATTGTGCTTATTACATCCACCACCATGGAGGCAGTCTAGCAGGTGAGCCAGCTCTTTCTGGCCGATCAACAGCAAAGGAGGTGCCAGGTTGCAGCAGGGCATGGCTGCCCTTAGTTCCAGCCCCAGCTTTTCCATGTTTACCCTGCTGTCCCTCCCCCATCCACCCCCCTTCCCACTGTACAGTCCCTGTACCCTGTCCCCTTCCCTCGCTCTCCTACCCTTTCACACCCCTTGCTGTTGTATATAGTTGTCTGCAATACATATATTTTGACTTACCTGCCTGTGTCAGTGTCTGCTTTGCAGCTGGCATGTGGAGCCATGCTGCAGTAGTGTGGTGTCTGTCTGCATGGTGTGCATGTGTCGGTGTGCAGGTCATGCATCTGTGGTGCACTGCTGTGTGCTGTGGTGTGTCACACAGTGGTGGTGTCCTGCCCCCTGGTCGGTGGATGTGCCTTGGGGTGGCCAAGGGGTGGCTGTCAGGGATGTGTGGCATGTGTGTGCTTTGCAGCATGGTCCTTGGTGTGGCTTGCTGGGGTCTGGGTGGGAGGGGGCACAGCATGCAGTTGGGGGGACTCCATTGGTGGCCTTCCATTAGCCATTGGTGCCACCTGTTGCCTGCCTTCTGTGCCACTGTTGTGTTCCAGGGTGGGGGTCTCTGGGTGCCTGTGTGTGCCCTGCTGGTGGTGGCCACATGTGACCTGCCACTGTGCATCTCTGGCACTGTCCTCTGGTCTATTCCTGTGCCGTGCCCCCCCTTTTAGTCTGCTGCACTTCTCCCACCATTGCCTGGGGCTTCTCTTTGTGTCTCATGGCGCATGTCTGGTTGCACCATGGTGCAGGTCTGGTTGCACCATGGTGCAGGTCTGGTTGCACCGTGGCACCAGTCTGGTTGTGCCATGGTGCATCTGTACCATATTCAGCTGTGTTGCACCAGCGCATTCTGGCATGCGCAACCTCTGAATATGGCACTCATTGTGCCATGGAGCATTGGATTTGCACTGCGCCAGACTTCTGCTGGACTGTGGCACATTTCTGAATATCTGGCCCACAATGTTTAAGAACTATGATAAAGCCAACTTCACAGAAATTATTAAATCTATTCAGGCAGTCAGCTGGACAAATGTCCTCTCAAATCTCACTGTTAATCAAGCCTGAGAAAAATTTAAAAGTCCAATTCTATGCATTCTACAGAAAGGGTAAAATTCCAATATAGTTAAACACTTCAATAATAAAACAAATCAAAGTTAAAGAAAAACTGTTTAAAAACTCAAGACCACACCAACAGAAGAAAACAATAAGCTACATAAAAAAGCATTATCCAAACTTAAAAATATGATTAAAAAATCTAAACAGAATATTGAATTCAAACTTGCACATTCACAGGACAGCAAACAATCTCTGTTTTCATATATAAATGGTAAAAAGGGTACAAATAATATGGTAGGCCCATCAGTTCATGGGGGTAATACCTTGGAGTCCGACATAGAAATAGCGAACCACTTTAATAACTTCTTCTGCTCCACTTTCCCCAAAAAGTCACAGAACCCTTGTCCATTAGTAAGGCACACATCCCTATTCCCTATGTCATTACTGTCGAAGATGTCCTATCAGTACTGCATACCTTAAAAAAAAGTACTAGCCCTGGACCAGACAAAATACACCCCATGCTTCTCCGAGGGACAGCTCCTGCAATATCTATTATATTTAACAAATCCCTGTCTGAACACAATATTCCATCTGTCTGGTTAAAGGCACCTGTGATTCCCATATTTAAAAAGGGCAGCAAGCCTGAAGTACAAAATTACCAGCCAATAAGCCTAACTTCGATTGCATGTAAACTAATGGAACACATCATTAAATCATATATTGAAAAAGAAATGATTGACCTAGGACTTATTGACCACTCTCAGCATGGTTTTAAAAATAGGTACTCTAGTACCGCCAATTTAATATCTTTTCATAGCCACATAAGTGAGGGACTTGACGAGGGTACCCCTGTGGACATCATCCTTCTTGACTACAGCTGTGCATTTGACACTGTACCCGATCATATGTTAATAAATAAACTAACACAACTGGGATTTTCTCCCAGTTTGGTCAACTGGGTTAACTTATGGATTTCTAGCAGATCTCAGAGGGTTAGAATAAACGGTGTCAACTCTAACATCAGTGATGTTAGCAGCGGAGTGCCTCAGGGATCAGTACTGGAGCCTACACTGTTCAATATTTTCATTAGTAACATGGTCATCAGTGGAAACAATTTTCTTTCTAAATTTGCAGATGACACTAAGCTAGGTGGCAGGGTAAACAATGCTGAAAGTGTTTTGTCACTGCCATCTGACCTAAATAAAATTGAACAATGGGCCCTAGATAATGATATGAGATTCAACGTTGATAAGTGCATGGTTATGTATGTTGGAAAAAAATGCAAACAAACTATTTTTTAAACAACACATTAATCAAGGTCTCTACTTGTGAATGGGACCTTGATATCCTCATAAAAAAAAAAATTTAACATTGTTAGACCTCTGTATAAAAACCACCCAACTGGCAAACAACTTACTGAAACAGATAAGGTCACCTTTGTTACTAAGACAGAACAATGCCTAGTCCCTGTCTATTGAGCTTATGTTAGGCCATATTTAGATTATGATTCTCCTTTCTGGAGCCCCTACCTCAAGGGAGACATAGCTATGATTGAGATGATCCAAAGGAGAGCAACAAAAATGGTTCCAAGACTATCAAACAAGGATTATCAGACAAGACTAAGTGAAACTGTTCTCTTCTTTCTTCATACTAGGAGATGTAGAGGTGATCACCTTATTACATACAAAAGTTTACAATCTCAACTTTTGATGGAACAATGTGGACTCAGATTTTCAAACAGGCGGACTGTAGCCAGATTACACAACAAACAGCTCATTGTTGAATGGGCAAACACTTCAAAAAGAGATTGCTTCTTTAATAGTAGAGCCCCCAAAGTCTGGAATAACCTTCCACAGAAACTTGTTGACTCTAACAATTTCAGTATATTTAAAAACAAACTAGACAAATGGTGCTGCTCTATTCCACCATAGTTTAATTGTCCACTCACTGTGGGGTACAGTAGTGATGTAAGTAAGTAAGTAAGGATGATTCCATGCAGTTTAGGTGCAGGAACAATTGACAGAGAGGAAGTTGTGCAGAGCTGACATTATAGAGAAGGGGGAGGAAAAGTGACCAATCTGGTGAGGAAGCGAGTTCCACAGTTTTGGGAAGTGGTACGAGAAGGCAGCCTGGCCTACAGTGGTAGACTGGTGACGGACTACCAGGTATCTGGAGTTGTGGGTTCTAATGGAGTGTGTGGAGGAAGGAAGGGTCACAAGGGAGGAAGTGAGGTAAGAAGGGAATGAGACAAACTAGTATTTTGAGACAAATTTGGCACAGTGGTGGAGATGTCTGTTTTCAAGCGAGGGAAAAGCCAGGGAGTAGTAAAGTTTTATTTTATTTATTTATTTTTATATATTTTTTTTTTATCTTTTTATTTATTTTGAAATCTTGGCTAGCACCAGTGAGCAGATGCTCATTAATTGGTTCCAAATCAGTTAACAACTACAGAGTGATACATAAACATTCAAATACAGAGTGGTTCGGTAGCAAATATACAAACACATGTTATGATACAACAATACAGATAAAGTTCATGATTACACTATACTGAGGCATTTTATAATGTATGCCCATGTGAAGGAGAGACAAAAATCAGTAGAGCAGACAAAGGGAGGAGAAGGGGGAGAAGATTGAGAGGTAATGGTAACAGGAAGGGGTGGGTGGTGGTAGGATTTGGAGGGGTAGGGGTAGGGAAGAGAGGTGGGGGGGCTTGGAAGTGCCATGGGAGAGGATGATGGGTCAGTGAAGTGCAAAGCCGGGGCCACCCAGTGGAACAGAGATAGGGTTAAGAAGTGCTAGAGGGTAAGTGCAGACTATGGCAATGGGATTACTGACTTGAGGCGGGATTTAGTGGGGGCAGGCAGAGGTACCCATTGTGAGAAGGTGTTGGTGCAGTTTGTGTTTAAAAAAGCCAATTGTTGCTGCATCACAAATGTCCTGAGGTAGCGCATTTGTCCAGAGGAGGGCCCAGTATGAGAAACCCCACTCAGCCAAGGTAGTGCGGCACCTTGGCACATGGAATACCTGAGAGGTAGTGCTTCTGGTTTGCTTTGTGCTCCAGAAAGGGGTCAGTAGGTTCCGTACTCCTGGTGGTAGAAGGTTTAAGAAGCCTTTTTTGGTAAGGAGGCAGATTTGGTACCTGATTCTTCCACTGAGCTGTCGCCAGCCAGCCATGGTATAGAGATCACAGGTGTGCATGAGTTTAGCAGCACCTGTGAAGAGACGGCAGGCTTTGTTCATTGAGGTTGAGAAGCAGTGGAGGGCTGTGTCTGTTGCAGATCCATAGATCACCAGCCCATAATCGATAGGCCTACACCTGAAACTGTCCCAGGTAGAGGAGATAATATACAGGCCACAACCAGGCTCTTCAATTATACATAGATACATAGACAGTGTCAGCAGATAAGGGCCTATGGCCCACCCAGTCTGCCCATTTGAGCTTGTAAGTTCAGTTTGTTTTCCTAGAAGTCTGTTGCCCCTTACCCCTGACCTCTAGAATTCCTTTATGTCTATCCCATGCATTCTTAAATCCCGTGATTGTTTCAGCCCCTACCACTTCCTCTGGCAAGGTGTTCCACTTGTCCACCACCCATTCTGTGAAGAAATTCTTTCTCATGTTTCCTCTGAATCGTCCTCCCTCCAACTTCATCCCATGCCCTCTAGTCCTGGAACATCTTTTTCACTTAAAAATAGTGTTTTCCTGCACCCTGTTCCTCCCTGTAAGATACTTGTATGTCTCTATCATATCCCTCTCCCTCCTCTCCTCCAGGGAGTACATGTTCAGTTCCTTCAACCTGTCTTCATAGGACTTGTGATGCAATCCATGCACCATCTTTGTTGCCCTCCTCTGAACCTTCTCTACCCTGTCTATGTCCTTACGTAGGTATGGTCTCCAGAACTGTACACTGTACTCCAGTGGGGGCCTCACTAGTGTCTTGTATAGGGAATTATGACCTCCTTTTCCTGCTGGTGATGCCCCTGCCTATACATCCCAGCATCCTATTTGCTTTACCTGCTGCCTTGTCACACTGTTTCCCTACCTTGAGGTCATCAGAGATGACAACCCCAAGATCCTTTCCTGCTTGGTGCATGCTATATCCTCACCCCCCAACTGATATATTGTGCCAGGGTTTTTGTGCCCCATATGCATTATCTTGCACTTCTTTGCATTGAATTTCAACTGCCAAACCCTTGACCATTCTTCAAGTTTCTGCAGGTCGCTTCTCATTCTGTCTACACCCTCTGGTGTGTCTACTCTGTTACAGAACTTTGTGTCATCAGCGAACAGTGAAATTCTGCCTTCTAGATCCTGTGCAATGTCACTGATGAAATGTTGAATAGGACCGGTCCCAGCACTGATCCCTGTGGTACCCCACTGGTCACTCTTCCCTCTGTGGGAGTGACAGCCATTTACCACCACTCTCTGTGTCCTGCCACCCAGCCAGTTACCTACCCACCACACTACTGTCCTGCCCACACCCATATTCCCCAGTTTGTGTAATAGTCTTCTATGTGGCACAGTGTCAAAGGCCTTGCTGAAGTCCAGATAGGCCATGTCCACTGCCCTCCCTGATACACACCTCCTAGTCACCCAGTCAAAAATTCAACGAGAGTTAGTCTGACATGACCTCTCCCTGGTGAAACCATCCTGCCTTGGGTCCTGTAGTCCATTGACAACCAGATGTTCCACCAATCTCTCTTCGGTAGTGCTTCCATGATCTTCCCCACTACCGAGGTGAGGCTGACTGGTCTGTAGTTCCTGCTTCCTCTTTGTTCCCACTTTTGTATAAGGGACTATATCTGCTGTCCTCCAGTCTTTGGGTACCTCCCTGTTTCCAGTGATTGGCTAAACAGGATAGCCAGAGGTTCAGCCACCACCTCTCTTAGTTCTTTAAGGACCCTGGGTGCACCCGTCTGGCCCCATTGTTTTATCAACTCTATTACTTCCAGTTCCTTCAGGACCCTTTCTCGTGTAAAGGGACTTGTGTCCATTTCTGCACCATTCTCACCCTTGTACCCCTTCAGACCCATTACCCCCTCTTCCTCAGTAAAGACTGAGCAGAAATACCTGTTCAATATGTCAGATTTACTGTTGTCATCCTCCCGCTCCCATCCTCCCCTTCAGTCTCACTATCCTCCCTTTGTCTTTCTTTTTCACTTATGTACCTGTAAAAGGTTTTGTCCCTCTGCCCACTGATTTTGCAATGTGTTCTTCTGTCTGAGCTTTGGCTTCCTAACTGACCTCCCTGCCTCCTTTGCTTCTCCTGGTACTTCTCCTATCCCTTCTGCCTGTGTCTTTTGTATTGCCTGAATGCAATCTTTTGGCTTTCACTTTCTTTGCTACCTCTTTGGAAAACCATAATGGTATCGTCTTCCTTTTCCTCTTGCTAACCTGCTTAATGCATAATTCTGTTGTTCTTGTAATCCCCATTTTAAATACTGCCCACTTTTCCTCAACCCCTGATTCCTGTCCCATTCCCCTTAATGCCTCTTTTAAGTATCTCCCCATTTTCCCAAAGTCTGGCCCCCTAAAATCCAGGATACGTGTTTTTGTGTGGTTTGGTTCTGCTCTTTCTGTGATTTCAAACCACAATGACTGGTGGTCACTGTTACCCAGGTGTCCCCACTGTTACCCCCATCACACTGTCCCTGTTTGTGAGCACAAGGTCCAGTATTGCCTTCTGCCGAGTTGGTTCCATGACCAGTTGCTTGAGGAAGGCACCCTGAAGGGAGTCCAGGATAAATCTGCTCCTAGTTGATGCTGCTGCTGGGATGCTCCAGTCCACATCTGGAATATTGAAGTCTCCAAACAGTATTACCTCACCCTTGTCTGCCATCCTTTGGATGGCTAGCATCAGCTCCCTATCTGTTTCTTCCTCCTGGGCTGGTGGTCTATAGACCACACCTGTGCAGATGGCTGGCCCCATTTTCCTTTCCAGCTAACCCACAGTATCTCTCCCCATTTTGTTCCTCCTGGATCTCTGTGGCCCTTATGTCATTTTCAGATACAATGCCACTCCTCCTCCCTTCCTGCCTGCTCTGTCTCTTCTGAATATGTTGTAGCCAGGTATGGCCATCTCCCAGTCATGGTTATCATTACACCAGGTTTCAGTGATGGCCACAATGTCCAGGTCTGACTGTACCATGACAGCCTCCAGATCTTCCATCTTGTTGCTTAGGCTCCTGGCATTTGCACACATGGCTTTCCATGATTTGACCTCCCTAGACTGCTTCACTGTTCTACTCCAGCCCCTTCCTTGGTTGTCATTTATCCCTGGTTCTCCTTGCTGTCTGCCCTTCTGCTGAATTTTGCCCTTTTCTGCTTATCCACCTCTTGGGCACTAATCTCCATCTTTACACACTGCTTTGCAGAATAGCTACTCCTCTGGTTCACTGGTTCCACTGTTAGCTGTGGGGGAGTGCAAGTAGGTACCTCCTTGCTGGCCTGCCACCCTTTGCTAGTTTAAATGCTTGTCAATGTAGCATTTAAACTTATCATTGAGTGCTTGATTCCTCCAGGATGGATGCAGACCGTCAGGCTTGAACAAACTCCATCCCTCCAGGTGGGTCCCCAGTCACCAATGAATCCAAACCCTTCCTCACAGCACCAGTTCTTCAACCATGAGTTAAAGTTCCTGGTGCATGCACTCTCATGCTCTCCCCCTCTCAGGTAATACTTTTGAGAAGTGACAGAAGTAGCTACTTGCTTGAGACCCTCCCAGTTTCCTAAACTCTTCCTGAACTTCCTTTGGCTCCCCATTTGCCAGATCATTAGTACCTAGGTGGATAATGACATCCAGCTCACCCTCCCGTCTTGCCTTCCCAGTGATCCCCAGGATCTTCCTTCCATCCCTCCATGCCGTAGCACCTGGTAGGCACCTCACCTCCCTGTCCTCCCCCTCCTGTGTTCCTAGCTGGATTCCTCTTATGATGGAGTCCCCCACCAGGATTCACTTCCTCCTCCTCTGGGGTCCACTGCTTTCCCACTGAGGTCACTTCCTTGGCTAACCTCCACATCCTTTCCTTCCACTTCTGGTACCTATTTGGTTGTCCTCATTTGCCAGTGTGGCATATGAGTTCTTGAGTGGAATAGGATCTGGGACATGCCTCTGCCTGACTGCTCTAACCCTCCCTGAGCCCACTGTCATCCAAGTGCTCCTCGTTCTCAGCATACTTTGAGGCAGCTGCATTGGACTGGGTGGTCCCTGGATAGGGGTGATGGTACTCCTGACCCAGTTTACTTCCGCTCTGAGTCTGGGTACCTCATCCCACAGTCCAGAGAGATGCATGCAGATAGGGTAGCACCTCAGTGTCCAGAAGGTCTGCCTGAATATGGCTGCCCCACAGCCACTGCATTGCACCACTCCCCACATTATACTGCAATTCCACTACTTGTCTGCTACTGAAGCTCTCCTAGTTCTCTTTTTATTAATTTACTGTACTAAAAATCCTGTCACTAATCCTCAGTTTTTTTTTTTTAAGGAAAAAGAAACCAATAAATAAATAAATGAGTCAAAACACTTGTTGTGCTGAGGGTGGGCTTCTTCCCCTCTATGCCCTCTACTTCACCCTTACTATTCCCTGTGTTTGACTCTGTCAATCAGATTTATCAGGCATATAATTAGAGTTGGGGAAGAGGGGCGAAAATTGCAACAATTAAAAGACAGCACAGAATTACACCTCCACTATGTTTTAAATTTTCAACAGCCCAAAAACAATTATAAGTAAAGACAACAAAGAAAGTATAGTGTCACTAAAAGCCCACAATCTAAGTTTAAAAGAAAAATAGCAATTACCAGTTACTCTAAAGCACTGAATTGAATATGTTCCTTCCTTCCCTTCTGGCTTCTTCTGAGAAAATAAACCTCTGCTTGCTACTTTAACTCTGACTAAGCCCCACCTCCAGTTATCACGTAGCTGAGGTCAGAGGCCAGACAATTAACACCCTTCACCCAACTACAGGGCAGTCAGACAAGCCAAGATAAAATTTGCAGCAATTAAAGACAGCACAGAATTACACCACCACTATGTTTTAAATTTTCAACAGCCCAAAAACAATTATAAGTAAAGACAACAAAGAAAATATAGTGTCACTAAATGCCCACAATCTAAGTTTAAAAGAAAAATAGCAATTACCAGTTACTCTAAAGCACTGAATTGAATATGTTTCCTTCCTTCCCCTTCTGGCTTCTTCTGAGAAAATAAACCTCTGCTTGCTACTTTAACTCTGACTAAGCCCCACCTCCAGTTATCACGTAGCTGAGGTCAGAGGCCAGACAATTAACACCCTTCACCCAACTACAGGGCAGTCAGACAAGCCAAGATAAAATTTGCAGCAATTAAATACAGCACAGAATTACACCACCACTATGTTTTAAATTTTCAACAGCCCAAAAACAATTATAAGTAAAGACAACAAAGAAAGTATAGTGTCACTAAACGCCCACAATCTAAGTTTAAAAGAAAAATAGCAATTACCAGTTACTCTAAAGCACTGAATTGAATATGTTTCCTTCCTTCCCCTTCTGGCTTCTTCTTATCATTGTATCGACTGTTTCTGGGAGCCAGGCCAGAACCAGAGATAAAGGCTAGGATGAAGTGGGGAGAGGACCTGGAAACTGAAGTAAGTGATTATGTATGGTCTGAGATTGTTAAGAACATTAACAAATGTTCTGTTTCTGACACGCTTAGGAAAATTCAAATAAACTTTTTTTATCAGACGTACTTCACTCCACTTAGACTTCAGAAATCCACTCCATCTATGTCTAGAAACTGCTCCTAATGCCTAGCACGCACAGGGGATTTCTTACACCTTACTCTAACTTGTGCCAAAGTGGCACCTTTCTGGGTACAGTTACATGAAATAATGCAAAAAGTGCTAAATAACCACCTTCCTGGAACTCCAGTTGAGTTTATGCTGGGAGTAGAGGGGAAATTGATAGACCCCAGTGCTCACAGTGAAGTCCAGTGTACCCACAGATTGTGGAGAATTGCATTAATTGATGCTAAGAAAATAGTGGCACAACTCTGGGCCAGTTCTAGGCCCCCCCCCCCATAGTATTACACATTGGCTTAATAACCTCTTACTCTGTATGAGACTGGAGAGGTGTCAACTGACTGTAAATGGCAAAGCACAAGTGTTTCAGAAAACTTGGAATCCACTTATCAGAGCAATAGAACACATTGTCTCTGGCTGAATAGAGGTTGCTCACATGAAGGGCTGCAACTTCACTTCTTAACTGTTACTAAATTCTCCCTCTTTCATATTTAGTAATATTTGCTATCTTCTGTCTAGTGCTGTAAGAAATTACTTAAAGTAGATTTATTAGTATTTTGTCATACGATATGAGTTGAATAATCAGGCTGTGTATGAACTGAATTGTAAATATCAATGTTGTATATTTGTATTTATTTACTTAACAAATGTTGTTGTACCTTTGCCTTTTAATAAAAAAATCTTTCTTAAAAAAATCATTAATTCATTACAGCTTACCAGTTCAGAGACAAGGCAGCTAGCACAGCATAAAGGGAACCCACAGCTAAGATCCTACCCAAGGTCATGTATCATTGCAGCTGCCCCTTCCCCCCTCTTGCAGCATCAGTATCATAATAGTTAGTGTGCACCTAGAAGTAATCATGACATCGCAATATGTGACTTTGCAGAACAGTGTGTTTTTTCTTATATGTGCCATTTTTTATGGCTACATAGCAGTGCTATGCTGAAGTAGTGCGATTACATCAGTAGAGAAAGGGGGCTCTGGAATTTCTGCATTGTTTTTCCTAATGCGGTCTCTATGACCTTTGGTTCCAGACAAAAGCTGTCCAGACTTGATCGCACCCTTCTCTTCCTTCCCTTCTCTGGTATACTATTGGATGATGTCCCCTCCTTTAAGTACCTCGGGTTATGGCTTGACAAGTCTCTAGACTTTGGGGTACATATTGACACTATCCACAAGCAATGACTCCCCAAACTCAGTGCTCTTTATAGACATTGCAGCTGCCTGCAACTGCATGCCAGGAGAGAAATTATCAAAAAGATGATTCTCCATGTACTCGATTTTGGGGCTACAGTCTATCCACCCTCTCCAGATTGGACACCCTCTTCAACTCCTTCTGTTGCTGCATATTTGGCTGCCCTCCTCTTACTCACTACTGTAATCTTTATACCTTGCTGTCCCTTTCTTTCCTCAATGACAGAAGCCTATCACACAATGCAAATTTAATTGGGAAGTTCTGGCTCTATTCTCTTCCTCTGTACCTGTCCGCCCTCATATCTACCCCATCCCCTCCTGCTACTTCCTTCATACATCCACACACAGTACTCTTGCCCTCCCCCAAGGCGTACTTCATCTGGTTGTGCCACCTTTTTGTACAAGTTCCCTAATATCTGGAATTCCCTCCCACTAGAAATTTGTTCCACTGTCACTCCTCCGGAAGCACACAGTGCACATTTGCAATTGCACCTAATCCCCCTCTCCACCTACCAAATTCCCTATCCCCTTCTTCTCCTCCCTACTTCACCTCCAATTTCTAGGACACCTTTGGCAGCAGCTTCTACTACCCGCAGCACCTCTCCTCTCCTTCTATCTCCTCCTAAATGTTCCCCTTCTCCTCTCTCTCTCTCTCTTGAGCTCTCACTCTCTCACCACCATCTTTGCAGGGTCCTGTCCTCTTGTAGGGTCCTCAGCATCTTGAAAGGGTGCAGTTCTCAGAATGACTCTCATCCCTCTTTCCAATTCCCCAGCCTCCCCTTGTCTCCCCCTTCACTACTCTCTCTACTCTCCCTTCCCCTTGCCCTCTCTATTTCACCACAGTCTTTGCAAGGTCTTGCCCCCTTGCAGGTTTCTTAGCATCCTGAAGGGGTACAGTTCTTGGCACACCTCTCATCTCCCCTCCCTTTCCCCAGCCTCCTCTTGTTTCCCCCTTTACAGCTCTTTCTACTCTCTCTCCTTCACCAGCCCTCTCTTTCTCACTACCATCATTACAGGGTCCTGTCCCTTTGCAGAGTTCTCAGCATCCTGAAGGGGTGCAGTTCTCTGCATGCCTCTCATCCTTTTCTAGCCTTCCCCAGCCCCCCCTCTCTCTCACCACCATCTTTGCAGGGTTCTGTCCCCTTGCAGGGTTCTCAGCATCCTGACGGGTGCAGTTCTCGGCATGCGGGGTGCGCGTTGGGGTCGTCGGCCCTAACTCTCACCCCATTCTCCTATACCTCTGCTTCTTCACACATGTGATGGGGTGAGAGTTAGGGCTGATGACCCCAATGTGCACCCGATGCTGGTTGGGGTTGGGGGGGTCCAGGGGACTTTCAACCCCTAACAATCGAATTTCCTTGCTTTTGTCGCTGTGAACAACCCTAACTAATGCATTAAACTGAGTTTTTTGCCTCTAATATATATATATATATTTATTATTTTCATATTTGTTTTCAAACATTTCACTGTAGCCCATTTTCTAAGTGCAATAATACCCTTCTGGGTGGGCGGTATAAGCAATACCAGACCTTCCAGGGACTATAAGGCCCTCCAACTGCAGTGTTGGGCCTCATTACACCCCTGGGCGGTCTGGTACTTCCCAATACCGCCCACACTGTAGGGTATTATTGCTTGCTTCAAAGGTCACAGTGTAGAAGGAATGTGTTGGGCCACCAGATAAAGACTTCAGTTTTAACTTATTGAGACATGTGAGGAATGTATTTGGTGATTAGACAAAGGCTTCAGCATTAAGTGCACGTTCTTAGTAAGGATGCATATCTTAAAGAACAAAGGTCTGAGGCCTCTAGATGCCTCTGTAATAATTTTATTTGCTTTTATTTGTTTCTTTACATTATAGTGTATGGTAGAATGCTGTTCTGCATGGAAATCCATGCATTGTTGTACTGCACTGAGTGTGTCATGATGTTGTTGAGCTGCACTGAGTACGTCACTAGTGCAGCACAACAACATAGAATGTCATCATACATGCACGATGAAGCGAACACGCTGGTGAGAGGTGCCACAGAACTGACTGGCGATGGACAGGACGCACCACAGTAAGGCACTTAAAAGTTCTTTGGGGGATGTTTTGTGGACATTTTGGCATAATAATGGTTGCCCATAAGCTATAAAAGACTGTATATGAGCAACCATACACAAATAAGGCTTATTTTTGATCTTGTGGTTTCTGTGGTAATAAGACCTCTTGAGCTGCACTCTTGTGGTCTCTTGTTATCACAGAAACCACTCAATCAGAAATAGACTTTTTGTGTATGACTGCTCATACACAATCCTCTATGTCATCATTTTATTTAAGCAATAAGGAACAATGGGGTTCATTATGGTGGGATAATGGCCCACCTCGGGTGGGTTGAAGCACGAGGTGAAGCTGAGTGTTTTCAGCACCCAAGAAGGGCCATTAGCCCACCATAACATACCCCCTGGAGTGTCTTATTGTGATTATGAAATAGGTCCAACAGTTTTAATAAATAAAAATTTTTAAAAAGTTTGTAAGTTTTTAATTATTGAACAAGTAAAAAGATTACACCTGGATATCGTGGCAGTCATGGAAACATGGTACATGGGGAACCAAGACTGGGATGTCAACATACCAGGGTACACAAACTACAGAAGAGCTAAGGAGGGTAAAAGAGGAGGAGGAGTAGCTCTCTACATAAGGGAAGGAATCAAAGCAACTGAATTAAATGATAAATGGGGAGGACAGGAGGCACTGTGGATCACTTTGCAGATAGGGAGTGGCACCGCAATCCGCACAGGGGTTGTATACAGACCCCCATCTCAGGGGAAGGAAATTGACAAGGAAATGATAGAAGGCATTCTCAGAATGGCAGAAAAAGGGGAAATATTGTTGATGGGGGACCTGAATATATCAGATGTTAACTGGAACACATTTACTGCAGCCACATCCAAGAGCAGAGTCATTCTCGATGCCCTACAGGGGGAATGCCTCAGACAGCTAGTGTTGGAACCCACTCTGAAGGGAGCAATCTTGGATCTGGTACTCTCAAACAGAGAGAGGATCACAGATTTGGAAGTGGGTAGCCATCTGGGAACAAGTGACCACCATACAGTGTGGTTCATGATAAACACAACCATGGAGTAAAGCCATACAAAAATGAGGATACTGGACTTTAGAAGAGCTGACTTTGGCAAAATGGGTGAGTACTTAAGGAATGCACTAGCAAATGGGCAGAAAGGAGGGGTGGAAGAACAATGGAGAAAAATCAAAACTGCCATCATAGAGGCAACAAGCCCTTGTGTGAAGCAAATAAAGAAAACAAAACGGAGTAAAAAACCACTATGGTTCTCAAAAGAGGTGGCAGGGAAGGTTAGGGAGAAAAAGATAGCATTCAGGAAGTATAAGGAATCACAGAAGGAGCAGGACAGAGAACTGTATCAGTTAAAGCAGAAGGAAATGGGGAAGGCAGTCAGAATAGTGAAGGCCCAAACTGAGGAAAATATAGCCAACTCAGTTAAGAATTGGGATAAAATCTTTTATAGGTACATCAGGGAGTGAAGGAAGACCAAGTGAGGGATATTGAAGCTTAATACAGGGGAGGTGGGCATAGGGTGACAGTGAAAAGGCTGAGATACTGAACGAATACTTTTGCTCAGTATTTGCAAAAGAAGAAGAAGAGAAGGTACCTAAACCAAACAATAGAAGCACTCTGGCAGGAGATCGACACCAGACCATTCACAGAAGAAAGGGTCCTAAAAGAACTCCTGAAACTGAAGATGGACAAAGCAATGGGACCTGACGAGATTCACCCCAGAATTCTAAAAGAACTAAGGGGGAGACCTAGTGACTCCACTGACTACCCTCTTTAACAAATCATGGGAGGATGGGGTGGTACCTGAGGACTGGAGGAGGGCAGATGTGATTCCATTTCACAAAAGTGGGAGCAAGGCAGTGGCAGGAAACTACAGACCTGTTAGTCTGACCTCAGTGATAGGGGAAATGATGGAATCACTTCTGAAGAAAGAATTGTTGAGTACCTAGAGGACAGCAGGGCACAGGACCCAAGGCAGCATGGATTCACAGTGGGAAGGTCATGTCAGACAAATCTAATCAATTTCTTGGGTCTATGTGATAATGGCGAACACCTAAAGGCGATCGCTGTTATCGCTCAGTCAGAGTGCCAACACATTTTCGGCACTTGACAACCCTAGCACACCAACACAATGAAAGCAGGACATATTTTTACTACTCCCCTACACCCCCTACTTATGATTCTCAACTCCAGGGGGTGCTTGTCGGGGGTGAAAGTAGTAAAATAAAAAGGTTCCTCACACAAAAAATTGCACCAGCGCTCGGAGCCGAACCCAGTAACCTCAGCCACCCCAGCCATTGCCCAATCCTCGACGCCATGCAATAGCCTCGACCTCAACTGCAGCACCACCCCCTACAACCTCCACCCCTTCCCAGCCCACGCCGCCGTGCTCGGCCTCCCACCCCGCACGCTTACATACAGCGACATCCTGTCACCTAGTTTGCCCACCCCCTCATCTGGTCACCCTACCTGTCAGTCACCGTGAGTGGATTGTGCGAGGAAGGTGTCGCCGTAAGAGACGGTGCCCTTCCTCATACGCCCACTTCACGGGTTTCCCAATTTCTTTGACTGAGTGACCAAATAAGTAGACCAGGGAGGGGCTGTGGATATGGCCTACCTAGACTTTAGCAAAGCATTTGGCACAGTCCCACACAAAAGATTAATAAACACATTAGCCAGCCTGGGAGTGGGCCCCAGGGTAGTAGCCTGGGTAACAAACTGGCTGCACAACAGGATGCAGAGGGTAATAGTAAATTGAATTCACTCTGAAGAAAGGGGGTTTACTAGTAGTGTACCACAGGGTTCAGCACTGGGACCAGTCATCTTTAATGTCTTTATAGGAGACATTGCAGAGGGTCTGGAAGGAAAAGTATGCCTCTTATGAGATGACACAAAGATCTGCAACAGAGCTGAAACACAAGGGCGGATGGCTAGGATGAGAAGGGACTTGGCAAGGTTGGAGGAATGCTCAAAAGTATGGCAGCTTAGAGTCAATGTAAAGAAATGCAAAGTAATGCACCTGGGAAACAAAAGCCCAGATGAAGCGTACACAATGGGGGGAGGTACCAACAACAACAAAAATGGAAAGGGACCTGGGGGTAGTCATATCAGATTACCTTAAGGTAGGCAAGCAATGTGAGAAGGCAGTAAGGAGAGCTAGTGGGATACTGGGATGTATTGGGAGAGGCATCACCAGTAGAAAACAGGAAGTTGTTATCCCTCTGTACAGACAGTTGGTGAGACCCCATCTGGAGTACCATGTGCAGTTCTGGAGACCCCATATCTGCAAGGACATAGACAGGATGGAGGGTGTCCAGAGGAGGGCAACTAAAATGGTGCAGGGTCTGCAACAGAAGCCATATGAAGAGAGACTAAGAGAGCTCAATATGTATACCCTCGAGGAAAGGAGGGAGAGGGGTTGCATGATAGAAATGTTCAAGTACCTCAAGGAAATCAACAAAGTCTAAGAGGGGAGCATCTTTCAGAAAAAGAGATGTGCAAGAAGAAGGGGGCACAATTTAAAGATGGGGGGATGGTTCAGGGGCAACGTGAGGAAATATTATTTCTTGGAGAGAGTGGTGGATGTATGGAACCACCTTCCTGAGGAGATCGTGGGGTCAACAACAGTGGGGGAATTCAAGAATGCATAGGACAGCCATAAGGCAATTCTAGTTGGGGATAGGAGGAAGTAGGCTGTTGGTTAACTAGAATCTGCAGCTTATCAAATAGATAGGGAAATGGGCAGATTGGGTGGGCTAATGTTTCTATGTCTATAAATTGAACAAAAAGAAAAAAAGTAGTGCCTTTATACCATGTACTGTCCTGTGCTGTTGGCCATTTACCAGTAGGTGGCCCCTATGCTACACATAGGGAGAGAGTAAGGGCAGTAGTCAGGAGAGTGAAGGGCAGCAGTGGCTTCATGCTGTATGGGACTGGTTTCCTGCAGTAGCCACCAGGGTCCCCTCTAGCTGTTGCTGTCACCCTCGCCCTGTGGCTGTCTTTATTTTTTGTTGTATAAATATTAAATCAAGACAGCGGATTTGGTTTTAAGCTGGTCTGAGGAGAGGATGAAAACTTGGCAGAGATCAGAATGAATTGTTTAGGGTTTAGGGAACAACAAGATGGAAGATCAGAGGACTGAGGAGAAAGCTCAGAGGGAACAGAATAAAAAAATTGATAAACAGCTTCAGAAAGACAAACAGGTTTACCGGGCCACCTTAGATTCCTCTTACTGGGTAGGTACCTCCTTACCTCCCATTGTTTTATTGTTTTTTTTTTTAATTTTTTTTATTTTCTATTTTATGCTTCCTTCTCACCCCCTCGGCTCTGGACTTCCTCGGGAACACATGGAGTCATCCCCCTAGGGCATACACCCTACCCGGCCATCCTCCATTGCCCATGCAGCCTTGGTTGCAACCCCCAGGCAGGGACAGGGTGGGCCCCACTGCCCCAACACAGCAGTAACGTCGGTCGGGAGGATGCCAGGTGGGCGGCCGTAAATCAGGGGCAAGCTCCTGGTGCTCCGTCTCCACTGGAGCCGAGAAGCATTTTCCCTGTTTTTCTCTGGGGAGTGGCTGATGCCCTTACATCAAGGCGTATCCGATGTCTGCCACTCCCCCACTCCTTCTCTCTCTCCTCTGCATTGCCTGCTGTATCTCCAGCCTCTGCCAGAGATCAGCAGAGAACCGAACCGGGACCCCTGTCCCTCCCCAGGAGAGGAGAGCTGTCCTCCGGACACTCTATCTTCTCCCTCCCATGCCGACCCCCAGCAACCCAGACACTCTCCCGAACCCAGGTCGCCGGCATGGCGCGAGGTGTGGCATCCAGCACCTCAACCCTCAGCGCCACTGTGCCGGCCTTCCCTCCCATTGTTATAGTAGAAAAGAACAGAAGCATGATAATTAGAAAACAAAAAAACGAAGGCACGATCCACTGTCTGTGTGGCAGGCAATGGTCAATTGAGGTGGAGTGCTCCAAACATGAGTAGTCAGTCTATTGGTCCGGGAGTACTTTCAGCCAGGCTGTTGTGCTGGGATAATGGCCCAGCTGAAAGCGACTCTGAACCAGTTAGGATTCCACATTCTTGGTACCCATTTCATAATGCAAAGCACAGTACAAACCTTTACACTCCACTTTGCGCTTCTCTGAATATCAGGTTCCAGGTGTTTACTTATTTATTTATTTATTTATGTATTTATTTATTTATTTATTTCCGATCTCAGATTAACCATTTGAGCTTAGAGCTCTTTACATAGGTTCAACATTAGTACATTTAGAACAAGTAGGTGATTATACAGAGGATTGAGACAAACAAGGCAAAAGAATTAGAATGAGAACATTTAGGTACATTTGGTCTTCAAACAAAGGAATACAAAAAATACAGTGAAAACTAAAACTGGAATAAGTAAACACAGTCAGATACATACAGGAACAGACTAAATAACTGTGCCCAACAGGGAGCCTGTTAGTTGTCAGCAACATGAGGGGGTTAGCACATAGAAGTGCTGGAGAGGCGGGATAGGGGCTTGTGCCCTAAGTGCAGGGTGACCTAGAAAGAGAGAGATATCTGTTTGGCAGAAGGGCAGATGGTAGGAGATGCTTTTGCTAGCTGCTAGTGATGGCAGACACATTGAGACTCCTGTATTAAATGGTTCTTAAGGTTCTTTTTGAAGGTCCACAGAGTGGGCAGGCTAATAATGTTCTCATGGAGGGAGTTGAACCACATCAGTGCCCGATAGGCAAAGGACCTTTGTCCTTGAGATGTCTGACATTTTGGAGTCAGAAAGGACTGCAGTTCTGAATTTCAGGTGGGCCTGGGATTAGTTCTGGGAACTAGGAGTTGTTGGACCCCAGTTGGGAGCTGACCAAGGCAGATCTTTTTGGCCAGGAGGCAAGATTGATATTTTAAGTGACCAAAGAGCATTAGCCAGTGAGCCTTTGCATAGAGATCGCAGGTGTGGGTTAGTCGGTGTGCCCCTAAGGTGAGCCTGCAGGCATTGTTAAGGGCAGTTTTTATATGTCAGAGGGCAGTATCTGTGGCAAAGCCATATATCAGCAGTCCGTAGTCCACTAGGGAACCCACTGAACTGTGGACTGCTATGCTGAGGGCTTCAGGGGTCAGGCTCTGCCTATGGCGATAAGGTAGCCCTAAGTGTTTGTTGATTGCTTTAGCTGTGATGTCTATGTGGCTGGCATAGGAGAGTGAGCTGCCAAGGATGATTCTGAGATATTTGAAGTGATGAATACGTTCCAGAGGAACACCACCCCTATCACATATTGATAGGGGGTAATTTTTATTCTTTTCTTAAGGCTGATGAACAACATGATTTTGGTTTTTTTGTAGTTCATTATCAATTTATGATTTTTTAACAACGACAACGCTGGCGAAGTCACGTTGTAGCTGTTGTTCAAGAGCAGTGGGGTCAGATCCATTAGAAAAGATAACCGCATCATCCGCATAGAGGAGGATATGTCACTGGCTGGCTAGGGGGAGGCAATTCAGAAATGGGCTAAAGAGGAGGGGGCCCAGTATTGACCCCTGTGGAACACCTGACCACACAGGCTTGGCGTCAGTGAGAAAGGTATCTATCCTGACTTGCTTTGAACAGCAGTGTAGGTAACTGCGGAACCGTGCAGCCGCCTCAGGGGCAAGGCCTATGGCAGTGAGTTGGTCAATAAGGAGGGTATGGTTGACCGTGTCAAAGGCCTTTGTTAGGTCAATATAGATAGCCCCGACGAGCTGGCCAAGATATAAATAAACTGATTCTTTTATTTATTGTATCTCGACATGTTAGTAATTATTTTATTCCTTTATAATAAAATATTTATTGGTGCAGTGAAACAAGTGGATTTTTACCTTTGCTTTTCACACTACTAGTAAAAAGAATTCAGTGGAATCCTGGTATTGTGATATCAGAAAATGCCAGCTACTTAGTAGCCCACTGTATTTCTCTGAGAAACTGAATGGCTATTTCTATTTTCTTCAAAAGAAACAGATACTTCTTTCAGCAACAAACTTTGACATTTTTATATGTTTGCACTATTGTGGTCCATCTGTATAATTTTACCATTTTAAAACAATAATTGGCTACTCTTTCCTTCTTCCCAAGTAAAATCTGGTTATGAAAATAAATTCACCTGCTAAATTATAACAAAAGATCACAGGTTATCACAGATCACATATTTCTATTTTGGTGGTAGAAAGTGTCATTTCTCCATAAAACTCTGAAAACATGTTTACAGTTTCCCATGTAAATACACTGTCAGCCTAGCCAGTAAAACTTTTCTGATATCATAATACAAGAATTCCACTGGATTCTATTTTTGCTAGTAGTTGGCAAAATACAGTTATGAAATGGGTAGAAAGAATACTGACTCCTGATTGGCCAAGTGGTACTTTCAGCTGGGCCATTATCCCAGCACAATGTCCCAGATGAATGTAGCTCCACAAAAAATGGGTTTAAAAAATACATCCAAATTTACTAAAAAGGACCCATTTTGTAATCACATTAAGGTCCTCCAGGGAGTGCATAATGGTTGGGTAACAATCCTTCTTGGGTGGTGGAAGCACTCGGCTTCTCCTCATGCTTCAACCCACCGGTTATCCCACCGTAATACACTCCCTGTCATGCCTTATTGCTTAAATTGGTCAGGGGTCCAAGGATGCTATATGTAGTCGAATAGCATACCGGTGCTATCTGACTGAATAGGGCCATGTCGGTGCAGTGCTAAGTGATGTAGCACTGCCCAGACAGGCTCCTGAAGTGGGTCTGAAAAGTGGACGGTGCTAGAGTGCTATCTGCAAATTTTTAAAGGGACCAATGCAAATGAGTCCATTGGGCATGCAAGGTGCTAAGGGGCCATTTACATGCCCATTTTGGGCCCATTTGCACAGAGTAGTGGAGGCAGGTTAGCACAGTGTTGCCCCCCTTTCCCCATTATAAGACATGTTGAGATATCCCTGGTGCTAGTGGCCCCACTTCCCTTCGCCACCCCATAATTACAAAATAACACTCCCCGGTGCTATTGGTTTCTCCTCCCCCTTCCTCTGATTGCCAGTCCGTGATGTAAATAAAAACTCCCTGGTGCTAGTGGTCCACACCCTCTGACTGCCAGCCCATAATGTACAAAAACATTCCCTTCTGCTAGTGGTCCCCCCTCCAATCACCAGCCCATAATGTAAAAAAAGCAATCCCTGGTGCTAGTAGTCCTGGTTCTAGTGGTCCCCCCTCCAATTGACAGCCCATAATGTAAAAGAAAAAATTCCCTGGTGCTAGTGGTCTCCCCCTTCTGATCACCAGCCTGTAATGTACAAAACACTCCTTTGTGCTAGTGGTCCACCTCTGTCTGATTGCCAGCCCGTAATTTGAAAGAAAAAGCACCCTGGTGCTAGTGGCCCCTTCTCCGATCAGCAGCCAGTAATGTACAAAAATACTCCCAGGTGTTACTGGTACCCTCCTTCCTCCGATAGCCAGCCTAGAATGTACAAAAAGTCTCCCTGGCATCCAGTGGTCCTCCCAAGGGCACGGTCCACAATAACACTGCTTGCAATTCCATAATCCATAGAAACATAGAAACATAGAATTTAATGGCAGATAAGGACCTAGTCTACCCATTGCCCTACCTAATGGATAAGCTGCAGATCCTAGTTGACCAATAGCCCACTTCCTCCTACCTACCACTAGAATTGCCTTACATCTGTCCCATACATTCTTGAATTCCCCCACTGATTTTAACTCCACGACCTCCTCAGGAAGGCCATTCCATGCATCCACAACCCTCTCCCTGAAAAAGTACTTCCTTACATTACCTCTGAGCCTTCCCCCCCATCTTCAAATTCTGCCCCCTTGTTCTTGCTCATCTCTTTTTCTGAAAGATGCTACTCTCTTGGACTTTGTTGATTCCCTTGAGGTACTTGAACATTTCTATCATGTCCCCCTCTCCCTCCTTTCCATGAGGGTATACATATTAAGCTCCTTTAATCTCTCTCTTCATTTGGCTTCTGGTCCAGACCCTGTATCATTTTAGTTGCCCTCCTCTGGACAGCCTCCATCCTGTCTATGTCCTTGAAGAGATGGGGTGTCCAGGACTGCATGTAGTACTCCAGATGGAGTCTCACCAACTGTCTGTACAGAGGGATAACAACTTCCTGTTTTCCACTGCTGATGCCTCTCCCTGTGCATCTCATTATCCCCCCTAGCCCTCCTTACTGCCTTCTCACATTACCTGCCAACCTTTAGGTCATCTAATACGACTACCCTAGATCCCTTTCCATTTTTGTTGTTGCTAGTATCTCACCCCCCCCCCACTGGGTACTCTTCCCCTGGAGTTTTGTTTCCCAGGTGCTTTACTTTGCACTTCTTTGCACTGAATCTAAGCTGCCATACATTTGACAATTCCTCCAACCTTGCCAAGTCCCTTCTCATCCTTTCTACCCCACCTTGTGCATCAACCCTGTTGCAGATCTTTGTGTCATCTGCAAAGATACATACTTTTCCTTCCAGTCCTTCTGCAATGTCACTTATAAAGACATTAAAGAGGACCGGTCCCAGTACTGAACCCTGTGGTATGCCACTAGTAAGCCCCCTTTCTTCAGAGTGAACTTCATTTACTATTACCCTCTGTGTCCTGCTGTCCAGCCAATTTTTTACCCAGGCTACCACCTTGGGACCCACTCCAAGGCTGGCTAACTTGTATATTAATCTTTTGTGTGGGACTGTGTCAAATGCCTTGCTAAAGTCTAGGTAGGCCATATTCCACAGCCATTCCCTGGTCTACTGCTTTGGTCACCCAGTCAAAGAAATCTATTAGATTCTTCTGGCATGACTTTCCCAATGTAAATCCATGCTACCTTGGGTCCTGTGCCTTGCTGGCCTCTAGGTACTCAACAATTCTTTCTTTCAGAAGTGATTCCATCATTATCCCTACCACTGAGGTCAAACTAACAGGTCTGTAGTTTCCTGTCTCTGCCTTGCTCCCACTTTTGTGAAGTGGAATCACATCCACCCTCCTCCAGTCCTCAGGTATCACCCCATACTCCCATGATTTTTTAAAGAGGGTAGTCAGTGGTGTCACTAGTTCTCCCCTTAGTTCTTTTAGAATTCCGGGATGAATCCCGTCAGGCCCCATTACTTTGTTCACCTTCAGTTTTAAGAGTTCTTTCAGACCCTTTCTTCTGTGAATGGATTGGCATCGAACCCCCCCCGTCCAGAGTGTTTCTATTGTTTGATATAAGTATCTCCACCTCCTCTTCTTTTGTGAATACTGAGCATAAGTATTCGTTCAGTATCTCTGCTTTTTCACTCTCTGTCACCTTCTGCCCACATTCCCACCCCTTTATTAAGCTTCAGTATCCTTCTCTTGGTCTTTCTTCACTCCGTAATGTACCTATAAAAGGTTGTATCCACCTTCTTGAAAGAGTTGGCTATCTTTTCCTCAGGTTGGGCCTTTGCTATTCTGACTGCCTTCCCTGCCTCCTTCTGCTTTAACTGATATAGTTCTCTGTCCTGTTCCTTCTGTGTTTCCTTATATTTCCTGAATGCTATCCTTTTCTTCTTAACCTTCCCTGCCACCTCTTTTGAGAATCATAGTGGCTTTTTCCTTCATTTTGTTTTGTTGATTTGCTTTACACAAAGGCTTGTTGCCTATGTGATGGCAGTTTTGATTTTTCCCCATCGTTCTTCCACCCCTTCTTCTTGCCTGTTTGCTAGTGCTTTTATGAGGCACTCTCCCATTTTGCCAAAGTCAGCCCTCCTAAAATCCAACACCCTTGTTTTTGTATGGCTTAACTCTACAGCTGTATTTATTGTGAACCACACTATTTGCTGGTCGCTTATTCCCAGATGACTACCCAATTCTAAATTTGAGATCCTCTCTCCATCCTCATTTGAGAGTACCAGGTCTAAGGTTGCTCCCTCCTGAGTGGGTTCCAACACTAGCTGTCTGAGGCATGCCCCCTGTAGAGTATTGATAATGGCCATGCTCTTGGATGTGGCTGCAATAAAGGTGCTCCAGTTAACATCTGGCATATTCAGGTCCCCCATCAACAATATCGCTCCTTTTTCTGTCATTGTAAGGATTCCTTCTATAATTTGCTTGTCCATTGCCTCCCCGAGACAGGGGTCTGTAAACAACCCTTGTGTGGATTGTGGTGCCATTTCCTGTCTCCAGCATGACCCACAGTGCCTCCTCCCCTCCCTGTTTACCCTTTTATTCTGTTGCTTTGATTTCTTCCCTTATGTAGAGAGCTACACCTCCTCCTCTTTTACCCTCCCTGTGCCTCCTGTAGATTGTGTACCCTGGTACGTTGACATCCCAGTCATGGTTCTCTGTGTATCATGTTCTGTGACTGCCACACTATCCAGGTGCCCCTCTTCCATCAAGGCCACTAATTCAGGGAGCTTGTTACCCAGACTATGGGCATTGTTACTCATCACCCTCCTTTTTTTGATGGCTGTACCTCTTTTAGGCCTCATCCCTGTCCTTACTGCCTTTGACTTTTTCTGGATTTACCCTTGTCCGACTCCCTATCGACTTCTCTACCTTTGTGTCTACTTTGCTAAATACCCTGTTTTGTGGGGGGTGGGGCTCTGGTATTTCCCTGTTTCTCTTCAGTGCCTGCCCCCTTGGCTAGTTTAAATATTTCCCAATTAAGCATTTAAACCTATCACCTAGGATCCTGGTTCCCCTCCCAAACAGATGCAGACCATCATGCCAGTATAGGCCTGCATCCCTCAAGGTGGACCCCCAGCCCCCAGTGAAGCCAAATCCCTGAGCTTTGCACCAGTTGTTCAACCAGTCATTGAATCCCATGGTGCAGCATACCCTAGCCTCACCCATGCCATAGACAGGCAGAGCTTCCAAGAAAGTTACTGTGCATGCTACTTATCTAAGGCCCCTCCCCCAACTCTACAAACTCCTGCTGCACTGCTCTGATCCCATTTACAGCCAGGCCATTTGTCCCTAGGTGGACAATCCCTGGTGTCTAGTGACCCCACACTGCAGCACCAAACACCCATCCCTCAATCACCTTTCCAGTACTCTCAGCACTGTGGGTGCATATGGTGACTTACACAGCCTTCCTCACACCTCCTCGACCGACCTCTGTATGTCCAGGCAGGGAGTACACCTCTTATTTATAGGACATGCCCTGTCCTGTAAATAAGAGGTGTGATTCCCTGCTTGGACCTATGAAAGGCAGCCAGGAGAGGCTGCACCAGTTACCATGTGTGCCCTTGGCACAGAAGGTACTGGTAAGGTGACTTGGGGGTGGGTGTTTGGTGACATGGTGAGGGGGTTGCTAGATGCCAGGAATTATGGAACTGCAAGCAGCGGTACAGTGGATCGATGCCTAGGGGGGCACCAGATGCCAGGGTGGGTATTTATTTTTTATTACAGGCTGGCGATTGAAGGGAGGGGGGATCACTAAAATCATGGAGTGTTTTTGCACATTACGGGCTGGCAATCAGAAGGGGGAACCACTAGCACCAAAGAGTGTTTTTTCCTTTTTTTTGCTTACTAGGAGCTGGCTATTGGAGGGGGTTCCACAGATCAGAGGGATGGGTGTGATCCCCCAGCAGCCAACTGCCTAGTTGGTTGCACAACCTCTGGTAGCCACTAGGGTTGCACAGTGTGATCTTGACCCAGGTCCCGCCTGCCTTTTGGTGGAGTGTCTGGAACTGATTGGGCCTGTTGTGGCCAAGATAGTCAGGAGTACCTTGAGGAGTGGGGTCTTCCTGGTGACCTTAAACGAGGCATTGGTTAGGCCCTTACTGAAAAAAACCCTCATTGGACCCAGAGTGTCTTGATAACTACAGGCCAGTCTCTAACCTCCCATTTTTAGAGAAAGTTATTGAAAAGTATTGGCCACTCAGCTCAAAAAGCATCTTGCGTCCTCCTCCACTTATGAGATATTACAGTCTGGGTTCTGGGCTGGGCATAGAACAGAGACTGCTCTGGTGTAGGTGCTTAATGATCTCCTGATGGCAAGGGACAGGAGAGAGTGTACCTTCTCAGTCCTCTTGGACCTGTCAGCAGTGTTTGACACTGTGGATCATGAGGTGCTACTCGAGTGCCTGCTGTACTGGTGTGGCCTGTCAGGAAATGTCATCAACTGGTTTAGGTCATACCTGGCAGGCAGAGTGCAGAGGGTGATGATGGGGCTTGCCACATCTAGCCCAAAGCCTCTGAACTGTGGTGTGCTGCAGGATTCAGTCTTGTCACCCTTGCTGTTCATGGTGTACATGCTGCCAATAGGAGACATTATCAGGTGGTACAGGCTGGGTTTTCACTGCTATGCAGATAATACCCAGCTGTACCTGTCCTGTGCACCTGGCTACCAGATGGCATCCTTTATATTTAACAGCTGCCTAGAGGAAATCCAGAGCTGGATGACTCAAACCTAGCTTAGACTTAAGCCAGACAAGGCTGAGGTGCTAGTAGTGGATCCAGGTCACCATGGCAGTTGGGGTGATTGGGGTGACCTCCCTGACTTAGTGCTGGGTGGGATCCCTCCTACCCCATCTACACAGGCGAAGGATCTGGGCATGATCCTAGACATCAGCCTGACACTAGATGCTCAGGTGTTGGCCATTGTCAAAAATGGATACTACCATTTGTGGAACATTGCCCAGATCCAGGCCCTGATTCCATCTGGGGATCTGCCCACACTAGTACATGCATTTGTTATGTCCAGGTTGGACTACTGCAGTGGAAAAGTTCCCACACTAGGACACACGACTGTATCATTTGGGGGTGCTACTTCACTTATTTGTGCTTTTTGTACTGTAAATTTTGGGGCATTTGTACCATTAAAGCCCTTTTTTATTGTGTCTTAGTGTGAGGGCTTTTCTTTTTCTTCCCCAAAAGCCATGTGAGCCCACTCTCATCTTTTTGTTTTGCTATGCTGATTGCTGCATGGCTCTGGCCTGCTTCTCTCTCCTGAGCCACTTCCTTTTGTGTAGTGCAGTCTGGACTACTGCAATGCCTTATACCTTGGGTTATGTGGAGGCAACCTCCACTGGCTGCAGCTGGCGCAAAATGTGGCAGCAAGATTATTGTCAGGTGTAAAAAGGAATGAGTATATTACTCCTGTCCTCCACGAACTGCACTGGCTGCCAATTAGGTGGAAGACTGTCTTCACAGTAGGGCTACTTACCTAGAATTCCCTGCACAGCCAGGGACCAGTGTACATACAAGATCTCCTGGAGCCTCGCCAACTGGCCCTGGCTCTCTGTTCTGCAGAGAGTAGCCTCATAGGAGTTCCCAAGGTTAGGTTGCAGCATTCTGGGGATCATGTGTTCTTGGTTGCCATGCCTACCCTGTGGAACTCATTACCTAGATATTTAAGAGAGGCACCCCGGTAGTAACCTTTAAAACAGGTCTAACAATGCTCTTATTTCAGCAGGCATTTGATTTATAATTGTAAACTAGACACAGTATCTTATTTTATTATATGGATAGATGTGTTTTTAAGAATTTTTGTTCTCACTGACTTGTATATTTTATGATCAAGCAATATTATTATTGTATTGTATTTATTTAGTTTGCTTTTAATATACGGTGCTCTGTATCCCTGGAAAGGGGCGCCCTATAAATAAAGCATTAATCTATCTATCTATCTATCTGTCTGTCTTTTTGTCTAACTATCTATGTATCTAAGAGGGAGTTTTGTTTGGTGGTATTTGCATGGTGTAAAAGAACCACACTAAACCCTTTCATGTGCCACAAATTTGCTGAATATCAGCTTGCACAAGTATTTCTGTACCTGCCCCACCATTTGCATACCTCTCTTTTTGATTTGCACAGGCCCTAACCCTGTTTGTTGGCACAACCAAGCCTTTTGAATATTGGGCTCCAGCACAAAAGCCAGTTTCCGTGGGCAAATACTGGTTAGTGTCTATGCAAACTTTTTAATATTGGACCACTGCTCTTTAAACTCCTTGATACATTTTTAAACTAAAGCCTTTATGTCTTGCAATGCTAAAGTACTGTGTAAATGTAACCAAAATCATAAACAGACTTTGACTTTTTCAATAATCGATTTATTTTTGCATTCTGATTGTACAGCATGTGTGGTTTATGTGTCAGTGCTAAGCCAAAACTGTTGCTGACAGCTCCAGAGTTCTGTATCAGGGGATATTGTACTTCACACTACAAGTACATGCAGGATTTCACTAAAAATGAGATGTTGCAACTCATTTGAGCTGTCCTGGGTAAATAAATTTTAAGCAACATTAAGATGCCCTTTGTGATGTCAGTACCTCACTGGCTCCATATTCCCATGCTGACATCGTAAATCCTCATCTTCTACAGAAATGAAAAATTATTTAAATAACTACCTGTGTTTGCCATAAGCAAGAGTCCTCTGAAAACAAGATAATACATCTCAGCCTCTCACCATTAGGAAAATACATGGTAACGATAGGAACAATCAGAACCTCACTGAAAATGAGAAACTGTATGTTAACTGACCCATCCAGGGTAACTACATTGTAAAAATATATAAAAGCAGGACCCCAGTAAAAATGAGATGTTGCATGTTAGCTGTGCTAACTCTACTAAGTACACTGTAAAAATGTGCAAAAGTAGAACCCCACTGAAAATGAAATATTGCAGCTCAACTGCCCTATCCTACTAATCACACTCACTTCCTTTGTGTGTGCACAACTGTTGTAACAGCTACGTGTGTGTGTGTGTGTGTGTGTGTGTGTGTGTGTGTGTGTGTGTGTGTGTGTGTGTGTGTGTGTGTTGTGTGTATTTTCAAAGGGGGGGTGTATGTCCAGAACCAAAAACAATGTTCACAGCATTGCTTATGGTTTTGTTTTTCCTACTTTTGCGGTGTAAATGTGACACTTTTACATCACAATAATACAAGTACAACTAAGTCACACATTAATTTTATATCTCTTCCACAATATCAGTCCCTCCCCTAGTTTTTATTTTGTTAGGTTAATAACTATCTAATTGTTATTTGGTCAGTTCCACAACTTATTGTTTGGCAACTTATTTTTGTCAGTTTCTTCTTAGGCATAATTGTCCTATTTATTTTTGTTATACTTATTCCATTTCTATATTTTTTTGAAGTAAAATTATTTATTGGTTTCAAAATTTCAAGTTAACGTACATTTGGGATATACAATGGAGAACTGTCAGATAAATGATTTATCTACACAAGCGCTGTTTGACCTCTGGTAACCTCATGAGTGGCGTATGCCACGGGTGAGGTGTCCGAGGTCAAACAACACAAGTGTCAGATAAATCATTTATGTGATGGCTCACCATTGTATATTTCATTTATGCAATAGGGATAATTTCTGTCAGTGCAGGAACATTTGCTTTTGGTTGCTTATTTTTATTTTTTTTGCATATGTTTGTCAAAAAGGTGAACAAAAAATTGCATTTTCTGCTCTTTTTTTCCAATTATAAAAAAACTATTAGGTATCTATAAATGAAACACCACTCATTCTGTAGATAATGTTGTGCTGAACAACTTTCATGCTCACAGTACTTTGCTATCTTTTTTTGTTTTGAAGTTATTAGCATTTGAATATGGGTAGTACTGCTACTGAGGCCGAACATTCTAAATGAGTTCCAGAGTGATTGTGACATAACTACTATATGGATAAATTTTATTTATTCAACGGCTGTGAAGATAAATGAATTTATTCAATGAGTTTTGAGCCCACTCCTATTGCATAAATTATATACAGGAGGTACAATAACCAGTATTTCATACACCAAAAGTACAATAGCAGTATTATGCATACCAGTTGAAGAATACATTGTACACAGTACAGAATTGAGTTTCTGCAGCAGACTATTGGACAGCATGGCATCTGGTATGGCCAAATGTATGGTACCTTATGTGCATTGTAAACAGATGTCCTCCTGTTCTGAAAAGGAAAAATATCCAACCACTAAGAAAAAAGAATAAAACAGAGCAACTATATGCATTTGTAGAGACAGCCTGTGGATCAGATTTAACAGAAGTCTATGGCACCTTTCTGACCTTAGTATGGTAACTGTAGGTGTTTTATTTATTTTTTTATTTATTGATATAGTCAGAATTACAACCATTTGAGTCAAAGACTCATTTCCAAAGACTCTTCGTCAAGTAGGACAAAATACATAGACAGGTACATGAATTAACAGGCAGGCACATAGTTACAGAGTTACTAGAGATTCCATACATAGTTACAAGGTTACACAGGATTCAAAGTATACTGGCAGGTGGGTATAACAAGACTTGCACAGGTAGAGGAGTGGTACTAGAACTGTAGCCAATGCCTGCCCTTGATTTTTTTTTGATATTTCTATTCACTCTCCTCCCCGAGTCCCTTGCTCTCCGCTTCTTTGGGAAGTCACCAAGGCATCTTGTCCACCTCTTACCTCCTGGTGCTCCCCCATCAAGCCATGGTTGTTCCCCCAGGTGGGGACACGGTGGGGTCTGTACACCACAAATCTTAATATTCCATTGGGTCACCGTAGAGGTAGAGGTTGGGGATCAGTGCCGGCGCTTCATCTCCCCAGAGCTCAGGAGGCTGAATTTCCATTTTTCTGTGGAGTTTGACTCACCCACAGATGGCAAGGTGCTAACACCAATGTCCTTCATGCTCCTCCCCCTCTCTCAGTATGGCTGGTGCTTGCTGTACCTCTAACTTCCACCGGAGGCCAGCCAAGCACCGAGCCTTGTCCCCCTTCCCTCCCCAGAGAAGGCGAGCAGCCCGTGGGTGCTCAAGTCTTCTCCTCCTCCCCCCCCAGCTAGCCCTCCAGCTCCTGGGCTTGTTCCTGAACCTGGGTCACCAGTGCGCAAGTGGTAGCACTACCACTGCACCAGTGGGATGGCCTCCAGCCCTTGATTTTGTAAATGCCGTAAATGGTTCCCAACAATGATAACATTTAGAGAGCTTATTCACTGCTGCATGTGTTAATCTGTCCAATTCTGCAAGTTTTGTTAATGAGATAAGGATTTCAGTGCTAGGCACCTGGTTGCTGCACCAGTTGCAGAGAAGCAGTCATTTAGCCTGCATGCTTAATAAGGTCAATCATCTATATTCCTAAATGGTCAGATGAGAGGCTACAGATTTTATGCCAAGTAGTAACAAGAGGTCTGACTGGGGTATTTTTTTATAGAGTATTAGACTTCCTACTTGGCATATTTGCCTCCAAAAAGAGTAGAACAGAGGGCATTAACATAAGATATGATAAAGATCTCCTTTATGTTTGTGGCATCTTCAGCATGTCTTCATACTGAGTAGTTTAGCTGAATAGAGGAATGTGGGAGTTCTATACCATGAGTGTAACGTTTTATTTTGGATCAGTCTACTCCTAGCATTCATGTATGTACTGTACTATGCCCTGGTTTCCAGCATTGCACCCATTGCTGGTCTGATATTATAATGTTCATTGCTTTCTCCCATCTGACCTTGGAATCTATAGATTGACTGGGTCGCTTGTCTCAGAGAGCTGAATAGATGTTGCTATCCTGTCCTTTAGACATGGATATCCATTTTGTCAAAGGGACAGGTTTTTCCTTAAGGTCATTTGCATGGAAGAGGGCTGTGACTGCATCTCTGATTTGGAGTTATCTCCAAAAATCTGTAGATGGAAAGCCCCATCCAGTGTTGAGTGTCCGAAAGGTAGCCACCCTCATCTTATCTGGTTCTAGAATGTCCTTAAGAGAGTGAATACCTTTAGAGGCCCACTGAGGCCAGAAGATGGGCTTGCAATCAATTATAATGCTTGGGTTTTGCCATAGAGGTGCACAGAGTGTAGGTGATGGATTAACATCTAGTTTACAATGGAGCAGAAACCAACATTTAATTGTTGAACATATAGTAGGGTGGGATTCCAAATGTCTGTGTGGGATGGAGTACAATAGTGAGGAGAGTGTGTACATGCTACTTTGCTCCTGTTCCATATGTACTCATTGGGGGGAAGTTATCCAAACAGGTTCTGAACCAGTGCAGGGTCTGCACTGTTTGAAAGGCTAGTTTGTATCCATCAGCCCATGGAAGGCACCACCCTCCCTTTTTCCAATGGCATATTAGTTTATTGCGGCTATATCTGGGCTTCTTTCCCTCTCATCTGAAATCACCAAAGAGTATATCTGTTTTATTGTGTCATCCTAAAGGGAGTTCAAGTGGGATGTGTGACATCAGATAAACCAGTTTTGGAGCTGTTTCCATTTTAATGGCAGCAATTTTCCCAGCCATGGTTAGTTTCAGGAGTTTCCAACGATTAAATTATGTTATACATGTATTTAAAAGGGGTTGCAACATTAATTTCCCTTAAGTGGTCAGTATTTGGCACTATTTGTTCTTGTCAAATAAGTAATATCAGCATAGGCCCATTTCAGACCATACAGATGCACTAAAGACAGTTGGCAATGTTGGTTAAGGGGCAGGACCTCTGTTTTTGTCTGATTGACTTTCATCTCCAAGTATTCAGAAAAGCACTTTAAAAGAATTAAAGAGGGTGTAGGGAGTCTTTTATGTTAGCCAGAGGAATTAGCAGATTATCTGCAGACATAAGGGTATAGTATTGCATCTGCCCATTGTAATCCATTGGATTTCTTCGTGTTGTCTGATAGCAGCAGCTCTACTGCCAGAACAAAAAGCAATGGGGATAGGGGAAATCCCTGTCTAGTTTCTCTTTCTAAGGGGGATAGACCAGAAAGAAAGGAATTTGTCAGGACATGGGCCATAGGGAAGGAATTTATAGTTCATACCCATGACATAACTGACAGGCTAACTAGGGGAGGGTTCTTGGCTATTTATATCTGGGACAAGTTCTCTGCCTCCATCATTAACTCTACCTCAGTGCCCCTAGAATTTGAATGCACCATGCTGAAAGTACAGCTTCCCTCTTCAACCCCTATATATATAATAGGTTACTACAGGCCACCCTCTGCTGGGCTCAGGGTATTACACCACATTTCCAGCATACTTGACTCCCTTTCATCTGAAGTGATAACAGCAGGAGACCTTAACTTGGACTGGCTCACAAGCCCCTCTCTACCCCTCAAGGAGTTGTGCAACAGCTTTGGCCTGAGACAACTTATAATAGAGCCTACTCGGCCCAACATAAAAACATCCTGATAAAAACACCTTATTAGATGTCATTCTAGTGAATAAACCTCATCTATATTCTCACTCTGGCATTTTTTTTAGTGACCTTAGTGACCACTGCATCATACCCTGTGTGAGGACCTACCCTAAATCTTCTTCTTCCTCCTGCCATACCTTCAAAAGATCTAAATGATTCTTTGACCCCAATAATTTCCTCCTTGATCTGGAGCATGCATACTGGCAGGACTTCTATCTGGCACAATCTGTCGATGAAGCCTTCTCAGTCTTCCAAAGCATTGTCCTCGGCGTCATCAATAAACACGCTCCCCTAATAAAAACCTGAACCACAAAAAAAAACTGCCCTTGGTTCACCTTGGGCTTGAAAGCAGAGCTACTCCTCAAAGACTTGCTCTGGGAAAAGGCTAGGAAGACAAAACAACCTAATGATTGGAAGGCCTTCAGAGCTGCTAGAAACCGTTGCACCAGATTGGTTTGGGATGCAAAGATCAGCTACTATCAATCAAAACTCAATTCTTCTTCAAACAGCATGGCTAACTTCTGGAAAAACTTAAAAGAAATACAAGGTCACAGCCCAGCTATCTCACTCCCACCAAAAATCTCTGTAGGCAACGTGGTTGCCACTGATAAGCAAGAAATCCTAGGTCTTTTTAATAATCACGTCGCTACAGCATGCCTTGCTTTTGATGACTCCCCTGCCTCCAGCCTATGTGCTCAACAATTCTCCTCAAGCCTGGTTGGCCTAGGCCTTAACTCTGATTCGACCCACCCTTGCACACCATTCGCCTTCTCCTATGTCACAGTTAAGGAGGTTAAGGACCTTCTCCTCCATCTGGATAGCAAAAAAAGTGCTGGGGCAGACCTACTAGAGCCCCCCTTCCTCAGAATTGGCTTCCATATACTTTCACCTCCAATTACCTATCTTTTCAATATGTCCCTCTCTCAGGGCATAATTCTGGACATCTGGAAAACTGCCCATGTTATTCCCCTATTCAAATCTGGCAGTACTAGTGATCTTAACAACTACCGGCCTATCTCTTTGCTCCCCACCCTCTCCAAGCTTCTGGAGAAAGTTGTCAATTCCCAGCTCAGACAGCACATAAATGAATTGTATCTTCTAAACCCTGCCCATTCTGGCTTCCGCCCACAACATAGTACCACCTCAGCACTGGTCAAGGTCACGAAAGACTGGTTTAGAGCCCTGGATACCAGAAATTATGTATGTGCTCTGTTTCTTGACCTCAGCAAAGCCTTCGACACAGTAGATCACTCCTTGCTAATAGTTGCTTTAAGGAACATTGGTGTTCGTGACGAGACTTTGGAGTGGTTTGCTAACTATGTCTCCAATCATCATCAGCAGGTCGCTGATGTTTGCCATCTACATAAACGAGTTAGATTCTGGAGTCAAGTCTGCTGACATCCACCTTTTTGCGGATGATACCGTGTTGTAGGTAGCCAGACCTATGCTGGAGCTTGCATGCAGAGACCTCCAAATAGAATTTGACCACCTTTAGAGTAATCTACTTTACTCAAAACTCCTGTTAAATGCTAAGAAAACGAAGGCCATGATCTTTGCTCCTGTAGCAAAGCCCTCTTACCCTGCCATTATAGTAGCTGCACCGCAAATTCACACTTTGCTTGGCGAAGCATTGGAATATGTCAACTCCTTCAAATACTTAGGGGTATGGATTGACCCCAAACTCTCCTTCAAAACCCACATTGATGAGCTCTCCAGAAAGCTTAAACAGAGGCTTGGAATTCTCTTCAGAATCAAGCATCTATTAACATACGAGGGGAAAATCAGGTTGGTACAAACTACATTCTTACCCCTTATCGACTACACTGACTTTCTGTATGGACGCAGCTCCAGCGCTGCCCTCACTCAACTGGACACTCTATACCATCGGCACTAAGATTCATCACTGGTGCCCCCTACTCAACACACCACTGTACCCTATACAAAAGCCTAGGCTGGGACTCTCTTAGCCTCAGACAGCATAAGAACTCTGTTCTCTGGATCTTCAGGGCCATCTCCAATAAACTGCCCCAGTATATCAAGGACTGCCTACCTTTATGCAGCCCTAGTAATTATCTGTTGAGAAGCCAATCTAGAATTACTCTTATTATCCCCAAAGTTAGGACAGGTTTTGGTAGAGCGGCATTTAGCCATGCTCTTCCAGTCCTATGGAACACTGCTCAAAAGGTCCTGCAGCTTATCATACCCGGTTCTTTGCTGCCTTTAAAAAAACTTATCCAGCGATCCTTTACTAAGTCCTGTAACTGCTTCCATCACTAAATTACCATCTCTGCCATACTTCTGCCTCTCCCCCAACTCTGACTAGACACTAGGGGACACATGAGCATGGTGTCTCTGGGGTCGCCTGCAAGTTCTGCTGTCCCTCTATACCATCACCTCTATCCTCCATCTTCACATATCAGTGATGATTATCCACTCCCCTGTCTGATTTATCCTGCATTATCTCGCACTTGTTGTGCCTTATCTGCTGCCTTGTACTTTTGCCCTTACTGCATATATCCTTAAACTTCGATCATCATATAACGAACATTTGCAAGTCTGTAAACTCAAAGCTAGGTGTAGCTTACCACACTAGCTATGCTTTAACCCCCTCTGCAAGACTAGCCATTGCCCGAGGCATTCTCCTGCCGACCCTAACCTATGGGATATCTTCATTTGCTGCCATACCTAAAGCAAAACTACACAGGTGGGACATTGCCTATAATAATATATGCCTCATCCCATAGGAGAAAACACCACTGCCTCCTCTACTCTGATCTTAACTGGCTATCTCCTAATGCCACCAGACTCTATTCCTTAGGCTCCACTATAGACAGTATTATGAGGTCTCAAACTCCCAAATCACTGGCTGAACTGCTCACTCCACAGACCTCCAACTGTGGACTGCACTCAGCGGATAAATCCTTCTTAAGTGTGCCGAAATACACAACCATCAAAGGTGCTAGTGCTTTTGCCCACCACGCTCCTAGGCTGTGGAACTCCTTCCCTCTTGAGGTCCACCTAGCACCCACTCATGACACCTTCAAAAAAGCACTCCAACACCACTTCATCTCCTCTGACCAATGCTTCTGCTTTAAACCTCCTTAGCTCTCTATCCTCCTCCCTGGCAGAAGTTCTTAACTTGTTTCTGCAAAATACCACTATACGTCCCTCCCTTACGATCCCTCCCCAGGTTATTCCTTTTCAACAGGCCTGCATTCTCTAACCTCACCCATCATCAGCTCGACTATCTTCTGCATCAATCCCCCTTTGCACTTATTCCCTCTGTTCCCATTTCCTCTGAATCAGCATAAATCTGCCTATATACCCTTGTGAGATATATCCCCTCTCGCTGATCCCGATTGCTGACATCTCCGATGCTTACCCTACTCCAATCATGTATAACCCCAATTGCCTACCTCCTTCATCTACCCTAGCACTTATCAGCCCTGTTTCCCTTTCCTTACTTGTCCATTTAATTGTCTTCCTCCAGGGTCTTATCTGCTGCATGTCTATCCTTTTGGATTGCTTGCCCACTGTATTCTCTGATCTCACTGTACTCTCTTAATGCTGCAGAACCAACTGTATAACACTATTATTTATACCTTGCAGTAACCACCTTTTTGTATATCTGTAATGTTTTACCCTGTAATCTTCCTGGGTCGTGCCTGAAAATAGTCATCTCTATGGCTAGCGCACTTACCCGGTAAACAAAAACTAAATAAATAAAAAATAAAATATATCAGGGCACTTAGCTTACCAACTGCTATACTACATTTTGAATGTATTGTACATATATATCAATTCTTATGCTATTACGTGCCTCACTGTTTTTGTATACTATGTTAATATCTGTTAACCTGTTACAACCCATGTTCTGTTGTTGTACGAAATGCCTTATTATTCTGCAATATATGTAATTTGTATTATGTCCAAGGTCCATCTTGTAAATGAGTTTTTCCTCAATGATGTTTCGCCTGGTAAAATAAAGATTGATTGATCGATTGGTTGATTGATTGATTGATAATAGAAAGTGGGCACCAAAATCCAAATATTTTAGCACTAGATGTAAGTAGTTCTGCACAATAGAATCAAAGGCCTTCTCAATATCTACAGTCAAAGCAGCTGCTGGGGAAGATAGGCCTTTTGTTGTGTGCATAAGATTGACCAGAGAGTGGATATGGTCCACACTGTATCTACCTGGCACAAACCCAACCTGTGATGGGTGTAATAAACATGGGAGCAGCGGGTTTATTCTGGAGGCCATAGCCTTGGCATAGACTTTGCTGTCTACATTTATTAAAGAAGTAGGCCTATAGCTTGTGGCTGATGTGGGATCCTTCCCTTTCTTTGGCAACATGGTTATAACTGCCTCTCTAAGTGTGGGGGAGGGTCCCCAGCTCTTCTGTTTCAGAATACACTTTACATAGGATAGGAGAGATTTCCAATGCTAGTGCTTGCAGAAATTCTACTGGAAAGCCATCACCACCAGGAGGATTTGTCTTTTTTGAGGGAGAGCAGGGCTCCATTAACTTTTTCAAGAGTTAGTGGGGTATCCGGGACTTGTGTTTGTTGGGGGGTCAGTTTGGGTAATGTGAGTCCATCTAAAAATGATTGAATCCCTTCAGGGGTTTGTGGATGGGAGGATGAGTACAGGGTAGTGTAGAAGGATTCCGTAATTTCATTCACAGCTTGTGATTTGTTTTGCACATGCCCTCAAGAGTCTTTATGTCCAGCCATGTGCTTTTCTGACTGATGTTTTCACAGCTGGTAGGCAATAACCCCTCCCGAACCTTGTCTCCTCCTTCCCAGTATTTGTGCCTCACTTGCCAAATAGCAATCACTGCTTTTCTGGACAGTAAGCATTAATCTCCATTCTGAGTCCTAGGACTCTGTGGCCTAAGGGGGAATGTGGATTAGTATTAAGATGGGCCTTGTATAATGTTTCAACCTTTTTTTAGGTCCACCTCAAGGTCCCGAAGCTGCTGTTCCCTCTTTTTGCACATATTAGCCACATAACCAATGATTTTCCCCCTGATGGTAGCTTTGAAGGCCTCCTAGGTGTTACCAGCAGAGGTGTCTGCTATAGAATTTTCCTGAAAATGGATTAGATTTCCTTAGTCACCCATGGGATAAACTGTGGATCCCCAAGTAGAAGGGAGACTAATATCCAGGATGGGGAAGTATTTAAGGGAGGTCCCCATGATAGTTGGAGTTGTACAGGGGCATGATCAGAGATCACTAAAGGGAGAATGGTTGAGTCGAGGGATGCCTGAGTTAGTGGTTAGGAGGTAATCCATAGATTGAGGCACTGTAGGATCCATGAACCCCTGATTGGCAAGTGTAGTCATGATACCGAGGATGAAACTTATGCCAAATATCTGTTAAACGTAAGTCCTACATCACATATTGCACAGCTTGTACTCCTCTGAGATGTGTCTCTTTACCTGCGGAACTTCCATCTAAATTTGGCACTAACATTAGATTAAAATCCCCTCCTATCAAAATGTGGGTGTTGTTGTTAGCCAGGGATTACATCTTAATAGCTATTACATGAAAGAAAGCCAGGTCATCTTCATTAGGGGCATATATATTGTACAAAAGGAGGGGTCCAGAAGGGGTTGAAACTAATGCCAGTACCCATCTGCCTTGAGGATCTGCTGCTGAGTGATGGTCCACTTAAGACCTTTGTGGATGAGAATTACTACTTCACATTTTTGGGTATGCACACTGGCATGAATTTGTTTCCCTACCCAGTCTCTTACAAGATAGGAATGGTCCTCCCTGATAAGCTTTGTTTCTTGTAAGAAGAACACTTGTGACTGTAACAGAGGTGTGGGAGTCACTCAAAAACACCAGATGTTGTGCCAAAAAAAAAAAGCTTTTATTCAGCAAGTTCTGTCAACATTACGTGCGCACTGTACAACAAAATAATAAGCTTAGCTCCAAGTTGTGAACGTGTCCCATAAACATTTAAAATACCATACATACAGAGGGTATAGCTCTTAGCTAGACCCAAAACAAACTAACTAGCTGCAAGATACAGCCTTCTTTTATAGAGCTAAAGTACCATGCGATACACAGACTCCTCCTATTTCCATATGTCCTGGCTATTACATTGAAAGTTCAAAAGTTACTTTTCCCTGGTTAAACTTTAAACAGTTTAGACTGAGGTATTCAACATCACAGGATATCTAACTTCTAAAATTGCTTTGACAATGTAAAAAAAAATAGCACTTTGTCCCTAAAGCTAAACTCCTCCCCTTAGACTAACTTATAAAAATGGGGAGTAGAGCGCCAGCCAGCTCTATAGAGAGGGCAGTGCAAGCAGGCAGGAGCCACAACATTTAGACCTCATGGTAAAAACATGCCAACAGGTATGACTTCCTTAAATATCTGTATCTGTATTGAACTAAAGATGCTAATAGCAAAAGAAACGTGGCGCTACTTCCACCAGGCTTGTCCAAATATTCAACATAAGAATTTAACAAACTGTTTGCTTAGAACTGCAGCGCAACGCCTTTTTGGAAGGGAAGGAAAATGAAAGGGGGGGTTAAGCCTACCTAATCATGCGGGAGCTCTGCCTAGGATATGGAAACAACAACATTATAACTTTACCCTGACCCCAAGGGGTTAGGTAACGAAAAACAGACCTTTATATTTTATACTGTATTACAACTCTGTTTGTGAGTGTGCAATGTACGATAGGCATTTGCGAGAGGGCGAACATGTGCACGTTCGCAGAGAAGATGTGCGCACGTTCGAGGAGCATATGTAGCGGGTGTTACAGTTTTTTCCAAAATAGAGACCACTAACCACAGTGACAGAAAGAACTAAAGACAGGTGGCCTACCTGTCTCAGGGGAAATTTAGGGGTAGAGAACAGCAAGAGAAAGATAGTGGTGCTGCTGCAACAGACTTATAATAGAAGAAAGGAAAGGGGGGATCTCTATGGCGACTGTAATCTCATTACATACTCCTCCCCGCTTAGGAGAAAACCCAACCTATGGGTTTTGTTATATTTTATTTTTTTCTGACTCTATATTTTTTTAACTCAGGTTCCAACAAGCATTCAATTGTATAGATCTCTCCTTAGAAAGATGGAGCTTTAGCCCATCCACTCTCCAAAGCTCCACCTCAGGGTCCCTTTTACTACATGCTTCAGCTAAGGAATAGCTAAAACATTCCATCTTTTGCTATGGTACGAAACCATTTCTTATTTTATTCTTTTACCCCGAGGTCTATTTCATGCATGCCAGCACCAAATCGAGACATAAAGTCTGCATTCTTGTTTGCAGATCCGGCTCTATGTTTAACAGTGAACTTATACGGCTGTAAAGCCAGGTACCACTGCATAATGCGAGGGTTCTTTTCTTTCATAGCATAGAGCCAGCACAAAGGGTTGTGATCCGTCCAAACCTCGAACTCGGTTCCCCATAGATAAAATCTTAATGTCTCTATAGCCCACTTTACGGCTAAACATTCCTTCTCAACTGTAGAATATTTAACCTCCCTAATATGCAGTTTTCTACTGATGTAAATTATGGGGTGTTCTTCCCCTCCACTAATTTGTGTAAGGACCGCCCCAATACCAGTGTTAGAGGCGTCGGTTTGCACAATAAATGGAAGTGCAAAATCGGGGCTTGTTAACATGGGAGATGCACATAGGCATCCCTTTAGAGTACAAAAAGCCTTTTCGCATTCTGGAGTCCACTTTACTACAGATGGACTCCTCTTTTTAGTGAGGTCAGTGAGAGGGCTTGCTATGGTTGAAAAATGTGGAACAAACCATCTATAATAGCCGGCAAGTCCTAGAAACGATCGTACATGACGTTTTGTAGTTGGGCGAGGGCTATTTGCTAGGGCATCCACTTTTCCTACATCGGGTTTTATTTGTCTTCTACCTATCCGGAATCCCAGATATTTAACTTCCTGCATAGCTAGGGCACATTTGGAAGGGTTTATGGTCAGTCCAGCTTGAGCAATACTTGTCAAAACATTTTTTAAATGTTGTAGGTGGTCTTCCCTTGTCTGACTGAATACTACAACATCGTCCAAGTAAGCTGCACTATATTTTATGTGTGTCCTAAGGAGACTGTCCATAAACCTCTGAAAAGTGGCTGGGGCACCATGTAGCCCAAAAGGCATAGTAGTAAAGTGAAAATGCCCACTAGGGGTTCTAAAAGCTGTTTTTTCTTTGTCTTCAGGGTTTAGGGGAATTTGCCAGTACCCCTTAGTCAAATCAAGAGTGCTGATATATTTGGCCTTTCCAAGGTGATCTATGATATCGTCAATTCGGGGAATAGGATATGCATCGAATTTCGAGATGGAATTTAGGCGGCAAAAATCTATGCAGATTCGAACACCACCATCCTTCTTATCCACGATCATCATTGGAGAACACCATTCACTGGCAGAGGGTTCTATAACTCCTAAAGTCTGCATTTTCTCTATTTCAGCTATAACCTCTAATTTCACCTTTTCGGGTATCCGATAGGGCTTTTGCCTTACGACCGTCTGCTTATTCAAACATATGTAATGTTCCACCCCTCTTGCTTTTCCTGGTTGACAGGAAAAAGTCTTAGAAAATTCCTGTAATAATGTTTTTATGTCAACCTTTTGGCCTTCTTTTAGGTTGGGGTTTACAGTGACCTGTTCAACACCTCCAACAATTTTTTCCAGTCTCTGATAGACTTGGTCTATTTCACTGATAGGCTCTTCAGGGCATACATACAGGCTAGGAGTGGATTTTACAGTATCCCTATCATACCACCATTTCAGTAAGTTGGCATGGTACACTTGTAATCTTCTACGCTTTCCTGGAATATCTATCTCATAATTAACAGGCCCAACCTGTCTCTGTATAATATATGGTCCTTGCCATTTCATCAACAACTTACTTTCAGAGGATGGTAAAAGTAACAATACTTTATCCCCGGGCTGAAATTGTTTTTAACCCACGCCCCTGTCATAGTATTGCTTCTGCACTTTTTGTTTGATGGCATTAGTCTGATGGGCCAAAGTACTGTACCTGGCCAATTTCTGTCATAACTGAGTGATGTATTCTATACTTGGGGTTTTGTCTTGTGAGTCTTTATCCTCCCACTTTTATTTTATGATATCTAATGGTCCCCTAGGATTTCTTCCATAAAACAGCTCGAACGGGGAGAATCCCGTGGATGCTTGGGGCACCTCCCTATATGCAAACATAAAATATGGAAGGTTAAGATCCCATGCTTTCCCCTCATCCTGCACATACTTCATGACCATTTTCTTTAAATTTTTATTAAACCTTTCGACCATCCATCAGTCTGGGGGTGGTAGGGGAAGGTGTATACAGCCCCAACTCCTAAAGATTGATAAAGGCGGGCTAATAAGGCAGATCGGAAGTTACTACCTCTATCTGTGAGGATTTCTCTGGGTATTCCTACCCGACTAAAGATTTTTAACAATTCTTCTGCAATCCTAGAGGCTGTGACTGTTCGTAGGGGAATGGCTTCAGGGTAACGGGTGGCATAGTCACAGACTACCAGTATAAAACGATTACCCTTAGCACTTTTAGGCAGGGGCCCCACAATATCCATGGCTATATGATCAAAAGGGGTATCCACTAAAGGAAGGGACTGTAAAGGTACTATCTCTACCTTAGAGATGGTAGCTACCTTCTGGCATTCTGGACAGGTGTGACAGTACGTGGCAACCTGTTCATGAATCCCAGGCCAGTAGTAATGATATAACAGTCTGCTGAGGGTTTTGTCCCTCCCAAGATGCCCTGCCATTGGGGTATCGTGTGCTAACATTATTAATTGTTGGCGATATTGATAAGGAACCAACAACTGTTCAATAATATTCCCAGTTTTAGGATTTTGGCACTCTCTGTACAAAAGATGGTCATGTACAATATACCTAGGGTAACCATCCTGGTCCTTAGCATCTACAACCTGTAAAAAACATGGTCTTAATATATAATCATTAGTCTGCTCCCTTTTAAAATCCATTTCAACATCAAAATTATCCTTTTTAACATGTGAGTCCTTGTTACAATTCCACAATACTCTTGCTCTCCTTCAACTTGCTTTCGATTTTCTATTCTTTCCTGGAGCAGCATAAACATCATCTCCAAAAGGAAACACCTGGGGGAAAACTGCTTCATGTTTACTTTGGGCTCTGGTGGTTACAGCAGACAACTGAGAGTCTCTATCCAGTAGGGAGTCAAAATTAGGAAAATCTTGCCCAATAATCACCGGCACGGGTAAATTAGGTACCAGGCCCACATTCATTAGTTGCTCTTGCCCCTGAACTCCCATAGTAATCTGATGAACGGGATAGGCATGCATATCCCCGTGGATACAGGTGACCTTGGTAGTGTTTTGTGTATTGGATTTCTCAGGTAGTAATGAGGCTTGGATCAGAGTCTGCTTACTCCCAGAGTCTATTAAAGCAGGTACTTTATTCCCATTTAATGTTACTACCATAAGATAATGTCCCCAGTTAGCCAAAGCAAGACGTGCCTTCTCCTTCTTTTTTTGTGGGCAATACCTTGCGATATGGCCCTTCCCTTGACAAGCATGGCAAATTATGTCAGGGTTAGGTCCCTTGCCCATTTTAGCTCCCAAAGTCCCCTCATTGTGTCCTTTAACCACTGGAATTGCCCCTGGATGATTGGAATTAATAATAGTGGCAGGTCTTACCGGGGTTAATGGTCCAGGAGTTCCAACATGTCTTGGTCGAGGTAATCTGGCAGAGATAAAATCCTCCACAAGGTCTATGGCTTTCTGGGCAGTCTCAGGGCGATGCTCCCCCACCCATATTTGGACGTCTGTTGGAAGTACTTTAATAAACTGTTCCAAAGTAATGGCTTCCATTATTTGCTCTAGAGTTCTCAGGTTGGGTTGCAGCCATTTATTACTAAGGTCCCGTAACTGGGTATGCACTTCCTGGGGAGATATGACTGGATGGTATTTGAAGGTTCTAAATCGTTGGCGATAGGTTTCTACACTTATATCATATCTCTTGAAAATAGCTTGGCGTACATAATCATAGTCATGAATATGAGCACTGTCCACATGACTGTAAGCCATTTGTGCCTTCTCTGATAAATAGGGAGCAAGTCTCACCATCCACTGTCCTCTTGGCCACCGACAAGCTTCTGCCACCCTTTCAAAGGTGGTAATGTACGCTTCGATATCATCAGTATCTGTTAATTTCGAGATTTTGATGTCCTTAGGCCCTTCCTGGTCTCTAGATGTAGCTGGAGGTGACCTGGCTGCTGTGCCCAATGTTTGGATGGCCTTAATAGTATCAGCCCATCGGGCTTCATTCTGTTGTCAATCCACCTCTCACTGTTTCTCTAGTTCCAACTGTCGCACACACAGCCATCGTAACAAATCATGCACCTCTTCAGGGGATTCTTCAGGGAATTGATCTCCAATCTCTTCCATCTAAGGAGCTGTAGCACCTTCTTCCATCTCTAGATCGTCCTTCTTGGTCTCCCGTCGTCGCACAACTGGTAAACCCATCAAAAGCAGTATTTGGGACAATTCAGTCATACTACGAGTCTGGACCCCACTCAGGCTTGGTTGGCTGGCGTCCGGTATACCAGCCACTGATGGCTCCAACATGGTGTATTCCGAATACCAGGACTGGTATTCCTGCCCCAAGACTCCATCTCAAGGGGATCCCACTTCTGACACCAGTGTAACAGAGGTGTGGGAGTCACTCAAAAACACCAGATGTTGTGCCAAAAAAAAATAGCTTTTATTCAGCAAGTTCTGTCAACATTATGTGCGCATTGTACGACAAAATAATAAGCTTAGCTCCAAGCTGTGAAAATGTCCCATAAACGTTTAAAATACCATACATACAGAGGGTATAGCTCTTAGCTAGACCCAAAATGAACTAACTAGCTGCAAGATACAGCCTTCTTTTATAGAGCTAAAGTACCATGTGATACACAGACTCCTCCTATTTCCATATGCCCTGGCTATTACATTGAAAGTTCTAAAGTTATTTTTCCCTGGTTAAACTTTAAACAGTTTAGATTAAGGTATTCAACATCACAGGATACCTAACTTCTAAAATTGCTTTGACAATGTAAAAAAAAATAGCACTTTGTCCCTAAAGCTAAACTCCTCCCCTTAGACTAACTTATAAAATTGGGGAGTAGAGCGCCAGCCAGCTCTATAGAGAGGGCAGTGCAAGCAGGCAGGAGCCACAACATTTAGACCTCATGGTAAAAAACTGCCAACAGGTATGACTTCCTTAAATATCTGTATCTGTATTGAACTAAAGATGCTAATAGCAAAAGAACAGGCGCTACTTCCACCAGGCTTGTCCAAATATTCAACATAAGAATTTAACAAACTGTTTGCTTAGAACTGCAGCGTTGCAAACGCCTTTTTGGAAGGGAAGGAAAATGAAAGGGGGGGGTTAAGCCTACCTAATCATGCGGGAGCTCTGCCTAGGATACGGAAACAACAACATTATAACTTTACCCTGACACCAAAGGGTTAGGTAATGAAAAACAGACCTTTATATTTTATATTGTGTTACAACTCTGTTTTCGAGTGTGCAATGTACGATAGGCGTTTGCGAGAGGGCGAACATGCGCACGTTCGCAGAGAAGACGTGTGCAGGTTCGAGGAGCATATGTAGCGGGTGTTACAGTTTTTTCCAAAATAGAGACCACTAACCACAGTGACAGAAAGAACTAAAGACAGGCGGCCTACCTGTCTCAGGGGAAATTTAGGGGTAGAGAACAGCAAGAGAAAGATAGTGGTGCTGCTGCAACAGACTTATAATAGAAGAAAGGAAAGGGGGGATCTCTATGGCGACTGTAATCCCGTTACAGTGACCTTAACCTCTTAAGGTGCAATAACACTTACTTGTATTTAATAGCGGTACTGAGCCCCCTGACATTCCAGGTATGGCACATAATCTCAGCCAGGTCTATCACAGAAGAGCAATTAAGCTGATAAGTGATTTTCATATCACCACAGGGCAAAATCAACAAGCCACCATTGTTACAGAGTATGGGAGGTGTCCGTCCTTCACTATGTTGCAAACCAAAGGAGCTAAGGTACCCAGCTAATATCTTATTCTTACACGGTTGTAGTTCCACAGTGCTATCTCTATCCATCACTATATCTAAAATAGAACTATTCTTTCTAAACCATAACACAAAAATATTTACATTCTGACTTATTTGATGAACAGAAAAGAAGATGAGGCAAAGGATCAGTGGCAAAACACCATACATGGTCAGCCTAGTCTCTCTGGGGAACGTGATATCAGTGAGGCCCCCAGAATTAATAGGGGCATCACTGCATAGGTATTTGAGACCTGGTGACTTCAGATTAATGTCCTTTATGCCTTTGTTCACTTAGGGCATATATTAAGGCACTGCTAGTGCTTGTTAGGGCATGCTCTAATGTAGCTAGCCATTAGAAGAAAGGAAAAATAAAAGGAAAATAAGATTGTTTCTATATAGCTTAGGAAAGGACTGAAATATTAATAATGCATAATGTCGCATACATTGTCATAACATTGTGAACTGCAATCAGCTAACATAGTCAAAACTTCTCAGGTTGAGCCCTATTGCGAGAAATCATTATAGTGGCAGTCTTTATAGGACAGGCACTGTATAAATCTGTAGCCTTGTCAGAATTCCTGTTCTATGACAGAGCGGCTGCCATAATCAAGGCTTATAGCAAAAGTGGCACTTTTTTGAAAGTACTCTCAAAAAACTTAGGGTATATCTTCACCATTTTCCTCATAACAGAGCTAGCATTAAGTATACAGTACAGGGGAGCTAGTGAACCAAATTAAGGAGGATTGTTCTGCAGTGCAACCATGGCAAACTGCTCCTAAAGTTTGTTGCATGATCCTTCTGTAGAGCTGGTACAGCTAAGGCAGTCTCTGCTATACAGTCTTCTACATTCTTTTATAGATACTAAGTGCTTATTAAATTCTGTATGATGTTGTTTACTTTTGTCATGAGTATTGAGTATAGGGGACTGGAGGGGGGCACATGCTCTTACTCGCATGTACACCTCTTGCACTAGAGGATAGGGGAGCTGAATACCATTGCATTGACCACTCTACTGTGTCTTTCTTAAGGGTCTGCCCATCTGATCTTATAAGGTATTAGTCCCTAACCCCACTGTCAACCCACTCTGAGCTCTCACCCTCCCCAAAAAAGCAAAGAATCAGTACTTAAATCTGAATGCTAGGTCAGCCTTGCTCTGCCATAGTCAGCACCTTCGTTGCTTGCTGGAGCGAATTTGAGAAGGAGGAGGAACAGGCCTGCTTCAGTAAGCTATCCACTGGACTAGTGCTGCTTGCGACAGCAGTGGTCAAAGTGGCACACTGGGCAACTGCCATGGCCCAAGATTTAGCAGATGTTTCAGGAGATTTAAGTTTCTGACACCCAGACTCCACTTCAGAGGTATCATTGGAGGCTATGCTGTAAGGGATGCTGGACAGAATGGAGCATGTTTATTTTGAGAGAAGTAAGGGCTAAGTTCCTCTCTGTCCTCTTCCCTGATCAGTTCTCCACTACGGCTGTGGGATCTGTCTCTGTCTGCTGACAGGTCTCATTTGTTATGCTAAATGTACTGCTACCTTTTTCTAGTATGAGCTAGAGGGTCCAGTTCTCCTGTAGGTCATCACGGTGTTGTGCCTCTGCTACCCCGGCTCATTGTCAGCTGTATTAGCAGTTTCCATCACATAGTTATTGTCCTTTCCATTCATCTGCAAAGCTCATAACTCTTGGGGCCATGTCCTATATAGAAAATCAATTAAGGCCTTAGGAGTAGAGAACAACAAGAAGGAGCCTTTGTAGATGATCTGAATGTTGACAGGGTATCTGAGGGAAAGCTGAAGTGTGTGAAGTACGTGATGAGCCTCTGTGTATTCTCTCCTCTTGTTTGATAATTCCCTAGAGTAATCCTGGTATACATGGATTCTTTGGCCTTTCCATTTCAGTTGCCCAAGACCTCTTGCTTGCACTAGGATTGTTTCTTTGACTGCAAAATTGAGGAATCTGGCCAAAATAGGCCCATGGCTTGTCCCTGGATTTGGGTGGTAGAGCAAGAGTGTGGTGGGACCTTTCCATATCCAGTTGTACTTTGCCATCCATTTGAAATATCTAGGGGAGCTCTCGCCGAAGAAACAGGGGTAGATTACCTTGTTCTGCTTCTTCTGGGAAACCCAGGAGCTGTAAATTATTTTGGGAGACTGCAGTTTCCCAAATCATTTAATATGTCTTGTACTGTACGGATGGTATGATTTTGCTGCCTCATCACAGCTGTGAGTTCCTTGATCGCTGTGTCACAAGCTGCTGCTTTTCTTTCAGTTTGAAATATTCTTACATCCAGCTGATGTATAGCCAAAGTAGTGTTATTAGAGGCTAGAGTAACATTGGCCATCTGTTTCATTACAGCATTAAACATTTCATTAATTGTAACCAGGTCCATGTGGCTACCTCCGCTGGTCTCCATGCTGTCTTCTCTGGGTGTTTGATTTTTCACAGAGTATTTCCGAGGCTAGTCAACACTATGCAATAACAAAATTACTGCTGTATATTGCATACTGAAAGCGCTTTCAGCCACTGCTGCTAGAGATTGCAGGCTTTCCTTTTGGATGGCTTTTATGTCAGATTTATAGCCCCAAGAATTTCAGAGAGACAAATTCAGGCAGCCATCTTAGCAGAGGTCAAACCACACCCCAATCCCATTTCTATGTATTTTATATTCTGTATTTTTGTATCTGTTATCTTTTCCCCTTTCCTCTTCCCCAGGACACATCTGAAAATGAGCAGTTACCAGCTCAGTATATCTTTCCTGGTAAAACCTTTGTACTAAATGAATGAATGAATGCATCAATGGATAGATAGATAGATTGCTAGATAGATAGATAGATAGATAGACAGATAGACAGATAGACAGACAGACAGACAGACATATAGACAGACAGATCTCTTATCACATTACTGCATTAGCAGCCATTGTGGCACTGACCAGAGTTTGTTACAGGTGTATAGTGTATGCTCAGCCCACCCACTCATACCTAAGGTCAGGAGGATTCTTTGGTGCTTAATGTTGCCAATGCTGTCGATGTTGCTCTCCTTTTTCATGCCGGGTACCTCAGCTGATGACATCAGCTGTGGTGTGGGTGGGTGGTTGCTGTACTTCCCACTCTTGCACCTAATCTCATTACATTGTGTGGGGATATGATTTTATGCCCTGATAAAAAGAAATGAACCAATAATATATTATGCAATAGAAAATAATTTGGTTTTACGTTATGACATTCATGCATACAGTGTCCCAATGCATTGGGCATTTAGTACCCTCAAGAGGTAGCATACAAAGAATTAATTGTATTTATTTATTTATTTATTTATTTATGTTTTACCAGGAAGGCATACTGAGCAGGCAACTGCTCGATTCCAGATGCATCCTGGGGAGGGATGGTACATACATGGTTGAATGTAAGCAAATACAAAAAATAGTACAAATAAAAAAAACACATAGTACATGCTAGTGACAGACACAATGGATTAGGAAATAATACATGATTAGCATGAGAGAGTAATTGATAAGACACAGACACAGTATAAGACTCATTACAATAAAATTTGGTTATGCCAGTAAACATTAAATAGGGTGAGCCAGCCAAGGTTGCCACCCTGAGGGCTGTTATATGGCCTAGACACATGGAGCAGGTAGGGGAGAAGTGATCTAGGAGCATGGAGTTAAGATCTGAGGAGGAAGAGAAGTGATGAATGTTTGCTGGGAGGGAGTTCCACAATTTAGGCATGTGGTAGCTAAAGGCTGCCTGTCCTATGGCAGAAGATTGGTGAGGGACAACCAGGGTCCATGAGTCATTATTTCTGAGTGAATACTCTTGAGTGCTTGTGTTGGCTAGGGCAATTGTGAGGTGGGGGGGGAGCAACTGGGACCAGTACTTGGCCAAGGTCTGGGCACAGTGGGACAGCCTACAATTTTTTAGAGATGTAAGATTCATAGATTGGTAGAGGGTGCAGTGATGGGTGGAGTAAGGGCAGTTCAGAGCAAAGCGACATAAAGCATGGAAGAGGGGATCCAGTCTGGCTAAGGTGGACTTGGGACCCGCACTGTAGACAACATCCCAATAGTCAAAGACTGGGAGTATCATTTTCTGCACGATGGCCCTCCGGGCTGAGACTGGGATATTGTCATGGTTGCAATAAAGTGCACTAAGCCTGGGGTGAAGCTTCTTAAGTATGGAGTCAACATGTGCAGAAAAGTTGAGGTGCTGATCAAGTCCGACTACGAGGTACCTGAAGGAAACAGGCCTTGAGAGGGGTCCCGTCCAGGGTATGTAACATGATAGGGGAGGGGAGCCTCGAAAGTCGTTGTCTTGTTTCAAAAGTCACAGAGATGGTTTTCTTGGCATTGAGGGAGAGTTGATTTGAGTGCAGCTAGAGCTGGACCTGATTGAAGTCTGACTGCAATTTGGGCATTACCTCTGTGGCTGAGGGGCCTGATGTATACAGCATGGTATCGTCCGCATACATGTGAATGGAGGTGTGAGGGCAGGCAGACTGCAGGTCATTTAGGACGGAGCCTTGCGATACCCCAGCTGTGATGGGGGGGCTGAGGTGGCAGAACTAACTCTGACTGATTGGGATCTGCCTACAAGGTATGAGTGGAACCAACTGGTGGCCTAGCTAGACAGACCAACGTTGGAGAGTTTGGTCAGGAGTAGTGAGTGGGAGACAGTGTCAAATGCCTTGGCTAGGTTGATGAAAATGGTGGCTGTTATGTGGCCAACATCTGTATCAGTGAGGATGGAGTCAGTGAGCCTGAGAAGGGAGGAGGTGGTTGAGTGGGATTTCAGCAAGCCAGACTGGTAGGGGGTGAAGAAGGAGATGGAGTCAAGAAAAGGTGATAGACGAGAGAGTACTAGGTGCGCTTGGAGTTTTGCCAGAATGGGTAGTAGGGAAACAGGACAGTAATTGCTTGGGTTTTAAGCATCCCCACCCTTGTGAAGGTGGTGGCATGTTTCCATTCAGAGGGGAATTTAGCAAGGGAGAAGGATAGGTTGAATAGCATGGCCAGGGATTTTGCTATGGCGGGGGCTGAGAGGTGGAGTCCAACCCTGTTGGGCATTTGCCCTTGTTAGGATTAAGGTCAATCAGTGCATTATATACCTCATCCTGGGTGATGGGCTGAAATAAGAATGAGTGGGCTGGAGGTGTGGCATTGATGGGGGAGGTAACACTGAGTGGCAGTGTAGGGTGAGGAGAGAGCAGGAGAGTTGAATGACAATTTGTAAAGTGAGAGTTGAGCTGTGAGGCCACAGCTGGTGGGTCTGTCACGGTGAGCCCACCTACCAGTAGGGTAGGAGTGGGGGGCTGCAAAGGAGGACTGAGAAGTGATTTTACCACTTTCCAGAATTTGGCTGGCTGATGTGAGGTGTAGTCGAATGAGGCTTTGAAATAGTTAGCTTTTGCTTGGTGTATTTTCCTAGTGCATGCATTGTGTATCATGCAATATAACTGGAGGTCATTCGGTGAGCTGGAAGTTTTGTAGGCTTTCCAGGCTTTGCCCCATTCCTGAGGTGGGCTAGGATTTTGGTTGAGATCCAGGGGAGGTGTGTGCCTCTGACTTTGGTATGCCTAAGGGGGGGGCGTGGTGATCCCAGACGGCAGAGAAGCTGGACTTAAAGAACACCAGGGCCTTATCAATGGAGGTGAATCAGCTGAGGAATGACCAATCAGTATTGGCCAAGTCATTAAGTAGTGCAGAGAGGTCCAGGGACTTGTAGGATCTAGTCATTAGGATTCTGGGAGGAGAGGCTTTAGGTCTATAGATTTTTCTTACAGAATATATGCCATGATGGTCACTTAAGGCATCAGGTAGGAAGCCAGAGGCCAGGATCCTATGAGGATGAGAGGTGAGGGACCAATCTAGGAGAGTGTGATTCAGTGTTTTGTGGTTTAACCAAGTAGGTTCTGTGATTTGCTGTGCTAGGTTTAGGGCAGTCACTTTGTCATTAAGCTTGGAGTTAGCCACAGTGAGCCAGTTCTGGTTAAAGTCCCCAAGTATATGGAGCTAGCCCCCAGAGGTCAGACAGTTCAATGTGCCTAGGTGGTCCAGCATAGCTGGTGTATTGGAGTCAGGTGCACAGTAGGTGCCTGCAATGAAAATCGGAGTAGAGTGGGGAAGGGTGATTTTTACCATTAGTGCATCAATGGACTCTGACGCTGCAGACAGGGTGACCTGGGAGAACTGGATTGTGGAGGCAATATACATGGCTATGCCACCCCCTTTTTTATTGCCCGTGCAGTCATATCTGATGTGAGTATAGCCAGGTATAGAGAATTCCGAGTCAGTGTTGTGGGACTTCAGCCAGGTTTCAGAAATAATCAGTATCTCTGGCTGGAGGGACATGGCGAGGGGCTGAAGCAGGGTAATTTTACAAAGGAGGCCGCATATATTTAGGTGGATCATTCTTAGGCCTGATGGGAGCTGGATTGGCAAAGTGGGGTTAGGTGTGAGATGATGAATAGGTCTGGGGTTTGGCTCAACATCACCTGCTAGGAGTAACAGTAGTGTAATCAGGAGTTTGGTATTATGCACAGCCCAGTATAACTTACAGGTGGTGGTATATGGCTTAGTAATGGGAGCTGTTGGTCTCTGAGCAAGGGGCAATAGGGCCAGGTGGCTAATTTGGAAGGTGGGTGGCAGTAAGGTGGGACCAACCGATACTGTGTGGAGGTGGCAACCAGAGATAGTGTCATCCTTGGTAGTGGAGGTATAAATGTTATTTGGCAATCTGATGCCTGGTGCCCTACAGCCCAGCAGCTCAGGGTAGGAAGATGGAGGAGGGACACCCAGGGGATAAGGATAATGATAGAAGATAAGAGAAGTAGCATTGTGGAGGGCAAGCAGAATGAGAGAGATTTTGTTTTTGTTTTTATGTGTAGTGGGTGTAGTGGCCACTAGTGGTTGTGGGGAATAGCCTGCAAATGGGAAAGTGGGCTGACTGGTTTTAACAAGCATGTGACTTCTCCTATATAAAGAATAGTTTGCCAAGGGTGGTGGGGTAGCTGACGCAAAGCGTCAGCGGAGTGTTCTCAGTGCTGAGCTGCTTGCTGAGTTGAGATGCCATACCTACTTGTTGGGCTGAGTAGTGGGGGGCCAGCTCTCCAATTTGGGGGAGGGCTTCTGTTCAAAATTCTGTCCTCACGACCTCCTAAATGGGTGAGGAGAGCTGGGGAAAAATAAAGAGGGAGCAGGATTAAATAAGATTGAAGGAGGGATGGGCTGGCTCTTAACTGTAAATTAACTGCAACAAGGTGCTTTCAAAAGCAAAAAAGTAGATACTGGTAGTGAACGGACTGTATAACAGTAGGTAATGGTAGTGCAGGGACTGTAAAACAGTAGGTAATGGTAGTAAATGGACTGTATAAAAATAGATAATGGTAGTGCAGGGACTGTATAACAGTAGATTCTGGTAGTGCAGGGACTGTATAACAGTAGGTAATAGTAGTGCAGGGACTGTATAACTGTAGGTAATGGTAGTGCAGGGACTGTATAACAGTAGGTAATGGTAGTGAAGGGACTGTAAAACAGTTAATACTGGTAGTACAGGGACTGTATAATGGTAAATACCGCTAGTGCATGGACTGTAAGTAGATACAGCTAGTGCAGATACTGAAGGCAGATACTACTAGTACAGAGAATGTAGGAAGACAGATCTGCTTTAGGTCAGCTGGAGTTGTCATTTTGTTACAAAGTGCATTTGCTACAAAATTGCATTCCTCAAATAAGGCTCTGCAGATCTAACTCCATCCTTCAGCCAAGTTTAGTTTTCTCAGCTATTTTTGCACTTGGTAGCCCACCTGTCACGTAGCATCTCCAAGGGGGGAGGGGTACATTTATTTTACTGTTGGGTGGGATAAGGCATGGGTCATTTGACTTGCTTGTGATCATTCAGGGTCAGTGGTGGTAGTGGCATTCAAACCTGGATCCTTTGTATCTTTGTTGATCGGTGCTGTGCTCTAACCACTGCTGCATTGATGGAATGTAATGGCTTATGCCTTGGACAATTAATGTCACACATACTGTACATGTAAACACATGTAACTACAAACAACATATACGTTTAATTTTCATTTCATTTTTTATTTCTTAACTGGGTAAGGACACTGGGACAAGCTCATATACAGTTCCGACCCATCAATAAACAAGAACAATATAGACAATCACTTAACAAGTACAAAATTAGACAAAACAATTACAAAACTCCATTGAATTCAAATAGGCCTTAAAGTCATGTAAACATTCACATAAATACAAAGAATGTATAAGTGTAAATATACACAGCCATACTCACACACGAATGACTATTGCCACTATGAAATCCCATCTGGTTACTTTCTTGCTAGACACCCAGCTGGTAAATGGAGTGTGGGCTAAAACCAAGTGCCAGCCACCCCCACTTTTTAATGTAAAATATGCCCACTAATCAACACCTTTAATTAACAATGGGTGGATCCAGTACAGTTCAAACTCCAGATTGGTCTACAAATATAATGTATTGCACGTTTAAAGGTAGAGCCCCAGGCAATCTGCAGATGGACAGCTTTTATGTTGTTACACCCCATACTTCTTTCAGGAGAGATTACCCTTTATGTCTTCAAACTGTTTGTTATAGTAGAACTATACAATCTGTAAGAGACACCTTTGTGAGGCAGACCGAAAAAATAAATATGCAGATCTCAGCCAAGGAAATTTAGTATAATGACACAGGCCTGGTAAAACTGGTCTTCATTACATAGCAATAGATACAGCAGTACTGAACACTGTGGAAATTGAAGCCCTCTGTTCCTGTGGTATCCACCAATGATGAGTTTTAGGAACTGAAGGTGCACCACACCTGATGCATTTAAGTTCCCATAGCTTGTGTAGCTGATGTAAGAGGCAAGGTGTAATAGATGGACCTGGCCTGGAGGGAGGACACTGCTGCAAGGTATTGTGAGTTGCTGTTGCAGGTCAGCAGTGGAGTAATATAGAATGAAGATAAGATGAAAAAGATAACACTGTGGCTGCCACGCTGCTCTGGTCCTGTGGGTGCTACTGTTTTAAATCAGAGATGGTGATTTCCGCCAGGGACCAGAGCTTAGGATTAATGATTTGGGAAGTCAGGGACCCCTGCTGTCCGAATTCACAACAGGAGGTGTCACCATTCACCTATATATATTTTTTTTTATTTGCCACATTTTCCGATGTGAGGTCAGGAATATTGATAGTGCAAGACAGAGAAGTTAAACCTCAAGGGGAAATCAAAAATACTGGAAAGTTTTCTAGGGACATTTTGAAATGAGGAAGGGGATCATCAGTTGTGTTCACTCCAGGCAAACCGAGTTACATTAGCTGTCCCCAGCATGCACTGCTGGTTTCTCATAATGCACCAGCTGCTATCTTGTGCCATCACACACTCTGTAGTGGGATGAGCCAAACTGATACCAAGGGACACTGCAGAACCTCCAGAATGTAACCTGGATCCCTCATTTTTTATGTAAGGCCCCCCACCATGTTCTGGGCACACGTATACCTCTGGTTCTCTAGTGACTTTAGGTTCTCTCTGTCTCTGTTTCTGTCACTGTCTCTTTCTTGGTTCTCTCATATCTCTTCACCCTCCAGTCACTCAGAAGGCAGAACCAGGTTCAGCAGGGCAATGCTGTGCCATGCAAAGGATTTCTGGTGGGAGTGGAATGCTGGCTCACTGCTAGAGTTTTGTGGTGGCACTGAGGTTTTTTTTGTCTCATGATCCTGGACCCATGTCTCAGCTGTATGGCTGGGACTGGGACAGAAAACTGTGCTGACACAAAACTGTGCTGACTGAACAAAGGAACATCACTGAGTTTCAGACCCAAGATTGCACATTGGTGCCATTAGATGAGCAGGCTAGAGTATTGGAACAGGTGCTGCACTGCTAGGATGCAACACTCGTGCATGCAATTAACCCTCAGCTTGCATCAATATTTAAGGTTATATAGGAACCTATGGGCAGATTAGATGGACTTTTGCTTTTTTCCTGCCATCACTGTATATGTGTTTCTATAGGAACTTAATTAGAAATGGAGTCACTAAAAAATGTGACCTGTACCAATGTCTTGATCAGCACCCAGACAAAAAGTAGGTACTACAACAAAGCAGGTAGGTACTGGAGGTCAATCCAAGACTGGAGATCACCCCCATACAAAAAAAAATTCTTAGTGAAGTTCTAAGAAATTAATACTGGTCTGTTTTTTAATGATGTGGAACTACACATTTACTGCACACTCACAACACTGCAGTCTATGGTACTGAAACTATTTAATGACAAAAACAGGTACAGAGTGGTACTCTGATGCTTTTTTTTCACAAAGTGAATTCACCCTTCCACCATCACATCTGTAGTACACAACATAAGCAATAAGACATGACAAGGTGTGCATTATGGTGAAATAATCGTACACCTCAGGTGCATTGTTAGGCATGAGGCACAGCCGAGTGTCATTAAGTGCACCTGAGAAGTGCGATTATTTCACCATAATGCACACCCTGGAGTGTCTTATAGCTGGAAAGAAAATAAGAAGAAAGTATTTTAAAAAGATAAAAACTGGACCTTTCATTGAAATATGCTTCCATTTTAACTCTGAATACAAAAAAAAAATAGTCCCTATTCTGGAAACTGGGGTTTGCTAAACACATAAAAATATGAAAACTGTGTGTGGCACAGTTTTATAAGACAAAAAATATGTTACCTCACATTTCAAATCAATACACATCCTGTTTCTTAATGGAAATGTGTTCAAAACTTTAAACCTGCCAGATTGCCTTTATTTAATTGTGTGTGTGTGGCGGGGGGGATGATAGATTTCACCTGAAAATGCCCATACATGAGTCAAATGTACATGCTTTTATAAACTTCAGAAATGTATTTGAGCAGTTTGGGTCTGCCTCTGCTTTTGTAACTGTGTTTTTTCACCTTTTATCTTTGTTTATGAAGTATTATTCCAACTTTCTACATCCTGTTTTTTTTTCATTGTCTTTCCCCACATTCAAGATACGGAATGTTTAGCATGGAATGTCTACCATGGAACACAGGGATTCAGATTATGCTTAGTTCCACTGGCAGAATGTTCCTTTCCTAAAATACTGTACACACACATAACAAAGACCTCTTTTAGAACCAGAGACTCAATTATCTCACTGTCAGGGCAAGCAGAAGAAATCTCCCTGGTGAGCAGGTAAAGATAAAAGGAGGATTTTTCATTATCAGCAAAGAAACAGTTGCAATGAAAACTATGAACAATACTTAATGTTTTTAATGTGTTTATGTGTGTAAGGAGAGTGTGATGATCTAGGAAACAACATTTAATTAATTTGTTTTATTTTTTATTATGGTGTTTTTTATTTTTAGGGCCCAGTTGAAGGTTTTTGCAGTGTAAATGTAGCAGCCATGTTTGTGATGGAAGCTCAATTCTGCTTGTAGGGGACTGATGGGAGATAGTTCTGATTGTAGGAGGATTGCTTTGCTTATTGTATGATGTGGTTTAGGATCAGCATGACTGTGCATTATGCTTGAATAATGAACTTTCACTTGACTGGTTTTAACCAATTAAAATTCTTTGATTTTTATACCCATTTTATAAACTCACTCAACTGACATTCAGGTTATGTCAATATGCCCAGATGAACTTAATTAAAAATTGGAGTCTGACTAGTACCAATGCCTGTGCTGGATAAAAATCAACACCCAGACAAAAAAGTAGGTACTACATTAAAGCAGGTACTGGAGGTCAATCCAAGACTGGAGCTCAGCCAATATGGTACATTTCTTTGTGATGTTCTAAAAAAATTAATACCAGTCTGTTTTTAATGAGGTACAACTACACATTTGTTGCACACTCACGACACTGCAGTCTACAGTACTGACACTGTTTAAAGACAAACAGGTATGGAATGGTGCACTTGAAGTTTGTTTTTTCACAAACTGAATTCACTAACAGAGAGCTAAATACCCTTCTATGAAATCCATAATCCAGTCACAGGTTGCAATTAATCTGATTTGTGTCTAAAACAGAACATAGTAATAGTGGGTGTATAATGTGTGTATGATCAGATAGATAGACAAATAGACAGACAGACAGAGAATGACACAGATTTCTAGAGATCCGGTGATCACTGGCTCAGTGCTCACACTCAAGCTGACAGCAGCAATGCATCTGCTGCTGGAATCAAGGGGTCCCACTATTTTCATACAGAGAATACAGGTGAATGGCTCTTCTTGCTAAGCTGGGCACCCTGGATTTGGGGTGCCCAGAAAGCTATTTCTGGCCTAATTAAAAAAAAAACTACAGAATCTAGCTAAACAGGACCCATTTAGCTAGGTTCAAAAGTTTTAAAACACATCACTTTTAGGTATTTTCCAAATGAAGAAGATGATTAAAACCAAATAAAAGCTCCTTAAAAACATAAGAGGAACTGAGAAAAGTGCTGGATGGATTAAATACAGGAAACTACAAAATAAAATAAAAAAGGAAATCAGAAAAGCAAAACTGGCCGATGAAAAAACCTGGCAGCTAAAACAAAGGACAACTATGAAGCCTTCCACACTTATATTAATGAATCAAAGGGTGGTGGGCAGAAAATAGGACCCTTAGAAGGAATGAATGGGAAAATTGTGATTACAAACCAAGAAATGGCAAACGTTCAAAATGATTGCTTTCTCTCAGTCTTTAATAAAAAAGGAGATGGGGTAATTCAGTAATAGGAAAGTGTGACAACACCTCTGCCAGCCCTATAAAAATAACAACAAATGATATACAAAATAGACTAGCAGCATTAAACCCAATCAAATCACCAGGTCCAGATGGTTTCCAAACCAGACTATTGAAGGAAGTAGCCAAGGAGCTGGCCCCACCAATAAGCCGTCTCTTTCAAATGTCCCTAGATAAAGGGGAAGTAGTAAATGCTTGGAGGGAAGCTATGGTAATACCCCTCTACAAAAAAGGGAACAAAAAAATCCTTCTAACTATAGACTGGTGAATTTAACAAGTGTCTTAGGTAAGGTACTAGAGGATATTATAAAGGAAGACATCACAAACTTCCTACGGGAAAACAGGTTTGAAGACAGTATGTAGCATGATTTTAGGAAGGGGTGTTGATGTCAAACAAATATGCTTGACTTTTATGATAGGGTTAGCAAAATACTTGACTCTGGAGGATCAGTGGACGTGGTTTATTTGGACTTCACAAAAGCATTTGACAAACTCCCCCATACACAGCTCATTGAACATCTTCAGAAAGTTGGGTTACATAATAATATTGTATCTTAGATTAACTCTTGGCTGACAAATAAAAAACAAAGCGTCAATATCAGGGGGGCATTATCAGATTGAACTAACATAACCAGAGGTGTACCACAGGGATCATCACCTTGTGCCCAGATGCTGTGGAATTTTATTTTCATTTTTTAGTGGTAGGAAGCACTTGGGTAATAGAACCGCCACTGTTAGTTTGGTGCAAAAATATTAAACCGTTGCAAAGTTATTACGTTTTAAAATTCCCATTATATCCTATGGGAAGTTTATTTTTCAGGATAGATGTATAACGTTGAAAAAATGATTTGCTGTAGCGAAAAAGGATTTAGTCCCACAACAGCATTTTCTTTCTCACGATACAAAATCATTTTTCATGAGCTCCCATCTTGTTTTCTGTTTTTTCAAAAAAATAATAATTTTGAAACCCCATGAAAATGAGGTGCTGTATGAATACCAAAAAATGGATCTTGCTCATTGGAACTCCATTAGTTGGATTCTAGAATTGCCTGGTACCAAAATGATCTGGAACTGTTTTTTTTCTATGTTTTAAATCCTTTTTTGTCAGTCATTAAGATCCTTTTTAATGCATCCTTTTTCGTTCAAACCAAAAAGGATCATGAGTGACAAAAAAAGAGTCTGGAGACGCAAGCAGATTGCTGAGTTTTGTCTTAAGCAGAATCGTTCCCGGGATTTCTTAGCAGCAGAATTGGGGCTGTAAATTCACAAGTTCAAAGCCGTTGAATGACATCATCAGCAAACTACGACTGTCTGTTTCATCTGGGTGTCAGCGGCGCTTAGTGAAAAGCTTCTACAGACTCGGGGCTCTAAATTTATTCCATGAAATAAAGCTGAAATGTACTAGTGACTGCTGTATCTATGGCAGTACAGCTGCAACATCATTGGGGGACATTAGCCACTGAGTCTCACTGAACATCTGGCCAGTCGGCGAGCTTCCTTTTCCTAATCCTTCTATCAGCATTTAGAATATCCCCCAGTAGTGTGGACATGGGGAAGCCCACCTCCAGTGTCTTGATATATTTTAATGTTTTAAATTCTTCCCTGAAAAGAAAAAAACATTGCAGATTACTTTTTTTAATTTTTAAACCTGAAAAAAAAAATGGTCCCTCGTCATCCCTGCTGTCCCTCTCCCCCATCTGGATCCTCCCACTGAGCTCCCCCCCTTACCCTATACTTACCAACAGAGGTTGAACGATGTCATATTCTGTGGACTGAGACACGTCTGCACTCTTCAAAGATGAACCGTGAACTGAGAAATAAAGGTAAGTGCCATATGATGCATTTCAAAGGTGTTTTGAACTTATGTTCATAACTTTGCCAATTTTTGGAATTTTTTTCACCAGATTTTCAACATGACATTTTTGGGGCCCCATCTCATGAACACTGCAAATGATATTTCATTAATTGGGCCCGGAAGGTGAATTCATGGTTGCTACACAAAATCACCTTTCGGACAGAATAATGAAATCTCACTTCTGGTGTTCATGAGTAGGGGACCCAAAAAGACCATACTGAAAATTTGTTGAAAAAATTCCTAACAATGACTGAGTTAGGAGCATTCATTGAAATTTTTCTACACATGTGCATAACTTTGGTAATTTTCAATATTCTGACTCCAAATTTTCAGCATAGCTATTTTTTCACACCACACCACAGCTGTCATCTTTCACATCCTGTCTGAAATGTGTTTTTGCACCTGTGATATGGAATGGCATTGCAGTTGTACAGAATTATGTTTTAGCGCTGATTTGAACATTTTCTGTACTGGGTATGTGAGGTGGAATAATAAGATGGCTATGCTGACAATTTGGTTGCTGTTGTCCTATAATTGGAAGGGCAGGGCCCAGAGCTTCCACAGCTACATCAATATATGCATCTATAGAGGGATGGGAGTGGGTTCCAGGCACCGGGCAATTAGAGCACCAATCAACAATGCTGCCAATCATTTTTCTTGTGGGGATCTGCACCCCCACACCCCCCTTAAGGAGTGCTGTGCCCCCACACCCCCCTACATAAAGATACCTACTCCAGGAGGGTGGATCTTAGGGAAGGAGCAGTGAAACCTGCATTTAGCACCCTCATTGTCCAGCGCCATAATAATGCCAGTGCTCTGAACACCATAAGGTATGGAAGTGCAGGGTCTGAATGACCCTGTGCTCCCATAGTAAAATAAGGATACTATTATACTATCTGAAAAAGTAAATAAATAAGTTGCAAACAACTTTGTTAATGCTCCAGTTAGGACCAAAGCAACAAAAGTTGGAAAATGAGGCAATAGGATTTCTCTAACAACCCACCATCCCAAACCAGTCAGGAGAGCAGGTGTAGGGTGTGTCTTAAGCTTCTCAAGCCTAACACTCACCCCATTCTCATAAAGGCTACACATCTGACCTTATTTACAGATGGAATGGGGGTGAGTGTTAGGCTTCGTTAGGCAAGGCACACCCCACACCTGCTCTTCTGCCTGGTTTGGGAGGGTGGGGTGTTAGGGGAAACCCTAATGCCTCATTTCCCAACCTTTGTCACTTTGACCCTAACTGGAGTATTAACAACATTTTTTGCAATATGTATATATAAAGGCACACTAGTGCCCCCATAGTTAGGGTTGAGTAGGGTGTTTACTGTTAAACCCCAATTTTTGCACGTTAATAACTTTGGTGCAGTTCAACAAAATAGCCCACAAATTAGCATGTGTGATCTTATTGGCCGAGTCTCAAGACTTGAAAAGTTTTGTTTTGGCATCTTGGGCAGTTTTTGAAAAACAGAATGCCAAAAAAATTAAAAACACATTTTTTTGAAAGAAGTACATTTTATTTAGATATTTATAAACTATGCAATACAAACAAAACAACTAAAACAAAAACACTACACTTGCAACATAAAGTAGAAAAAGACAGTAGTACAGTGGGCTGTCCGTCCCTTGTGCAGAAGGTGATGGGAACAGGTGGCAGTTGTTGATGCTATTTTTGGACATGACAAGATAACTACATTCTACTTGTCAACATAAGCAGGGCATAGGAGATAGATGGAACCTGTTCTGAAGCTAGACGTGTCTGGGGATCACTCTTGAATGGGCTTGGGGATAAGTAATAGGGTTTCCAAAGTTCCCCACCTGGTTTGTACAGGTCTGGTATGTGACATATGTGGTTAATCATTTTTTTTCCATGCGTAATGCTTCTAGGATGCATTGTGTCACTCACCATAAGTGGGAGTTTTGTCATCCATCCAGTATCTGAGGATTTGTTTTTTTGCTATCGCTGCTATTAGGACAAAGTGGAAATTTCTGTTGCCCAAGATGTGATCAAGGTTTAGTCCCACAAGACAGTTTTCTGGAGTGAACAAGTGTCCAGTCTCAGCAGGGGATCTAAATTCCTGATGATAGACTTCCATAGGGGCTTGGTTCTGGGGCAGTCCCAGAGGATATGCTTGAGCGTGCATCTGTCCTGTTTGCAGTGGGAGCAGAGGTCTGTTTTCAGTTTTCCCAATTTTAATAAGTTTGGTGGGGGGCTTAGTAGAGGTTGTAGTTAATTTTGAATTGCATTAGGCATAGGCCATCACATTTTAGGAATTTGTATGTGTTTTTCCAGAGTCATGTTCTGTTTTCTGGTATCTCTAGATCTCGGCATTCTGTTCACCAGTATGTGCATAGGGTGTTATTTGGGCTATTTGTGAGGGTTAGTAATTTTTTGTAGAGGAGAGAGAGGACATGTCTTTGTTCTGCTATATAGCATAGCTCCTCAGATTTGTTGTAGCTTTTGAAATCTCAGGACTTAGGACCCAGGGCTGCTGCCAACATGTGCTGTATTTGTATGAAGTGGAAGATTGGGATGTGTACAGGTGCCTTTTCATGCTACAGTCTTTCGTAGGAGATTAGTGAGTCCGTTTATATTAGGCAGTGTAGCTGGGTCAGGGCCATGCTATTTGCACATCACCACAGCAAACTAAAAAGTGCTCACCTCCAAATCCTCTCCAGTTCACTCAACCCCCTCGAACAGGTCTTATCCTATAAATACCTGGGGGTTATATTTGACTCTGCACTTACCTTCCGTGCACACATCAGCACACTTACCTCTGCAGCTAATACATGTATCAGTCTCCTATATTGCCATAAGGACTGCCTGTTCCTGGAAGCACTGAGACTAGCCATCACCTCATCCATCATGTCCCTGATTGACTATGGACTGCTAGCCTATGCTGCAGCAGACACCACGGCCATCGGCAAAATAAAAGTGGTCATAAACAAGGCATGCAGGCTTCTGTCTGGTGTGGACAGAACAACACAAACATGCACCCTCTACTCTCTTGCCCAGATCCTCAATTTTGAGGAAAGGCTGCAGTATCAGGCCTGCCTCATGGTCAAAAAACCCTCCTAGGTCTAACTCCCCCTGGAGTAGTGACATCCCTAATCACCAACACACACACGGTAAACACCCGAAGCTCAGATAAAGCATCTATGGCCATTCCTAGGGTCAGGACTACCCTAGCTCAGAGATCTTTTCACATCAGGGCCCCTTCTGGTTCAACTCCCTGCCCACATGGGACACCCGCCATGCCAAACTTGACGCTTTCAAAGTGGTCCTCAGGAGCCACCTCCTCACTGCATGCACCTGCCCTTAATAGATTTCCCCAACCATCCAATCTTTTGGACTACCACCACTACACCATAGTCAGTAACATCATCTTCAATGAGCCTATACAGTGACAAAGTCTAGACCGAAAAACTGCCTACTATATTGGATTCTAGCGTGTCTCCTGTAATATTGTACTTTTTTTTAGCTAACAACCTGTATAGGCTTGTATATACTGTGCCTTCCCACCTGTATCAATACTGTCTTGTGTATAATGTACGATGTTACCTACTGTTTAAGTAATGTATATTATGAGTCACCTCCACTCCATTTCACAATTGTACTATTGCTAATGTGTTTTTGTCTATTGTTAAAAGACATGGAGCCTTTGTAAATGAGTCCATGACTCAAAGGTTTGTAATTCCGATACTTTTTAAATAAATAAATGACTGACCCCTTCGAGACCCAAGAAATTTTGCAGGATGGGAGTTTGCTGGATTTTGAAGTTGGGTTTCCAACTAGGGATTGCTGTAGGCCAAGGTGGAGTTCTGTTCCTATTAAGATGTGAAGCTGCCTACTGACTTTGACAGAGGTCCTCAGGGGAAGAATTTCTCAGCTTCTTTGGAAGGGTACAGAGTGGAGTGCTGAGCAGGGCTGTAAGACTGATGCCCACTTTTTTGCATATCCCAAACTCCATTTGTTTCCATTTCGTCTAGTGGCTGCCCATCCTCAGTAGACTCCTGTGTCTCCTCCACCATAAGAATTGGGAGTCATGCTTAGTGAGGTGGTAAAGCCTGAAGTCGGGGAGATGCAATGTTTTCCTATACTTAGCATATGGTTTTGTTTGCTGTCATGCACAGCCTAGAGGGTATGGAATTCTTTCACAAAACTATAAGGATAGAAGTGGCCCGTGCCTTTTGAAACTTTTGTGAAAACAATTTTAGATGGTTACAGAGTTAAATGGATTTTAAGTTTGTTTATTTTTTGGATAACCCTCTGACATGAGCATTACTCTTCACAAGAAAATATAACTGATCATTGATGGCCACGGTCTTCTGTTTTTTTAACTAAAAACATTGAAAATACATAAAAATGATGTACTGTATTTTCAGAAAACAATCATCAGAACATTGGTAAATGGGATCCATTTAGCTAGATTCTGTTTTTTTTAATTGCCCTGGAAATAATGTTTCTGGGCACCCAAAAATCCTAGGCATCCAGCTTAGCAAGAAGAGCCATTCAGCTGCGTTCTCAGTATGAGAGTAATGAGACTTTCTTGAATTGCAAAGCCACAGCTGGAGTCATACTGCCAGCTTCAGTTGGAGCAGTGAGCAAGTGATTCCCTGCTCTCTTACTTTTCTCTATCTATCTATCTATCTATCTATCTATCTATCTATCTATCTATCTATCTATCGATCTATCTATCTAGTTTATTGCTATTAACTTATCCCTCCCCCTCCCAGCTCAGCCAGCCCTCTCTCATATTTCCCCAAAGTGTTTATTTCCAAAAGTGGACCAGGGTGCCCACTATCAGTATCACCTGCCAACCCTTCTCTCCTCCTGATTGACCCCATAAGTAGAAACCAACACCAGGGTGACCACCCACCTAATGCTGGACTAATGATTTATTTTGCAAAACCTGAAAAAAAAGAAACCCATCCCTTAATGTCTATTTCTTTTTTTTTTTTTTGTAAAACCTGAAAGAAAACTGTCCCTCAAGGTCTTTATGTTTTTCACCCTGAAAAAAAAAAGAAAACAGTCACTCACTGATCTGGCCCCCTAGAACCCCACCCACCCAATCACCCACTCAGCACACAACACTCTATACCACCACACACACCCTCACACACCAGAACATATCCCATGATGCAGATTCACTCTCCAATTAAAAAAAAAAACATGCCTTGCTGCTGGAACTGGTGACTGTGATATGTGAAAATAAGGTAAGTCTTGTTTAATGTATTTCAAATGTGTTTGAACTTTCATTCATAACTTTGTATTTTGCTATTATTTTTACACCAAATTTTCAGCATGGCCTTTTTAGGACCCCACCTCATGAACAGGCAGGTGGAATTTTTCCAATCTGGCCCAAAAGGTGAGATTGCCTTTGTGCAAAATCACCTTTCAGGAGGGAATCTGAAAATTTTCACCCAATGGGTTCATGAGGTGGGGTTATAAAAGGATATGTTAAAAAATTGGTGTAAAAATATGGTAAAATGACCAAGTTGAGTGAACACTGAACTATTTCAATGTTCACTCAGAAAGTCACTAATTTCCAATTTCAAGACTCCAGACTTTCAATATAGGCATTTTTTTACACCACCTCATAAACATGACAGGTGTCATTTTTGTAAAACCCTGGTTGTGTTTTCACATTTGTGGTGCATAATGATATTTCATCGAATCTACTATAAATGCCACATGTCCTGTTTATGAGTGGAGTCATAAGATGATTATCTTCAAAATTTGGGGACAAAATAAAAAAAAATTATAATAATTATTAAGATACCTTGTGTGTAGTTCTGGACTTTACTGCAGTGGGAAGTGCTTTATGATCCCATATCGATGAGCTGAGTTTGGGGTGAGGTCAGTGAGCCAGCTGAATGGGGTGAGGGTGGGGGATGAAGCTGTTATGTGACACCTTCCAGCTAGGAAAGAAAAGGTGTGAGGTTCCTACATGAGCCCAGGTGCCAAATAGTGAAGACAACTCTTCTCTTGGCATAGGGCCCTTCACTTCTACACCCATGTATGGCACAAGGCCCTGAGCATTGGCTGAAATATGGACTCTTTGCTCTGTACATCTGTATCTGCAGTCAGATGGAATGGCAAGGCCCTCTGCAGCCCACCAGACTGCCCCATGAATTCCTAACATCCAGTTCTGCACAGAAGTGCAAGGCCAGCAGGGCCCTGTGCTTCCATATGCTTACAGAGTTTTTCCTTGGCCTGCAGAACCCAAAGGGACCTGTGTGAATGAGTACACAATTCCACCATCTCAAAAAGGTGGCAAATTCTTTGCAGACAACTGCATTCATGTAGCAGTTAGAGTTCAGCTTAATGCAACAAAAGTAGAGAAATGTGGCATTAGGGTTTCTAACTCTAACTCCCATCCTCACCCCCCAAGCAGCAAAAGGACAAGACCATATAAGCAACCACAGACAGCTATCATCAGGTAAGACAAACAATATACAACTGTTTCCAGATTACATAAATGCAGTAGCACTGACATGCTACCTTCATGGATTTGCATTATTGACTGCACAAGCACAGGCCCCACAGGGACCTGTGCTTATGCAGCCATACCTGTGTGTATATCACACTGTGTTCATGAGTATGTGTGGCTGCAGAAGTGCAGGCCCCATGGGCCTGCACATTTGCAGCCAGAGATACAGCAGTAGCACCAGTCAGGATGCAATGCAGTAATGTTGCAGTACATCACAAAAATGCTGCTGTATCATGCAGGGAATGGTGCAATTCAATGGCAATGAAGCCATTTTTTTACTGCAGTATTTTGTGACATGTCATTTACTGGAAGTTATTGTGTTGCATTGTGGCTGGCACCACTGTAATCATGCATGCTGAATGAGGAATCTTGCTAGATAGCATGCTCCATTAGTGCATTTTTTTTCTATATGCATTTGCATAACTGAAATATTTATACCCTCTTGAACAATTTCTATATCTGCTGCTGAAACCATTATACCCACATCGAGACAGTAATTCCATCTGTATAACTACAGGCCCCACAGGGGCCTGCCCTTCTATAGCCATAAGTTAGTGTGTATGTCTTACATCTGTGACTGAAGAGGTGCAGCCCCCCCCCCCAGAGGCCTGTATTTCTGATGACAGAAGTAGTGTTGCAATTTTGGTATCATGGATTTTGTGGCACCTGCACTTCTGCAACCAAAGGTCAGTGTGCATGTTTTACACCTGTGGCTGCAGAAGTGCAGGCCTGTTAACTGTGTGTTTGTCTTACAGTGTGCATGAGTACCTGAGGCTACAGAAGTGCTGCCAACATAGGGGCATGTTCTTCTGCAGACAAAATAACTCTTGCAATTTTGGGGGTTGTGGATTTTTTATCTGTGGCCTGAAGGGCCTGTCCTTCTGAAAATAGAAGCAGGATTGTAATTTGAGTACTCTAGATTTGTATCTGCTGCAACAAGTGAGTGTATATGTCTTGCAGTGTCCATGCCACTGATACAAAATCAAAAAAGAAGGTAGCACATCAGTGCTACTACATTTGTGTCATCCAGAAACAGTTGTATGTTGAATGTCTTACCCGATGATGGCTGTCTGTTGTTGCTTGTGTGGTGTTGCTATTTTGCTGCGTTGGGGAAGGGTGGTGAGTTAGGGTTGGGAAACCTAACCCCACCTTTACCAACTTTTGTTGTGTTATGTTGAACCATAATTGGTGCATTAATGCAGTTTTTTGCAGAGCATACTGTATATGATAAGAAGTTTATTTTTATACAGAAACATTCACATTAGAGCAATATATTTTCCTTAAAAGTAAAGGCCTTTCTTTTGATTAAATACAAATACAAAATACTAAGTATATTACACAATGATAGAACAAGCAACAATAAATACAAAATCACACAGATTCAAAACAATGTCAAGTATGGAAAATTTCTTGAGAAATTTGCTTTTTTTAAAAGGCCAGTGATTCAGAGGTTCATGAAACGGGAGGTTTGTTCCGAGAATTAGCTATTTTAACACTTAAGGTTTTAGCACCATATTTAGTATATGTTTTAGTGGCAAATAACATCTTTTTTTATACTTAGTCCTCGGATATCACACAGATGGCTTAACCCTGTCATACCATAACAATTTAAGGGATGAATAGGGTCAGAAAAAAAAGGATGTCAAAAATCGCTGACAACCAATTTTTCTCATGCTTAATACTCCAGGGCTGCCAACCCAAAAGCTCATACAAAATGCAAGTATGAACTGTTAGTTTGCAATTAAGCATAAATCTAGCAATTTTTTATATATTACATCCAATTTTGCCAGGACTGTTCCCCCAGAGAATGGATAAATCAGACTACCATATTCCAAAGAAGGGAGAGACATAACTTATGCAGTGTTAAGCCTGTTCTTTTCTGGAAGATGGTAGTCCTCTTGACATATAACTGGATATTGTGGCTAATAAGTGGATATTGAAAAATAATAACTCCATAGGCCCATTATTAGTCAATGGTTCATTATAAAACAGTCCCCCTGAGATAGCTGAAGTCTATACACATATTTTGGAGATGTATTTAATACTAAAGATGATTTTTCTGTATCGCTAAATTATGACACAGACATGATAACAGGCTATATAACCCAGGTATTAATGGAAGCTCTACGATCCCAAAAACCAAGGGTCTGATGGTCTTCAACCATGTTTCCTTAGTAACCTTGCCCACAGTCTTTGCAAGCCACTAAAGATTCTATTTAACAAATGTCTCACATCAGGATTAGTACCAACTAACTGGAGAGAAGCAGTTGTGATCCCAATTTATAAAAAAGGCTGTAAAACTGTACCTAATAACTACAGGCCTATAAGCCTTACATAGACTACCAGTAAACTTATGGAAAACATAAAGTTTGGTTCAAAAAATAATCTTCTACACTAGACCTAGCTGATACTACACAACATGAGTTTAAAAAGGGTAAATGATGCACCACAAATCTAATTGTTTTTTACAAATCGGTCAGCTCTAGTTTGAATCCAAGTCAGCCAGTCAACGTCATTTGTCTAGACTTTAAAAAAGCATTTGACACTGTGCCATGTAAAGAATTATTATACATACTCCAGAACATGGATTTTAGCTCCCATCTAGTTAAATGGATCCATTCATGGCTACAACATAGAACCCAAAGGGTTAGAATCTCTGGCATACTTTCATCCAAAGAGGTGACAAGTGGATTGCCACAGGGGTCGGTCCTGGGTCCCTTACTATTTAATTGTTTTATTTATGACTTCCACCCTGGGGTTGCAAACAAAGTCTCTAAGTTTGCTGATGATACCAAAATCTGCAGCAAAGTAGAAATCAAGGAAAAATATGGGTTATTAAAAGAGGATAGAACAAATGGTACTACAAATAAGATGGAGTCGAACGTAAATAAATGCACAGTACTGCACGTGGAAATAAGCAATCTCAGGAGACCATATTCACTTATGCAGACCAATTACCAGGAGTCAATAATGAAAAGGATTTAGGTATCAATCAATCTATCAATCAAAATCTTTATTTAACCAGGTTAACATCGTTGAGCAAGCTCATTTTCAAGATGGACCTGGAAAGGAGAGGTTAGCAATACATACAAAGGAATACTCAATTAAATCATAATTGGGTAAACAATATATACAAAATGAATTCACACTTACATAGTATTTACGTAGAGCAGTAATTATACACAGGAGGTTTATAATACACACGAAACAGAGTATTAAAAAGAGCCATTAAGCTAAGACCATGAAGAGTATGCAGCTAAAAAGTATAGCAACTGCAGTACAGTATATACAGATTAAACGTATGCAACTATAATTACAGTGTGTATTTGAAGCATCCCTGAACACAATTATTGATTGAAGGAGTTTGGTGGGGCATGGGATGGGTGGAGATGGGGACACAAGAGGGTGAGTAAGGAGAGGTATATGGTACATGCCCACAAGGGCATGTAGTGATTGCAGAGGGGAGGGTGGCAACAGTTAGGGAGTGGAAAGCAAAACACCATGATGGTGTCAAGGGGGGGTAGGCAAGGAGTGTAGGTGGAAGCCAGGGGAACAGGGAAAAGGAACTAACAATAAGGAAAAAACACAGGGTCAGGATAGAATGAGAAGTCAGGTAAGTTCTTTTAGGCTGTAAAATTGCCCAAGAGGAGTGGGAAAGAAGTACCAGTAAAGGGATACACTGGAGCAGATGGAGTTGAGGCTAGGTGAAGGTGACATCCGGGGAAGCAGTCACAGGACTCCTTGATAGAAAAAGAATAAAGTGCTTTGAAGGCTGATAGTTTGATTGGGTAAGCCAACTTTAAGGTTTTCTACAAGTTGTTCCAGAGAGAGGGTAAAGCGTGAGATATGACAGACCTGCCAAAGCATGACTTGAACTTCGGTACTGCAAGGGAGATAACGGAGGTACTCCTTAAGGCATATTTACCTATCACACCTAGAGGAAGACAATCCAAGATGTCCTGAGGCAACATCTTCATGATGGCCCAAAATGTCCAGAGAGCTGCATTCCTCTGTCTTCTGTAGTTAAGGGATGACCAACCTACTGCAGTGTAAAGGGAGCAGTGATGTGTGGAGTATGGGAGACCAGTTATGAACTTCAAGGCCCATTGGTAGAGTGTGTCTAATTTAGCCAGGGCAGACACAGTGTCTTAGCTGTAAAGGAAATCTGCATAGTCCAATAAGGTAAGGAATGTGGTTTGGACCAGTCTCTTCCTGGCATCCAGTGATAGAAAATGTTTGACCCTATAGAAGAGGCCAAGCCTCTGCCTAAGCTTCTGTAAGAGATCCTCAATTGGATCACAAAAGGAAAGATTTTGGTCTATCCACACCCTCAGGTATTTGAATTTAGTAACTTATTCCAGTGATTCACCAAGAAGAGTGTGTATCTTTAGGTATCTTGATTGACGCCTCTATTGACATGCATCCCTACATAAGAAAATCTACACAGACAGCTGAAAAATTTATTAACATCATTAGAAAAACCTTTATTACAAATAGAATAATAGATCAGTTAGGGTGCATTACAAGGGACTAATTGCATTGAGAGGTTCTGGGCATATAGGAACCTCAAGAGTGAAGCTCAAGAGGTTCCCATGTCCCCAGAACCTCAAGATGGAATTACCCCTTGTAATGCACCCTAACCTGTTTATATTTTTAATATATGGATCTGATTTTATATTTGTTTTGCATCATTTTTGTAACGTGCAGTCAGCCACTGCAGTGAAGGACTCTCTCAGTCCTGGCCAACTGCCACACTGTCTTGCTCCCGCCCCTCCCCCCAATGTAAGCAGGCTATATTAAGAAACAGTTTTTTTTATTTGGTAGGCCATCTTACCTCTTTATGTGCTTGGGGAATGAAGGATCAACCAGATATTAGTCTTTTTTTTGAGGAGTTGAAGAAAAAAAAGTGGGGAAATGTCCAGCAGACATGATACGGTTTCGCTAAGCGAGACACTGCCGCCATGTTTCAGAAAGTGTTGTGCCCTCCTAGAGAGAGAAAGCAGCCAATTATTACTCACATTTTGTATCTGGAGGATACTGTTCTTTGATTGACATAGGCTACTGTAGGAAAGTGCTGCATTTGCGCTCTTCAGTTTCACTGATAATAGTATCGTTCAGAGCTCTGAATGATAGTATTACAGACTCTGAACGATACTATTATCAATCTGAATCAATGGTTTTATCACTTGTGCAGCAGTGATATTGCCACAATTTTTTGTATGCTTTAGAATGCTATTATTTTGAAAATCCATCTATTAAAAGGCATGAATAGAGCATCATGAATCTGTTTAAGGCATACATTAGACCACACATTGACTATGCTTCACCATTTTGGATACCTTACAAAAACAGAACATAAACCTATTGGACTGTATGCAGAGATGGGCCACAAAAATGATATCAGGTTTAATTAACAAAACTTATGATGCACAACTAACCAGATTAAAGCTAATGACCACAGAACAAAGGATAATAAGAGGGACGTCTCTCCAATTTTTTCAAAGAGTAAATGACAGGGAATTATCCACCATTTGAGGACTTAATCCACATCCTAGACCCAAAGAACTCAGATGCCATAACAGGCAGATTCATAGATTCATAGAAGTGTGATGGCAGAAAAGGACCAAAATAGGCCCACCAAGTCTGCCCATTTACCCGGCTATCTGCTTGGACCTGTGCCTCCCCCCCTTAACACTCCAATGTAGTTGTCCCATGCTGTTTTGAATCCCTCTACTGTTTCCTCTCCAACGACTGCCTCTGGGAGTCCGTCCCACTTTTCTACCACTCTCTCTGTGTAATAGTATTTTCTAATGTTACCCCTGTACTGCCCTCCCTCCACCTGCAGGCCATGCCCCCTCGTCCTCAGTTTTCCTTTCATCTTGAAGATGTTCCCCCCGGCACCCTGTTTATACCCTTAAGGTACTTGAAAGTCTCGATCACGTCCCCCCCTCCCTCCTCTGCTCCAGGGAGTACATGTTCAGATCTCTCAACCTTTCTTCATAGGATAGGTGACCTAACCTTTTACCATTTTTGTCGCTCCCCTCTGAACCCTCTCTATCCTTCCCACATCCTTCCTGAGGTATGGCCTACAGAACTGGACTCTGTACTCCAAGTGTGGTCTAACTAAATGGGTGTACAAGGGTACTATGACCTCCCTATTCCTACTGGTGATCCCCCTTCTGATGTATCCCAGCATTCCACTCCCCCTGGCCACTGCCCCTCCCTCTGCCCTTCCACCTTCAGGTCCCCGTATATAATGATGCCTAGGTTCCTTTCTTGTTCTGTCTCCTCCAGATCTCTGTCCCCCATACGGTACCCTGCCTTCTTATTTCTGTAGCCCAGATGCATGATTTTACATTTTTCTGTACTGAATTCAAGCTGTCACCTTTTTGACCATGCCTCAAGTCTCTCTGCATTTGTTCCACCCCTTCCTCCATGTCCACCCTATTGTAGATTTTGATATTGTCTGCAAACATACTCACACTCCCCCTCAAGGCCCTCCATGATGTCCCCTACGAATATATTGAACAGTAGGGGCCCCAACACTGATCCCTGAGGGACCCCACTCATGACCTTGCCCTCCCCGGATGCCACCCCATTTATTATGACCCTCTGCCTCCTTTTCCCCAGCCAGCTTCCCACCTATTTGACTACCCTCTGCCCCATCCCCAGTCCTGCCATTTTACACAGCAGTCTCCCATGTGGCACTGAGTCAAATGCCTTTCTGAAATCCAAATAAGCTACATCTACCACTCTACTTTGATCTGTTTTCTTGGCGACCCCGTCAAAAAATTCTATCAAATTTGTTTGATAGGATCTGCCCCTAGTAAACCCATGTTGTCTTGGATTCATCAGGCCATTTGTCTCAAGGTAGCTGGTGATCCTGCCTTTACTAGCCTCTCCATGAGCTTGCCTACTACTGATGTCAAGCTCACAAGCCTGTAACTTCCACTTCCTCCCTCCCTCCCTCCTCCGCCCCCCTATGCGAGAGGACCACATTTGCCTGCCTCCAGCCCTCAGGCACAACCCCGGTTTCCAGGGACCGATTGAAGAGTTTAGTCAAGGGTACCGCCAATACCTCCTTTAGCCCCCTTAACACCCTTGAGTGCACCCCATCTGGCCCCATTGCCCTGTCCACTTTCACGCAGCCCAGTTCTTCCAATATTTCCTCCATGAGAAATGGTCTCATCTCCATCCCCCCCAAGCCATTTCATTTCCTGCTCTGCTGCCTTCTTCTCCTTCATCCTCCCTCTTGAACACAGAACAAAAATAGGTGTTTAGTAGGTCTGCCTTTTCTCTATCTCCTTGCAGTGCCTCCCCCTCTTTTGTTCTTAACTGGAGAATCCCCTGCCTAGTCTTCTTCTTGTCATTTACATATAGAAAGAAAGTCTTATCCCCTTTTTTGACCCCTCTCACTATTTGCTCCTATGTCTGTGCCTTTGCCCTCCTTACCTCAACCCCGGCTTCTCTCTGGCTTGCCTGGTATTTTACCCAGTTTGCTTCCGTCTGAGTTGTCTTGAACCTCCTAAAGGCTTTCCTTTTTGTCCTTACCTTTTCTGCTACTTTCCTCGTATACCGCAGAGGTTTTCTCCTCCTCTTATTTTTACTCTCTCTTGGCACAGACGTCAGTGGCCCCTACAATAGCTTAATTTATCCTCCCCCACCTTGCCTCCATCTCCATCAACTCCCCAACCCCCTGCAATGCCCTCACCACTATTTCCCCCATTTTCCTGAAGTCCATCCTCCTGAAATCCAGGACCTTTAACCTAGACACCTCTGCAGTGTTTCTCATTTTAAACCTGACCGTGTTGTGGTCACTTGTACCGAGATGTTCCACCACCAATAGCTCTTCCACCCTTTCCCCATTTGTCAGGACTTGATCAAGAGTAGCTCTTGCCCTGGTTGACTCCCTGATCAGTTGATTTAGGAGGGCCAACTGCAGGGAGTCCAATATTTCCCTGCTGCTGGTTGAAGCAGCCGAAAGGGTGTTCCAGTCTATGTCTGATAGGTTTAGATCCCCCATCAGCACCACCTCCCCCCTTGTCGCCATTTTCACAAACTCATCGGCCATACTTCTATCTGCAGATTTGTGCTGCGCTGGGGGTCTATACACCACCCCCATCTGCACTGGCTCCTTCTTCCCCACCGCCAACGAGACCCAGAGTCCTCCTGCCTCTCCCCACTTACCCTGCAACTCTGATGCTCTGATACCCTCCTTTACATAGAGTGCAACCCCCCCTTTCCCTCTCTGTCCTTCCTGAACAATTTGTACCCTGGTATCTCCATATTGAGATACCCAAGGTTACTACAGTAGGAAGGCGTAATTACTTTACAATCAGGGGTGCCAGATTATGGAACCGACTCCTCTGATACTTAGTTCAGATCCTTAATTTCCAGGAATTTAAAAGGGAATAGATAAATACATGGGATTCTAAATATCCACATCATGTGGGAGATAGTCTAGATGAGCTATGCCTCCTTTTGTCCAGAAATACGAAGATATCAAGATATTGCCCTCATCTTTCTGCTAGTGTTTCAAACAACAGTATAAATAGGCCCTATGGACAATGCCAGTATGGCATGCGTAGGACATTGCTGAGCAGTGCAGGCTTGCACATGAGCCACATGCACACACGCAACCCATTGGCAGCATGCACAACATGTGTGCAAGACACCATGTTGGGCCACAGTGCAGAGATACATGTGCCATCCTTGCGCCGTGTACAAGGGGGCATGATGGCATAGCAGGCTCATACACACATGCTGTGCACATGCACTGCTGTGCGTATAGTGCCCATATATGATCCACAAGGTGCGCACACAGACGCAGGTTGCAGGGCTGCCATAAGTGGACACGTAAACATGGGACACTGCCAGCAGGCACAATACAGGCCACAGGACCATCAGAAAGGGCACCACACACCTGGAGACGTGCCACTGATGCCCACATGGTGACCATGTTACATCGAGGGCACCACAGCCAGCAGACTACTGCATGTGCCACCCATGACATGCCTGTCTGTGAACACCACCAACAGGCATGCATGTGCCACACACATGATGTCATTGTTGGACACACAGGTGGCATGCCCAGACTGTGTCACCACAGCACACTGCAGTGGCAGTGCACACACACACACACACACACACACACCACCAGAGTATGGGGCCAGGCATACACCTGGCGGGATGCTCACATGCCACAGCCCCCCATGGGCTGCCACACAGGACCATTGGTTGCATGCCTTAAAGGCTGCCACAGGCAGACCAGGTCCCTCCCACCAGGCACCCTAAAACATGGACCCAGCCCCTTGGAACAGCAGCCATGACAGGACTGTGGCCCTACATGGGCATCACCTGGCCCCACCCTAGCACCCCTCCACCACAGATGCATACACAGGAGACAGTGATCACACACTGAAGTACATAAGAAATATTTTAATACTGAAACAGCCAACAGGTTGACAGGCAGTCATCAAGTGCCATACACATGACATGTGACCAAAACTATGCCCACATAACTGTACCCAAGGGCAATGTGGCTCGCTGTCCCTCTCCATCAGCCAGACATACCGGGGCACCAGACTCCTCTACCTCCACTGGTACAGCCTCCGTGGGTGCAGCACCATTATGTTGGCCCCATCCTGCTGCTCCACCCACGTCAGGTCCATCAGGGTTGGCATGTCCAACTTGTCCTGCATGGGGAATGGGAGGTGGAGACAAGAGGAAAGCATATGTTAGTTCACTGTGGCTGAGAGACAGTTACATCCCAACACCACACACACACACATGTGCCTGTAATGGGTACTCACCAGCTCATGTCCCTGTATGCACCACAGAGTCCCATAGCTGCTGCTGTCACTATACTCCCCATCAGAGATATGACACAATTGCTACGGATACTGCTCCATGCCATACCTCAGAAAGCCATGGGCATGACTGCCATTCAGGTTCTGAGTTACACAACACACTGTTCACATGCCATGCAGTCTGTTGGGAGGTCTAAACCTCACTTTCAGATTCTTGATGATATTGGGAATGCAAGTAATCACAGACACATTGCATTAGAGTAATAAACAAGTTTATTACTACAAAAGGGATAAATCACAGTTGCCCTAAGCAGTTCTTACCAATACGAACCAGGAGCCAGTGCTAAGTGTTCCCTACACCTCGAGGCTTCTTTGTGTCTCTTGGGGTCTCTCAGGTCTCCGTGGTATAAGGCTTGTGCATTACATTATATACCTATGATAATTACTATGGTTACCAAAAGATAGAAACATTTCTAGTTACAGAGATGAGCCCTATTGGCTAAATTAGTGGTGGCTCCATGGTCCAAGATAACATTATACAATTCTGTAAAGTCATCAGTTTGAGAACAAAAGAGTTCCTATACAGAGTCTTACATAACTCAGTGTAGTGGTACAAATCACCAAAAGGTGGCAATGTCATCTTACATATTATAATTACTCCAAGGAGACAGTTGCCTTGGCATCTTACAAGTAAGAAATATACAGAAAATACATAGCAGAATATATGTATTAGCAAGCAAAGTGTATTACAACAATATGCATTCATATCCTGACATCTACTCTTGTACGGTAGATGCTCTTAGCCCTATATGTTAGTATAACATATACCTAAGTGCTAGCTGTCTATGGTGTACCTCTGAGGGTACCAATTAGGGTGCAGGGACCTCATGTAACATTTCCCCCCTTGTTGCCTCCAAAGGCAACACAGGCAGATGTCTCAGGAAAGGACAGGAGCAGTGGTCATTTACAAACCCGACGCGCAAGCTTTGTAAAGGAACTCAAGTTGCTCACAGTGTTGGCGCAGTGTGCGCCGTAGGCAGCAGAGCATTATTATCAAAATGAAAATTAAAAATGCTTGTATAATAACAAAACCTTTAAAAGTAATCTCTAACCAGGTGTTAGTTAATGCGTTATTCATATCTCCGTCATTGATCAAGGCTAGAACAGCTTAATTGGCTTTGGTCATATTATTGCTGATGTGGATGAGGTGTGTGTCCTTCCTGTCTAAAAGTGATTTCAATGTAAGTGTGAGTGGGTCTATGTGTACTTTAAAGTATGGCAAATATTCTGATAGTGTGAGCAGATAATTGGGTTACCATCAATAATGTCTGCATCTAGAAGGAGGACGGGGTTATAACAGTATGTCCAATGACAGTCTTCTGGTGGGGAACAAAACAGAAATTGGGGTAATCAATAGCACATGTAACAGATCCATAGGTGTAAGACTTGTAATTAGTGACCACGCAATATTCTCCATCTGAATTATACTGTGAGTGCACAGTAGGCAGTCTCCAATTTTGCAACTGGACAGGGCAGGTATAGGTCATCTTCAAAATCCGTGTTGACAGGCGATGAACCTCCTCATGATAGGATTGGTAGAGCTTATCCAGAGCCAGAGTCGAGTCAAAGGAGTTGGTGCCATTTACAGTGATGTCATCATCCATGGTGAAAGTCCAATCAATGCTGTCTGGAGAGTAACCACAAACAGGTTGAATAACATCAAACACATCACATCGGCACAGGTAGATATCTTGCTTTTTTGCACAGCAGTCCGTGTGCGGAGCCACCCAAGCATCCAGGAAAGGATGGTAAACCAGTAGAGTGGTAGATCCAGGCATTCTCTGTAGATGTCTTCATCCAAATGTCCAATGAAATGGACCAGTGCAAGCTTGTCGAACAAAGCTGTAGTGGGATCAAAGTGTGGTAAGGAGACAGTAAAGGAAATAAACATGGTATCTGTTATGAAATACTTCTTAGCAGTGAAACAAGGACCAGTATTAGGGTGTCTGGTCACAAACCCAAGATTCCTAGCTGTAGAAAGAGGAATAGTTAAAGTCTGTTGCTTACACATAGAAACACAGCTAGTGGTTTTACATCATGGACAATACCATTTGGAGATGCGTCTATCATGTATAATGTCAGGTATTCTTCCAGATTCTAGATCACGGAAGAGGTTATTGATGGTAGTGATGAAGTAGGAGCCATAAGCAGAGCAGAGTATCTCTCTAGCAATGTATTGTTTATCTGCTTCTTTGTTGTTCTGTTGTATGAATGCATTAATCTTATCTTTAGAATCAGTGAATGCCTTAGCAATGTCTTGCATGTTGTATACAGTGTATCTTTCTTCCTGACTAAGGCCATCCACACCATGCAATAATGGGGGTAGTATATTGTTGACCAAACCAGTGGAGAATTTGGCAGAATGACTTTTGATAGCAGCAATGTCTGCTTTGTTCCAGATAGACTTAGCCATACCAAAAAGGCCTGTGACAGTACCTGTGACATCAGAACTGTCAACTTCACGTGTTTTATGTTTATGAGTTAAATTATCAGGAGAGGGCTTCCTCCTAAAGTTGCCTCTATGTTCAGTAGAATGGACCCCGGCAATAGGGTCTTGCGTACGAATCTGAAATGCAGCTAAACTATCAAGCAATAATGTACTATAAAATGCAGATGTATTAGTATTGTGACACATACCAAATTCTGTCATATTCCTGTAAGTTAAATTAAACAAAACAGGTATATGCATAAACTGTAAGTTATTAATCAGAGAACCTCGGAGGGCAGTGGCTGTTAGACCGCTACGGGGACCAGGAGTATGCTTTGGACATTCCAAAAGCTGTTTGTCAGTGGGTGGTAACACAGAGAGGTACATGGCTGCAGAAGCCATGTGGTGTATAGCACAAAATTTTCAAGCAGAATCTCTGGACAAAGAATTACAGTATAAAGGATCAATTAAGGCAGTTATGTTGTACAAACCAGAATGTCTTAATGCAGTCTGTAACAAGGACAGTGAACCATTTGGGGATAATTTAGCATTGGGCCAACCTTGGAAAGTTCCTTTGGAGAGTTTGGCCACAGGGAGAATTTGTCCTTCTGATGTGGTTTGCCACTCAATTTGTTTTTTTTTGAAATTCAAGTTTATTGATTTTAACATAGCAAACATAAACAGGAGCATTACATATCTTATGCCAGGTATCCATACATGGTATAAAGAAAGAAAAAACCCAACCCCATCCCATTTAACACCCCCCTCCAAACCCTCCCCCAACCCCCTAGAGTGTGCCAAACAACTATGTACCTAGATCAGTTAGCGAGTTGTAGATACATTGCGACTCAGTCCTGCCTTCAAGATCTGAGAAAGCAATTGGGAAGGGAGAGAGGAAGAGAAACCATCGTGGGCAACAGGAGAGGCCAAAGGATCATTGGTGCAAATATAGTGCAAACAATTTGCCCCATTTTTGTGAAACAAATCCATGCGATTAGGTGAACTGGCTATCAGCCTTTCCATATTAAGGTGGGCTGAAAGGTCATCAACCATTCAGAATAAGTCAAGGTCAGCTGATCAGTCCAATGTTTAAGGACGAGTCTCTTGACCACAATAGACACCAGGGTAATGTGATAACGGCGGTCTAAACAGTCTATGTCGGAGTAGTCACCTAGAATGCAGATTTCAGGAGTGAAAAGGTTGGTGAGGCCAAGTAGTGGGTCAAGATTGTGTTGAATAGCAGACCACAGAGGGGCAACCTTGTTGCAGTACCAAAAAATGTGTAGGGAGTTCCCTTCACTCTGTGAGCACCTGGAGCAGAGGGAAAGAGTTTGTTTTTTAAACCAGAAAAGTTTCTTAGGGGTATAATACATATTGTTCAAAACGTAGTATTGGGTAAGTCTAAGCTTGTCTTGGGTATGGTATTTGTGCAGATCTTTCCAAATATGGGCCCAGTTTATGGTGGAGTCTGGGAGCAAGGAAAGCCAAATGCGAGATCCTTCAATAGGTTTCGAGAATTTGTAATCCAGCAAGAAAAGTATATTTAGAAATGGAATGTGGTTTAGAGCGAGGGTAAAGATGTGAGAGAGAAAGGGCTGAACCTTGGTTCTCTAACCTGTGAGCCAAATTTCTCGATATAAATGCCTTAATTGATATAACTTGAAAAATCTTATTTCTGGAATTCAAATTTAGACAAAATGTCCGGTGATGAGAGAAGGAACCTTGGTCATAATAGTGTTCTAAACTAGTTTCTTTAATTTGTGGAGCCACTCAGGGTAATCATCGAATTGCCCAGCTTGATATTAGGGTTAAGGGTGGTAGGTTGTGCTAGGTCCAGTTTGGGAGAAATTTTTAGGAAGTATAAACATTGGGAAAGAGATTTAAGGGAAGTGAGAATTGTTTGGTCAGATATCCAGTGTGAAAGCACCGAGGGGAGGAGTATAGAAGATTGCAAAGGGATCCAATTTAGACTCCGAAATGATCAATTTCTCAATTTGAAGCCAAGTCGGGGAAAAGGGTTCAGGATGGGCTGAAAACCATCTACCTAGCTTGGAGAGGTGGGCAGCCCAATAGTAAAATATTAGATTTGGAAGTCTAAGGCCCCCTTTATTCTTGGGGAGAGATAGCTTCAGAAATGAACGGCGGGCTGCCTTCCCTTGCCAGATAAACTTCGAGAAAATTACGTGAAACTGTTGTAAGTAAGAGAGCAGTAGCCAAAGCCCTAGCAAATTAAGAGGGTAGAAAATACGGGGTAGAACATTCATCTTGATAATATTAATCCTCCCCCCAGAGGGAGATAGGGAGAGTGGTCCATCTTTGCAAATCTTGTTGGATATGGGCCTTAAGGTTATCTAAATTGAGTTTTCTGAGTAGAGAAAGGTCTGAGGTAAAATGAATACCGAGATATTTGATCGACTCAGAGGACCACTTCATACCAGATTTAATAAGTTCGTGTTTGCATGTGTGAGTGTTTAAAGGGAATATTTCAGATTTAGAAATATTCAGTTTGTATTGAGAGAGGTTACCATATTGAGTGATTAGATACAGTGCATGTTCTAGGGAGGAGGCGGGGTGAGTAACATGTAGAAGTACGTCGTCAGCATAGGCTGAGAGAACTAACTAATGTTGGTGCACCCGGCAGCCTTGAATGTCTGGGGAGGATTTGAGCTTGATGAGAAGAGGCTCGAGATATAGATTGAACAAGAAAGGTGAGAGAGGACAGCCTTGTCTGGTACCAGTATGGAGTTGAAACAGTGGAGAAAAAACACCATTACAATAGATCTTGGCCGAGGGGGATTTGTATAGAACCTGGATCCACTCGAGAAAGGAAGTTGGAAGCCCATCTTGGCCATATTGGCCCAGAGAAAGGACCAATCAACTCTGTTAAATGCTTTCTCTGCGTCTAACGAAATCAGGGCCATTGGGAGATGGGATGACTGGGCGAGATGGGAAATACGAGAAAGGGTTCTGAGGTGGTCTGATGGGGACCGAGAATGTACGAATCCAACCTGCTCTTGACTAAGGAGATGGGTCCAGATTTTCTTAATCCGTTCGGCCAAGACCTTAGAAAGAATTTTCATATCGCAGTTTAGGAGAGAATATGGGTCGGTAGCTCGCTGGGTCAGTGGGAGTTTGTCCGGTTTAAGAATTAGAATGATGGTAGCTTGAAAGTCGTGGGTCTACGGTAGAAGAGAAGAGGTAATAGTATAATTTGAGAAGTAAAGGGCAAGTTCTTTGGAAAACTTTATAGAAATTTGAAGGGAACCCGTCCGGACCTGGAGCCTTATCTGGGGCCAGTGAGGCAATGGCATTTTCTATTTCGAGAAGTGAGATGGGGGCGGTCAGTATTTCTTTTTGAGAGGGCAAAAGATGGGGAATATCAAGCTCTGCTAGGTAGGCAGATATGTCAGAGAGAGAGGCGGGAGAGGGAGGTACACTATAAAGATTCCTATAGTAATTCTCAAAAATCTGCGCAATGTCTCTGGGGGAGGTTTTAGTGGAACCAGCAAGAGATTGTAGGGCTGGGATTAGTCTGGAACTTTCTAAAGTACGAAGTCTTGAGGCCAAAAGCCTTCCGGCTTTCTCGCCATGTTCAGTGTATCTGGTTTGAGTCTTGAAAAGGCAATATTCAGCTTTTCTTTGAGAAGATCAGTATATTCATTTTGACTGCCAAGAGGGTTTCAAGGGAGGACAAAGGAGAAGAGGGGGAATGGGAGCTTTCAAGCTCCTTGATTTTGTTCATTAGCAGGGAGGCCCGAGATTGTCTGGCTTTTTTCCTCGCCGAGGCTAATTTAATTAATTCGCCTCTTAGGTAGCATTTTAGGGAGCACCAGATGATATCAAATCTTGAGGTGGAACCCAGATTGTCCTCTAGGAAGTTAGAAATTAGGGTCTTAATATGGGTCACTAAGAGGGGGTCCTTAAGGAGTTGAGTATTGAGCTTCCAGATTGTGTCCCTTTGAAACATCGGGTCTGGGGAAAGTCTTGTCCAGACGATTGCATGGTCAGAGAGTACAATCGGTTCGATACCAGATTGGAGAAGTCCAGGGAGAAGAGATTTACTAATTAAGATATAGTCTATTCTAGACCAGGATCCATGGGGTTGAAAAAAAAAGAGAAGGACCGAATGGAAGGGTTGGAGAGACGCCAAGGGTCACATAACCATAAAACGTGCAGGAAATCTAACAGGGACCTTTGAACTGAAGAAGGCGGGCAGTTTGATTGAGGGTCTTTGTCTAATAGGTAAGATGGTGAAACGTTCCAGTCACCTCCGAGTATAAGTTGGGAGGGAAGTAGGGTACTTATTTTATTTGCTAGGGACATAAAGAAATCAGAACTCCCCTGTTGGACCATAGACTGAGCCTAGAACAACATCATCACCATTAAGGGAGCCCCTTGATCAATATAAATCTGCCTTCGGATCAGATATTGTTGTATTGACCAAGAACATAATGTATTTTTAATGAGTATAGCAACGCTCTGCTAGAGCTGGACCCACTTTCTACGAAAACCTATGAAACCAGAGCGGGACAGCCATTTAGCCTCTGAGTTAATTAAATGGGTTTCTTGCAATAGTAAAATGTCAGTTTGGAATAGCTCACAGTGGTTAAATACTTGAGTCCTCTTGACCCTCTCCTGAGCCCACGTACATTCCATGATGCAATTTTGACAGTATTTATAGCCATTTCAATACAGGATGAGAACAGAACAGTTACTAGAACCCCAACACTAGTCCAAAGAAAAGGCACACTCAAACCCGAAACCCAACTCACTATGGTCTGCCATGAAGAGAATGCTAAAAGTAGCAGTGTGATGACCAAACAAAACAGCTGGTTTAGCAACATACATATGAAAAGGCAGACAGGTCAACCTTCCCAGCCCCCCCCTTTAGATCCCTTGAAAAAATCAAACCAACTATATACATCCTGGTTCCAAGCCTGAATATTTGTAAGGAAAGACAGCTACAGCAAAAGCCTGAGAACCAGGTCCCTATTGCAAACCCAGAGAGTCCTGTGTTATTAGGGCTCTTCAAATTAGAAGATCTGCAGGACTCCAAAATCCAAAACAAAAAGGTGATTTTCATCCAAGCCGGATGGGATAAGAGTAAATCAATATCTGGGATTGGGTTTGCAAACCCCACTTCTACCAGCTCGCAGTGCAGCTTACGGCAATTACAAGGGGCACAAGAGTGTTCCCCCCCTCCCCCATCAACACAGTTGTGGTATTAAAATAGGATGTCGCGATATTGCAGAAAAGTCCCTTTTTATTTCCAAAAAAAAAGAAAGAAAAAGGCCCGAAGAATGGGGTTTGCTCACCTCCTGAATCGGGCTATAGGGAGAGGACTGCAGACCGGTAAAGTGGGCCACGAGGTAGAGGTACAACCTCACTGAACCAGATTGTTTCCCCGGGGAGCTATTTTGGGAGGGACCAGAATGAGCCTACCCGAAAACAGTAGAGGCTGAAATCAGCAACCACTCCAGATTGGTTCCGGGTGGATAACAAGAAACAGGAGCATATTCTTAACCCAACCCTCGGTCCGGAGACCTCTGCCCCCATAGTTACTACAGAAACGACCATCCAGGTAAAACAAGCAAGTGCAGAAAGGGTAATAAAAAAACAACACAGCAAGGGCACCAAATCTATGTTGAAACAACTTAAGCCTTCGCCTTAAAGCTGGAACTGGATTGAAAAGTTCAGCCATTTGTTTTAAAGAGTTAGGAAGCTTAACAGAAAGGTCTTTGTAGGCCAAGTCCGAGAGTCATAGTTTTGGGAGTTGTCTCCAATGGTGACCTTGAGGGTAGCCGGATAAATCATACGAAAGGGAATGTTCACCGCAATTAACTTCTGGACGACAGGGTGGAAAGCAGATCTCTTCATCCTGGTTTCTTTAGGGAGATCTTGGGCGATGCGAAGTTTGGCTGGTCCCCACATGATGGTTTGTAACTCACGGGATTTTGCAAAGACATGTTGCCTTTCTATATAACTAAGAAATTTCATGATGATTGGTCTTGGGGGAGAACCCGGCGGAGGTCTGGGCCTCAGAGATCTATGCGCTCTCTCCAGGTGGTACTGGTGGTTGAGAGGTGAAAGGCCCACAATCTTAGCCAGAAATTTTTGAAGAAAGGCAATGGGGTCTGCTCCCTCCTCGAGTTCTGGCAGACCCAGGATAAGTAAGTTATTCCTCCGGTTTCGACCTTCCAGGTCTTCTGTTTTTAGTAATAGCTTCTTGATTTGTTGATTTAGTGTGGTCAACTCTGACTCCAATTTGATGTTCCGCTGCTCTAGGGAATGAATTCTGGCCTCCGAGTCAGTCACCCTCGTGGTGAGAGAGGAAAGATCCCCTCGGATGGACTTGAGGTCTGATGTGATGTTTTGCAGCACGTCTTTCAACGGGGCCAGCTCCTGCAGGAATTTCTTCTCGGTGAAAGGGTTAGATAGAGGAGTTTTGTTGCTCATTTTATCTGAGGTCGAGCTGGGCTGATTCCTCGGCTTCTTAGGCAGCTTTTCCGGAGTGGCTGGCGGCGTGTGCCTAATAGTGGCCTGTTTCTTCTCCACCTCCATCTCCTTCTAGAATCAAGGGGTATGATTAGAAAACACCCTGAGGCCGATAAGTGGAGTGTAGGCTTTCAGATAGGCTGTAAATTGTTGGAGCTTTTTTCCATGAAATCGCCGATTTTAGTAAATGAAGTTGGTGGGAGTAGGGAGCTCCAAACCCCTGCTGTTGCTCAGCAAGCTAGCATCACGTGACCTCCTCTTGCCACTCAATTTGAAGGGTAGATTTATCAGTAGCAACAACCAAGGCAGTGAGGTAAGCATCGGAACCTTCCTGGACAGTGATCATACTATCTGGTATATTGATGGACACTCCCTCTGGAGGAGGTGCTGGAGGATCGAGGTGTCGTAGGAAGTCTGGTACCATGCCTTGGTTGCAGGGGATAACTCCTGAGAGGAGGAGATAATGGAACAAGATAGCCATCTTGTCAGTGTATCTGAAAAGGAAGATCAGAGATTAGTATGTTAGTACTATTCTGCCCAAGGGGGTAAGGAAAAGTAATTTAAGCTCCTTTATATAGTTTCAGCTGGTTTGCATGTAACCATTTGTCAATCAACTTGTTGTTATGGAGGAGTCTAACTTGATAGACTGCCGGACTGAGCTTGTTGACATTGGGGTATGGGCCTTCCCACTTGTTGGAAAAGGAGTGGGTGGGATGTGCAAATCGAAGTACCATTACCTGATCTCCAACTTGCCAATCCACTTCTTGTGCGTGTTTGTCAAACTGTATTTTGGATTGTTGCTGGGCCTTGCCCATACAGTTAGCAACATACAAGTGTGTGTGTGTATGAGGTCTTTTCTTAATTATTCCACATATTGGTCCACAGACACATGGTCTGCAGTGGGGGTATGCAGGTCAAACAACAGGTGTTCAGGTAATCTCATCTGTCTACCAGTCATCACCTCAAAGGGTGTGAGCTGGGTGGTGGCTGAGGGTGTACCCCTGATTGCCATAAGGAGTAACAGCAATAGGGAATCCCAAGTTTTGGGATTGTCCTCAATAAATTTGGAAAGCATTTGCTTAATCCATCTGTTGGCTCTCTCTACTTGACCTGAGGATTGAGGGTGGTAAGGTATGTGGAACTTCTGTTGAACTCCAAGGAGTTCAAGGGATTCTTTCCTCAACTCACTTGTAAAACTGGTTCCTTTGTCAGAGTTCACTTTGAGGGGTAGACCCCATTTGGAGAAAATCTGTTCCACCAGGATTATGGCAGTAGTCTTTGCTGTACATGTCTTAGTGGGGAAAGCTTTTACCCACTTAGAGAAGAGGTCAGTTACCACAAGAGCATACTTACTATTTCTGCTGGTGTTGGTCAGAAGACCAATGAAATCAATCTGTATGGCATGCCAAGGGCCAGAATGTCATTGTGGTAAGAGTTTGGCATTTCATTTGGTAGGGATGGGGTTGTTTTGTGCACAACTGAGACAGTTGTCTATGTATTGTTTAACATCTTTGGTGTTACCAGGCCACCAGGCAATGGTCTTGAGTCGTTGGAGGGTATTTTCTGCTCCCTGGTGTCCACCAGTGGGGGTGTCATGCACTTGGTGCAAGAACTCAGATCGTAAATGTCTGGGGACCACCCACAACTTAGTGGTGGAGTCATCTGGTTGGAACCAGATGAGCTTGTCATCTGGTGACAAGCGTAACTTACCTTCATGCCTCCGATAGGGGTTATGTGCGGGAAGTTTCTCTTCAGTACCTTTGTCAAGGAATCTGAACACCTCTTTAAGTTCAGTGTCAAGATGCTGGGCTGCGGAGAGGTCCAAGGGGGAAAAAGGTTCGGGTTTCTGCCTGAGTGCCGCAATGTGTACAGCAGCATTAGCCTCTGGATGGTCCATCATCCAGAAATCTCCCCCTCGGGCACCTTCCTTAGCAAGGGTGTCTGCTGTGTCATTGAAGGCATGATAGGGGTCATGGAGAGAGTGGGCTTTGACTTTGTGTACATAGAGTTTGTGTGCAAATTTTTGTGCCAGTGAATGTATTTATATTACCAATTCCTTGTACTTCACTGGGCTGCCATCAGAGGAGAGGAAGGAGTTCTTCTGCCAGAAGGGAAGAAATTCTGTAAGAGAACAACAAACCCAGTTAGAGTCTGTAAAGATGATGGTATCCTCAGTTCCATGCTGGATGAACTCGAGGGCACAGGCCATCGCTTCTATCTCTGCATACTGTGATGATACCACACTACAGCGCTTAGATATTTTGACAGTGTTCCCATAAGGGTAGATCACTAGAATGCCCATCCCTGCAATTTGTTCTCCCTGATAGTAGGATGCTGAGCCATCAGTAAAGATACGACACAAAGAAGTGTTGTCAAGTATTTGTGGCGTGGCAGGGAGGAAAGGACCTGGATCTGGAAGATCAGGTGACTGTAGTGTACAGTCATGGGGTTCTCCCTGGAAAAGGAGACAATGAGCTAACATAGATGGAACTTTAGTCAGTTGTACCTGTATGTCTCTGTCCTGGAGAAGAAGTGACCAGTGTGTCAGTCTGGTGTTAGAGACTGACCCATCCTTCACTCTATCTGAGAGCAGGAAGGTAGTTGGGGTGTGGTTGGTGTTGATAATCAGTGGTTAGTACCCAGTGATATACAGGAAGTGCTTGACAGCCCAGTAGGTGACCAGAAGGTTCCTTTCACAAAGGCCATACTTCTGTTCCACTGGGGTCAAGAGCTGTGAGGCATATGCAGTGGGTCTCAAGGTGCCATGCACCTTCTGAGCCAGCACTGCTGACATGGCAATGTCAGAGGTGGCACATTCCAGATGGAATGGTAGTGCTGGATTGGGGTTGCCAGAGCTGGGGCGGAGGCCAAGGCCTGCTTCAGTGACGTCACAGCCTGGGTGTGTATAGGACCCCAAGTCTATGATACATCCTTTTTGAGTAACTCATACAGAGGAGCAGCTTTCTGAGCAAAGTCACAAATAAAATCTCTCAAGTAATTCACCATACCTAGAAACCTTCAAAGAGTTGCCACACTGGTAGGTAATGGCAAGTTTTGCAATCCCTGTACCTTCTTCCAGGTAGGGCTTCGACCTTGGTCAGTTAGTTTTAAACCCAGAAAGAGTACTTCTTTCTGACGCAACTGTGCTTTTGCTGGGTTGCATTTCAGGCCTGCTCTCTGAATGAGAGTCAGTAGTTCGTCCAAGAGATCCAAATGTTGTTCCTATGTGGCGGTTGCAAGCAGCAGGTTGTCCACATATTGCAGTAGACATTGGGGAGTAGAGAAACTCTCGAGGGCGTCCACCATGTGGAGATGGAACAGGGATGGACTGTTATGGAATCCTTGTGGCAAGCAAGTCCACGTGTACTGTCTTCCTTCAAAGGCTAAGGCAAACTTATATTGACTCTTAAGGGCCAATGGCAATGGCCAAAAACCATTGGAGATGTCCAGGGCATTGAACCATTTCAAATCAGGGGTCAGAAGTTGTAGCACATCTGGTGCTGATGCCACAGTTGGAGAACTGGGGGTGACCCAATTCAGTTTCCTGTAGGCAATAGTAAGTCTCCAGACACCTGTGGGTTTCTTCACGGGCCATAATGGGGAGTTGGCAGTGGAAACACAAGTTCTGATTACTCTTTGCTTGAGGATTGACTTGATCATTTCTCTGAGGGAAGGCAAGGCCTCAGTTGGGAAAGGATATTGCCTTTGCCTCCCATGTGCTGGGCTTGGCACTTCAATGATGGTGTGCATTCTACCACAGTCATGCTTGTTGATTGCAAACGCTTCCAAATGTTGTTGCAAAATAGGGAGGAGTTTTGGGAAAAGTTAATGATTCTTGAACAAATCTATGACGTCATACTCTTTGTCATTGGCAGATATCGTTGCCACAACGTGTGAATCAGGAATCAAAATGGTATGATATTGACCCTGAATCTGTATCAGTAACATGTTAGCTAGGTCCACCACACAGCCATATGGTGCAAGGAAATCAATCCCTATGATACTAGGATGATCATGCAGTACCATTAGTTGGAAAGTGTGTGAGGCCTTTAGATGGCCTAGCTCCACCGGTAAGGGTAGAGAGCGGTATGCAAGTAGCCTAGTACCATCAACTCCGGACATGTTGGTCCTCCATCCGGTGGACCAAGGGGATGTCTCTGGGTGTTCATAATGTAGCACAGATACAGCTGCACTTGTATCTAACAAAACTGCTAGTAGGCGGCCCCCGACCTCGGCCTCGGTGCAGGGCCTTCCGTTTGTATCCAAGACTAGCTTGTTTACAATCCAGATTGGGGCCTGTAATTGTCAATCCGTACTGCCGGAAGCATGTAGAGGTTGGGCCTGGCTCATGTGAACCGCTTCACCATGTTGCACTGATGCTATATAAGGAGGAGCTTCTGGGTTCAGGCCTGAATGGGCCTGAGGGCCTGTACTGCTGGTGGCCCCATGGCCGGTTGGGGTCTGGATTGCCAATTGCACTGCCTCAAGGGCCTGTGTGGGAACAGCATCCGCCACAGAGCGTACTTGTCCCAGGAGCTCTCGGAATTTCTGACTCTCTTCAGCTATCTCCCTATATGTAGGGCCTGTTCTCTGTTGTTGTGGTTTACCTCTACCCTTATGCTTCCTGTTCTTATGCCAATTCCGGTTCCCAACCCATTGTTGTTGTGGTTGTTGTTGATAGGCCTGTTGGGGGTGCTGATTATCAGCTGGAGGGGCTTGCTTATGTTGGGCCTGTTGTCGCTGGGCCTGCCTTTCCACTGTGTAGTGCGTCGTGGCCTCCGGAGCGGACTTCACGGAGGCTACCTTTTTGGAACCGGAGCCCAGATCATGGATATAGAGTTGATACACTGTCTCAGTTTTCTGAAGGATGTCAGCAAACCTATCCATATTAGGGTAGGTGGTTGGCTCTACCTTTTCTCTTACTGCTGGAATCATGTTCCTAAGGAACAGGGTCTTATATTCAATAAGATCTACATCCGCAGCTTATTGTGCCAAATGCTTTCCTGCTCGGTAGGCCATCCAGAGTCTCTGGTGGTAAGTCACTGGACTTTCTTTTGCATTCTGCTTCACAAGTTATGCAAGCATCACTCCTACTACACCTAGGCTGTGAGCAGAAATGAGCTCAGCTGCAACCTTGTCAAAGGTACCGTTCCCATCCTGGCGGACAGTGTCAGGGAGCTTGGCCCACAAACCAGGATCGATGGGCTGGCATAGTATTTGGACCTGATATTCTGCAGCGAGGCTAAGCATCTCACATTTAGAATGCACCTTCTCCAAGTGACAGCTGAGGTTGTCGGACGGATTCATCCGACCGATGCTGTCAGCAATTTGCTAAACCGAGTAGGCCATTTGTAGGGGATTAGTGGGTCGATCAGGCAAAGGTAGGTTGTTTTGAGCACCATCCAGGGCAGCCCAAGCTGCAGCTTCATCCGCAGTGTGGACAATCCCTTCCTGAGTGCCAACCTCTTGCAGACGCTGCCTAATCTGGGTTTTAATAGCCCGTTTACTCCTCTCAGGAAGAGGTACATTGCCTATCGCAGTTTCAATCATGGTTTCTATCTCCTGCCTGTCTTCCACATTAATAATGGCTACTGGAGGTGCCGTCGGAACCAGGCTAGGGCCTGCTCCCCCCTATCATGGGGACCGCCATGTTGGCATCTCCTATGATGAGTGTCACGACATCGCCGACATGTGACATGGGGAGTAGGGGGTGGGGACCCGCCATGCTGTGGATGGCTGGGTGTGGTCTCTGAGCCATAGTAGGGGCATGACTGGGCATTGTATTGTGAAATGTCATCATCAGATAGCTCCCCTTCCGATGATGAATGAAAGGCAGGAGCTACGCCTCCCATTGTCTTAACATGTCCAGCCAGAACCTCTCATTGATGGTGCAGTGTCGCCATCTTAGTTCTACATTCATCATGACTCACACTTGCAACATCCATATCAACCTCATCTTGCTTTTGCTTTTGCAACACTCTATATGTGGCGCTCAATTTGTGATTGTCGCTGTAAGCCACTTCTAAATCATTACGTACCTGGTTTCTCTCATCCTGAAGCTCACCCATTTCGTCACTCAACTGAGCATTTGCAGCACTCAGCAAATCATTCATTTGCACTGCCTGACTCTTATCCTGTCTCAAACTTTCACACTCCTGCTTCAACATTCACAGTTCCTGTTCTCCAGCTTGAGCTGAATGATGCAATAGTGAATCCTTTTCATTTCGCACAGATTGGAGTTCAGACTCCAAGTTCTGCTGCAGTCTTATACACTCCGTTTCCTGTAAACCCATCTGTTGCTTAAGAGATGAAATCTGCAGATCAAGGGTTCGAAACCTTGCTTCAGAGGCTTCAAAGCAGCGTGAAACCCACGACCATCAACCCTTTAGCATGGCGCTTATTGGCTGATTGTCTCATCTCTGTATACTGGGTTGAAATCCCCAGTATAGGGTTGTCGGATTGACTTGCGTCCCGCGTGAAGTCAGCCCATCCTCCATGGGAGGCAAGGAAGTTCGAGACATCAAGTCTCAGTTCTGTGCAGATATTTGATACAGTGGCCATTGTGTGGGAGGGAACGAAAATTCAAACTGTGAAAAAGGCACCGTGCTGTGTATCAATCCACAGCACGAGCGCTTTATACACAGCTGGGCTACTGTATTAGTTGTAGGCTTGTAATTCAAAGCTGCTATGGAGTGAGTCGAGACGGCATTGACCACACCCAAAAAGACAGCCAGACTTTGCAAGTTACTACAAACTGGTTTTAAAATGGGAGAGGTGATATGGGAATGTACACCTACTGTCCCCGTGGGAAAGGGAAAAGTTTAAGCAACAAGTGAAAACTTACAAACACCAAATATCACCTGCACACAGTCGCCAATTTGTTGGGAGGTCTAAACTTCACTTTCAGATTCTTGATGATATTGGGAATGCAAGTAATCACAGACACATTGCATTAGAGTAATAAACAAGTTTATTACTACAAAAGGGATAATTCACAGTTGCCCTAAGCAGTTCTTACCAATACAAACTGGGAGCCAGTGCTAAGCGTTCCCTATATCTCAAGGTTTCTTTGTGTCTCTTGGGGTCTCTCAGGTCTCCGAGGTATAAGGCTTGTGCATTACATTATATACCTATGATAATTACTATGGTTACCAAAAATAGAAACATTTCTAGTTACAGAGAAGAGCCCTATTGGCTAAATTAGAGGTGGCTCCGTGGTCCAAGATAACATTATACAAATTCTGTGAAGTCATCAGTTTGAGAACAAAAGAGTTCTTATACAGAGTCTTTCATAACTCAGTGTAGTGGTACAAATCACCAAAAGGTGGCAATGCTGTCTTACATATTATAATTACTCCAAGGAGACAGGTGCCTTGGCATCTTACAAGTAAGAAATACACAGAAAATACATAGCAGAATATATGTATTAGCAAGCAAAGTGTATTACAACAATATGCATTCATATCCTGACATCTACTCTTGTACGGTAGATGCCCTTAGCCCTATATGTTAGTATAACATATACCTAAGTGCTAGCTGTCTACGGTGTACCTCTGAGGGTACCAATTAGGGTGCAGGGACCTCATGTAATAGGTCCTACACATGCCACCCACCAAGGCATGGTTGGCCACATGGGGCATGTGACCCCCTTAAAGTGACACACCGCCACTCTCTGCCATAGCTGCTACTATGCCTGGCACATATGCATGTGCCTGACATGTTCTCTGCCACTATAGCCTAATGCTCCACATACCCTCCACCACACTGGACAGTGTGTGTGTGCATGTGTGTGTGTGTGTGTGTGTGTGTGTGTGTGTGTGTGTGTGGGCGTGTACCTTCCGCTGCAACACACTGGGACAACAGTGGCATGGTGGTGTGTGTGTGGGGGTGTTGCCTGCTGGGACTGACCAGTGTGTTGTGCATGCAGTTGTGGGCCTGCATGTGTCACCCATGCATTGGTGTGCTACACAAGCCAATGGCTGTACATCTCAATGTCTGGAACAAGTGACATGTCCCCGGTGTGGGTCGCACACCCACCACCACCATGGCCTGTTTGCAGCATGAAGGCATGGCTGCACAATGCCATGTGGCACCTGCGATCCACATGCTGCACTGCACGGCGCACATGGCAATGCACACACCCACATCATGCCACATGCCAGATGCACAGGACTGATGATGCCTTTCAAGAGTGCAGCTCCATTGTCAGGGTATGTGATGTGCGATGGGATGTGCCCTGGACTGCTCCTCAATCTTTACCTGTGAAATGCCGTGCATGCCAGGTCCAGGCACCAGCAGCCATGGGAGCTTGTGCTACGGCCACACACATCTGGCAATGTGTTCTGGGACACACATGGCATCAAGCGGTTCCACCTGCCAAGGGCCATGCTTGAACAATTCTGTGACCTTGTCTGCAACCGCATGGCTTCTCGGACATGTGGCTCCAGGGCCATAACCTTTGAGACCAAAATCATGTGCACTATGGCCTACTATGCAACCGGATCAATCCCCCATGTTGTGCACAATAGAATTGGTGTCAGCCAGTCATCAGTGTCATGTGTATTGGCTCAGGTTACTGCAACATTGCTGGCACATACCAGGGAACACATATGCCTCCCACAGACAGATGAGGAGGTCCATGCCACAAAGCAGGTGTTCTATACCCTACTCAGAATGCCTAATGTCATTGGTGCAGTGTATGGCACACACATCACCATCCTCATGCCCTCCATTACCAAGGAAGCCTATCACAATAGGAAAGGGTTCCGCAGTATGAACTGTAAGGTGATGTGTGACGCATCTGGCATATTCACAGATGTCTGTGCAAAATACCCAGGATCATACCACGATGCCTACATCCTAGACACCTCTGGGCTAGGTGCTGTGCTCCATTCTGGATGGCTGGATGGCTGGCTGTTGTGTAGGCCTGGCATGCTTTGGGGGGGCTGTGGCATTGGCATATGCTGACTGACATGTCTCCTTATCCCTGCAGGTGACAGCGGCTATCCACCATGGCCATACCTGATGACACCCATCCTGGCACCAGCAACAGCTACGGAGGAGGCCTACAACATGGTGTACCATAGGACCAGGTCTGTCATGGAGCGGAACATTGAAATACTGACAATGTAGTTCTGGTGCCTGGACCACGGGGGGGGACCATTATGCTTGCGCCGAGCTGCGTGTGCTGTGTCTTTGCCATGTGCGTGATGCTGCACAATATGGCCATGTGTTGCAGGCTACCGCCACCAGACTACCATCTGTGGGATGTGCCACCAGGGCAACAAGGCGACGATCACTGCCACGGTTAGGAAATAGCTGCGGGGTGGGTGGCCCATGTCGTGCTCATGAACAGGATGTTCAGACAGTAGCTGCACCATGTGCTGGCAACAACAATGGCCATCATCTGTAATTGGGGTTGGGGGGATGGTGGGGGCCCTGCAATGGTGTGCATTGGTCTGCACCCATCTATGCGGTGGTCTGCAATGTCCTACATGTGCCCCATGATGGCACTGAACTGAGGGCGCACAGTGGCAGTGGAGCCATGGTGCTATGCACACACAGGCTACAGACCATGGCTGGCATTTATTTACAGGGCACACGGACTTCTGTGAAGCCTCTGTACCATGACAAATTAGCCAGCCAGACAGGGTTCCACTATCAACGTTACTGTGCCATCTTGCTCCGCTTCAACATACTCCCCTGTGTCACCACTGTGTAGACCCCATCACACTGTAGACCATGTGTGTGTGTGTATCTGTATATGTGTGTGTGTGTGTGTGTGTGTGTGTGTGCCAGCATCACACCCCTCCACTGAGCCCTTGCCCTGCTTCACCTTCAGTCATGTGCATCACTTTGTGAGTGAGCTGTACAGTGATGCCTGCTGTCTCACCATGGCATGCACCTCCTGTGCAGGTCCAAGGGCTCTCCCACCTTTGTGCCTGGTGCCCTGTGCCATTGGTGTCCCCGAAGCCATCTGTCCATCCATCAACACATCGGACATTGTCCCCGCACCATGCATGTCCTCCAGCTGGCTGCCCACTGTGGATGCCTCTTGGGTGTCACCGGCTGCAGTGCCCTCTGATATCCTGCTGTTGTCAGCCATTTCAAGCACTAAAATTGTGATCTTGATCTGGCAGCATAGGTGAGCCCACAGGTTATGATGTGTCACCAGCAGTGTACCCCTGTGTACCTGTGCCATGTTCGCAGATTGGGCCAGTGTTGGTGAGACATGATAACACTCCCCAGGTGGCCATGATCTCCACTGTCTGCTCCTGTACATGGGCCATCCATGCCATGTCATGGACCATGGCACAGACCATGCCAGTAAGCTCTATGAAAGCCTCCATGTGCCGATGCTGTGCCTCTGGCATGTCTAGCTCCAGCTGGTGCAACTCATCATACTGTGGATCTGAGAGTACGCTGGCACATGCCTGCCTGACGTGGTCGGTAGGTTTGTTGGATGGCCCCTCATCACCGCAGTTCATGGCTGTGCACCATGCAGTAGGCCCCACTACTCCATGAGGCAGCACATGCTGCCCAAGTGCAGGCAGTGTGCCGCTGTCGTCATGGTCCTGCAACCGCTGGGTGGTTTGTTCATGCTGCTGGCAGGTTTGTACACCCTCATCCATGTCAATGTCATCCATCCATCCAGCTGCCATGGTGTCCCCATCGTTGGATTCACAGGCGTGGCTCTTGTCTTCAGCAGGTTCCAGCTGCACCTCTTTGGCTGCCTGTGACAGACCTTTTGGGGGAAGGGGGATTCAATTATTGTACTGCAGTGTGCCCCATGGTTGTGTCCCCACTGTGCATCACCCCTACTCATCTGTGCTGTCATCATCCCACATGGGTTCATGCTGTGAGTCATCTGCTGTTTGTTGCTGACCCCCTGCCACGGCGCTCGCTGTGGGTCTGCCATCCCTGGTGTGCTCTGTTGGGACAAGGCATTACCGTTGGTCCCTCCACCATCCAGGCACAACAATGGGTGCATGTGGTGTGTGTGTGTTTGCACAACTTACCAGACAGTGTGTCCATGCCCTCTGCCTCCCTGTGTTTGCTGACAGCTGTGATGGTTTCTGCCACCATACATTCCACGGGTGTCAGCTAACTGTCCTGGGTGGGTGACCCACCATCCGTGCCCCTCTGGGCATGTGTTCCCACAGCCATCTTCTGCTTCATGGCCATACACACTTGTGTATGATTGCCATCATCGTATGGGCATCCAGCTCTGTGGTGTTCGTGGTGGCCTGGAGGTCCAGCCAGAGCCATGCCTTCACCTCAGTAGGGGTGGATAGGGACAGTGCACTGTATGGCCATGAGTGGCTAGTACTGATCTCACTGACCATCACTGCTTCCTGTCCCCCAGAAAAGTTGGAGGACTGCAACTGGCCTCCACTGTGGCCAATGACAGGGTCCTGCCCTTCCACCTGCCACTCATTTCTGGGCACCGCTTGGCTGTTCTCGCCCATCTCCGCAGAGCCCCTTGGATCCATCATACTCACTCCACCTGGCCTATGCTCCACATTTACTTCTGTGTGTGCGCAGGGGGCAGTGGCTTTGACCATATATTGCAGGGTCATGGAGTGGCCTGGGACTGCCTGTGTGGCTACACACTATGCTCTGCACCATCTATGGACATGCCCACTGATGGTGCATGGATCACTTTGTGCATGCCACACTGTTGGCTGGTCCTACATGCCACACATGTCCGCACTGCATGTACATTGGGTTTCCACGCAATTTACTTCTGTTCATGCACAGGGCCCAATGTGAGGGGAAAAATGTAAGGAATTGTCAAAGTAGACTGTCAAGTATTTATATTCAGTTGCATTAATTATGTTATGCCTTTGATGGATACCAATGTTAGTGTCAATTATATTATCTATGGTTATGGAACTGCGTGTACTTTTTTTTTGTTGCTTTTTTTTTACGTTAAGCACTAAGCCTGATGGCAGGAACCAATTTTGAATGTTTACAAAATCCAACCTCAGGTTATGCTCCATAATGTCAAAATCAGTGTCAGATGATGTAAACGCTATGTCATTTGCATATGTTTTAATGGTAGGCTGTTTCATTACTTGGGAAAGAGGGTTTATAAAATTCAGAAACAGAAGGGGGCCCAAGATTGATCCTCAGCGTAGTCCCCTGAAAATCTTCAAAGGCAGAGATAGTTAGTCAACCACAGAGGCCATCTGGGACCTCCCATATAATAAGATTCAGACAAAGGTATAGTGTTGTTACCCATGCCAATTGCTTTTTAGTGGCAAACCAATATAGCATGGTTTAAAAGAATGAATATTTTTCATAGGTCCGTGAACAGGTATATTATGGAATCCCAAAATTTGGTCTCCCGACTTACACTACACTACACTGAGGTCGGGAGACCAAATTTCAGAATCTCAATGGGAACTTGTGTTATGCGGGCATAACCTAGCATTTCTCCAGGTGAAATACTGTTTCACCCAGTGAAATGCAATTTTGCTGTTGGGTAGCACTTTTGGGCATCCCTAATTTCGGGATACCGAAGCCAGGTCCATGAGTGTCAGTACCCTCAGCTTCAGTATCCTGATAGGATACCCCATGAACACTGCCCCATCTCTCTACCATTTTCTAAAGAAGAGATAATGGTGGAATTTCATGCCCAAAAACCATGCTGATGAGGGGACAATAAATTATCAGATTCCAAAAAATTGAATGCTGTGAATGGGCATACCCTTCTGGAGTCTTTGAAAGGAAGGGAAGCAAATAAAATTGGTGTATAGTTAGATGAAGATCCCACTCTGGATATTGGTTATCACTTTAGTAACCTTACATGTTGAAGGAAAAGTTTTTTCCAGAATGTTCCAATTAAAAAGGTACCGAACATGGGGGGGGGGGGGATTTTTAAGAATTTAGCAGTTAACTTATTCAATCCTGGGAATTTTAATTAAAGGGATTTCAAAGACTTATGAACTTTATTCGATGCCAGTGGTCCATGATCAAAAATAGGGGCATTTGTTAGAGCAATCAACCCTTCATCCACATACTTTATACAGCCTATGGGCACATCCACAACATGCAAGCCAACAAAATATTAATCTAACAGTTTAGCAACCTCCACTGAATCCTTCAGGATAGCTGAATCCCTTTTTAGGTATAAACCAGTCAAACTGGGGGAGGATGCAGTCAGGTCCCTCACTAAGCTCCAACATTTCCGAGGGTCTGAATTCTGTTTTACATTCAGCTGACAGCACCTCTTTTTTGTTGATCTTAACTGAAACTTGCATTTATTTCTGATTTTCATGATCTGTTAATATATCAATATTCTATGATATTAAAAAAAAGACATTGCACATTTGTGTACAGTCATCCCCTCTCACCCGTTCCAGTCCATGTCATGCAGCCCATTTGTGTCCAGTGGCACCCCATTCCTCTCCCTGTAATGTGAAAATACTTACTGGTAACTAGTGGTGCTCCTCCTTCTCTCCACTTAACGCCAAGCACTCCCTGTTGTCTGGTGGTACCTCCTCCCCAGTTGTGTCATGGTTCCATGTTATCTAGTAAAATGTCCTCTCCTTTGTATCCTCCCATCTATTTCAGTACATTACCAGCAAAGTGCTCCTTCCATCTCCTACCAGACCATAATATTAAAAGCAGTTGACCTGCAATTCTAGTATAATAGTGGCTTCATGATATTTACTGCATTTTTAACCAGACAGTAGCTAGCCAAGGAGATAAGCAGAATGCAGTACCGGTTGCCATGGGTGAGAGGAGTCGATGCGGGGGGAGTGTTCTCCAGTATTGTGGTGTGGGTCCTGGTGCCACACATCAGGCTCAAGAGGGAGCTTGATGATTGATGACACCACAGGAATACTCATAATGCTGCAACTAAAGTTGGGGGCATGTTTTCTAGCAAAAGGAATTAACTCCTAATACTGGATATGAAATTCAGGAGAGCTTGCCAGTACCAACAATTAACTGCTGGTGCAGAAATTAAACGTTAGGGACAGCACTGCTCAGCAGCAAAGGTCACAGTGCCACAGCTAAAGTTTGGGAGGAGAGATTGGTGGCTATGGGGATGGGCTCATGGCGCTGCACTTTAATTTGGGGGTGGGGTGGGGTGATAGTGTTTTGCAGCATCAGGGATGTATTTCCATTTCTGCACTTTACTAACCTTCCATGTTGAAGGAAAAGATTTGTCTGAAATGTTACAGTTAAAAAGGTACAGAATCATCAGGGTAATTTCAAGAGTGGCAATTTTTAAGACTTTAGCAGTTAACTTATCCAGACCTTGGGACTTTCATTTCAGGAATTTCAAAGACGTATGAACTTCATTGCATGTCAGTAGTCTAAGATCAAAAATAGGGCATTAGAGCAATCAGCCCTTCATCCACTTCCTTCACACAGCCTGTGGGCACATACAAATCAGGCAAGCCATCAAGACAAATCAAGGCAAGCTTTATTTATAAAATGCCTTTTCCCAAAGTCTCAAGGTGTTGTTCATACAATTTAAACCAGGTAAATATACAGAAAAAGCAAAACTTACAATACATACGATACTGTACAAAACTAACTAAAAATATATATAGTGCAAAATTGGCTAACTAACTACCTAGCTAGCTATCTGGGGGAAGCTAGTTCAAATAAATAACAAAATACTCATTTAACAATTTAACAACCTCTCCTGAATCCATCAGGATGGCTGAATCTCTTTTTAGGTTCAAAATGGTCAAACTGGGGTATTGAACTCCAATTATTGATGGACTTATGGCTTGTTAAAGTTGCAATGCTATCCTATGGGAATTTTCATTTTTAAAGTACTATGTTTTTTTATATGTCCTCTAAATTTGGGGGGGGGGGTGCTGATATTATATGTTACTGTTGTTGTTCTCATTGACACCTTTTTTGATATATAGATTATCCCTTAACCCCCACAGAGTGGCAGAGTTATGACTTATTAAATTTGCAGTTTTATCCTATGGGAATTTTCATTTTTTAATGTTGATTTTTTTTTATATGGCCGCTAATTTTTTTTCTTATGGGGGTATTATGTGTTACTGTTGTAGTACTTATGGAGACATTTCCCATATATAGATTGACCCTTAACTCCAAAGATTGACAGAGTTACATCTTATTACAGTTGCAATGTTATCCTATGTGGATTGTAATTTTAATTTTTTATGTTTTTTTATGTGGCCCCTGAATCATCTTGTAGGGTATTATGTATCAGCATTATACAGTAGTACTCATTAAGAACTTTCTTTTGATATATAGATTGTCCCTTAACTGCAAGTATTGACTGAGTTGTGACTTGTTAAAACTGAAATATGGAAAAAACTAAGTACAAATTCCTTTTCCGTATGCAGGAATAATTTTTGTGAGACTGTCACTCTCAAGAAACAATATTTCTTCATATGTAACCCCTGGTCGGTGCCACCCCAGTGTTACATCCCTGCCTACTACCCTGGACATAGGCTAAGGGGTTTGGGTTCTCTAGCTAATAACATTTTTTTTTAAAACCTTTGTGCATTGCCTCCACTCAGGGTGCTTTACATGGGTGAGATGGTGCTGGATGTAGCCCCCTGAGCTGCTACACCACCCACAGTGAACAGTTACCTTCCCCAGACATTCCCCAATACACAGTTCCCCACATTTCCACATTTTGAATTAAAGGCTCTCTCTAATAATATGCTCACACAGGATTTCAAACAGCAACAACAAGATATTTATTTTGGGGGTAATAAATTAGCTAGGAAAGGGAAACAGGAGGAGTAGAGGTTATCTTACCGTATTTACACATGTACAGAGATCATTTTGGATTTTGCTGCTGAACCCTCCAGCTGTGTGGCTACATATTAACAGACAGATATAAATTACATTTTACCATTCGACTTAAGACATCCGGCTCCCTGACTATCTAGCTGCTGATAAATCAGATGTTAAACATAATTATTAAAAATACCCACACTGGTACCAGTCCCAGATACAGCAGAAACCCCGCAATCTCATACCATACTGGTTAAACAGATACCACAGTCCAAGATGTTGCAGGCCTGATGGAGTTGCAGCTGGTCGAGGTGGCCAGCTATTAATTTGAGGGTGGGGGCAGCTTGGAACCAGATTTTTGTAAAGCAGCAAATTACTATTTACAACCACAGCAGGGATTGCCCTGCACTTGCAGACTTCCGAACATGCCAGAATAAACCATGTGGATCTTACATCCAGAACATTCAGCACAATATTTGAAAGTCCCATCCAATGCAATGAGAGTGATGCTTCTGTCAAGCATCCTAAATGCAGTTTAAACATGGTCACATCCAGTACTTTATATACCAAAAGGCATCCATCCAGAGTAAGTTGGCAATGACACTTTTATCAAGCATCCCATACTTTAGTCACAGGCAGTCACATTCAGTACATTCTATATACCAAGAACATTATCCACAAACGGAGTCCTATCCAGCACTTCTAGCCATTTAACACTTACACCAAGTGTTCTTAAATGAAATTCTGTTCAGACACAGGTACATTCTCTTTAAGGTATCTTAGACATTAATATGCTCTAGGGCCTCCTGTCTATTGAAGTGGCAAGCAGGTATTGGCAGGCAGCTCCACGATGGCAGGACTCTAACCAACAGCTACACATTTATATGATTCACTAAGCCCAGCATCTTGCTGCACCTGCAACTTAGCTATTTGGGCCACAGACAAGATGCATCCATTACTTGAACTAGGCAGTCTCTTATGGGGTTAGTAGCCCAGACTGATAACTTCAGTACTTCACACTTAACAGCACACATTTCTCAATGGGGCATGGAGCCCCCAAGATCACTTGCTTAGCTTCTCCCTTGCACCGGGGGGTATGAGGGTACTCACTCCAGTCCTCCATGGGTCTCATCCACAATCAAGGCATCCTGAAGACTTCTTCAGCTCTCTCACTGCTGAGGTACTTGGTCAGCGCTCTCACCACTGCATGATGTCATCTGGTCTGGTCAGCGCTCTCACCGCTGCTGGACATCTGATTCTTCGGTCCACATCTTTCACCGCTGTGGGAGGGAAGGCTAGCCTCTGGAGGACAGTACTGGCAACCTCCAGACTAGCTGTTGCAGAAAGCCTAATTATTGGAACTAGTTAACTGCAGAAAATAAGAAATGCCCTCTGAAGACTGAAAGGGCTTGAATTAAGTGGCCTAGGCCGGATGGCATGGCTGGAGCCTGACCCCCCATCCCATGGTGGGCTCCCAGCAGGCTGGAGCCTGCTCTACTGCTCTCTCTCCAAATCTCTGTCTGAATCTCTGAATGAATCTCCAGACAAACTGGCAACACTGTCTCTTTATAGAGCTCCTAGCTCAACTCCTGATTGGTAGCAGGGATGGGGTGACATGTCTCCAAGTTGCTGAAGGACCTGTCAATCAGAACACTCGAGGCACAATTGGGTTGTGGAATTTGCGCCTAAAATAATGTCCCTGTAGGCCCCCATAAGCACTTGGGTGCTTACCCATAAGATGCAATGAATGTTCCACAAGTCCTTGCTATCTATTGCTGCAATTCCAATTGGCTGTACTGCTGGCAATGGCTGCTTAACCCACTGTCCCTTATAGCAGATTAGATACAGTCCTGAATAATGTCCTGGTGCAGCCAGAAAGAAGTAATTATTTGCCTCAAATGCCCCACAGTTCTATAGCTTAAAGGCTGTACTTGCAGTCACTGCACAGATGAAAATCATGGTTCTTTTACTTTTCCTGTCGCTACTGCACTTATGCAAGTTCCCCTTGCAGCAGCTGACAGGCTGACACACAAAGTCCCAGATACTGGAATTGCCAGGGAAACAGTACTCATTTTAACTTTAAGCACTTTTCCCCACATACACAGTATATTCCCACAAGCAACAACAGTTCCATTACGTAAAACATTTTAATTCTTTACTTTTTGGCTGGAGCTGAACATAGCTACCCTGGAGGCAGCCAGATACACTGTTATGCATTATTCAGATGACCAGGGCCCTGCATAGGCATACTCAAATGAGCCCCGGTCAGAACTCCTTTAATTCCCATCTGAGTGGTCCCCCAGCAGGCTGTCCATGGTCACCGGGTCACAAATAGGTGGAAGGGACCCTGGGACCCATGGCACAGTCCCTCAGGTGACTGCAAAACAAGTGACTCCACATCAAAGGTGCTTTGTGTGCCAGCGTGACTCCCGCTGCTCTGGAGGCAGCACTTTTGCAGCGGGAGCTCGTGGTCAGCAGTTTAAGCCCCGAGGGGCTGGATTGTCATTTGACTGCAAGCAGGGGCACACATGAGGGCAAACAGGACCTGGGAAGCAGAAAAATTAGAGGCCAAGTCAGGAGATGCCCGAGAGACAGCGGGAGAAGGACAGAACAAAATGGGCTGCAGCATAGTGCTAGGGGACATGAGGCAGATGAAAGCTGCCATGACCCCAAAAGTGGGATTCACAGAACTCTCCCAGAGACAGAATTTCTAAGTACCATTAGACCAGCCTTAAGGGTACTTAGACATATCCCTCTGGTAGAGTGTAGCACATTGCAGCAAAATGCTGCAGTACTTCCCCAAGCCCTGATCCCCTGTCATCATAAAATAATTATCTCTGGTGATCTATCAGCCCCCCCTGCATAATCCCTGATGCCCCAAAAAGGTAGATGTAATTCAACTCCACTGGTGGTCTAGTTGACCCCCTCCCTGATCTCTGATGTCCCTAATAAGTATGTATATTCCTAATTCCCTGGTGATCTAGCAGCCCCCGTCTGATCCCTGATGTTCCCAAATATACAGCTCCACTGATGGCCTAGTGGATCCCCCTTCTGATCCCGGAAGGCCCTAATAAATATGTATATTCCTTATTCCCTGGTGATCTAGCACTTCCTCCCAAGTCCTGATATCCCATTATGAATAACATCACATCATAGGTGGTCTAGTGAACTCCCACCCTCACAGGCAGTGTCCCACCACCCTGCTCCACCATCCCCAAACTGAGCAAGCGACTGGCACAGCCCAGTGCTTACCAGCACAGCCAGCTGCTGACTGAGCTCTCAATGAGTGCTGTACTGTATTCAGTATATGCTCATTGATTGACAGCCAGTTGTCAATCAATGTGCATACACTGAATACAGTACAATGCTCATTGAGAGCTCAGTTGGTGGCTGGCCATGGTGGTGGTGAGTGGTGGGCAGCGCCAGTCACCAACTCAGTTTGGGGATGGCAGAGCAGGGCCTGTGTAGGGGTCCACTAGACTACCGATGATGTGGTGTTTTTCATAATGGGACTCAGGGCTTGAGGAGGAGGAGGATGAGGAGGAGGAGGAGGAGGTGCTATATCCCCATGGAATTAGGACTATACATATTTATTAGGCACATCAGGGATCAGAAACGGGGGTCCATTAGACCACCATGGAGTCATAATATTTGGGGACATCGGGGATCGGTGAGGGGGGCAGACAGATCACAAGGGATTGTTAGTTTATTTATTTATTTATTTGCTTTTGTTAACCGGGTTAGCACACTAGACAGCCATGTGCCTATTTTCAGGTGCAACCCGGGAGAGTTACAGGTGTCATACATTGTACATTAACAGTTACAGAATGGGTGCGACCCGGGAGAGTTACCGGTGTCAGACATCATACAATTAACAGTTACAGAATAGGAAAAAGTCCATAGGAGAGCCAGGCATTACAAAGGTGGCTCTGTAATTGCAAAAATACATGGGAGGAATACAGGAATAACATAGGAAATTACTCTAAAGCGCGGATTGGTAGAGTTCACAATTAGTCAGTTTGAGGAGACAAGAAAATAACCTAACACAACAGGCATTTCAAGGCTAGCTCTAGGACAAGGTAGACACTATGCATAAACAGTAGCTGTGACAATGGTAAGTGCAAGTGGGGGGTGCCAAAGGGAGGGCTGGACCAGGTTGCTGGGCCGGAGCTAGAGGAGAAGTGTAAGTAGGGCAGAGGTGGGGGAAGGAGAAGAGGAGGCCCCACCCAACCAGGATGGGGGAGGGAGGGGGCAACGGAGAGGGTTACGAGGTACAGGGGCAGGGGGGAGAAGGTTTCAGGAAATTCCAGAGGGAGGCTTTAAAGCTTGGATGGGAGGAGGAGGCCCTGACTAGTTCAGAGAGCGAGTTCCAAAGTTTGGGGGCATAAATGTGGAAGGACCGATCACCCGCGAGGGTGCAGATCCTAGGAACAAGACGTTCCTGAGTTGTCCCAGGCCTGAGGTGGTAGGATGGGGCCCTAGGATTAAGGGGAAGGGCAAGGGTGGTAGGGGAGCCAGAGCGTACAATGTTGTCGATGAAGTTACCTAGAACGAAGGACCGGTGTTTCTCCGGGGGGAGCCACTCTAGGCGGTTGTAGAGATCACACCGGTGGGTGAGGGGAGGGACGGAAAGCGTGAAGTGGCAAACATTGTTGTAGGCTGTGTCCTATTTTGATAGGCTGGTTTTGGGGACTGGGGCAAAAGTTACGAGACTGTAGCAGAGAGAGGGGAGGAGGAGGACCCCCCGGGCAAGGGCTAGGTGGGTGACAGGGGTGAGGCAGCTATTGGCTCGATAAGCTAGGCCAAGTTTGCAATTAGTGGCATTGCAGATGTTATGAATGTGTAGGGTAAGGTCCAGCTGCTGGTCAAGGGTGACACCTAGGTACTTGGCGGAGGTAACTGTCTCAAGAGGAGAGCCATCGGCCCCGAGGATATGCAGAGGAGCAGGGCAGGATTTTATTTTGTTTGAGGACCCAAACAACATGGCTTGAGTTTTTTTTGAGATTGAGGGTGAGCCTGTGGTCCTGCAGCCAAGTATGTATGCGTTCGAAGTCAGAGTTAAGCTGGGAGTTAATAGTGGAGATGTCCCGCGAGCTGGCCAGCAGGACAAGGTCATCTGCGTATAGGGTGGTGTGGGCATGGGTAGTGACAGAAGGTAGGTTGTTGATAAATAGTGAGAATAGGGTCAGACCAAGGACTGACCCTTGAGGTACCCCACAGAGGACTGGTGAAAGCTTGGAGGATGTCCGATTGAAGTAGGTGTATTGCTGTCAGTTGGAAAGGTAGTTTTGGAATCAAGTGTGGGCAGAAGGGGAGAACCCGAGGGATAGAAGTGTGGAGCCAAGGAGGGAGTGGTTAACTCTGTCGAAAGCTTTGGACAAGTTGACAAAAATGGCCCCAGTGAGATTGCCTTGATCAGTGCCTGCCCTGATCAGTGAGGTGACAGTGTCAAGGGCGGTGGACGTGCTGTACCCTTTCCTGAAGCCGTGCTGGGCAGGAGAGAGTATATTGTAGTCCAGGATGTATTGGGAGAGCTGGCAGGCAACGGCTTTCTCGAGCAGTTTACTGGAGGCAGACAGAATGGGGATGGGGCGGTAGTTCAGAGGATCCTCAGGATTCCCCTGTTTTAAGATAGGAACAACTTTGGCCACTTTCCACAGGTCGGGAATGATCCCTGAGTTAATGGAGGAGTTGAATAGGTGCGAGATGGGTCTGGCAAGGAGGTGGGCACCCAGTCTGAGGAGTTTCGGCTCGAGAGTGTCATGACCTGCTCCGCTATGGGGGGAGAGGCCAGAGAGCAGCTTTTGGGTCTCTTCTAGGAGTAACTGGCCTCAGTTGGAAGGGGGCCATGGGTGGAGACTGGGAGGGGCACCTGGGGAGTGGATGAGGAGGGACAGGGAGGGGAGGAGGGGCAGTTTGGAGAACAAGGAGTTGAAGGTATTAGTGATGGTGTGGGGGTTGTGCAGCTGATATGATAAGAGGGATCAGGGCTGGGGGTCAACAACCAGCAGGGTACTATTAAATACTATAATATACCTGTCGGGCAGAATAGGCAGGTGGGGTGCCTCTAACCACCAGGGACTAGCTAGAGCACTGCACAGCCACCTTACAGCTTAAAGCACACCCTCTGGATGCACCATCTATTTGGCGCATGGCCAGGGTTGCCCCAAGCTGTGGGACTTTTCCATCAGGACCTTGCCTGATAGAGAATCAGGCACAGGATCCCTGGTGCACCAGGCTTTGATGCAAGCTGTCTTTGGTGGCTGCTTGCATGTATCTAAGGGCTCTTTGAGAATCAAGCCCCATGCCTCCATGGCTGCAGATGCAAAATTTTGTGCAAATCTGTTGGATTGGGGCAAGGCTATTAAACTGCAAAGTCAGGGGTTTAACATTAAACACCCTACTCAGTCCTAACTCAACCCTAACTATAGTGGTGCCACCATGCCACTATTACTCAGTAATATAAAAATATGGACACTGCACTTTTATATACAGTGATCCTCCCCCTCACTCACTCCATTCCATGTCATGCAATCCATTTGTGTCCAGTGGCAACCAATTCCTCTCTCTGTAATGTGAACATACTTATTATTGCCTAATGGCACTCCTTCCTCTCTCTGCCCCATGGCAAGCACTCCCTGTTGTCCAGTGGTACCTCCTCCCCAGTTTTGTTAAGGTTCCATGATATCTAGTAGAACTCTGTCTCCATTGTATCCTCCCATCCATTTAAATACATTACCAGCAAAGCCCTCCTTTTACCTCCTACCTGACACTATAAGACTGAAAGCTATTGATACACTGTTCTAGTATAATAGTGGTTTCATGACATTTACTGTATTTGTAATCAGACAGTGGCTGGCCAAGGAGGTAAAATGAAGGTTGTACCAGTTGCCATGGGGGGGGGACAAGGCAAGTGAGAAGTGTTCTACAGCATTGGGGTTGGGGTCCTGATGCCACACATCAGGTTGTGGGGGGCTGGATTATTGATAGCACTATGGGCAGACTCATAATTCTGCAGTGGAAGTTGGGGGAAGGTGGTGTGTTTTCTGGCACCAGGAACTGGCCCCTGATGCTGGACTTGAAATTCAGGAGGGGTTGCTGGTACCAGCAATATACTCATGGTGCAGCAATTAAACTTTTGGAGCAGTACTGCTCAGCAGCACAGGTAGTGGCTTTCATTGCCATAGCCAAAGTTTGGAAAGAGTGATTGGTGGCTCTAGGAATGGGCTCCTGGTGCTGCATTTTGATTTTGGGGTGGGAGGTAGTGTTTCACAGCACCAGGGATGGGCTTCCAGTTCTACACTGTAAATTCAGAGCAGGTGATGTTTAGTGGCACAGGGATGTGGTCTCAGTGCTGCACTTAAATGTGGATGAGGTACAGTTCTCGGCAGGACCAAGATGGGTGCCACACTAAAACTATATAATTTCAATTACCGTATTTAGAACTCTAATATTGATTTTTAGCACTGGCCCTTTATTAGTATTAGACTACTAAAATCTGTAATGGATATGAGACACCGGTCAGCTGAGGAAGTTAGAGGAGGATAGTGCCAGTTACTGTTGGGGAGGGATAGAGTGATTAAAGGGGGTAGGTATCCAATTACCCCACTGTAATTATACTGTGTCTTATTACCTACTGATGACACAGTACAGCTTCAGAGAGGTATACCATTCTTACAGTGACACTGTAACAGCAAAATCCTCACAGCAACACAATCCGTTTGACATCCACAGTTCCGAATGGGTTGTCAGAGCACTGTACGATTCAGCGACTCCCACTGTAAGACGATCTCCCCTGTATTCTCCCCTGGAGTTGACAATCTATAATTCTGGGGGGGCACAGAACACAGCCCCCACATGGGGGTGTAGGGGTGATGCCCCCACAAACAGTAAAGGAGTTTTGTGCCATGGTGGTCCGTCGACACTTTGCCACGGCAATGTGATCACCGTTGGCAAAGAAGTATTGATGTAAAGTCCTTCAACAACTTTGTTGTCAATGCAACTTGGTGGAAGAGCTTCAGAGAGAATGGCCATTTTATTTTTGCTCCAGGCATCATTGTTATTGTTTCTAACTACATCTACTGTATAAAGTCGGCATTTGGAAGTTCCTATAGCTACGGCATCATAAAACAACACTAATGATACACTTGACTAATCTAAGATTGATACGCTAATCTGTCTACTGAAATATTTATCCATATGATGGTGTTTTTAGTAATTTGTTTGCATGTATTGTTACTTGTCATTGTATGACGTGGAACCTATGGAAAAGAGTCTTCTGACTCATAGGTAATTGTAATCCAAGAATGAAATAAATAAATAAAGACTAATGGTTTTGTGTATCACTCAAAATCCTCAGAATAATGTTTTCAAAGCACTTGGCATTCAGACCTGGTCTGGATGCTATGTTTGATTCACCTTGTTGGAGTTGGAGCCACAACTTAAAATGAACCAGAAAAAAGTAAAACTGGGGAGGGGGTTGGAGAGAAGGAGCATCACACATCAGTCAGCCCTACTCAGAATAATAATAATAAACTTTATTTATATAGTGCTTTTCATCAAGTATCAGAGTGCTGCACAGTAAACAACAATTAACTTTAAAATATTAAAATACATGTAACCCCCTTGTTACCCGGGGTTACTAGAATCCCAGTGAGACCTAGTAGTAGGCAGGGAAGGCAGCTTGTGAAACTCCCGTTAAATGGATTTCACACTGTCTCACTCTGTTCTCAGTCTCAGCTGAGACTGAGGGATGACATCACCAATAGAACTATCGCAGCTGCATGAGCCAAATTGGAATCTGCAGCAAGGGAGTTAGTTAGAATGTTTCGAGGTTTTGAAGTCAGTCTTCAGTTGAGTGTGAGTCAGTGCAGTGTGAAGTTGGGAGCTTGCTGAGAAAGCAGCTCAGTGAAGGCTCTAGGAGCCTCAGCCCTGACAGAGGGCTACTTTTAAGTAAAAGGGTGTGTGTCTCCACCTTAAAGAGAGACACAGAAGATAATTGAAGTGGTGGAGACTGCTGTTTTCAGGTCTCAGTGCCCTCTCCCTCCGGGGGGGCAGGAAAGGGTTCCCTGCAGATTCCTGGGGCAACCCCCTAGTTCTGCTTGTAGAGCAAAAGCTGTCTATGTGTTCCAGAGTTTATTTGGGAGAATAAGAAGACTTGTGAGTCACCTGTGAGGCACCTGCAACGTGAGGGTGAGTGTCTGCTCTTGCTAAAAGGGCCTATGTTTTTTACCCTGGGACTTGTGTGACAATGTGGGGATTGAACTACTAAAATAGTGGAAGCCTAGAGTAATGGGCTAAGCAAATTAAAAGTAGGTTCAAGTCCAGAGCTTGTTGAGATGCAAATGATATGTACAGGAGATGTGACAGACGTCTACCCATAATCTTCATTTGAAAGTTTTCAGTAAAGGAATGGTTCAGTTTCCAGAGAAATGGCCGGGTATGGGCTGTGGGAGCTGGAGGTGGGTGTCCCCCATCTTTAGTGACCAGGTCCACCTCTACGGATTTCTTCTGTGGATTTCTACTTTACCTCAGGCACTTGGCCAGTGATGAGGGAAGTACCCAGATGTGGGATTGTAAGGAAAATTCTCTCTAGGAGTCGAAGACTCTAGTGTGGTTTGGGGAGCCACAACAGGATAACTGGTTCATTCCTCAAATTGACCGCGGATCAAGTGGCCAGCGGGGGAGCTGGGCCAGTGTGGAAAACCCTAGTAGTGTACAAGTCGGGCTGTGTACCCAAAGCTGCATGCAAGTCCGGGCTGTGTGTCTGGTGGGTTTAGAGCCTGAGGGTTGGAAATGATGATAAAGTGTTCTGTTGTCTCTAATCTGCATTACCAGGAAATGTAGCACCATGGGGGTCCATCTATGCTTTGTTTGTTCAGCTTGGATGTGAATAAAAGCCACACTGAAGAATCCCATTCCTGGTTCTGGACATTACAGTTATTGCTTCCTGTGTTCGGATTTACTTGGGTGCCCCTGTTCAGAGTAGCCAAACCTAGGTCCCCTGTGCTGAGTAACCTCATCCTCCCCGAACTAAGTCCCTACCAGGTACTGCTGTCAGCTTCAACAACATGCCACCTGTCATTTTGCTAAAAAGGCAGGGGTGAGGGATTACAAAAATGGAGGCACCGCTTTGGATTTTGTTCTGGGAGGAAGGTGCTTGGGCAAGGGGGCTAGCGTTTTGGCTGTCTGGCAGTGGGTAGCCCAAAAAGCTGAAGCAATTTACCTAGTGTTGCTGTGTGCTGTGGATCTTATGCTGCTGTTTAAAATTGCCTACTGTTTACCAAGGAGTAGTAAAGCCAAAGAGTGTGCCCTTGTCCTGCATCAAATAGTTTACAGCATTTGAAATGCTTTTAAAAATGAACTGTGGTAAAGAAAAGTGTGGAAGACTAGGGGTAGCAACAGGAAAATTGTGCCTTGGATGTTGGAAATGCTTTTTGAAATGAATGAGAGACTTGCAGGTGTAATGGCTATGTTAAATGGCTGAAATGGGCTCCCGCTGTGGAGTCAGTTGGTGAAGAAAAAAAGTTGCATTCTGCAGTTTAAATTTGCCTGCTCGACGATCGCCGTGAGGAGAGGAGCCCTCGTGAGGAAGAAGAGGCTCATTTGCATGGCGTCGTGTGATTGGTCAGGCTGAGATCAGTCCTGCCCCTCAGCCAGCTCTACAGTGACTGCCCCAGCATTCGAGAGGGAGTGTGAGTGGAGTGCGTGTACTGGCTAGTGGAAGAGCATCGCGGAGTGTTAAAATCACAGTAAACCTTGTAAAAATAGACTATCTTGTTTAAAATTGGGCTCAACCCACTAATCGATCATCGGAATTGCAGAAGTGGTGGTCGAGAAGAGGATCGGCAGGACTGCCCACCCGTTTCTGTTCTAAGGCCTCCAAGAACTGGCTGCAGGCTGGTTTTCGCCATCGCAGCAAACTGCTAGTGATAACAGTAAGTAACAACCTAAAAACTGCTCAAACAGTGATTTTCTGCCCTATGCCATATAAATTGTGTGCAGCAGTGTAGTCGCTTTGCAAGTAACGACTGTGTCAAGTCATGCCAGCAAGTGCCAGTCTGTTAAGCCATTGACTGTGTGCATAGTAATGAATTCAGCCTCAGTTTAAAGTTTGAAGCCAGAGAGAGACTGTGGGTTGTAGCCAATGTGCAGCACTAGTTATACAGGCAATCCTGTGCTAAAAACCTGAAGCTGTAAGGGACTGTAAATCAAATAAATGTTACCAGCATGTAAAAAGTCTGTGGAAAATCCTGTAAATGTGTTTAAAGCAAGAACAGAGCAAGTTGTGCAGTTTGAGCAAAAGTTATCAGTAGTTTGTGTAAAACGGGTGCGCAGTGGCTTGACCCAGATTCTGAATGTTGATGCACAGGAGTGCTGCCGCCGCTATTACAGGGTGGGGTAGTAAAGTAAAGACAGAAGCAGAGGAGCCATTTTACAACTAAAGAGTGTGTTCAGTAGAGTTGGGACTTTCAGTTAGAGTGAACTTCTGTTTGTTTTTCTGCAGTTATGGCCTCAGGACCAGTTCGCTACCCGGATCATGCCCGGGTTGCAGTAACAGCAGCAGTGAATAGACTGAGGGATATTGAAAAGTGGTGCTATGGAGGGCAACTGCCTCCTCACGTGGTGGTTCCTGGTTATCCAGCGCATGTATGTCAAATATGCTTGAGAGCTGGAAGGGACGTCTTCATGATTCCTCACTGTGCTGGATGCCTAGAAAAATATGGCTTGTATAAAGTGCCTCAAATCTGGTTGGCTCCCACATGGACAAAGGTTCAAGAATCTGCAGTTGGCAGCACACAGCACCAGGCAGAGTCTGTGGAGGAAGACTCCTCGGGGGAGTGTGGCACAAAGCTACAGGGTGCAGAGTTAGAGACAGAACCAGAAGTTGAAGTTTCGGATGCTGGATCCCAAGAAGGAAGGTTTGGATAAAGCATCAATAGACCCCTGGAGGGGGGGCCTAGCCCAAGTCTCTTAGGCAAAGATGAGATGCGGGAGGCCTTTGAGTGGGAGGTGTCAACCTCCATGCCTAGTGATGAGTGGATAGTCTCAGGAGTGAGAACGAGTGCTCACTCCTGGGCTCAGATCCTCAAAGAGGAAGATGAGGGGGAACCTATGTGTCCTTGTGAAAAAAGAATGGGTACACAGCCTCAACATCTTGCCTCAGAGGAATGTATGGAAGAAAGTGGTGATGCCACTGCCCTGGTTTCGTAAGAGGAAGAAGTCAGGGATCCATTTCTAATTTCTTTAAGGATGCAAAGCTGGCAGAACCAGGACTGGCCACCCCCAAGCCAGGCCAGTGGTCTTAGATTGACCAAAGCAAGTAAAGAGGAGAGACTGGTTCGTAGGAAGGCGAATGAGATCTATGGTATGACCTTTCCTACCTTTCCTCGGAAAGTCTGGGAGGAGATTGAGAACAGCAGGAAATCCTGGATCTGGGATGAAGCAATGAAAAGTGTGCATCCTGGGGCCAACAAGCATGTAAGAACAGACTGTTTCACAAAAGTATACCCAGTGGAAGAGAGGCAGGACACTGTTTATAGACAGAGTGAGAGTGGTGGACGGAGAGGGATGTGAAATCTCCCACTGTGTGAATTATGTGCACCCAGACGGGGTAATAATTCAAGCTCCTGACCCCTGGTACTATTGGCCTCAGTGCAAGGACCTCCCAGCAAATGTGCCCGTGCCTACAAAATGGAAAGCTGAGCAGTGGTAGTCAATACTGCCACACCAGACTGTGAAGTGCCTTTATTGACTCACCAATATGGACATCCAGGACTCAGGTGCCCCACATTCATCAGTCTACAGTGTACTGGCCTTTCCAGAAACCATCGACTGGCCCACCAGATGACTTCAGATCCAGAGAGGACACCAGCCCAGCTGTATCCTGTTCATCACCTGGTAATCGGATGATGTCGGACCAGCTGTTTTCTTTTTGTTCCTGTTCTAAGGTTCCATCTCCAGAGATGACATCAACCCAGCTGTTCCCAGGTGTGCCCTCCTGTGGTTCCCAGAAGATGTCCACCCAGCTGTATTGGAAGAAATGCTGCCAGGGAGAGTCTTCGTCAGAGGTGCAGGTCGGTCCCAAAATTTCCATTCTACAAGTGGCTGGTAAGTCCGAACTTTTCTATCTTTATGACATTGCAGTACACACCCTACACTAGCAGACTTCAAAATGTGTGAACTGTCTGCAAAGACTCTCCCCTTCGGGACTTTGGCCTGTTAGAACTGTGCTTCTCTGGGCTCCGGCCCAGGAGACACTCTTTATTGGACTAGCCTTCAGGCATTGTGGTCACTAGTTGGGACTTTTAGGGCACTCCATCCCCCCAAATGTGTATTGTAAATAATGTCGTTGTTTTCTAATGTAAATGCTGTTTTCTACCCTTTTTCTAAAAAAATCTTTTTGGGATTTTTCAGTGTTTTGATGGTAGGGGTCTAGGTAGACTGTGTATGCAGATTAGGAGAGGTGTGTTGTCTTTCTTTTTCTTACAGGTGTTCCTGGGAAGACAGAAGAGAAGACAAGAAGAGGAGGAGGGGCTCATCGGAGTTCCTCATTAGTACTTTAGTGTGTAGAAATTTAAAGTACTGTGGTGTTATTGTTGTTATTACTGTATTAACCCTTTCCTTCCACAGGTGTGGTTGTGGGGGTAGGGAGAAGACAGTAACATGGTATAAAATATGGTATTTCAGTGGTCTGTGGTTGCAGGTTGCCCAAGGTCGGGGAGGTGCCCGGGTTGTTTTTGTTTTGGGGTTATTAGGTTAAAGGCAGATAGGTTTTCCCTAGAGGGTTGGGGGATAGACAGGCTGTGGCCCTGACCTGCAGTAGGGACCACAGTGCTGATCTGTCAGGGCTATGCTCTGGATGGTTCTACCAGAGCCACTAGGTGTCCATAGTAAGTGGATAGTGTAGAGGCTGATATGTCAGCTAAGGCCTCTAGGCCCTTAGTGTTGCCTGCCTGTGCTTGCACATGGTGGGAGGGGCCTGATCACCCCTCTCCGCGGGTAGCACATAGGGTGGGATGGCCCCTAAGGCTGGGTAAACAATGACTGCGGACAGTCATTTTCCTGGTCAAGGGCGAGTGTAACCCCCTTGTTACCTGGGGTTACTAGAATCCCAGTAAGCCCTAGTGGTAGGCAGGGCAGGCAGCTTGTGAAACTCCAGTTAAATGGGTTTCACACTGTCTCACTCTGTTCTCAGTCTCAACTGAGACTGAGGGATGACATCACCAATAGAACTATCGCAGCTGCATGAGCCACATTGGAATCTGCAGCAAGGGAGTTAGTTAGAACATTGGGAGGTTTTGAAGTCAGTCTTCAGTTGAGTGTGAGTCAGTGCTGTGTGAAGTTGGGAGCTTGCTGAGAAAGCAGCTCAGTGAAGGCTCTAGGAGCCTCAGCCCTGACAGAGGGCTACTTTTAAATAAAGGGTGTGTCTCCCACCTTAAAGGGGCACAGAAGATAATTGATGGTGGAGACTGCTGTTTCCGGGTCTCAGTGCCCCCTCCCTTCGGGGGGGCAGGAAAGGGTTCCCTGCAGATTCCTGGGGCAACCCCCTAGTTCTGCTTGTAGAGGAAAAGCTGTCTATGTGTTCCAGAGTTTATTTGGGAGAATAAGACGACTTGTGAGTCACCTGTGGGGCACCTGCAACGTGAGGGTGAGTGTCTGCTCTTGCTAAAAGGGCCTATGTTTTTCATCCTGGGACTTGTGTGACAATGTGGGGATTGAACTACTAAAATAGTGGAAGCCTAGAGTAATGGGCTAAGCAAATTAAAAGTAGGTTCAAGTCCAGAGCTTGTTGGGATGCAAATGATATATACAGGAGATGTGACAGATGTCTACCCATAATCTACATTTGAAAGTTTTCAGTAAAGGAATGGTTCAGTTTCCAGAGAAATGGCCGGGTATGGGCTGTGGGAGCTGGAGGTGGGTGGACCCCCATCTTTAGTGACCAGGTCCACCTCTACAGATTTCTTCTGTGGATTTCTACTTTACCTCAGGCACTTGGCCAGTGATGAGGGAAGTACCCAGATGTGGGATTGTAAGAAAAATTGTCTCTAGGAGTCAAAGACTCTAGTGTGGTTTGGGGAGCCACAACAGGATAATTGGTTCATTCCTCAAATGGACTGCAGATCAAGTGGCCAGCGGGGAAGCCGGGCCAGTGGGGAAAACCCAAGTAGTGTACAAGTCGGGCTGTGTACCCAAAGCTGTGTGCAAGTCTGGGCTGTGTGCCTGGTGGATTTAGAGCCTGAGGGCTGGAAATGGTGATAAAGTGTTCTGTTGTCTCTAATCTGTATTTCCAGGAAATGTAGCACCATGTGAGTCCGTCTATGCTTTGCTTGTTCAGCTTGGATGTAAATAAAAGCCACACTGAAGAATCCCATTCCTGGTTCTGGACATTACAGTTATTGCTTCCTATGTTCGGATTAACTTGGGTGCCCCTGTTCAAAGTAGCCAAACCTAGGTCCACTGTGCCAAGTAACCTCATCCTCCCTGAACCCAGTCCCCTCCAGGTACTGCTGTCAGCTTCAACAGCATGCCACCTGTCGTTTTGCTAAAAAGGCAGGGGTGAGGGGTTACATACAATACAATAATCTGAATTTTCAATAACAATCAATTACAGAATGACCCCAAATGCAAGTTGAAATAAATTGGTCTTTAAGGTGGTCTTAAAGCTCACCACTTTCAGGCACTCCCATATCCGGTGAGGCAGAGAATTCCACAGGGTGGGGGCCACAAATGAAAATGCCCTTGAACCAGATGTTTTTAACAGTACCCTGGGAATCTCCAGGAATCCCTCATCGGTCAAGCAAAGCAGTCGGAGGGGGCAGTAAGAATGCAAGACGTCTTGCAGGTAGCTCGGTCCCTGTCCATGTAGAGCTTTATAGGTCAGCAAGCTGACCTTGAAGGTGATCCACCACTGAACTGGCAGCCAGTGCAGTTCGCGCAGCACAGACTTAATATGGCTGGATTGAGATGACCTAGACAACAGCCTGGCCGCAGCATTCTGTACCAGCTGCAGGTGGTGGATATCAACCCCAGGAAGCCCTAGGTAAAAGGAAATACACTAGTCAAGGTGTGAAGTCACAAATTCGTGGATCAGAGTAGGTAGGTAGATGGAACTAGGTGCTTAATCTGGGCAATATTCCTCAGATGCAAAATGGAGAACTTAACCATGGCCAACACTTGAGAATGAAGTGTAAAACCATTATTAAAATTACCCCCAGATTTTGCACCTGTTCAGAGGTCGGTAGTTGGGACCCCACAAGCCATAATCCTGAGGGGCACCCCACCCCGACCTCTCTATCCGGTGACCAGGATCCACCACCAACACCTCTGTCTTGTCCAAATTGAGCTTTAACCAGCTGGTATTCATTCAGTCCTGGATTTCTACAAGGCAGTTATTACAAACTGAGAGTGTACTATCCTGGTCGGGTGCAAAAGACAGGTTGAGCTGTATATCATCTGCATAATAGTGAAACCTCAGCCCATACCATCTCACAATGTTTCCTAATGGCAGCATATACACACTGTGAACAAGATGGAGGACAGCACGGAACCCTGCAGCACCCCACAATGCAGAGAGAAAGCCTTGGAGGAATGAACCCCCGAGACAACCCTCTGTGATCTACCAGTGAGGAATGAATGAATGAAACCATCTGAGGACCATACCAAACAGGTTGCAGATGGCATGCAGACAATCCAGCAGTACCCCATGGTCCACAGTGTCGAAGGCTGAAGAGAGATCAAGAAATATCAAGATGGTACGGGATCTCTGATCTCTCACAATTAGATCATTGAGCACCTGAACCAGAGTGGTCTCAGTACTATGCCTTTTATGAAAACTGGATTGGAGAGAAGATACAAAAGATACCAACAGCAAATTGCTCTGCACCCCTGGAAAAGTGACAGACTTCTTATTCTAATGGGGGGACCTGAAGACAGTTGGTGTTTAGGGGAAGGAAGATGTGCTACCCATGGGCAAAAGTGGGATGAAGTTAGTAATCATAGGGGATTCTCTGGTTAGATGTGTAGAAAGGGTGGTAGGCAGATCAGAAAAAAAGGAAAGGGTGGTCAGATGCCTTCCTGGAGCATTAGCTGTCTGGGATTGGCAGTGGATGGGAAGGATAGTGGAGGAGGGGAGGGACACACCTTGATGCCATTATCTGGTGAAGCAGTCTATGGAGACAGTGAAGTGGGACTTCTCAAGGCTGTTGGGTAGACTGAAGGAGCACTCCACTGCCATGGCCTTTTCTGAGGTCCTCCCTGTCTGCGGTAAGGAGAAGGGGAAGGATAGAGTGAGGAAGGAGGAGATTGAGGAGTTCAATGAGTGGTTAAAAGGGTGGTGTCAGGAACACAGGTGCCACTTTGTAGCATACTAGGAGTCTTCTTGGACAGGAGGCGATTCAATGGTGATAGTATTCATCTGACAAGACAGGACTAGTTCATTAGGGCAGAATTTGGTGTCTACATTGGAAGACAGTTAAACAAACTGTGGGGGATGCTGGGGCTAGGAATTCCATATTTGAGAAAGATGAAATGGAAACCTACTAGCCAGGACTCCCCCAAAGTTGGTGACAAGGTGTACAATAAGTAGTAGCAATGTGGAACAAGTTCAGAGGTCCAGTCAGTGTAGACCAAATTTACCAGCAAAAAAGAGAAAACACAAGACACCAAGCTTATCAGGGAACTGTGATGGGATAGCCATTCAAGAACCAAGAGGGTGGGTGCACAAGTTGGAAATTGGTGTGCCTCAATGCCAGGAGTCTGTAATAAAATGAGTCAACTCCAGGCACTGGTGGTGGACTCTTGGCTGTATCTAGTGACTATGACAGAAACTTGGATCAATTAAAACAATTACTGGGACATAGCAATCCCTGAGTACATCTTATATAGGCATGACAGAGGTTCGGGCAGAGGTGGATGGTTGGCTATTTATGTTAAAAAAGGGCTTGTGGCAGTAGAGAATGCATCCATTGGAGGGAAAATAGAATTCCTATGGGTACAGCTCAAAGAGTTGTCAGATAGGAAACTTTGTATGAGGGTGGTTTGCAGGCCACCAGGGCATGGAGATAAGGCACTTGGAGCAGAAGTAAGGAAGGGGCAGCAAGGGGGAAATTGTAGTAGTAGGAAATCTCAACCTATCAGACATTGACTGGGAAAACCCAGCATCCAGCAGCATCAGAAGCCAGCCCCTGCTTGATACACTGTAGGACAGCATACTGGTGCAGCTTGTCAAGGATCCCACGAGACAATCCACCATCTCAGTGTGGTATTCATCAACTCTGAAACAATACATGGAGTGTTAGTTGGGGAACCACTGGTGTCCAGAAACCACAATATTTTATGGTTCGAGTTGGCCCTGGGCATAATTAAGCCCTAGTCTAAGACTGCAGTGCTAGACTTCAGAAGGGAAGAGATTAATCAAATGAGATAATCAGTCCTGGGATGGATAGCTGTGGTCATTTTAGAAAGGCTCCAAAATGTAAACTGGCAGGATGATTGTCTATGGATTCTGGGGGGTGGGGGTAGGGCTTAAGTTGTTAGGGGAGGAATGCTTTACTGTCTGTTCTATGGTTAGTAGGTATTTTACTGTTACATTCGTTTCTGTAGAGCATGTATTGTTTTGATACTCTGTATTTTCAATCAATCAATCAATCACTTTATTTAACCAGGCATAAACATCATTGAGAAAGCTCATTTTCAAGGTGGTCCTGGGCATTAATACAATACAGTACACTTCATAAGATTACAATTACGGTGGACAGCGGTGCAAAAAAAAAAAAACACTGTGAAGGTGCCGGTCAATATGGGGCTATACATGCCGGGTCAGCATAATTAACATGCAAAGGTACACAATGATAAGCTTTACTGGAATGAGAAGAGAAAAAATCCCAGATAGTCTCCGCTAAGTAAGAGCTCATACCTAAATGATAAAAAATAAGGAGGTATTAAGGAATAGGGTAGAAATTGGGGTGAAAGAGTAGGCAGCCAAGAGGGAGGCAAGAATAAGTAAAAGGTAAAGAATAGGCAGGGCCATCTTGGATTAACAGAACTAGGCTTGTAGGTCCTAGGTTTCTGTTGTTAGGAATGTGGGGTGGATGAGATACTTAGGCGTAGGATTTGAGAGTGGCACCCAGGGCTTAGGGGTCATAGGCGTCTGAAACAGTTGCATGATTCCTTCAGATAATCCTTTAATAGAGCTTTGAATGTGAAAATGCTTGGAAGTGAGGATAATTTTAATGAGTCTTGCATAGTGTTCCAAAGTGATGGAAATGAGAAGTTAATTGCTGCCGAGCCAAGGGTAGTTTTCACTCTAGGAATCTGGAAGTGGATTATGGAGAAGCGTCTCAGGCCATAGGAATCTTTAGCCCATTTGAAGAGGTTCGAGATGTATGCAGGGAGGTTATCAGATAATGCTCTAAAAAACCAGAGGAGAGCATTCCTTTTTCTCCTAGTTGAGAGTGAGATCCATCCCAAAACCTGGTATAGACGACAGTGATGTGTACCATGGGGTAGATTTAGGATAAATCTTAAATCCCGGTGATAAAGTGTGTCCAGTTTGTTTAGATCGTTGATGAGCAATGACTGTAAAGGAAGTCAGCGTAGTCCAGTATACGTAGGAATGTAGTTTGCACTAGTCTTATTCTGGCTTCTAATGCAAGTAAGTGTTTAATGCGATAGAATAAACCTAATCGCTGTCTTAGTTTCTTTGAGGTTTCATAAAAGTGGCAAAGAAAGTTGAGCTTGTTATCCAGTCAGAACCCTAGGTATTTAAAGGTATCAACTACTTCAAGGGGTTCATCTAAGAGTGTTTGGATCTGTGTGATATGTGGACATCCGGAAGTAGACTTTGGTGAGAGAATCATTGCTTTAGTCTTTTTGACGTTGAGGAGGAGCTTATGGGTGATAAGGTTGTATTGGAGGGTGACAAAGTCTTTTTGTAAGTACTCATGGGCCAAATCCAAGGATGAATTTGTGGTATAGAGTACAGTATCATCTGTGAATAAGTGCACATTGGCTGTGCCCAGCTGTGAGTCCAGATTATTGATGTATATTGCAAAGAGGATAGGGCCCAGGATGGAGCCTTGTGGGACTCCTCGTAACAAGGATTTTTGTGGGGACGGATCTCCTATGGCTTTGACTTGTTGTAACCTATTGGTTAGGTAGCTGGTGAACCATTTAATGGCAGAACTATCAAGTCCAATGCTACTCAGTGCAGTAAGCATGATGGTATGATCCACAGTATCGAAGGCCTTACTTAGATCAAGGAAGAGGGCAAATACATGCTTCTTAGAGTCCAAGACCATTTGCTAGTCTGTAATTACTTTGGCAAGAGCTGATACTGTACTGTGTTTGGCTCTGAAGCCAGACTGAGCCGGGTTTAGTAACTTTTGTGAATCCAAATGTTCTCTAAATTGGGTGTTGACAATTTTTTCAAGTAATTTAGAGATGATGGATAGTATAGAAATAGGCCGGTAATTGTTCAGATCACTCGGATCCCCAGTCTTGAATAATGGTAGGATGTGGGCAGTTTTCCACGAGACAGGTAGCTCACCTTGAATCAAACAGGTGTTGAATAAGTGTATAATGGGGGCGGTCAGATAGGTATGGCCAAGTTTTAGGAAGTAAGGTTCAATATTATCTGCATCCACACTCTTTTTTGTATCCAGAGAAAGGAGGAGGTCCTCCACTTGCTTGAATGTAATTGTGAGGAAGCTGAAGGGGGTGGGATGCGGTTGGTTATGGTTGTGGTTATCAGTGAAGCCAACAGTGTGGTCTCTTGCCAGGCTAAGTTTGCTGATAGGTGAGGTGTCAAAGGCAAGCCCTGCAGTGGCAAAGTGATCATTAAACTTCTCTAGTATATCAGCTTTGTTCGTATAGGTGGTACCATCAGACACAATTTTGTTTGGAAGGGGTGTTGCAGTGGACTCTCCTTTGACTTCTTTGAGGATGTTCCAAAATTTGGCAGAGTTGTTTTTATTGTCTTCTAGTTCTTTTTGGAAGTACCTAGCTTTTTCTGACCTAATTAGCTTGGTACAAGCATCCCTAGTGGTACGGAATGCTAACCAATCGGCCTCCAGGTGGGATTTCCTCACTTTTTTCCACTAGAAATCCCAATCCCTAAGTGCTTTCTTCAGGATGGGAGAGAACCAGCCAGGAGTTTTATTTTTTGATTTGATCAGTCTTAGTGAGGCGTGTTTGTCTATTAGCCCCAGTAAGAGGCTGTGAAAGATGTTAAATGCCTCATTAAAGGTGGGGGCTAGATAGAAATTCTGCCAAAGAATGTTGCTTAGATCTTTCAGGAAAGTGTACTGGCAGAACTTTTTCAGGCATGTTTTCAGTTTGAATTTGGAGGCCGTTTTTATTTGGGAAGGATGTCTGATGCTGGCAGTAGTGCAATGGTCACTTATATCATTGAAGAATACTCCAGTATGCGAGATATTGTGAGGTTTGTTTACTAGCATAAGGTCCAGGAGGGTGCTGCGCTCAGGGTTTTTTCTGTTAGGTTTGGTTATAGCAGTCGCCATTTGTAACAGACCTTTAACATCACATAGATCCTTCAATTTCTTAGAGCTGTCATCATTCCAATTTAGATTGAAATCCTCCATTAGAATACGCTCAGTATTAGCAGAGTCAAGAAGGTGTGGCAGAAGTGCCCAGCCACCAGACAGCAGTCGATAGCATGCTGCCATAAGGAGTGATTTCTCACTGGAAAGTGATAATTTTAGAGCCAGGCTTTCAAATTCCTTAGCCTTTGAGGTACAGTCAAAAACTGTGACTGTGAATTTGCTTTTGACATATATTGTGACCCTTCCCCCTCTAGTCGGTCTATCACAGCAGTAGATGATATATCCGGGTACACTGATAGATTTGTCCGGGGTCAAGGCTGTAAGCCAGGATTCACTTATCATGAAGAAATCAGGAGATGCATGTAGACACCAGGTCTGTATAGAGTCAATCTTCTTTAGCAAACTACAGACATTGATATGGAGAAAGCTAATCCCTTTATATTGAGGGAGGTCCACAGGGGCGTCCAGAGAAATAGGTGGGCCTGGGTTTAATTCAACATTTCCTGAACAGAGTAGGAGATGCAGTAGTAGTTTTTTAAGGTGGTGTCTTAGCCTGCTAAATAGTCTTTTGTTACTCCTTCTAGCGTACATTGGTTTAGTGGTGGCTGTGTTAAGGACAGGATTGCTATTTGCTAGGGGTAAAACATAGAGAACTGATAGGGCCGATACCATCCTTGGGAATTGAACGTTTTCTATAGTTATGGCCTGGTGAGAGGAGGGGCATGACCATAGAGGAGATGTATTTTAAAGTGCCACGTTGTTACAGATTCTGTACCTACTGTATATTGTTATGTGGGTAAATAAATAAAATATATAAAATTTTTAAAAAAAGGATGATTGTCAATGGATAACTGTAGACGGTGAGGCATTATACGCCTCAATAGGAAACGATGTTGGCCTTAGTGCACTTTATAATGTTCTACTGAATCTTTTTTTCTTTTGTATAATATATTTATTGAGTGACAGTCAACATATCACAATACTCTGGTATATGCACGTTACATAACATTCAGTACATTGTATGGCATAATTGTACACACTTATACATGGTGCTGCTTATAACAAGGAAAAAGAGCAAGGGCCAGATATTCAAACTGCGCCATTGTGTGGCGCAAGCCCCTGCACTGCTCAAAAAAGTTGCTCAGGGGTGTGGCCAGGGTGATATTCAACGGAGTTGCGCTATTGCACAACTTCTTTGAATATCACCCTAACCACACCCACTGTGTATGGCGCAGTGGAAGTGCGCCGCCACAAGTGGTCAGAGTGGAGCATTGAGATGCGGTGGCGCAAGTTCCATTGCACCATGTGCAGCACCTGTGATATTCAAAGGGTGACATACAAATGGGGCCATAATATATGCAAGGCGCAGGGGGGGCCATTTTCATCTAATTACAGCCCCATTTGCATGCCATTAGCATGCAGGTGCGCCGATCTCCAACGACTTGCGCCTGGCGCCCTGCCAGGCAGCAGCCGTCGGGGACCGACGCCCCCTGCAGCCCGATCACGGCATAATAATATCCCTGACCCCTGCAGCCTGATCGCGGGCAAAATGTAAATCTTCCCACGCCGAATAGCCCGATCCGGGCATAGTGTAAATCTTCCCCACCGAATAGCCGATCGCGGGCATAATGTAAATCTTCTCCCCACCCCCGGTAGCCAGATTGCGGGCATATTGTAAGGTCCTCCCCGAGTAGCCCGATCGTGGGCATATTGTAAGAGTCCTCCCGAGTAGCCCAATTGCAGGCATAATCACTAAAGGTTCCCCCCACACAGTAGCCCGATCGCGGGCGGCATCCTCACCCCGTCAAGTCCTGGTGATCTGGTGGCCCCCACCTCCAGCCCACAGAGCCCCCACCCCGCTCCCCCGTCAGCCGGCACCCACTCGCCTGCCACCCGCCGCCCACCGACTGACAACTCGGTGGGGCTGCCGCCCATTGGTTCAGGCATGGCCAATAGGTGCATCCATACAGCCGTAAACGCAGTCAGATATGGAATGAGTTCATTCACATATCTGGACTGCTTACAATATGGGCTGCTGCGCCCATTGGCTCTTGCTCTGAACCAATGGCGTGCAACCCACCGGCGTCAGGCGGCGGGCGGCGGGGAGGCAGGCGGGTGGGTGCTGCCGGCTGATGGGGAGCGGGTGGCGGGGCTCTAAGGGTGGGAGGGTGGGGCCACCAGATCACCAGGGATTCTGGACATGGGGTGAGGATGCCACCATGACCGGGCTACTCAGTGGGGGGAACCTTTATTACGCCAATCGGGCTACCCGGTGGGGGCTTTACATATGCCCATGATCAGGCTACTCGGGGGTAGGGGAACCTTATATTATGCCCACCGATTGGGCTACTCGGGGAGGATCTTCAATATGCCCGCGATCGGGCTACTCGGAGGGGGGCACCTCAGCCCGCGATCGGGCATGGGGGTGCAGCCAGGTGCGGTGGAATAAGACAGGCCACCCACAGGTGGCAGCTGCTGTGTTGCGCCCAGCAATCGCGCAGCTCACCTGTGGGTGGACCTCAACCTAATCCTTTTTTTCCGGCGTAAAGTTGTGCAGGCACAGTTAGGGGTTGTGCCTGCATAACTCTGCATGGTCCGGATGAATATCGGGCTGTGCAGTTTATGCATGGGCAGGCCCCCCCACCTGTGCCTTCCGCCATTACTGATGCCCGGCACACATCGGGATTTGTGCAGGCGCTTTTTCCTTTTAAATATCGCACCGGGGTGCATCAGTGGGTTGTGCATGGCGCAACACTGTTGCGCCATGTGCAACCCTTTTGAATATCTGGGCCCATGTCTATACCTTAGAGCATTCAATCTTTATAAATTTCGTGTCTCTTACTGTCAATTTTCTATGTTAAAAAAAACAAAAAAGGGAAAATCTGTCTAAAAACTAAACATGTATTAACAATAAAGTTAACTGTGCTGAGAAACCTCAGTGAAATTAATTGGTCTGTGTCTGTATTGATTTGATCTACTTATATTCTATTTGTACTTTCAGACTGTACTTTCCCCTTGGTTCCTTCTATCTCATTCTTCTTATATTTTACATCTTATATTGTATATTATAGTACTCCACTACCTGCCCATAGACCCCCTGCAAGACCCCCCCCCCAGTGTACCAAAGAAGCTTGTCCAGGCCCTTTGATATCTGTTTTCCTGTCCCTTCAGGCTATATTTTAGCCTGTCTACCGTTAATACCTGTATTACCAGCCCCTTCCATTGCTCCAATGTGGGGCCCGATTTGGTGGTCCAGACATTCTGAATTGCTTGCAACCACCAAGAGAATTCTGATCCATCTAGGATATAGTATCCACTCCTCATTTTCAGTACCCTCGATTTCTAGGAGTACTGATTTTGGGGAGAAGTCTATAGGTTGGCCTCTCATTAGTGCTATTTCCTTCTATACCCCTCTCCAGTATTTCTCTATCAATCGGCATCCCCAATAGTAGTGAAGATGTGTTCCTTGTGTAGTCTTGCATTTGTTACATAGTTGGGATATTTCAGGGGAGAATTTATGCACTATGTATGGTGGGTAATATAGACGTTGTATAAATTTATATGGCTCCTCCTTATATTTATTACAGACTAAGGGCCAGAATTTCAAAACTTTGCTCAGGGGCTAAATTAGCACTGCCCGGCGGGCAAAGTTAGCCCGGAGCACAAAGCAAGCTATAATCAAAAGGAATAGCCCAGGGCAAACAGCCTCTGAATATAGCATGGGAATGAGGCTGGGCAAACTGGGCTGGGAGTGCAGAGCAAACGTAGCCCTGGAATAAGACAGCTCTGAATATAGTGACCAGGAAGTGCAGACCACAACAGCAACACAGTGCACAGTGACGTGAAGGTAGCTAGAGGTGACTTATGTGGCCAATGTGTGTTCCAACAAAGGCGTTGACCCAGTACAGCTGCAGGGAATGGCCTATGGGAAGGTACAGTGTGCTAAACAGTATAATATTCCCCAAACCATTTGCGAGGAGCTAACGCATTTGCATGGGATTAGCATGGAGCTAAGCTGTTTGCCCATTTTTTTTTTTGTATAATATATTTATTGAGTGACAGTCAACATATCACAATACTCTGGTATGTGCACGTTACATAACATTCAGTACATTGTATGGCATAATTGTACACACTTATACATGGTGCTGCTTATAACAAGGAAAAAAGAGCATGTCTATACCTTAGAGCATAAACATTGCCATATTCAAAAGTGACATGCAAATGAGCCTGTTCAGGTAGTCTCTGGGCAAACATCCAGATTAGCATCTCATTATGCCCTGATTTGCATGCAGTTTGCCCAGCGTTACAGCAGGATCCCACAGAGCCACCTGTAGGTCAGTCTGGAAGTACAGGGGCTGGCCAGGTCTGACCACAGCTCCACCTGTAGGTCTGTCTGGCAGTGCACAATGATAGCTGCAGGCTACATGTACACAGCACAGCAGAGCATAGCATATTGTACCCCAGGGGACAACACAGCATAGGCACAGGTGGGGGTGGTGCTGCATGCAACTGTAACACCATAGGGCATGCTACAGTGCACAGCAGACACTACAGTTGCAAGGGGGCCAGTAGTGTGTGGGACACAGCACTGTCTGTGTAGGGTAGTGACACAGACTGCACTGTACACAGTGACAGGCCCAACTTGCAGGTGTTTCCTGACAGTGGACATTACTGGTACACTGTTGTGTGATCCACAGATGCTGCACCTGTGGCATGGGATGCACACAGTGACATATACATGGCTGGCTGCGTGTGCTGTGGCATCTGTACAGTTGTGCTTTGTGCTGTATGTGGCTGGGGGGGCACGTAGGATCTGACAGGCACACAGGCAGCGGGGTATTCCCACTACTGGCCCATGTGCACTGCTTGCAGTGTCCCAGTCCTGTGGTCACACCTGGGCTATGGTGAGGTCTGGCCACCCGTGCACCCTCCTCTCAATGGCCACCATGCCCATAGTGCTGCCTGTGTGTGCTGGCATGTGTTGGGCACCACAGCTGTATGGTCTGCAGGTGTGTGCTGTATGGTCACACTACCATGATGTCCCCTGTGGGCCTGATCACCCCTTACTGCCTGTGTATGGCTGGGACCTGTGGCAGCCGTTGGCATTATGGTGGTGCCATCAGTGAGCAGTATGTGTCCTCCATGTCTAGCAGTTTCTAAGTGTCATACTGATATGTTAGGGTCACGCAAGCTGTGTTAATGATGCGCTAACACCACACAAAGCAACAATGTCACACAAAGCTGTTTGCCCAGGGTTAAGACCAGCTTTTTCTGGGCCGTAATTTGTACTGAGCTATGGGTCCCATTAAGTTGCGCTAAACACCTTAGCACAGCGCTAGTCGCTAAATATCTCATTGTACCTGTATTCATGTTCACTTTGCCCCTTGCATATAATTATAGTTTGCCCAGCACTAATGCTGTTTGGTCACTCTATTTGGCCTTTTGAATATAGCAGACCCACACTAATCCCGTGCTAAACCCACACAAACATTTTTTGCCCAGCGCAAAGCTTTGACTATCTGGCCCCAATAGTCCTATGTGTGATTCTAACATAATAGTCCAGTTAATTTCCTGTATCTCTTTCCCTATATCTCTTTCCCACCATTTCTTAGCTGCTTGCTAAGGATCTTGAAATAATCTCCTGTCCAATTTGACTGCCCTCCCTATCAATCCTCTTTCTTTCTTTGCTGCACCTATAATTTCTCCTTCTATTTCTCTCAGTGGAGTCTGTTGCTCCTTAGTTCCTGGCATTTTTTTGTAATAATCTCTGATCTGAAAGTATTTATATAGATGCGTGGGGGGTGGATTTAGTGCGGCCTGTATCTCTTGAAAGGGGATCATATTATCCCCTTAGTCAAGTTAGCTACACATTTAATACCCCTTCTTTGCCAGAGGTGGAAGCCTTCATCTTTTAGTCCTTGGAGAAAGCAGGGGTTACCTGCAATGGGCACCAATAGAGTAGCTGGAGAGGTTATCTTTTGCCTCATTCTAATATGAGTCCATGCCCTTAAGCTAGCAATCACTATGGGGTTAGACATTTTGAGTCTAGTATGTCTTTAATCCCTCCCCCTCTAAATATCCTGATATTCAGCCCATTGCTCCTTCTTCTTCAAGCTCCAGCCAGCTTGCTACTTCATTATAGTTCACTCAGTTTTGTATATACCTATATTGGGTTGCCAAGTAATATCCTCTAACATCTGGGAAGTTAAGGCCTCCCTATGCAGTAGGGACTTTTAGTCTCTTAATCTACTGAATCTTAATTTGGATAAAGTGATCAACAAAGAAGTTTTGTCAAAAGTATTAGTTTGTTCTGAAAAGTAACTTCTTTACTTTTGATGAAAAGTATTACCACCAATGCCAGTGGATGGCTATGGGGACAGCGTTAGCTCCTTTGTATGGCAATTTAGTACTAGGATGGATGGGAGAGTCCTTCATTAAATCTGAAAAATATCCATTTTCTAAACATCTAGTACAATGTATCAGATTTATTGATTAAATATTAATTGTTTGGCAAGGTACAGATGCTGAAGCTAGAAGCATTGTTTCATGGTTGAATAAAAATGATTGAGGGCCATGTTTTGTAGCCAACATATACGGACATAAAGTTGAATTCCTCGATTTCTGTCTAACAGCATTGGGTAACAAAATTGAAACAGAAGGCTACAGAAAAAAAAGACTGATGGAAATGCATTACTGTTAACCTCCAGTGTCCATCCAAAAAGGAAATAGAATGTATCCCATTTGGATAGTTTCTACATTTACATAGAAATTGTTGAGATCACTTGATGTCTTCAGCCTGAACAGACACTCTCCGGCTTGGCTCTCCCCTGAACACTCCAAAAACAGTAAAATTATCAAGTTTTTTGCTTGAGATTGGTTATTTTAATATTGCTAACACCCGTTTGAAGTGAAGGGAAACTACGAGAAGCATAAAGAAGCAGTATTTAACATCTAAGGGTGTAAAAATGGATTTGGAAATGCGTCAGGCTCTCACGGCCCAGACACCACTGCCGACACCAGATAAGTCAGCGAAGAGATCCAAAACACAGACCGCAATTCCAAACAAGACAGCGGCGCTAGCTAGCAACTCTGTTCCCCTGTCGGAGGACAAATTCCTAGTGGAAATGGCTAGTATTAAAGAATCTTTTAAGGAATTTGCCTTGGACCTGAAGAATATTCAGGCTGAATTGAGGGAAACGAATAAGAAAATCTCAGATGTTTCAGCCCGTACATCCTCATTGGAAAATTGGCAGACAAGGTTGAAGCCAGAAGTGGTGGCATTAAGGCAGAGGCTGAATAAAGCAGAGGGCAAACTAGAAGACCTGGAGGGGAGGAACAGGAGGAATAATACCGTTGTCTTTGGTTTGCCTGAAGAAGCTGAAGGATCTGCCATAATTCAGTTCACACAGAAGCTTCTAGCTTAGATAGCAGGTCCTCCACCACAGTCTACAGTGTATCAGGTAGAGCGGGCCCACTGCTCACTGAAATCTCGACCTCCCCCAGGGGTTAAGCTTAGGCCATTCATTATTCGGCTCTTAAGTTATGTTGATCGACAGCACATCTTAGTGAAAGTTAAAGAGCTGCAAGAGATTAAATGGGAGGATGCCCAGCTCAGATTCTCCCAAGATCTGCCAGTCAGTGTCAGACAGAAGCGGGCTGCCTATCATAGCTTCATTAAAAAGTTGATAGTGGCTGGCATTTGATTTCAGATGATCTACCCGGCTAAATTGATGGTGCAGTATCAAGGTAGTTGGAGAAGTTTTGAAGAGGCAAACCTGGCAGCCGAAGAATTACCCACTATATTCCCTGACTTGTTTACCCATTGTTGACTATATGAGGGAGGGCTTACTGATCTGGCTACTCTGCATAGTTGCATTTGTTTGATGGAAGAGTTATTGTAATTTGCTCAAATTCCGTACACCTCTTCTCCGGACCCCCTGACCATTTATGGACCAGCAGCTGAAAGCCCCTTCCCCCCCTTTTTTTCTTTTCTTTTTGTTCGTTCTGTTTAGATCCACGATGCCTGGAGGTTCATTAAAGAGCAACAAGAGATTAGCTCGAATTTAGCATCACGGCCTTGCTCCCAGTTAAATTGGAACCGGCTTTTCCCTAAATTGACGCATTGGTAAACATTGTGGCCGGTCACGCCAGTCACCGCAAGGCTTTTTTTCTCAAGTCCTGCATGGTGTTTCCTTTTGTTTACCCTCTCGCAATTTGACTGTGGGACAATATCTGCACATTGGGAGAGGGAAAATTTAAAGTTCATTTGTTATTCAAACTTGGGACTTTACAAGGATCTTTACGTTAGATGCCATCATATAAATTGGGGAAGCAACGGCCTGTGTTATATTTAACTGAGGACACAAGAGACCATTTACGGGCTGTTGTAATCATCTGGGTTTAATGAGTTCAGGGCCAAGCCCTGAATATGATGGTAATAGCTGTTGGATTCAACTAGGGGGGGGGATTGGGAGGATGGGAGACAAGAAAGAATTTATTTTGATTATTAAAGCCTCGATGGGCTGATAAATAGATAAATAAATACATAGACCGGGGCTTTATTGTGGCAGGGTTGTCACAATCTTGAGTTTATAAGTTAATAGGAATATGGGGTATAACGTAAATCTATTTGCTATGAAAGGTAGAGCAGGGGAAGAGGAACATTCCTTAATTAAACTGTTTGATGTTGATTTTTTTTGGGGGGGATAAGTCAGGATGCGTTAATCTGGGTGGAACATTCACTTCTTGGCAAAGGGGGATTGGGCTTCCACAATTAATGGGGTATTTTGGGAACAAGATTGTTATTTTAGTAGTTGGTTTATGCGAAGCACAGGAGGGTAAGCTGTGGGGTGTATTTTTTCAAGATGGTGGGGGGAGGGGCGGGGTTAAAAATGTTTTTGGGGGGAGGGTACCACCACAAATATCAGAGTTGAAGTGGAGACATCACTTAATGGTTTCATTTGCCACTGCATACTTGAAGTTTAACATTATTATAGACAGCTAAAATTGTCAGGGTATAATTTTTGTGCATGGAATATTAAGCGGGCACAAACCCTAGTGAAACTAATGAAAATACTGATACATCTCTGCAATACACAAGCAGACGTGGTTTTCTTACAGGAAACACATCTTTTACCCACTCAAGTGCATTACTTCCATAGGCTCTGGGTGGGACAGGTTTTTGGATCCGGTTTCAATTCCCGTAAAAGGGGAACTGCAATTTTAATTGCTCGTAAAATCCCATTTCCTTTGTTACAAGAGATCTCAGACTTGGAAGGCCGTTATGTTATATTACGGTCTGTATTCGACCATTCCGAGGTCATTCTTGGCTCTATTTATGGCCCTAATTCTGATGATCCAAAATTTTTCATAGATTTTATGTCTATGTTTGCTCCATGGTCCACGATTCCAATAATTGTAGGAGGGGATTGGAATCAAGTATTGTCAAACAGTTTGGACAGAACGGGCCCCTCTAAATTATCGTTTTCCCCAGGACAAAAAGCCTAGATGGAACTAATGCACTCAGTAGGTTTGGCTGACCCTGGCGAATCACTTTCCCAACCAGGAAAGAATATTCATTCCATTCACCTACTCACAATACATTTTCTCGTATTGATTATTTTTTAGTCAGTAGTGATTATCTTTCTGGTGTCACATCAGTTTTCTATTCCTCGAAAACTATATCGGATCACCAAATAGTTCAGTTATTTATAGATTTTGCTCCAAATATTCAGTGAGATAAACTTTGGAAAGTTAATAACCAGATTATAAAATCGGAAGATCATCTACAACAAATACAATCCTTAATTTCTAACTTTATGACAGATAACTCCCCATCCATGCCTAAGAGGGATATCTTGTGGTGCTCATTAAAATGCGCTCTAAGGGGTGAATTAATATGCTTGGCAGCCAAACAAAAAAAGCAAAGGGAACAGGCTCTTTCTTCCCTAATTGATCAGATCACACTAACGGAAACAAACCTTTCAGCTTTATCCCCTGATGTAGATTGGGAAAAAGCTGAATCCTTTTGAGCCCAGTATAATCACCTGCTGGCCGAAAAGGCAGAATTTCTCATACTTAAATCAAGAATAACATATCTTGATCAAGGAGAAAGAGCAGGAAAATTACTAGAGCTCAGAATCAGATCTCAGGTGTCCGACAGGATAGTTTCTTCCCTCCAGTCACCCACCAGTACAGTCTTGATCTCACCCAAAGATATTTGTGAAAACTTTAAACTTTATTATGAGAGTTTATATACTCCTACTAACTTCTCCTTCTCTCAACAAATGTTGGACTTGTACATCACTGATGTTAAGTTGCCAACACTTACTGAGGCACAATCTTCTATACTAAAGGCCCAGATTGAAATAAAAGAGATAATAGAAGCCATTGATTCACTTACACTGGATAAATCTCCTGGCCCAGATGGATTTTCCCCTAATTTTTATAAGGCCCTAAAACATACATTAGCACCTATTCTCCTAAACACCTTTCAATATTTTTATGAAAATGGTATCTCAGATAAATCTTTAACCCAAGACGCTATTGTGGTATTACCCAAACCTGGGAAGGACCCCTTAGTTGTACATAATTATAGGCCTATTTCACTCATTAATGTTGACCTCAAAATTTTGGCCAAGATCCTGGCATTAAGATTGGGTCAGGTCTGGGATTCTTTAGTGCAGAGCAAGTAGGATTTGTTAAGGGCCGACTTTCATCCGACCATCTCAGGAAGTTGGCTTATTTATTTTCTGCGTCCAAGGACTCTCTCACTCCAGCTGCTTTAGTTTTCTTGGACGGAAGAAAAGCTTTTGATAGGGTATCCTGGGAATATTTATTTTCTCTACTTCCCAGATATGGTATTCCGCAAGAATTTCTCACTTGGATCAAAATACTGTACTCCTTCCCTTCTGCATGAGTCCATTGCAATGGGGTACTTTCCACACCCTTTAATTTGAGACAAGGTACTCGTCAAGGATGCCCCCCTCGTCATATTTATTCAGTTTGTTCCTTGAACCCCTCATCAGGAAACTTAACTCCTCACCCTTAATATCGGGGATTACAATAGGGAAATCAGAATATAAACTCTCTGTATACGCGGATGATATTTTACTGTATATTTCATCCCCTTCGCAATCCTTCCCGGCTGCACTTGCATTAATATCTCAGTTTAGTTTGATTTCTAATTATAAACTGAACTTGGATAAAACAGAAGTATTTCCTCTTAATCAGTATTTTCAAAAAACAGAGACAGTTAATTTGGGCCTACAGTGGCGATCAGATAAACTTAAATATCTGGGTATCTTCCTTCACCCTTCCCCTAAAATAATGAAAAAGCTTAACCCTGATGCCACTCTAAGTCACATACAGGAGGATATTAAGCGTTGGTCTATATTACCCTTATAGCTTTGGGGTCGTATGAGTATAATAAAAATGAATGTATTACCCCGTTTATTATACCCATTGCAAATGTACAATTGGGACTTACCCAAATCTTGGTTCACTCAGGCACATAAAATTATTAATTCTTTTCTGTGGGCTGGGAAAAAATCAAGAAGAGGCTATTGAAAGCTTACACGGCCAAAAAATTATGGTGGCCTTCAAGTTCCCAATCTATACTTATGTTACCTTGCAATGCATCTAACCAGATTGAGGTACTGGATACTTCCGTCAGAATATTCATCTGATTCTACGTACTTCCCTCTCTGGCTTGGAACTGAGAAATCTTTGTGTGCATTACATGATATGGTTACAGAAATCCTCCCTTTTCTGAATAAAAAAAATCTTCCAAGTAAGCTGAAAGGATCCCCGCTTGCTGCTCTTTTGGCTATACAACACCAACTTAACACCTTATTAAGGACTAATGGGTACAAAGATGTAACACAACCCCTTTTCAATAATCCTAATCTGCTAATCTCCGGCAAACCAATAAAACTTTATATTTTTTGACCCAATATGGGGATTGGAAGGGTGGAGGAGTTAATTATTAACCAGAAACTGATGCGATTCCTGGAGGCCAGTAGTCAGTATCATTGGTCCACCACTCATGTTTTTAAGTATTTGCAGATTAGTCATATGTTAATACAGTATTTTGGCACTGGGAGGTGGACTATCCCCCTTCTAACTGTTTTAACCCCATATCTTAAGTCAGTCCCGTCTACTCACTTAATTTCATATACTTACAAGTTCTTACAAACCATGATTGCTGGGATAGAAGGACAGAGAACTTACTGGTGGGATCACTCTCTTCCAACTTCTGACCCCCCTAGATGTTGGCTTAAAATTTGGAAGCACCTATATAGATACATCAAGTGGAATAGGTATAGATACATGCAATTTCAAATTGTACATAACATGTATTATATTCCAGTTAAATTATTTAAGATGGGTTTTCTGCAGTCTAATCTTTGCACCAAGTGTTCTCAAGCCCAAGGGGATCTGCTGCATATGTTATTGTCATGTGATAAAGTCTCTCCATTATGGAATTGCATTAAATCCCGACTGGACCCATTACTAGCTCTCTCAGATAAATTTACCCCTGAAATTTGTATTTTAGGGGATTACATGACCCTCCAGGGCAAAACCCAAAGAGTCTATATGGCACTGATATCTGTTTGTGCCAAAAAAGTATTACTTAGACATTGGGTAGATGCCCTAATACCAACTTATACCGAATGGTACAAAGAAATCATGTTTGCTATACAGGCAGAATGTGTTATTGCAGGATTAACCCAAAGAATAAAAAAATATAAACAACTTTGGGATCCCTTTTAAAATTTGCTATTAATCCAGTTCAATACAATAACGGTTAACACTAATGCCCCTTTATAAGTTAACCTTTACTTTCAATAGGGTTTCCTATTGATATATATCCACAATTGTTAAGGCTAATATTTGTGGTGGTGGGAGATAGGGAGGGGTGGTTAAGATGGGGATGGTAGGGGTGGATGGGGGGAAAAGGGTGGGGGGTTGCAGACATCAAATATGGTATTATTAGATAATGGCTGTATTGTATGGGGATCAGAAGATCTGTTTAACAAGCATATATGCAGCATTGTATGCTCTCCTGTATGTAAGATGTCTGTCCCTTAGATTAAAAAACTAATAAAGTATACTTAATAAAAAAAAAATGAAATTGTTCAAATCTGGATAGATTTAGTCAGCAGTCAAGAGACTTGGTAAATCGATTCCAGTGCAAGGGTAGAAAGTATAGACAGAAAGAGTTTGTTACAAATGAAAATGAAAAAAGTAAATAATGAAAAAATTGTCTTTGCTAACACAGTTTAATCCATTAGCTTCAAAACTGAGATGTGTTTGTGATAATAAGAAAATCTGAATACAGACTCAGTCCTGAGTTGGGATGTTAGTGATGCTCTTTTAATAGTATATTCTAGATGAAGAACATAGGAGATCTAATGTGTAAAAGCTAGTTTTAAATGACAAAATCTAAACCTGATGTATCTTTCATTCTAATCAGGCCACTCCTAAAGATGTTCTTTTGCTCTGAGAACTGCTTGGTATGCAAATATGTACTCAGTGGAAAAACAATCAAGGGTGGAGCAGGGAGCAAATGCTATGGGTCCTGATTCTCAAAGGTCAGTGCAAGCCATGCCAGAGGTGGCTTGCACCAATTGCTGGTGCACCAGGGACCCTGCACCAGATTCTATATCGGGTAGAGTCCCGGAATTAAAGTCCCACTGCTTGCAGCAAACTTGGTCCTGCGCCAAACAGACAGCACATCAGCAAGGTTTGCTGCAAGCCATGGATCAGTTGTGAAGCAGTAGCACCATGGACAGTTGTCTGGTGGCTAATGCCCCACTAAGACCCCTATCTCCCCATAATAATTATTAACAATCCCTGGTAGCCTAGTGGCCCACCAAAGCCCCAATCTCCCATTATAATTAATAATGATCCCTGGTAGTCTAGTGCCCCCCCAGCCCCGATCACCAGTCATTAATGTTAAAAACTTCCTGGTAGTCTAGTGCCCCCCCTCCCTCTAGCCATGATCACCCATTATCAAAAATTAAAGTATCCTTGGTGGTCTAGTGGACTGCTCCAGCCCTGATCCCATGTTAAGTGACATTTTTCAATTCCGGTGGTCCAATGAACCCCCTACCTCACAGTGCCCTACCACCCTACTCCCCCATTGCCTAACTGAGCCAGTGACTGTCACAGCCCACCACTCACCACCATGGCTAGCCACCAACTGAGCACTGAATGAGCACATACTGTATATAGTACATACCCAGTGACTGACAGCAGCTGTCAATCACTCAGGGTGTACTATATACAGTACACACTCAATCAGTGCTTAGTCAGTGGCTGGCCATGGTGGTGAGTGGTGGGCTGTGCCAGTCACCATCTTGGTTAGGCAATGGGGAGGAGCGAGGTGGTAGGACATTGCATGGTGGGCGGGTCCATTAGACCACAAGGAACTGGTGACTATCAGGAAGGTTTTAACATTAATGATGGGCAATTGGGGCTTAGGGGGCCACTAGATTACCAGGGATATTATATTACTTATAATGGGAGACTGGGGCTAGAGGGGGGTGGAACATTGGCACACCCTCCCAGAGGTTTTCTAAGTACCGTTAGACTACCCTTGGCTGGTCTAATGGTACTTAGACAATTGCCCTCTGGGAGGGTTTTGAGAATAGCAACTTGGGGAATATGGCAGCCTGTGTCCACTGCAAGCCCTCTAGCACTATGCCGCAGCCCATTTGTGGGGTAAGGCTGGCACACACACCCTTTGGTGCAAGCAGACTGCATTTGATGTAGGCTGCTCTTCAGAACAGAGGTCCAAAATGTAAGCACTCCCATTAAAGAAAGTCACTACTCAGTATTCCAAATTGTAGAAAATTTATTTGTGACAATGTACCATGTTCGTGAAAAATTCAGAGCATCGAACAGGCACCGGCAGCCCCTAACACATCGGTTTAAAGCCTTCTATGGAGGTTGCTTTTGAGAATAGCTCAGGGTGCAATTTTTGAAACAAGGTGCCACTTGCGTCATTTACATTTAACGCTGGCACTTTGCGTCGATCTAAGGGCTTTAAGAATTGGACCCATGATATTTGCCATCTAGTAACATGTTCAAGTAATCAAGTTATTTATTTAATTTTGTGTGGCTGACAAGAGCAGCAAAATTAAAAATACAGGAACATCTGAGATCTGTACATACAGAGAGATGTGACCATTCAGCAGGGCAGTAGGACGGTACACAATGGGAATAATAGTACCTTAAAATTTATGGTAGTGGATTTTGGTCCTCAACATCCAAGAGAAGTAGAAATTAGATGTCTGATTTTAGAGCAGAGAGAATGTGAATGGATATCTTGAAGGCATTCTGGACTGAATGAATCAGTTAACATGACACTGTTTTTATAAGTAAGATTCAAGAATAGTCCATCACAGTGCCCTGTTTTCTAGCATTTAGATCTAAGTGTTGATCTGGTAATAAAATATCCGATTTTCTCTTATTCCACTCAAAAGAAAGGATTTGGGATCTGTATTTATACCGAGGAAGGAACTGTGCATGTACTGTGTCTATTGAAGTACAAATTTGTGTTGAAATGTATTTTAACTTCGTCATCTCTGCTGCTCATATTTTAGAAATTATTTTAATAATCCTCAGTGAATGTCATCTTGAAGTAAGGCACATTCTGGCCATTTAAGACAATAACATTTTCTGAATGCTTTACTTAGTTTACTTAGAGTGGACAAAAGAAAGCATAAAGTCCATCAATATTTCCCCCCACGCTGTGTGGGCAATTACCCTATATCTGTAAACAGCAGAACCATTTATCCAGGCCATTTTTAAATGAGCTGAATCTGTTTAAATCTACAATATCCCATGGAAGTGAGTTCCAGTCTTTAGTGTTCCTAATATTAAAGAAATTGTCCCTTTTGGTGGTGTTGGCCCATGGGGCAGCCATTTACTTATTATAGAGTCTGGCAACTGTATGTTAGAAAATTTTAATCCACAGTGAGACATGAAATTTGGTGACTAGTGAAGTTTATATAGGAATAATACATCCCCTCTCCACCTCCAGTTTTGGAGTGAAAATAGACCAGTTTCTCTCAGTCTTGTAGGGTAATCTTTTGATGACTACCATGGGATCATTTTAATAATTCTTCTCTGGACTTTTTCTAGTAGAGCAATATCTCCTTTCAAGTAGGGATTCCAGAAGGGAGATCCATAGTCAAGGTAGGGTCTAATATAAGCTCTGTACAAAGGAATCAGACATTGTTCCATTCTAGTTATAAAAGTACATCTAACATGCTTGACTAAGCTATTAGTCATCCTGGTGATCTTGATGCAATGGTCAAAAGAAGTAAGTGTATTATTAACAACAATAATACCTAGATCTCCTTCACTGGTGGATATCTAGATTTGACAGTTATCGAGGTAGTACTCAATGTTTGGATTCTTTTTACCAAAATGCATAACTATGCATTTGTTTACATTGAATCTCATGCCATTCATCAAGGCCCATTTTTCAATGTTTTTAAGATCATATGTTAGGGAATAGGATTTCTCAGTGGTGTCTACTTGACCTCCTAGTTTGGTGTCATCTGTGAATTTGATTAAGTATATTATTCTCACTAGCTTTCATGTCACTTATTGAACAATGAAGGCCCCATGACAGAGCCCTGGGGCACCACACTACTAACAGAGCCAGTGTTTGAAAGGACCCCATTTATTCTGACCCTCTGTGTCCTGTTTGACAACCAATTTCTATCCCAATTAACAAGTCCAGTTGAAAAACCCATCTTAATCAATTTATTAATAAGGTTATGGTGGGGCACAGAATTAAAGGCTCTGCGGTAGCCCAAAGGATAATGCCTGTAGGAACACCATCATCTAAACTTTGACTAGTGTGATTTTAAAATGATACCAAGTTAGTAGTACATGAGTACCGATTTTTAAATTAATGTTGTCTATCATCGTTAAGACCAAGAGCTTGTATTTCTTGTTCAAAATATGATTTAATAATTCTTATAGTAAGCTTGCATGCTATTGAGGTTAAACTAATCGGACGATAATTTTCCAGACTAGATTTACTCCCCTTTTTGAATATAAGAATGAGAGTGGCTCTTAATCAATTTGATGGGACCTTACTGTGCCACCATCCATTTTGTCATTGCCAATTATGGCGCAGGCAAAATGTCACAAGGCACTACAGTGCCAGGCATTAAGTCTCCCAGGAGGTACAGTGCCAAAGCACCCCAGGGAAATGGTCAGCTTTTGCTGGGGTCTTAACCACCTGCACCCCCCAGAACTAAATATAATCTCCTCTGGGGTATGCATGACATGGAGGGGGTAGGAACTGTGTAGGGGCAAAGGGTAACAGGAGTGAGGGAGTGATCTAAAATCAAGATCACCCCTTTCACTCTCGCCTTTGTTGTGGTGCCAAAATTGCTGTGACCAAATTCAGTCAGCAGCTTGGCAGGATATTAATCTGAACCCTAACTAGAGCATTAATGCATTTTTTGGCAAAGACTTTACTTACTTTTTGAGATAATTGAATAATATTCTAATTAGCACAGGTCCTGAATTGACCTGCATGAACACATGCTGTATATCTGGATAGGGAACACAGGGACCTATGAGCGCTCTGCTTCCATCCTTCTATAGCTGCAAACCATGACTCCAGAAAAGCAATTTATGTGCTTGGTTGTAATTGTTTTTTTTATGGAGTTCATTTCAAAGCAAAAAATATGTTAAGTGTCCCTCTTAGCTGTCAGCGGTTGATAGTATATGGGCAAACATGTGTTTTCCATTTTTTCCCATACAACAGTCAATTTGTATTTGATTGCTCTTACAATTGCAAAGGTTGTGGTGCAAGATAAGATACACATTTGATGAATTTTTCATGATGATTGTACTTTCATTGTGGATTTGACAGCATGACGAAGATTGGGAGTAAATTTGGAGTGCAATGCATACCCCATGCTTGTTTATGGGGTTAAACTTATTACATGTTAGTGGTTTATTGTCCCTTAGCCCCAATTATTGGTGTACTTATGGCTTGCTAAAGTTGCAATGTTATCCTATGGGAATTTTCATTTTTAAAGTTTTATGTTTTTTTACATGTCCTCTGAATTTGGGAGGGGGGTTGATATTATGTGTTACTGTTGTAGTGCTGATTGAGACCTTTTTCATATATAGATTGTCCCTTAACCCCACAGAATGGCAGAGTTATGACTTATTAAATTTGCAGTTTTATCCTGTGGGAATTTTCATTTTTTAATGTTAATGCTTTTTTTTTTTGTATGGCCTCTAAATATTTTTTGTAGGAATATTTTGTGCTACTGTTGTAGAACTCATTGATACATTTTCTCATACATCAGTTGTCCCTTAACTCCAATGACTGATAGATCTACAGCTTGTTACAGTTGCAATGTTATGCTATGTGAATTGTCATTTTCCTTTTTTGTAATATGGCCTCTGAATCCTCTTGTAGGGTATTATGTGCCAGTATTATACAGTAGTACTCATTAATAACTTATTTTTGATATATAGATTGTCCCTTAACTGCAAGTATTGACTGAGTTATGGCTGAAATGTGGAAAAAACTAAGTCCAAATTCCTTTTTCATATGAAGGAATACTTTTTTTGTGAGACTGTATCACTCTCAGGAAACAAGATTTCTTCATATGAAAAAAGAATATGAAAAAAACTTGCCCAAATTATTTTTTCATATGAAGGAATCCCTTTTTGTGAGACTGTTTCATTCTCATGAAACAGGTTTACTTCATATGAAGAAAGAATGAGAAAAAAAACCTGTACCCAAATTATTTTTTCATATGAAGGATGTTTTGTTTTGTATGGTCCTACTCCTGTTTCGTATTGCCATACCAAAAAAGAAACTCATCGCATGAAAAAAGATGCTTAAAATGTATTTAAAACACATTTCTGTGTCATTTTTGCTCAAAACTAACTGCAGAATTCAACTAATGGGATCCCGATTAGCAAGATACACATGTTGGTATCTTTAAATTATATGATTTTAATGAGTTTTGAAAACTTTTTTTTTCCAAAAAATGAAAACAAGATAGCAGCCATTTGAAAGAAGAATTTTTTTCTCATGAAACATGATTACCCCCATATGAAACAGAATCATTTGTCATATTTTTGTATGAAGCAGCTATCAAAAAGGATGTACTGAGCATAATCAGAACTGAAATTTCAAATCCTTATAAATCTGGAACAGATTAATATTTTTCACCAAACTAGCAAAAGGCATCATTATTGGGTCAAGCCCTTTCTACTATAAAAATTTCAGACCAAAATCCCAAACAGTCTAGGTGCTAGGTGATAACAAAAAAAACCAGCAAAAAAAATCATTTATTTTCACTTTTTCACTATCCAGATCTCGAAATCTGCTCATCTAACCAGAACAAATCTTGGCACATCAAGAGACCATAGGCCAGATTCTCAAAGCTTGCACAGTGTAAGGGGCTTGTGCCATAATGAATGGTGTAAAGTGTACCTTGCACCAAATGATGCACAGGTAGAGATTCTCAAAGGCAGCCTGTGTCAACCATAAGCTGTCGGCATCAAACAGTTCTTGCATCACCTGTGCACTGCACAATGGGCTACAGCATGGTGCTAGGGGGGCATGAGGAAGATGTAAGTTGCCACATCCTCAAAAGTGGGATTCACAAAACTCTCCAAGAGGGAGAATTTCTAAATACCATTAGATTAGCCATAACGATACTTAGACATATCCTTCTGGTAGTGTATAGCACACTGCAGCAAAGTACTGCAGAACCCCCTCCAAGCCCCAATCCCCTGTCATCATAAAATAATTATCTCTGGTGATCTAGTAGCCCCCCTGTCCAATCCCTGATGCCCCCCAATTCAACTTCACTGGTAGTCTAGTTGACTCCCTCCCTGATCTCCGATGTCCCTAATAAATATGTATATTCCTAATTCCCTGGTGATCTAGTAGTCCCCCTGTCTGATTTCTGATGTTTCCAAATATACAACTCCACTGGTGGTCTAGTGGACCCCCTTCCCTGATCTCTGATGTCCCGATGTCCCTAATAAATATGTATCTTCCTTATTCCTGGAGATCTAGCACCTTCCTCCGAGTCCTGATCTCCCACTATGAATGACATCACATCATAGGTGGTCTAGTTAACCCCCCACCCTGGCAGGCAGTGTCCAACCACCCTGCTCCCCATTCCCAAACTGAGCTAGTGACTGGCACTGTCCACTGCTCACCACCACAACCAGCTGCTGACTGAGATCTCAATGAGTACTGCACTGTATTCAGTATATGCTTATTGATTGACAGCCAGTTGTCAATCAATGGGCATACACTGAATACAGTACAATGCTCATTGAGAGCTCAGTTGGTGGCTGGCCATGGTGGTGAGTGGTGGGCTGTGCCAGTCACCAGCTCAGTTCAGGGATGGAGGAGCAGTACAGGGGTGGGGGTCCACTAGACTATCTATGATGTGGTGTTTTTCATAATGGGGGATCAGAGCTTGAGGAGGAGGAGGAGGAGGTGCTATATTACCAGGGAATTAGGAATATACATATTTATTAGGGACATCAGGGATCCATTAGACCACCAGTAGAATCATATTTGGGCACATCAGGGATTGGGTGGGGGGGAGATAGATCACAAGGAATTGTTTGTATATGATAAGTGGGGATCAGGGCTGGAGGGGGTCTGCTTGATCACCAGGGTATGATTAAGTACTATAAGATATCTGTTAGGCAGATCGGGTGGGGGTGCCTCTAGCCACCAAAGACCAGGTAGAGCATCGCACAGCCACCTCACAGCTTGTGGCACACCCTCCAGATGTGCCATCTGTTTGGCGCTTGGCCATAGTTGCACCAAGCCATGGGACTTTGCCATTGAGACCATGCCCGATAAAGAATCAGGCACAGGGTCCCTTGTGCCCCAGGCTTTGATGTAAGCTGCCTTTGGTGGCTGCTTGCATCTATCTAAGGGCTCTTTGAGAATCAAGTCCCATGCCTGCAAGGCTGCTCATGCAAAAGTTTGTGCAAATCTGTTGTATTAGGGGCAAAGCTATAAAAGTGCAGCCAGGGGTTTAACATTAAACACCCTACTCAGCCCTAACTCAACCCTAACTATAGTGGTGCCACCATGCCACTATTACTCAATAATATAAAAATATGGACAATGCACTTTTATGTATAGTGGTCCCCCTCTGATTCACTCCATTCCATGTCATGCAGTCCATTTGTGTCCAGTGGCAACCAATTCCTCTCCTAGTAATGCAAAAATACTTATTTTGTCTAATGACACCCCCTCCCTCTCTCTGCCCCATCCCAAGCACTCCCTGTGGTCCAGTGGTACCTCCTCCCCTGTTTTGTTAAGGTTCCATGGTATCTAGTAGAACTCCCTCTCCATTGTATCCTGCCATCCATTTCCATACAGTACCAGCAAAGCCCTCCTTTTACCTCCTACCTGACACCATAAGATTGAAAAGTATTGACCCATTGTTCTAGTATAATAGTGGTTTCATGACATTTACTGTATTTTTAATCAGACAGTGGCTGGCCAAGGAGGTAAACAGAAAGCTGTAACAGTTGCCATGGGCGAGATCGAGGCACGTGAGAAGTGTTCTGCAGCATTAGGGTAGGGGTTCTGGTGCCATACATCAGATTTTGGGGGATGCTGGATTATCGATGGCACTATGGGTAGACTCATAATTCTGCAGTGAAAGTTGGGGGAAGGTGGTGTGTTTTCTGGCACCAGGAACTGGCCCCTGATTCTGAACTTGAAATTCAGGAGGGGTTGCTGGTACCAGCAATATACTCATGGTGCAGCAATTAAACTTTTGGAGCAGTACTGCTCTGTGGCACAGGTAGTGACTCTCACTGCCACAGCCAAAGTTTGGAAAGAGTGATTGTTGGCTCTAGGAATTTGCTCCTGGTGCTGCATTTTAATTTGGGGGGTGGGCAGTGTTTCACAGCACCAGTGATGGGCTTCCAGTGCTGCACTATAAATTCAGAGCAGGTGGTGTTTGGTGGCACAGGGATGGGGGGTCTCAGTGCTGCACTTAAATGTGGATGAGGTACAGTTCTTGGTAGGACCAAGATGGGTGCCACACTAAAACTATGCAATTTCAGTTACCATATTTAGAACTCTAATATTGATTTTTAGCACTGACCCTTTATTAGTATTACACTACTTAAATCTGTAACTGCTATAAGACACCGGTCAGCTGAGAAAGTTAGAAGAGGGTAGTGCCAGTTACTATTGGGGAGGGATAGAGTGATTAAAGGGGGTAGGTATGCAATTACTCCAATGTAATTATATTGACCGTGCTGTGTCTTATTACCTGCTGATGACGGCACAGCTTCAGAGAGGTATACCGTTGTTGCTGTGATGTAACACCAAAGTCTTCACAGCAACATAACCCATTTGACATCCTCAGTGCTGAACAGGTTGCCAGAGCGCTGTACAATACAGCGACTCCCATTGTAAGACACTCTCCTCCGTAATCCTCCACCCCCCCCCGAGTTCACAATCTATCATTTTGATGGATGCAGGGCAGAGCCCCCACATGGGGGGTGCAGGGGGTGAAGCCCCCCCCTCAAACAGTAAAGGAGTTTTGTGTCATGGCTGGTCTAGCATGGGCTGGCAGTATAGCCTAGAGGTTAGAGGAAAGAGGTGTGAATGAGCTTGATGCATCCAGTAGACCAGACCTGAGTTTGCTTCTCACAACCTCCACTTGCATGCTGTGTGACTCTGAGCAAGTCACTTAACCACCCAGTGCTCCCAGGTCGCCCCTGAAAACAGGCACTTGTGCCTAGTGGGCCTTACCCGGTTACCAAAGACTAAAATAAAAAAAAAATGAAAAAATAATAAAATAACGGTACTTAGACAATGGCCCTCTGGGAGGGTTTTAAGAATAGCAACTTGGGGGATATGACAGCCTGCGTCTGCCATAAGTCTCCTAGTACCATGCCACAGCCCATTTTATGGGGCAAGGCTGGCACACGCCCCCTTTGGTGCAAGCAGCCTGCATTTGACACATGCCACTTTTGAGAATAGAGGTTCATAACATAAGCACTCCCATTAAATAAAGTCATGACTCAGTATTCCAAATCATAGAAAATTTATTTGTGACAATGTACCATGTTTGTGAAAAATTCAGATAATCAAACAGGTGCCAGCAACCCCTAACACATCAGCTTGCAGTCTTCTAATGAGGATTGCTTTTGAGAATAGCTCAGGGTGCAATTTTTGAAACAAGGTGCCACTTGCATCATTTTTGTTTGATACAAGCAGCTTGTGTCGATTCAAGGCTTTGAGAATTGGGCCCATGATATTTGCCATCTAGTAACATGTTCAAGTAATCAAGTTATTTATTTAATTTGTTGTGGCTGACAAGAGCAGCCAAATTAAGAATACAGGAACAATGCGCTCCCTTGCGAGGTGGTAGGTGTGGATAACTTGTCGGCCTTTAAGACTGCTCTGGATAGATATATGGAAGAACAGAAATGGGAATTTATCCACTGATCAGTGACAGGAACATAAATGGCTTTGGTAGCTACTGGATCTGAAACTCGAACCTATGCACCTACCTGAGATCTGTACATGCAGAGAGATGCGACTGTTCAGTAGTGCAGTAGGATGGTACAAAATGGGAATACTAGTACCTTAACATTTATGGTAGTGGATTTTGCTGATCAGCATCCAAGAGGAGGAGGAGGAATTAGATGTCTGATTTTAGAGCAGAGAGAATGTGAGTGGATATTTTGAAGGAATTCCTTGACTGTCTCTGGAATGAACGAATCATACGAACATACGAATGAGCCAGCAGAAACAGACCTCTGGTCTATCAATGTCTGCTTGGTTACGCAGCTAGCTCCCTAGTTTGCAGCTGCCCCTCTCTCCACTCCCTTGATCCCCCTTGGATGCCATCCACCTCACCCACCCTTACTTCCCCTTTCTCTGTATCCCATGCCATCTTGAAGCTATCCACAGTCCTACATGATATCACTCTTTTTGGAAGGGCATTCCACTTCAACACCACCCTCTCTGTGAAGTAACATCTTCTCATCTCCCTCCTGAATCTTCCCCACTTTATTCTTAGCCTGTGGCCTCTGGTGTCTCTTCCCTTCCTTAGATTAAACACCCCGTCCTTTTCCCCCTTGTTGATTCCCTTCAGGTACTTGAAGGTCTCGATAATGTGCCACCTATCCTCTATAATGGAGGCAGTATAGCGCAGTGGGTTAAGGCTCTGAGCTACAGATCTGGAGACCTGGGTTTGAATCCCACAGCCACCTTGGTTCATACTGTGTGATCCTGAGCAAGTCACTTAACTTCCTTGTGCTCCCAGGTCGCATCTGGAAACAAGCTTCGACTTAGTGTGCTACTCCTAGTTAAACAATGTTCCCTTTCCCTTTCTATCCCTCCTTTCCTCCAGGGTGTACATGTTCAGCTCACCCAGCCTATCTCCGTATTCCATTCCCTCCATCCCCTGAATCATCCTAGTTGCCCTCCACTGCACACCCTCCAAAAGATTGATATCCTGCCTCAGGTAAGGTCTCCAGAACTGCACACAGTACTCTAAGTGCGACCTGACCAGTGCCCTGTAGATGGGCAAGATCACCACCCTGTGCCTGGATGTGAACCCCCTCACCATACACCCCAGGATCTTGTTCACCTTTGCTGCTGCTTTCCTGCATTGGGCCATGTTGTTCATGCTCCCTGTTACCATTACCCCTAGGTCCTTTTCCTCCTCAGTGATCCCCAGCTTCACCCCCCCTAACCACTACTCTCTCCTTGTGTTCCTTGGCCCAAAGTGCATAACCTTGCAGTTTTTTGCATTGAACCTCAGCAGCCACCTCTCTGACAACTCCTTCAGCTTGGTTAGGTCCCTCTGTAACTGCTCCCAGCCATCTGCTTTGTCCACTGCTGCATCTATTTCAGTGTCATCAGCGAACAGGCTCACCCTGCTCTCCACCCCTTCTGCAATGTCAGAGATGAATAGCCCAAATAGCACCAGACCCAGCACTGAGTCCTGCGGCACCCCACTCATCACTAACCTAGGCTCAGAGAATTCTCCCCCCACTACCACCCATTGTAACCTCCCACATAGCCAGTTGGATATCCAGCATGCCATCTTTGCTCCCACTCCCACCTCAGTTAGCTTCCCCCCCAGTCACTCATGCAGCACTAAATTGAAGGCCTTGAGGAAGTCCAAATAGACTACATCCACTGCATGGCCCCTATCCAGTTCTCTAGTTACCCAGTCATACTATTATATAAGGTTCATTTGGCAGGACCTCCCCGAGATGAACCCATGTTGCCTCTCATCCTGGAGGTCATTGACCTCCAGAAATATCACCAGCCTCTTCTTCAGTATCATCTCCATGAGTTTGCCTGCAATGGATGTGAGACTGACTGGCTGGTAGTTCCCCGGCTCATCTCTTGGGTCACTTTTGTGTATCGGCACCACATGTGCCAACCTCCAGTCCTAAGACACTTTGCCCATTTCCAGGGATGTGTTGAACAGTTCTGCCAGAGGTTCAGCAAGGACTGCTGCCATCTCCCACAACACCCTGGGGTGGAAACCATCTGGTCCTGGTGCTTTATCCACTTTCAGCACCCTCAGCCCCTCTAATACCCTACTACCCTCAATCCTACCATCCATCATGTCCCACCCCACTCCCCAAGTCCAAGGTGGTATTGTTCCCCCTTCTCCTGTGTGAACATGGACCAAAAGTATTTATTCAGTGCCTCCCCTTTTTACACCCCCTTTTCTACCCACTCTCCTCCCCTTCTTATCCTCACTATGATATCTTTGCACTTCCTTTTTTCCCTAAAGTATTTGAAAAATCCCGCCCCCCTTGATTCCCTGTGCTAACCTAAGTTCCCTCATGGCTTTTGCTTCCCTCACCCTCTTGGTCACTTCTTTAGCCCACCTTGCATACTCCTCCCTGTCTTCCTCCTTCCCTGTCCTTCTAAAGTTCAGGTAGTCCGCTCTTTTTGTCCTTACCACCCCTATCACCTCGCTGTTTAGCCAGCATGTTTTTTTTGCCCTGCTCTTTTTACTCTGTAGCCCGGTACACAATTCCGTTGCTTCCATGTTTCCCTTTTTAATTATGTCCCATTTCTGTTCTGCTTCCATTCCCATCTCTATGTGCTCAAGTCTCCCTTTCAGCAACTCCTGCATCCTCTCGAAGTTCACCCTCCTGAAATCCACCACCTTTGTTACTGATCCCTCTGATTCTCTGCTCATTGTGATATTAAACTACACCGTTTGGTGATTGCTGATGGCTAATGGGTCCTCCACCCTTATTCCCCTCACTGGCTCCCCATTCAACAGCATCAGGTCCAGCATGTTCCCTAACAAAGTGGGTCCATTCACTAGCTGTGTCAGGAACCCCTCCTGGATTGCATCCAGGAGCACCTGCTCCCTAGCATTGGAGGTGACTGGAATGCTCCAGTCCACCCCCGGTAGGTTGAAGTACCCCACTAACATTCCCCTTCCTACATACCCTCCTGATTTGCTCTGCCAGCACCCTGTCCTTCTCCTGTACTTGGGATGGCAGTCTGTATACCATCCTGAACCTCAGCTTTCTGAGTCCAGAAGCCTAATCCAGATTGCTTCTGTTTCCCTTTCTTCCCCCTCCTCGCCTTGTACATTTGATCCCATCCCTCACATAGATTGCTAGCCCTCCGCCTCTCCCCTCCACCTGATCCTTCCAGTACAGTTCGAATCCTGGGATTGTCAGGTCCCAGTCCTGATACTTGGTGTCCCATGTTTCCGTGATGGTCACAATGTCTGTCTTCCCTACAGCCAAGCATGCCTGTAACTCAGCCCCTTTGTTGCCTGAACTTCTCACATTCAATGAGACCACCCTCCATCCTGCCTCCTTCTCCTCCTGTTCCTGCAAATTCTTCCCTCTGTGTCTGCCCTGTGCAGCTTCCCCGACTCTTTCCCTATTAGTTTGGGGGGTAGGTTCGGTTGGGCCCTTTCTCCAGGTTCCCTTCCTATCAGCTGTCCACTCACCTCCCCCCAACTAGTTTAAATCTACCTTGGCCACTATATACCCTTCCAACTTCTGCTTCAGAACCCCCTTCCCTCACCGCTCAAGTGCAGTCTATCCCTTGCATACATGCCATTATTGTCCCATATTTTGCCCCATCCACCCACCACCCCATACCCCCTGGATTTACTCCATTCCCTTAGCCATGCGTTGAATTTCCCAATCCTCACCTTCCTTGCTGTGCTTGCAAACAGTACTAGGAACACCTCTGAAAAGGCTACTGATTATCTTGACCCCTCACACAGCCTTACCATCTCTTCAAACCTTCCCCTCACCACCTCCACTGTTTCTCCCACCAGATCATTTGTTCCCATGTGCACCACTATGTGCAGTCTCTCCCTGACCCTCTTTATGCACTTTAGAATTGACTGCCCCACCCCATCTGCCCTCAGCCCTGGTATGGATTCTACCCATATATGACTATGCCATTTCCTCCTATTGCCCCATCTGATCCCCTTCAGTATGGAGTCCCCTACTATCAATATCCCCCTTCCTCCTCCTCCCCCTCTCTCCTCCCCCTCTTCCACTCATGTTTCCCCTTCTAGCTTCCCCCTACTAGGAGCCTGGCCATTAGTTTCAGTGGCTCCTCCCCTTTCCCCCTGGTCTTATCCCCTTCCCTTCTTGCATGCTATCCTCCCTCCCTCCCCATCTGCCCCATGTTCCACCTTCTTTGCCTCTGTGTCTCTCCTGTCCCCCCATTGCCTTCGTCATCTCTCGCTCTCCTGTTTTGTCTTTTCTTGCTCCCTCACTTGCCCCCTCCTGTATTTCATCCGCCTTCTCCTCTTCCCTCCTCCACTCTGGTCTGCACTGTCAATTCCTTCTGGACCCAAGTCCTCCCTCCACTGGTAGATCTGACCCTTGTCCATCCTTCCATGCTAGACCGCCCCTCTCATATGCTCCCCCACCCTGCCTTACTGCCCCTGTCCACTCATTTCCCCCATCAGTGCCTTTATGTCACCGTCACTTGGATGCCTACCAATACTGTAATTCCCTGTCCCTCCCCTCATTCTCGCCACTTCACCCCCAGTCCTCCTTACCATATCCTCCAGCCACCTCAGCTTGTAACAGACTGGACATCCTCCCAGCCTCCACAATATGTTCATCAATATCACTGCCCCACATCCATTGCACTCCACAATCCTTCCTATGTCACGTCCTGCTTCCACCGTCAAGGAGAATACAGCCTTATCAATAGGATTTGAACGTGCCTACCCCCTCCTCCAAGGTTGCCTGCCTAATATTGCTACCTAGAGCAGTTATGTTCCTAGGACAGAAATGCAGCAGATTAGACAGCTACTGACCACCTCACACAGACCCTTGCAGGAAATATCTCCCCCAATCCCCCACACTCTTTGGAGTTTTCCTCTTAACAGTTATAACCAGAATAAAGTAGCATGAACATTTATAACATAAACAGATCAACCCCATTCAAGTCCACCACAATCAGTTCCAGGCTGTTGCTATAATATGAACAGATCACCCCAGTTTGAGTTCACCACAAACAATTCCAGGCAGTTGTTAACACCTATCCTCCCCACCCCAGTTCGAGTTCACACAAAACAGTTCCAGTCAGTTACTAAACTCTTTTCCTCCCCACCCCAGCTTGAGTTCACAACAAGACAGTTCCAGGCATTTTCTTAAACCTCTTTCCTCCCCAACCCCAGGTCCCAATATTAATCAGTACCTTTTGTTTCTTTATCCTTGCCCAGTGCTCGCTCTGCCTCTGTGTGCCCTCACCTCCAGCTCTCCTGATTGGGACTTCCCCCTACTGGGTGTGAACTAGCTCCTTTTAATTTGGAGGTGGTGCAGGGCAGGCAAGTGGGAGAAAATCCACCGACCTGGCCTGTCCTGCTCCTGGCCACAGATCCTCCTCGCTCTGGCTCCTCCAGCTGGCCGATGGTGGTGCAACCCGATGCTCCTCCCTCACTCCAGCTGGCAGCTGGTGGTGTGGCCCTATGCTCTCTCCACACTATCTCCGACGCTGTTAATCAGTGACTGACCACTGACGAATCAGTTAACATGACACTGTTGTTATAAGTAAGATTCAAGAATAGTCCATCACAGTGCCCTGTTTTCTAGCATTTAGACCTAAATGTTGATCTGGTAATAACGTATCAAGTTTTCTCTGATTCCACTCAAAAGAAAGGGATTTGGGATCTGTATTTATACTGAGAAAGGAATTGTGAATGTACTGTGTCTATTGAAGTACAAATTTGTTTTGAAATGTATTTTCACCTCACCATCTCCTCTACTCATACAAACATATGAACATATGAAAAAGCCAGCAGAAGAAGGCCATTTGGTCTTTGAAGTATGCTTGTATTGCAGGGTCACCAACTTGAGCTAATGTCCCTGCCCTCCATCCCCACTCCTCCCATCCTCCCTACCCATGATCCTTACCTTCTCCCTATGCCTATCCAAGCCTCTCTTAAAGCTGCCCATTGTCTTCAATGAGATAACCTCTACCAGCAGTGCATTCCAAGTGTCCATCACCCCCTCTCTGGGAAGAAGTGCTTCCTGACCTCCCTCTTAAACCTCCCTCCCTCCAGCTTAAGACTGTGCCCCCTCATTTTATTGTTGCCGCTCAGCTTAAAGAGACTCTCCTTATCAACCTTATTTATCCCTTTCAAGTACTTGAAGGTCCCAATCATGTCCTCCTCTCTCTCTCTCTCTCTCTCCTGTCTTCCAGGGAGTAGATGTTCAGTGCCCTCAACCTCTCCTCATATGCCTTACCCTGCTGACCGGCTATCATCTTTGTAGCCCTCCTCTGGACCTTCTCCAGCAGGTTAATGTTCTTTTTGAGGTGTGGACACCAGTACTGAACTCCATACTCTAGATGAGGCCTTACCAGTGATCTGTACAAGGGCAGTATAACCTCCTCTCTCCTACTACTGATCCCCCTAGATATGCATCCCAGCATTTTGTTTGCCTTTGCTGCTGCTTTCTTGCACTGTGCAGAGTGCTTCAGGTCACTAATGATCATCACTCCCAGGTCCTTCTCCTCCTCCTCTGATGCAGATACTCAGACTCCACCCAGGTAGTACTCTGCCCTGGGATTCTTGGCTCCAATATGCATAACTTTGCATTTCTTGGCATTGAAGCCAAGCTGCCAGGTCCTGGACCACCTCCCCAGCTTTTTGAGATCTTCCTGTAGGTTCTGTATCCCTTCAACAGTGTCCACTCTCCTGCAGAGCTTGGTGTCATCCACAAATATGCACATTTTGCCCTTAATGCCATCCCCAATTTCATTGATGAAGACATTGAGCAACACCGGCCCTAGCACCGAGCCCTGCAGGACCCCACTGGTTTATTTATTTAGTTAAACATCAGTTTAGAAACCTTTGAGCCAGAGGCTCATTTACAAAGGTACCTCGTCACAAAGAGGACATCAGAACAGTAGTACAAGGGACACAGTACTTCCAAACAAAAAAGTTACAGTTCAATTACAATTTTGTTACAATAGAATACAATCTCCAACGAAGCAAAAGATAACAAAGGTGCAAAACTTATGGTCGGGAGAGCTGGTGGGAGTAGAAGGGAGGAGATAGGGAGGAGGAATTAGTAGGAAAGGAAGGGGAGCCGCTCAGTGAGCATTGTCAAACAGAGTATATATTTTTATTTTTTTTTTTTACACTAGGCTAGCGGCAGTTGCATTTGCGAGAGCTAAGCAGGAAGTTTCTGAGCCTGGGATTAAAGCAAGCTAAGGTTAGTGAGTTTGAGACACTGGCAGGGAGGGAGTTATACCAGTGGGGCACATGGTAGGGGAATGCCCTCTGACCTTGAGAGCTCCTGGCTCTCAGAATAACTAGGATAGCTCTTGATGAGCTGTACGTGATCAGGGTCAGTGCAGTACGGTGAATGGAGTTGGATAGGCCTATGGGGGATAGGCCACGAAGGGCTTTAAAGGTGAGCTGGCATGTCTGATACATGAGTCGCTCTTCCAGGTTGAGTAGGGTAGCCAGGGTGTACAGCTCACATGTGTGAGTGAGTCTGGGAGCACCAGTGATAAGTCTGCAGGCCTTATTAACTGTGAGGTGAACCTTGTTGAGGGCAGTCTGATCTGCTGAGCCATAGACCGGAAGGCCATAGTCAATGAGAGACATGACAGAGGAGGTGACAGCCAGGCGGAGGGCATCAGAAGGGAGGCATTTCTTGTGCCGGTAAAGAATGCCTAGCCATGAGTTGGCGACAGAATTTAGGGCAGATATATGTCCATGGAATGAAAGTGCAGGGTCAAAGGTTATACCAAGATATTTATAGGACTGCACCTGGTCAATGACGAGATTGGTGTGGAGTGGACAGCTAAGGAACTTGCACTTTATTTTGGGGGTGGAGAGCATTGTTTTTGTTTTCTTAAGGTTGATAACAAGCCGGTGCTCAGTGAACCAGATAGCTGCAGAGTCAAACACTAGTTGGAGAGAGTTCTGTAGCAGCATGGGGTCATTGTGGGAGGCAACGGAACAGCATCATCAGCATGAAGCATCTTACCCATATACTGCTGGGTGGGGAGTTAAGAAAGAGTGAGAATAGTAGGGGTCCAAGAATTGAGCCCTGCGGCACCCCAGAGCGAATGGGGCATGTTTCAGAGAGAGTACCATTGACTTTCACACATTGGGAGCGGGCGGAGAGATAGCTGGTGCACCAGGAAACAGGTCCTGAGGCAAAGTCTATTAGGTCGAGGGAGGAGAGCAAAAGAGGATGCGAAACGGTATCGAATGCTTTAGACAGGTCAATGAATATAGCACCAGCCAGGGCACCAGAGTCCAAGGAGGCATGGAGGAAGTTGGAAAATTCCAGGAGTGCTGTATTGGTACTATGACCTGCTCTGAACCCGTGTTGTTCAGGGCAGAGAACATTGTACTTACAGAGGTAGTCAGAGACTTGGGATGCCACAATTTTCTAACGCCTTAGTGAGGGGAAGAGGATTGAGATGGGTCAGTAGTTACCTGAAGAGTCCTGTCACCACCTTTATGGACAGGGGTAACTGTGCAATCTTCCAGGCAGAGGGGAATTGTCCGAGACAGAGTGATTTGTTGAAAATGCACGTAATAGGTGAGAGGACCTGATCCAGGACCTGACGTAAAAGGCAGGGATCAAGTGAGTCATTACCGATGGTGTTACCTTTTAGGGCTTTTAGCAAGTAAGGCCTAGCTTCTTGCATGGTGACACGATGCAGGTGGAAAGAGGGGCGGGCAATGGGTGGTGGTACAGATGGAGGAGGTGCACTGAAAAAGTTACCAGGAAGTACTGAGCTAAGGTCGGTAAAGGAGTTATTGAGGTGGGTGGCAATGAGGGCAGGGTCAGAGAAGACGGTACCATTGATGTTGAGAAGAGAAGGAGAGGGGGACTGGGAGTGACCATTCAGTTGCTTGATGTTGTCCCAGAAGCACCTGGGGTTCCCCCAGGAGGAGGTAAGAGAGGCTTGGTAGTATTCCACCTTTGCTTTGCAGATGGCCCAGGTGCACTGGTTGCAGGTGGCAGCATAGGACTGCCTGTCAGCTGAACAGCCAGTAGCAACAGCAAGGTGCCAAAGATTGTCGCATTGCTTAAGTTGCCACAGTAGGGCAGGGGTGATCCAAGGGGCATGTTTCACTTTGGACCTCCTAGCAGTTATGGGAGCAAGGATATCACAGGCAAAGTTGAAAGTGCTTACAAAGAAGGCCAGGGCCAAGTCAATGTTGGTTGCCCTTGTCAGAGGGGACCAATCAGTGTGGGCAAGGAAGCGCTTAAGGCCTATGAGTCCCCCAGGCCTAAGCCACCTTTGAGAGGTGGTTTTGACCGGGGATGAGGGCCGAGGGGTTTCCCAGCTGAAAAGCACAGGGGAGTGGTCACTGAGGCAGTCAGGGAGGATTTGGATGTTGTAGATGCAGATTGGCCTGTTAGTGAGGACCACATCCAGGAGGGTGCTTGTCCCCCAGGGTTTTTTCTAGTAGGCTGTGTGACCAGTTGAGTTAGGTCAATTGAATCTAAAGCCTCACGGTGGGAGGAGGACGAGGGGCAGAGCCAGTTTATATTCAAGTCGCCCACCAAGATTTGGTCCGACGAGTTGGGTAGGGAGGTGAGGTAGTCAATTAGTGGGCCCAGGGCCTGGGATTGGTTCTTGGGGGTATGTAGGCTATGGTTAGGAATAATGGGCCTCTAGCTGGGTCAGGGGACAGCTTTAGAGTAAGTGCCTGGGCCTTATGGTCGAGGTCAGGCGGGGGGAGTGGTAGCCCCATGAGAGAATCCTTCAAATAGAAGACACAGCCCCCACCTCTCCTGCCGACACGGTCCAACCGGTGGAGAGTGTAGCCGGGGAGAGAGACATGAGAGTTAGGAGTGGAGGGAGACAGCCAGGTTTCAACCAGGGCAACAACATCAGGTTTATGAAGCGTCACCCAGCAGTGTAGAGAGTCCAGTTTTTTCAGGAGGCTACAGATGTTCATAGAAGCAATGCACAGCCCAGGAGATTTCAGGGGGAGGACCAGTGCTGCCAGGCCTGGGATTGGGGTGGACATTGCCTGACAGGAGCAGGAGGAGGAGGGCTGATCTGGGGAGTGCACAATGGCAGGATAGCTTTCGACGATTGGAGAGGGGGTGATGAGGGGGTGCTCACCAAGTGAAAACAGCTACTAGAGAGCAGTAAAATGTGACAAGTGAGGTATCGGGAGCAAATTGTTCAAACTTAATCAGGCTCCCTCTAGTGGCAAAACAATATAAGGAGCTAATGGAGAAGTTGGGTGTGGAGAGAAGAGCAAATGGGCTGTGGGCTATCAGGTACTATTGTGATTCAAAAAAGAAGGTGATTACTAGCAGGGCAAACTGAAATTCTGCACACAGGAAAAGCACTTAGAAGTTAAACAGCCTCCCTGGTTACCTCCCTGGTGCCGATAACTCCCCCCACAACCACCCTCTGAGTTCTGTCCCTCAGCCAGTTTTCCACCCATCTGGCCATCTTTTCCCCAACCCTGAGATCCACCAACTTTCTGATCAACCTTTTGTGTGGCACAGAGTCAAAGGCCTTGCTGAAATTAAGATAGAGGATGTCTACCACTTGGCCCCTGTCTACTGTCTTGGTGACACAGTCAAAGAAGTCAATCAGATTCATTTGATGCAGTCTCCCCCCTCATGAACCCATGCTGCCTCGCATCCTGAAGACCATGCTTCTCTAGATATTCAACCAACCTTTTCTTTAGTATGGTCTCCAAGAACTTGCCCACAATGGAGTTCAGACTGACTGGTCTGTAATTCTCTGGGTCATCCTTGGGACTGCTTTTTGGAGGAACACTACATGTGCTGTTCTCCAGTCCTGCGGTACCATGCCTGACTCTAGTGAACTATTAAATAGGTCTGCCAGTGGCCATGCCAGCTCCTCAGCCAGTTCCTTTACTACCCTTGGATGTACTCTGTCCGGGCCTGGTGATTTGCCCACCTTCAATGCCAACAGACCCTCCCTCACTCTGTCCTTCTCTATCAATACATCTGTGTTCCCCTCCTTCCTTGCTCCTCTTCTTCCTCCTGAAGGCACTGGTCCATCATTCTCCCTAGTGAAGACGGAACAGAAGTATTCATTTTGTATCTCTGCTTTTCCCTCATTATCTTCCACCCACTCCACCCATTTCTTAAGCCTAGCAATCCCTTCCTTCTTGTCCCTTTTCTCACTTATATAATGAAAGAAAGCCTTCTCCCCCTTTTTAATTCCTTCAGCTATCTGCAGCTCCTTCTGTGCCTTTGCTCACCGGACTTCCTTACTTGACTCACTAGCCAACCTTAGGGAATTTTCCCTAGCCTATAGGCCAACCTCTTTTCCCTTACTTCCTGGGCAACCCAAGAACTGAACCAGCTGACTTATGGTTCTGCCACAGCCCAAGTAACAGCCTAGAGAATGAGCTCCTCCATGGACTGGTGATTAAAATCCTCCTTCTCCATACATCTGACCTCTACAATTAAGAAAAATGCCATCAAAAGGGAGAGGAGAACAAAGAACATCAAAAAACCAGATGGATAAAACCCAAATGACTCTCAATGACTCCCGATATAGAGTGTTCCCTTAGGACAGGAGCCACAGCCTGTCTCCAGCACAAATTAACCAGCAGGCCAAGAGTGCTGAAAAAGAGAAAAAACATCAAGACACTTCTCATCTAGACACTATTCTAATGGAAATACAAGCTCTCCAAAAGGAGAATAAAACAGAATTTCAGAAGCTGCATCTAAAGTTAACTGACTTCGACACATCACTGAGAGAGGTGGATATGAGAGTTACCGCTCTAGAAGCTGACTCTGCCATACATAAGGACACTCTAACAGCCTTGCTAGACCATGCTGACTTACTGCTGGTGAGGTGCATTGATTTGAAGATGAGATCTAAAAGAGATTAACCTGAGGCTCTCGGGGCTCCCGGAGGGTGCAGAGACTGATAACATGGCTCTTTTCTTGCAAGATTTGCTCTGTGACATCCTTTCTTTATCATCTACATTAGAGGTATGAATTGAGCGGGCACATTGAACCCTTGGGCCAAGGCCGTCAGATCCAGCATCTTGGCCATGCCAAATTCTGATGAAATTTTCTAGTTACAGTGTTAAGTAAGAAATTCTCAGGTGTTCATGGCAACCAAAAATAAAAAAAGGGGTCACTTACAATGGGGCCAGTCTCTTTCTGGATCAAGACTATCCCCCAGAAATTCAGAGAATTCAACTCCTTTACAGACCTGTCATGAGGGCTCTGCGTTGCAGGAAAATTCATTTTCAAATGCCCTACCCGGCCAAAACAAAGATATTTTTTTCGGACAAGGGCCCACAGATGTATACAATACCAGGTGAGGCTGAGGAAGCCCTTAAACATCAAGGGATCCAACTGGAGAAGAGGCCTGAGTTTAGACCAACTGAAGCAGATAGAAACCTACAGAGCCTGAACAGGCTGCTTCCGGTGGGACAGGACAGTTTGAGATGTGGTGCACACTCCTTTGGCTCCCTCAGAAACTGCCTCAATAAATTCCAGCATTCATCAAGGCAAAGATGGGTCTTTGAGAGTGATGCCACAACTACATGAAGAGGTGAATTTACTCCCGGAGGTATTTTTCCTTTGATTCTTGCCCCTAAAATATCCTGCAGAGACACTATACTGCTTTGAAGGAGGGATGTATCAGAGTAAGGGACCTGGACTCAGGGGGGTGCGAATCCCTACATGACCACTTCACTAAGGAAGAGCAAACCTTAATAGACACTTCAAGAGACTAGAAGAAGAATATGGACAAGAGAGGATCTAAATTTTATTACAGGTTCACAACTTATATACAGATTATCTGATCCACCTTTCCATTAGGAGGGTTCTGGAGGTATCTAAAGACTGATATACATATGATCTTGGAAAGGGAGGGGGGGGACCTGACAATTGTATATGGGGGCAGGGCAATGAATAATGGAGCCACACGCAAGTAAGACAAATATACTCTCTGGTGGAAATGTTGAGCATGTTTGGAGATGTCTGTGGGGGAAGGGGAAAGAGTAAAAAGAGACAATAACTGGATGGGCTGGTGGTTGATCTTACTTTTTATAGGGCAATGGATCTTCAGATATAAACTTATAGCAGATTGCCCTGATAGTGATCCTCATAGCAGAGGATATCCACAATACTACAGCTCTGCAGGGTCTGCTACCCTTTGCAGGGACAGGGAACAGGGATTATTGTTCCCCAATCTTGGAGGTTTCTTTCTTAACGTTTGTTCTAAAATCATTGTCTATTTTAAGACTTTGTTATCTAACCAATATAGAATATATGAAGTGGTGGAAATTGTTTGGTTATACAGTGGGCTTAGTTTATTTCCTGATTGTGAGGATGCTATGGGAGGAGGGAGGAGGGAGGAGAGGGAGACGGCCCTGCCTTTGGCAAAGGTACAACTGAAGGGACTCTACTCATTTAAACTGGAGACTAAAATATTGACCTTTAATGTCAATGGTCTGACAAGCCCTATTAAATGTAAGAAAACATTAAACTATATAAAATAAATGAAAGCAGAAATAATTCTCCTACAGGAGACGTACTTGTTGGCTGAGGAACATAGGAAATTACTGAATTTTGGGTACTCTGAGGTCTGCTCTTCTTCCTACAAGCAGGGAAGATGAAGGGGGTCACCATTTTAATATCATGGCATGTACCCTTTGAGGCTGTAGAACACATACAGGACAAAGAAGGGAGATATGCCCTTTTAAAGGCCATCCTCAATGGACATAAAATGACCTTGGCCTTAGTGTATGTTCCACTGAATTCTCCATTTGAAATATACAGAAAAATACTGCTACTTATAGCAGAGAAGGTGGAGGGGGCCACTATCCTGGGAGGAGACTGGAACATGACTCTAGATCCCATAAATGACACTACCTCTAGAGTACCCAGGAAATCCTATAGAATAATAAAACTAGTTAAAGCCCTATTGCTAAAGTTGGGTCTTCAGGATGTATGGAAATTCTTGGAAGGGCAAATGAAAGGTTATGCACATTACTCGGCAACATATCATTTATATTCTAGATTGGATTATTTTTTTTTCTGTCAAGGGAATCCCTTACAACGACCCGGAAATGTGAGATCAGCACCATAGGGCTAACCAACCATACTTCATTAACCTTGACAATGGATCTTTCTATGTCGAGAAAGGATACCTTTTGGAGACTTAATTATGACACAAACCTTTCAAGAAAATAAAGACAGTGGGGTGAATAGTGGGATGTTATGGGACATTAAGGCAGTTGTCAGGGGCAAATTGATAGCAATAGCAGTTGTCAGGAAGAGACAAAGAATGGAAAAAACAAAAGCAATTGGAAATACAGATTAAAGCCCTAGAAGAACAACAGCAAATAAGATTCGAAAGAAGAAAGGAAAAGGAGCTGGCAGATTTAAAGAAATAATTAAATAAATCATTAGACCTTAGAGTGGAAAGAAATTTACAATTTCTTAAACAAAAGTACTATGAGGGGGACCCCGGTCCTTAAGGCTACTCACCATAAGACTTATAGACAGAAGAGCTCATGCCCAAATAACACCCTCAAACTAAAATGAAGGCTACCACCCTTAAACAAATATCAGAGACCTTTACCGAGTATTACCAGGAGCTTTATACCCAACAGGGAAACCCAGAGTTGGAGAGAATTACTCTCTTCTTAAAGGAACTGAAGCTCCCTCAAATGAATGAGAGGTGGAATTCCCATCTCATGGCCCCTATTACAATTAAATAAATTAGCACAGTAATAGCGGAAGGAAACACAGGCAAATCACCAGGTAATGATGGTTTCCCCTCAGAATTTTATAAAAAGTTTCAAGAGACAATTATTCCCCTAATAAGGCCTGCCTACAAGGAGATATTGGAAGAAGACTGTTCCCAACCTCCCTCTTGGAGACAGGCTGTGATATCTGTGATACCCAAGCCTTGCAGGGACCCCACGGCCTGCTCCTCGTATAGACCAATGTTGATCCTTAATGTAGATTGTAAATTTTTCGCCGCTATATTAGCAAAATGACATTAAAGCATAATACCATCAGTGATTCACAGAGACCAGATGGGATTTATCCCCAATAGGCAAGCAGCCGATAATGTCCATTGGACGGTACACATAACCGACCATCTAAACAAAAATAAAACAGAGGAATTAATAATGAGTCTTGATGCAGAGAAAGCTTTGCTTAGTTTTTAATTTAATTAGCATTTCGGAAAGACCTTTGAGTGTGAACTCTTTTACAAAGGTTCCACATCAGTGTGGACAATAAGACAATACGCATATTCAGTGGTTACAGAGGCCTGATCATTAGGCATTAAAGAGCGATTACAAGACAATTAGACAAATAGGAGAAAAAAACTGAGCAGCTGTAATTGAATACTAAACTATTTCTAATCGGTTGCCCTAGGTAGCACACTGATGAAAGAGGCCATTGGTTTACTCAAAGAGTTGTATCTCAGTGGAATGCACTACCAAAGGAAATAATAATGAGTAACACCATGGCTCTTTTTAAAAAAAATTTAGACATCTTTATGGGTGATAAAAAAAATCTTATCTAAGATAAAACTTCAACCACCACACTGGTGGCAAGCTCTATAAGGGCAGTTTTCTGCCTCCTGAGCTCATTGTAACCTATGTAACCTATGTAACAATATGGCATAGGTTGGGGAGTGTTCACTGATAGTATCAGACATAGTGCCTGCTTGGAGGATCAGGTCAGCCCAGTTTGTGGCAACCCAGTCAATTAGTGAGTGGTTATGTAAGCGAGTATTGTGTCTTGTGGGGAAGGAGATGATTTGTTCCAGGTTGTGCTGCTTCAGTGCATTAGCATATACTGGTGCAGAGGCATTCAGCCACTTAAGACTGAAGTCACCTATCGGGATTGTATCCCTTGGGAGTGTTGTGCATGCTGGGCCATCTAAGAAGTTTGACAGGCCTGGGACACTACCCATGGTGGGGTTATAGCAGCAACCCAGGTAGAGATTCTTTGATGCACCTAAGGTAAGTTCAACAAGAAGCTATTCACTCAGGGAGGTGGGAGAGGAGCATGTGATAGTGGTGGCAGAGATGTGCTCTTGAACATACAGTACCATGCCCCCACTTCTCTTTCTTCCTGGCTGGTCCTGGTGTATAGCTGAGTAGCCATGCAACTACAGTGAGGAGTCAGGGTGGTAGGATTTTAACCAGGTCTCAGACAGTCCTAACACCTGTGGCTTGTAAAGGGATACCCACGCCTCAAGTTCTGAGAACCTTTAGGGCAGGCTGCAGATGTTCATGTGGGCAATGGTTAGCCCATGGTGCCTGGACCAGGTGGGATCTGAATGGTTGATGTTGGTGTTTATGGGACATGGGTTGCTTTCCACATCACCAGCAAGGAGAATGAGGGTGAGTGAAGGACAGATTGAGGGGAGCCAAAGTGGTGACTGCAGGTTGAGGGAGAGCACAAATAAACCAAGCAGTTGGCGTTCATAACTAGACAGTAGATACAGGAGGACATCACTCATTAGAGTGATTTGATGTCCAGCAACAGAGACATGGGTGTCAGAGTTATTAAACAGGGTCATGGAGGAGCTTAAATTTTGCTGGTCAACAATGAGTAATGTAGCACAGGCATCTGTCGCCAGCAGCAGACAGGTCATAGAGGCCAACATAAGGAGTGCCACCCAAGGGTTCATTTTAGGAGAATGTAAAGTCACTGGTGGTTTACTTGAGACAGAAAGCAAAGTAGGTGTGGCAAGTAGAAAGCAAATAAGTAGTTATGGAGGGGCCACCTTAAAACTGGATGGGTCAGATCAGCTAGGAGGGTGTTACCTCTTTGTTTGCAGTTCCTGGAGAGGGAACAAGTTGGGCTGGCAGCAGTGCTGTAGTCCTTATACTGAGCACCAGTAAAAAGGTGGGCTGGTGTTTTGAATCTTAAATGCAGTGGCCAATAGGAGAGGGGGAGACAGGCAAGGGAGTAGCTATAGTGTATTTAACAGAGGTCAGTACAGACTACACTGAGATTTGAAAAATTGAGCTCTGTCCCAGCTCTGTGGATGCAGCAGGGATCAAGCTACAGTTCAAGCTGGCAGGCTTGTGGATGCCTAGGGTGGTCACTCGGCCAGTCGGGTAAAGAGCCATCACCAGTGCTCAAGCTGGCTCAGTGGAGAAGCGAGGAGCGTACCTTGTTGGGAGAGGTGGCGGTCAGGAGAGGAGGGGACGGTAGTAGGGGAAAGCACTGCATCCCATACAGAGGAGCACAGCCGCTTCTAGCTGAGGTGCCTGTAGTCAGGGCTTCAGTCCTGAAAATAGAAAGAAACAAAGGGAGAAAAAAGATTCAGTAGGGCAGCAATCGGTGGGTGGGGGTGAGACAGACAGTCAGAAAGCAGGGGACCTAAGGAGACAAGAGTACAACGGGTTGGGGGGAGAGCTAGATAGCAGGGCGAGAGGTATGCAAGCGGAGAGAGACAGAGAAAAGCAGGTAGTGAAACATGTAGGGGCGGGGCTGAGGGTTAGAGCAGGAGACGAGAGAGAATCTTGTGTCCAGGCGGCAAGCAGGGAGGTGAACTATAGAGAAGAAGGCAGAAAGGAAAAAAGAGAAGAGCAGAGCAGGCTACCAAAACTTCACAAAGGCTCTGTAATCACTTTCAGTAAATTCTAAGCAAAGATCTAAATAAAAATACCAAGCAATCAAAGTTTTAACTTAGATATGCGAGAGTACTGAAAACAGGACTAGTTGCAACCTCAATAAATTCTAGCAGTAACAAGGTATAGCTACAAAACACTTCTTTAAGAGACAGAAAACTGGCAGGCAACAGATATTTCCAGTAGAGACTACAGTAAGATTTGAAAAATTGAGTGCTGTCCCTGCTTTGTGGATGCAGCAGGGACCAAGTTACAGTTCGAGCTGGCAGGCTTGTGGACTTGGCCAGTCGCAGCCTAGAGCCCCATGAGCTAGCCAATCCAGGAGCACCTAGGGCAGTCACTCAGCCAGTTGGGTAAAGAGCCACCACCAGTGCTCAAGCAGGCTCAGCAGAGAAGCGAGGAGCCATAGGCAGGGCTTCAGTCCATGTTGGGAGAGGTGGTGGCCAGGTGAGGAGGGGACGGTGGCAGGGGAAAGTGCCATGTTCCACATGGAGGGGCACTGCTGCTTCTGGCTGAGGCACCCATAGGCAGGGCTTCAGTCCTTGTTGGGAGAGGTGGCAGCCAGGCTAGGAGGGGAAGGCAGAAGGGGAATGCACCATGTCCCACATGAAGGGGCACAGCTGCTTCTGGCTAAGGCGCCGTAGGCAGGGCTTCAGTCCTGAAAATAAAATTTTGGCATTGCATTCATCTTACTGATGATTCTAATACAAAATACCCTGTTCTGCCAGTTTCTAATGGAATTCTGCTGCACTGCTCTCATCATCCACCATTGTTAGCTGATCCTTCATTTTGGAAACCTCACTGGACAAAGACAATGACACACATTATTTAATGACACTCAAGGCCACAGAGGCAGCGCAGAACATTTCACTGCCTTGTGGTGTACTGTCACTTGCTCTAGGCCACAGAGGCAGCCCTTGGAACATTTCACTGCCTTGTGGTATACTGTGGCTTGTCCAGTGCCACAGAGGTAGCCCCTGAAACATTTCACTGTCTTGTAGTTTACTGTGGCTTGCTCTAGGCCACAGAAGCAGCCCAAAAATGTTTCACTGCCTTGTGATGTACTGTGGCTTGCTCAAAAATACCCATCTAATGCACACTGTCTTATTATGTGGATGTTCTTTGTGTGGTCAAATGTGTTTGCAGAGGGCAGACAGAGAAATCATGATGCCAGCTACTGCAAGGTAGTTCAATGTTTTTGTGAATAGAGTAGTGCTCATGTATACTTATAGGTTTGAACTTTGGCCTTACTCTATTTCCACCCTTGGTAGGTAAGTGGGTGGTGATTAGGGAACAGAAGGCCCAGCTCAAGGGTGAGCAGAGTGCCAGAGGAGGAGGTGGCAGGGGAGGATGGTGGGTGTTGCACAATGCACTAAGCATAGAACTGCTGAGGGAGGTTGTTCTTTATTTGGGATGTTGGAGGAGCTATTCCCCCACATTGAACCTCGGGCTTCAGCTCTCCCATTCAATGTTTTGGTGAATAGAGAGGTTCTTGTCTATACCTATAGGTTTGAGCTTTGGCCTTTCTCTATTCCCACCCTTGGTAGGTAAGCCAGGTAGTGAGTAGGGAATAGAAGGCCCAAAAAGATTACCTCCTCCAGCTCATGGAGAAAATGACCAGTAGCACACAGGAGAGGAAAAACCCCCAGGTGGAGGAAACTTCTGAGGACCCATTGCTACTGACCTGCCATCCTCAGGGCACACTAAGAGGAGATGATCCTAGATGCTTAGAACTAAGTTCTAATTTTAGTGTAAGATGAACTGTTCATAGTGAAGTGCCATCTTCCAAGTCTGTTAAATGATGAGTTTAGGAGGGTCGATTCTTGAGGTTGAAGAGTCCGAAGGAATGTCCAGATCCTAAATATGGATTATGTCAGGCTATTAAAAGGGGCTGAACGAGAACCAGGATGTATTTGTGATATTAGCTAATATTTGATGAAGCTACATAATCAGTGTGAGCATGGGGAGTGCAAATGTGTTTAAATGGGCTGCCAGACTTCAAATTACGGAATGTATGATGTGTTATTAAATCCTTAATGTAATTTGTTGGACGTTGAAGGAGGTGAGGGCAGGATGCAATACTTTGCTTCTTTTGTAGATTGGCAAATGTTTCAGATATTTGCAAGGTTGTCGGAAGAGCTTTTCTCAGTATTGATTAGGAAGAATATGTGGAAATCGAATAAAAGCTGGACAAACGAGATAATAGAAACTCTGACATTCAAAGTAGAATCTAATGGCTTTGAATTCAGTTATTTTGCATTGTTTCACTATGTAGGCATCTATAGAAAGACAATCAAGGATTCAGAGGGAGGGAGGTTTTGGGTATTAGGTAGGAGGGGATAACTGAAAGATTTGAGACCAATGAAAGCAAGGATGAAATATGCTGTAAAGACAGTAATTTGATACTGATAGGTATAGCTGAATTATTCAGAATGATAGATTTGAAGTTTGAAGTCGAGTTACAGTTGCTATAATGAGGTTTGCATGGACACATATTCAAGGACTGCTAGTGCAGGATGGTGGATACAGTTGTTGCTATAGCATAGTACCCCAGTGGCAGGAGCCTGAGTGACCCTTGTTGTATTGACTTGCTGGTGGATCCAATACCATTACACTGTGGAGTGCCCAGAAAAGATGGGTCTTTGACAGTCTACTGACTGATGAGGCAATAAGGAGCTGATATCAAAAGTAGTAGAAAGCAGAACTTAATGGGTGCATTTACTGCTTAGTTCAATGTGAAACTGTTGCAGAGTTTAACTGTGATAGAGAGATAGCCAGGTAAGTTGCGCATGCGCAGGATGATGAATCAAATGAAGGCCTGCTCTTGGTGATGGTAATCACTGGAAAGAGTATGAAGGGGAGAGATCCTGTCAGATGAGTTAGAAAGACCATTAGATAGGTGGCTGGCATGATTAGAGTGTCATGATGAAGAGGTTATGTCCAGAGGCCAGGGAGCAGTGACTATGGATAGCATATATTTAGCAGAGTAACTATGCATCGGAGATCCATTGGTACATATTCTGAGATACTAGATGGAAGAAGGGTCTTTAGGAGAGCATCCAATTGCTATTCCAGGAAATAAAAGTCAGATACTGTGGTCAATCTGAGTCGGCTCTGCAGAGAATAGATTATAAGTAGAAGGTATAACAGATGATGCCAGTGTGCTATGTGGTATATTGCAGTTCCTGTTATCCTTGAGGGAATGGCTGTTATGGAGTTGGTATATCCCATGACAGAAATAAGCTGACGATTCCACTGTAAGATAGAAGGCATGAAGAAGACTCCACTAGAGTTGGATCCTGGGGAAGATATTGGGAAGTAGTGATAGCTTGGACTAAATTAGATATGTAAGGAATGATCTTGCAGAGTTGATTGCTAGATAAGATTTGTTATGGTTCGGTTGAATGAGACTCTGGAAATTGATCTTTGGGAGATTATCGGGAAGAACCAATATATGGTATATTGACTTGGACCATATGTGCTGTGCTGTTCAGGGGATGTCACTGGACAAGGGTTTTCTTTAGGTGAGAAAAACTGATATTCCCTGAAGTACTGGATGGGAGCAGTAATGCCAGATGAGGTAGGAGAATGAGGCGGATGAACCAGTCAAAGTAATTGAACAGGTGAGTGGATGTTGGACGTTGGCAGTTGTGAAGAATACACCCAAAAAAAGTACATAGCAGCAAACACAGAGGCACCCTGAGCCACCAGAGTGGTGAGAAGAAGTTGCTCTACACAACAGCAGACCAACTAACTTCAACAACCCCTGGAGAGGAGATAGGGGGGAAGCCAGGAAACAACCTTCCCAGTAATGATGGCCCTGAAGGCTGGAGAGGCACTGGTTCACAGTATGCCAAGCAGCATCATCTTCAGGAAGTTGCAGGTAAGGTATCAGAAAGTGGAATAGTCGCCATGGTATGGAGAGATAGAATGCATGAAAGCCAGAATGGGCTTCAGGCGATACATCCAGGAAAAACTGAGAGGAGAATCCAGGTACAAAGGTGCTGAGGAGATGGGTCAGGAGATTCCCACCTCTGAAAAAGATGGTGAACGTGAATTGCTGATAGTAAAAGGTGCTGTAGTATTGGGGTATGAGGTTCCCACCTCCAAAGGAGATGGCGAACTTGAATTGCTGATGGTAGACCTATGGTTTAAGAAAAGGGCAGCAGTAGGGGAAAAAGCCATAAAAGCCATGGGCCCCCCCTCAGAAGATGGGAAATCATCTGAAACCAAGCAGGAAGCAAGGGAGAATGCAGGCAGAGACAAGTCCAGAATGGAGGCTGTAGGGGAACAGGAACATCCGGAGTAGCAATGATAAAAGAGTCAGCAGCATAGAGCTGAAGGTCCTGGAGACTGGAGGAAGCAGAGCCGGAGGGCAAGCCACAGGCAACAATGCACAGGAGCACCAGATGACAAGTGGAAGGCAAGCAGCAATGAAGTCTGGAAGTTCAATGGACACAGTGAAGTTTGGGGCCAAACAAGCTGCCAGGGTCCAATCCAGAATGTGAAGAGGCCAAGGGCAATGATGAGGACAAAAATCCATGTGCAAAGATAACCAAGAAAAGGAGGCCTGGAGGGGAAAGGCCACCATGAGGCTAAAGCAGTCCAATCATCCACAGGCCCAGGTACAAGTGCTCAAAGTATGATGGAGTACAGTCTCCTATTCCCAAAGGGAAGTGGTGAATCCAAAATGCTGGTATAGAATGCAGATGGTTAAGACCATAGATGGGTACAAGAGGGTGGAGGATGATGGGGTACAGTGGTCCCAGAGTCAAAGGGAGTGGTGAACCTAGAGTGCTGGTATAAAATGTATTTGGTTGAGTCAGGAGACTGGAGGTTAATGGGGTGCAGAGGTCCCAGTCCCGAAGGGAAGTGGCAATCCCAGATTGTTGGTATAGAATGCAGTAGGTGGAGACGGCAGATGAAGGACAGAGGCTCCAATCTTGATAATCGGGGTGAACTAACCTTCACTCGATGCCACACCGGGCAGTTAGGGATGGAGACTGTTGGTAGATGGCAGGGAATATAACTATTTGAGATTGGAGGTAGATGAAATTGGCTCCCATCTCCTGTAGGCAGGGGAAGCCTACCTGCACTGCTATGCCTCTGTAGGCAGAGTTAGGGACGGAGCCTATCAGACTGCTGGTATGGGCTGAGCAAGGAAAGGGCAGTGACTGCTGCATAGGAAAAAGGGAGCAAACAGAAAGTAGTAGGACAAAGGGGATGGTAGTAAGTAATGGGTTTAGGGAACAGGAGGAGGAGGAGGACGAGCACACTGGGAGACATGTAACAGATGAAACACAGTAATAACATACAACTGACTATGTCAAACAGTGCAAGAGAGATACGGGAAGGTGCACCAAATTAAAGCAGGGCTGAATAAACAATGACATGAGACCAGGAAGATGAGGTACAGGAGTCTGCAGGAACACTGTAGCAATGGGGCCCTGTGGACAAGTGAATAAGTGTGCTGGAAGGTTAGGAAGTACTAGGGGTATAACAAGGTAAAATTGTAAACAATAGGCTGAGCAGAGTGTTGGAATGCTGAGACTAGTAAATGATACAAGCAATTGTATGAGAAAGTAAATAGGTATGAGTAGCAGTGGTGTCAGAAATAAATCACAATAGAAAGGTGCTTACAATAGGTACCAAGATCCATGAAATCCTGCAGAAACAGCAAGTGGCAGACAGTGGTTTAAAGTGGTGGGTATGCCAACTGTATCCTGATACCATTACAGTGCACACGTTAATGCCAACAACATTGACATTTCACAGTAATGGTCCGCCCAAGACCCCATCACTCTGTCTCCCATTATTGCACCCCCTCCCCGAACCAACTCCAACTTGGAATTAGAATCCTTTAGTTCGGGGAGGGAGTTGTGGGGCAGAGCCCTCTGCATGTGGGGTTCAGGGGCAAAGACACCTAATAGAAAAAGACCGGGGTCTCCTGCCGGATTTATGTTGACTGCAACTTGTGGTCAACATAAATCCATCACTGTGATATCAGTCGACAACATAGTTGTTGAACAGGCATTGTAGAGCCAAAGTAGTGCAAGGCTGTAGTAACAGAAACCAATGGATCAAATTAAATGAAAGGATGAGGGTATTCCCAGTACCTTCATGGTGGACACTGTCAAATTGGAAAGGGTTCATTGTCCCATTAATAAATAAACTGATACATTTTATAAGATCTGGGATCAATTACATCAATATATCAGGAGGGGGTTCAAGGTGTAATCTAAGGGCATAACAGTAAGCAGTTGTATGAGAAAGTAATACTTCCTCAGCTATAGAAATAACACTGTCATAGGTATACACAGCCCCTCTTTTCTTGTAAACTGTATTCTTCCTTGTGACAAACTCCAACTCGAGAAAAGATGTACCATTAATTTACAAGATATAAAATAGAAACGTGAATGGTGCCCAGTGTGTAACATACATTTGGACAGCGGGCCTGCACAGCCATGCTAGGAGAACAAGAGCAAACCAGGAAGTGGCAATGGAGACAGAATGCCAGCATGAGGAGAGGAAAGCCCAAAAGAAACAAGGGAGAACAAGGAACAAGGGCAAGAACGAGGTACCGGGAAGGGGGGGAACTGTTAGATAACAATGAGGAGGTGAAGGGAGGGGATCGCAAGACCAGAGAAACAGGACTAGGGGGCTCAAACAGGGAACCAGGGGATAATGGAGAGCAAAGAGGGAAAAGGGAGGCAGAAAACAGAGCAAACAGAGGGGAAAAAACAACAGGAGCTAAGCAGGTGAAAAAAGGAAGGCACGGCCCACAAGCTATGCAGGAGCCCAGAGCATCAAGATACACAATGTGTTTCACAATGAGCTAAGTGGGAAACTGTTGAAGGAGGCTGGCCTTTATTTGGGATGTTGGAGGAACTATTTCCCCATATTGAACTTTGGGCTTCAGCCCTTCCATTCTGTATTTCCAGCATTGGAGTCCCATTTTTGTGTATTTCATAGACAGCATTGCTATGTCTCGCATCCAGCTCCTTGGTCATAGTAGTACTGTAAAGGTGGTGGTTTCCTTGTCTGCAAATCTCTTCCAAAAGATGCGGACAAATGCCACAACAATCTACAGTATTTATACAGTAGAGAGACAGGTACAGTAGGTGTGACAAGGAATGGTGAATCACAAGTTGGGGATTCAGGAACAGACAAATGAGATGTTAATAATCCTGGAAACATGACGTAACTATGACATCAGAAACAGTGTTTGCCCATCACCTCCAAATTGATGTCTGTCTTGAAGTCAGATAACTGTATATAATGGAGACTTGAAAATGTTCATCTCATTGTGAGGCAATACTCTGTACCACTGCACTGTATATTGGATTGAAAATGACTACCGGATTTGGAACTGCTACTCAGGTAATCTGTGAACAAAAAGAGTTTTTAAAGACAGTAATAGACATAAAGAGTTTTTAAAGACTACAAGACATGACTTGGGGGTACAAATATAGCAATAGCAAAAACAGGGATGGGATAACATGGGTTAGACAACTGACTATTTCATTTATTGAATTTTGATGTAATTGAAGTTATTTTTTTACATTTTGCAATACAACATTTGATAGGGCAGCAAAACAAGGGACTTGTCACATTTGCTTTTAACAATGCTAGTAAAATGGAAGCACAGTGTAATCCTGACACCCCCATAGCGACATAGCTATGGAGCAGCCTGCAATCCTGACCGCAACAACAGCCCAGCTCCACAACGCCCAACACACCCCCACAGCATCAGCACATGCGCCGGCAGCTACAAAGTGAAACACAGCACCTGCACCCACTGGTCGCAGAAACCCACTGAGGGAATGGACGCAGAGTATGTCAACAGCACAAAGGGCCACAGGCTGCTGGTGGCAGAGGGACATTCCTACCAGTGAGAGAGGACCCGTGGTGAGTGCACATACTGGAAGTGCTGCGAGTATGCAGCCAGCGGATGCAGGGGCCAGGCGATAACCATGGCTGGGGGTCCATCAACATTAATGGGCACACACAGCCATGTGCCAGACACCACAGCTGTAGGTATCCACAGGGTCCATGCAGCAGTACAGCAGACAGCAAGGGACACCATTGAGAGCAGCCAGCAAATCATCATGGCATGCTGCTTGGGGCTATGGGAGGGAGCCTATCATCGGTACCCCTCCTGAAGAGATCAGCACAGTGTGTCAGGAGAAGCATGAGGAGTGCACCCATGGATCCGTGAACACTGGCTGAGCTAACCATCCCTGAGGAGTACTGCAGGACCCACGGTGGTGAGACATTTCTGCTCTATGACTCTGGGCAGGGGGAGCGGGCCTGCAGCGAGTACAGGTTCCTGCTCTTCAGCACCACTAGGAACCTTGAGTTCTTGGCCCACAGTCCAGTCTGGCTAGGAGATGAGATGTTCAAATGCTGCCCCAGGCTGTTCACCCAGCTGTACACACTACATGGGGTGGATACTGTGTTGCCCGCTCTGTACATCCTCATGTCCAAGAGGACTGTGGCTGCATACACGGCGATGTTCCAAAAGGTGTCTGAGCTGTGCCCGATAGACAGACCCTGACGCATGCTCCTGGACTTTGATCTTTCAGCACACATAGCCGTCTGGACAGTGCTGCCCCAAATGGAGGTGCATGGGTGTTTTTTCCACCTGTGCCAGTGCATGTGGCACTGAATACAGCTGACAGGGGGGCTTGCACACAAGTACAGCATGGATGATGTGTGCGCCATGCATCTCCGGATGCTGCCCACCCTCGCCTTTATGCCCCGGGTGATGTCTGCACCTCCTCTGAGGAGCTCCACAGCTGCAAGTACTTTAGGGAGCATGAAGAGGAGCTGGCATCTGTCCTTGACTATTTTGAGGACACCTGGCTGGGCAGACCTGTCTGCAGTGGGCACCGCCACAAACTGCTGTTCCCCATCCCTGTGTGGAACTGCCATGCCACTGTCCTGGAGGGAATGCCATGGACTAACAATGCCATTGAGGGCTGGCACAGGACATTTAATGCCCTGTTGGGTGCAGCACACCCCTCCATGTGGCGATTCCTGGATGTCCTGCGTGGAGATCAGCGGCTAACGGAGGTTAAGCTGCAGCAGACAGTGTCGGGCCAGGTTGTGGGGTACACCCATCAGTGGTGGTGGGAGAGTGCCCTCAGGATCACGGACCTGGTTGGCCAGTATAGCACCCGTAGCTGCAGGGGCTGCCTGATGAGGCTGGTGCTGAACCTGCAGGTGTGAGTCCCGGGGTGCGTGGGGGGGGTTCTGCAGCATTGCCTGTGCCACCTCTTGCAGACACTTCTGTGCCCTGTTCTGCACCCTCATGGGGCAGTGTCCTCCATGTGGTCCACGCACCCCTCACCAGTCGAGTGGCCTCTGTTGCCTTCTGTGGTGCCTCTCCATTGACCGGCTGCATTGGGGCCATCCCCCTGTGTCTGACTTCCTGCATCTGTGTGTCGCTGGCCCGCTCACTGATTCTGTGCCCTCCTGGTGTACCCCACCCACCTTCCGTTGAGCCGTGCTGCAGCTCATTGGGTTGTCCATGGCTCGGGGTGCTTGCCGTCATGTTCTGCGCTGTGAGTACTGCCGGTGCTAGTGCTGCAGCATTCTGTGGATGTTTGTGTGTCTGTCTGTCAGGGTTCCTGCTGCGGCGGCTGCGGCAGTGTTTCCTCTGTCAGTGTTAGGGGAATCGGGACCATTTACGGCGTTTACATGGTGTTGCTGTGGGGGATGTCGCCCATGTTGCTGGCGCCCTCCTGTGGTGCTTCCTAATAAAATTAATTCTTATTAAGCACTTGCTCTTTAATGTAGCTGTTGATCTTTGGGTTTGCATTCTACCTGTAGCTAGATGCGGGAGGGGGGTGGGGTTAGAAGGTTGCAAGGGTGACCTTACACAAAGTACAAAAATGAGATCTATTAGACACAAATGTGTGTTGGTTATTAGGTGTTGCATCTTAAATGTGTACTTCACATTGACAGTGGCTTTGCAACCATGCAAAAACTGAGCAACAGATCACAAACACCTGGCAACAGGTTACATAATTACAAATTCAGCATTTGCTCCTCCGATATCGGATGGCACATTGGCAGACTGATAGCGCATTGTTGTGTACTATAACGTACAATATCTTTGAAAGTGGCAATGGCTCCCATTGTAAATAGTAACCACCATCAAAAATGAAAAAAATTTGAAGTCAAAATGAGCAAGCCTTCTTGTAACATGAATTCACTAGGAAAATTCTCTGATGGGGAATTAACAATTGAAGGGGAACTGTTATCAGCAGGGTTTCTTAATGTCTCAAAATCCATAAAAAGCTAATCTGAGTGAGCCATTATATTTATGTGTGAGAATTTGCAGTTCAGATTTATTCATATGTAAATCAGCCTGTAATTAAGGGCTGGGGGGTAGTGATGGGTGAAGTGGCCCCAATTCGCTCCACAGAGTGATTCGCGGAGTGAAGGCGAATTTGCGGAGTGCTCCACAACGTGAAGCGGAGTACTTTGCATTATTAATGGTTAACGTGAAGTCCATTGAAAACACTGACTTCACGTTACTCTGCCTTCCCAAACCACTACTCCATTGACTTTAAGGCAAAGTACATTGAAAACAATGTACTTCGCCTCACTCGCCTTGTTTTTAAGCTCCAAAGGCAAATTTTACAGTGATTCATGGGATTTCAGGTCACATGGGCTCTAGATTGTTCTGCACTGCCTCAGTTTGGGATAGTGTGTGTAGGAAGCTGTAGGAGACAATCTGTTCTGAGAGCTCTCTGCGATTTAGACCTTCAAAAAGCTGTTAAAAAGCCTTTTTGAGACTTTTTTTTGCTGAAACTTTAGTTCATCGATTATAGGAAACCCTCCTGTGCTCATATCATCGAGCATTTATTATTTGTGTATGGATTTTGAATGTTAATGTACAACATTCAGTCTGTGTACTGAGAGACAGTGGAAGTGTGCTTTGGGGAGGGGCGTACATGTGGTGTAGGTAGATTAACTTGGAGAAAAAGACTGCTTTCTGTTTTGGTGATATTTTTCTTGTTTAGCTGTGTTAATGTACACACAGTAATAGTTTCCATATTTCTTGCCATTTTTTTGCTGATTGTTGTGGTGCAGCAGTGCATAATTTTAGTTTGTTTAAAATATGTGGTTATATTACTGAAGTTTTCAATTTGCTATGCATTACTTGGTGTGTGTGTGTGTGTGTGTGTGTGTGTGAATATGTGTGTGACGGTCATCAAATCAGACACCTTTATTGTGCCACATAATAATTTCAGCAATGTGAAGCTGCTATCCATTGCAGCTGTGTGATTTTTGTACTTCTTTGTGGTATCTTTACTGGTACTAATACTAGTGACTGTTACTGCAGCAGTGCAGTACACTGCCCCCGCGGCCCACCCGAACCAGCAAAGGTATTCTTTTCCAGATTTGAATTTCTGATTGTGAGCACTGGTTAGGTGTTGTGCCTTCGTGTCTGCATCTCTTCAGTGCACAGCGCAATCTTAATCTGTCTGTGCATTTGCATCTCTTTAGGGCCCAATCTCCATCTGTAACTCAAGTCACAGTTGTTTCTTTGGCTTCCCTTCAGAGTACTGGACAGGTGTGGTGCTTAATTCTGCATGAACATTGTACTCATTAATATGCGTTTTTAAGTCAGGACCATCATCATGAGTCACTCGTGATACAAATTACGTTCTTCATCATCATGGTCATAAATGCAGTCACAAATCACGATTCATGATTATTCACATTATGAATCACAACATTAATTTTTTTTCTAGTTACTTGGAGTATTGTAAGCCTGTTTTGTAGTATCTCTCCAGGCTTCACCACCCCACCATTGTACTCAGTGATACATGTTTTTAAGTCTGGGAGTTTTAAGCTACAGTTCATCGGGGAAGTACAGCCATAGGCAGTAGGCATTCACGTTCTTCATCATCACAGTCACAAATCACGATTCACGATCACGTCACGAATCATGACATTATTTTTTTTAATATTTACTTGGATGTATTGTAAGCCTGTTTTGTAGTATCTCTCCAGGCTTCACCACCCCACCATTGTACTCATAAATGTTTGTTTTTAAGTCAGGGAGTTGGACAGTGTCTGCTGTACATACACAGACTGGAAAGAAGACTGACTGCACACATACAGTTTAGTACAGTATACTTGCACTGCTCAGAATACAAAGTGTCACGCATACAGAAGACAAAAAAAGGGCATAATTACATACAAGGGTCGGGGATGGTGGAGGAATACATTTTATAACACAGGAAGGAAGGTGTGGGGGGCACATGGTGTGAGGAAAAAAAAATTATGTGGGATCCCATGGTGATCCAGCAGCAGTTCCAGCATGGACATAATTTGCAACTGATGTCCCTGTATGTGATCCAGCTGCTGCTCCACAGCACTCATCCTCTCATTGTTATCCTCAACAGCACTCCAGAGAACTGTCAAGTCAGTCTGTGTTACATGCAGTTCTCTGGGGTCCACATGTTCTACAGGCTGACCTGCTGGTAGTGGTGGTGGGGTTGGGGGTGCTGATGGAGCAGCAGGTGCTGCTGTGGCCCTCCTCTTCTTAGGGATGCCGCAATGCACAGCTGCACCCTCTGCCACAGAATGGCCAGCAGGTGCAGGCATGGTCCATTCTGTGGCAGCCCACCACTCCAACTGCTGGTGATTGAGCATATGGGTGTGCTGGCCCCCAGTCCCCAGGTGAGTCCCCTGGGGGCCACAGTGCACCTCCACCTCACATAGGCAGAACTTGACCACACTGCTGTCCCCCCAGACACAGTCAAAAAACTGCCAAACAATGAATGTGTAGGGAGGACCAGGCACAGGCAGGGGATGGCCAGATGAACTGGCAGCTGGCTGGTCATGGTGCTGAACAGGGATGGGATCCACACCTGGGCCCAGGGGAACAGGCACATCCTGCTCCAGAGGACCTGGTGCTGGACTTGGTGGTGGTGGTTCAACTACCTCAGAGTCAGGACAGGAAGTGGTGCTGGTCCTGCTTCTGGGAGGGGGGACACTCACAAGTTTTGAGCTGTCCAATAGGAAAGGGCACCCATGCCCTCCACACATGTGCACAGTACGACGCTTACCACTACCATGCACTCCCAGAGCTGCCCCCACCTCAGACATTCCCTCACCCTGGTCCATCTCTTCTACTGAGCTCCCTTAGTCTGAGCAATCACTACTCACACTGTCACACAACACACACACACACAGTCACATAGACACTGACAAACAACTTATAAAGGTAAGAAAAATAAAATTTACAGAAAGAGCAAATTAAGTAAAAAAGAGTACAGAAAAGACAAAAACATTTAACTTTTAAAAAAGCTGTTGGGTCTAAATCAAAGTTTAAATCTCCTTCTCGCTCTGATCTCAAAGTATCAGCAGTCACAAAACACACTACTCTCTCTCCGTCTGCACAGGAGAAAGTAAAAGTGTCTGCATGTATGACTCACTTTCTTCCTGCCTAGCTAAAGAGAAAGTGACTTACAGTACTGTAAGCCATGTGATGTGTGGGGGGGCTGCCAAATCTGAAACACCAAGTGGGTCACTTAGAATCATAATGAGGAATGCGAAGTCCTTTAAAAACAATGTCTTTGCCTTAACGCATAGCGGAGTGGCAATGTGAAGTGCCCACTTCGCGTTCACTTCGCTGGTGGAATTTAAATTCGCTGCATCTCTAGCTGGAGGCAGCCATGTGTTTTAGGCTCCTGACAGGAAATGATGTCGCCGAGGAACTTGGCCCTCCATTTACTGCAGGTTAAATAGGAAATCATCTGTTTTAAGTGTGTTTTAAGGTGTTACTACAACACTTTCTACATTTATAATTGTTTTGTATGTGCATTGAAACTAGTGCATTATCATCTTTACATTTCAAACTGCCAGTAGTAATAATCCATCTTTAGGATTGTTTTAACCTCTAGGTTATACTGCCAGCTGATCATTAAAAACTTCACATATCTCAAGGCTGACTCTATGGTGTCAACAGGTATTGGAGCCCCATATCAAGATTTCTAAATCCTGGCTTTGTTCATGTCAGTGCAGATTTCTAGGGCTGCCACAGCACTGACATCTGTCTTATTCCATTCCCTCTCTTACAGCCTTTTCTCTTATAATTTCAAGTGTGAACTCAGGTCTACAAGATGCAAATATTGCTACTTACCCACTGGCTTGGCATCATGGGGCCAGCCTTGAAATGTGTAGTTTTTGATTTACAGTTGGGAGTACAGCCTAGAGGTTAAAACCAAGAGATGTGAACAAGCTTCTTTCATCCAGCAGAATGGGTTTTTATTCCAACATGCTCTTCTTGTACATTGTGTGACCAGAACAAGTCACTTAACCTCCATGCAGTCCCAAAACACACCCAGAAATAAGCTGTAATTGTGTGCCTTTCCTGGACAAAGACAGTAAAAACTATCTGAGCATGTGTTATGATTCTGAAAATATGCTCTTTCTATCCAGATTTGACTTGAAAAGAAAAAAAATGGGACACCATTAATAGTTTATTAATTGTAAAAACACATAGATGAACAACATTGCTGAAACATGCATAATCGGAACTGCATTATTGAAATACAGAATAATATATGGATGGGTGGGTGTAACCAGAATTTTACACACCCACAAGGAATGGGATGCTACATTAACCCCACGGGCAAAGTTCAAGGGGTTTATAAAAACATCCCACACCAACGGTGTGTGCAAAATTCTGATTTTTACACCCACCCATATATTATTTTATTTAATTAATGGTGATATTTCTTTTCCCGTTCAGCACAGTTCAGTTAGTGCAGAACTTCTCTCAGAGATAGACACACACACTCATATGCACACACTTCACACAGACACATGCACACACAGACATGCGTACACGCACACACACACACACACACACACACACACACAGCCTGTCTCTCCCTTTTTTTTCTTTCTTTTTTTACATTACAATGGGAATTGCATTCTGGAAAGTTGCGGTCCATTGCAGAGCTACAGCATGTAAGACACGCTCGAAGGGCATGAGCGGCAGGATCAACCAGATTCATTTGTTTCCTTTACGGTAGAAAATCCTATTCCATCCAAAGTATTTCAGTAAGAAACTGTTATACTTTTAACTTCATCAGGAAAAGTAAAATACTCTTTTAATAATGTATTTTGGGTTATGCATGTTTTAATAATGTTGTCTATGTGTTTTTGCAATTAATAAACAATGGCGTCCTCATTTTTTCTTTTCAAGTTAACATGCTTAGATTGTTTTCATTGTCTTTGTCCAGAAAAGGCACATAACTACAGTACAGCTTGTTTCTGGGTGTGTTTTGGGACCACAGGGAGGATAAGTGACTTGCTCTGGTCACACAATATACAAGTACAGCATGCTGAAATCAAACCTCATTCTGCTGGATGAACAAAGCTTGTTCACATCTCTTTGCTTTAACCTCTAAGCTATGCTGCCAGCTGTTAATCAAAAAGTTAAACTACACATTTCAAGGCTGGCCCCATGATGCCAGGCCAGTAAGTATGTAGCCACATTTGCATCTTGTAGGCCTGAGTTCACATCTGAAATGGTAAGAGAAAGAATGGAATAAGACAGAAGATGGTGCTATGGCAGCACCAGAAATCTGCACTGAAATGAACACAGCCAGGATTTAGACATCCTGATACAGTATGGGACCCCAATACCTGTTGACACCCCAGAGTCAGTCTTGAGATGTGTAGTTTTTAATGATCAGCTGACAGTATAGCCTACAGGTTAAAGCAATCCTAAAGATGGATTATTTTTCCTAAACGTTTGAAATGTAAAGGTGACAACTCATTAGTTTCAATGCACATACAAAACAATTATTATAAATGTAGAAAGTGTTGTAATAACACCTTAAAGCACACTTAATAAAGCAGACGATTTCCTATTTAACCTGCAGTAAATGGAGGGCCAAGTTCCCCAGTGACATCATTTCCTGTCAGAAGCCTAAAACACTTGGCTTCCCCAGCCCTTAATTACAGGCTGATTTACATATGAATCATATCTCCTCCTCTGTCCTGTCACTTATTGATTATGGAATTATTTTCTATGGTGCAGCTGACAACACCTCCCTCAACAAAATTAAGGTTTCCCTGAATAAAGCCTGTAGACTGGCTGCAGGATGTGACTGGCTCACGCAGACCTGTATGCTCTATACCAGTACAAACTGGCTTAATTTTGATGATTGCCTAAAGTACCAGACCTGTCTCCTTGCCAAGAAAATCATGGCTGGCCTCATGCCTCCTGCTCTTGTGGCACTGCTGCCCCCCATCAGCACCAGACACACATGCCATGCTGAGAATTCACCCTACCAGGTTCCCCGCTGTAAAACCTCCATGGGGCAAAGAACCTTCAGATACTGTGCCCCCAGTTGGCTAAATTCACTGCCCAAACCAGTACTCCAGGCTCCTACCCAGGGACTGTTAAAATCCCTTCTCCACAGCAACATCTTGCATGACTCCACCTGTGACAGTACCTGACCTACCCATGACCTAAAACTGTGCCATGACAATGGACCCACTTGGTCCTGCCTCTAGGATGCCTGTCCCTGGCTGCAGTCTTACCCTAGCCTCAGATGAGCTGACAATCATTGGACTGCTCTGCTTGCACAATTCTGTCATAAATACTTTTCTACATCACCTACTGTACTGTATGATTACCCATGTAGATAATGTATTTATGTATTTTTGCCTCTGTACTGCATTGTCTATGACTGTTGTAATTATCCTATACCACATCTATCTGATGTTCTATGCTCTGTATCAATCGTAAGGTGTGTTATTTCCCACACCACTATTTATACTGTAATGTCTGTACACTGTATGCTCTGTATTGTTTTCTAAGACGTGGAGCCTTTGTAAAGGAGTTGCTGACTCAAAGGTATTAATTCTCATTGTTTCAATAAATAAATAAATAACTCTGGACTGCAAATTCACATACATAAATACAATGGCTCACTCAAATTAGCTTTTTATGGACTTTAAGAAACCCTGTTGATGCCAGCTCCCCTTTAAATAATGTTCAAAGGCATTAATACCCAGCTCATGTACTGTTGAAGTTTATAGAGATGTTACATCAACAGTCATCCACAAATACTGTTTAGCCCAAGAAACTCCCCCTCCAGTTAAGATATGATCCCACCCACTAATTAAAAAATAAGATACATGATTTTTTGCATTCCTCAGTTGACAGGCATTGGACCACTGCAAATGAAAGAGATTATCATTAAGTAATAAATCACGGCAGGGTGTGACATTTGATCACACCAGAAATGAATAAATCCCAGCATAACCCACATCCTGGAGTCATTTATTGCGATTCTACAATGTCCCATTTTTTTTATTTGTTTTACAAGAAATAAAGAAAACCTTAAATTTATATTGTTTTTATTACTTTTTTCATAATTATCCTTCTCCTAGGTTAAGGGGGGAGGGGGGAAACAGACTGAGGAGGAGGTTTCAGGAGGAGCAGAGGGTGGATGGAAGTATAAGGAACTTGGGTGGGGTTTGACAAAGGGGATCAGGGATAAGGACTGGGGGGGTAGTGTTAGTAGATGCCAGGAGCTTGGGAAACAAGTTGCCAGCATTCCAGACCATGCTGTTTGAGGGGGGGTGGATGTGGCGGCATTCACAAAATGTGGGCCAACAAAAATCATGACTGGGACCTAAACGTGTATGGGTACACTATGCTTAGGAAGGATAGAAAGGAGGGCAGAGGGGGTGGAGTGGCTATGTTCATTAGAAATGACATAGAAATTACTAGGGTAGAAGAGGCAGAGGGAAATGTAGAGGCCTTATGGGTCACCTTACGAACCCCAGCAGTAGGTAAGGTCAAGCTGGGTGTAGTATGTAGGCCCCCGGAGATGGGTGATGTTCTGGAGGAAGGTTTGCTGGACAACATCATTGCCCAGTGTGGACCAAAAGGGAAGGGAATGGTGTTGATGGGGGACCTTAATATGCCAGGTACCAAGGGGGGAACCATGTCCTCTAAGGTGGCCAAGGAGCAGAGGCTGCTGGATGGCTTCCAGGATGTGTTCTTAACACAGCACATGATGGAGCCCACAAGGGAGGGGCATATCCTGGATGTGGTTCTGGCGGATGGGGATCTGGTAAGGGACCTGGTTGTAGAGGATCCCTGCTGGGAGAGACCACAATACTGTCTGGTTTCAAATAAGCATGGGGAGGGGAGAGATCTAGGACACTGGCAGTGGACTTCAGGGGCAGACTTTGTGGGCATGGGAAATATTCTCAGGATCACTTGAAGGGATTACAACAATGACAAATGTGGAAAGAGATGGGAGGTCATAAAACAGGGACTTCATGAGGCAGTCAGGACCTGCGCTAAGGTGAAGCGTAAGGAGCAAGGTCACATAAACCATGCTGGTGGTCCAGTGAGGTTCAGGTAGCAGTCTGAGAAAGGAAGGCTGCCTACAAAAAATATAAAACAACGAGAGGGGATAGGGAAAAGGAAATGTACCATCTTGCATCTAGAAAAGTCATCCGGATGGTGCGGGGGGGCAAAGTCCAGTAAAGAGCAGTGGCTGGCACAGGGGATACAGGGAGGGGAAAAGGGGTTCTTCTGGTAAATTGGGGAGTGGATAAAAACTAAGGGCCATCTCGGCAGGTTGAGATCAGAAGGAGGGTGGGTGGAAGAGGACAGGGACCAGGCAGAGGTATTAAATGAGTACTTTGCCTCTGTGTTCACTAGGGAGTGGGATGGGATATCTACAAAGCAAGGCATGATGGGGATAGAAGTGGTAGTGGGTGGGATCACAGGAGCAGCAGAAATGGAGCAAGAGGGAGGGAGAGGTACCCCAGAGGTGTCACATCAGGATAAGGATAAAAAGGCCAGAAAGGTGGAGGGGATGGATGATGCTATCTCCACGGAAAGGGTGTGGTTAGCCCTTAAGGGCCTAAAGAAAGATAAATCTCCTGGGCCGGATTGCTTTAATCTGAGAGTACTATGGGAACTGGCGGACATACTGGCTGCACCCTTGGTGGAGCTCTTCAACAGGTCGCTTGAGACAGGGAGGGTACCTAGGGATTGGTGTTAGGCACATGTGGTGCCAATCCATAAAGGGGGGGTCAAGGGAAGTACTAGGTAACTATAGACCCATCAGGTTGACCTCGGTGGTGGTGGATCTCTAAAGGAATGATTGGGGGTGTACTTGGAGGAGGTGAGAGGTCTGAATAGTCGGCAACATAGGTTTGTGCCAGGTAGATCATGTCAAACCAATCTTGTGGAGTTCTGTGAATGGGTAACATCAGAACTGGACAGAGGAAAGCCTGTGGATGTATTATTCTTGGACATCAGCAAAGTGTTCGACTCTGTCCCCCACAGTGGTCTGGTGGAGAAACTGACGGGGTTTAATTCTGATCCTGTTTCAAGTTGTTTAATGGCTTTTGATTTTTGTCATTAAATTGCCATTAATTTATAAAGTATTGTTTGCTTACTGCATTAAATGCCTATGATATAGCCAGTCAACATCCCCTATCCCAGATGTACGAAGAGGGGCCTCTGTGTTGTGAAGCCTATCCTTTTTGTTTTGGACCATGCAAATTCCTTATGCATATTTAGTGCTACAAATGCATTTCTCCATGACAGTTTCATCTCATTTACTTTCCCTTTTCATTCAGAATTGAGCATATACACTATGGCCATGCTCAGCACTTTTTGTGCTGAGTAGGATCTTGAAAGCATGCACCATACCTTACATTTCATCACTGAAATGAGGGACAGGAACACTCAAAATGAGGGACAATGAAGGACACTAACCCACATGATGATCAGGACACATCATGAAACATGGAGATACAGTGCCTCAGAACACAGTGGAAACCATTGCATTAGCACCTGAGGATGAATTTCTACCATTAAGCAGGGGTGCAATTTAAGTAGGGCAGAGGGGAGCAGTTGCCTGGGGGAGGCACCCCTTATTTGTGCCAAGGTTGTTCTTATGGTGTGACAATTATGACTTTAAATTTGGATTTAATCTTTTGCACAATAAGTGCCCACCTGGCCTGTGTGTGCTAACGCTGCAGCTACTCTCCAGACTTGACTGTGTCTGTATTGTGTTGTCCACTATCTCCACTTATTAGCGGCAGCATAATCACTTGTGATGTGGATGAGCTCCAGCCAAGAAAGAGTGTATGAGCCTTGCAAGTGCGACACTGTTTTTTCCGCCACAGAGTAGACAACCTGCACAGTACAGCTTGGAGGAGTCAGTGAGCACTGAACTCTCAATAGCAGTGTTGTGGCAGCATATTTTTGTTGTTCTACTTTTAGTGAGTTTCCATCTGCCCTGGTGGCTGAAGAGGCAGAGGGTAAGCTAGATGTTAACTCAAGACTAGGCTGCCTACTTGCTCTACTAGGCTCGCCTTACAAAAAAAAACAGCACAGACCCCCCACAACAGCAAGCTAGGCTTAGCAGCAGTGGTGACAGTGGTGTGGGTGGCCTTCATATGCCTTAATCTGTGCAGTGCAGCAGCAGCCACAGCAGCAACCAAGCAAGAAGCAAGCAACCCAGGTTGGGTGGGTTTGGATTGTGAGATGACATGGTTGTGGACCACATTGGGGACCTGTGATGGTCGGTTCTAGCATCCAGCTTCTGGCAGAAAGAGAGAGGGGGAGTGGATTGAAAACTGGGCTGGTGGCACACTATGCCAGGCTGCAGTTTCTGCCATATGGCCAGGTAAGTAAAAGTAAATATTTTTTTTACAGGGGGATTGGGGAAGGAGAAAGGGCTAAAATACTGATGTGTTTTTCATGTTTCTTCACCTTTGGGTGGCTTCATGACCCATAGGCGATGGGTATTGAATGGAATGGAGACAGGGAGAAAAAGATATTTGGGGGGCAGAACTTCAGCCAGGAAAACAATTGATTAGTAACTGGGTGGGCTTAAGCCCAAATCTGATGCACTGCTCCAGAGTCTATACAGATGAATCTTATACATTTGAATTGTTCCAGATTTTCGTATCACTTTTCAGTCATACCAAATAAGTTGTACCTTTTAGAGGTGTTACATACATTCTAGAGCTGTCCCTTGACAGTTGAGCAGTATGGTATGCACAGACTATTGAAACCCCACTATAGTCAGGCTTATGTTCCCCTCTCAGTGAAGCTGACCTCCACATTCCCATGCTCAGGCACATTATAACAAAGAGCAATGGAGACTGCAGATGTATGCACCTTTGAAATGAATGGGATGTTTTTTAATTACTATTTTATACATTATTGATGGAGAGTTAGAGAGCAATGAAGGCCACCACTCGACTAACAAGGGCCTTGTTAGTACAACAGTGGCATTCATTATTCTCCAGCTCACCATCATAATGTATAAAATAGCAATAGAAAATAACTCAATTCATTTCAAGGGGGTACACCCCAGCACTCTGATCCATGGATATCATATCTTAAAGACTCCTGCCTCTGGCTCCATAGTACTCAAGTAAGATACTTTTTACTTATATCTATACTTGGTGAGTTGTCTGTTGCAGCATGGCCATACCCACTACAGTGTGTGTGTGTGTGTGTGTGTGCATGGGAGGGCTGGCCATATATGTGTGTGTGTGTGTGTGTGTGTGTATATATATATATATATATATATATATATATATATATATGGAGTTATTGCTACTTTTGTGTTTGCACCTTAAAGTCTGTTTGAGTGGAAGCATTCAAAACTATGGAGAGAAAATAGTAGGAGTACAGGCCAGACAGAAGTAATTAAGTGATTTTGTGAGTAAGTTTGTGTATTGGGGGTTGGAAAAACCACATGTGTTTCCATTGGTATGTGTGCTATAGTTCAACTGTGAAAATGAGATGAGGCAGAGTAGAAAACTGAAAAGCATAATAGTGGCTACAAGCATGCTGCATGCATGCAGATGTATTCAAATACAGTATGTATTGAAATCCAAGTGAACCAGATGCATGCATACAGTATGGCTTAGTGGTTAAAGGCACTAAACTGCAAGCCAGAAGATTTGGAGGCATGAAGACTTGGGTTTGAATCTCATCAACCCCCACTTGTGTATGGTATGATCCTGAGCAAGTCACTTAACTTTTAGGTGTGCAGTTATCAATGATCACTTGTTTGTACACATGCCACCATGCATGCAGTCTTTCCCAATTTAACATAAAAAATCATGGTTTCCACACTTACTTCCTGCATGCAGGCCGCATGCATGCCATATGCATGCAATTGGTTCCAATTTAACATTTAAATCATACTTGCAGCATGCATATCACTTGGGCAATTTTATGTGTGCAGCATGAAAACATTTAATATAATTATTTCTGTAAGGGGGATGATTGTTGATGTAACAGTTCTATATATTATAATTCATGTAGTTATGAGCTGTATCGTTCACTATTAACATGTCCCAAACTTAGGAGAATCTACACAAGATTCAGAACTGAAAGCTATATGACTAATTACATACTTTTTAGACACAAGAGAAAGGGTGCCCTTCCCCCATTTTGTAAATGTGGATTGGGTCTTATAGATGATCTAAAACATGTGGTTGTATTATGCTCCCTTTATGAACCTGCTAGGAAAAAATGGTTGAATGACTTTCTTGAGTGTCTCAGTCTCCCCCCCTTCTGATCTTTTGGATTACTTGTTTAAAACTAAAGATAAGAAAATAATTGAAAAGTTGGCAAAATTTCTACTGACAACTCATCTGTAGATTATGGATCTGTGCTGTCATGCTCTGAACATGATTTTTAACAATGGTATTATTCATGTCCAAATATTACCACTACTTTATTATTAAATTACATTAGAGAGATATTTACGAAATATTTTTGTCAGCTGTTTTTGTAATTATTTATGCATTTTTGTAAAAGTTTTTATATTGTATACAGCTTTATGCTGATCAATGTGTTACTACTAATGTATATTATACAGGCAGCCTTGCTCATTTTGACTTTGAACTATTTTTTTTTTTGATGGTGGTTACTATTTACATATTTGTGGGACTGCCACGGGCACCACCATGGCAGCCTCCTACACCAACCTTTTTTTGGATTGGTGGGAGGAGGCCATGGTGTGTGACCATGACAGAAACCTGTACTTGCCCAGATTTAGTTTGGTGGCAGGTACATAGGAAATATTATTATCATCTGGGAAGGTAACACCGAATCAGCTGAAACATGTGTGCAGTTTCTGAATGACAGCACCATTAATTTACAGTTTACAGCAAATGTTGCTCTTAAGACCATTAACTTCTGAGACATTAAATTTATGGTGTCTGAAAACGATGTTATTACAGCAAACTATTGGAAATCAAATTCAGGGAATAGATTATTCCTGGCATTAAGTGCCCACCCTGTCATACTATTGAATAATTACCTTATGGGCAGTTCATCACAATTCAACAAAACTGTTCTAGTTTACAGCTCTTTGATGTATAGGCAACAGATTTATCAGAACACCTTCTTCAAAGCGGGTTGAAGTAAATGTTGTTGAGCAGACAAGAGAGATGGAGAAAACTAAATAGAAATTATTTTTAGAAACAAAATAAAATCATAAGGAACATTTTGGTGGGATAAATTTCATAACTGAATTTAACTCTTTAATTCCCATTATTTCTCAAATCACAAAAAAAGCACTAGGATTTCTTAAAAGTTGATGAAAATATTTTACAATGCTGTAGGACCCTCTCTAAGAGTTACATTTTGCAGAGTCACTAATGTTGGTGACCTAGTAACAAATAGTTACTTTAAATATTCCAAACCCATGTCCAATCCACACAACTGACTACCCCCTACCACGTGACAGTTTTCACCGTGGCCATTGCACTGTGTGTAAACATTGCAAAGCAGGCTCACAATTCATACATCCAATATCACAAACATGTTTGAAATCTGAGAATGCATTTCCTGCCCACAAGCTTTGTGATTTATGTCTTAATTTGCAGTTGTCCAAAAATATACGTAGGGTGAACTATTCGTCCTTTATGTAAACACGTACAGTAGAATTTATACTCCATTCATGGGCAATTCTGAATATACCATTAGGTGAACATTTTGAAAAACATCACCAAAGGAATCCTACTGATTTATCTTTCATTGGTCTGAGACATGTATTGCCACATCCAAGGGGTGGTAATAGGGTTGATACCCACTTAAGAAAAGAGGATCATTGCATATACAAGTTAAAGATGTTAAACTGAAGGGTCTAAATGACTGCCTTGATATTTTGCCTTTTCTGTAATTTTTGGTGCATAAATGCATCTAGAACAGAATTCATAACTGTATATATATATATAATAACGGGTGAGCAATTTTTTCTATGGGTTCAGCCAGTTGATATTCGCCTTAATAACCCATGGGTTATTAGGGTGAGCATGCACTCTTTCACTAAAAATCCGGTGCTCCAGATGTATGGATCCAGAATGGCAGAGTGAATGTTGAGCTCTGATCCCACTCGATAAAATAGCCTTCAATTTCGGATAATTCATCTTACAAGAGAATCATTAATGCTTGTGGCTATCTTTTATTAATGGGAGACAGGAAGAAGAAGATGAACAATGGTAATTTTTCAGTGGATTTTGAAAATATGGACACAGCTCATTCTCTCTGGCTGGCAGACCCAGAGGTTATAAAAGCAGATACTGAGCAACCATCTAATACTGGCATTCTGGATGACTTCTTACAATTTAGAATTGACTATCGGGCAATGCAGCTTGAGCTCAATTCCACATTGGCTACCCTTGAAAACAAAGTTGGGGACTTAGAGCAGCATGTAACAAATGTTGATTCCTGGGTGGATCACTTGGAGTGAATAATTCTTAGAGTTTTACAGGACCAGCAAAATTTATTGGAACGGTGTGAAGATCTGGAAAACCATTCCAGATATAATAATATTAGAATTTACAGGGTACCTGAAGGGGAAGAGAGCCACGACATGATAACATTTTTACAGGGCTTCTTATCCTCTCTTCTGGACATTGAAGATCTTTCACCATTATTACTTGAGAGAGCATATAGAGCCCTGTTAGCTAATTCTACTGTACCTGGTGCTCGTCTCTATTCTATTGTTGCCCAATTTGTCAGCTTTGCTACAAAACAAGAAGTCATTCTCAGAGCTGGGCATAAGGGGTCGTTGTCCTATAAGGTGTCTCGGATTTATCTGGATAATGATCATTTCCCAGCTTTGCTCACTAAGGGCAGGGCTAATGCTCCCATCCTCCAATTGTTAAAAGCACACAAGATAAAGTTTGCTAACCCATATCCCTCATGTTTGTGCATCCATTTTCCGAACAGTTCTAGAACTTTTGAGGATCCCATATCAACTCTCCAGGAATTAGGGGCAAGAAAATATGATTTCCCTGAGGAGTAGATGTATTATTCAGACACCCAAGAAAAAGGGGCTCTACAAAATGACCAGTGGACTAAAGTCTCTCCTCGTAGTAAAATGTGTAGATCTGAATAAACTTTAACTGAGATTAAGGCTATGTTACAGGCATTTTGCTGCAAGAAACATACCTAACAGGGATTTCTTTTCTTTACAGTTGTCTATTTTAGTTTTTTTTTCTGGTTTAGTGTTCAATAGCAATCTGGCCCTCTTTATAACTATGGAGGTACAAGTCCTTAAGAGGGGGCACGGGTAACAGTCTTTTTATTGTCCTTTCTTTCATTTTCACTGTTAACAATTTAGAACTGTTGTTCCCTCTTTTCAATCCCTTTTCCCTGACTCTTTTTCTTCTTTTCTCTCTCCCCAGTTAAGGTCTTTGTGTCCTCTGCTTCTTTTGTTTTTCCATGAATTTCTCACTTATTCTATAGACTTTTTGGCAGGTGAGATCATTTTCCTTGTTGGATATTCTTCTGGTCTGATCCTTTTTTCTGTCTGCACTTATTTTCTCTAAATCTACTGTATCTTTTGCTATTCTTTTTTTGTCAGTTCAGTAGCCTGTATGTTGGGGATGATTTGCTTAAACTTCCCATGGAGAGCCGGACCTCCAGTTTGTTATAGTACATCAGCAATGTTGGGACTTGGTTCTAGCTACAATAAGATGGCTCTCTGGTAGCAGGAGAAGCTATATTCAGTTTGGCATGTCTCCCTTTTCCTTCTTGATTAAATGCTATTTGTGCTGTACATTTAGTTTTACTTTATGAGGTCAGTTTTCATCGCCCTTTGTTTTTTTTCTTTTTCTGTCTTTTGCTTTTTTTTGTATCTTGATCTAACTTTCCTCATTTTTTTCTTTGCTGCCTCTTGGAAAGCTGTTGTGATTAATTTTTTTTTCTTTCTCTCCCTCCCTCCCCCTTTTATTCTCTTTTCTTTCTTCTTTGTGTTTTCTTACTTTGAGTTCAAGACTGCTAACTCTGATCCACCTGTTACTTTTTGTTTATTTTCTTTTGGTAAATAGATGATGGATTTGGGGTTTATTTTCATCTTTTTCTGTTTATTTCTCTCTTGTATCATTTGGTAATTTAGATATATAGCCATGGAATATGGCTGCCACCCAGTGGAAATTAGTGGTAATTGGGATTTCTTTATGCCTTAGATAATTTTTTTCCACTGGATTTTCATAGAAGGTGATAGGATTTTCGAATAATTCGTAATTGTTCAATTTGTTTTTTCTTACTAATTTTAGTTAATCAGGGACTGGTGCTATCTGTTGTTATTAACCTACAGTCCTACCTCAGACTCAGTTTTGCAATAACGATCAGCACCATTTTAATTTAACTTCTGCATTGAGAACAGAGGTCTGTTTTCTATAGTGTTTTTACATATAGGCACAGTAGGATGAAGATTAGTTAGACTGCAGAGTTTATTGCAATCTTCACAGAGTTTATTCTGTTTTACTTTCTTTTAGGCACAATTTTAGTTTTCTGCCTGGAGATACAGTAGTTAGGAGGGAGGCTTTGGAATGTCTTGCTTTGACCTGGTAGTCATTAGAATTTGGCAGCCTTAGCTGGCCTTGTGGAGCTGAGGGTTGAGGTGCTAGATGCCACACCTCACGCTATGCCAGTGACCCAGGTTCAGGAGTGAGCCGGGGTCATCAGGAGTTGGCTGGGGGAGGGATTGTGCAGGATTGAGTAGCCACAAGGCAGTTCTCCTCTCCCACTCAGGACCCTGTGCCCCTGCAGTACAACTGCCCCAGGTGGAGGCTTGAGGGTAGTGCAGACAAGTGGGCATCATGCATAGGGAGGGCGCTGCAGAACTGTGGCATGAGAGTACCGCCACACATATACATGCAGCCATGGTATAGTGAGAAAACAGAGCTGGCAGGCTCCATGATGGCCTGGTGATGTTCCTGATGATGGGGACACCAACCAGGGTCAGATGCAACCCCCCCAGAGGGGGGGGAGAGCTGGAGACCTGCCCGCCAGCTCCCCAAAAAGTGGCCGAAAAATGTAAATTGAAAAAAACAATTGGCAGCCTCTCACTATTTACAAGCAAAGAAACATAATTACTGTTTTGAACATTACTACTCCATCCCCCTTTTTTCTTTTTGTCTGAGTGAGTCTGAGGGATAGTGATAGTTATGTGGGGGGAGCTGGATGAACAGAGTGGTTATTACATGGGGGTCAAAGGGTATGGGGAAAGAGGTTGGGGATGAGATTTGGGCAAAGTAAGGGAAAGTCTAATAAAGGAGGATTCTTGGTTTTCTCTTGCTTCCTTTTCCATTTCTTTTTATGTTGGCTTGCGCATGTGTACCAGCCAACATATTGCATTAGTAGCAGTAACCACACTTGGGAGACTTCAGTAACTGGCTATGTACTATTCAGAAGAGACCAAGGTGCACAAAGGGGGGGTGGAGTGGCCCTGTATGTCAATGAAAATATCAAAGCTACAGAAATTCAGAATACACATAAGGAGCCAGAAGAACTGTGGGTCATCCTGGAAACAGGAAATGGGACAGCCATAAGAACTGGGGTTGTCTACAGGTCCCCAGACCAGGGAGAGGACATAGACACATTACTGTTAGAAGATATACAAAACATGACAGCTAAAGGGGAGGTTCTAATAATGGGAGACTTCAACATGTCGGATACAGATTGGTCAATGCCAGCAGGAACATCTGCCAGAACTAGACACATGGTGGATTCCTTGCGGGGGAGCCTCAAACAACTGGTACAACAACCCACAAGAGACAGGGCTATCCTAGATCTAGTACTGACTAACAGGGAAGGGATCACAGATCTCCAGGTAGAAGGTCACTGGGGGCCAGAGACCATCACATGGAATGGTTCAATTTGGCCACTACATCTAAATCATCCCATTCCAAGGCAAAAATATGGGACTTCAGAGGAGCTGATTTTGATAAGATGGCCAACAGAGTTAAGCTAGCCCTGGCAAAAAGAAACACAGGTGAAGGGGTATAGGCAAAGTGGACAAGCATTAAGGATGCAATACTTGAAGCAACATCCCATTGTGTTAGACAGAAAAGGAAGTGCAAAAGAAGAAGGAAACCACTTTGATTCTCAAATACAGTAGTAGAAAAGGTCAGAGCCAAAAGGCTGGCCTTCAGGAAATATAAGGGAACACAGCGGGGTGGAGATAGGGAGGCATACCAAACTGTCCTAAGGGAAGCGGGGAAGGCAGTAAGGCAGGCAAAGTTCCAAACTGAGGAAACACTAGCACAAACAGTAAAAGAAGGTGACAAGACTTTCTATAGATACATTAGTGAAAGGAGAAAGTCCAGAGGGGGTATCACTAAGCTCAAAGGAGAAAAGGGGGCATGTGAGGAGGAGGACCCTGTAAAAGCATCTATCCTAAATAGATACTTTTTCTCAGTATTTACTGAAGAGAAGGTATGGCAGGGCCCACAGCTCAGCACCATAGACATGGGGGAGGGAGGTGAACACTACACCATTCGCAAAAGAAAGGGTCCTACTAGAGCTTGCTAAGCTCAGGTTGGACAAGGCAATGGGGCCTGATGGCATGCATCCCAGTGTACTTAAGGAGCTAAGGGTGGAACTAGCAGAGCCATTAGCAGAACTGTTTAGTGAGTCTCTGAGCACAGGAGAGGTCCCAGAAGATTGGAGAAAGGCTCATGTGATCCCGCTCCACAAGAGTGATAGCAGGGAGGAGGCAGGGAACTACAGACCAGTCAGTCTTACCTCAATAGTGGGCAAGATTATGGAGGAACTCCTTAAGGAAAGGATAGTGCAACACCTGGAATCCATAGGGGCACAGGATCCAAGACAGCATGGGTTTACAAAAGGAAGGGCCTGTCAAACTAATCTCATAGATTTCTTTGACTGGGTAACCAGAGTGGTGGACCAAGGGGGAGCAGTTGATGTTGCCTACCTTGACTTCAGCAAAGCTTTCAACACTGTTCCACATAGAAGATTGATAAATAAGCTGGGTATGCTCGGGTGGGTCAGAAGTTGATCAATTGGGTGGCAAGCTGGTTGACAGGCAGAAAACAGAGAGTGGTGGTAAATGGTATACAGTCAGAAGAGATGCAAGCCACAAGTGGGGAACCTCAGGGATCAGTCCTGGGGCCAGTCCTCTTCAATATCTTCATTAGTGACATTGCAGATGGACTAGAGGGTAAGGCTTGTCTCTTTGCAGATGACACCAAGATCTGCAGCAGAGTAGATGATCCAGATGGGGAGGGCAGAATGAGAAGAGATCTGGATAAACTAGCAAAATGGTCAGAAGAGTGGCAACTGGGATTTAATGCAAAGAAGTGCAAGATCATGCACATAGGGAAGAGAAACCCTGAAGCCACCTATAGGCTGGGAGGGGAGTTGCTGACAGTCACAAAGGAAGAAAGAGATGTGGGCATCATCATCACAGATGACCTGAAATCATCCAAGCAGTAGGTAAGGCTAGGGGGATGTTAGGGTGTATTAGTAGGGGTATCAAGTCGTGAGAGGGAGGTAATAATCCCTCTTTACAAGACACTGGTTAGGCCCCATCTGGAATACTGCGTGCAGTACTGGAGGCCACACCTTCACAAGGACATTACCCAAATTGAGGCAGTCCAGAGAAGGGCAACCAAAATGGTGCAGGGACAGATGTGGACAGATTAATGGAGCTCAATATGTATACCCTTGAGCAAAGGAGGGGGAGAGCTGATATGATCGAAACATTCAAACACCTTAAGGGCATTAACAAGGTGAAAGAATCTAACATCTTTAAATATAAGAAAAATAACAGGACAAGAGGACACAGCATGAGATTACAGGGAGGCCGATTAAGGGGGAATGTGAGGAAATTCTTTTTCACAGAAAGTGTGATGGATGCATGGAACGGTCTACCTCAGGAAGTGGTGGCTATGAATACAGTGCAGGGCATCAAACAGGCATGGGATAGGCATAAGGGAGCAATGCAGATGAGTATGAATAGATAGGCCACTGACAGAGCAAAGGCCAATGGCACATTTATAAGGTAGAAAAAGAAATGGGCAGACTGGATGGGCCTTGCGGTCCTTATCTGCCATCAACTTCTATGTTTCTATGTTCAAGATTTGGAGGTGCGGTCACTGTTGGTGAATGCAGGGCATGCATCAGTAGGAGTGTTCCTCATTCCCCAATAAGCCAGCATGCAGGCACCACTCCAGCAATATGTAAACTGGCCACCAGATCAACCAAAAGTGCCGCTGCAATGAGAGGCAAGCTCCTCATGCAGCAGCACCAGAACACACCTCCCGATGTCCCCTTCCTGGTGAAGCAGTCCAATAAACATGGCAGCAGTGACTGTCACTGCTGCCTGCCACAATGCAAACTTCAGGGGGGGCCCAATCCCCCTGTCGGCATGCCCCAACCCAGTTCATGTGCCGAGGGGGGAGCCCACTCCTCATCGGCATAATGGCCCCCCTCCCATTTAAATTTTGTGCCTAGGGGGTGTCCAATCCCCCTTGGCATCATGCGTCCCCCAAGTCTTTCTTTGCTGATGGGGGGCCAAATCCCCGTCGGCTTCAGTCCCCCAATTCCCAATTCACTCTGCCAATGGGGGAGCCCACTCCCCGTTGACATAATGCCCCCCTCATTTTTTGTGTGCTGAGGGGGGTCCCCAATCCCCCTCAGCTCTTGCCCCCCACTACTCGGTATGTGCTGACAGGGGTGCCCAGTCTCCCGTTGGCTACAGCTCCCCCCAAACAGTTAGGTGGCATGCTGGGAGCCCACCCCAGTGTGACAAATGCCCCTGTAAAAAAAAAAGTCCCATGATTTTTAATTTTTTTTTAAACCTGCAAACCAGAAAATGGTCCCTTGTCAAGTCCGGTGGCCCTCCCACAACCCGTGCCCACCCTCTGTGCACTCTGCCTCCCCACACACACCCCTCACCCCATACTTAGCTCCAGAGCCCGGCGTGACAATCTTCGGTGGACCGGGAACACGTCTGCATTCTTCAAAGCCGACTTCGAACTGAAGAATTACAGGTAAGCTGTATAATGGCATAAATAGGTTTTTTTCAACTTTGGTACAAATCTCGGGCATTTTGGGGAATATTGGTACCAAATTTTCAACATGGGGTTATTGGGACCCCTCCTCATGGATTCAGTTACTGTCACAGCTTTATTAGGTCCCGAAAGGTGATTTCTTGGTCACTGCGTGGAATCACCTTTTGGGACTGATTAACAAAATGACAGTGCCACTGTTCATGAAGGGGGCTCTCAGAAAACCTATGTTGCAAATTTGGTGAAATAAATCCCCAAAAATTGCTGTTTTCGAGCGTGCATTGTGCAGTTTCCATGCACACTCGTAACTTCATGAATTTACAAAATTTCCACTCCAGATTTTCAAAATTGGCATTTTACCACACCTCCTTATGAACAGTATAGCTGTCATTTTACATATCCTGGCCAAAATGTGTTTTTGCATGTCTGGCGCAGAATAGCGTGAATCGCTGTGCTAAATCAGTTTTTGGGACAGTTTGAGAAAATGATGGTGACACTGTTTATGAGCAGAGTTTCTAAAATGTCTATGTCAAAAATTTGGTGATGAAAGTCCATAAAATGACTGTTACAATCAAGCATTGCGCAGTTTCAACATACCCTTGTAACTTCACAAATTTTCAATATTTTCATGCCAGATTTTCAACACTGGCATTTTTTCACACCTCCTTATGAACAGTACAGCTGTAATTTTTCACATCCTGCCCAAAATGTGTTTTCACATCTGTGGCGTACAATGGCGTGGTCGCTGTGGGAAATCAACTTTTGGGACAGATTAACAAAATCACAGCACCACTGTTCATGAAGGAAGGTCCCAAAATGCCTATGTTGAAAATGTAATTAAAAAATTCCCCAAAATAATTGGGTTATGGGCATGTGTTGTGCAGTTTCAATGCATGCTCATGACTTCACCAATTTTTCATATTTTCACTCCAGATTTTCAGCATTGCCATTCTTTTACACCTCCTCATGAACAATATAGTTGTTATTTGTCACATCCTGCCCAAAATGTGTTTTTGTACCTGTGGTGCCAAATGGCACAGTCGCTGTGCAAAATCACCTTCCGGCTAGCAAACTGATAGTGCCACTCTTCATGAGGTAGGGTCACAAAAAGCCCATGTTGAAAATTTGGAGTGAAAATACCAACAAATACCTACAGCGTTAGGGCTTCCAACTGTAACACCCCACCCTGTACAGACTGACAGGCGTCAGGGGTGTGACTTGGGAACACCGGCTGTAATGCTCATGCCATTCCACCCACAACCCCCAACCTGCAGCCAGTGACAGGCATCGAGGTGTGCCTTGCAGTTTTCGGCTCCAAAGTTCACCCCGTTCTCCTATTCTGCACCCATCTCAGCATATTTCCTTATGGAATGGGGTAAGTATAATGCCCAAAGACCCCAAAGCACACCACAACGCTTGTCAGTGTCTACAGGGTAGGGTGAGGTGAAATGGCATGAGCATTACAGCTGACAACCCAAAGGCACACCCTAACACCTGTTAGTCTCTGCAGGGTGGGGGTGAGGTTGGCATCAGTTCAGTACTTCACTGCCATTCCTATTATGCATCTCTAACGCCTTCACTACCAGTACCAATGCCAGTGAGACAACATTCAGCATTGACAAATGCTTTGTTTTTTAGTCTTTGGTAGCCGGTTAAGGCCCACTAGGCACAAGTGCCTGTTTTCAGGGGTGACCTGGGAGCACTGGGCAGTTACGTGACTTGTTCAGAGTTACACAGTATGCAAGTGAAGGTTGTGAGAATCAAACCAAGGTCTGGTCTGCTGTATGTACCTAGCTCATTCACAGCTCATTACTCTAACCTCTGGGCTATACTACCAGCCCATACTTCATAGCACTTCAATGGGTTGACCAGCAACTACAATCCAGACATCTACAAGGATGAGGAGGGAATGCGGGTGGACAGGCTGATGACACAGGTTAATTGGGATTACAGGCATTCTATTATGCCATTCTGGGGAGAGCTGTGTGAAGCCTGAGTGGGAGCAAATGTGAGTCAAACTCCGCTTGGCCTGTCATCAAAGCAACAAGTGCATTAATTCTAATTTCATGCCAACCTGCTGATTAATTCAAACACACAACGCTCTGTAGTGAGTCGCACTTATGACAGCAGACAGCCCTCGTGGCCCACATGCAATTGTATGGCTCGCAAGTGACCAACACAACCAATGGCTCTTGAATGAATGAGTCGTTATGGGAGTGTATACAGAGGATGGGAGGAGGGAAGACATAGTCCCTCTTCACAACAGTGGGGTAGTGAAGAGGCTTGAAAGTGGAAACCAATCAGCAGATTCTCAATAGTGTGGAAAAGTAGGGATTTTACTACTTAAGGAAAGGATTGTTCAACACCTGGAAACCAGCGGAGCACCAGACCTGACACAGTATGGCTTCACAGCAGGAAGGACATGTCAGACAAATATAATTGATATGTTTGACTAGGTGAAAAGAGAAATGGATGGGGGGAGGAAGAAGCGGTGGATAACACCTACCTTGATTTCAGTAAGCCCTTGAATGCCACTGCACATAGAAGAGTACTGAGCAAGCTGGGCAGCCAGGGAATGGGTCATAAGGTGGAAAACTGGGTTAGGAACTGGTTGAGCGATAGATAACAGAGGGTGGTGGTAAATGGAGGTCAATCTAAGGAAAGCAGGGTGAGCAGCAGGGTGCCACAGTTATCTTTTCTGGGGCCAGTTCTATTTCATGGCTTCTTAAGTGACATTTTGGGGAGGGGGCTGGAAGGAAAGGTGTGATTCTTGGCTGTAATATCTGCACTTGGGTGCACACTCCATGAATGGGGGACAAATGAGGGGGACCTAGGTAAGCTGGAGTGATGGTGTACAGTGCTGCTTCTGAGATATCATGAAACTGGGATGCAAGACAGAGGAGGATTACATGATGGGGGTGATACTGATAGTCACCAAGCATAAAAGAGATTTGGGGATAATCACACCTGATGACCTAACAGCAACCAAACCATATTGCAAGTCAGCGGGGATAGCCAGTGTGATGATGAGATGCATAGGGATCAGTATCACCAGCAGAAGAAAAGAGGTGGTGATGCCACTGTACAGATCATTTGTGATGCCTCATTTGGAGCACCGTGTCTAGTTCTGGAGGCCACATCTCTTACTAAGTCTAGTTCTGGAGGCTATATCTCTGTAAGGAGTTAGACAGTGTGGACACAGTTCCAATAGGGTCAACAAGGATGGTGCAGGGATTAAAACAAAATTCATAAGAAAAGAGACTGAGAAACCTCCCTATGTATACCCTGGAGGAGAGGAGAGACAGAGGAGACATAATAGAAATCTGCCAGTATCTAATGGTCATAAATAGTGTATCGGAGGATAGCATCTTCATAAGGTACATGTTCATGAAGGGGGGACATGACATGAGTTTGGAAGTAGGTAGTCCCACGGGTAACATCAGGAAGTATTTCTTCAGGAAAAGGGTGGTGGATGCTTAGAATGAACTAACGAACTAACTCTTAGTTGTGGAAGTGGGGGACAACACAGTGGGGGAATTTAATAAAGCAAGGAACTGGCAAAGGGGAACAGTAGCAACAGGAAAGAGAAAGTACAGCCAGATATCAAGTTGGGTATGCAACTTTTACAGTAAGTAGAAAGAATGGACACACTGTACAACACCATTGGTCCTCATCTGCAGTCACTTTCTATGATTCTAGGACACCATTCTATGTAATAATGTGCACATCGAAGAACCACTGTATCATACTTGGCATGTGGCTGACAGCATTCCTGATAGGCCAATGGAAGCATACATAACTACTGAGGTAACAATGCCTGCATTGACATGTAATTGCAATACAATCAGACTTTATTGAAAGGGGTATCATGTCAAAAGAGCAAACCAAAATGAGCGACAGATAAATGAGCATACCATTTTGCTTGCTTTCAGGTTTAGAAACATAGAAACATAGAAGTTGATGGCAGATAAGGACCACAAAACCCACCAGTCTGAGCATTTCTTTTTCTACCTTATGAATGTGCCATAGGCCTTTGCTCTGTTAATGGCCTATCTATTCATACTCATCTGTATTGCTCCCTTATGCCTATCCCATGCCTGTTTGAAGCCCTGCACTGTATTCATATCCACCACTTCTTGAGGTATGCCGTTCCATGCATCCACCACCCTTTCTGTGAAAAAGAACTTCCTCACAATACTCCTTAATCGGCCTCCCTCTGATCTCATGCTGTGTCCTCTTGTCCTGCTTTTTCTCTTATATTGAAACATGTTAGACTCTTTCACCTTGTTAATGCCCTGAAGGTGTTTGAATGTTTCGATCATATCACCTCTCTCCCTCCTTTGCTCTAGGGTATACATATTGAGCTCCGTTAATCTATCTTCATATGTTTTCTGATGCATCCCTGCACCATTTTGGTTGCCCTTCTCTGGACTGCCTCAGTTTGGTTACTGTCCTTGTGAAGGTGTGGCCTCCAGTACTGCACGCAGTACTCCAGATGGGGCCTAAACAGTGTCTTGTAAAGAGGGATTATTACCTCCCTCTTCTGACGTGTGATACCCCAACTAATATACCCCAACATCCCCCTAGTCTTACCTACTGCTTTAGTGGTCTGCTTGGATGATTTCAGGTCATCTGTAATGATGATGCCCAAGTCTCTTTCTTCCCTTGTGACTGCCAGCAACTCCCCTCCCAGCCTATAGGTGGCTTCAGAGTTTCTCTTCCCTATGTGCATGATCTTGCACTTCTTTGCATTAAACCCCAGTTGCCACTCTTTTTTTTTTTTCTGTTTTTTCTCTCCGGCCGTAGTCTGCAAAGCCTCTCTCAGGCATCCTGCCTGCTCCTGCCCTGCCTGAAGTCTTCCTACCTGAGCCTCCTATCTCCTCTCTCCTCCCTCTCAGCCCACACAACCAGCACTCCGGGGTGGGATCACCCCTCCTCTTGGGAGCTCTATACAGTCAGTCTCCAGCTTGTGGATGAGAGCCTGGGTGGAGGACATTGGACGGCCAGGCAGGAAAGACCCTGCAGTGGGCATGGGGCCAGGTGCCGTCGACTACTCCGCAGACAGGTGTTTTCCATGTTCTGGTGTGCACTCCCCCTCCTATGCGTGGTGCACGTCCTTGATGCTACGGCACACGGCAACCCTGCCAAGCATCAGCCATGCTATGAACATGCTGCAGTACCCTCGGTCTCCACTGGGAGCTGCTGGAATGCCGACGATGTCCTATCCTCCCCTCTGGGGAGGAGAGCAGCCCAGCGGGCACTCAATCCTCACCCGCCCCTGCCGACCCCCAGCGCCTGAGCTTGCTCCTGAATTCTGGTTGCCTCAACCCTCAGCGCCACCAGGCTGGGCTCCCAGTTGCCACTCTTCCAACCATTTTGCTAGTTTATCCAGATCTCTTCTCATTCTTCCCTCCCCATCTGGATCATCTACTCTGTTGCAGATCTTGGTGTCATCTACAAACAGACAAACCTTACCCTCCAGTCCATCTGCAATGTCACTGATGAAGATATTGAAGAGGACTGGCCCCAGGACTGATCCCTGAGCTACCCCACTTGTGACTTGCATCTCTTCTGACTGTATACCATTACCACAACTCTCTGTTTTCTGCTCATCAACCAGTTTGCTACCCAGTTGACCAACTTCTGACCCACTCGAGCTTACCCAGCTTAATAATCAATCTTCTATGTGGAACAGTATTGAAAGATTTGCTGAAGTCAAGGTAGGTGACATGAACTGCTCCCCCTTGGTCCAGGGGTGTAGCCAGACAATTATACAAATGTACACCAGGACTGTGTTTGTTGCCTCATTTGGCACAATTAATACAACTTTTGTATCTCATGACAGTGGTTGTTGCCATGCATGGGTAAATAAAAATACCATGCATTGCTCCCTAAGACATCCACATACCAGCCCAGAGCCTGGAAAGTTGTATTGTCCTTGGAATGCAAAGACAGTATTAATGACCAGTCCTTCTAGTTTTAACTCCTATGAATAAAATTACAGAAAGGTTCAACATTTTCTTTGTTAGTTTTCATGGAAAAAGGAAGCAGTTCAGAGCCTATTTGCTACCCCCTTAAATAAAATTGCACACCATGGAGTACTTGGAGTATGGCTGGCTACACCCATGCCTTGGTCCACCACTCTGGTTACCTAGTCAAAGAAATCTATAAGATTAGTTTGATAGGACCTACCTTTTGTAAACCCATGCTGTCTTGGATCCTGTGCTCCTATGGATTCCAGGTGTTGCACTATCCTTTCCTTAAGGAGTGCATCCATAATCTTGCCTACTACTGAGTTAAGACTGACTGGTCTGTAGTTCCCTGCCTCCTTCCTGCTACCACTCTTGTGGAGCAGGATCGCACGCGCCCTTCTCCAGTCTTCTGGGACCTCTCCTGTGCTCAGAGACTCACTAAACAGTTCTGATAAGGCTGTGCTAGTTCCACCCTTAGCTCCTTTAGTACCCTGGGATGTATGCCATCAGGTCTCATTGCCTTGTCCACCCTGAGCTTATTGAGCTCTTGTAGGACCTTTTCTTTTGTGAAGAGACTAGTGCATACCTCCTTCTCTCCCCCCCGTGTCCATGGTGCTGAGCTGTCTGCCCTGCCTTACCTTCTCTTCAGTAAATACTGTGCAGAAGTATCTATTTAGGATAGATGCTTTTACATGGTCCTCTTCCTTACATGCCCCCTTATTCCCTTTGGTCTTAGCAATACCCCCTCTGCACTTTCTCCTTTCACTAATGTATCTATAGAAAGTCTTGTCACCGTCTTTTACTGTTTGTGCTAGTGTTTCCTCAGTTTGTGCCTTTGCCTGCCTTACTGCCTTCCCTGCTTCCCTTAGGGCAGTTTGGTATGCCTCCCTATCTTCATACTGCTGCGTTCCCTTATATTTCATGAAGGCCAGCCTTTTGGCTTGTACCTTTTCTGCTACTGTTTTTGAGAACCAAGGTGATTTCCTTCTTCTTTTGCACTTCCCTTTCCCTCTAACACAATGGGATGTTGCTTCAAGTATTGCATCCTTAATGCTTGTCCACTTTGCCTGTATCCCCCTCACCTGTATTTCTTTTTGCCAGGACTAACTTAACTCTGTTGGCCATCTTATCAAAGTCAGCTCCTCTGAAGTCCCATATTTTTGCCTTGGAATGGGATTATTTAGTTTGGTTATTATGGAGGGATAGCAAAGGACAGAATAGCAAGGGAGGATTGGAAAAAATGGTGAGGGAAAGGAATAGCAATGGGATGGAAGAGTGAGAAGAGGGATGAGCTAACTAGGGATGTGGAGCATGATGCCACTGAGCTACTCATGTAGCGTAGTGGGTAGGGATACCAGCTGCATTGGTGGTGGCCCCAGGCTCAGGACATCAGGCAGGTATGTCATTTTATTTTTGGCAAGTTATTACTGTGCTCGGTCCCTCATTTTTCCTCCGGTGTCCACCCCCCCAGACATGGTTATTAAAGTTTGGGGTGGGGGCTTGAACCCTACAAAGGGAGATGTTGGGGCCACAACACCCCAGCATTAAACTTGTAATCAGATATGTGCCAATTTAGTATTCGATGTACATAGCTGTGTGCTGTATTTGTGTTCACCACGATGTACTCGCTCTTGTGCAAGTCACTGAAAAAGATTCACTCTTGTGACATGGAACCATTGGAGGGTGGGGATAACAACACTAATCACATACTGCTCTGTATATTGCATAGGACACATGCAGCTTGCAGAACAGTGTAAAACACAGAGTTACAATATTAGTGTGAAACTCCTAATCATTTACACTGTCTGTAAATAGCCGCAGTTCAAGAACGTGAACTTCTGACAGTCCAAAATACAATCTCCCTGACCCTCATGCAACCCGAAATGTTAATGGGGAAGGGGGGGTTGTTTCCTTCAGCCCATCAGCTGCCAAAGTCCAGATTTCAGAAATAAAGCACATCATGGTAGTACAGGTTATGCCACTTTATTTAAATACTTCACTGAAAAGATTTAATTCACAAACTGTTATGAGCACCACTAACGAGTGGGGGTGCCATGGTGCTGCTCCATATAGTACCCACATACAACTGGGAATGCTGTTGGGGTGGGGAAGGGTTCCTTCAGCCCATCTGCTGGAAAAATGAAAACTTTTCCAACTAAAAACACAACACAGTCAGTACGGGGTAAGATACTATTTTGACAAGGCACAATGGAAATATTTTAAATTAAAAAGTGAGAGTGCAGTACTAAGAAAAACACAGCTCTTCAGTGAAACGATCGGGGAAGCCATGGAGCTGCTCCATTTATACGGACATCAGCCCAGCATGTAAACATTAGGAAACTATGCAGCCCCTGATACACACCATAAAATGAGTAAAAAGCTCAAAAACAGGACACAATTCTCCATCAGGAAGGCATACAAATGAAGGACAAAATCACAGCAGATAGCAAGTTATTTTTTTAACAGACTACAGAGGATTCGGTGGCCAAGCACCCAAGAACAGGCATAAATTGAACATAAAAAATGTATGATACATTTTGACACCTGCAGAGTATAGAGTATAGGGTAAAGAGTACCCCATAGGCACCCCCTCCATATACCACAACTGTAGCACAATACCTCAATAGGCTTCACGACAGAGATTGTAATAGTCACCAAATGAGGCACTCAGCTTCTCAAATAACCACTTGTATCCACTGTATATAGTTTATATCTGAGGCAGTATAGTGCAGTGGGTTAAGGCTCTGAGCTACAGATCTAGAGACCTGGGTTTGAATCCCACAGCCACGTAGATGCATACTGTATGATCCTGAGCAAGTCACTTAACTTCTTTGTGCTCCCAGGTTGCAACTGGAAACAAGCTTCAGCTTAGTGTGCTACTCCTGGTTAAACAATGTTCCCCCTGTACTGCTTAACAGAATAATATGTAGTAGTTCTGACATTTGACAGGATCTACTTACAATAGCTATTATGACTACCTATAAGACATAAAGTGCATACCACACATGTTCGCTCAAATATAGGGCAAAATGATATAAGGTACACAATATGTACAGTACAGTATATAGACAGTATCCTTATTCCTTACCCTACTCACATATGAATAAAAGAACACTTAACACCTTGATCTTTTAAGGAAACATTTTAAGCATTTATTGGAACACGGGGTAAGGTGTCAGGATTTCCTTTATTTTTTTAATGAGTAACACTACAACAAGACTAGCATACGCACACACACACACACACACACACACACACTCACATGACTAGGGTTTTAACAGTGAACTCAGACTAAAGAGAAAGGTGATACTCAAAACATAAAAACAGTAATCTTAAGTACCAAAATAAATAAACTTAGTAAACCAAAATGGGTCTGCATTTAAAAATCAGATCACTATTACAATATATTGTGTGCTATAAGGATTAAATTAGCATTTGAGTACAGGATACTGTACAATTTCCTTTGATTGTCATCGAACATAACCAGACCAAAACTGAGCTTATTTATCATGCTCAATGATTATTCAAGAGATAGAGGGGAGGGGTATGACCATGTGAACATCCAAGACAAGATGCTCCCATCCAAAATAATAAAAAGAGGAACTTCAAGATTAAATAACAAAGCTTAAATAAGCTAAATATTTTATTAAACCCTACCTGGGTGCCTCAGCACAAGAGGTGGCAAAACAAAATCGGAACCGCTACCTTTCCATCACAGATTTAAATGACAAGGACGAAAGCATGTCAGAAGACACAGAGCAACAAAATAGGCTTCAAGCTGGGCCCGAACTTAAAAAAACCTACTCCAGCAGCCACTCCATCCAAATTTAAGAGGAAAAAAATGTAACTTCAGAGAGAATCTCCGATAAAATTCTCCAAGCCATATCAGAGTTTAGGGGTGCGGTACGTGAATCTCTTCAAGACATAAGAACAGAACTGGGCTCGCTGCAGAGCCATATAGCAGAAGCGGACTCACAGATCATGCAGGACACCACAAGGCTGGACAATTTGGAGGAAGCAGTACGCTCTTTAGCATCAAAGCAGCTGACAATCTCTGTAAGACAAGAGGATGCAGAAAATTGTGGGCTATGACGGAACATCCATATGTTTGGTCTACCGGAGGGCAAGAAGGGTAATGACCCCCTCGCTTACGCTGATTACTTGTTCAGGCTAGTGCTAGAGCTTAATCCTGATCTCCAGCTAGACATTGAAATGGCCCACAGAGCACTTGGCCCAAAACCAACTCACCCAGAAGCACAGCCTCGATCATTTATCATCAGGCTCCTAAGCTATCAAACGAAGGAGCTTTTACTTTGGAAAGCATGGCAGAAAGGCAAACTATTATTAGGACAAAACCATTTAATTTTCAATAATGATTATGCACCCTGTATGCAAAGGCAGTGAAGGGAATACAGTTTATTATTCCCAGTCCTACATTCATAAAAACTCTGATTTCGCACGCCCTATCCAGCTAAGTTGACAGTGTTGTTTCCAACTGGTCAGAAGACCTACCAGACAGCGCAAGAAGCAGCAAAGGATATGTTACAGAAAGGAATCATAACAGAGAAAACAATAGAATCTGTAAAATCAAAATTATGACCAACAAACCAACCAGAACAACAGGGCAGGAAGACACCACAGGTACAACTTGAAGACATACTTCAGCAATTGCAACAATATAGAAACCCATCCCTGTCAACCTGAACAATAAGGTATTGTTTCTCCTTTAGGTACTATGTCCCTGTCAAGGAAGCTTAACTCGGAGCCCTGGATGTGGGACTTGGGGGGGTCGGGCTGGGGGGAACGAGGGGAGGGTGCCTTCACTGGGTCCAGGCAACTAATAAATTATAATTTACTCATTTAGCAATTTGACCTGAGTTGCCACCTGGTCCCCTTGGGCCCTCTAATGGTGGGAATCCTCCAGGCTGGAGGGCTCATTTTGAGGTGAGATTGCCCTCCCCCTCTTGTTTCCCTGCCCAGGTCAGTGCCTCCTGCTCCTGAGTGGGCCCTGGGGTGTCTCTCTTTTCCTGTGTCCCCTCTGGGAGGTGGAGTAGCTTCCATCAAGGGAGAAAGTAGCCAACAACAAGGTACACTCAGGTTGAACATAATCACAAAGAAGGACTTTATGAACTTCTAAGGAGAGTGATACATTCCATTTGCCAGCCAATTTCTTCAATCAAGATGACAAGGAAGGGGGAAAAAATTATAAAAAAGGAGACACCAGGGGGAATGATCTCTCCTGGGTCATACACTGTGTCTGATTTGATCTCTGCAAATAGAATCTTGTAAAGATTTATGTTACATATCAAAAAATAAATATCTATATCCTGACTTAGAAGAAGTAAAGGAGGTACGATGAGAAATGGAAGGTTTCGATAAAATATAAAAAAGGGAAAATTAACTGTGGCCTAATGTGGCATATACCACAGCCACACTTTCATATGGCTGAGATGGGGGGCTTCTCGTACTGAACTTTAGGTAAGAGGGCTAGGAAATGCTGGTTCCAGTAAGGGATGAACACTTCCTTATCCCATTTGGGTCTGTTTTACTTACACCGGGGGCAATTTGCTCCGGGGTTGGATCCTCTAGAAATAACCCAGTCTCACTTTGATGCCCAAGGATGCTACATCATCTTACAAGGGTGCTTACATGGCCAAGAGGTGACATTAGTAAATGTTTACCTTCCCCCACAAACAAGCACCCCAGTAATTTTTCTCCAAAATGTTGGAACTTCATAGGGGACAATTGATCATGGGAGGGGATTTGAACATAACATTATCACCAAACAAAGATTGCTCCCACCCTTGACCCTTTGAAATACAATTGGCTACCACTAGATACATTAAAAAGATGCTAGATCACTCGGGGCTGATAGACATTTGGTGCACAATGTTTCCATCAAACCCAGGTTACACATACTATTCTACCAGACACCATTCTTATTCAAGATTGGACTATTTCATAACTACGTGTGAACATTTAACTCTGGCACAGGACATTGCAATAGGCCCTAAAATGCTTTCAGACCATCATCCTCTTATTCTAAAATTAGATTCAGGAAAACCTAAAAAACAAACATTGGGGCACTTCAAAGCCTTAATCTTTAAAGATCCATAATTCTTGGATACAATAAAGAAAAGAATCCCACAATTCATATCAGAGAATTCTTCTCCAGACATCTCAGAGGCCACAATTTGGAATTCCCTGAAGGCCACTCTCAGGGGAGAATTGATAGCTTACTCAGTTAAAAAAAAATTAGATTCAAGATACTCTGAACTGACATTTCACCTCCAGCAATATCAGTTATTATACAGGAAAGGAGACAGAGAAGTAGCACAAAAAATCAAGGAGGCAAAAGCATCCTAAAATATTAGACACTAAAGTTCAGCAGTCCCTGTTATACTTAAAGTTAAACAATTATGTAGTAGGTGCCCGGGGCTCACGAATGCTAGCCCAAAGACTAAGGACATGGAAACACGTGGTCACTATAATTAAAGCCAAAAACCCTACAACAGGCTCATTAACTTACAAAGATGAGGAAATCAGGCAAGTATTCGTTGAATACTTTGCCACCTTATACCATCAAGGGGATGAAGATAGCTCCACCTGTAGAAAATAATTTTTAAAGGACCTTCCTCTCCCACAACTTTCGGAAAAATCATAAAATGATATTAACAGCCCCAATTAAATTGGAAGAAATCCAAGGAAGCTTTAAAATCTTAAATCAGATGGTTACACCTCTGAATGGTATAAAAAAATAATGGATGAGATAACCCCACAACTGTTGTGTGTGTATGCTGAGGTTATTGAAGGAGGTCCTCCTCCTCCCTCCTGGGACAATGCAATATTGACACCCATCCCAAAACCAGACAAGGAGTCATCTGTCCCCTCCATGTGTAGACCAATTTCTGTTTTAAACACTGACTACAAAATTTTTATGATGATATGGGCAACTAGATTAGAGACCATTCTACCCTACATTATTCATGCGGATCAACCAGGGTTTGTAAAAAAGAGAAATACAACAGATAATATTCGTAGAGCCTTTATATTGATAGAATATATACAGAGCAGAAAGATCCCAGCTGCCCTGCTGAGCCTGGATGCAGAGAAGGCTTTCGACAGGGTGTCTTGGTGTTTGTTATGGGACACCCTGTCAAAATTACAATTTCCAGAATCCTTTGAGGGGTGGCTGAAAAATGTCTATGGTTCCCCCCAGGTATATGTATGAATTAATGGTGGTGTGTCTCTTCCTTTTCCCTTGTCCCGAGGCACGTGACAGGGATACCCATTGTCACCTCTTCTATTTGCTACCTATATGGAACCTCTGGCAATGGCCCTTCATGTGGCTCTGGATGTGGAAGAGACCCCATTAGGTCAGAGGAAGTACAAACTTAATTTATTTGCAGACAATATTCTTTTGACCTTATTGTCCCAGGATACTTCTATCCCGGCAGTTTGGTGCATTCTTAACAAATTTGAAATAGCAGCGGGCTTCAAACTTAATGTAAGCAAAACCGAAGTGTTGCTTCTGAACTTTTGACCTAATAAACTCTTACATCGTACTTACCCTTTCAAGTGGAGATACACTAAAATAAAATATTTGGGTATACACCTCCCCCTAAACCTGGAGGTAATGGAGACAATAAATTATGAACCCTTGACTCAACAAATTCAATTGGACTTAAAAAAATGGTTCAATCTGCACTTAACCATTTTTCAATGTACGGAACTGCTCCAGATAAATATGCTACCCCCGACTTTTATACTTATTTCAGAGTATTCCCTTTTACCCCTCTAGATTTTATTTTAAGTCATGGAAGGGGATCCTCTCTGGTTTCTTATGGGGCAACCAGAGACCCAGAATCCGCTTCTCGATTTTAAAATTATCAATGGTCCAGGGTGGCATTAACCTTCCTAATTTAGAATGATATGCCACCTCAGCTTTTCTTAAAACTTATATTATGGATGTCTGGGACTTTCGAGGCTCCGTGGAAGGCATTAGAGTTTCATATTAATGACAGGTATGATATCCACAAACTTCTTTTCTCTTCAAAGGGTAACAGGCCACCACTTAGAAATTTTACTAGGGTCACATCCAATGTCCTAAAACTATGGTACAAACTGAGGGATGGACCATACTTTGATCAGGTTTATACATACTGTAGAATATTTTCATCAGATGAATCATTCATACCATCCCATTCAGATCAAACATTTGTACAGTGGAGACAGGTGGGACTGTTCCATGTTTTCCAGTTTTTAGATGAGGAGGGGGTATGGACATTCGAAGAGATGAGAGGAAATTTTGGCCTGAGAAGGAATGACTTCTTCAGATATCTGCAGGTTCACAACTATATTTTGAGAAAATGAAATATAGACGCTAAGCTACCAACCCCATAACCCCAAACCTAAAACTATTTATAGATACTATTAGAGGACACCTGGGAGAGCACTTGGTAGGGAACATGATAGGGGTTTCTGGAACACAAGGGGGGAGGGCCTCGGCACCCAACTAGGGATCTGAGGTTCAAGCAGACTCAATAGACTGTAAGGCCTAATCTGCTGGCAGTTAGTATATATAAAATTCTTAGAGACCTAGTCCCAAGAATTGACAACATCTATTCTAGAGAAATGGAAAGAGGATTTGGGCCTGACCATCTCCCCTTCTCTTTGGTCACAAACAGCATTGCAAGCAATTAAGATAACCTCCTCCAATTACTGGAGAGAGTTTGCATGGAAATTTAGAGCTCATTATTTTTGCCCACCAGCTATGCTGGTCAAATATCTGCCTGTGACATATGGCCACTGCTGGAGGGGCTGCGGGTGTACCCTGGTTGAACTTGGACATATTATGTGGTATTGCCCAAGGTTGATGCCCTTCTGGTGTTCTCTCCAGGTGGAACTGACAAACTGCTTGGTAGAGTCAATAGAATTGTCAGCTGAGATGGTCTTATTATCTATATATCCGGACTGATCCCCCTCTTGGGTTAAAACATTAATGCCAGTTTTTTTGCTTGCAGCTAAAAAAGTAATAACTAGAAAGTGGATGAAAAACGTATACCTACAATAAACGACTGGAGGGAAGTCATGCTAACAATATATTGCATGGAGAGCTTGTCAGCGAAAATGCAGGATAGACTGACAAACTTCCAGAACAAATGGAGAAGTTGGACTCTATACCAATCTCAAATAGACCGTGATTTTGTTCCTTGAACATAAAGGACTATATCAATGCAAAACAATTAAATAAGAATGTGACCTTCATATATAATGGGACAATAATTAAAATGCATTGCCTACCAAAATAATATCAAAACGTTAAAAAAAAAAAAAAAAAAAAGAAAGAGCTGTAACTGTTACAATTGACTAGTAATGAATGTGTGTGATTGAAAACCTTTTAATAAAAAAGAAATTAAAAAAAGAGATAGAAGGGACGATATAAAGGTTTTGTTTAAAAACTTATGCCTCACTTGCAGGGTTTTGCCTTTTGTACAAATTTTTAATGACCGCCTGCCAGAGTTTTTCCCCTGGACTTCACTGTCAGAAGTTGCTACCCTCTGACTGTTGCAGTGTGCATGCATGATGCTAATATGCATGGGCAGTTGACGAGGGTAGCACATTCTGATGGTTAGCATGATTTGATACTACACCGGGAACACGTCTGCACTCTTCAAAGCCAACCATGAACTGAAGAAATGCTGGTAAGCTGTATAATGGCATAAATAGGTTTCTTTCAACTTTGGTGCATAACTTGACCATTTTGGGGAATTTTGGCACCAAATTTTCAACATAGGGTTATTGGGACACCTCCTCAATACTGTTCATGAGGGGGGCTCTCAGAAAGCCTATGTTGCAAATTTGGTGAAAAAAATCCAAAAAATTGCAGTTTTATGAGTGTGCATTGCGTAGTTTCCACGCACGCTCGTAACTTCGTGAATTTGCAATATTTTCTCTCCAGATTTTCAACATTGCCATTTTCCCACACTTCCTTATGAACAGTACAGCTGACATTTTATGTATCCTGGCTGAAATGTATTTTCGTACTTCCAGCACAGAATAGCACGGTCGCTGTGGGTAATCCATTTTAGGGACAGATTAACAAAATGACAGTGACACTGTTCATGAGCAGAGTTCCTAAAATCCCTATGTTTAAAATTTGGTGCCAAATGTCCATAAAATGACTGTTACAAGCATGCATTGCACAGTTTCCATGTGCACTTGTAACTTCACAAATCTGCAATATTTTCATGCCAGATTTTCGACACTGGCATTTTTTCACACCTCCTTATGAACAGTACAGCTGTCATTTTTCACATCCTGCCCAAAATGTGTTTTCGCACCTGTGGTGTACAATCGCATGGTCACTGTGGGAAATCAAGTTTTGGGACAGAGTAACAAACTCACAGTGCCACTGTTCATGAGGGGAGGGCCCAAAATGCCTATATTGAAAATGTGGTTAAAAAATTCCCCCAAATAATTGGGTTATGGATGTGCTTTGTGTAGTTTCTAAGCATGCTCATGACTTCACCAATTTATCATATTTTCATTCCAGATTTTCAACGTTGCTATTTTTTACACCTCCTCATGTGCAATACAGTGGTCATTTTTCACATCCTGCCCAAAATGTGTTTCTGTACCTGTGGCGTCAAATGATGCAGTCGCTGTGTGAAATCACCTTTCGGCTAATCAATTGATAGTGCCATTCTTCATGAGGTGGGGTCACAAAAAATACATGTTTATAATTTGGAATGAAAATACCAACACATGCCTATGGCATTAGGGTTTCCAACTGAAACACCCCACCCTGTAGAGACTGACAAGCATCAGGGGTGTGACTTGGGATCATCAGCTGTAATGCTTCCACCATTCTACCCCCACCCCCACCCTGCAGCCAGTGACAGGCATTGAGGTGTGCCTTGGAATGTTCTGCCCCAATGTTCAGTCCATTCTCCTATACTGCACCCACCTCAGTGTGTTTCCTTATGGAATGGAGTAAGTATAAGGCCCAAAGACACCAAAGCACACCACAACACTTGTCAGTGTCTACAGGGTAGGGTGAGGTAAAATGGCATAAGCATTACAGTTGATGACCCAAAGGCACACCCCAATGCCTGTCAGTCTCTGCAGGGTGGGGGTGGGGTTGGTGTCAGTTCAATACTTCACTGCCATTCCTATTATGCATCTCTAACTCCTGCATTACCAATGCCAATACCAGCGAGACAACATTCGGCATTGACAAATGCTTGTTTGATTTATATTTAGTATTTCTAGTGAGCCTGGAGATAGATGCCCTAATAGTGCTATTAATGACTTTTTGTAGTTTATTCACACAGGTTCATTTTGAATCTACGTGGCTTGGAAGATTTTCTGTATTATCCTCTGTGATGCTGAGGCATATCTTGGCATTACCCAGGAGTGGGAAATTCTATCCCACTTCCTACCTAGGAAGCCTAAGTTCTCTTTTCTTAACTGGATCTTTTTGTAGGGAAGGTACAGTACCTACTCTGTTAACATTTTCATTGATTTATATTACCAACAATTGGTCTGTTTGAGTGAGATTTTGTGTGTGTGGGGGGGGAGTACTTTTAATATTATATATAGTTTCTGCTTTCACCCTTAGCCAGGGGTATACAAGTTCAGTGTGCAATCTGGTGAGGAAGCTTGGTTAAATAATTTTAGATGGCTGTTAGGGGACTATTGGGAGATGTTGTCTATATTTTTTTATGGGGGTTGTTTGTTCTTGGTAGCTCTGTACTACTTTTTATGGGAAACTGTAACTTTGCACCATGGTTATTATACTGTAACTGTCAGTTGTTAGTCATGTTTGATTCCTATTTTAATATTAATGGGTCATGGTTACCTACTCTTTTTTCCATAACCTTTATGCTTTGTTTAACCAATATTTTGTGGTTTGTAGAAATTGTAAGCTGTATATTGGGCCGAGGCAGGACATGGATCCATCAGTTTTGGAGAGGCAGGTTCCCTTTTTTCTTTCATTTTTTAATTTGGTTTTACTGTCTTAAGGGTGGTTGGATTACTCTAGTTAATTGGTATTTTGGACTTTTAAAATCACCTCTTTTACTAAGGTAATATCCTACAACATAAATGGAATTCATAACTCTGTTAAGCATACTCACCTCCTCCAATATTTTCACAGACAACCTGCCAACCTTCTTTTCTTATGGGAAACACATCTATCCCTGGATGAACATCTTAAAATTTCTAAATTTGGCTTTGATCATTCTGTATATTTTTCTCCACTTATAAATTGGGCCATAGTGGGGGAGGTCTTAATTTTATGCCGGTGAGGGCTTCCCTTTGACTTGCATACTAGAGTCACTGATGGGACTGAACGTTACATCTCTATGACAGTTACCCCTTACAGTCACCCCCTTACACTGGTCAATACGTACTTCCCCCCTGGAATGGGAACATGCGTTTTCTCATCTTTCTTCTCATTATTGTTATATCATCTGCAAGGCCACTTGATTTGGGGTGGGGACTTGAATCCTACTCTGAACCCAGATTTAGATACATCTAATCCTAAAATTTATCATTTTCTTCGGCTAATAGATATATACCTAAGATCCTGCAACATCTTGGCTTCATAGATATCTGGTGACTTTTGCATCCCACTATTAGGGATTACACACATTGCTCTTCTAGACATGGTAGTCATGCCAGATTAGATTATCTTTTCACAAATCTGGAGCACGTAGATACTGTACATACTCTTGAGTATGGCCTTATTCACCTTTCTGATCATGAGCCAGTTACTGCTTTGTTTTCTTTAGGAAAAAACCCTTTGCCATAATGTGTGGAGACTGCATCCAGGCCTTTTGTGAGATATGTCCCTCCTTGACAAATTAATCCATCAGATTCCTCAATTTTGACAAGAAAATGATGATGGCAATTTCTCTGGTAGTATTCTCTGGGATAATCTTAAGGCGGTCCTTCAGGGTACCGTAATAGCCCATGCTTCAGCATTACATTGAGTGAGGGAAGGTAAAATGCAAGAATTATATAATACCTTGGGTTCTGTACAAACTGCTAGGGGGCAGGGTGACAATTTGGGAGAAAATCTTGGACACCCAGGCCCACCTTCAAAAACTTTTAGATCAGAAGATAGAACATGCACTATTTTATCTGAGACAATGACATTATGAGGGAGGTCCTCGTGGTATGCAACATTTGACCTAGCATCTCCATCCTCACAGGGTAGTGGCTACTGTCACTAAACTATGACATCCCAATCCAGGTACCTTTACACATTAAGGGACTGAAATCCATTCTATTTTTAGATTTTATTATTCATCTGTCTACACTTCAGATACCCCTCCACCTTCTGATAAGTCTATTCATTCCTTCTCATCACAAGCTCACCTCCCATTTCTTTCCCTGGAACATGCACATTTATCACTTTCTCCTAATGATCATGTGACACTCCATTAGAGCATCAAGGTGGCTTAATCAGGTAAATGCCCTGGAATGGATGGTTTGCCAGCAGAATTTTATAAAATAGTGCCTCTTAAGAATTTGCTAATGCCTCTTTCCTTATGACTTTTTCATTATTTACAAGATGGGAACATTCTGTACCTATCCTGGCAATACACAATAATTACTATGCTTCTGAAACCAGATAAAGATCCAACTGTACCTGCTTCATATTGCCCCCTCTCTATTTTGAATTCTGATTATAACTTTTTTATGTCAATTTGGGCTGTCTGGTTGGAGGGTTTTCTTCCCATCCTGCTGGACCAGGGACCAGGCTGGGTTTGTGCACAAAAGACAGGTTCATGATAATGTGCACTGAACTTTTCTTCTTTTAGACTATGCACATCAGTACTCAATCCCCTTGGTCATGGCCAGCTTGGATGCAGGGAAGGCCTTCATCCAGGTCTCATGGCTGTTTCTCTTGCCTACGTTACAGATATTTGGTTTCCCTACCAGCTTTATCAAAATGTTGCAACAATTGTATTGTTCTCCTTTAGCTATGGTTAAAGTTAATGGATTATTTTCTACTTCTTTTTCCCTTGGGGAAAGGCACCCATCAGGGTTGTTCCATCTGTCCAGTATTATTTGCTCTTTATATTGAACCTTTAGCTTCTCATAGTAGACAGTCACCAACTGTTCAAGGTATACCATTAGGTGATCGAGAATATAATATCACGCTGTTCACCATTTCTATCCTTTTAATGCTCACCAAGCCTGCCATATATTTAGAAGTGGTTCTTGCTATTTTGGATGTGATTGAGTTTTTAGCTGGTTTTCATTTAAAGAAAGATAAGAGCAAACTATTAACTTTTTACTACTCAACCCCAACCCCCAAGCAGATTGTTGAATTATTGGTGGTCAGTTGGAATATGAATTATTTAAAGGATACCTAAACCATCTTTTTTACACATTTTGTTTTTTTACAAAATGACTCCATAGCCTTGTAAAGGAGAAGTTGTTGTTGACATTTATACTGAAACTGCATTTATTAAAGCAGGATAAATACAGTTTCATGGCAACATGTCAACAAAGTGAACAAAGAATGTTGTTCAGCACAAAAATACTTACACAATGAGTAGTGTTTTGACTTACTCACTGACCAATTAGAATATTCATCACCCACTGATACACTCTCAAATCCAGAAACCATGGTGCCTTCTAATAATTCTCATTCTTCAGCTTCCCTGGTTACCTCAGAACAGATTACCTATAATCTAGTGGATACTGAAAGTAATTTAATTTCTGATCCCAAGCAGGTTTTTCTTGTTGGAGACTCTATGATAAAACATCTTGATAGGAAAATCTGTGACATAGATAAATCTAATAGAACACTTTCCAGTTTTTGAGGAGCTAAAATTTGAGACATTACTAGAATGTCTAAGGATATTCTGAAAACGGGAGGTGAAAAACCACTTGTCATCATACATGTTGGTATAAATAACATCTGTCAACAAAGTGAACAGAGAATTAAAGAAGAGTTTGTAGGGTTGGTGAACACCCTAATGGATAGGGATTGTATCTTTGCTGTATCTGAAATCATTCCTGTTTTTGGACCTAACGACTATCTGAATAACAAAATTAAAAATATAAGTAACTGGCTGAGAAAATGGAGCCTTAGACAGAACTTTAGATGTATTACCCTCTGGGAGGACTTTGTAGTAAATAGGGAACTGATTTGCTGGGATGGTATCCATCCAAGTAGAAAAGGGGCAGCAACTCTGGGTAACAAACTAAATAGGTACATTGACTCAATTTTAAACTAAACTCTAGAGGGGTATCTTTGTATTTAAAGGATACATTATATAAGGATCCCATTACTCAGGGCAACAATACTGACATTATTGTACCTCATGAATCTAAAAGGAAAAAAAACAAGTTGTTAAGAACGCTGTTAAAGAATCTTGCCCACAAAAAATACACATTATTAGTAAATGCTAGGTGCTTGAATAACAAACTAGGGGAATTAACCTATCACCTGATTAAAAATAAAATTGATATCTGTGCTGTAACGGAAACATGGTTCAGTGATGGAGACTGGGCTACTAATATACATGGCTACTCAGTAGTGCTACAAAATCGACAAACTAAAAAAGGAGGAGGTGTTGCTTTATATTTTAAAAATAATCTTCAATACTATGAACTAAACATAGATACATAGATACATAGACAGTGTTGGCAGATAAGGGCCTATGGCCCACCCAGTCTGCCCATTTGAGCTTGTAAGTTCAATTTGTTTTCCTAGAAGTCTGTTGCCCCTTACCCCTGACCTCCAGAATTCCTTTATGTCTATCCCATGCATTCTTAAATCCCGTGACAGTAATCAAACAAATAATGAAATAATTGTAGTTCAGATTATCTCCTTGCCAGATCCTTTAATAGTAGGGGTGGGATATCGAGCACCAGGTCTGGCAGTTGAAGAAAATTATATTTTCTTTTTAACACTAGATAAAATTAATATTAACACTGACTTCATTCTCTTTGGGGATTTTAATTTACCTAACATAAATTGGCCTACCCTGAGTACTCAAAATTGTAATGAATATAAATTAATCCAGTTTATGGTTCAAAATGACCGTGAGCAGTTAATAAATAAACCAATAATAATATTATGGATCTTATCATTACTAATATTAAACATTTTGGTTCCTTACCCACTATAGAAGAACCCTTGGGTAATAGTGATCACTTTGCCATAAAATGGGATTTCTTTACTACCAGAATTAATACAGCCGGTCATACTAAAGTATCTGATTTTTAGAAAGCTGATTATAAGCTTATTAAACAATACTTAAGGAACTGGAATTGGCATAAAGATCTTAAAAATGTAAAAATAAATGATATGTGGAATATTATTAAAGAAAAACTGGATTATTGTATTAAAAAATGGGTACCGACATGGGTCAAATATAATAATAAAAATCAGAGAGTGCCTATTTGGTGGAACACCAAGATTAAAAAAAAGTATGAAAAAAGGAAAAAGGCATTTAAACGATATAAGAAAAAACCAACACGAGAAGCATGGTTAACATTTAAACAACTATCTAATACCACCAAAAAATTGATAAGACAGGCAAAAAGTGATTTAGAAATTAAATGGGTTAGAGACTGTAAAAACAATAAAAAACAATTTTATAATTATATAGGTTCCCTTAAAGGAAGTAGGATTAGAGCAGGACCACTTTTTATAAATTACAAGTTAATTGTGGAGGATGAACAAATGGCAAATTAATTTCATAAATATTTTGCCAGTATCTTTAAAAGCAAGGAAGAGTTTATAATAACTACTGTCCCAGTTCCATGTCCCATAATCTTCTTTACTGAAAATGACACCCTGAGAGCAATTAAAGACATGAAATCTACCTCCTCCGTGGGAATTGATGGTATTCCATCTATCTTTATTATGAATCTCTCTTCAGAATTAGTGGGTATACTTACTTTACTGTTTAATACGTCCTTAAAAGAAAGTAAGGCATTGGACATTTGGAAAATTGCAACTATTACCCCTATTTACAAAAAAGGGTCCAAAAATGTTATTGGTAATTATAGGCCCATAAGCCTAACCTCATGTATTGGTAAGCTTATGGAAAGGTTATTACAGTACAAAATTACTGAACACCTATATAAATCAGTAAATATTGATATAACACAGCACGGTTTTACAAAGGGAAAATCATGTATGTCTAATCTAATAAGCTTTTTTGAGCCAATGAGTAAGGTCTTGGATGAAGGATTGCCTGTTGATGTTCTCTTTCTGGACTACGAAAAAGCATTTGATATGGTATCAGATAAGCATCTTTTACATCAGCTATATAAATTACACTTACATCCTAATATTATCGAATGCATCTTTTTGGTTGGAGGATAGGAAACAGAGGGTAGTTATGCATGGATGTAGGTCCGATTGGTGTACTGTTTGTGGTGGAGTACCTCAGGGATCTGTACTCGGTCCAATATTATTTAATATCATGATTTCTGATATGCAAGCAAATAATAATATATGGTTGCATAAATATGCTGACGTCAGTAAACTTGGAGGAATTGTTAATAATAAAGCATCTGTCAAATTGCTCCAGGATAACCTAAATAATCTTTATTCTTGGGCAAATGATCATGGATTAGTTTTTAGTATTGGAAAATGTAAAGTCATGCATCTGGGAGGTAATAACTGCATGGCCAATTACCATATAAATAATATTAAGCTTGAGGAAACTACTTCTGAATGAGAGTTGGGTGTGACAATCTCTAGTAACCTAAAATGGAACCTCCATATCAATATCACTGCCAAAAAGTGTCATGGTATACTCAGATGTATTTTAAATCTTATAAAAAGTTGAGAAGCTGAGGTTCTGATTCCATTATATATGACTATGATTAGAACACATATGAATATTGTGCCCCTTTTTGTTCACCTACTGCCATTAATGATGTGAAAATGTATGAATCAGTCCAATGTAAAATGACTAAGTCAGTCTTTAAAGTGGTACGCTTGGAATATGGTGATGGACTTAGAAATTTAGGACTTTTTTCTCAAAAATATAGGTTTCTTAGAGGTGATATGTGTTGAGCCTATAAGGCATTTGAGATGAATTGTTTCTGGAATCCAATTGTTTAACTAGACAGTCACCCTTAGAGAGTACTAGATCATATAATCTCAGATTATATGCTGAATTATGTAAAACAATATGGAGAAAAAACTTTACATCACAAAGAGTTCCACATTTGTGGAACTCTCTCCCAGCAAATGTGGTATCAAGTCAATCTCAGAATCTTTTTAAACAAAAACTTGACTTATATATGGGTGAAAACAAATGTGTCTACCATCATTAATTAATTAATGATGGTGAGTCTAATTAAGGGCTTGTCCCTCAGACTTGTATATCCTATGAACCTATGGCATTTGCAAATTGTAATCAGAACCTCTTCTGATTCAAAAATCCTGCTCTAAGAATCCTAAAATGACTGCCTTGTTGATGTAATTGAAGAGAGAGCTGTCCAGCTGTGCAGATGTATTCTAGCTGTGCTAACCATATTCGAATGTGGATAACTTTAAAATGAAAAATGATAGCATGGTACTGTGAGCACAAAAGTTTGGTCAGCACAAAAATATCTATAAAATGATTGGTTTCATTTATAGATACCACTTAGTTTTTTAAAAATTAGTAAAAAAAAAAAAAGCAGAGAATTCAGTTATTTTTCACTTTTTCAACAAACAAATGCAAATAATATTAAAACAAAAAATGAAAGCATGGTACTATAAGCACGACATTTGTTCAGCACAAAAATATCTACATAATGATTACTTTTTCATTGATATGTGCCTTTTAGTTTTTTTTATAATTAGCAAAAAACAGCAGAAAGTTCAATTATTTTTCACTTTTTGCAACAAACAAATGCAAATAGTTTTAAACTGAAAAATGATAGCATGGTACTTTGAGCACAAATGTTGTTCAGCACAAAAATGCTTACACAATGAGTAGTGTTTCATTTGTATGTGCCTTTTAGTTTTTTTTTATAATTAGCAAAAAACAGAATGTTTAATTAGTTTTCACTTTTTGCAACAAACAAATGCAAATATATTTAAACTGAAAAATGATAGCACAGTATTTTGAGCACAAAAGTTGTTCCGCACAAAAATATCTACCAAATGAGTGGTGTTTCATGATACCTTTTAGATTTTTTATAATCAGCAAAACTGGACATCACTCTTTAATGACATCATCAAGTTAGCCATTTTAGGATTCTTAGAGCAGGATGTTTGAATCAGGAGAGGTTGTGTTTACAATTTTCAAATGCCAAGAAACTGTATTTATCATGCTTTAATAAATGTAGTCTCAGTATAAATGTAAACAACATCCTCTCCTTTACAGGATTATGAAATAATTTTTTTAAAAAACAAAATGTGCAAAAAAGATGATTTAGGTATCCTTTAAAATATTTAGGGGTCTCAATTCCTAAGACACAGGACCACCTTGATTTACTGAATTATGAACTTTTGACGGTAGCCATAGCAGATGATCTTAGTCATTCTTCTTCTTTTCATTTTTCTTTTTTTCAATGAGTAGAAATTGTCCTCCTTAATATATTACCACAGATTATATTTTTCCTTCAGACCCTTCCATCTCTTCCCCCACCTGTTATTTCCAGGACTGGCAGCATATGATCTCACCTGCTAGGATTCTGCTATGTATATAAATGTATTCACTCTCTGCCACTGGGTGGAGCTTTGTCTGATGCACTGTTTTTGGGGTTCTGCTCCGTATAGAAATGTATTCACTCTCTGCCACTGGGTAGAGCTTTGTCTGATGCACTGATCTTAGCCTTATGTGTTCTATGTATATTTAACTATGCAACTGTGTTAATCCTTGACTGCTCTTGTAATGTCAACTGGTGCTATGTGAGTCTGTGTAATGTTAACTGGTATCATGCTGTTCTCTGTATGAACTTGTCTTTCTTTGTACTCTCCCTAGTCACACCTGAAAATAGGCAAATGTTTTGTCTAGCGTGCTTACCTGGTCAACAAAAGCTAAATAAAGAAATAATAAAGAATTTTGCAATTTGTTTGGGGAGAACGAAAACCTTGATTACATGCTTCATTACTGCATCTTTCCCCCAGTACAAAGGGGGATAAAAGTACTCAATTTTCACTGGTACACAGTTGCTTACCAACTACTTTTTATTTATTTATTTATTAAATTCTTGGATTACAAATACCTTTGAGCAGAAACTGCTCATTTACAAAAGTTCCATGTCAAAGGATGAGGGTCAACATACATACAGAGGTAGTAAAAGAATGCACAATAAACAACCAAAACAACTAAAAGAAAAAATAAAGATACTCAGTTATAACATGCTTTGAGACAATATTCATATAACGAGCAGCTTGAGTAGGCAGCTGGCTGAGGTAACAATAAGAGATAGAGGGCACCATAGGCAGTTAGTATTGCAGGCGTGCGACCGGGAGAGGAAGTTGGCAGGCTAATGGGCCATTGTCCGAAAGGGTGACATATATATTCTGTCCTTTTTTGTAGTCATATTGGTCTGCTATCTTTCAAGTGCTTGCTTCATTATTTGATATTTCCACTCCTTTACCTTCTTTGTTTATCTTACTACATGTTCTTCCTACTGGTTTTTATGGCTGTGGGCAGAGCCTACAGCCATTTTGCTTTCTGTAACTTGAAAATTGAGTTTCGTGGAACACATGTTTTGAACATTTTAATGTATCTTTCCATGCCAACTGAAATAAAATATTCCCTTCTTTCTGTTAAGAATGTTGGAGACATAACTCTAAGCTGCTTATCAGATGCCATTAGGAAACTGAAACAGCTTGTTAAATATTTGTTAAAGATTGGTTGCCTATGAAACTGGAGATTTGCACAATTAAATACTAAGCATTTAAACAGCATCTTGATACTAGTTTAACTTGGGAATGTATTGTCTTTCAAGAAAGAGTCATAAATAATAAATGTCACCCTTTTCCCAGCAAATCTATGATGTACATCATTTTTTAAACCTCTGGAGCCTAAAGTCTTCTTGCTATCTGTAGCTGGAAAATGGAATATCCTGGAACACGTTTTAAACTTTTCAATGTATCCTTCCAACCAACTGAAATAAAATATTCTCTTCTTTCTGGTGACTCCAGGCTGCTTATCAGATGCCATTAGAAAACTGAAACAGCTTGTTAAATATTTGTTAAATATTGGTTGCTTATGAAACTGGAGATTTGCACATTTAAATACTAAGCATTTAAACAGCTTCTTGATACTAGTTTAACTTGGGAATGTACTGTCTTTCAAGAAAGGTTCATACCTCATAAATATCACCCTTTCCCCAGCAAATCAATGATTTATACAGTTCTTTTAACCTCTACAGGCACTATTTGATGAGCAGTCTCAGACATATGCCATGTCTTCAGTGAACAGCATAGACTAAATATGTTTCGATAAGAAGCCATTTTTTACTATCTTTCTGGAAAAAATATATTGAGCTACAGCAACACACACACACTGTACACACCATCCTCATGGCCACAACGTTCAAAATAAGTATTGCATTCTCATATGTTATAAAAAAAAACTGTTTATGTCAATGAACACAGTGAAGTACAGTTTAGAGTAGATTTCCTTTAAATATTTCCTATCTTATATTTTGTACACACACACACACACACACATACTACACACTACACCCATCCTCATGGCCACAGTACTGCCAGGTGGCCTGGGTTCAAGTCCTAGCTGAAACGCTTATTCTCTCTCACCTCTGTTTGTATGTGTTCCATAAAATATGCACACCACACTCCTGTGTGATTGTTACAAGTAAATATTTGGGTTGCCATTGGGTTGTGCATTTCAGAAAGAGTAATGTGCTCAAGGATGGCCCAGGTTCTAGTTGTTTCAGTGGCACAGCTGGTTAGTGCAATCATAACAGTATTCTGGGCTGCCTGGGTTCAAGTCCCAGCAGAAGCACTTTTTCTTTCTCACCTCTGTTTGTATGTGTTCCATAAAATATGCACACCACACTCCTGTGTGATTGTTTTAAATAAATATTTGTGTTGCCATAGGGTTGTGCATTTGAGAAAGAATAATGTGGTCAGGGATGGCACATGTTCCAGTTGTCTCAGTGGCACAGCTGGTTAGGGCAATCAGAATGATATTCTGGGCAGCCTGGGTTCAAGTACCAGCTGAGGCACATATTCTTTCTCACTTCTGTTTGTATGTGTCCCATAAAATATGCACATCAGACTCCAGTGTGACTGTTACAATAAAGAAACTATTTGTTTATGTCAGTGACCACAGTGACATTCAGTTTAGAGTAGATTTCTTTTAAATTTTTTTTATCCTATATTTTGTATCCTGGATAGCGCGATGGAGATGCTACATCTCATTGTCATAGGGATCTTCATTTACACATTTCTGCACTGTATTTACTCAGGCTGTCCCAGATAAGATGCAATATCTTGTTTTTAGTGGGGTCATGATTTTTCCATTTTGATAATGTATTTCTTCAGGATAGCCTAGTCCAGGGCTCCTATATTCAAAGGAGATGCACATCACATCCTGGTGGAAATGTGAGATGTGCCTCACAACTCCAACAATGCACCACAGCATGATATTTAAATGTGCGGGATGCACCTGCCACAAGGAAATGGGCCAGCGTGCACACAAATAGTATACTGTGCAAGTTGAGGGTGTGTTCCCATGCATATGCCATGCTGTGGCATACTCAGCGGAAAATTTGCCCCTCACAGCCCAGAGCAGTGTGGACCACAGCTAGGCCATGAATAGCTGGCCTAAGCCAGCCACCCATCCACCCACAGGTGAGCTGTGGAAGTGCATCCAGGTACACAGCAGTCTGGCAGCCCTGGTGGACTAAGTGTACCCCTCCAAGCCCCAATCGATACAACTCCATCCTGAAAAGCTCCATAGTGTAGTGCCTCCCAGACCCAATCACATCAGAGGCAACCACAGTCCATATCCATAGCATAGAGGACTCCCCCCACTGCCTTGGTACATAGAAAACCTCACTCCCCCATACCCTAGCTGTTGCAGAGACTGGCACTGCCCTCCACGCCCTGCCACAGCCAGCCTCTGACTGCACTGGACCCAGGGTGGGGACGTTCACTCCAGAATGACCCAAGTTGCTATACCATACATCGGGGCACTACATAAGCTGTGGACCCACCAGTGTATGCAGCTGTGTGTATGCCCCTGGCAAACCATAAGAGGGAATTGACATGCTTCCAATGCATGTCTTGTCAATGCTGTATCTTCCTGTTGTCATACACTCTTCCCCATTCCCCTGTGTAACATGCCACTCTCCAGACTGCTGAGGTATCCTGGGTGCCATGGGGTGCAGTATCTTGCAATGGCTTTTGTAGTGTACGCTCTAGTCCATGAATAGTGCGTCTGTGGTTCCACAATTGTACAAACAAATGGGAGGTTGGCTGTAACATGCATGTTTCAGGATCTGTGTGAGTGACTACAGCATCGGCTTTCACCCAGGCTGAGTAGCGCAACAGCACCAGGATGATGGATCCGTATGCGAGTGCCTGAGGTGTATGGCCACTGGGTATTATCGCCCTCACATATCTTGTATCTATCTATGACACATTCCAGCATCCTACTGAAGGTGTTCACCACCTGAAAATAAGATGCCATTTCTTCTGTGAACTATCCAGGCTAAATATATAGCAATCAGGAGGCATATTCTAGGAAATACATTGTAAAAATGTGTAAAAGGAAGACCACATTGAAACTGCCTCTCAGCAGATCTGCATTGTGCAAATTCATTAGAAATAATGAGTAATAGCATCCCAAAAGCTTTCCACAGCCATATTGGCTCTGATCAGAGTTTGTCTGATTAGGGGCTGGTAATTGAAATTAATGCTAACTCTTTTGGTATAAAACAATTATTACTAGATTTTGGCTTTAATCACCGCCCCCTCAGGTGTCACTATGGGTGGCCTTTGTCGACAATATTTGCTGGTATAAACAATGCAGTTATAGCTACTTAAACTGTTTGTCAATTTCTGAGGAGATTTGGGGATGATGGGTTCATTATATATTGCAATCAGATCCTGACTTTGTTCCTTAACTTGTTTTATATATATATATATATATATATATATATATATATATATGTGCACAGTAGTGCAGCTATAGTTAGGGTTAGCATGAGCATTTAATGTTAAAGGCCAATTTTTGCAGGGTAATAACTTTGGGCAGGTTCAACAGATCTGCTTGAAATTTTTCATGCTTCTTTGGAACTGACAGGTCTATTGAATACCAAATTTGGTTTGAATCCCTTATATGGTGTCTGAGATACAAAGTGTTGAAAAATAAGAGATTTTTATGTTTTTTTGCTATTTTATTTGTCAACCTGTATCTTAGAAATGGCTGTAGCTACAGGGCTGAAATTTTCAGGGTAGAAAACTTTGGTCTCACAGATGTGCCTTTTGAAGGTTTTGTGAAAAAATATTAATCTGCTCCAAAGTTATGAAATGTTCTTTTCCCCATTATTTCCTATGGGAAAAAATATATGTCCCTGGACAAAGGATTCTAGTTTGATGCAAAATCCTGCTTCGGCATAGGATTCTAGTTTTGATGCAGAATCCTACAGTGAACTGCCATGTTAGATTTGGAATCCTGCATTGAAGTGGCATTTTATGATGCAGAGTCCTGCATCAAACTGCCATGTTGTGATGCAGAATCCTGCATCAAACTGTCATTTTTCTAGGAGTACCCCTTTGTAATGATTTTTTGCCAACATTGGGGTGCCCAATCCCTGTGTCAGCATTTCTTTAACCATCAACTACTGTGGCACACTGGGGAGACCATCTGCAGTGCACTGAAAGCATTAACCTTCTGATATCTTTCTGTTGTTTCCGACACTGGGATGCCCATCCCCAGAGATGGATGCCCTCCCGCCACCCCACAGCCCATTCTTATTATTCTTTGCTGACACCAGGGTGCCCAATCCCCATGTCAGGATTTATTTCTTCCTCTATTACTATGGCACACTGGAGAGACCATCCCCAGTGTCCCCAAAAAATTTACTTTTTTCGATGCAGGTTCAAGACCCAAGCTGCCAGAGAAAAATAGTGTAGCCCTGCAGTGATAAAAAGATTAGATTCGGTGTTTATAATTATAACATGGTAGAGAATTGCATTTTTAGATAAAGCTGGTTGTAAAATACACTGTGAGCATATAAGGACAGTGGGATGCAGTACGGGGGGAAGTGGAAAGGTCTCCTGACTCTGCTGTTTTCTCATACACTTGCAGTTTTACATAGATTACTTTGATTGGCATCATTTTTGTGGGGAAAAAAGTATTTAAATGGTAAAATATTTGTAGGAATATTGGTGGCCAATGGGCTATTAACTGAGTGCCCTGGTTGATCTGCACAGGTAGCCCAGTAAATAATTCGGACTGCCTGAGTTGTTTGTGGTGATTTTTTTTATAGTAAAGTAAATATTTAATAAATAGTCAACTGTTCTAAAGTTGTAGCTGCTACTGTGAGTTAAGTTTAGCTGCAGAGTGGTAGTTGCGGGCCTCTTCAGTCACCAAGAGAGAGTGTGAGTGTGCATGACCGAGAGTCAGTGCCACAGTAGAGCACTCCTCACTCTGTTGGGAATCCTTAGGCTGCTATCCTGGGCAGTCGCCTCACTCAAGAGACGTATGGAAGCTAGGCTTTTGCCTAGGAGGATTTGTCTGCTTCACGCATAACCGAGAGGCTGCAGCTTAATGCGCTCCTCTCGAGGCAGATAAACCAGATATTTTATTCCCTCTAAATAAGTTGGCAATGCAAAAAGTATGAGGGAATAAGGAAATAGGGACTAGCTCCTAGAAATAAATAAAAATATAAGGAGGCACAGTCAAGAAATTGGGGCTCAGGAAGCCCAAGTACAGTGAATGTCCACCCAAAGAGCTCAGTAAGGGAGCCATTTTGTACATCTAGGGTGTGATTGTTGCACAGGGGCTCAAGGCTTTACACACATAATAAAACACACATAGAATTAATAAATAAATATTTAAACAGATGTGCGGAGGTCTGAGAAATCCTGGGCACAACCTTTATACAGTAGAACCATGTGAAAGTGCACAGAAGCTAAAACGGAACACTTTTTTGTAAACACTGTCAGTGAATAAAACCAGGCATGCTGCAACACAATGATACATTTAGCATTGTGTTGCCAAGTAGTTTTTTTGTCAGAATTTTTTATTTATTTATTTATTGAGAGAGAATCAGAATTACAATCCTTTGAGTCATAGACTCTTTTGCAAAGGCTCCACATCAGTACAGGAAAGCACAAACATTACATTTAATAACAGTTATACATAGGTCACTCAGCAGAGTGTATTTACATTACATATTAGTTACCGCCTCAAAGGCCTAAGAAAACCCTAAGTCCCAGTTGTGAGACAAGTCTGGTTACAGAATTCAGAGGGTCATAAGCAGATCCCTGAGTCAGAGTGAATTTACAGCTGGATAGTGGGACCTAAGGATGTAGTCATAGGATAAGCTAGATCTTTATCCATAACTATGCTTTCTTTAGGTATACTGGCAAGGGGGAGGAGTATTGGCTACAGCCACAGGCATCAGAGTCAAGGAGAAAGTTCATGATACCGGCTTTGAATTGTCCAAGACTAGGGCCAGGGAGATGGATGGTGGTAGGTCGTTGAGCCACAGGGGAACACAATAACGGAAAGATCTTTGCCCTAGAGAGGTCCTGCAGTAGGGAACTAGGAGGGAGGTACTAGCAAGGTGCCTAGTGGCCCTTTTGTGTGAGACTGGCTGAATGAAGGGGTGGAGACCTATGGGTGTTAAGTTCATAAGTATTTTTTTGGCTTGGAGGTAAGTGTGGTACTTAAGCCTCCCTTCAAAGGTCAGCCAGTCTGCAAGCTTGTAGAGCTGGCATGTGTGGGTTAATCTATCACAGCCTGTGACCAGTCGGCAAGCTCTGTTGAGAGCTAGGTTGATGCAATGTATGGCGGTTTGGTCTGCAGTGCCGTAAATTACAATGCCATAGTTCACCAAAGAGAGGACTGAGCAAGATACAGTGAAATGTAGGACCTGAGGGGGTAGGCAGTGTTTATGTCTGTATAAAATCCCCAGCCTGGTGTTTACAGTGGAGAAAAGGTGTTGAATGTGTGCATGGTAGGTGAGGGATGTGTCCAGGGTGATGACCAGGTATTTGAAGGTAGAGACCTGTTCGAGAAGAAGGCCCTGCGCATTGGCTATGGTAAGGACAGCACTACAGAGAGGGATTTGATGATGGGCAAAGATCATGGATTTTGTCTTGTTGTAGTTGAGTACTAGGCGATGCTAAGTGAACCAGGATTCTAATTCTTTGAAAAAACCTTGTTCGGAGGGAGTGAGGATGGGGGTGTTTCCAGAAAACAACTGTGTTGTCTGCATAATAATAATAATTCTTTATTTATAATGCACCTTTCATAACCAAGGCGCATAACAATAAAACCAATTAAAACATATTAAACAAAACAAAACAAAATATCAGCACAGTTGTAAATACATGCTTGTCAGCCAACACCATCATTAAAAGCTTTATTCCACAAAAAAGTTTTTAAAGCCTGCTTGAACCCCCCCCCTACAGTCACGCACTCCCTAATCTGACAGGGTAGAGAATTCCAGAGGGTCAGGGCCATGAACATAAATGCCCGGGCTCCCACAGATTTTAAAGTCACCCTCGGAATCTCTAGCAGTCCCTCATTGGCCGAGTGGAGTGGTTGCTCAGTGAGATAAGTAATCAGAAGCTCTTTCAGGTGGTCAGGGCCCAGTCTGTGTAGGGCTTTATATGTCAGTAACCCAACTTTGAAGGAGATCCACCACTGAACAGGCAGCCAGTATAGATCCTGCAGCAGCGGTGTAATATGGGTAGATCTCGAAATCCCCATCAACAACCAGGCTGCTGAGTTCTATACCAGCTGCAAATGATGGATATCAACCCCTGGTAGCCCAAAGTAAAGCGAGTTGCAGTAATCTGTGTGCGAAGTCACAAAGGCATGGATCAATGTAGGCAGGTCTACGGATGGAACAAGGTGCTTAATCATGGTAGTGTTTCTAAGATGGTAAAAAGAAGACTTTAAGATGGCTGACACCTGAGCATGAAGTGTCAGCCCCGAGACTAACACCCCCAGGTCTCACACCTGTTTAGAGGCCTGGTGCTCAGCATCCCCTAGGAATAATCCCAGGGGACAGCCTGCCCCCATCCGATGACCTGGATCCAAAACCATCACCTGTATCTTCGTGGGTTTCAACCTTAACCAACTAGACCTCATCTACACTTGGATTTCTTCTAGACAGTTATTAAATACCAAGACTGCTCCTTCCTGTTCGGGAGCAAAAGACAGATATAGCTGGGTATCATCGGCATAACAATAAAACCTCAGCCCATACCATCTTACAATGTCTCCGAGGGGAAGCATATACACCTCAAACAACATGGGGGACAGCACTGAGCCCTGAGGGACCCCACATGACAGAGGGATTGACTCAGAGGGAAAAAAACTCGAACACTACCCTCTGAGATCTTCCAGTGAGGTACAATGTAAACCATCTGTAGACCAATCCCGAGAGTCTACAGATGAATCTCAGGGGCTCAAGCCAAACCCCTTGGTTAACGGTGTCAAACGCTGATGACAGATCTAAAAGTACCAAAATGAACCGTTTTCTGTGATCTCTCGCCATCAGGAGATCATTAAGCACCCAAACCAGCACAGTCTCGGTACTATACCTCTTCTGGAAACCAGATTGGAGAGGTTTGTAGATGTTATGGATGGTCAAATGGTTCTCCAGCTGTGCAGCCACAACTTTCTCGATCACTTTCCCCATAAAGGGGAGGTTCAAGATCGGCCTGTAGTTTGCAAGAGAGTCTGGGTTCAAAGAAGCTTTCTTCAACAACAGTGTCACTACTGCCTCTTTCAAGGAACAGGGATAGACATCAGAGTCAAGAAAGCACCAGACTATCTGTGCCAGAACCGGGCTGATAAGATCACCACAACCCATAACTTTCAACACTGCCTGTGACACCTATGCACCAGTAAAAAAGCGTAAAATCAAAGCACTCTCAAATCCCTGGCTCACAGCCAAACTACTGGCCCAACTCAAAGCTCAGGACCACCTCTGGGCCATAGCCAGAGCCACAGGCTCCTTGACAGATATCCAGAAGTATAAACAGGCACGAAACTAATGTACCAAACAAATCCGACTAATGAAGAGCTCCTATTTCAAAAATGCCCTCACAAACTCCTGGGGTGACGGGAGATCATTCTGGGACAACATCAGAAATATCACTGGTAAGCAGTCCAAATCCTCTCACACTATAATGACTGCTGATGGAACCACTACCCAAGACCCAATGGTCATGGCAAAGGCCTTAAATAAAACTTTAACTGACCTCAGTGGGGTCCTCCCGCCGGACTTCTTCTCTGACATGGACTCACCAAAACCAACATCTCCTACTGCCTCACCTGACCAACCGCTTTTCCACTTCAAAATAGTTAAGGCACATGAAGTCTACAAATATATAAAAAAGGCTATCTCTAAATCCAGAGCAAGCAGCGATACTATTGATCTTAAAATTCTGTCCCTTACCCTGGAAGAGGTGGTGCACCCACCAACCAAAATGTTCAATCTCTCCCTCTGCCTCAGTCAATTTCCCAGCAAATGGAAGTCTGCTATAGTCACACCAGTGTTCAAAAGTGGTGACAAGTCCCTACCAGGAAACTATCAGCCTATATCTATACTTCCACCCCTCTCCAAGGCCCTCGAACACATTGTGGCTGACCAACTCTCAGACTACCTGCATAAGTATAACATACTCTGCTTGCAGCAAAATGGATTTAGGAAAGGACACAGTACGTCAACCGCCCTACTGGAATTCTCAGGAGAAATTCACACTGCCTTGGACAAAGGATATCAAATCGGAGCTGTTTTCATTGACCTAACAAAGGCGTTTGATACCGTTCACCATGGCTTACTTATCACACAACTACACAGTCTTGGGCTCTCAGAAGGACCAGGTGCCTGGGCTAAAAGTTACCTGGCCCAATGCTCTCAATCAGTAAAAATCTCAGAAGTTCTCTCAGACTCAAAACTGGTCCTCTCAGGTGTTCCACAGGGGTCAATCCTAGGCCCCCTCCTTTTCAGCCTTTTCCTAAACTCTCTCCCCAAATCCTGCCCGGAACAAATAATCCTTTATGCTGATGATGCCGTGATTCTCTCCTCTCCTCTCATAAGGACCCAAAACCCTTACTCCAGAGCCTGCAACTTGCTTTCTCCAATGTTGAAAAGTGGTTCCTAGATCACAAGCTGGTCCTAAATCACAAAAAAAACAAAATCCATGCTTTTCTGCAGTCCACAAAAGGAAAAAGACAAATTCCACTTACTATCAAAACATACCCAGGAAATACCCTTGAACAAGTGTCAACATTTAAATACCTTGGAATCACCTTTGATCAACGTCTTACCTTTGCGACCCACATTGATAACACAGCGAAAACGGTGAACCAGCGCATTGGTATCCTGTTCGGAAACCGGCAATTCCTTACCCAAGCTGCACTGAGGATTTCTATCCAAAGCTCTGTCATCTCAATCATAGACTATGGCTTAATTATTTATGGCTCTGCCACTACCACCGCACTAAGGCACATCACAACCATCCTAAACAAGGCCTGTCAGCTGCTCACTGGAGCTCAAAGACGTACTCATACATGTGAGTTCTACACTGAAACAGGATGGTTGCAACTCTCAAATCGCATAAGGTACCTCACATGCTTGATGGCAAAAAAATCCATCTTGGGCCGCACTCCACCATGTATCCAAGACATACTTTGCCTGAATACCAGCATCTGTCCCACCAGAAGATCGGAAAACCAGCCTCTCCAGGTCCCCAGATGCCGGACTAAACAGGACCAAAGATCTTTGCCTATCGTGCCCCCAGCTGGTACAATGCCCTGAGCTCACTCATTACATCCTCCACATCACTAGGAGCTTTCAAATCTATGCTTTACTCTCACCTCTCAGCCTCTAGCTCCTGTGACTGCCTTGATTAATGATTCATGGCTGTTTGTACTGTTTTTCATCCTCCTCTTCCTCCTCTGCTCCTTTCTTGACAAAGGCATCTGAGTACCTCTAACTACTCTAAGTCTGCTCCCCTCCCCATATCTCCTCCTACCCTTCCCACCTTGACCATTCTTCCAATGTTTTGTTTTTTTCCTGTGATGTACTGTATTATACTGGCTTATTGAAACCTTTATAATTTGCTGACCATTCTATGTAACATGTCTTGTTTGTTTGTACATTGATGATGTGGAACCTTTGTAAAAGAGCCACTGGCTCAAAGGTAATAATTCCTAGAACAATAAACTAAAACTAAACTAATTAGGGAAGCCAGACCTGGGTCTAAACTACAGCATGTAGGGTGCATCCCCTGGACAATCTGCATAACATCCATGACTTTCAGACTGTTGAAGGTACTCCAGGAGAATGGAGGGACCGTGACCAGGCCCTGAGTAAGAACTTCCTCCTACAGGCTTGAGGGAGGGAGTTTAGGAAGAATTAGCTCAAACTTGGCTCACACATGCCCTATGACATCCTGTTTATTTATTTTATTTGAATTTTGTTAACCGGGTCAGCCCACTGAGACATAAAGTCCCTTTTTCAGGGGCGACCTGAGGGAGGGTACAAGGGGAGGTACAGATAATACAAAATAAAGAAAGATAAGTGTGCAAAGACACTTGTACAATAGAACATGGAGCACAGTATATGTACAAAAAGGCATACATAAATAATACAAGACATATACATTATATACACATAATACAGTGAATACAGATGCTGCAAAACAAGTGATGCAGATAAATACAAGTTGCTTAGGCAAGGTTATAAAAATATACTTAATTACATAAATGCAGAAAGTAGTTCAGACAGTGCAAAATTGTCAGCAAGTGATTCAAGCAGAACTGGGGACTAAGATGAGGAAGTAGTTAACAGAGTAGGACACAATGCAACCAGAGTAACCCCATAAATAACTCACAGGAGGGGTTGCAAGGCCAAGTGAGGAAGGGAGTGGGGAAGGGAGCAGGATGTGGCAATGGAGGGGGAATAAGTGATTTGGATGATAGGGGTGGGAAACAATTAGTTACAGGAGCAGACTTGAGGGGAAGATAGGTGGGACTTAAGAGAATTCTTGAAGGAGTAAAGAGATGTACAGGTCAGAACAGTAGAGGGTAATGCATTCCAGAGGAAGGTCCCAAAAAAAGTGAAGGCATGCTAACCCACTGCAAGGCAGGATTTCAGGATGGAGAGTAGAGGTAGGTCAGTTGACCTTAAGGACCTAGTAGAGGTTTTACATTGAATGATATGTAAGAGGCAGGGAGGAGTGAAGGTATGGATGAACTTGTAGGTCAGGCAAAGGGTAGGTTATCGAAGTCTGGCTTCAAAGGATGGCCAGCCAAGGGAATCAAGGACAGAACAGTGGTATGTCCTGGCATTCGCACCAAGGGTGAAGCGAGTAACCCTGTGGTAAGCTTGCTTAAGTTTGGCATAAGGGGAGACCTGAGCAGAGTGGAGAATAGGGGAACCATAGGTTATGAGCAGGAGCAATGAGGAGAATGCTATGGCAAGTCGGAGGGGGAATGTAAGGTAGGGTAAGAGGTGGTACAGCAGCCCAAGCTTTTGGTGGATGGTCTTGATCAGGGTTGAAACATGTGAGTCAAAGGACAGGTGGGAGTCCAGTGTGGTGCCAAGATATTTAAAAGATTGAACATGATCTAGGGGGTTCCCTTGAGAGGAATTGATCACCAAGGGAGGTGGGATAGGTAGACAGAGGGGTCCAGTGGTAGAAGAGCATCAATTTCATTTTCTTAGTACTGAGCACCAAAAGCCAATTGAGGAACCAAGCTTCAAGAAGATGGAAGTCCTGTTGCAAGTGTAGATTCAGCAGGATAGGGTCATAAGAGGATCTGTACAAGATAGCTTTGTCTGCATACAACTGAACTGATGCACCTCCACAGTGCTGCGAGAGTTCATTTATAAATAAAGAGAACAAGAGAGGGCCAAGAATGGACTCCTGGGGGGCACCATCTCTTATGGCACTGAAAGTGGAGGTATGTCCAGATCACCTCACTCATTGGGTACAGCTGAGAGATAGCTCAAAATACAGTTTAATGATGGGACATCGAGGCCAAAAGAGAAGAGCATGTGGAGCAGGGGTTATGGTTGACAAGGTCAAAGGCCTTGGTAAGGTCAACAAAAATAGCACCAGTTACAAGGCCTTTGTCCATAGCAGAAAAGACATCAGATGTTACCTTAATGAGGGCAGTGTAGGTACTGTGAGATTTATGGAGACTATCGCATCCCATTTGCGAGGTGGGGTGGTGTAAGTAAAGCCACTGTACAATCAGTGTGCAGCTTAAGGAACCCTTTTGTGCTTCTTTTCAGCTTGTTAACCTGTCTTTTTAAAGGCAGAGCTACAGCTGGACTGATGTAAAAAGATAGCGAGCATTGCTAAACCACAGGACAGGAAGTGAGGGCATAAGGGCTGCAAGTGACTGAGTATAAATGTTCGACTCAGTGAGCAGAGGCTCTGGACATTGTTTTGAAGGGTGTGCTCCAGGAGAGTGCATGACACTGTTTTTAATTTGTAAATTTTAAGAAGGAGGCATATTTCACTTGGGACAATCACTCCAGGGGTCACGTGACCATTGCATCCCATTCACAAGGTGCGGTGGTGTAACTAAAGCTGCTGTACAATCAGTGTGCAGCTAAGGATCCCTTTTTAATTTCTTTTCAGCCTGTTAACCTGTCTTTTAAAGGCAGGGCTATGCCTGGGCTGGTGTAAAAAGGTAGCGAGCACTGCTAAGCAACAGGACAGGAAGCGAGGGTATAAGGGCTGCAAGTGGCTGAGTATAAATAGCTTGACTCAGTGAGCAGAGGCAAGAGCTAGGTGGAGGTGACGCTGGCAGAGGCAAGCTGCATCTGCCTGTGTCTGCTGAGGAAGGTGGGAAGTTGACCACATCCATTTGTACAGCCATAAAGCACTGTTGATAGCTATTGAAAGTAAGTACTAAGCAATGAAAAATAGAGACAACAGGGGAGTTATTTGAATTAATGCATAATGAAGGTACAATCATTAAATGCATTTGCTGTAATATGTACATATAAAAACCAATGCATATGCAAAAAGATAGCTTTACATGTATTAAATGTAATGGATATAATGAATTACAAACGCAACTGTTGAAATTAGAGGCAGAAGTTACAAAATTAATGATACTACAAGTTTCAAATACAGGATCACAACATATTATTGATTCTCATAAGGGAAAGAGAAACAGAACTATAGAACCAAATGATAGTGATATAGAACCAGAGACTGGAAGACCCAACAATGGAAGAGAGGAAGGAGAAAATTAATCTGTAGAATGTTGGCAGTTGTCCAACCCATTAACAAACAAAAAAGGGGAGAAGAGCTAACTATGTCACAGATCTTACACTGACTAACAAATATGCCCCCAATGAGGATATGGATACCCAAGAGAACAGTGAAGTTAATATAAGGCAAATGGTAGTAGTGGGGGATTCAATTATCAAAAGATGTGACGCAGTAATATGCAATGTAGATAAAGTCAATAGAATGGTTTCCTCCTTTCCTGGAGCAAGAATAAAAGCTATATGTAAGGTAGTTCAAACCATCATTAGGAAAAGTGGGACCAAACCCATAGTAACTATTCATGTGGGAACAAATGATGTAGGAAGAGAACATGAAAAAGACAAGTGTCAAGACATATTAGACACAGCTATTGAGATAAAACAACTTGGTGCAGAACCAATTGTCTTAGGCATACTCCCTATCCTAAAAGCAAAGAAAACAAAAATGATACCATCACATTAATTAATACTAGACTTAAAAACTGGTGTGAAGCAGGAAACATAAGATTTATAGACTCATGGGCATTGTTCAATGGGAGAGACCATTTATACTGTTAAGATGGATTGCACTTAAATAAAAATGGAGCTTATACATTGGCCAGATTAATTAAGACAAGTGTGGAAGTTGTCCCTTTAAACTTCTAATGAAGGGGGTAAGGTTAGAAGGATTGGAAGCATCCAGTTTAATTACAAACCCAGTCAAAAACCCCTTAAATCTAGGTGGTATTATGGCATTCAAAAACTCAAAAGTGACAAAAGCCACTAGCATTGCCCCACCAAATGAAAATATTAGGAGGGGTCGAAAAACGAAAATGAGTAATGAAATAATAACCTCCAAGAAAATTAAAGGTATGCTTTGTAATGCAAGGAGCTTAAACAGTAAACATAATGAGTTAGTGGCTACATTAACATCAAAGGACACTGATATAGTCCTTATTACTGAGACATGGTAGAAGGAAGATGACACATGGAACAAGAATATTCCAGGTTATGAACTATTAAGGCTGGATAGAACACATAAAAAAGGTGGAGGTATTGCAATCATATAGCATACTACAACCCATAGATTTAACAAAAACTATTAAATTATACAATGTAGCTACAGAGATCCTATGGGTTCAAATTAAACAACAACAACAACAAGAAGGAAGGAATGTAATACTAGGCCTTTGTTACTACCCAATAACAGCTGATGAATTGATTCTTAATGCATTAATAGAATAAACTATTCAAGCCATGGAATTAGGAGGTGTTGTTTGGACAGGGGAGTTTAATTTTAATAATATAGACTAGGTAAAGGGTGTAACCAACAGTGTGCTCAGTGCACAGTTTTTATTATTCACACAATAACATAATCTAACACAATATGTACATTCCCCCACAAGAAAAAGGAACATACTTATTATGTACAGAGCACATTGAAATTTCTGAGTGTAAAGTAGCCACCTCATTAGGCAACAGTGATCATTCTTCCACCTATTTTTTAATTGACTGTTTAGTCCAAACAATAAAAGGTTGCACATAAATTTTTCTGTACAGTACAGCTAACACTGAAAAACTAAATGAAGATATTATTAACATTAATTGGGAACAAACCCTTCATAATAAAAGCAGGGAAGAATGTTGGAACCTAATAAAAGACACATTTCTGAAAAAATGTAATAAATACATTAAATGTATGAAAAAATACAATAATCAAGGGGTAAAACCAAAATGATTAAATAAAAACATTATTAGGTTAATAAAACAAAAAATATAAAAAATATGTAATATACCAAAAAACTAATAAAGAAAAAGACTGGAAAGAATTCAAGACTGCCCATAAAAAATGTAAGAACAGTATAAACAAATCCCCCCAAAAAATCTGAACTCAGGCTGGCAAAATTTGCAAAGAAACATAGAATTTGATGGCAGATAAGGACTGCTTGGCCCACCTAGTCTGCCCATTTCCCTACCTAATGGATAAGCTGCAGATCTTAGTTAACCAACAGCCTACTTCCTCCTACCCCCTGCTAGAATTGCCTTATGTCTGTCCCATGCATTCTTGAATTTCCTCACTGTTTTTGACTCTACAACCTCCTCAGGAAGGCTGTTACATGCATCTACAACCCTCTCTGTGAAGAAATACTTCCTCACATTACCTCTGAGCCATCCCCCCTCTATCTTCAAATTGTGCACCTTGTTCTTGCACATCTCTTTTTCTGAAAGATGCTACCCACTTGGACTTTAATTCCCTTGAGGTATTTGAAAGTTTCTATCATGTCCCCCCCCCTTTCCTCGAGGCTATACATCTTAAGCTCCTTTAGTCTTTCTTCATATATCTTCTGGTGCAGACCCTGCACCATTTTGATTGCCCTTCTCTGGACAGCCTCCACCCTGTCTATATCTATGTCTTTGTGGAGATGGGATCTCCAGAACTGTACACGGTACTCCAGATGTGGTCTTACTGACTGTCTGTACAGAGGGCTAACAACTTTATGTTTTCTACTGGTGATGCCTCTCCCTATGCATCCCAGTATCCCCCCAGCCCTTCTTACTGCCTTCTCACATTGCTGGCCCACCTTTCGGTCATCTGATATGATTACCCCAGGTCTCTTTCCATTTTTGTTGTTGTCAGTATCTCATCCCCCATTGTGTACTCTTCCCCTGGGTTTTTGTTTCCCAGATGCATTACTTTGCACTTCTTTGCATTGAATCTAAGCTGCCATACATTTGACCATTCCTCCAACCTTGCCAAGTCACTTTTCATCCTTTCCACCCCCCACCTTGTGTATCAACCCTGATGCAGATATTTGTGTCATCTGCAAAGAGACATACTTTCCCTTCCAGTCCCTCTGCAATGTCATTTATAAAGACATTAAAAAGGACTGGCCAGGGTAATAGCAAGCAAACTTTCAGTTATATCAACTCTTTGTAAAAATCAAATAATAAACTAACAACCATCATAGATAATAATAAAGTTATCTCTGATCCAATTTGTATAGCAAATATATTTAATAATTATATCTGTTCTGTGTACTCTGGACCTAGGAAGACTTATTTTTACAAACACAAAGAAAAGCCAGACTATGTGTTATACAAAAGAAGAGATAAAAGACAAAATACAGAATAAAAAAAATAGTGCTCCAGAGATTGATGGTATTACCCCCCAAATGTTATTGCTAACCAAAGAGACTATGTGTATCCCCCTTGAAATACTGTTTAACAAACTCATGCACACTGGTGAAGTTCTCACAGATTGGAAATTGGGTAAAATTATGCCAATTTTCAAAAAAGGAAAAAAACATGACATTACAAATTATTGACCAATCAGCCTTGCCTCTGTCCCAGAAAAGGTGTTTGAAGCCATACTTAAAGATAAACTTATAGCCCTTATAATGGAAAATGAGTTTGTCGACAAACAACAGCATGGGCTTGTGGCACTGCGATCATGTTTAACAAATCTCATAGTTTCTATGATTACATTAGTAAAATTTTGGATGAGGGTAAATCAGCGGATGTAGTCCTGCTTGATTTTAGCAGGGTTTTTTGACAAAGTCCCCCATTGGGCTATTATAAATAAATTATAAATAAATTACAAAATCTGAAAATAGATGGTAACATAATAGCATGGCTAGATAAATGGCTGGCATGCAGGACACAGAAGGTATCCATTAATGGATTCCTGTCAGCAGAGGGGACAGTGTCAAGTGGGGTCCTGCAGGGCTCAGTTTTGGGCCCAGTACTATTTCGGTTATTCATCGCAGATTTAGGTAATAACTTAAATAACAAAGTAGTAAAACAGTGAAAAAGCAGGGATACTGAATGAATACTTCTGTTCAGTATTCACAAAAGAGGAAGTGGGGGATGTGCCTAATCCAATTAACAGAAGCACTCTGGAGGGGGGGGTTGATCCCAGTCCATTCACAGAAGAAAGGGTCATGACAGAACTCCTAAAACTGAAGGTGGACAAAGCAATGGGGCCAGATGGAATTCACCCCAGAATTGTAAAATAATTAAGCAGAGAACTAGTGACACCACTGACTACCCTTTTTAACAAATCATGGGAGGATGGTGTGGTACCTGAGGACTGGAAGAAGGCAGATGTGATCCCCCTTCACAAAAGTGGGACCAGGACAGAGGCAGGAAACTACAGACCTGTCAGTTTGACCTCTGTGGTAGGGAAAGTGATGGAATTACTTCTGAAGGAAAGAATTGTTGAGTACCTAGAGACCAGTGGGGCACAGGACCCAAGGCAGCATGGATTCACAGCAGGAAGGTCATGTCAGATGAATCTAATTGATTTCTTTGACTGGGTGACCAAAGTAGTAGACAAGGGAGGGGCTGTGGACATGGCCTACCTAGACTTTAGCAAGGCATTTGACACAGTCCCACATAAAAGATTAGTAGTCAAATTAACCAGCCTAGCAGTGGGTCCCAGGGTTGTAGCCTGGGTAAAACATTGGCTGAACAACAGGACACAGAAGGTAATTGTAAATGGAGTCCACTCTGAAGAAAGAGGGGTTACTAGTGGGGTACCACAGGGTTCAGTACTGGGTCTAGTCCTTTTTAATGTCTTTATAAGTGACATTGCAGAGGGACTGGAAGGAAAAGCATGCCTCTTTGCAGATGACACAAAGATCTGCAACAGGGTTGATACACAAGGAGGCATGGAAAGAATGAAAAGGGACTTAGCAATGTTGGAGGAATGGTCAGAAGTATGGCAGCTTGGATTCAATGCAAAGAAGTGCAAAGTAATGCACAATTACAAAATGGGGGGAGGTAGTAACAACAACAAAAATGGAAAGAGACCTTGGGGTAATCATATCAGATGACCTTAAGGTTGGTAAGCAATGTGAGAAGGCAGTAGGGAGGGCTGGGGTGATACTGGGATGTATAGGGAGAGGTATCACCATCAGAAAACAGGAAGTTTTTATCCCTCTATACAGGCAGTTGGTGAGACCCCATCTGGAGTACTGTGTCCAGTTCTGGAGACCCCATCTCCACAAGGACATAGACAGAATGGAGGCAGTGCAGAGGAGGGCAACTAAAATGGTGCAGGGTCTGCAAGAGAAGCCATACGAGGAGAGACTAAAGGAGCTTAATATGTATACCCTTGAGGAAAGGAGGAAGAGGGGGGACATGATAGAAACATTAAGTACCTCAGTGGAATCAACAAGTCCAAGAGGATAGCATCTTTTAGAAAGAGATGTGCAAGAACAAGGGGACACAATTTGAAGATAGAGGGGGGATGGCTCAGGGGCAATGTGAGGATGTATTTTTTCACAGAGAGGGTGGTGAATGCATGGAACAGCCTTCCTGAGGAGGTTGTGGGGTCTAAAACTGTGGGAGAATTCAAGAATGCATGGGACAGTCATAAGGCAATTTTTGTAGGGGGTAGGAAGAAATAGGCTGTTGGTTAAATAGGATTTGCAGCTTATCCTCTAGGTAGGGAAATGGGCAGACTGGGTAGGCCAAACGGTCCTTATCTGCCATCAAAGTCTATGTTTCTATGTTTCTATGTAAAATATGCTGATGACAGAATGCAGAGTTTTGATGACAGAGAACTAGCACCTGTGATACAGACAACGTAATGTCTCACAGACATTCATTCATACCACTTCGATTCAACACTGAACCCCAAATGATCAACTTTTTATGAGAACAGAAAGATAGATTTTAAGCAAGCATATTTCTATAAACACAAGCCAGATGGGTTAGTAGCAAACTTTGAATGAAAATGATTAGCTCTATAGACTGCTCTAACTAGGAACTGCAACAGCCTATTTAGTCAATCAGGGATTTAATTGCTGAAGCAGCAGGCTGGACAGGTATGATGTCATTGCTCATGGACAGGGACAGAAACATCTTCACTGTTTCTTCACTGTTTTCAGTTACTGCAGAGCACATTAACAGATGCTTATTCAAAGAAAACCACAAAACCAAACAACATGATTTTTATTTTATTTATCTATTCTAGGATTACAAGTACCTTTGAGCCAAGGCTCTTTTACAAAGGTTCCATGTCAGAAATAACAAACAACAAGGAAGCAACAGAGAAATAACAGTAGACAATTCATGTAAAGCAGTGCTATTGAAAGGGGTCAATTATAGGAAGAGTAAGGTGCAGAGGAGGAGAAGTGTAGGTAGTTAACGGAGGCCGCTATAGTAAGATGGTGAACACAGCTAGGATGCATATGCCCACAAGGAATGGGTAGGGTCAGGCACCCAAGAGTGGCAGCAAAACAGGGATGAGAGGAGAGGGGGAGGATGAAGATGCAGCCGGAGGCATTTGTCGAAAAATAAATGGGAAAGAGTGATAGAACAGATAAAGGCGGCAGGGGGGATAAGTGCTGTAATAGGACAAGGAGAGACTAATGAGATGGTATGATGACATGAGATTTGAAGTGGCACCTCAGTAGCTGCGAGAGGGCAACTGGGGAGCCAGGGGTTAAGCAGTATATAAGTTAGAATTAAAGCTGTGTAGGTCATCATCTAGGAGAGGCAGTCACAGGAGCTAGAGGCAATGAGATGGCCCCGGAACCTTGTTTTGAACAGACTTAGTGCTGAGGCAGAGGAGATGGTGTGGCTGAGACCATTCATCCATACAGGAGCCCTATAGGCAAAGGAGCATTGGCCCTGCATAGTTCAACAGCAAGGAACTTGTAGAATCTGGGTTATCGAACTCCTGGTGTTCTGTCAGTTGGTGATTTGATGTAACAAGGCAGTAACACTGGGGGGTGTGAGACCAAGGTTGATTTTTCCCACTATAGCACATGTGAGATACTTTATACAGTTGGAGAGTTGGAGCCATCTGGATTGTTCATAAAAGGCACAGGTGTGGGTGAGGCAGTGGGCACCAGTTGTGAGTCGGCATGCTTTGTTAAGAGCAGTTGTTATACGTCAGAGAGCGGACGTTGTGGCAGAGCCAAAGATAATGAGGCCATAATCAATAATTGACACCACAGAGCTCTGGACAGCAAACTTCGGGGCCTCTGGGGTGAGGTACTACCTGTGCTTGTAAAGTAATCCAAGGTGTGTGCTGGCAGCTTTAGCCACGCTGTCAATGTGAGCCATATAGGAGAGATTGGGGTCAAGCAGAATCCCTAGGTAGTTGAAAGAGTAAACTTGTTCGAGGACAGTCCCCTGCTGGTGGAGATGGCAAGAGGGTGTTGCTTGTAATGGTTATGTGAACTACAGAATAGCAATAACTTGGTTTTCTTGTGATTGAGGACTAGTTTATGACTGGAGAACCATGTTTCAATGGCACTGAATCCGAGTTGAAGGCTGTGTTGTAGTGGTGAAAGGTCCTTGTGAATAGAAAAGACAACAGCATCATCTGCATACAGGATGACTTGTTCTGAGCAGGATTGTGGTAGGGAGTTTAAAAAGAGGCTGAAAAGGAGAGAGCCCAGTATGGACCCCTGAGGTACTCCAGAGCAGACAGGCAAGGTGTCCGAGATAGCACTGGCAATTTTTACTCTTTGAGAGCAGTTCTCAAGGTAGATTCTGAACCAGCGAGCTGAGTCCAGTGCGAGGCCAGCAAGGAGTAGTTGGTCATACAGCAGCCGATGATGGACCGTGTCAAATGCCTTTGAGAGGTCGATGAAGACAGCCTCTATAAAAAGTCCTTTATCAAGGGAACTATGCACTGCACCAGTAAATTCAAGCAGGGCAGTGGTGGTACTATGCCCTTTTCTAAAACCATGCTGTTGTGTGCACAGAATATTATATTTGTCCAAATAATCAGTGAGCTGGTCCGCAACAATACACTCTAGGGCCTTGGATAGTGGTGGCAATATGGAGATCAGGCAGTAGTTAGAGTGGCAGGTCTTATTCCCAGTTTTGTGGACCAGGGTCACAGTGGCAGTTTTCCATATTTCAGAGAATGTACTGGTGTGGAGAGAGGGGTTAAGAATTTTAGTTAGGGGACTGAGGACCTCGTCAAGTGTAAATGATAGCAGCTTAAGGTCCAGGGTGTCACTGCTGATTCTGGAAGTGGAGATGGCTGAGGCAATGTGGCGGTGAGCTTCATTCGTCTTAATCTCCCAGAAGTAGAAATGAGGGTGGTTTGACAGAGTGCAGGGTGTGTTAGAGGGGGTGTGACTGACTGTGAAGAAATCAGGTAGTAGAACAGTACTGAGGTCAGTAAAAGCTGTGTTAAAGGTGTTTGCAATGACCATGGGATCAAGGGTAGTGGACCCTTCAACAAATTAATATGGCCAGAGGGGACTTTGATTGTTTCACAGTAATGTCCTTGATATTGTCCCAGAAAGCACAGCCATTTCCCCAGGGGTTGGTGAGGATGTCCTCATAATATGAGCTTTTCGTGAGACGAATGGATTTTGTGCAGGCATTACGGGCATGTTTGTATTTTTGGATGTCAGATTCTTTGCCTGTGGCTTTAGCCACTGCCCACAGGTGGTCCCTAGATTTCAGTTGGGAAAGGAGCTCTGCAGTTATCCAAGAGTTACAGAGGGCTTTTGTTTTCTGTTTTTTTGAAGGAGCGAAGAGGTCACAGGCCTTATTGAAGGTGGTGATGAAGTAGCCGAGGGCAAAGTTAACATTTGTCACCTTGTAGATGGGCAGCCAGTCTTGCAAGGATAGGTACTGTTTGAGATGGGTAAGTTGGCCATGGGGGAGGACTCGGCTGGTAATGATTATAGGGGGTGGCTTTAGAAATTTATTAGACCATTCACATATAACTGGGGAGTAGTCACTGACAGAGTCTGGGGGAATGGAGGTATGAGAGATCCTGGTAGGGTGATTGGTGAGAACTCAGTCAAGCAGGGTACTGGTGCCAGTTTTGTAATTTATCCGAGTTGGTGTGGTGACCAATTGTGAGAGGCTGGCAGCTGCAAGGGCATCCTTATGAGTTTAGACATCAGATGCGAGCCAGTTTATATTGAAATCACCAAGCAGAATATGTTCAGAGCCAGGAGGTTGGGAGTTGATGAAGTTAAGAACTTCTTTGATGCCAAGATCTTGATCTCGAAGTGGAATATACACAGAGACAATGGTGAAGGCTTTTTGACTGGGACCTAGAAGAATTTTAATGGTAGAAGCTGAGCCGAGGAGGCAGGGATGGGGGTTGGAACAAGGTGTCTCAGGAGATTATCTTTAATGTAGATGGCACAGCCCCCTCCCCTTTTAGATAGACAGTCCAGTCTGAAAACATTGTAGCCATGTAAGATAATTGCCAGATCAGGAACTTTTGGTGTCAGTAATGTTTGAACTACAGCAAGGATGTCAAGATTATGTTGGCTGATAAAGGCTTGGAGTGTATCAAGCTTTGGTAACAGGCTGCAGATGTTAATGGTTGTGATGGCGAGGGCTCCTGCCTTTTGCAGAAGGCTTGAACAGCCCGGGCCAGGGTTCGGATGGATGTTGCCCGAGATCAGTAGGAGAGTTATAATTTCAGGAAACACTAATCATGACACAGGGATGTGAATTCAAAGGCATTCAGGCTTTTTTGTAAAATATGTGCATTTCATCTTTGAGAGTAACCATAGGGGCAGTGTAGAAACAAGAATTTAAGAGACTACTGTTAAAGGACTGAACTTGAAGGGACTGAGGGGAGATTCTGTCACATTTAATGTACCTGTCCTACACATGGAAAAAATAGTTGCAGTTTGTAAAAATAAGAAATAAATGAGTTGCTAACCTTGATAGGGAGAGTGGGTCCTTGGTGAAGCTAATCCATGCAGTCAGTTACCCTGAAGGTAGGGCTTAGTGTGGGAAAATGAATATTTAACGTCTGAGAGGAAAAAAAAACAGTTGAATTAAGCACAATTAAAGAGGAAATAACTAATTTGACAGGGGAAAAAGACAGAGACATGTTTCAAAATGATTATGTAAGTGCTTTAATGATAAAACGATAGTAGCCTTAGCAACTCAACTTTCCTTGGGGCAACTTTGGACAGACAAAAATTCAGCAGAAAGCTTATGAAGTCAGCTGACTAGACATTATACTGAAATAGTGCTTAACCCTTGGGAAAATGTGATTTTAAAGTGACAAAGAAAATGTATTTTATAATTACCAAAAGTTATAAAAAACAGGGTAAGTCTTAGAATGTTCTGAGGGGCAGTTGACCTTCAAATCTGAGAATTCTATTGTGGCTTATGCTGCTGCGCTGCAGGGAGAAATTTGATTGGTTCTGAGCTGCTGGACAGGTCAGCATTCATTCAGTGACACAGATTTAAATATGCTAATGAGATTTTGGCTATGAAAAGAGCTGCACAGCCAGTGTGCAGTCAGTCTGAGCAGAAAGCAACCAAGAAGGAAGTTGCCCATGCCAAGTGGTGTCTGTCTGAATAGGCATACTGTAGTGTAGAAAAAAAGCCTCACAGAACCAGTTTAGTTTAAATACAGTATGGGAATAGGGGATGACCTTTATCACAGAATAGGGTCAGATAGGGAAGTAAGTGAGAACAGGGCATAGAATAGAAAGCCTGTTGCTTCAAGTGCCTAATGATCCTGTATGAAAGTTTTCCTCACAGAAATACAGCTTACAGCTGCATATCAGAAGAAACCAACGCTTCTCCTCAGAACATCTTTTTCCTGATGATTCAAGAAAAAGTGGGCCCTCCAACTACATCAAGCTGCAATATCTCTGCACAGAATGTCTTCAATAATCCAAATGGAGTGTGGTAGAGTAAAAATCTTGTAGATACAGTTTGGGGACTACTTTAAAAGTCACAGTGACACTGTTTTACAGAGAATTTATCTCAATCCTTCTGAATTTAAGAGACTATTGTCAAAGTAAAGGACTGAACCTGAAGGGATTGAGGGGGGATTCTGTCACAACTTTTAATGTACCAGTATGCAACATTATGTAATGCCATTGCTCAAGTTCAAATGTGTTACAGTAATGATTTCATGGAATGTCAACTGATCTGAATGATTTTAGAGTATAAGGAATACAGTATAGTGAATGTGTAATTGGATGCCTGGGTAGGTATCTGGCAGAAGGGGTCAGTGAGATGACTGAGGTACTGTAGGTAGACCTAGTAGTCACTGCACACCCTTACAGGACAAGTGAATTGTATTCCAGGGAAGGGTATCTGGCAGAAGGATTCAGTGAACTGACTACTCAGTGGTATGGCCCAGTAGTTACTGATTGCCTTAGTTCTAACCAGATATTGGATACCGGGTATCTGGCAGAAGGTATCGGTGGACTGATTGCTTGAAGGTGGACCCAGTAGTCACTGATTGCTCTAGTTCTACAGTAAAATAAGTTCAGGGAGTAAGGCCTAGGTGGGTACTTATCCTGGGAATGTGTGATATCTGGAGGGCTGGTGGGTGGTAGTGCCTGCAGATTCCAGGGGTGATTACAAGGTGAGTAGTGGCATGGAGGTGCCCTATTGGTATTTACAATATACAGTAATGCTAATTTATGTGTTCAAAGTGTTGTTTTTGCCTGAGTTTACACTGTTCCATTCATGGCTGTGATTTTAAAGATTTATTTTACAATTTCAGTAAACTTACATTTTTGCTCAACTACCCAGATGTCAGACTCCTTGCTTGCAGTACCAGTGTCTCACATTCCTGCAGGTCTCCAGGTCAGTCCAGTGCAGCATTCCCTACTCTTGGCAGCTCTTAGCTACTCCAGTTGGGGAGGTAAGGTATTGCACTCAGGTAGTGCCCAACTGGGAAAGAACTGTTAAAGAGGAAGGAACAAAGAATCCTTGATGTCACCTGTCTTTACTTGGAATGATCTCATCTGTGGCCAGAGGATAACACTGTAGGTGGGTAGTCCATCATAAAAGTGGCGTCCAAACGTGTGGCTGCACTATGAATATTTTCTATTGCTTTCTGTGAGGTTAGCACAATAGCAAGACTGACCAATTCCAGGTTACGCCTAACTGTGGAATATTCTAAATTGCTGTTTGTTTTGAATTTGGCAGAAGACCCTATATCTGTCTAGTCTCAAGAACCTTAGTGTTATGTTATGCACTAAAGGGGTGTATTTTTTGTGAAATCACCTGTAAGTACAAGGGTTGTAGTGAAGCTGGTTCTACTTTACTAGGCCTTGGTTACCATAAAGTTCATTCTGTGACTGGGTCGTGAGAAGAAGGATAGGATTCAAGACTCTCAGGAATGGTGGATGAGTGTGGGACCTAGACATTTAGGGGAAGCACACAGTCTAGATCCAGTTGTGGGAGTTGGAGTGAATTTTCCTTCCTTGAAAGCACAAAAATTTAATCCGAGAATCAGTGAATTGCCTATAGCAGAGAGGATGACGACACCTGTAGGACTTGGCAGAAGTTTTGCTAGAGAAGTACCTATGGAAACAAGGTGATTTGATACTGAAGAGGTGGAAAGGAGAATGAGCTACAAGTTAGAAAAGTGCATGGAGCAGAAGCTGGAAGTGTTCATGGACAAGGTCAGGAATAATCTACAGAATTTGAATGGTACACCAGAAAGAAAAGAAAGCATACCCAATGCTAGTGCAACTTGAAGACATGAAGTACCTGAAACTCCAATGAGGAAGAGTGAGGGCCAGGAAACTCCACAAGGAATGCTGAACTTGTCATAAAGCTATAAGAGAGCCATGACGTCCATAATTCCCATAGTTGCACCATGTATTGCTGGAAATCTCCCAGTATTCAGTGGAGAGAGAGAAAGGAGAATACTTCCAAATTTCTCAAGAATTTTCAACGTACATTATGCCAAATGCAAGGGCCAGAAGAAATGTGGGTACAACATTTTGAAGGAGCTGTTGGAGGTGTTGCAAGTAAATGGTGGAGCTAGAAGCAGGACCAGATACAAGACTGGAGACAATGCAGAGTCCAGTTCTTGGCATATTTTGCCAAGGCTCACAGCTGACAGCACAAGAGAAGAGAATTAGATTGTCTGCAGAGATATGGAGATCAACTAGACATACTAGTCCTAGACAAGTGGGACATGTATAAGCAACTGTATCCACGAGCTCATGAGAGAGAGAGATTGTTGCGTTTATCATTGAAACGCTTCAACCTGAGCTCCAAAATGTGTTAATGTGTACAATGCCAAGAACTATTGAGGAGCTGATCCAAAAAGGGAGAACACTGCAAGAAAATATGAGTCAGACAAAGCCTGCTGAGAATAATGGTTATGAGATTAAGGAGAGGTTCCAGGAGAGAGGGCCTGAAGATCCAGCAGATGCAATGCCAGATAGTTCAGTCAGGCTGACACAGCAGAGATATTAACTGAGAAGGACTAACACAGCAGAACTGAGATGTTACAGGTGTAACGAGCTAGGTCACAAAAGGTCTGATTGTTCAGAAGAAAAGCCAGATGTGCATGTTAACAAAGCAGCAACCACTTTTGTTAAAGATGAAGAGAAGTCAAAGCCTAATCCAGTAGAAGTAACTAAAGAGGAGTGTTCCAGAAAAAGTAATGTCAGTTACGAGTTTGAATTTGCTGTAATTGCCACTCATTTTGGAGACATGATCACTCAAGGTTTGGTGGATACTGGAGCAACTACTTCAATAATTTCGAAACCTATATTAATGCAAAGTATCAACTCATGAATGTGGTTCCAGAGGAAACCAGAAATGGAGCTCACACTAGCATCAGAAGAGTCATATAGTCCATGGAGACAGGGAGAAGTGAATCTAAGTGTACGAGACATCCCGTGGAAGGGGAGAGTCATCATTTTTGACAGAGCTATAGCTGAAGTGATCATTGGAACTGACATCCTGAACAATTAACAGATGGTGATTGATATAGTTAACAAGGCTGTGAAGAATCCGAACCAATTGTAGATGAACCACATGAAGAGACTGTAACTGAAGAAGAAAATGAGATAATACAGGAAGTGACTGAAGAGAGTGTGTCTGAGGAGCACCAGATTGCTACTGTTATTGCAATGGAACCTGAGGATATCCTGCAGATATCAAGTTGTTCACAAGTCCATCTCTAGAGGGGCTGATGGAACCAGATGTCAATCAAGAAGAACAGCAAGAGATCGTGCTAAGCAAATATTCAGAGGTAGTCACAGAGAGGATTGGTCAGCACAGATTTGATTCAGCACACCATAGAAACTGGAAATGCACAACCTATAAGAAGTAGACCATATGAATATTCACCCACCAAGAGAGAGATTATTCGGGAACAGATACAAGAGATGTTGGAAGAAGGAAGTATCCAGACATCTTTGTCGGCCTGGTCGTCACCAGTAGTGGTGAGTGAAGTGCATTAAATTTGCTACCCATAGTATTTCGCATATAACCCGAACTTCAGTTCATACTACAGGTAGCGAATAACAACGCATCCAGAAGTAACGCGAAGTTCCCAATTTTATGGGTACTTTGCATTACTTCAGGATGCATAAAAAGATTATTTTGTTTCCTGGTGTCTAGTGGCCCCCACCCTGCCATATAGTACCCCCACCCCACCTCCCCAACCCGAGTCAGATCCATATAAAAATATATATTATTTTCCTGGTGTCTAGTGGTCTCCCACCCCGTTTTGACAGGTAGTACCCCACCCGCTCCCCCAACCACGAGTTGGATCCGTTTAAAAATATATTATTTTGCTTGGTGTCTAGTGGCCCTCACCCTGACAAGTAGTACCCCATCCCGCTCCTCCTACTCCCGAGTTGGATCTGTGTAAAAAAATACTTTCCCTCATGTCTAGTGGGTCCCCCAGCCCCCACCCTGTCATGTAGTACCCCACCAACCCTCTTCCCCCAACCCGGACTGGAGTGGGCCACCGGCACATCCCTCCACTCATCTCCATGGTCAGCAGCCCACCCGACTCAGCTCAATGAATGAGCACATGCTTGTACAAGCACATGCTCATTCATTGACAAGTTGCGGTAATTTTACAGGAGTATGCATTCAAGATTCAACACTGAAGGGGAGTGTGAATGTGATGGCAGATTACTTATCTCAAAGCACAGAGAGTGAAGAGGAAGAAGAAGAAGTCGAAACAGATGTTACCAACATGGAGAGAATAATGTCAGACTTATGTTGTAGTGTCACGACAACAAGAAAGTTCATCAACGAGGATGAAGAGCAACTGTTACCGTTCAAATGCAAGGCAGTCAGAAGAGCACAGAGAAGTGATACTGAGTTAAAAAGACTAATCGAGACTATCCAGCAGGGAGAACTCATGGAATATTTACCTGCAAAATGGAAAGTGCCAAGCCAAGAGCACAAATATGTGCTGGTAGACATCATCCTGATGCTACACATTAAAAGTCTGAAAGAATGGAAAGTGGCCTTACCAAAGAAATTGAGAGAGAAGGCCATGCGACTAATGCACACTTGCACCATATCAGGGCATATGGGTAGAAAGAAGGCACTTGACAGACTGAGAGCATGATTTTATTGGCCAAAAATGCATCAAGAGGTGATACAATATGCACAGTCATGTAGAACGTACTAAGAGACAAAGGTGAGCAACCAAAATGTGATGGGAAGAATGATTGTAAATCATCCCAGTGGACCATGGACAACAATTGCCACAGATCTAGTCAGACCATTGCCAAAGACAAATAAGGGAAATTAGTACCTCATGGGAGCTGTGGATCAATTCACCAAGTGGGTGGAAGCTTTTCCTTTACGCAGAACCAATACAGATATGACAGTATGGAAAATGGAGTTGGAGATATTTTGCAGATGGGGAATTCCAAAGCATATCGTAACAGGTAATGGACTGCAGTTCAGGTCTTATCAATGGGAGCAAGTTTGCAATGCTTGGGAAGTCAAGCCTATTTACACAACACCCTACCATCCGCAAAGTAAGTAGATCGAGAGAACAAATAGAAATATCAAAATCTATTTTCTAGCATATGTGCATAATAATCAGACACAATAGGATCAGTTTTTACCAAGAATGTTAATGGCCTTAAGTAGTGCACTGCAAGACTCAACAAGATATAGTCCAGCCTTACTAATGTATGGAAGAGAAGTAATGCTACCCATCGATAGAGAGTTGTCAGATGACCCAGAAATGGTGGAAGACATACTAGAATATACTGTACAAAGACTTTAACAGATAATATGAGAAAATGCTGGAATATTGCTAAGCGCAATATGGACAATGACCAGAGGCACCAGAAACAGTACTATGACCAAATCAAGAGAGATGTAATTATGGACTATCAAGAGATGGTACTGTTAAAAAGCCATCCGCAATTGGATAAGGCTAATAAGTTTTCAGCAAAACTTGCAAGGAGACAGGAAGGACCTTATGTGGCTGCCAGAAAATACTACAAAAGAACCCCAGACCAAATGCCTCAGAGCATTTGCTCTGGCATTCTTTTGTAGTTCTTTTCCTTCTCTATTTTGGGCTCCCCATGGGCCAAACAAACAACATAGAAACATATACATAGAAACATAGACTTTGACGGCAGATAAGGACCACTTGGCCCACCCAGTCTGCCCATTTCCCTACCTACTGGATAAGCTGCAGATTTTAGTTAACCAACAGCCTACTTCCTGCCACCCCCTACTACAATTGCTTTATGTCTGTCCCATGCATGTTTGAATTCCCCCACTGTTTTAGACCCAACAACCTCCCCAGGAAGGTGGTTCGATGCATCCACCACTCTCTTTGTGAAAAAAAATGTCCTCACATTACCCCTGAGCCGTCCCCCCTCTATCTTTTAATTGTGCCCGCTTGTTCTTACACATCTCTTTTTCTGAAAGTTGCTACCCTCCTGGACTTTGTTGATTCCCTTGAGGTACTTGAAAATTTCCATCATGTCCCCCTGTCCCTCCTTTCATCAAGGGTATACATATTAAGCTCTCTCAGTCTCTCTTCATATGGTTTCTGATGCAGAACCTGCACCATTTTAGTTGCCCTCCTCTGGACTGCTTCCATCCTGTCTATGTCCTTGCATAGATGAGGTCTCCAATACTGCACACAGTACTCCGGATGGGGTCTCGCCAACTGTCTGTACAGAGGGATAACCACTTCCCTTTTTCTACTTGTGATGCCCCTTCCTATGCATCCCAGTATCCCCCTGGCTCTCCTTACTGACTTCTCACATTGCTTACCCACCTTTAGATCATCTGATATGACTACCCCCAGGTCCCTTTCCATTTTTTTTGTTGTTAGTACCTATCCTGCTATTGTGTACTCTTCTCCTGGGTTTTTGTTTCCCAGGTGCATTACTTTTCACTTCTTTGCGTTGAATCTAAGTTGCCATATGTCTGACCATTCCTCCAACCTTGCCAAGTCCCTTCTCATCCTTTCTACACCCCCCTTGTGTATCAACTCTGTTACAGATCTTTGTGTCATCTGCAAAGAGGCATACCTTTCCCTCCAGACCCTCTGCAATGTCACCTATAAAGATGTTAAAGAGGACTGGACCTAGTACTGAGCCCTGAGGTACTCCACTAGTGACTCCCCTTTCTTCGGAATGTGTTCCATTCACTATTACCTTCTTAAGGGATGGCTGGCTTTCTGTCCTTGGGCTAAGACACAGATATGGCACACTGATGAGTCCAAATGAGGATGAAACACCTGTATGTGTCTCCTGTTCCTAGCCTTTGCTGATTGCACTGTGAGGCCTTCCGGCACCATGCAATTCTGCTTAAAGCTGAGCCAGTCCAAATTCTCTCATGGGGATTTGTATATGTTTCCCATGATGCTTTGCATTATTGGAGTAGGTGTAATTGTGTTTTCTCTGCCAGAAAATGTTTGGAGGTCACACACCTTCTGAGAGACCCATCTACTGGTATAGACAAGGTGGTACACCACATTAGTAACCTTAGGAAGTTTAGAAGTAGAGATAGGACAGAATGCACAAGTATGAATTCTGGAAGTGCACCAGATGTGCAAACTTCTTCAGATGAGCCAGTAGGAGAACACATTTCTGAATGCCATGACACACAGAGTTATAGTTTTAGGCCTAGTAAGTGTTTGGACTTTAGAATCCTACATTCCGAGGGAACTCAATTCTAGTGAGCCAGCTACACTCACTAAATGCATCAGAAAAACAGTAAAGTCTTAAAAATGTATAACGGGCCCGATATTCAGAATTGCGCCCGGCAATGGCACAGGTGGTTACACAACGCAACTTAGTTGTGCTAGAGCAACAAAAGGATATATTCAAAAGAGATGTGCCATGGTGCATCTCTTCTGAATATATCAAAGAATGCACGCTGCTCAAATATAATGTGCCTGCACATCCCGCAGACAGGCCTGCATACCTAGAATGGGAATGAGCCAGAGTAACAGGAGCTGCACCGGGTGAAATATCCAGATATTCAGACCTGGATATGCAAATAGGGCCATTATGCATGCAAGGTGCAAATGGGGCCATTAGCATGTCATTATGGCCCCATTTGCATGTGATGAGCAGGGCCGGCCAGCGAAATGCACCTGGCGCCCAGCACAGCATGTGGTCCCTGTACCAGGGACCGCAGTAGTACCCCCTCCCCAACCCATAACCCCGATCGCCCGACAGAGCAGATGTTATATGCCCTTTTGGTCCAGTGGTACCCCCCCTCCCCATCCTGTAACCCTGATCACTCGTAATATGCATACATGACATTCACTGGTAGTCTAGTGGTACCCCCTCCCGCCAGTAACCCCAATCACTCGTAAAATTACTTAACAGATTTTCTTGGTGGTCCAGTGGCACTCCTCATCCTCCCACCCACACAGGACACCAAGCCCACCCAGTTCCCCCCATCATAGGCGGGCAGCAAACCCACCCACATACCTCCGCAGCTACCTGCTGAATGACAGCTTACAGTATCAGCTGCAAGCCCATTGGTTCACATCATGGACCAATGGGCTTGCAGTGCATACTGTAATAGCCATTCACAACTTTGTGAAAGAAGTCATTCATTCACAAAGTTGTGAATGACTTATTAGCATGTGATGCAAGCCCATTGGTCCACAGTGTGGACCAATGGGCTTGCAGCTGATACTGTAAGCTGCCATTCGGTGGGCAGCCATGGAAGTATGCAGATGGGTTTGCTGCCCTGATGACGGAGTGGGAGCTGGGTGGGCTATGGTCCTGTGTGGGTGGGGGTGGGGTACCACTGACCACCAGGGAAATATGTTAAGTAATTTTACGGGTGATTGTGGTTACCGCCGGGGATGAGGGTACCACTAGAATACCAGGGAGATCTTTTATTAAGATTACGGGCGACCAGAGGTATGGTGGGGTAGCACTTGACTACCAGTGAAATTAATTTAACAACAGTACTGGCGAACACAGTTACAGGCATGGAGGGGGAACCACTGGACCACCAGAGAATGGGAACTGGTAGGTATATGGTGATTGGGGCTACCAGCAGGGAGGGGGGTACCACTAGACCACCAGGGAATCTCGTGTATGCACATTACATGTGCTTGGAGTTAGGGAAGCTGAGGGAGTACCACTAGACTAACAGGGAACTGTTGTACAGCATTTTCCAGGCAATCAGTGTTATGAGTGGGGAGGGGGATACCATTGGACCACCAGGGACTTCGGGTGCTTGTGTACGGTGTTGGGGGGGTTAACCACCCATGGCTGGCAACTGCTGTGTTGCACCTTGCAATACGGTGGCTTGCCTGTGGGTGGCTACCACTTGAGCCTTTTTTGATGGGCTCAACTTCATGCCCATGTATGCTGCTCATCTCTGAGATGTGCCTGCAACTGCGCCACACTTCCCAAGCTGAATATCTGGATGTGCCGTATATGCATGGGCACGCCCCCTGGAGTTGTGCTGCATACATTATCTTTGTGCCCCAGCACATCGGGCATTGCACTGTGCAGTTCCCCCTTTTGAGTATTGCCCCAGGGTGCATTTCTGGGATTGTGCTGGCACAACTCAGTTGTACCAGGTGCAATCCCTTTCAATATCTCTGCCTATGTGTTTATAGTAGATGTACCAAAGCCATTTTGTATGTGTAAAACTTAAGGTAACAAGGCTTTCTAGATAAAATAGGCCTGGGACAACGTTGTTGCCCTTCTGTGAGGAAGACTGTAACAGCCTAAGATAGCCTGTTCCAGCAAGAAATAGGGACAGCCTAAATGTTACTGTATTTACAAAATAAATAGTCAAGGATGCGGGTTCAAGACCCAACGTAGCAAAAGAAATATGGGGTAGCCCCTGCAGTGAGAGAAAGACTAGATTCAGTGTTAATAATTATACCACAGTAGAGAATAACATTTTTAGATAAGTTTGATTATAAAATATGCTGGGAGCATATCATTAATTAAGAACAGAGGGACGCAGCACGGGGGCGGAGGGAGTGGTAAGGACTCCTGACCCTGGTGTTTTCTCACACACATGAAGTTTTACATAGATTACTGTGACTGGCATCATTTTTGTGGTTAAAAAAAAGTATTTTAATGGTAAAATATTTATAGGAATACGGGTGGTCAGTGGACTATTAACTGAGTGCCCTGGCTGAGCTGCACAAGCGCTGTTTGCCCAGTAAATAATTTGGACTGCCTGAGTTGCCTGTGGTGATCTTTTATAGTAAAGTAAATATTTAATAAATGAGCAATCGCTTCAAAGTTGTAGCTGCTCTGTAGGTTAACTTTAGATGCAGAGTGGTAGCTGCGGGTGCTTCAGGCACCGGGAGAGAGTGAGAGGGCATGTGAGTGACCAAGAATCTGTCCCACAGTGGGGCGCTCCTCTCTCTATTGGGAATCTTTAGTATGCTTTTTTGGGCAGTCTCCTCACTCAAGAGATGTACAGAAGCTAGGCTTTGGCCTAGGAGGATTTGCATGCTTCACCCATAATCGAGAGGCTGCAGTTCGATGCACTCCTCTCGGGGCAGGTAAACCAGATATTTTATTCCCTCTAAATAAGTTGGCAAGGTAAAAAGCACCAAGGAATAAGGAAATAGGGACTGGTTCCAAGAAATAAATAAATAAAAATAAAAGGAGGCACAGTTGAGAAATTGGGGATCAGGAAGCCCAAGTACAGTGAATGGACACTCAAAGAGCTCAGTAAAGGAGCCATTTTGTGTATCTGGAGTACAATTGTGGCCATAGGGCTCAAGGCTTTACACAAAAAAAACACATGTAGAATTAATAAATAAATATTTAAACAGATGTGTGGAGGTCTGAGGAGTCCTGGGCACAACCCTTATATAGAGAAACCATGTGAAAGAGCACAGAAGCTAAAACAGAGCACTTTTTTTGCAGACACTGTCAGTGAATAAAGCCAGACATGCTACAAAACATTGGTACCTTTAGCATTGTGTTGCCAAGCCATGTTTTGTCAGAATTAGCCCAAACTTGGCACACACATGCCCTATGATGTCCTACACATGGGAAAAATAGTTGCAGTTGGTAAAAATAAGAAATAAAGGAGTTGCTAACCTTGGTAGGGAGAGTGGGTCCTTGGTGAAGCTAATCCATGCAGGCAGTTACCTTGGAGGTGGGGAAAGTGTGGGAAAATGAATATTTAATATCTGAGAGGAAAAAATAAAGGAATAACGCCTAACAGGGTTGGTGTTATGCTGGGATAACATCCCACCTTGGGTGGTTGGGCCTGAGGCCAATGGCCAAGGGCGTCCAACACCTGAGGCGGGATGTTATCCCAGCATAACACCCACCCTGGAGGGCATTATTCCTATTATACAATGGCTTGAATTTGTTAAATGAAGAGACAGATAAGAAAAAGTGGATTTAAAGTATTTTTTTATTAATTAAAATGTGAAATATCCTTCCACTGGATAAAATAGTTCTGTTTTTCAACTTTTAAATAGGCTACAAATATGGGAATAAATAAACTATTTTTAACATGTATGGTTTGTAGAACATTTCTGAAACTTAATAAACTTTTTGAATACTTTATAATTGTAGAGAAACACTGAAACTTAAAAGTCCTGTAGAAACTGATTTTGCAACAGGTTAGTAGTTTAACATCGATTTAGAAACGCTGTGGATATTTGCTAACAGGTCAGCAGTTTTAAATTCATTTAGAAGCAACATGAAGGACAAACTGATAGTTCATTTAAGTCTTGTAAATATTAAATACACACATGCTGTTGTCACAGATGTAGAATTGGTTGCTGTTGCTCGTAGTTTGTAGGGCGGTGTTGCTGAAGGTGCTTCCTGCTTGTACGTTTTCTCTGGTGCTGTTTGCTTGTTCAATGCAGTCTTCTTGGGTGTTTCTTGGTGGTGCAACATTTACTGGTGTGACCTGAGGTAGCTGTTGGTGGTTGTGGTTCCTGCGCCATGAACTTTGCTGTGGTATCACAGGTTCAAGGCATTGATCCGGTGCCTCCTGCTGTTTCCGAGATTATAGTGCTCCATTGCGATCGTTGTTGCAGTATCGGGCCCCAGTAGCTTTTTTAAAGAACATTCCTGCTTGTGGCCAGTTACGGAGATTATTGGACAGCTCTCTAGTTCCGCATTACTCAACAATTGGATGGCCATCACCTGCAAGGAATGATTTGTGTATGTATGTGGCAGCCCTGCAGCATGGCACATTTTCGGCAGCATGGAAGACAGGTATTTTTTGCCAAGCGGCTCTAAGGTATACCACACTTTTTCTGTGATCTAGGGGCTCGCAGGCTTTCATCGAGGATGCAGGAATAGGCATGGGCTGTTGTTGGGCAGTTTGGAAAATGTACTTTTTCAGGAGAGCAACTGGGTATTGAGGATGGCCTTGTATGGCAAACATTGTGCCCCTGTAGCAATCCTGGTCTTTTTCTAATGGGTCGCAGTGATTCTTAGTTTTTTCATTGAAGTTCAGGGTGGCATACTCAAGACCCGTTTCTGTTTTTTCGAAATCAAAACTGGAGGACTGCAGTTGTCATTGCCCCTCGCACCCACGTCTGACAAAATGCAACTGAACCTCTAGCCAGATGCGGCGTAGAAGTTCTTCAGGGGTTTCTGTGTTGAGCGCCACACATTGTCTGAGAAATGACAGGTCTGTCTCCATGAGGGGAGCATGGTATTGGACCTTGTCTTTTCTGTCATGTCTCAGGCTTTTGATTTCAGCTGTAAATATGTTATTCGAGCTCTGAAATTCTGTGTTACTGATTATGTTAATGTTTCTTGACGGTGGGGCTTGTTTAGGTAATGATTGAGCCCCGATCTCAACCCAATGAAACTACTTATGCCATAGTGGGCTCCATTACTGGTTCTTACTGAGGCATAAAACTTGCGTAAGATTTGATTTAAGCCACTTTCACTTACTGTTGCTAAGTCAAGTTCAGTACCTGTTTCTTTGATCCAGTCATTTAAGACGTTAATGGTCCACACAGTTTGCCGCTTTGTGGACGGTTCATTCTTGTCACATTCAATTTGATCGAGCTGGTTGTCATGGATTTCAATATGCCTTCATTTTTCTTTTTTCTTTCTGGGTTCAGCATTTTCTTGCTCCTCTGAGAACCATTTGTCTATTGTTGCCATTTTGTAGAAATTGAACTTTAGCTTAGGAAATGCTGACATGAGTCTGCTTTATCTTTTTGCTTATTTCTGACAGGCTGGTCTTTGACAGCTGCTGTGTAGTGATCTGTGTTTTGACGTGTAGTGATACGACTGACAACTGGCTGGTACTACAGCTGGGATGTTATGCCAGGATAACATCCCTGCTGTGGTGGCCAACTGACCAATCACAGTCCAGGACATTTTCTTGCCATTGTATAATGTTGAACTAAGCACAGTTAAAGGGGAAATTACTATTTTGACTGGGGAAAAGACAGAGAAGTGTTTAGAACAAAATATTTAAGTGCTTTAATGATAAAAAGATAGTAAGTAGCCTTAGCAACTTAGCTTTCCTTAGGGCCACTGAGGACAGAAAAAATTCAGGAGAAAGCTTATAAAGTCTCTTGCCCAGCCATTATATTAAAATAGTGCTTAACCCTTGGGAAAATGTGATTTTTAAGGTGATAAAGAAAATGTATTTTAAAATGACCAAATGTTATAAAAAACAGGGAAGCCTTAGAATGTTCAGAGTGGAAGCTGAGTTTCAAATTTGAGAATTCCATTGTGGCCTATGCTGTTGCAGCAAGGAATTTGATTGGTGCTGAGCTGCTGGAAAGGTCAGTGTCCACTCAGTGACCACAAATTTAAATATGCTAAGATTTTGACTATAAAAAGAGCTGCACAGCCAGTGTACAGTCAGTCTGATTATGAACAGTGACCAAGAAGGAAGGTGCCCATGCTAAGGGGGTGCCTGTCTGAAGAGGCCTAGCGATGAAGTAAAGCCTGACAGAACCAGTGTAGTTAACTACAATGTAGGAATAGGGGATCACCTGTATCCCAGTATAGGGTCAGATAGGGAAGTAAGTGAGAACAGGGCCTAGAACAGAAACCCTGTTGCTTCAAGTGCCTGATGATCCTGTATGAAAAGTTTTCCTCACAGAAATACAGCTGCAAATCTGAAGAAACCAATGCTTCTCCTCAGAACAGATTTATCCTGCCGACTCAAGAAAAAGTGAGCCCTCCAACTACATCAAGCTGCAACATCTCTACACAGAATTTCTTCAGTAATCCAAAAGGAGTGTGGTTGTACACTTTGTATTACCATATATTTGAAGACCTACTTGTACTGTGATTGTAATAAATATGTTAAAAGGTGCTAATAAACAATTTAACTGCAAAAGGAGTGTGGTACAGTACAGTAAAAAAACATTGTTGGTACAGTTTGGGGACTATTTTGAAAGCCAGAGTGACAATGTTTTACAGATAATTTACCTCAGTTGTTCTGAACTTAAGAGACTATTGTCAAAGAGAAGGACAGAACCTGAAGGGACTGAGGGGGGATGCTGTCACAACTTTTAATGTACCAGTATGCAACATTGTCTGATGCCATTGCTCAAGTTCAAATGTGTTACGGTAATGATTTCATGGAATGTCAACTGATTTGAATGATTTTAGAGTATAAGAAATACAGTGGCTAAAAAACTAGTGACACCGCTGACTACTCTCTTTAACAAATCACGGGAGGATGGGGTGGTACCCGAGGACTGGAGGAGGGCAGATGTGATTCCTCTTCACAAAAGTGGGAGCAGGAGAGAGGCAGGAAACTACAGACCAGTTAGTTTGACCTCAGTGGTAGGGAAAATGATGGAATCACTTCTGAAGGAAAGAATTGTTGAGTATCTAGAGGCCAGTGGGGCACAGGACCCAAGGCAGCATGGATTCAAGGATGGAAGGTTGTGTCAGATGAATCTAATAGATTTCTTTGACTGGGTGACCAAAGTAGTAGACCAGGAGGGACTGTGGACATGTTCTTCCTAGATTTTAGCAAGGCATTTGATACAGTCCCACACAAAAGATTAATACACAAGATAGCCAGCCTTGGAGTGGGTCCCAAGGTTGTAGCCTGGATAAAAAATTGGCTAGACAACAGGACACAAAGGGTAGTAGTAAATGGAGTACACAGTGAAGAAAGGAGGGTTACTAGCGGGTACCGCAGGGTTCAGTACTGGGACCGGTCCTTTTAATGTCTTTATAAGTGACATTGCAGAGGAACTGGAAGGAAAAGTATGTCTCTTTGCAGATGACACAAAGATCTGCAACAGGGTTGATACACAAGATGGAGTGGAAAGGATGAGAAGGGACTTGGCAAGGTTGGAGGAATGGTCAAATGCATGGCAGCTCAGATTCAATGCAAAGAAGTGCAAGGTAATGCACATGGGAAACAAAAACCCAGGGGAAGCGTACAAAATGGGGGGTGAGATACTGACAACAGTAAAAATAGAAAGGGACCTGGGGGTAATTATATCAGATGACCTAAAGGTGGGCAAGCAATGTGAGAAGGCAGTAAGGAAGGCTGGGGAATACTGGGATGCATAGGAAGAGGCATCAATAGTAGAAAACAGGAAGTTGTTATCCCTCTGTACAGACAGTTGGTGAGACCCCATCTGGAGTACTGTGTGCAGTTCTGGAGACTCCATCTCCACAAAGACATAGAGTGGAGGCTGTCCTGAGGAGGGCAACCAAAATGGTGCAGGGTCTGCACCAGAAGACATACGAAGAAAGACTAAAGGAGCTTAATATGTATACCCTTGAGGAAAGAAGGGAGAGAGAGGACATGATAGAAACTTTCAAGTACCTCAAGGGAATCAACAAAGTCCAAGTGGGCAGCATCTTCCAGAAAAAGAGATGTGCAAGAACAAGGGGGCACAATTTGAAGATAGAGGGGGACGGCTCAGAGGTAATGTGAGGAAGTATTTTTTCACAGAGAGGGTTGTGGATGCATGGAACAGCCTTCCTGAGGAGGTCGTGGGAGTCAAGAACAGTGGGAGAATTCAAGAATGCATGGGACAGGCATAAGGTAGTCCTAGTGGGGGGTAGGAGGAAGTAAGCTGTTGGTTAACTAGGATCTGCAGCTTATCTGTTAGGTAGGAAAATGGGCAAACTAGGTGGGCCAAGCGGTCCTTATCTGCCGTCAAATTCTATGTTTCTATGTAAGTACAGTGAATGTGTAATTGGATGCCTGGGTAGGTATCTGGCAGAAGGTAGGTATCTGGCAGAAGGGGTCAGTGGGCTGACAGAGGTAGGTAGGCCTAGTAGTCACTGTACATCCTTAAAGGACAAGTGAATTGTATGCTTGGGAAGGGTATCTGGCAGAAGGATTCAGTGAACTGACTGCTCGGTGATATGGCCCAGTAGTTACTGATTGCCTTAGTTCTAACCAGATATTGGACACCAGTGGGGGTATCTGGCAGAAGGGGTCTGTGGACTGATTGCTTGAAGGTGGACCCAGTAGTCACTGATTCCCCAAGTTCTACAGTAAAATACACTTGGGGAGTAAGGCCTAGGTGGGTGCTTATCCTGGGAAAGAGTGATATCTGGAGGCTGGTGGATGGTAGTGCCTGCAGTCTCCAGGGGTGATTACAAAGTGAGTAGTATGGTGGAGGTGCCCTACTGGTATTTACAATATACAGTAATGCTAATTTATGTGTTCAAAGTGTTGTTTTTGCCTGAATTTACACTGTTCCATTCGTGGCTGTGATTTTAAAGATTTCTTTTACAATCTCAGTAAACTTACATTTTTGCTCAACTACCCAAGTGTCAGACTCCTTGCTTGCATTACCAGTGTCTCACATTCCTGCAGGTCTCCAGGTCAGTCCAGTGCAGCATTCCCTACTCTTGGCAGCTCTTAGCTACTCAAGTTGGGGAGGTAAGGTATTGTACTCAGGTAGTACCCAACTGGGAAAGGATTGTTATAGAGGAAGGAAGGAACAAATAATCCTTGATGTCACCTATCTTTGTGTGGAATGATCTCATCTGTGCCCAGAGGATAATACAGTAGGTGGGTGGTCCATCATACTGCCGCTGAGCTTCTCAATGGTCTATAGCTGAGTTGTTTACCTTGCTTTTTTAATGTTTTTTCCCCATGAAGATTAATCATTTCTTCTTTTTTTTCAACAAAGCAGAGAAAATATGTAAAGTGCTGCCTTACCAGAAGTTTCTACATTTTTACTCATTTACTGTATTTGCTAGAGCAAATTTTTTTTATGATTATTTCTTCACTTTAAATATTCAATCAATCAATCAATCAAAATCTTTATTTATTCAGGCGAACATCATTGAGCAAAGCTCATTTACAAGATGGACCTGAGTGGTCATACAAATGAGGATACAAGTATTATTACATAGACAAGAAATAGAATAAATAGCAATACAATGGCATGAAATGATTATATACAACAATTTACATATATACAAGTAACAGTAGAACCATTTAGCCTGTAGGAAAAAGGGGACAAAGGGTATAGCAGGCATAAAATAAAATAATATGGTCTAACTAGTTTTTATAAGAATATAATAGGTGATTCGGAAGAAAGAAATTGAATTAATATAATGGATGGAAAAGGAAGGTGGTCAGATAGGTAGGGATTAGGCTTTATAAAAGCAATTGCAGAGCTCTGGAAAAAAGGGCGGAGAACAATCTTTGAAGGATGCCAGAGGTAGTAGGCTATCTAGCTTCATGGATTTTTGGAGAGAGTTCCATGCAACTGCTAAGGAATAGTTGAAAGCAGCCTTCCCATACCGGTGCAGGCATTGGGGACCTTTAATATGATGAGTTTACTGATCCTTAAGGTGTATGGCCTAGTTGTAATTTGGGTAAAGCAATCAGTGATATAGGTCGCAGTAGTTTGCCTGTTAACGCTTGAATATCCAGATAACAGCATTCTATTTCTTCTGTGTTGCAATGATGTCCAGTTGACTGCCATATAAAGGGAGCAATGATGGTGCTGGAGGGAAGGCAGTAATAAAGCTTATGGACCTGTGATACAGGGTGTCCAGTTTATGTAAGAGATGACTTGAACAATGGCAGTAGAGAAAATCAGCATAATCAATGAGGATAGGAATGAGGCCTGAATTAACCTTTTTGGAATCACTGTTTAGGTAATGTTTTATTCTAAAATAGTCCGAGCCTCTGTCTTAGCTTTTAAGTAGCTCTTCAATATGGACAGAATAGTCAAGCCTGTAATCTATCCAGACTCCAAGGTATTTGAAGTTATCAACAAATTCAAGTTTCTCCAAGTAAGGTGGATAAATGTAGGGTGTTGGATGCTTGGGGTAGTGGAAAACTCTTGCAAAGAACATAGCTTTGTTTTTTTGCATTTAGAAGTAGTTTTTGTCAAGTAGATTGTGCTGCAGAATGGAGAATTCGGATTGTAACAGTTCACAGGCTTTGGAAGGTGAGGGATTGCTGACATATAATACAGTATCATCAGCAAACAGATGAATGTTAGATTGAGTGAGGTTGGCATCAATATTGTTTATATAAATAGCAAAGAGGATAGGGCCAAGAATAGAGCCTTGTGGTACGCCCTTAGCAGTGGTTTTGAGGTGGATAGGTAATTTCCATTTCTAACCAGTTGTGACCTATCTGAAAGGTAATCCTTAAACCAGTTGGAGTGATAGGAATCCAGGCCTATTGAGTTAAGGGAGGTGATTAATAAGTCATGATCCACTGTGTCAAAGGCTTTACTCAAATCCAGAAACACAGCACAGGTAAAATTTTTCTTGTCCAAGTTAGTCTGCCAATCGTTGGTTACCTTGGCTAAGGCAGTAATGGTGCTATGCTTTGATCTAAATCCAGATTGTGCAGAATTTAGAAGGTTATTGTTATCCAGATAGTCCCTTAACTGAGAGTTTACTAGTTTTTCGAGCATCTTAGATAGTACTGGTAGGATGGAGATAGGTCTGTAATTGTTGAGATCCCTAGTATCACCAGATTTGAGTATTGTGAATCTTTGTTCATTTATTAGTTTTTTGACATTTTGTATTTGTGATGTTGATGTATTTTTTCCTTTCTATTTCTTAATTAAGCTGTTATTATAAAAAAAAATCAGCTGCTCCCTTATTGGCTCTCAAAATCCTTCTGGATAGGCTGAACAGTTCTGCAAACATGGCATCCCGGGTAATGAGGAACTGCCAGAGCAAGAGACCTCTCATCATCATCGTTTCTTTTTTTTGAATAAAATATCTAGTGGATCCCAGTTGAAAATTTAAAAAGAAAAGACTGTGTCTGGTTGATTCTGCTGATCGCCAACTTGAAGGGAACAGAGCTGTAGTTGACTCCGTACAGATCATGGTGAGCATGACTGTGACCTCTATACAAAGTGTAACCATTGAGAAGAAAAAATAAAGTAAATAAAATGCTGACAGTGAAAAAGCAGGCAGAGACAGACTGCCCATATGTGTGTGTGTGTGTGTGTGTGTGCTTGTGTGCGTGAGTGCATGTATGCGTGTGTCTGTGTGTGACACAGAAAGACAGGAATCAGGATGAAAAATTACTCACCACTTATTATACAAAATAAAATAAGGGGAAGTGTGGGACACTCAAATTTCAGTCACACTCGTGGTGTGGGATGATTTAATAAACCCCTCGGGCTTCGCCCTCTATGTTTACATAGCATCTCACACCTTGTGTATGAATTAAATTATCATATCACACACTTCCCCATCCTTTATTCTGCAGTATATTAAACCAATGGAAAACCATGTACTGTACTTTTAGGTAACCTTTAGATTTTGATGGTCTGAGAAAGTTATTTCATGGGGAATTCAAGCCAAATAACAAGGACACTTGTTTACCCTCTTTTTCCTTTAAAAACAATTTTTTTCTATAATTTTCTTTAGGTAATATTCAGACTTGTATAGTTCATGAACTGTGCTTTTTTATGAGACTTACATCATAAAATATGTTTAGGTAGATTTATTCTGCATCCCTTCCCCTCCCCCCCTTTTTCCCTTTTCTCCCTCTTTGCCTTTCTGCCTTCTTGGCATTCAGCTATACTTTTTGGAAATACTAATGCTGTTTCATTTAAGTATTACTAATTTAAAGCTATTCATTTTTAGGGCTGCAGTGGGTGTAACCCTGCAGACCTCTTGCTATCAGAAAAGGACTCAGACCATTTCTTCTGACTGAACAACATGTTGGAGTTGCAACACAGTTGCCTTCACATCCAAGAAGCACACCGCTCATTGTCTCCATTGGAAGTTACACTGCATTATTTTTCTTTATCCTGTCAGCAGTCCCAGCATAAGATGGCACACTCCACCATGTCCAAGATGGCTGCCAATCTGTATTGCACATGTATGACCACTGACTCATGTGCAGTAGACAGTGGTGGCCATCTTGGACATGGCAGAGTGTGCCATGTTCCACCATGACTGCCCTTTTTTTTAAATTTAAAATTATGGATACCCCCCACACCCAACCCTCCCTTCCTCTCAGCACCCACCCCCCCAGAAACATAACAATGACACTGGGGGTGCCCAATCCCCCAGCATCACAATTGTGCTCCACTGTGACCTTTTTTTTAAGTTAATTTGTTTTTATTGAGTTTGCAAGTACTAGGCAAAGGCACACAACAATACAGAGCAATGTCATCATATAACATGGGAGCATACCTGTAGGTATACATAACAAGAAGACAAAAAACACATGGAGCTGCATAAGTTGAATGTATTTCTTATACGTTAAGATTCACAGCAGATTATGTGAGTACTGTGGCTTGATCTGGCATAAACAATACTAATCTGGGCTAGGGCCCTGTGGAGAGTATAGGTTTGTTGTATGGAGCATGTTTTACAATAACTCAACAACATATTCATCAAGAGAAGTGATCATAGGAGCCTTGATTACTGGGTAAGAGAAGTCATTTCCTTAAAAGTCAGGCTATTTATCCCCTTGGGACTCAGGGAGGCCGTAATAGGTCTTTGGAATGGCTATTAGGCAAGGGAGGTGCAGACCGCAGGGTGAACAGAAAATATGGGGCCCAGATTTTAGAAAAGTTCTTTATGTTTTGCATGTGTATGTGAAACAGCCTGGAGTTGGAAGACAGTGTGACCAGCACTTCTTCCCACTCTCTAAAGGAGGGAATGTCTTTGGTTATCCATCTCCTAAGCGGAAGATGTTTAGCTTAAATGGAGGCTAACATAAGCCATGTCTGCTGGTGAAGTGCAAGCTTCAGGAGGGAATCTGAGATCCCAAATAGGATCAGCATAGGCAAATGAGGGATTGGGGTCTGGAGGATATTGGAGAAATGGCCCAAAATGTTCTTTCAATAGGTTTGAATCTTGGGACAGGACCACAAGATAGGAAGCAGGTCTGACTCTGGAGCATTACATCTCCAGCAGAGGTCTTGGGGTAGGAGACCCATTTCTTTGAGCTGAGTGAGGGTTCGATATCAATAATGCATAATTTTGCTTTGGATAAGCAGGCTTCGTGGGTCTGGGTAGGTGTGGTGGATAAATTTCCATGATTGTGACCAAGCCATCTCGGATAAGGGCGCATGCAATGTCTTTTCCCATTTCTTCTTTAGAGGAAATGATGGATCAGGGATGAAGTCACATAAGGACCAATAAATAATGATTGCCAGACCTGGATGAGCTGTGAGCCATGCCTGGGTCGATACCTTAGGTAAACACTTATTTGGGTGTCTGACACAGGTGGAGCAGTTACATTTCTACCTAACCTTGAGGGTAAAGATACTACATAACTGTAAATAACTCCAGAAGTCCACTTTGGGAATCTCAAACCTATTGATTAAGGCCTGGAAAGAGTCCATTGTGTTGGTTAGGGTCCATGTCAATTGCACGCATACAATAACAGCACGATCGAATGAAACACAACAATAACATCGTAAAACAAAATAGCGCTATGCATTATCAGCTTGGTGAGTATCAGCGCTTGATGAAACAGGTACTGCCTCTGCCTGAATGCCTTATCACCTTATTACCTTATCACCATGTCACCTTATTGCTGTGTTTTCACATAAACATTCCTAAACATTCATATATCTTAGATCCTTACCTTGGCCAGTAGATGTCTTCACGATCTGGTGGCAGAAGATGAAATGTGCAGCGATCCATGTAAACTGTTAAAAACTTTACTTTATTACTACTTCTTGTGGTGGTGTCCATGAATTGTCCAGTTAAATGTTATACTGCTAAAAACAAGTTTATTAATGAAATGCTAAAAGTTTTACACCTGTAGTTGGAAATTATGAGCAACCGCTCACAGGTAATCAAACTTGGAGCAGGAACCATAACTGGCTACCATTGCTGTTAGACATTTTGCAGTATCTCTGTACTTTCTCTGTTGTGCTAGGGGTTCCTGTCCCACTAGACATTGCTCCAGTCTAATCTCATTCATGTTCTGTTCTGTTTTGATCGCCTGAATGAATTTCCAGATATTGGAGAGGCACAATCCCAGCAAGTTGTTAAAACTATGGTGTCACCCCTCTACAGAATTTATTGTGCGAGGGATGCTCTCAGTAACTGCACTATGGCAGTTCTAGAAATATGTCATCTCTCCATGCGTCCTCTCCTTGTGATACAAGTACCAATTATGTGCAAGCTGCTGCTGCCCTCTTTGGCTTGTAACAAACTCCAAAGACATGGTTAGAGTTGACAAATGGAGATATGGCATGGTTGTGAGTACTTAAATAGTTGTAATAGATGTAATTGACGTCTGCTGAACATTGCCCTAATTGATGACTGCCTCACTCAATTTGTGGTGCAGTTCATGTTACAACAGAGGATTCATGTCAGCACCATTTGTGTTACAAAAGAGTCTTAAGTGAGCGTGGTAGGACAAAATAGTGTGCGTGTACTTGAATTAAGAGCTTTAATTGTATGCGCTTTAATTGATGCGCTGTAATGCTTGAGCTGAATTGTATGTGTGGTATTGACATGCTACTGTTGGTTAGGGGGATAGAAAGGTTCCCCAGGAAGTGTATCTGCCTTTCCCTCCAGGTAGGACAGTAGATAGGATGAAGGTCTATACTGCAATAAGGATTGTTCCACAATGGGGTGAAGGGACCCAGCACAATGCAGTGTTTGTCTAACACCCTGACCTTCTTCCATGCCTCATGGCCCGTGTCTATGGTGTGCCATTTATGAAGACCCTTGGGCAGGACATGGCCTAGGTGCAGGGATGGGTGGGCTCCCCTGGACAATTCTGTTTCGATGTCTAGCCAGGCCAGTGACTGTACCCCACTATATCTGAACAATTTACATGTTTGTACTGTGAGACACGTGTAGTGATAGTGTAAAAAGTGGGGTAGACCCCAGCCTCTTCTTGACCAGTGGGCGCACATTTTGACCCGACTATACCGGGGTGAGCCTTCCCATAGAAAACTGCCTATGAGGTTGTCTATTTTTTGGAACCACTCAGTCTTTATAACGATAGGTGGGTGGACTTGGATGTGAAAGATCAGAGGGGCAGCTACCATTTCTATGGCATTGACTTTCCCTACCAGGGAAAGTTTTAGCTACTTCCATTTCATCAGGTCGATCCACAGTTTGTCAATTAGTGGTTGCAAATTGGTGGCTATTAAGCATGAGATGATAGTGGGTGATATGAATTCCCAGATACTTGATAAACATGGGAGCCCATGCCAGCCCCAAATTAGATACCAATTCTGGGGATGCATTGAGATTAAGGAGAAGGATCTGAATCTTAGAGAGGTTTATCCGAAGACACAAGAGAGCCGAGAAAGATATTAAGATGTTAAGTATACCTGGGATGGCTGCCCTAACATCCTCACAGTAAACAAGGCAGTCACCATCATATAACTTTGTATGAAATTCCTTAGAGCCAAGTCTAATGTCTTTCACATCAGTGTGTTGTCTGATCAATGTGGCTAATGGCTCTAGCACTATGACAAAAAGAAGGGGTGACAATAGGCAGCCTTGACGTGTCCCAAGGAAGAGGGGGAATAGAAACATAGAAACATAGAATTTGATGGCAGATAACACTTGGCCCACCTAGTCTTCCCATGGGTCTGAGAGAGTGTTATCAGTGAGAACCCATGCTAGATGGTTGTTAAAGAGTGTCTGGATCCATTTGACAAACCAGGGGCCAAAATTAAGGAATTTATGGACTGCTTGGGAAGTTCAAAATCAGTAGCTATAGCTGCCCCGGGGTGGGAAGATCAGCAGCTACTTGGAGCAGAGATACCAGAGCTCTCAGGTGGTCTGAGCATACTTTGCCTTTAATGAAGCCCACCTGGGATGGGTGGAAAACATCTGGGAGGATTCTGTCTAACTGAAGGGCAATTTTCATGATGATTTTCGTATCTGAGTTGATTAGAGAGATGGGACAAAAAGTTGAGGGGAGGGAGGGGTCCTTGCAATCCTTCTGAAGAACAGTGATAATTGCTTCCTTCATGGTGCCTGGGAGGAAGGAGTTGTTGTGGCAATCCTGTATCATATTTAGCAGTGGTTGGGTCACTTCTTCACATACTTTTTGGTAGAAGTCTATCGGTAGACCATCACTACCTGATGTCTTATGCAGAGCCATGATCTTAATGGCTCTGGAAAGCTCCTTACCAGTAACTGGGGCCTCCAGAGCATCCTTTTGGGTGTGTGACACCTTGGGTAGGGAGAGATCTTGCATGAACTGTTTAAAGGTGGATTCACAGAATTGAGTTTGGGCGCCATACAGGGATTGATAGAAGGTTTTCATAATTTCATTAATAGCCTTAGGAGAGGTTTGCACCTGAACAGAGGCATCCTTGAGGTGTGATAGAAATGTGTCTGCCTGTTGTTTACTTTGCCAATATGACAATAACCTTTCTGCTTTTTTACTCTGTGCCCAGTACTTATGTTTGGTCTTACAGATCCGAAGTTCGACTGAGCGTGTAGCTAGGAAATTCAGTTGTATTTGGATGGCAGTAAGTTCTGCTCTCAGGTCTTTGTCTCCTAAATTCTGGGGATTACATTTATATATGTCTTCTTTAGCCTTAAGTAGTACCTCTAGCCTCTGAAATTCCTTATCCTGGGCACGTTGCCTGTGAGCGGTGTAACATATTATTTTCCCCCAGCGAGTAGCGAGTAGCTTTATAGGCTTCCCAGATCATGGAGGGGGGGTGGAGGAATCTGAGGGATTGTCTGTTTCCTTTTTGAGCCAGGTCTTAAAATCCTTATCTTGAATAAGTAGGGGCTCTAATCTCCAAGTCTGGGATTTTTTTGGGATGGTGTCCAGTGTGAACGCTAGATTTACCGGGTCATGGTCAGAAATATATAGGGGTTCTATGGATATGTTTGTTACCACAGGTGTAACTCCAGGGAAGGTCAGCCAGAAGTCCAGTCTGCTGGCCATTTGCATGATGGGTTCAGCAGCCTCCACATGTCTGATAGTTGATGTAGTAGTATCAACTCTTGTAGAGTACTGAGGGCTCTGTTGTGGGGCTCTGGCCTACTGTTTGATCAGTCAAGACAGTAATCCATTACTAAGTTAAAGTCCTCTCCTAGAATTACATCTGGATTGTCAAAAGATAGGTCTAGGAGGGTCTGGGAAAGCTTATCAAAGAAGGCATGGTCATCTTGATTAGGAGCGTAGAGGTTGACCAGGATCATGGGGCCTTTGGGAGCTTTTAGTTTAACCACAATCCATCTACCATCAGGATCACTAACTTGGGTGATGGGGCTCCACTTTACATTTTAATGTACCAGGATAGAAATACCACGTTTAGTCGAGTTTGAGGAGCTGTGAGACTCTTTTTACATTTTATGGGGGAGCTTAGTCCCCTAACATTCCTTGTACTGAGTGTGATAGGATTAGCCATAGTTGGGACTATTAAAATACTTATAGCTTATCGGGGGGGAGCTACCAAAGGTTAAGGTGCGCAGAGGGTGGGCTGTGACTGCACCACCCTTCTGGTGCTTGTACCACATAGTAACCCAATGAAATGACATAAAATCTGAAAACCTTGTTATACATAAGAGGCAGAGCATTGTCCTGTATGCATAGCAGATATATTATGAACTCATTTACAACTGTCACAAACCAGCTAGATAACAAATTAACTAAAAAGTGTATATCAGTGTAGGAAAATGGTATAATTTCCTTAAAAAGTTATGAACTTGAAACTCTAATTGTCTGAAAAATAGATACTACGTGCTAGAATTATTACAGCAGAAAGCTAGACATCTAGGGTCCCAATCCTTAGTAGGATGAGCTGTGTCTTGGACTGAGACCAAACAAGTGAGAATAGGATCAGCACCTACGGGACAGGAGGTACCTTTTAAAACCTCCACTGATCGTGATAACTCTTTCTGGGGTGGGGTGCAGACAAAATCCACTAACCAGAATGCTACTTAAACTTACATAGCTTTAAACTCTGGAGAAATACAAACAACACTATCACTGGGACCCCAAGGAGGAATCAGGGTGAGAAAATACTAATCATTGAGTAGTGTACCTGGGGGGAGGTCGGATCAGCTGGCTCTCTGCCAGTGACACCCTGATTGTTCCATGCAGCCATATAATCAAGAGAGAAGGCCACTTAATTTAACTTTGAATTGGAGCCAGTTAGCCTGAGCGTACATGTCGCAGGTATAGGACAGAAGGGCTGAGCTGGTAAGGAGTCAGCATGCTTTGTTAATTGCAACTATGATGCAGTGAAGAGTTGTTTCAGTAGCTGATCCATAGATTGGTAATCCGTAATCAATAAGCAAGACAAGAGAGCTTTGAATGACCGGGTTAAGAGCGTCTGGGGTCAAACATTGCTTATGCCTATAAAGTAGCCCAATGCGGGTGTTAACAGCCTTAGCAATGTTGTCAATGTGATAGGCATAGGTCATCGTACCATCAGTACTAATCCCCAGATATGTAAAGAGCTGAACTAGCTCCAGGGGAGAGCCCTCTTCATTGATGATAGAAAGAGGTTAAGTTCTGTGCCTATTTTGGGAGCTGGAGAACAGCATAGTTTTAGTCTTGTTGTAATTCATAACTAACTTATGCTTATGGAACCATCTTTCTATGACTATGAAATTACTCTGTAGCCTAGATTTAAGAACCTTAGGATCTGGATCACTGGTAAACAGGGCAGCATTGTCAGCATATAAAAGGATGTGACCCTGACAGGAGTAAGGAAGGTTGTTGAGGAAAATGCTAAATAAAAGAGGGCCCAGGATGGACCCTTGAGGAACTCCAGATAGGACAGGTCTACTATCCAAGAGGGTGTTACCAGTCTTCACCTGCTGTGTGTAGTTGTGCATGTTTGTATATTTTTGGCCCAGATTTTCAACATGCCTTTTTTGAGACCCATCCTCATGAACAATTGCATTGACATTAGGCACATTTGTCCCGAAAGATGATTTTACAGTCCTTGTGTGAAATCACCTTTTGGGCAGGAGTTGAACATTTTCTCCACCCTTGTTCATTAGGTAGGGTCATAAGAAGTCTATGTTGAAAATTTGGTGTAAAAATATTAAAAAACAATAAAGTTATAAGCCTATGTTGAATTTTGCGAATGCGGGCTCGTAACTTTGTTAATTTTCAATATTTTCACCCCAAATTTATAACATTTATTTATTTATTTGTACATCAGTTTGCAAACCTTTGAGCCATGGGCTCATTTACAAAGGTACTTTGTCACAAAAAATGACAAACACAGTACAACAGTATGTTACAACAATGTGGTATACAACAAATTAGTTCAACAGGTATGTTTCAACAATGTGGTATACAATAAATTATTAAATTATTATTATTAATTATTAACATAGCAATATCTTTACATTACTTCATGAATGTGACAGCTGTCATTCTTCAAATCCTGGCCAAAATGTTTTTTTACATCCCAAAAGGTGATTTTGCAGACCTTGCGTGAAATCACCATTCGGGCAGGAATTAAAAATGTGCATTCTGAAAACTGATTTCGCTGTCCCTGCACGAAATCACCTTTAAGCCAGGAGTTGAACATTTTCTCTGCCCTTCTTTATGAGGCAGGGTCATAACAAGGCTATAATTTATGGTCTGCCCTTATTAACAATCAAAATTAAAATGTTTATATCATTGTTAAGCTATCATTGTGACATCAAGAGGTTGTTAACCCCTCTTGACTACATCACAATGATAGCATAACAAACTCGGTGCCTACGTGCATGTGCATCTCTCGATTGTCCTGCATTTTGGTTACTGTTTAATGCCGATTTGGAGACCGGAAGAGATGCTCCAATGAGTAATAGATTCAGAGAAAAACTGCCTGCATAAAAACTGTACTGTTTTCTCCTCATGTGCTCTCCATCATGAAACCAGACCGCTGCATACTTCAGGAGGCAATGTAGTAACATTTCCCATGCTGCAACAAAGATGGACACCACGTGATGCATGGCAGCCAACCAGATTATTGGACTTTCTTTTATTTCAAATATTCAGTGTTTCAGAGTTGAACCCATTGAATCACTAAAACAGCTCACAGTTAGTTATGAATCAGCTGAAAAAGTAAATAAAAACTACAGTCACAGCGATTAGCTTTTATAGTAACATTTGACCATACACTATAAAACTTAATGTCTGGGTATCGATGAATAACCACGTTGAAATCACTTCTCAAGGTTGCCATGATGCCACTAAACCTCTTGAGCTTCACTCTCAAGGTTTACTGTGTCATGGCAACCTCTCAAATTAATTACAATGAGGTTATTCATCAATCCCTAGCCATTATCCTCTATATGTTGAAAATTTGGTGTAAGCATATTAAAAAACACATTTTTGATATTTTTACCCCAAATTCCTCGGCTGCAGCCCTGTTGGCTCTGGCCAGATTTTGCTTAATTTATGGTTTCTTATTTTATCCACTTATATTTATATCTATTCATTTTTGAATTTTTTTAGAAATGGGCTAAAAAACTTCCGGGCTCTGATTGGCTGATACCCTTGCCAAGGTGGGCATCTGTCAGATAACAGAGCCTGGGTATTAAAACTACTGTACCAGAATAGCCTGCCCCTTCATCAGGATCCTAGTGCCCATCCTGTTTTCTAATTGGCTGAAGCCACCTAATTTTAATTTCAAATTGCCGCCATTTATTTTTGTCTGGCCTAGCGAGAGATTCTACCCATAGCGAGTTAGCCCTTATCACAGACATATGGCACAACCATTACCACTAGTTTGCCCTAGAAGAAAAAAACACTTACAGTACTTCACACTGTCCACCTTCTAGATTATTTAAGACAATTATTACTCTCAGGTTTTGCTCAGCATAGCGCTGACACAGCATCAAGAGTGAGTTTCGCAGTTTCCTCCTTGCTTCCCATCCACATCTCACCCTTGCAGTTTACCAAATAAAATCAAGTAATGATTGGCATTTTCAAAACTGAAAGTCACCTGGCACAACGAAGTCCTCACAAATAACTGAATGCACTGACCTGCAAACATTTCTGTCTGCCAACTTTACAAACAAAACTGTGCCTCTCACTGCATTTTAAAATGTACTGAGTCGTTTCTTATGATCACTTACACAGGCCCCCCTATGGTTGCTTACAGGGAGAGGACCCCCCCAAAGCAGTCGATACTGTGTACGAAGTGCTTCAACAATACACACACAAAACAGAGCAGCAGCCAATACACAGACACTCAAGCCGAATAAATTTCTCTACCTTTCTGTTAATTTTTAAAAGAAAAGAAAAAAATGCCTTACTTCGGAGAAATAGCACTAGCACATTGCGTGCTCAGTGCCAATCGAGACAGCCCGGCTCACCTAGCCTCCACTTCCTCTCAAGTCTGATGGAGAAAATATATAGTTATCTCTTTTATTTTGCATTTTTTAAATGAAGACCACCCAGTTTAGACTTCCTCACCTGATCATAAGGCAAATCGGTAAGCTCTGATTCTAACATAATTCGCATTCGGTATCTGCACCACGATGCTTGCTGCACTCCATTCCCATAGTCAAATTCAGATCCAGATCCAGACCACGCCTCTGAAATGAAGTAAATGAAGTACTTTACAGGCGAAAAAAGGAGCACTGAAACCCTCAGCATGGAAGAGATGGGACTGACTACTACAGAGGTGGGGAAGAGCAATAAAAGAAGGCAAGTAAGTGTAGAAGACAAGTTCAACACCACACTCTCCTCTACCAGCAACTATATCAGAAGAGGGACTACTTTACCAACAAAACCCCTTTCAACACACTTCTAGTCATTTATTTCTATATTTTTTAATTTTCTCACTTGCACTAAAAAATGTGACATACAGCCCATTTTCTAAACGCAATAATTTCCTCCAGGGTGGGCAGTATTGGGAAATACCAGACCTTCCAGGGGCTATAAGGCCCTCCATCTGCAGCATTGGGCCTCATTATGCCCCGGTGGTCTGGTATTTCAATACTGCTCACTCCTGAATGGTATTATTATATATTATGGTTCTAAAACTTCACACAATTTTGGCCACTGTAGTTACAAGCCTATTTTGTGTTTTTACCTCTTTTTGTTTACTGTTTTTAGCATTATTATCATTTCTTTTTCTTACATAAAGTAGAGAGTTACCTCTTAAAGTCCTGTATCCTTGTTGATGTTGGGTATGTATTTGCTATTTTCTTTACATACTGCTGGCATCACAGTATTGGCTATTATTACTGAATATGCCAGGATATGAAACTTAATTACTAGTATATATTTTTTTTTGGTTTTTCTGTACCAGCAATTTTATTGCTATAATTACTGCATTTTCCCTCTTGTTTTTTTTCTTTTATCTTTTTACCATTTCTCCTCCCTCTTCTTCATATTTTTATTTTTTACTTTGTGGTGATGAAATAGATTTTTGTAAACCAGCTGTATTTAATGTTCTATCATGCTAGTAATGTTTTTAGGGCACCTTGCAAATGGTGTATTGATGTCAAGCATGACAGTAGTATGTCTGATTTGTCAATTGAAGTATTAATAATTATGATATCATAATTTATGATGTGTATTGGAAAATGGGATTTAAAACCAATTGTTTGTTTCACTGGCTACACCCCTAAAAACGGTCACACTATCACCCAAAGCACCGGGGGTTGCTGCTCTATGCCTCATGGAATAAAGAAGAGTCTAGTTACTGCACAACAACTATGTGTTTCTTGCATTTTCCTTAACTTGAGTGTGGAGGTCTTGTGTTTTCCCCTGTACCATCCATCATGGACCAAGAAAGTAGCTATCACAGCTCTTTGGTCAAAAATTACCAACAATTCAAATTAACATGATTACCCTGTGCTTTCATTCCCGCAACTGTAAATAATAATTTTACAAATGTATTATTTATTTATTTTTGGGGGGGAGGGGGGTAACTGGCTAAGGCCCACTAGGCACATGTGCCTGTTTTCAGGGGTGACCCAGGAGCACTGGGGAGGTTAAGTGACTTGCTCAGAGTCACACAGGATAACTGTACTGTCACTGCCATGGAGATTAAGTTCCTGGCTTAGGGCATGCTGTATGTGACAGCTGTGGGTAGCCAGGCTATTTAAAAATGTTTTCTTCTTCAAATTGTGCAAGACATTAAAAAAGAAATTCAGCCCCAGAAGGAATGGAGGGCACCAAGCTCACAATTTTAATGCAGAATCTTCTTGAGATGAGCTTGCCCTCCTACCCACATGTACCCTTGAAATTGAGCATGCACACTGGGCACTTGGCCCAAAACCAACTGCTGCAGAGGCCAGACCAAGGTCAATAATTATTAAGATTCTAAGGTTCCAGGAGAAGAATTAGTACTGCAATCAGCAAACACTTAAATAGAAAGACTACTGTTTTTTCTTTGACAATGACTATCTTCCAGCTTTGGTGGCCTGGCATAGGGAGAATGCACCAGTTATGAAAATTCTCCACTCACACCAAATAAAGTTTCACATCCCCTACCCAGCCAACATGAACTTTTCTTCACTGAGTGCACAAAAACCTTTGACACTGTCCAAACAGTTACCTAGGAACTCCAGCAAAGGAAAACAGAAGTTCAACTGCCACAGAGAAACTCTACATCACCACCCCTTACTAGAAAGCTTGCCCAAATACTGTGGACTCAGTCAGTCTCAAAAGAACACCACAGCAAGGGAAGTGGCCAACCAACAATCGGTGGTGGTCCTTAAAAATAATAACTGAATGAATGACTGGGAGAATAAATGGGAAAAGAAAAAATAAATTCTGAACTATCCTCAGTTTGCACTGATGCCCACAAAACCAGTGTTGGAGGTAGGTCACCTGCTTTTTCTGCCCCTGAAACTGTCTGGCTGCCTGGTCCCCTCCTTCCACTGACCCTCCGGTGTGTTGTCTCCTCTTGTGGACACCCCCCCTTGTCCCAGTCTTTGACCCTCTCTGTGCTTTCCATGCCTGCTTTACCAGAGGGTTCCAGTTAGCCAACTCCATAAAAGCTTTTCAGTCCTGTTAAGCTTGCTGAATGTTTACTCACACAGCCTTCTTCAAGAAAAATGAGAAGGATGACAAAATAAAATAGAGTAAAAGGGAGGCATGAATCACTGGAGGGGGCCTGTAATGCTGATCTCCCTTCTGGGAGTTGGGGTGCCCTGCATCCCCCTAGCATGCACATATCAAAAGGCAGCTGTCTGTCAAATCTAGTTAAGGCTTGTGATGGGAGGCCACAGTATAGAGTATCCTTTGTACTGTGACCACATTGCTGCCCATGACATCAGGTAGCCATACCAACATATGGCAACTGGCCTGCAAATGATAACACCTGTGAGCAGCTTCCCATGACAGGTTATTCATTGAAGGAAACCCTTATTCGTTAGAAACAGATGCTATGAGATGCAAGGCCCCCCCCTCTATGTTACCAAGGGCTGAAGCATAAATAATATCATGGCACACAGGGTGAGGTACTGACAGTGTGGGGGTTGGGGTGCCTGGGTGGGGTGGGCAGGCTACTCACTAGGGGTAGGGGAATGAGGCAGGACCATGGGTCCAACTGACCCTGGAAATGCAAGAAAATGGGTGGTAACATGGGGGAAGGTGACCTACCACCAAGCCAGAGGGGGTGGGTCTCTCTCCAACTTGATTTCAAGCACACAGCCCAGGACATTGGATGAATGACTGCAATGGTAACTCAAATGAAAATGCCTAGTAGAAAACATACCTTGTAAATATTTATACTTAATCCAAGCTTGAGCCAATGCACAAACTGATTACAGGGCAGCATAGTCTGAGCTGAGCATGGAACTGCTTGAGATATAGCCAGATGCAAACCAGAAAGCTCAGCCACACTACTGTGCACCTCTGGCAGAACGTGAAAAACCTCTTGCTATGATTTAATTGGAAAGCTACAGTATAAAGTCAGGTGAAGGGGCTGCAGAGGTTTATTCAGTCTTTATGTGTTTAATAGGCATTGAATGATGCTAACCTCCCAAAAAGGTTTTTTTGATCAATAAAAAGAGAGTTTCCTGAGCTCTCTCCCACCTATATTCTAAATTTACTATCACTGGTAGCAGCTCCTTCCAGATTGCCTTCCTGAGGAGCTACAGATCTTGTCCCAAGCCTCCAGGACAAAAAGACATCCTAAGAGATTGGAGACTAGCTACTGTATTTTCAGCAAGATATTGATGACCCACCCTTTCACACCCACTCAGAATGTGAAGTCGGATAGACCATTACAACACAAAAAGACCCAAATTAAACTATCCCATACTACCCCATACTTTCTGATACTCTTTCAGTCCCTACAGAACACCTACCAATCAAGAAAGTAGTGGCAATCCAGTTGGAGAACCATTTTACCATCCATAATGTCTACAAACCTTTCCAGTCAGGTTTTCGTAAAAGGCACAGTACTGAGACTGCTCTGGTTCGGGTGCTGAATGATCTCCTGATGGCAAGAGATCGGAGAAACTGCTCCATTCTGGTACCCCTAGCTCTCTCTTCATCTTTTGACACTGTAGACCATGGGGTGCTGCTTGAGTGCCTGAGGTCCATCTGTGGCCTGTCAAATACAGTGCTTAGATGGTTTTCTTCTTTCCTTGCTGGTAGAACACAGAGTTGTGTTGTTTTTTTTTTCTTCCAACCCTTTCTCTCTGTCTTGCGGGGTTCCTCAGGGCTTGGTGCTGTCCCCCATGTTGTTTGCAGTGTACATGCTACCCCTCAGAGACATTGTAAGATGGTATGGGCTACGGTGTCACTGCTATGCTGATGATACCCAGCTCTGCCCATCTTTTGCCCCTGGCCAGGTTAGTGCACTCTCAGTATTTAATAACTGCCTAGCTTAAATCCAAGACTGGATGAATTCAAGCTGGTTAAAGTTGAATGCGGGAAAGACTGAGGTTATGGTAGTGGACCTGGGTCGCAGGATAGAGAGGTTGAGGACTGATCGGCCCTCTGGAATATTTCTGGGGGTCACTCAGATCCTTGCCTCTGAATGGGTGAGAGACCTTGGAGTTGTGCTTGACGGCAGGCTGACCCTTCGTCATTAGGTGTCAGCAGTCATCAAGTCAGCTTTCTACCATCTTAGGAATATTGTCAGGGTCAAACACCTTGTTCCACCCAGTGATCTGCCTGTATTGGTCCACGCCTTTTTGACCTCTCGTCTTGACTACTGCAACTCCCTTTATCTAGGGCTTCCTGGGATTGATATCCACCACTTGCAGCTAGTGCAGAACGCTGCTGCTCATTTACTGATAGGGGTATCTAGGAGTTCACACATTACCCCTGTGCTGCACGATCTGCACTGGCTGCCGATTCAGTGGTGGATCACCTTTAAGGTAGGTTTGTTGACCTACAAGGCTCTACATGGTCTTGGTCCTGACTATTTGAAACAGCTTCTGATTCCTTACACCCCGTGCAACAGCTCCGCTTGGCTGACGAGGGGTTGCTGGAGATTCCGAGGGTTATTTTGAAATCTTCTGGGGCCCGTGCTTTTGCGTTTGTGGCCCCACTCCTCTGGAATCCCGCCCCACTGTATTTCCAGGAGTGCACTGAACCATTGGGGGCTTTAAGCAGGCACTAAAACTTTTTGTGGACACAGGCATTTCAAGAATTATAATGATTTTATTGTTAAATATTTATTTGTAATATCTGGTGACTATGTTTTTTATAGTGTAAGGTGCCTTGCTATTTGAAAGGCACCTAATAAATAAAGATTATTATTAATATTACCTATATTAACTTGGTAGGAGGTGACACATGATGTCCCTTCTCAACCCCCTCCTTACCCAGGACTTGAGTTATGTCTGGAGGTCCCTTAACCATGGCCTGACTTCCTGATGGTGCTTTAGCAAGCCAATAGGGTCCCAATTTGGGCTCACACCTTGGAAGCTACAAGTTGATTAGTTGAGCTTGACATACCCAGTTGGCACTCACGTCAACCCCAGATAGGTTACCCTACCCAATGAACTGTACCCAGTTGATACACTGACCCATGGAATTATGAGAGGAGTGCTGCATGAGGTTTGTTGTTGTATTTTACAAACTTTCCCATTTGTTATTAGTTTTCAGGGTGGAGTGGTTACTACCTTGCTGTACGTACTCCTACAGGTTCCATTTTTTCAGTTTAAAACAGTCTGCATACAGAGATACATGTGAATTTTGATGTGTTGTGGTGATGGAGGGGTCTTGGGGTGGTTCAATGGGTAGCTCAAGTACACACTCTTAATGTCTAGAATTTAATGGGTACCACTAATATGCATCTTTACTCATGGAATGTTAATGGACTCACCAACCCAGTTAAGAGGTGAAAATACTGTCAGAGATTCATCGATCTAAACCCGATTTGATTTTTTCTTCAGGAATTCCATCCTACCCCTAGAGAACCCGCCAAACTAACAAAATTTGGCTTTGCTTCACAATGCTCCTCCTCTTTCAAGGGAGGATGAGGAAGAGGAGTGGCAATTGTAATACCCCAACATACACCATTTTAGGAACAGAAGGCATGGCCAGACCCAGAAAGCAGACTGGTGGTACTGTAATACAAAGGACTCTGCATGGGCAAGAGGTAATCTTAGCTAACCTTTAACTCCCACCATGATATAACACTCCTGTTATAAAATTCCTTTTAGACAAGATAATTTCTGTTATGAAAGGCCTGCTCCTGATGGCAGGAGGCTTCAATATTACCCCAGAGCCTAAACTGGATTCTTTAAAACCTCGTCTGACCAGACAGCCACTTGCTCATAAATATTTTAAAAGACTCACTCAGGAGTTGGGATGGTCAGATATCTGTTGAACCCTGCTCCCCAGATCCCAGAATTATACACATTTCTCACATGTGCACTGTAGCTACTGCCAAATGGATCATTGTTTCTGTACACACAAGTGGAGCACCAATTCTGAGTTACACAATGTATGTTTGTAGACATTTACTTGTCTGTCCATGCTCCAGTCAGCTTCTTCTAGATTTTCTTCCTGAAGAGGTGCTCCACCAGGTGGCACTGAATGTGTATTACCTGATGTCCCCAGAATTCAAAACATGTCACTGAAAGGTTAGAGGAATCTTTCAGGAGAATCACACCAACGTTACTTCCCATTCTATCAGGTGGGATACAATAAAAGCTGTTCTAATGGGACTTCTAACATGGTACTCATCCCAACAAAATAAGAAGAAGCACGAGAGATGTCAATCTCTCGAAGTTACCCCTCACTTTTATGAACTTCTCACCAACAGGGTGATCTTTCAGTTTCCCCACAGATTACTGAAGTAAAGGAGGATCTGGACAGACTGTGCTTAGAACAAAACTGAGACTGCACTCACTTTGCAACATCAACAGATCTAAGAGGTGGGGCTCAGTTATCCCATTTATTGGTTATCAATTTAGGAAACAAAGGCAGGTGGCCACAATCACTACCTTAAAACACCCTATAACAGGAATGCACCTTACCAATTATCAGGAATTTGGCAAAGCATTTGAAGAGTATTATGAAACCCTCTACACCCTGAAAAGATGCACACACAGACACAAATAGATTCATTTCTGTGACGACTGGGACTTTCCAACCTTCCACAACAGCTAGGGGAACAGTTACTAGCCCTGATTACTGCCAAAGAACCCACAGGAGCAATCAGGCTCTCCAAAACAATGAAAGCCCTGGGCCCAGATGGCTATGGTGCTGAATTTTGCAAGTATACTGCAGAGAACACAATAGAGCTCTTGCTTGCCTCCTATAATGAGATACTGAAGGGCAACTCCCCTCCCCATCCTTATCCCAAGCAGTCATCTCAGTTATCCCTAATTTGGGTAAAAATCCACAGCTGTGTCCCTCATACTGTCGAATCTCAGTGCTCAACACCAGTTATAAATACTTTATGTTGATTCTGGCAAAACACTTGGATAGAATGCTCCCATCATCACTCATTAACTATGATCAAACTGGCTTTCTGATCTCATTTATGACATCAGAAAATATCTGTTGTACACTCCATGTCTTTCACCAAATGCAGCATATTGCTTCTCCTTCCTTACTTCTTAGCCTTGATGCTGAGAAGGCATTTGACCAGGTCTCCTGGTTGTTCCTGTACTTGGTGCTGGAACACCTAGGATTCCCAGATGCCTTCGTAGAGCTGCTACAATGAATATACAGTAATCCACAAATGTGTGTGAAGGTTAATGGACACCATTCTCCCAACTGCATCCTGATGCTTTGTGCTTGACAGGGTTGCCCCTTGTCACCCTTGCTATTTGTGGTGTACATTGAACCACTGGCTCAAGTTATCAGGGAAGCCATCACCTTCAGTGGGCTTGTGGTAGAGGGAGTGGAACATTGCATTGCCTTATATGTGGACAATGTACTGCTCTGTTGTACCCGGCCAACCTGGCAGAAGTTCTTCCAAAGGTATTTAAAATACTACACAACTTCAGCAAAGTCTCTGATAACCCCATAAATACCTCTAAAATGGAGACTTTGTGTTTCCATTTCAGCCCTCATGACCTTATGGTCAGCATTCCCAGTCTGATGGGACCTGAAAACTGAAGTTCCTTGGTATCAGTGTAGCTCACTCAACAGAATAAGTATATGGGGATAATTATGAACCCTTCACCCACCAAATGAAACAAGATTTTGCTCAATGGGGGGACACTATCACTCAGTTTCTCATACAGAATAGAGGTAATCCACATGGTCATGCTCCCTAGAGCCTTATACCTGTTCTAAAATGTGCCACTGGTCATACTTACCTCACTCATACATTAACTCACACTTAGACAGTTTGGAATAATGAAATATCCAGATTCATGTTGGCAGGTCAAAGATCACATATTAAACTAAAACAACTATTTGCTGCCAAGCAAGCTGGGAACTGGCCATGCCGTATCAGATCTATGTGATAACGGTTATCGCCGATGGGCGATCACCATTAGGGTGACGGCACATCGCCGAAAAAATATTTTGGCGATGTACTCCCCGGCACACAGCAAAATGACGCTGGGGAGTTGGGATTTTATGTTTCATGCAGCGGGCTGTGCCCCCCGCATCCCCCTACTTAAGGATTCTCAATTCAGGGGGGGTGCATGTTTGGGGGTGCAAACATGGCAAAAATAAAATTTGGGGCCTGGCGCAGCAAAAAGTACCTGCTTCTGCACCCAAACCCAGCACCATTCCTGCCTCAGTCCTGAACCCACCCACCACGCAATGGAAGTAGCTCGGCAGCTCACCATGGCTCCACCTCTTATAACCCCTCCTTCTCCTCCCACGTGTGGCATGCTCGCTCCCCCCCAGGCATGTAGTGACAGGAAGTCACTATTTCATGCACCCCTCCATCAGTTCGCCTACCTTCCCCAGTTGTCCCAATTACAGGTGCCACAACTGAGTCGCCCTTTTCAGTAGGCACCCAATCACAGTCGCCAAAGTCATGGGATACCTGTCAAATCTTCAGTTGTATTATTGGGATTCCCAGATCACTGTATATACTATACTGCCACTTAGGTGGCACATGCCATGTGGGTGGATATGGAATGAGAACATCTATCAAACTCCCAGTTTATCCACTTGATGTACCATAGGGCATCCCATCCAAACAATATTAATACCCTAAATCCATGGTTACAGTATCAGGTCAAAGACTGGCAAAATATTAGACACCGGCTCCATGTAACCACTTTCTTGTCCCTCCTATGCCCAATAGCAGGACTGGGGGACTTTGAATCACTCAGACAAGATCCAGGATTTGGGGCATGGGAGGGATACTCCCTCCAATATATCTACCAGATTTTTATGGGAGCCATGGCACAGTCCTTTACTGAGCTTTAGGCTCACAACAAATGGAATTTTATTATTACCTCCAAATCTGACATTACATCCTTTTGCTCCCTTTGAGAGTGTGTACCCCAGATGCCTATCCAGACATAACAACCTATTGCATTAACGTTTTAAAAATGGGATCCCAACCCCACATAATTTCACAGTTCTATCAGGCCCTATTGGCCCCACAGGGGAGTGAGTCTATGGATGCAGATTGAAGTGGGTGGAAGAAACTGGCATCCATCTTAATAAGGAATCTTGGCATTGAGCATGTAAAGCATCTTCCAGAATCACCAGCTCACATCAGTGGAGAGAGTAGGCCTGGAAGCACCTGATGCGGTACTTTTGTACCCCAGTAATCATGGTCCATTATCTCCCTACTCACTCTCCAACTTGCTGGAGGGGATGTGGGGATCCCTGAGCCTCACATACCCACATTATGTGGGCATGTCCCAAGTTGCAGCCCTTTTACAGGCTCTTGAGTTAGAATTAAGTAAGCTTTTTGGAAGGCCAGTCCCTCTAATCCCAGCTCTGTACTTTTTCCTGCACCACCCTGAAGGCTTCCAAGATTCTAATATCCCATATTTGCTCAGCATACTATTAACTGCTGCAAAGAATACCACAACCAAACTATGGCTTACACCAAGAATCCTGGGACAAAGTGTCCAGGAGACTGTTAGTCAATCTCGGATCTACCAAATGAAGAAAATCACGCACTCCCTCAATTACTGCACAGAAGTGTTCTCATCCTGATGGAACGGGTGGTTATTGCATATTATGAGTAAAGATCCTTCCGTTGTCTCATAGTTCCCCTGGGCAAACACAGGTAACTCAATAATACTCCAAGTATTAGTCACAACCCATGAGTCAGGTATAACAGAATCCATAAGGGCTCCCTTTGATACATAACACTACAAAGTCAAATGTCCCTGTTGGTCCTAGCCTCCTTCAACACCACTATTTGGCCTTGTACTACTATTGTACAGGGCACTAGCCATGTGGGGAGTTCTCTGATGGTCTCCCTTTCTCCAGACACCTCCCCCATGCTAGTAATTAGAGGGGGGCAGGCCAAGGAGGCAGCTGACTAAGAAACTAGAACTTTACTACTAGAACACTTTTGACTAGGTGGTAAGCAGACAGATACTTTATTAGAAGTGTAGAGTCTGCAAGGTACATTGGGACTTTCAGTTAGAGTATTAAAAACACACAAGAGTTAGTGTGCTTGCCTGAGTTGGGGGAAGGGGACTGTTATCATCTTTGCAGTTGCCCAGGTGAGGAGGACAGCTGTAAATTGGGGTGTGTGGCTTAGGCAGAAGTAAACTAGGTGTCTGCATTTAGACTTCTCTTTAGTCAGCTTTTGGCAGAGAGCAATCTTGCTATCAGAGCAAGGCCAAGGAGGCAGCTTACTAAGGAGCTAGAACTCTGCACTAGAACACTTCTAACTGGGGGTAAGCAGATACTTAATTAGAAGTGTAGTGCTTGCAAGGTGAATTGGGACCTTCAGTTAGGGTATTAAAAAAACACAAGAGTCGTTGTGGCTGTCTGAGCTGGGGAAGGGAACTGTTATCATCTTCGCAGTTAGCTAGGTGAGGGGGAGAGTTGTAAATTGGGGGGGTGGCTTAAGCAGAAGTAAACCAGGTGTCTGCATTTAGACTTCCCTTTAGTCAGCTTTTGGCAGAGAACAATCTTGCTATCAGAACAAGGCCAAGGAGGCAAATGATTAAGGAGATAGAACTTTACTACTAGAACACTTCTGACTAAGGGGTAAGCAGACAGACACTTTATTAGAAGTGTGGGGTCTGCAAGGTAAATTGGGACTTTCAGTTACTAGTGACAGAGCAAGAGAGTTAGAGACTGTTACATGACAGTATTGCCCTCCTACCTGCCCCTCCACCCTCCCAACCTTAGCCAGTTCCACTTTTATAGGCACTAGATTAGACTGACAACAGGAACTTCCTGTTTGGGAGCAGGAAGGCAGGGATCACTGAGACACATAAGACTCATCATCCTTGAAGGAAAAGAGTAATTCTCTCTCTATCCGAGCTGCTGGAGATCTAACTCTGAGCAAGGAAGAAGAAGACTGCTGAGGAATACAGGAACCTCCTGTCCCAGAAAAGGAAGGACAGGAGCTGTATGGGCACAAACGCAGTAGGAAAGTAGGGAGGGGAAAAAAACAGAGGGAGGAGAGAGTAAGCATACAAAGCAACAGGAGAGAGGGCCACAAATAAAACATGATGGGAGTGGTGCAGTGCAGTGGCTGCCCCGGTAGTCTTCCGGGAGACATTTTGGAGGATGCAGTGTTGTCCCATCTGCAAGCATCTCTCTGAGCTAAAGGAGGAGGTTGCTCATCTCCAGGCTGATTTGGCCAGGATTTGGAGGACATCCTTCTTCATCCAGGGACTACCGAGTCCACCCCTGCTGCCTCAAAGGTTGCCTAGGCAGAGGAGCATCTGGACTATGGTGGGCTTTGGAAGGGTGAGGGCAGTGGAACAGAGACACATCCCTCATATGGCTGCACTCCACAACTCCTATGCTGTGCTGGTAGGGTGGTACTGTCCCAAGGAAGCACCTGCAGTGGAGACCAAGAAGGATGCGGGTGTCCTCTGTGGTGGAGATGCTGGGGGGAGGCAGAGGACCCCAAAGGAGGAGGAAGCAACTTCTGGTTGGGAATTCTATTGTTGGGGGTAGACTTGGGGGCAGATGGAGTGGGAGAGAGGGAGGTTAAGTGCCTACCCAGTTCCATGGCTTGGAGGGATGGAAAGCACATCCAGAGGATTGCTGGGGTAGCAGGATGGGAAGGAGAGCTAGACATCATTGTCCACTTTGGGAAGAATGATGAGGTCAGGGTGGTGCAGGAAGACTTCAGTGAGTTGGGGAGGGGTCTTAACAAGTGGCACACACTGTAACCTTTTTGGAGGTGCTACCGGTCAATGATAAGGGGAAGGGCAGGGCACTCTGCACCATGAGATTCAATGCATGGTTGAAGAACTGGTGCAGAGCAGAGAGTTTGGGCTTCATTTGGGAATGGGGTCCCACCTGGAGGTATGCAGGCCTGTACAAGTGGGATGGACTCCATCTATCCAGGGGGGGATCCAAGATCCTTAGGGAGAGGTTTAAATGCTTAATTGGCAATCATTTAAACTAGGCAAGGGAGGAGGCAATAGTAGGCAGTAAGAAGCTAACTGCCACCCACAGGATGAAGCAGTCAGTAGGGAGGACCCCAGGATTAGGAAATTGACACTAAAGCCTAAAACTCAGATAGGTAGAATGACAGAGATAAGGATGAATGGGAGTAAAAACAGGATGGGAATGGAGGGAAGACATGGAGATAGGAAGAGAGCTACTAGAAGGGAAGGTTGTAAAACTTGGAAGGTCATGTGTATGAATGCCTGTAGCCTGGGAAAAAAAATACTGGACCTAGGGGCCTTGATGGCAGAGGCAGACCTGGACATTGTTGCTGTTACCCAGAGATGGTACATGGGGAACCATGAAAGTGACATAGTAGTGGAACAATAGGCTGGAATACCAAGTTCTTATTATTAGCACTTAGCTAGGCATTTAGCCCTTTGTCATAAAATTTGCATAGATCATATAAACAATGTAAGGCTGGCTCAGATCTTACAAACCCACTCATGAGGGTCAGATCACTGAGCTCACAGTGCCCACCCCTGAGTGCAATCCGTGACAGGGAGTGGGAAAACAGGGATACCTTACTCATGTCCTTCCAGAGTGCTCCCTGGGTTTACAACTGAACACTCACCACCAGATCCCAGAGTATCCCTCTATACTTTGGATCAGGGTGTAATACCAGTCTCGAGTCTTGTGGCCAAATGTGAACCCCTTTTTGTGGCTATTACACACAGGAGGAAGTCCCAAGTGTTACACTCTCTTTGAGGTAGCAGCGCACCACCTGATTTGATCTTCACCCTATAGAACATGCAAAAGCTCAGTTCACACCCCCAGCAGACTTATATGAGACTCTGGTATTCTCCCAAAAATTTGTTCGGTTTGTGCCCACAGAATCTTTTAAGTTGGTTGCTATACATGACCCTTCTAAGCAAGTAACAGTTGTCACAGATTATTAATAAATCTTCTACAGTTACACATGCAATACAAAAACTCTCACACAGGCAGAACTTCTTTAGGAAACAAAAGTTTTACTAAAACTATTTAAATAAATGCAGTACAACTAACAAAGAGCATATATTAATTTAGGTTACAGTATGGAAACAAATTTGGAAAGTATACAGTATAAACAGCTTAAAACTGTTTAACTACATCTCTACCATAAAGATGAAAATGCTCAAAGTCCTTTTTCTGTGTAGTAGCTTGGCAGCTGGTCTGTTGTGTCAGGCTGAAGTCCAAAACAAGAATGACACTGAGTGACTGTGCTGAGAATGTAACTATTCTTCTGAAAACTGCAGTGTAATCAATTTTCTGATCAGTAATCCACAATTTCCTGGCCACCTAGTGATGTCACTCAGCTTCAAAACAAATTCTGCCTCCATAATTAACTAGTAACAGGACAGTCACTGTTAAAACTTTGATGTAACAATATAGTATTCTGTACGCTAATTTACAGTGCCATGTTAGAATTTCACATAGTGCTGCTAGAATGGTCATCTGTCATCCAACTCCTGGCTCAAACATCCTATTACCTCATAAAATGAGATATACCTAAATAGTTCTTGAGATCACAAGCAATCTGCTTCTGTAGTGTATGTTTATGGCAGGTAAATGGCTTTTGGCACATTTCTGTCAAAATAACATGGGGATGAAAATCTCTCTTCCTGGCAAGCAGGTGCCTTTCAAGTCAAATGGTCACCCCTTTAAAACAAATCAAGGCTTTTCCCTATACCTTGAATTAACACTGGCATTTTCTTGTGCATGTACATATACAATAGAATTACAGAATATAATACCACACATCTGCCCATCTGGCTGGCAGGGTCTATCTTGCTACACTTACCTCCTACTGCATGCAGTTCCACATAACTGGAAAAACGTTTCTGTCACACCCACATGTAATATGTCAAAAAGATAGATTTTATCTGTCCCTATACAAGTTAACTAATTACTAATAATTTTTGCAAAGATAAAAACATTTTGTAAACATAATGAAAAGCAATGTAAACACAAACAACAAAGGTTTCAGAAAATAAACAAAACAACAAAGAAAAACAGCAAAAATCAAAGGCAACGAATAACATTAGCTGTATACCATGTCTTCAACATGCTTTTGTATATAGTATTACATTTCTGCATGACAACTTGCAAACTCTTTACATTAGTGTCTTGAACTATATTTCTGTTAACATTTGTTTCAATACCTTATAGCAGGTAAAATGTTCATATCTGTTTAGAATGAGCATAAGCTTAACCATATACCCAAGCTTTTGTATTTTAGAAGTTATGTTTACCATACCACCTCCCCAGCTAAGCAAAATTAAAATATTATAAAAGTTCATTAAAATAATACTCAGACATCTGGTTATTGGTAGAGGCCTTGATTTCCTTTCTTTTAACTTCAAAATCTTGGTGCATTCTCCTGCTTTTGGATGATAAAAAGTTATTTCAGTAGCTGGACCTTGTAGTCTCTGTTTTCACTCCACACACACTCAGACCCTAGATCTTGGACTCCTTTGGCTTTTAACACAGCAGTGCAACTTGCTTCTCCCAGTTTAGGCATCTATAGGAAGTCTCAGCTCCTTTGTTCTGCTTTTGGTGGGAATTTCAAACAGTACTTGTAATAACAGAAAATGTCCATTGCACCACAGCATGTCCTCGTAGTATCTCAGTTGGAAGCAGACTGACCAGCCCCTCTTGGGACCTATCTTTTATTACCTCTCATTCTGAGTGACATCACTTTCTGTCATGGTCATTATTGCACCAGTACTGATTGGTCCTTGTAAAGGAAGGGGAATGGTTAGTTTTTTTCTTTGGAATCTCCACCTTTTACTTAGAAAGTACAGTTTTAAGCTCCAAATTAATTTGTCTTCATAACTTTTAAATGCAACAAAATACTGTCTTCAAACAAACATTTTTCAATTCAGCATAACACCTGGAGTCTTTTAAAATGTCTCTCACATTTATAGGAAAAGTATTTCCTGAGATAGGTTAAAATGACTATAACTTTAATTTTTTTGCAAAATCTTTAAAACATGAAATAGCCATTCTGTTTTCCAGACCTCAGGATCCAAAATGAGCTAAGTTTTTTCCAGGTACCACTTTCATAGGTTAATGAAAAGGCAAAAACTTCGTCCAGAGGTTAGCTTCCTTTGTTTGAAAGTAGTGAACCATAAAGTCATGCATTTTGTAACTGTTAGAGAAATCTTCCAGTCAGTGTGACTTCTTTTTTCCATCATGCCCTCATCCAAAAGTCATATTTTTGGATTTGTCTTGCCACCAGCTTCAATTTAAGATCAGACACCCTTATTTAACTTTTGTAGTTTTGGAACTTTTTTGGTAAATAACCATGCTTGTAGAGTTGCTGTAGTCAAACAACTTAGTCATTTAATAGATTAACAGGCCTTTTATCAGCTGATGTAATTTGGTGCTTGCAGCATGTTGTAATTCTTTTTTCATAACAAACAAAAGCTTCATGCATGTTAAACCAATTAGAAACTCACTTCAGTCCTTTTTTTCCCTCTTGAAGATAGCTGCTTTTGGAGTAAGGCACTAAAGCTATAACTCTTGTTGAAATGTTATTGAGGCACGTGGTTACCAGGCAATGCTATCAATGAACTTCTTCCTTTGCAGCTAGTTGAGATGCATGAAGATCATTTAATAACACTTTAACAAGGCCAGTTTAAGGTATTTTCCAGAGTCATGGATGCCATGTCCCCTTAAGTTTCATTTAGGCAGAATGAAGTGGAAAGAAGTTTCTTTTTTTCTTCTTGCAGTCAGTTTCCCATCTTGCTTAGAGAACTTATGTAGACAACAGTTTAAACTAGCTGCCTCTGTATTGTACCCCAATTACAGTACCTTAATTAGTAATTATGCATTTATAAAGAATATAAAATAGTTATTAAAATAATGCAAAATAATATTATAATACAATATATTTCCATAACTCGGAATTGTTCCTACATTTCTCCCTTTGGAATTAAAAATGCTCCCAATAATGCATTTTCTAATTCAAAACTGTAATTTTACTATATGGGTATATATTTTAAAGAGCAGGTGCTTAGTAAAGTGCATATCTTAAAGAATGAAGATTTGGGGCCTTTAGACACCTCTCCAATCATTCAGTTTGCTTTGATTTATTTACTTACTTTTCTATCATTTTATTTGTATTTTGCCAAGTGTTAATGAAAAAAAGAGTCCAATGGAGTCCCCATGTGATGATGTCAGAAAACCCTTACTAGCAAGCATGCCAGTGTATTTCAAAGGAAAACTACAACTTTTCTACTTTTCAGATATTTCTTTCAGACTGACCTATAGGTGGAGCTGTAAGCAGACCCAGTCTGCCCCGTACTTCCAGATTGACCTACAGGTTGAGCTGTGAGCTGACCCAGCCTGCCTCTGTACTTTCAGACTGACCTACAGGTGGTGCTGTGAGACCCTGCAATTGCACTGTGCAATCTACATGCAAATCAGGTCATAATGAGATGCTAATATGGATGTTTGCCACTGACTGCCTAAGTAGGCTCATTTGTATATCACTTTTGAATACAGCAAATGTTTGCCCTGGGAAAATGTCCTAGTGCCAGGCAAATGTGTTAGTCCTGCACAAACACTACACAAATGTATTTGCACCACACAGACCTGTCTGAACCATAACACAGTTCTGGTTTATTTAGCCTGCACTGTTGTATTGTTGTTTTTAACTTTAGTGCATCCACTTCTTTGCTAGCACACACATTGGCCACGTAGTTCACCTTTACCTTCCTGGAAAAATAACACTTTCTGCCACCAAAATATTATATATAAAATAGAAATATGTGATTTTTGATAACATGTGGGGCCAGATATTCAAAACTTAGCCCCGGGGCAAAATTAGTACTGCACAGTGTGCTAAATTAGCTCTGAACCATTTGCATGCTATATTCAAATGAATAGCCCCGGGGCTAAAGCAACTGAATATAGTGTGCAAATGAAGACATACAAACAGGGCTGGGAGTGCAATAATAGCCCAGCAAATAAGACAGCTATGAATATAGCATCGGGGAAATGCAAATCAAAACAGCAGCCCAATGCACACAGTCATGGAGGAGGGTATAGGTGAACTACGTGATCAATGTGTGTGCCAACAAAGAAGTGGATGCACTAAAGCTGCAAACAACAGTGCAGGCCAAATACAGCAGTACTTTATTATGGTTCAAGACAGGTTTGCGCTGCACAAATACATTTGTGTAGTGTTTGCGCAGGACTAACACATTTGCCTGGCACTAGGACATTTGCCCAAGACAAACATTTGCTGTATTCAAAAGTGATACACAAATTAGCCTACTTAGGCAGTCAGTGGCAAACATCCATCATTATGACCTGATTTGCATGTAGATTGCCCAGCGCAAGTGCAGGGTCTCACAGCGCCACCTGTAAGTCAGTCTGAAAGTACAGGGGCAGGCTGGGTCAGCTCATAGCTCAATCTGTAGGTCAGTCTGGAAGTACAGGGGCAGGCTGGGTCTGCTTACAGCTCAACCTATAGGTCAGTTGGAAGGAAATATCTGAAAAGTAGAAAAGTTGAAGTTTCCCTTTGAAATACAATGGCAGGCTTGCTAGTAAGGGTTTTCTGACATCATCACATGGGGACTCCATTGGACTCTTTTTTTTTCACAAGCACTTGGCAAAATACAAATGTAAAGATGGAAAAGTAAGTAAATAAACAAATCAAAGCAAACTGAATGATTAAAAAGGCGTCTAAAGGCCCCAAATCTTTGTTCTTTAAGATATGCACCTTTACTAAGCACCTGCTCTGTAAGCACCACAGGAAAAATGAAGCACAGAACAGAAAGTTGCATCACCATGTGATAACTTATGATATCATCAGATGTGACATCATTGGATGTGACATAATTGGAGATGTACATTTATGCATAGAAATATGAATGGTTTTACATTATTACGCATTTCAACTATGTACACTTCCTCTAACTGCTTTAGCATTTTTTTCATATTGTTTCAAACATTTTACAAGTACAACAAATTAACTCTTTGTTCATCATTTGCAAATATCATCATTACAATTAAACCTTTTAGTGTAACTATTATTCATTCTTTTCAGTTTTATATAATCTCACATCTTTTTAATCTTTAATATTACTGTACTTCTAAGGCAAGTAACATTTCATAAGTTCTGTCCCCCCATGTGCTGTAGGTACTACTTATTTGGGCCGTTGTGCCTTTTACCTGTTTTCATCAGGATATTATTCCTTGATTGGAATTTACCTTTTTGGTAGTGCATGGCTTTTAGTCCACAGCCCATTTGTAGGTTCCTTTCAGTAATCATGGTTACATTGTGATTCTTTAATGAAATTACAAACATTTCCTACTGTATTCTTACCTTATTGTACTTTTACTAAATCAAAATTATTCATCCCTATTTTTCTGTACATTTTCTTTAACTTAAAATCAAAACCAGCATTAAAATCAGGCTTATTTAACATTTCATGTCTGTGCTTTTAAAATGTTTGTGGCGTTCTGTACTAGCGTTCATAAGCTGGACCATTACTTTGGTTTGTGGTTACCCTGGTAACATGCAGGTCAGTTACTCCACAATTATGAGCATTTTTTGAAAACGTGCCTTTCAGTTGAAAGAACATTTTACAAACAAGTTTCTTTCCTTTTCTAATTTAGTTTTACAAGTACAAGCTTGGTTAACTTGCTGATTAAAATCAGAAAAAGATAAGTTTTCACCTTAATTTAACTTATTTTTTAATTAACTACATATACTTTTTTCCAAAACTCTTTTGCTTAAATTTTTTCTTAGATAATACCTTCATGTTAGTCCCCCAATAATTGGAAAAACAAATTCTTGAAACATAAAGTATTTCCATTGCTATTTCTAACCCACAGTTAACTTTTAAAGTGACAGGCTCTGCTTTTGGATCATGTACTACAACATGCATTACTCTAGTGCTTCTATCCAGGCAAGGTGTGGAATGGATTTGTAAATCTGTATCACTACCAGAGGTTAGGCACAAACAATGCAGTTTGGTCAGACACTTCTTGGCCTTTCTTTCTATTAACTCTAACAAAAAATTCCTTTATATTATCTGAAACTGTTGTAGTGAACTCACTCACCACGTGGCACACTTGAGGAATAGTTTGTTTAGACCTCAAGGCCTGTGGTGTCACCATTATTGGGTAAGGGTCTCCCCTTTTTGTGGCAACAGAATTTCATTGGCTAGGCTTATATATAAAAGACAAAGAACCTCTGTGCGCAAACACTGAGGCAAGGGTTACCCCAAAGGGCAATTGGCTGGGAAGCCAAGTTTCAAGAAAATACAAAATCACATGCTCATTGAAAGATTATGGTTGCATATGCAAATCACCACACCATTGTGGGTGATTTGCATATGCAGCCCATGATGCCCATTGTGGGGGCATGTGATTTTGTATAGGCTTATATATACTCAGTTATACAAGTATGTATAACCCAAGACATGGGAGATTTCAAACCTTACATTACATACAGGATGTTGGATACTGTTTTCCCTATCTGGAGTTGTGAGGCACAAGTGCCTATCATTTTTAAGCTTCTTTTGTGGTTTGGAACATTTTGTAGCCACTCTTTTTAACACTGCAACACCATGCACTGATTGGACAATGCATAGCCTAGGCACAACACAGAACTAGTTATTTACAAGTTCTCTGTTTTTATTGGCACCTTAAATTTACCTTTTGTTTCATTTAGTGGCACCTCCTTTCCACAGTCCTTGGTGGGCCCTGTACTTGGAATCTAATGTCTTTTTGTCAGAAACAAGATGGCACTGAGAAAAATAGGATATACTTCCTTTGTGAAGAAAGTTAGGCCACTGTATGTAACCACCCAGTCCCCTGAGGTTACTAGAATCCCATCAGTATTAGACCAGGCAGGTTTCTTGGCAGCAGTAGGGTGTTGTTTGAGAAACTCTCTACCATATTACCTCATTGTTTACCTAGCTAGGCTAGGCAGAGAATGAGTGATGTCCTTTAGAACTGTCGCTGCAGCATAAGCCTTTTAGCTCATCTGAAGGGGCAGCAGTTTAGAATCTTGGGGAGTTCAGAGTGTGTTCCAGTTTGGAGAGTGAAGAGGAAGGAGCTCTCTGTCCAGCAGAGGGCAAGAGGTGCCTGCCAGCCTCCCTGGGCTGGGTGAAGGACCTCTGGTCATCATTTTTCTCACCCTAGTGTGTGAAACAACAGTATTGCCTTAAGAAGTGGTGGAGACCTGTGTCAGTGGAACCCCAGTGGGTTCATTTTCACTCAAAATGTGAGAAAGGACTGAGAGATTAGTGGTTCTAATGGACAACCCCCTGATGGACTGAAGATTGTCACAGCTGCCCAATGGAAAGAGACTAATAGAGTTTCTGTAAAAGCTATGGACTTTGAGGAAGGAATGTTTCCTGAAGTGTTGTCAAATGCCTATAACAAAGGAAATACCAAACTGTGAGTACAGTGAGCATTTGAGATTGACTTTTGGGTTGTCTGGTGTTGTATGTGCCCCTATGATGGCTAGATTACAGACACTCAGGACCCAATTCACCACAGATATGTGTTGTTGAAGTATAATGAAGATAATAAAAATCTTACTATAGCCTCTGTATACATACCCCCAAAGGACCAGGCCAGTGGTTTCAACAGCATCATGGAATTCCTCATGGGACTACACCATAATTTGGACACCATAGTTCTGGGTGATTTTAACATAAACTGGCTTTCACATGAGGCCTGCAACTACAAGGATGCTGTCATGGCACAACACTTCGCACAGCCTGTCCCCACCCCCACTAAGTGCAACTATAGGACGGGGACCTACACTCTACTTGATTGGATACTGTCAAACCACCCCGAAAGAATCTCTAAGGTGTCTGTACTCCCTGATACTTTAAGTGACCACTCAACTGTTATCTGCTCTTGGGCTAACAAATTCACCAAGTCCCTCCTAAAATAATACACACCAGGGTACTCAAGCAGGGGCACCTTCAGCTGCTGAAATCACATCTAAGCAGGCTGGACTGGTCAATAATTGACTCATTCAATGATACAAACAAAGCCTTGGAACTGCTCATCAGCCACTTTACGGCAGCCTGTGATATCCATGCACCACTTAAAAAGATGAAGGTTAAAGGCAGGTCTAACCCATAGATAAACTCCGAGATTGTAGCATGGCTCAAACAAAGGGACCACCTCTGGCACTGTGCTCAAGCCACATCTGCACCAGGGGACATTCAAAAATACAAATCTGCAAGAAATGGCTGTACCCGAGCTATACAGAAGGCTAAAAGCAAATATTTTAGGGAGGCACTCTCCAACTCCTGGGGTGATGGGAAAACATTTTGGAATAACTTGAAGGACCTCACAAGCAAGGATACTAAGGCGCCACCCACCATGCTCAACATTGATGGAACACCTATGCTAGACCTAGGTACCATCTCTAATACATTCAACAATGTGTTCTCAAACCTTGGCAGTGTTCTTCCACCTGATTTTTTTCAACACCCCCACCACCAATTCCCCCTTTGACACTGCATCCCAAGTACACACAGCTCCGCAGTTCTTTTTCAAAGAGATTCCAATGCACTTAGCCAGAACCTATATATGCAAGGCCATCCGCAAAACTGGCTACAGTGGTGACTCACTAGACCTGAAATTGCTTTGTACTAGTCCTAGATGAAATTTTTTAACCCCTGACAAAGATCTTCAACCTTTCCTAAGATTGGATCAATTTCCATCACTCTGGAAACAGGCAACTATCTCACCTGTACACAAAAGTGGAGACAAGTCACTGCACACCAACAACAGGCCCATCTCCATCCTTTCCCCTTATCTAAAGCTCTAAAATGAAGTCTCAGACCAGCTCTTCGAGTTCCTGGACAAATATGAAATCCAGTGCCCAGAACAGCATGGCTTCCGAAAAGGGCATAGTACCACCACGGCACTGTTGGACTTTATCGGATTCATCCATGACACCCTCGACCAAGGTATCTGTAGGGGGGCAGTATTCATTGACCTGACAAAGGCCTTTGATACTGTTAACCTCCCACTCCTACTCAGGCAACTGACCACTCTCAGGATCTCTTAGGATACACTGCCCTGATTTGCTAGTTACTTCAGGGGAAGGGTCCAACGTGTTAGAATTGCTGGCATCACTTCTGATGAAAAAACAGTCCTCTCAGGTGTCCCGCAGGGATCTATATTGGGGCCATTACTCTTTTCTCTCTTCCTAAACAGTTTCCCTAGCATCTGCCAACAGAGAATATTATTCTATGCAGACGATGCAGTACTGTTTACTAGCAACCAAAACTTTAAACAACTTGAGAGTCAGTTGCAGTGTGATTTCAGGCATGTTGAAGAGTGGTTTAGCTCACATAAACTCATCCTGAACTACAGCAAAACTAAGGTCATGACATTCTGCAATTCAACGGAGCAAGTATAAACCTCTGTTGCTCACCATCAAGAACTATTTGGGGACTTCACTTGAACATGTTCCTGAGTTTAAATATCTCGGCATCACCTTGGACAGTTACCTTTCTTACACGTGGCACATTGGTAATGTAGCTAAGGCCGCCAACATACGGATTGGCCTGCTCCACAAGCATAAACACTGCATGACCACTGATACCCTTAGACTGGCCATCTACAGCTCCATCACCTCCATTGTCGACTACAGTCTAGTCATCTATGGCTCTGCTTCCCCTACTGCCCTCTGGAGGATATCGGTGACACTCAACAAGGCTTGTAGGCTTCTAATGGGTGCCGCCTGTCTAACACTCACCTGTGACCTGTATGCCCAGGCTGGATGGCTACCACTCCTTAGTAGAATACAATACCAGACCTGCTTGTTAATCAAAAAAGTTCTCCTTGGGCTCATGCTATCAGGAGTGGCAAAGCTCCTTCCTGCCAACAGCAGTACCCAGCTTACACACAGTGCTCTATATCAAACCTTCCAGGTCCCCAGATGCTGGACCACAATGGGTCAGAGGTCATTCATGCACAGGGCTCCTCAGTGGTACAATACCCTTAACAAAGAAACACTTACAACTGTGACACGTGGTCCCTTTAAAAAGGCAACTCTGACTATTCCTCACCTCTACCACTCAATGTGACTGCCACTCCCAAGTAACTGCCTCCTCATTTTACCCTAGTTGAAGGTGAATTGTAACCTCCCTTAGAGCTCCTCTTTTTTGGCACCAGTATCCCCCCACCACTTACCCCCCACACACACCACACTGCCTCACCCACCCTCTCCCCTCTCTAATGGCACTTTCAGATATGAGGCCCTCCAGCCCATCCAACTCACACTTTTGCCACCCACCTCTACCCTCCGACAATGGTCCTTTAGCCTACCTATTTTTTCCTGACTACATCCTACCCTATACTAACTATATATTGTTCACCCTGAAACATGTCTGATGCTGGCTTATGTTGTCTCTCTCCATTTTTGGCTGTATAATAAATGCATAGACATCTTTGTGTTTTTTAAGACTGTAACCATTGTTGACCTTTGTATGTATGTTATCCTACATCCTTTGACGTGGAACCTTTGTAAATGAGCAGTTCCTGCTCAAAGGTATTTGTAATCCTAGGCTTGGATATTCAAATCAGTTGTGAATGGCACAACTGGGTTGCACATGTGCAACTGTGGAAATGTGCCATGGAGTGATATTCAGCGGGAGCCAGTGCACAGCGCAAGTAGCAGTGTGCCAATGCACAACTGTAATGAATGCATGCACAATGTCAGGGGGCGTTCCCATAAATACGTGGCACAGTGCGATATTCAACCCCCGACCCATGGTGCAAATGTGGAGCAACGGCCAGATGTACCAAGCAGACTTGAGCCTATAAAAACAGGGAGCAAGCAGGGGGACAGCACTTGTACCAGAAGGGAGTGAGACAAAGAGAGACAGAAAGGCAGACAGAGACAGAGAGATTGTGACAGTGTGAGGGACAGGGAGACAGACAGAGTGAGAGTGAAAGAGTGAGAGAGAAGGAGCCACCAGACCCTGGAAGGAGCAACACAGGCATCCACAGAGGTGTGGGACAGAGGTGGCAGGTGACTGCAAGCCAGGGGCAGATGTCACAGGAGGGAGCCCGGCAGAGAGACAGGCACTGCCCCATGGTGGCAAGTGGTCCACTGGAGCTGGACACCCAGGGGGGAGACAGGACAGTAGGGGCCATGGCCAGTGCAGCCTTCCAGATGGAGGCTGTAATGAGGGGTGTGAGGAGACAGGAGACAGACCGACATGGCCGTGGAAGGGCCTGTCAGCTGTATGCCTGGAACAGGCGGTACCAGCCTTGCATCAGCTTCAAGACCCACACTGATATGGAAATCGTGGGCCCGGTATTGCCTGAACCAGGTGATTCTGAGGCAGCTCTGTGAGCTGTGCAGTGAGGAGATGCTGGCATCCACTAGACAGAGCCATGCCCTGACAGTGGAGATGAAAGTGAAAGCCATCATGTGCCTGCTCGCCACGGGCACCTTCCAGAGACCAACAGAGGACACCACAGGCATAACCCAGTCTGCCATGTCATGGATCCTCACACAATTCCTCAACACCCTGCTGCCACATGCTGCAGACTACATCTATTTCCCCAGCACACAGGCAGAGTGTACAGCAACCATGCAGGAGTTCCACAGATTAGCACAGATGCCTGATGTGCTAGGGGCCATTGACTGCACCCATGTGGGCATCCACATGCCACCTGGCCCGAAGGGGGTAGCATATGTGAATAGGAAGGGCTACCCCAGTGTTTGTGTGATGCCAGGGGGTGCATAACCAATGTCTGTGCCACACACCCTGGGAGCACACATGACACATTCATCTGGTACAGCTCAGCACTGTGCCACAGGTTCAAGAGTGAGGATATCCTCACGGGCCACCTAGTGAGTGAGTATGGGATGACCATGGGCAGTTGGGTACAGCAGGGCATGGGAGGGGACGGGCAGGGCAGGTGCACTGGTGGGACACCAGGAATGGGCAAGTGGCACAGCAACAGAGGACACCAGGCTAACCATACTTCTGTCCACACAGGTGACAGTGGCTGCCCACTCAGGCCCTGGCTGCTCACCCCCTACCGGTGCCCATCATCCCCAGCAGAGGGCAAGTACAATGAGGCACACGCCAGCATGCAGAACATCATTGGCCGTGTGTTAGGGATGCTGAAGGCACATTTCTGTTGCCTACACAGGTCTGGTTGTGCCCTAGAGTACAGCCCCTTGAAGGCCTGTGGCCTATTCCCGGCCTGCTGCATGCTGCACAATATGGCCATTGACCATGGAATAGCTGTTAAGGCTGAAGAGGGGGACATCAGTGGGGACAATGAGGGCAATGGGCTGTGGGGCAGTGGGAAGCCTCCCCCGGGTGGAGGGATCCCCAGCTCCTCACGATGGCACGCCAGCACCAGGACACGATTGCACAGGAAACATAGAAACATAGACTTTGACAGCAGATAAGGACCGCTTGGTCCACCTAGTCTGCCATTTCCGTACCTAGAGGATAAGCTGCAGATCCTATTTAACCAACAGCCTATTTCTTCCTACCCCCCACAAAAATTGCCTTACGCCTGTCCCATGCATTCTTGAATTCTCCCACAGTTTTAGACCCCTCAACCTTCTCAGGAAGGCTGTTCCATGCATCCACCACCCTCTCTGTGAAAAAATACTTCCTCACATTGCCCCTGAGCCATCCCACCTCTATCTTCAAATTGTGTCCCCTTATTCTTACACATCTCTTTTTCTGAAAGATGCTACCCTCTTGGACTTTGTTGATTCCACTGAGGTACTTAAACGTTTCTAGCATGTCCCCCTTCTCCCTCCTTTCCTCAAGGGTATACATATTAAGCTCCTTTAGCCTCTCTTCATATGGCTTCTCTTGCAGACCCTGCACCATTTTAGTTGCCCTCCTCTGAACTGCCTCCATCCTGTCTATGTCTTTGTGAAGATGGGGTCTCCAGAACTGGACACAGTACTCCAGATGGGGTCTCACCAACTGTTTGTGAGGGGGATAACAACTTCTTGTTTTCTGCTGGTGATGCCTCTCCCTATACAATCCCAGTATCGCCCCAGCCCTCCCTACCACCTTCTCACATTGCTTGCCAACCTTAAGGTCATCTGATATGATTACCCCCAGGTCCCTATCCATTGTTGTTGTTGTTACTACCTCCCCCCCATTGTGTAATCTGCCCCTGGGTTTTTGTTTCCCAGGTGCATTACTTTGCACTTTGCATTGAATCCAGGCTGCCATACTTCTGACCATTCCTCCAACCTTGCAAAGTCCCTTCTCATCCATTCCACACCTCCTTGTGTATCAACCCTGTTGCAGATCTTTGTGTCATTTGCAAAGAGGCATACTTTTCCTTCCAGTTCCTCTGCAATGTCACTTATAAAGACATTAAAAAGGACTGGACCCAGTACTGAACCCTGACGTACCCCACTAGTACCTCCTCTTTCTTCAGAGTGGACTCCATTTACAATTACCTTCTGTGTCCTGTTGTTCAGCCAATGTTTTACCCAGGCTACCACCCTGGGACCCACTCCAAGGCTGGTTAATTTGACTACTAATCTTTTGTGTGGGACTGTGTCAATTGCCTTGCTAAAGTCTAGGAAGGCCATGTCCACACCCCTCCTTGGTCTACTACTTTGGTCACCCAGTCAAAGAAATCAATTAGATTCATCTGACATGACCTTCCCACTGTGAACCCATGCTGCCATGGGTCCTATGCCCCACTGGCCTCTAGGTACTCAACAATTCTTTCCTTCAGAAGTGATTCCATCACTTTCCCTACCACAGAGGTCAAACTGACAGGTCTGTAGTTTCCTGTCACTGTCTTGCTCCCACTTTTGTGAAGGGGAATCACATCAGCCTTCTTCCAGTCCTCAGGTACCACACCATCCTCCCATGATTTGTTATGAAGGGTAGTCAGTTGTGTCACTAGTTCTCTGCTTAGTTATTTTAGAATTCTGGGGTGAATTCCATCTGGCCCCATTGCTTTGTCCACCTTCAGTTTTAGGAGTTCTTTCAGAACTCTTTCTTCTGTGAAAGGACTGGGATTGACCCCCCTCTCCAGAGTGCTTCTGTTAATTGGATTAGGTACCTCCCCCACCTCCTCTTTTGTGAGTACTGAACAGAAGTATTCATTCAGTATCCCTGCTTTTTCCCTGTCACTCTCTGCCCACCCACCATCCATTCTATTCAGCCACACTATCTCTCCCTTTGTCTTTCTATGCTCCCTGATATACCTATAAAAGGTTTTATACCCCTCCTTAACTGAGTGGGACATCTTTTCCTCAGTTTGTGCCTTTGCTATTCTGACTACCTTCCCTGCTTCCTTCTGCCTTACCTGGTACAGTTCTCTGTCCTGCTCCTTCTGTGTTTCCTTATATTTCGTAAATGCTATCTTTTTCTCCCTAACCTTCACCACCACTTCTTTAGAGAACCATAGTGGCTTTTTCTTTCATTTTGATTTGTTTATTTGCTTCACACAAAGGCTTGTTGCCTCTGTGATGGCAGTTTTGATAGTTCTCCATTGTTGCTGCACTCCTCCTTCTAGCCTGTTTGCTAGTGCTTTTCTAAGGCACTCTCCCATCTTGCCAAAGTCAGCCCTCCTGAAATCCAGAACCCTCACTTTTGTATGGCTTGACTCTGTAGCTGAGTTTATCGAGAACCACACTGTTTGGGGGTCACTTGTTCCCAAATGGCTACCCATTTCTAGTTCTGAGATCCTCTCACTGTCCCCATTTGAGAGTACGAGGTCTAAGATTGCTCCCTCATGAGTAGGTTCCAAAACTAGCTGTCTGAGGCATGCCACCTGAAGGGCATCAAGAATGGCCCTGCTTTTGATGTGGCTGCAGCAAAGGTGCTCCAGTTAACATCTGGCATATTAAGGTCCCCCATCAACAGTATCTCCCCTTTCCTCTGCCATCCTAAGTATGCCTTCTATCATATCCTTGTCCATTCCCTCAACCTGACATGGGGGTCTGTATACAACCCCTGTGTGGATTGTGGTGCCATTTCCAGTCTCTAAGGTGACCCACAGTGCCTCCTCTCCTCCCTGTTTACTCTTTTGTTCAGTTGCTTTTATCCCTTCCCTTACGTAGAGAACTACTCCCCCCTCTTCTGCCCTCCCTGTCTCTCCTGTAGGTTGTGTACCCTGGTATGTTAACATCCCAGTCATGGTTCTCTGTGTACCATGTTTCTGTGACTGCTACGATATCCAGGCATCCCTCTTCCATCAAGGCCCCCAGTTCAGGGAGCTTGTTGCCCAGACTACAGGCATTGGTATTCATTATCCTCCATTTCTTGATGGCCTTACCCCTTTTTGCCCCATCCCTGTCCTTATTGCGTTTGTCACTTTCTCCATTTACCCCTGCACTTCTCCCTATTGATATGTTGGTGTCTACCTCACTTAGTACCCTGATTTTTGGGGGGGGCTAGGATTTCCCTGCTCATTTCCAGTGCCACCCCCCTTGGCTAGTTTAAATGCTTGCCAATGAAGTATTTAAACCTGTCACCTAGGATCCTGGTTCCCCTCCTGGACAGAAGCAGACCATCATGCCAGTATAGGCCTGCATCCATCCAGGTGGACCCCCAGTCCCCAATGAAGCCAAATCCCTGAGCTCTGCACAGGTTTTTCAACCACTGATTGAATACCATGGTGTGGAGCACCCTAGCCTCATCCATGCCATAGACATGCAGCACCTCTGAGAAGGTTACCGTGAGTGCTATTTGTCTAAGGCCCCTCCCCATCTCCACAAATGCTTCTTGCACTACTCTGATCCCTTTCTTAGCCAGGTCATTTGTCCCTAGGTGGACAATGACATCCAGCTCCCTCCCCTGTGCAGCTGCTCCTGTGATCCTGAGGATTCACTCCCTGTCCCTCCAAGCCATGGCACCAGGCAGGCATCTTACCTCCCTCTCCCCTTCCTCCCCCAGTTCTACCTTCCTAACTATGGAGGCCCCCACCAGGAGTTGTTTCCTTCCCCTGCGGGGTCCCATGCCACCCTCCTGTGGGTCTCCTTTGTGGAGGTTCCCAGCATCCTCCTTAGTCTCCACTGTGGGTGCCTCCATAGAGGAACCACACTTTTCCAGAACAGCATAGAAATTGTGGAGAGGTATAACTGGAGGGATGCACCTCTGTTCCACCACCCTCACCCTCCCTGAGCCCACTGTGGTTCAACCGCTCCTCTTTCTTGGCAACTTCTGAGGCAACAGCAGTGACCCTGGTGGTCCCTGGGTGGGAGAGGAGGTCCCACAAATCCTGGCCAACTCAGCCTGGAGATGAGCAACCTCTTTCCTCAGCCCAGAGAGGTGCCTGCAGATGGGACAACACTGCATCTTCCAGAACGTCTCCCGGAAGACTGCTGCTCCACAGCCACTGCACTGCACACCTCCCACCATGTCTTTTTTCTGGCCCCCTAACTGTTGTTTGGAATACTTACTCTTTCCTCTGTTTGTTTATTTTCTTTTTTTTTCTTTTTTTCTTCCCCTACTTACTGACTTACTGCCTCTGTGCCCTTTTAGCTCCTGATCTTCCTGTTCTAAGACAAGAAGTTCCTATATTTCTCAGTAGACTCCTTACTTGCTCAGAGTCAGACCTCCAGCAGCTAGGGGGAATGGAGAGCTACTCTTGCCCTTCTAGGATGGTGAGTCTTTGGTGGCTCTGTGATCACACACTTCCTGCTCCCAAACAGGAAGTTCCTGTTGTCAGTTAAATCCTGTGCCTATAAAAGTACCACTGGTTTAGGGTGGAGGGGAGAGAAGGAGGGCAATATAGTCCCTGTAGAGAAGTTTTAGTTATACCAGTAGCTCCTTCCTCCTGGTATTCTGTCTGTTCTCTGGCAGAAGCTATCTAGGGCAGTGCTTAAATCTGGTTTTAACCTGGCTCCTTCTAACTAAGCCACTCTCCCTACATTGCAAATCTTTTGACACTTAGTTAATTTCACAGATAACAATTCCCTTCTGACTCCTGTGACAAGCACCTAGATAAGTACGCAGATAACAGATAACAATTTACTTCAACTACCTCTGACAAACACACTCTTTTTTTTACCCTAAATTGAAGGTCCCAGTACAAGATTTCTAGTTCTTAGTCCCAGTAGAGAAGTTTTATTTATACCAGTAGCTCCTTCCTCCTGGTGTTCTGTCTGGTCTCTGGCAGATGCTCTGCTGCTGCAGAAGAGCACTTTGGTGCATGCAGGTAGGTGGAGAAATACCCAAGCAATGAACAGAAACAATGGCACAGCACACAGGCATGGGCAGGCATGGCTATGGGCATGCACATACAGGTGTGGGGCAGGGGCTGGGGTGGCAGTGCCACACAGCCACACACAACACCACACAGCACTGTACAGCAACACACACACACACTGGCACATGCAGGCATGCACCCAGGTGCTAGCATATGGCGTGGATCAGATGCAGGGTGCCGGTGCACAGGGCGCAACCAGTGCTGTGCTGCCATCATCACACACACGCCACACGGGCCAGCAGCTGGGTGGGTGTGCACATGGGCAGTGTGTGGTGTGACACACAGTTGCCATGACTGTATCATGCACACACACACACACACACACACACATATCACCCATGTGCACACAGGGCAGTGGCAGCTGACTGCAGACAGGGTGGTGCATACATCAGGTCTGGCATGCAGACACACAGCTGCCATGGACATGGGGGCAGCTGCACTGTGGCCACTCGGCAGCCACAGGCTGCTCAACGGCCACAGGGTGGTATGCAACTGCTCCTAGGGGTCAAACTGTGGGAATGCAACTAGGTCCTCGCAGGGGTCCATAGGCACCCAAACAGGCCAGCCCCAGGCGTGCCTGGGATGCCGACAGTGGACCCTGGCATCAAAATTGAGGGTGTCACCCAATGCTCGGTCCATGGGGTGGACAGTGCACTCTGCAGTGACTGTGGCTGGTGGCCTCGCCCTGTGGCAGCCAGTGGCACAAGACAGACCGAGATTGCATTAGCAATGTGGTCCAGGCATGCGGTTGTGTCCTTCTGCAGGCACTATATGGCCTCCAGGACCAGTGCAATGCCCCTCTCACACTGCTCAGCTGCCTGGCACACCTCTGCGTGGAGTGCATGCACCCCAGCTACAAGCAGCACCTGCTGCTTCATGGAGGCCCACAGCAGTTGGGTGTGCTCAGTCAGTGGGTCAGCTCCCAGGGTTGCATGGGCGTGCTGCCATCCCACTGGTGGTGTACAACTGCACTGCATGGCCCCCCACTCAGGTGGACGCTGCACAGTGGGGTCCCCATGGGGTTGGTCATTGTCAGGTGCACAGGCGGCAGACTCTGCACCCGGCTGCCCAATGTCCCCAGCTGTCTGCTGCTGCTGCCCTTCTGGCCCCTGTGTGCTGGCAGTTGCACCTCCATCACCACCCAACACCACTGTGGCTGTACACACAGCAGAAAAAGGGGCAGCGGCATGCAGCTGTTCCACCACTGACAGGCCACTGGCCGCACTACCAGTGATAGTGCTAGGTATGTGTATCTCCTCCATGACAACACCCACACTGTCCAGGATGATGGTCATGTCATCATCGGTGTCAGACCCTGCCCTGATCTGTGTCTCCATGCAGAGCAAGCCATGGCTGGCATCCTGCTGGAACACACCTAGGGCCTCATCCACCACCACAATCAGCACATCCAGCTGGATGGCGGTGGTGTGCTGCAGTCAATTGAGCCCCCAGATGCCCATGGAGGTGGATGGCTGGTCATCTGGGGCTTGGCCTGCCCCCACGGCAGCCGTTGGTGCCCCTGCCACTGTATGCTGTCAAGCCAGTGCTGTAAGGGAAAACAGATGTGTTAGTGCCACTGTACCAGCCCCCCCGGCATATATACCATGCAGAGATGGACTCCCTCCTGTCTGGAAGCCACCACCCGACACACCCTCAACTGTGCTGCACCACATGGTGGCCGCCACCAGCTCCTCTTGTGCTGTGAGCTATGGCAAAGCAGCATGGTCCCCACCAGTGGGTGTCCTGGTAGCCCGTATGGCCACCACCTTCTCCTTTATCTGGCATTTTTCATTGCCCACCTTCTTTCTGCACTACTGCACAGACTGCTGGAGTCTACCCTGTTGGTTCACGGCAGCTGCCACCTCCACCCAGGCCGCGGCCCTGGCCTGTGGTGTGCCAGTGGCACCACTTAGCAATTGCTCCCTGTCGAGGTAGGCCTCAAACAGGGCATCTGCTTCCACCTTCGTAAAGTTGGGCCTGAGCTTGCGGGCAGGCCCACGCTCCTCGGTCTCCTCATGCTCAGACATGTTGCTACATGTGGACATGGATATGTGGTTACTGGCTGCAGTGGCCCACCCCATCCATCCAGCTGTGCTGGCCATCCCCACAGCAGGCACAACTTACCTCAGATGGTTGCAATATCGGTCCATGGCCAGTGCTGCAGTGCAGTGCCTTTATAGTGCATCGCATGCAAATGAGCTGTTGCGCAATGGTAATGACATGCTAATATCTCCAGTGTGCCGTGAATGGGCTGATGAGCTCATTAGCATGTGGCGACTGAATATCACGCACTTGCTCCTAGCACAATGGAATTGCTCCAGCGCATGTCATGGCGCAATGCTGTGACATGCACAGTGCGCTGCCAACAATATGCATGTGCCATTGCTTGTGTTCCCACCTATTGTGCACTGTGCACTAGAAGTGCTACAGGAACCATAGCACTTAATGCACCATGGACCCTATGGCACTCAGGCACTATTAGGCCCAAGGCACATGGTGCACTATAGGGCCCATGGTGTTCAGGCACTATAGGGCCCATGATGCTCAGGTGCTATTGGGCCCATGGTGCATGGTGCACTATAGGGCCCATGGCACTCAGACACTATAGGCCCTATTGTGCAATATGTGATATGGGCCCTATAGTGCTCATGTGCACTCTTTTCGGGTTGACCCCTGACCCCTGCCCTGACTGTATACCTCCTTGGGACTCCTGCTACACATGCTGGGTGGGCCATGCCCATGCCGTGCATCCAAGGCAATGTGTGATTGGCGGACGCCGTGCAACCATCCATGAGACATGCATCCCATGCACATTGTACATGTGCGCTACTGGGCACCATTTTATATCACCAATCATATAGAAAGCATGGCGCAGTGTGGGGTATGACGTGCTCGCAACTGGAGCCAGGTGGAAATTGTGAATCTTGTGTCACAGGTTAAGCCACATGCAGCAGGCCTGTTTGGGCAGCAACCCCTGCAGCAGGCCAGAACACATGTGTGGCAAGCCATTGCTGCTGGCCTGGTCCAGGCCACCGGGGTGCAACACACTGGAGAGCAGTGCCACCACCAGTATGGCGACCTTATGCAGAGGGACCCTGAGCTGTTAAGGGTGCTGCAGACACGTGTCCACAGGGGGGCCGGGCCACGGTCAGGTAAGTTGGCACATGCTGTTTATGTGCATAACCGCCATACCATGGTGTTGGCTGGGCTGCCTGCCATGCCCTGAGGGGGCACTGTCAGTGTGTGCCCTGTGGTGTGGCATTGTCAGACACTGGGTGAGCTGCACCACTGCCCTGTGGGTCATGCCCTGCTGGGGCACACACTGTGCATAGGGGTGGGGGCGGTGGGCTCATGCTGTGGCTGTGTTCAGATATGTGCCTGTCTGTGTTCCTTTCCTAGGGCCTGAGGATCGACGCCATACCAGGGCAGCAGGGGTGCCTGATGGGCTGCAGCAGGCCACTGTGGGACAACCGGATGAGGGAACTGGCCCAAGTGGAGGAGGTGGAGCGGCTGCAGGACCAGCGCATGCAGCACCACAGCGGGCAGGTAGGCACTGTTTGGTTCCTCTACTCCTTCCCAGGTGTTCAGCAGGGGTGGGGGTGAAGCCATGGCCACCTGTGCCATGTCAGCTGTGTGCAGCACACTGTGCAGTGTGCATGCCACCAAGGGGTGGCCATTGCACACATGTGGCAGCTGTTGGTGGGATGGCTGTGCATCCGGCTTCCACTGGTGCTGCTGTGGTGCTGCTGCAACACTGTGCCACCTGCCTGCAATTGAGTGGTCAGGAGGCCCTTGGGTGGCGGTGTCCACCACTGTGCACTGTTGTGGCATGCTGGGGTGTCAGCAGGCAGTGGCTCACCCAATGTGAGTTGCTGGGGTGCCACTCCAGGGGTGTGTATTCCCACTGTCCACTGCATGCAGTGGAAGGGCATGGTGTCTATGGACATGCACTGATCACCTGTCCATTCCTTTGTCATAGGCATCTGGAGGAGAACGTGGCTTCCACTGTGCTGCTGGCTCCTGTTGCAGATCATTCTGATTACCTCCACCATGTTGGAAGTTGCACAACAGACGAGGAGGATGGTGCTGTGTGACAGGCAGAGATGGACGTGCCAGGCAGCGGCAGGCTGTGGCTGCAAGTAGTGGGCCCCATACATCCTACTTGCCTCTGCCTTCGATTCCCCTACCTTCCCTCATCCCACTGTACAGTCCCTGTCCTCTGTCCCCATCTCTCACTCTCCTACCCTTTCCCTCTGGTTTTATTGTACATAGTTCTTTAATATATTTTACAAGCTTACCTGCCTGTGTCCATGTCTGCTTTGCAGCTGGCGAGTGGAGCCATGCTGCAGTGGTATGGTGAGTGTCTGTGTGGTGTGCCTGTGTCATTGTGTGGGCCGTGCATGGTGGTGTCCTGCCCCTCAGTTTGTGGCTGTGCCTTGGGGTGGCCATGGGCTGGCTGTACAGGATGTTTGGCATGTGTGTTGGGTGCCGTGTGCCAGAGTGTGACTTGCAGTGGTCTGGGTGGGTGGGGGCATGCTGTCCAGTGGGGGGTGCTGGTGGCAGCTCATACTTGGCTGATGGTGCAGCCTGTTCCCTGCGTCCACTGCCCTGGTGCTGGGAGGTGGGGGGCCGGCTGCCTGTGTGCTCCCTGTGGGTGGTGGTCACCTCTGGCCCACTGCTGTGCATCCCTGCCACTGTTCCCAGCTGAGCTCCACTGCCTCCCCATGCTGTCCACCCCACCTTGCTCCCAGCAGTGCTTGGGGCTGGTCCTTCAGTGAATTGGCACATCTTCCTTTGCTCCCTTGTGCATCTCTGGTTGCACTATGGTGCAGGTCGGGTTGCTCCCTGGCGTACCTCTGGCTGTGCCATAGTGCATCCCTGTGATATTCAGCCATGTTGCACCGGCACATGTTGCTGTGCGCAACCATTGAATATCGCAGTCACTGCACCATGATGCAGTTGTGTTGTGCTGCACTGGGGTTGCACCAGCCTTTGGCACAGTTCTGAATATCTGGCCCCTAGAGTTTAATAAAAAAAAAAAAGGATGCCTTTAGCAATCCAGGAAGGGTTGAAGGGTCCAACTTGGTGTGTCCTAAATGTAATAGCAGAGTCTGACTGAGGCCAGGGTGAGCAGAACCTCACTTTTAGTCACAGTTCAAAGCTAACTGGTTACCAAATAGGCACAGTTGCCTGAAGATGTTAACAATGGTCCATCTCATCAGGAGTTTCAAGTTAAGATGTGTGGCAATTCCCACTATATATATGCTTGGTTAGAAATCCAGAGATCTCTAAGAAAAGGGGTGGATAGTTTGTTTCTAGGAAAATATCATGTTGGAATGTACAGTACTGCCTGTGTTTCTGTGTGGTAAAATGTTTCTTCAACTGCAAGTTATGTCATCTGTTCTGGACAGCACAAACTTGGGGGACCACTCTAATTCTGCTTAATATCTTGTCAGAATTGTCAGAAAATAAAACCATACAATACAATCCCAATTTTTGGTTGTGGACAGTCCATCTGTGAGTCCGAGTGAAATGTTATAGGTCCCCCCTCAGACAGAAGACACAGTATAGCCCTGTCACTTCTCTCCCAGACTCAAAGAAAATATAAATGTTATTTTGTGCTCTAATCCCCCAGCCTCTTAGATGCCCGAGCCAAATATTTATCCTAATGCCAGGAGTGATACTGATTTTCTGTCAACTTGTGGTTTGTTGCCATGTCTGTGTAACAAGTAGAGGGGGTCCTGATTGCAAGATGCCACTCTTGACCTGGATAAGGATTGCATGTATTAATCACAGATTTACCACATCTTGTTTTGACAAACAAACCAAATAAGCTTTACTTTTCCATTTAGCTAATTTTTTAGAATTACCAAAACGCGATACATCAGATCAAATTTCAATTTCAACCAAACTTTGCCTAAGATCTTCTGAGCTTCCTCTCCATAACCTACAATCTGTAAGCTGTCAGAAGGGCCAAGAGGAGGCTGGTACAAACCACATTTCTTTCCTTGATTGACTATGCCAACTTTCTCTATAGAACATACAAGATTTAATTTAATCATCACATCATTTTTTTCCTCAAAGTAGCATAACTTTCATTGTTTAGAAACTTTAAGACTCTTCCTAAATGGAATAGGTCTCTTTATATATGATCACAGAACTTTAGTCAACAATAGGTCTAAATCTTTTTAGAAGGTAATTTCCAATCAAGAAATCACCACCTACTCTGTTGCTAACATACACTGGATGTTTAATCACTATTTTACCAAATTTCAATTTCAACCAAACTTTGCCTAAGATCTTCTGAGCTTCCTCTCCATAACCTACAATCTGTAAGCTGTCAGAAAGGCCAAGAGGAGGCTGGTACAAACCACATTTCTCTCCTTGATTGACTATGCCAACTTTCTCTATAGTCACTGCCCTGCCTCGAATCTTGCTAAACTTGATACTTTGTATCACTGGGCCCTGAGATTCATCACTGGACTACCTCTCGCCATTCACCACTGTGCCCTTTACACAGCCATGGGGTGGTCCTCCCTTCACTTCAGAAGACACAGAAATGCTATATTCTGGACCTTCAAAGCTATTATTAAGAAACTTCCCCCGTATATCTCCGCTTGTTTACTGCTATGTGAACCTGGTGCCTATACCCTGAGAAGCTACTCCCTCATCTACCTGAAGGTTCCTAATCTAAAAACCCATCTCGGGAGATCAGCCATAAGTTTCGCACTGCCCTCTTTGTGGAATACTGTACAAAAAACTTTGAAGCTCAGATCCCTGATCAGCCTGTTCTCCTTTAAGACCCTATACGACCGCTTAGTGAAAGAATTCTGCAACTGTTTCCCCCGTCATTAAAAAAAAAATGCACCATGGCTGCCTACACCCACTTAGGCCCCGCAGTTCAGCCTAGCTCATACGGCCATCCATGTTCTTCCCCTAGCTCACCTTTGCGCTACACGCTCATTGCCATGGGTCTTGTCAGTGGCCCTTTGTCCTGGCATATCCTTCTTCCCCGTATCAGTGCTGTCCCAGCCACATTCCCTATCCCCCCCCTCTGCCATCCTGACCTTTTTTTTTCTTATCCCCCCCCATCTCCTGCCCTCCTGGACCCACGAGAGCAAGTAGGTCTCCTATATATCTTTTGATCGTGTATGTGTTACCAGTTTGTCTATGTTATGCCTGTATTGGCCATCTCCAAATGGAACCATGTCCATGATGACTTGCACTCGAGCACTTTTTATTGTTAAAGTTGTATTGAACTTTTGTTCCTTATATGTTCACAACTGTGCATCATTACATTGTTTGGATTGTATCTGCTTTTTTGTCACTTTGTGTAACAGGTCCATCTTGTAAATGAGCTTTCTCAACGATGTTCGCCTGTATAAATAAAGACTTAAAAGGGTTTTTAGCTTCTTTGAGACACCTAAGGCATTAGTCTGCTTTTCATAGAGACACTTAGACATCAGAGTTACTTTAGCTCCTGAGTCAAGCAAGGCCTCCTGATTCAGACTGTTCTCAATGTTTATGTCAAAGTAAGTCCTTTTTGCTTTTCCTTTGAGAATTAAGTTGCCCAGATAGAATTTGTCTCCCCTCACACCAACAATGTAGCAGTTTTACTATGACAGTTCACACTGTTTTTGGTACTAACTTTGGATACCTTTTGAGAAAGGCTAGACATAGAGATAGCATTTTCATCTTTATTTGGTATCTCATATTTAAATCTCATTTCAACCTCGTTACCCTTTTTAACAATAGCATTTTCTTTTACCAGGTCAGCAAGAAAGTGGACAGAACTCACTAGTCACTAGGTACTGTTAAAGAAGGATTCTGCACAGGAAAATGAGGGTCAGGAGGTGACTGAGCAACATGGAGCAATCAACTCTGAGCATGAGTTTTAACTCCTTTATCTGCCATTTCATCTCCTCCATTTCCTCCTCAAATGATTATTCAATCATTTTAGCCTGTGAATTTGTTATCTTTTCCTCTAGACTTGGACAATTATACCTAAACCTGTTTTGAGGTTCACTATGATTTTACTGATCGTAGTCAGAATAGCGGTGCCCTCTGTGGTTATTTCTGTCACCTCTATACTTATCATACCCGCTGGCATATCCTTCACCATGGTCCCTCCCCTTTGGGAGAACCTCCAGTTTGGCATTGTGATGAGTCTTGATAAGGATGCAGAGCCACAGTTGGGTCTAGCATGGGCTTTGTTCTTTTTCCTTTTGAGACATAGGTAACTCATCTCCCCCCTTGGCTAAGTATTAAAGGTTGTGGCCTCAAACACCTTGGCTTGAGTTACAGAGGAACCCCCTATTTTGTCTAATCTTATGCTTTTCCTTACCTTCCCCAAGTATTTCTCTTTCTGGATCAGAAGAATTAGAATCACCTTTTTGTTAAATGTTATTTTTCTTTTTGCTCGGAGGTGAGTTATTTTCTGAATCAGATTATTCTTTGGAGGAAATACCAGAATCAGCATTACAGGCTAACCATTTAAATTCTCTCAATGTTCTTCTAACTTTACTTTTACTCTGTGAACTTTCTTATTTTTCCCTTAATTCAACCAAATCCTTGTTAACTAGTTCATAAGCATTTACTGATTCAACATTTTCTTGTTTCAGATTTAAACACTGTCTTTACATAACAGCAGTTTCAGTTGTCAGCTTAACTAAAGCACAATAGTTATTAGAAAAGTCTTTTTTAATTTCTTGTAACAGTTTTTCTAATATTTCAACCTGACCTGTACGTTTACCACCTTCAAATGATTATCCTGAAACATTTTTTCCAGCTGACTTTTACTATCAAGCAGCAATGGATATGTTTGGTTAACTTTAACCAATTTCCCCTATGCTTTCCTCTTGAATTTTAGAAGTCAGATAGACTGTTGGAAGATATATCACTACCTCAGTGTTAAGAACATTTGCACTCACAGTTAAAGCTGTCATCATGGCTTTGCAATACTAATTACTAAACTTCAACAATAACAATAATAGTACCCCTTTGAACAACAGTTACATAGCAATAACTTTTACACAACACAACAGTCTAAATCACCAAATAACCAAATATTTCTTATGAAGCTTCAAAGGTCTTTTCTTGCTTGTGGTAATACTGAGTCAGATAATTATTTCTTTTTGTTTCTCACTTGCTTTTGTCTAGGGGTAACTTTAATCTTCATTGAGAAGCAAAAACAGAAAAAAACATTATTTATACGATTCATTAACTTTGTAATTAAAAATAATAATAATATCTATTTCTCATACACATTAAGATGTGGACTGTTATTTACTAAACAATTATCCCCATGGACTAGCCCCCAAATTGTCTGAACAATAGGCTGGGATACTAATTTCTTATTCTGGGCATTTAGCTAGGCCTTTAGTCCTGTGTCATCAAATTTGAAATAAATCATATAAACAATGTAAGACTGGCTCACATCTTACTTACTTACATCTTACTTACCACCATGCAGTTCTGGATAACTGGAAAAAAATTTCTGTCATACCCACATGTAATATGTAGATAAAATAGATTGTATTTGTCCCTATACAATTTAACTAATTACTAATAATTTTTAGATAGATAATAACACATTTTAAACATAATGAAAAACAATGTAAACATGAACAACAAAGGTTTCAGAAAATAAAACAACAAAGAAAAACCAGCAAAATTCAAAAGCAGTGAATAAAATCAGCTGTATACCACGCCTTCAGCATGCTTTTGTATATCATTACGTTTCTGCACAAGAACTTGCAAACTCTTTACATCAGTGTCTTGGAATATATTTCTGTATAAGATTTGTTTCAATGACTTATAGCAGGCAAAAATGTTTATATCATTTTAGAATGAGCATAAGCTTAATCATATACCCAAGCTTTTTTATTTAAAAGGTTAAGTTTAGCATGCCACCTACCCAGCTAAGCCGAATTAGAATGTTATAAAAGTTAATTAAAATAATACTCAGACATCTGGTTATTGGTAGAGGCCTGGATTTCCTTTATTTTAACTTCAGAATCTTGGTGAGTGCTCCTATTTTTGGATGATAAAAAGTTATTTCAGTGGCTGGACCTTGTAGTCTCTGTTTTCACTCCACACACACACTTGAACCCTAGATCATGGACTCCTTTGTTTTTTTATTTATTTCTTTCTTTATTTAATTTATTCATCTGTTGACCAGCTTGGTATACTAATCCAAAGACATTTTTCAGGCACATACAGAGGTAGAAAACAATATTAATTGCAAACAGCAAAAATCAAACAGGGATCATAATGGACAGAATAACAAAGTGGCTGGTAATAGAGTGGTGAAGGAGGAAATACAGTAGGCAGCACCAGGTGCATCTAATAAGGTGAGCATTTGTATGGTTCTTAACATATCCAATACAGGGCAAATGTAACAACACAGGCAGCAATTTTGAGAGAAACAGTGGTTGATGGCAAACCACAGTCCAAGAGGGATTGGATTCTGGTAGGAACTAGAAATTAGAGATTCACTTCAGTCCTTTATTTTTTTTTTCCTCTAGAAGATAGTTGATGTAATTTGGTGCTTGCAGCATGTTGCAATTCTTTTTTAGTAACAAACAAAAGATCCATGCATGTTAAACCAATTATAGACTCACTTCAGTCCTTTTTTTCCCTCTTGAAGATAGCTGCTTTTGGAGTAAGGCACTACAGCTATTACTCTTTCTGAAATGTCGCTGAGGCATGTGGTTACCAGGCAATGTTATCAATGAAGTTCTTCTTTTGCAGCTACTTGAGATGCAAGAAGATCCTATAATATTGCTTTAATGAGGCCAGTTTAAGGTATCTTCCAGAGTCATAAATACCACATCCCCTAAGTTTCATTTTAACACAGCAGTGTAGGCTTGCATCTCCCGGTTCAAGCATCAATAGGCAGTCTTAGCTCCTTTGTTCTGGTTTTGTTGGGAACTTCAAACGGCACTTATGACAACAGAAAATGTCCATTGCACCACAGCATGTCCTCTTTGCAACTCAATTGGGAGCAGATTGACAAGCCCCTCTTGGGAGCTATCTTTTATTGCCTCTTGTCCAGAGTGACATCACTATCTGCCTTGGTCATTATTTCACCAGTCCTGATTAGTCCTTGTAAAGGAGGGGGAATGGTTATTTTTTTGTTTTTCTTTGGAGTCTCCACCTCTTACTTAGAAAGTAGTTTTAAGCCCAAAATTAATTTTTCTTCGTAACTTTTGGATGCAACAAAATATCATCTTCAAACAAACACTATGGATGCAGCATAAAATCTGGAGTCTTTTAAAATGTTTTTCATGTTTATAGGACATGTATTTCCTGAGGTAAGTTAAAAATGACTATAACTTTAATTCTTAGCAAAATCTTTAACACATGAAATAGTCATTCAGTTTTCCAGTTCTCAGGCTCCAAAATGAGGTATGTGTTTCTAGGTAGCACTTTAGAAGGTTAATTAAAAGACAAAAACATCTTCCTGAGGATAGCTTCCTTTGTTTGATCCATGTAGTCATGCTTTTTGCAACTGTTAGAATTAATCTTCCAGTCAGTGTGACTTCTTTCTGCCACAATGCACTCATCCAAAAGTCATAGTTTTGGATTCGTCTTGACACCAGCTTCAATTTAAGACCAAACATCCTTATTTAACTCGTGTAGTTTTGGCACAATTTATTTTTCTTAAATAATGATTGTAAAGTTGCTGCAGTCATAAAATCTAGTCATTTAATAGATTAATAGGCCTTTTATCAGCTGACGTAATTTGGTGCTTGCAGTATGTTGCTATTCTTTTTTAGCAACAAACAAAACCTCCATGCATGTTAAACCAATTAAAGATTCACTTCAGTCCTTTTTTTTTCTTTTTGAAGATAGCTACTTTTGGAGTAAGGCACTATAGCTATAATTCTTGTTGACATGTCATTGAGGCACGTGGTTACCAGACAACGTTATCAATGAAGTTCTTCCTTTGCAGCTAGTTGAGATGCAAGAAGATCCTTTAATATTGCTTTAACGAGGACAGTTTAAGGCATCTTCCAGAGTCATAGCTGCCATGTCCCCGTAAGTTTCATTTTGGCAGAATGAAGTGGGAAGAAGTTTTTTTTTGTCTTCTTGCAATCTCCCTTCTTGTTTAAAGAACTTATGTAGACAACAATTTAAACCAGTTGTCTCTATATTGTAACCCAAATACCCTAATTGATAATTAAGCATTTATAAATAATATAATGTAGTAATTAAAATAATGCAAAATAATAATATTATATTAAAATAATTTTTACATAACTAGGATGTGTTACTACAATAGCCATAGCAGGTTACACTCTATTTAGAAAAGGTAGGGTTGGAAAAAAGGGTGGAAGGGTGGCTATCTCTGTCAGGGTGAGAATTTTTTTTTTTTAGTTGTTTAACCAGGAATAGCACACTAAACTGAAAGCTTTTTTACAGGTGTGACCTGGGAGCACAGGGAAGTTAAGTGACTCACTCAGGGTCACACAGTATGCCAGTGGAAGCTGTGGGATTCAAACCCAGGTCTTGTCTGCTAGATATCACCAGATTTGCAGCTCAGAGACTTAAACCACTGTGCTATACTGCCTCCAAATTAAATTAAAGCATTAAATTAAATGCAGAATTAAAGCAACTGACATTCAGGGAATGCAGGAGGGAGCAGAAGCATGGCGTGTCACCCTGGAGACAGGAAATGGCACCACCATTTGCACAGGTGTGATCTAGACACCTCCAGCAAAAGGGGAGGAGATGGGCAAGGTACTGGTGGAAGCCATCCACAAAATGCCAGCCAAAGGTGAATTGGTGATGGGAGACTTCAATTTGCCTGATGTGGATTGCAACACCCAGGCTGTAGCCACTGCCAGGAGCAGAGGCATCCCAGATGCCCTGCAGGGGGCATGCCTCAAGCAGCTTTTGGCTGAACCCACAGAGAAAGAGCAGTATTGGTCCTGGTACTCATCAATGGAGACAGAATCACTGATGCAGAGTAACCAATGTAATGGTGGGTAGTCACCTGGGGTCCAGTGATCATCAGATGGTGTGGTTCAATGTGAGAACAGTGGAGGAGTAAAACCACATGAAAGCAATGGTCCTGGATTTCAAACGGTTAACTTTGCAGAACTGGGGGAATATCTCAATGATGCCCTGGCAAGGAAACAAGTGTGGGGGGGGCTGTAGAGAAACAATGGGCCAACCTTAAGCAAATCATAGCAGAGGCAACAAGCCTTTGTTTTAAGCAACTAAGCAAAACAGAAAGAAAAAAAAAACACTATGGTTCTCATACCTAATGTCACCAGCCCACTCCTGAGGATCAGGTGCACTGAACACACAGTGCCCACCCCTAAGTGCAATCCATGACAGGGAGGGGGAAACAGGGGTTACCCTTTTCATGTCCTTCTTTAGTGCTCGCTGAGTTCACAACTGAACACTTGCCACAAAATCCCAGGGTTCCCTCTTTACTCTGGATCAGGGTACGATACTAGTCTTGAGTCTTGTAGCCAAATATGGACCCTTCTTGGTTGTTACACAGAGGGAAAAGATCCAGGCATTACAACCTCTTTGGGGTAGCATTGAAACCCTGATTCTGCCTTCTCCCACAAGGCATGGAATAACCTGGTTCAAATCCCCACAGGCCCTTCCTTGAGACTTTGGTATTCCCATTATCTTTATCCAGACTTTCCCTTTTTAGATCCTTGTTTGATTTGGTAACTTATGATGGCACCCCTTAGCAATAACAGTTTAGTCACAGATTATTACTGAACCTCCCACAGTCACACACACCATATAACAATCTGCTCGGGCAGGATTCTTAAAAACAAATGTTTTTTACTAAATAATTATACATTTAAAACTAAAAGGCTTTATCAATTTGGTCACAGAATAACACAAATACAAGTGGAAAATATACATGAAAAATGCACTATAACTGTTATCTAAAGTTCTATCTTAGTGAATTGAAAGTTCAGAAAAATTATAAATAAAGTCTGAATAATCATTTCCTTCTCTTGCAGCCACTGGCCTTCAGTGTCTGATGGCAGTTAGTCTTGTCTTGTCAGGAGAGTGTCCAAACTGACATGTTCCAGGAAAATGAGAGAATTTGCTCTGTGTCAGAGCTGCTTAAATAGTCTGGGTCCAGACTGTCAAACTCTGCCTGATCTTACAGGGTGGCTTTCTCTTTTAGACCAGTAGCAGTCACCTTTCACTTTCCCACAGCCCAATTTTCTGGCTACATTTGATGCCCTACTGCCTTACTGGTAAGATAATTTACACCAGCTTGTCAAGAAGGGCTATTTCCCGAAACCTAATTTCCCAAGCATCCTGCCTTTCAAGCGCAAAGGTTTATGACAGGTGATGGTTTTCCAGCACATCCTTGTTGAGCAGCCCTTGAAGAAAGTTGACTTCCTGCCCAGAAAAATTCCCCCTCAGGTCAGAGGAAGGTCAAACATTTAAAAAATCCAGTCTCTTTCCCTATGTGACCTTGTCATCCATTTTCCTTGTGGCAGTTTAAACATACATAAAATATAACAGAATATAACACCATATATATGTACATCTGTCTGGCAGTGGCATAGCTCACAGCATCCCTCCCTCCTAGACTGAATTTGTGGGAAAACACCCCCTACTGCATGGTAAGGTTTTCACTAATTCTGTTACTGATCTCACTGGTGAGATAGGCCATCTGCATTGGCATTAGCCAATCCGGCCCTGTGGGTAATTGTCATGTCGTAGGCCTGTAAGACTATACTCCATCTTAAGAGACAACCATTTGTAGTACCCATCTGATTTAGCCACATCAGTTGGTTATGATTGGTCTGTACCTCGAAGCATCTCCCATAGAGGTGCAGCTCTAATTTCTTCCGGGCCCATGCCAGTGCAAGGCATTCCTTTTCCACTGTTGGTGCAAGACCACAGTGGTGCACAAATAGAATGCATTACAACTTTTAAGTACCTGGGAATTCTTCTGGTCCAGTCGCTGGACTTCAGTCTACATATACAATCCACCTGCAAGGCAGTGAATGCTAAACTAGGAGTTGCTTACAAGTCCAGTTTCACGCTAACTCCCTCTGCTAAACTTGTTATTGCCAAAGGCATATTACTCCCTGCCCTCACCTATGGCACACCGACCTTTGCTGCTGCACACAAAACCATCCTTCATAATTGAGATGTCACTTATAACAATATCTGCCATTACGCCTCCTCATCACCACGGCTTAAGCACCACTGCCAACTGTACAGGGACCTGGGCTGGTTATCCCTCTCAGCTTACCATCAATACTCTCTTGGCTCCATGATTGACTCTGAACTCAGAAACCAGACCCCTTCAGCACTCGCAACATTGCTGGTACCTCAAATGTCCTCCTATAGACTGTGCTCAGTAGATAGATCCCTGCTGAATGTACCTAGATGTAAAACATCAAAAGGCTCTGTTGCCTTCAATCACTCTGCCCTTAAGCTCTATAATTCTCACCCCCAAGCACTTTGAATAGCAGGATCCCATGGCAGCTTCAAAAAGGAGCTGCACCTACATCTATCTCTTGCTTATCTCTGCACTTGTTTTAATCCTCCTCAATCCACTCACCCACCAGATGCTTCCTGGCCTAACTTTCACCTCCTTACCTCATAGCACTTCTTACCCTTACTGTCTCGTTGAGGGCTAATCTAACACCACTCAGCACACCTGAATCTTGTCTCGGAGGCTGTGATAATGCATCCTTCCCAGTCAGGAATTTGCCCTTGCCTTGTTTCGCTGCCCATTTGAACCTTCATTGTTGTGACTAATTTGACCAATATTTCTTTGCTGCTATGTTGTGGTATCTTCTCCATGACTGTGTGGGTTGTTATGCCTAAAAATTCTATGTGAATTTTATTAATTGGTAGGAGGTCTTCTTTGTCCATCCCCTCCCCAGGACTACACACTGCAAATACCATGTCAGCCTTATTTGCATATGGCTTCATCATGTTGACATGATACATCCCATGGGTATATCTTCTGTCAGGCAGTTCTACAATATAGTTCATGTTACTGACCTGTAGGACTACCTTATGTGGTCCTGCCTACTTGGTCTGCAGCTTGTTCTTCCAGACTGGAATTAGGACCATGACTTCCTGATCTGCACTGTATGAGTGAGCTCTGGCTCTGTGGTCATACCAGACTTTTTGCTTCTGTTGGGCAGCTGACAGGTTGCTTTGGGCTGCCCCATAAACTCCTTCAGCTTCTCCCTAAACCTAAAGACATACTCCACTATGGGAGTTCCCTGGGTGGAGTGCTTGCCTTCCCAGTTTTCCCGGATCAAGTCTAGGGGCCCACACACCCTACATCCATATAAGACTTTGAAGGGGAAGAACCCTGTTGGCTCTTGGGGCTCCTTCCTATATGCAAACAACAGGTGGGTAAGGTATTTCTCCCAGTCTCTCCCATGCTGTTCAGCAAAATCTTGGAGCAACAATTTCAGGGTACCATTAAACCTTTCCACAACCCATTGGCTTATGTGTGATAAGGTGTCATGTGTCTCTACACCACCCCACACTTCCCCCACAAACACTTCATCAGGTCTAACATGAAGGCACCCCCTTGATCAGTGATAACCTCCTGCAGAAACCCAACCTGGGAAAAATTCCCTAACAAAGAATCTGCCACTTTGTCTGTCTTAAATGAGGAGAGGGCAACCGCCTCTGGGTATTGGGTAGCATAACTGACCACCGTCAGGATAAACTTCTTCCTGGAGGAGCTTGGGGTACTCAAAGGTCCCACAATATCCATTTCTACCCTCTGGAATGGCTCCTCCACAATGGGCAAGGGAATTAGGGCAGCTTCAGTTTTACTGCCTGCCTTCCCTATTTGTTGGCACCGGTGACAAGACCTGCAATATTCCTTCGCCTACTGGGTGAAGTTGGGCCAATAGAAATTCTGGGCCAGTTACTGCATGGTGCTCATGATGCCCAGATGTCTGGACATGGGACTATCATGAGCGATCTTGAGCAACCGCTCATGGTACCCCTAGGAATGGACAAGCCACCTGCACATCACCCCTCCCACTGTCCTCACATCCTCTGTATACAGAAGTTCATTGTCCCAGAATACCTTATGTCACATGTCACCTCCCTGTGTCCCATCAGATTCTGCACAAGCCCTCAGCCTCTCCAAACTAGGGTCAGTTCTCTGAGCAGTTGCAAAATCTTCACATTTTCCCAAGGTATGGGACATGTGCCCCTCAGATCCTAAACTGGGGTCCATAGCTCTAGCATTAGGGCATTCAGAGTCACTGCCATCCCTAACCTTCTGACCATTTGTTACCCATCCCTCCTCAGAGTAACCCTCTGTAGCTGTTTTGTGAATGGCTACTTGTGGAAGTCCTACCTCACTTTCACTACACTCCATTTCAGGAGACACAGGCTGGGGAACCAGCCTCCCATTTTTTCTCACAGGGGCTTCTGTGGGGCTCTGAGAACTACAATCAGCCTTTGCCATCTGATTGTGAGTAACCACACACACCACCCCTTCTGGAGATTGTTTCCTATAGTCGCATCCAGGGTGAGGTTATCTGCCACTGCCACTTTTTGCACTGTCTCTCCTGTCTCACCTCAGTCCAAGTGAAAACTAGCAAGTGGCAGAGTTTTCTTCTCCCCAGTGAATCCCCTTACCGTTACAAACTGATTAGGTATAAGCTGTTCAGACCCAACTGAATCCCCTTTTACTAAGGTAAGGGGTGCCCCTGTGTCCCTTAACTCATGAATGTGCACCTCATTTACAGTAACTGGGTGTATGTGCTCCCTCATGTTTACAGGCATGCTTTCAGTGATACACAGTGCACCCAACTCTGTTTGAGGGCCATTTTGACCACTCTGTACCTTTTTAGGACACTGTCTAGCAAGATAACCTGGCTGTTTACAAAACCAACAGAAGAAGCCAGAAGGTGAAGGAAGGAAACATATTCAATTCAGTGCTTCAGAGTAACTGGTATTTTTCTTTTAAACTTAGATTGTAGGCTTGTAGTGACACTATACTTTCTTTCTGTGTTGTCTTTACTTATAATTGTTTTTGGGCTGTTGAAAATTTAAAAAATAGTGGTGGTGTAATTCTGTGCTGTCTTTAATTGCTGAAAATTTTATCTTGGCTTGTCTGACTGTCCTGTAGCTGGGTGAAGGGTGTTAATTGTCTGGCCTCTGACCTCAGCTACGTGATAACTGGAGGTGGGGCTTAGTCACAGTTAAAGCAGCAAACAGAAGTTCATCTTCTCAGAAGAAGCCAGAAGGTGAAGGAAGGAAACATATTCAATTCAGTGCTTCAGAGTAACTGGTAACTGGTATTTTTCTTTTAAACTTAGATTGTAGGCTTGTAGTGACACTATACTTTCTTTCTGTGTTGTCTTTACTTATAATTGTTTTGGGCTGTTGAAAATTTAAAAAATAGTGGTGGTGTAATTCTGTGCTGTCTTTAATTGCTGCAATTTTTGTTCTCGCCCTCACCCTTCCCCAACTCTTAATTATATGCCCTGATAAATCTGATTGACAGGAGCTAAACACAGGGTATAGTAAGAGGTGTGAAGTAGGAGGCATAAGGGGAAGAAGACCACCCTCAGCACGACAAGTTTTTGACTCATTTATTTATTTATTGGTTTCTTTTTCCTTAAAAAAATATATATCTGAGGATCAGTTACAGGATTTTTAGTACTGTAAATAAATAAAAGAGAACTAAGAGAGCTTCAGTAGCAGATAAGTAGTGGAATTGCAGTATAATGTGGGAGTGGTGCAATGCAGTGGCTGTGGGGCAGCCATATTCAGGCAGACCTTCTGGACACTGAGGTGCTGCCCTATCTGCATGCATCTCTCGGGACTGCGGGATGAGGTAGCCAGACTCAGAGCGGAAGTAAACTGGGTCAGGAGTACCATCACCCCTGTCCAGGAACCACCCAGTCCAATGCAGCTGCCTCAAAGGATGCCGAGAACGAGGAGCACTTGGATGACAGTGGGCTCAGGAGGGTTAGAGCAGTCAGGCAGAGGCACATCCCAGATCCTATTCCTTCTCAAGAACTCATATGCCACACTGGCAAATGAGGACAACCAAATAGAGGTACCCAGGGAAGTGGAAGGAAAGGATGTGGAGGTTAGGCAAGGAGGTGACCTCAGTGGGAAAGCAGTGGACCCCAGAGGAGGAGGAAGCAAATCCTGGTGGGGGACTCCATCATAAGAGGGATCCAGCTAGGAACACAGGAGGGGGAGGACAGGGAGGTGAGGTGCCTACCAGGTGCCACGGCATGGAGGGATGGAAGGAAGATACTGGGGATCACTGGGAAGGCAAGACAGGAGGGTGAGCTGGATGTCATTATCCACCTAGGTACTAATGACTTGGCAAATGGGGAGCCAAAGGAAGTTCAGGAAGAGTTTAGGAAACTGGGGAGGGTCTCAAGCAAGTAGCTACTTCTGTCACTTCTCAGAAGTACTACCTGTGAGAGAGAAGGAGAGCATAGGAGTGCATGCACCAGGAACTTTAACTCTTGGTTGAAGAACTGGTGCTGTGAGGAAGGGTTGGATTCATTGGTGACTGGGGACCCATCTGGAGGGATGGAGGTTTGTTCAAGCCTGATGGCCTGCATCCATCCTGGAGGGGAATCCAAGCACTCAATGATAAGTTTAAATGCTACATTGACAAGCATTTAAACTAGCAAAGGGGGGTGGCAGGCCAGCAAGGATGATACCTACTTGCTCACCCCCACAGCTAGTAATGGAACCAGTGAACCAGAGGAGGGCTATCTCTGCAAAGCAGTGTGCAAAAGATGGAGATTAGTGTCCAAAAGGTGGATAAGCAGAAAGGGCAAAATTCAGCAGAAGGGCAGACAGCAAGGAGAACCAGGGATAAATGACAACCAAGGAAGGGGCTGGAGAACAGAGAAGCAGTCTAGGGAGGTCAAATCATGGAAAGCCATGTGTGCAAATGCCAGGAGCCTTAGCAACAAGATGGAAGATCTGGAGGCTGTCATGGTACAGTCAGACCTGGACATTGTGGCCATCACTGAAACCTGGTGTAATGATAACCATGACTGGGAGATGGCCATACCTGGCTACAACATATTCAGAAGAGACAGAGCAGGCAGGAAGGGAGGAGGAGTGGCACTGTATGTGAAAAATGACATAAGGGCCACACAGATCCAGGAGGAACAAAATGGGGGAGAGATACTGTGGGTTAAGCTGGAAAGGAAAATGGGGCCAGCCATCCGGACAGGTGTGGTCTATAGACCACCAGCCCAGGAGGAAGAAACAGATAGGAGTTGATGCTAGCCATCCAAAGGATGGCAGACAAGGTGAGGTAGTACTGGTTGGAGACTTCAATATACCAGACGTGGACTGGAGCATCCCAGCAGCAGCATCAACTAGGAGCAGATTTATCCTGGACTCCTTCAGGGTGCCTTCCTCAAGCAACTGGTCATGGAACCAACTCGGCAGAAGGCAATACTGGACCTTGTGCTCACAAACAGGGACAGTGTGATAGGGTAACAGTGGGGGAGCACCTGGGTAACAGTGACCACCAGTCATTGTGGTTTGAAATCACAGAAAGAGCAGAACCAAACCACACAAAACACGATCCTGGATTTTAGGGGGCAGACTTTGGGAAAATGGGGAGATGCTTGAAAGAGGCATTAAGGGAATGGGACAGGAATCAGGGATTGAGGAACAGTGGGCAGTATTTAAATGGGGATTATAAGAACAACTGAATTATGCATTAAGCAGGTTAGCAAGAGGAAAAGAAAGAGGAGACCATTATGGTTTTCCAAAGAGGTAGCAAAGAAAGTGAAAGCCAAAAAGATTGCATTCAGGCAATACAAAAGACACAGGCAGAAGGGGATAGGGAGAAGTACCAGGAGAAACAAAGGAGGCAGGGAAGTCAGTAAGGGAAGCCAAAGCTCAGACAGAAGAACACATTGCAAAATCAGTGGGTAAAGGGGACAAAACCTTTTACAGGTACATAAGTGAAAAAAGAAGGACAAAGGGAGGGATAGTGAGACTGAAGGGGGAGGATGGGAGCAGCGTGGAGGATGACAACAGTAAAGCTGACATATTGAACAGGTATTTCTGCTCAGTCTTTACTAAGGAAGAGGGGGGTAATGGGTCTGAAGGGAGTACAAGGGGTGAGAATGGTGCAGAAATGGACACAAGTCCCTTTACACGAGAAAGGGTCCTGAAGGAACTGGAAGTAATAAGAGCTGATAAAGCATGGGGCCAGATGGGGTGCACCCAGGTCCTTAAAGAACTAAGAGAGGTGGTGGTTGAACCTCTGGCTATCCTGTTCAGCCAATCACTGGAAACAGGGAGGTACCCAAAGACTGGAGGACAGCAGATGTAGTCCCCTTATACAAAAGTGGGAACAAAGAGGAAGCAGGGAACTACAGACCAGTCAGCCTCACCTCGGGTAGTGGAAAGATCATGGAAGCACTACTGAAGGAGAGATTGGTGGAACATCTGGTTGTCAATGGACTACAGGACCCAAGGCAGCATGGTTTCACCAGGGGAGGTCATGTCAGACCAACCTCATTGAATTTTTGACTGGGTGACTAGGAGGTGGATCAGGGAGGGCAGTGGACATGGCCTATCTGGACTTCAGCAAGGCCTTTGACACTGTGCCACATAGAGACTATTACACAAACTGGGGAATATGGGTGTGGGCAGGACAGTAGTGTGGTGGGTAGGTAACTGGCTGGGTGGCAGGACACAGAGGGTGGTGGTAAATGGCTGTCACCCACAGAGGGAAGAGTGACCAGTGGGGTACCACAGGGATCAGTGCTGGACCGGTCCTATTCAACATCTTCATCAGTGACATTGCACAGGATATAGAAGGCAGAATTTCACTGTTAGCTGATGACACAAAGCTCTGTAATAGAGTAGACACACCAGAGGGTGTAGACAGAATGAGAAGGGACCTGAGAAACTTGAAGAATGGTCATGGGTTTGGCAGTTGAAATTCAATGCAAAGAAGTGCAAGATAATGCATATGGGGCACAAAAACCTGGCACAATATATCAGTTGGGGGTGAGGATATAGCATGCACCAAGCAGGAAAGGGATCTTGGGGTTGTCATCTCTGATGACCTCAAAGTAGGGAAACAGTGTGACAAGGCATCAGGTAAGCAAATAGGATGCTGGGATGTATAGGCAGGGCATCACCAGCAGGAAAAGGGAGGTCATAATTCCGCTATACAAGACACTAGTGAGGCCCCACCTGGAGTACAGTGTACAGTTCTGGAGACCATACCTGACGTAAGGACATAGACAGGGTAGAGAAGGTTCAGAGGAGGGCAACAAAGATGGTGCATGGGTTGCATCACAAGTCCTATGAAGACAGGTTGAAGGAACTGAACATGTACTCCTGGAGGAGAGGAGGAGAGAGGGATATGATAGAGACATACAAGTATCTTACAGGGAGGAACAGGGTGCAGGAAAACACTATTTTAAGCGAAAAGATGTTTCAGGACTAGAGGGCATGGGATGAAGTTGGAGGAGGACGATTCAGAGGAAACATGAGAAAGAATTTCTTCACAGAACGGGTGGTGGACAAGTGGAACACCCTGCCAGAGGAAGTGGTGGGGGCTGAAACAATCACGGATTTAAGAATGCATGGGATAGACATAAAGGAATTCTAGAGGTCAGGGGTAAGGGGAAATAGACTTCTAGGAAAACAAACTGAACTTACAAGCTCAAATGGGCAGACTAGGTGGGCCATAGGCCCTTATCTGCCGACACTGTCTATGTATCTATGTATCTATGTAACAGATATAATTTATTTTATTTATTTAACTATTAATTAATTAATTAATTTATTTATGACTTTGATAACAGTATGAGTACACCGATCCTATGGGCCATTTTCAGGCATGATCCAGGCCATGACAGTGGCACAGGAGGCAATTAAAGCAAGATACAATAGAACAAGGAAAACCAGTTAACACAAAGATGCCAAAGTGATAAAAGAGGAGGCAGTCGAGGCAAGGCGCCAGCATGGTATGGAAAGGAAAATAAAACAAAAGGGTCTGAGATTGGGGGGCGGCAATGAAAAACAACAATTAACAGGAGCTTAAGCTGTAAGAGAAGTAATAATCAACTCTAAAAGTAGCTAACTAGTAAATGGCTCTAGCAGTAGCAAGAATAATAGGCAGGATTAATAAAAATATATATATATATATATATCTCTAAGCAAAAATCCAGTACATGCAGCTCATGGCAGGAAGCAAGTGCAGCTTTACAACAATAAAATACTGCCAAGCGGTTCCAATTCTGACACTATCCCATGGGACAGAAATCAGCTGTGTGGGGTAATTTAAATCACAGGTTAAAAATACATAGATTTCAGTGAAAGTTAGTAAGTCCAGGTTCCTGTAGGAAAAAATAAATAGGAAAGCCACTCTTCTGTGCGGCTGTGGCACCGGGCAGAGTTATCCAATGGGGAGAACGCCTATCCCTGCAGTGACCAATGAGGGCTGTCTGTGGAAAAGGTGCCGATCTTGAGGAATTTTGGCAAAATTCAAGCTTGCAGGTAGGCTTGAGGACCTGTGGTCCATACCTTACAGCTGGTTTCTTCTGAGAGGGTGCAGTGGGTGAGCTTCTTTCTAGCTCAGAGGGAAGCGGGCAGGCTTCAGCAGAGTGACTGCATTGGTGGGAGTGGCCAAGATCCAAGAAATCCCTTTTTGTTAACTTGAGGCTTCACCATTTCTTCGGAGGCAGTGAGGGTTTTAGATGACCCGAAGGCACGCTTTTCCCCTTCACCCTGCCACACCCTTTCCATTTCATTTCAGACCAGGATTGCACCTGGCATAGTGGTCCAAGAGCTCAGAAGCTTGCTGTGCTGTTTTGGGATCTTGGTCCTCTAGCCAGTTTTCAACTCTGCTGGGCAAGCCCAAAACAACTGCTCTAAAAGTACAACCTCCTCAATTTTCCCACAGAGTTTGCTTCCATCCCTTCTCACCAATGCTTTAAAAACTGCCGTTGCATCAACTGAGATGGCTGACAATACTTAGTGTACAAGTCAAATGGTTAATACTTTGTCACTGGCGGACTGCTAATATTCCCATGCTGTCTGAGCTTTACAACACTCTGTCTGAAGTTGCCACCCATGATCATCTATCTCGTGTTGTAGCTAATACACTCTCTCAATACCACCTCTGCTGGGCCCCATACCTGGCTTACTTGTCCCCACGCACGGGCATAGGATGAACTCCTTTAGTAATCCTAAGTGGTATATTTAAATGATGATTGTACACTCCTGTTACTAGGTGTTCGGGATTTACACTTCTCCCCTTTCATAAGTTATTGTGGAGCCTTATCTGCCCATCCCTTCTTTGTGAATTGGTAGTCTGGATGTGAAACACTGTAGATTGTATCTTGTTGTTTGCCTTCTTGCTTACTTCCAGGAAGACTATGCACTAGGACTCATTTGCTGATTATGGATAATTGCAACATCTCCTTGGTATCCTTCTTTCTACATCTTTCTATAATCTACATGGAGATGTCTTACTGCCATATTTCTAGGCCTTAGTTTGTTGACACTAGTTACATTCTGGCTCCCAGTTTATAGCCATATTTATGCTCTGCTACTTATGTACTACTCTCTTGGCTTGGAATGCTCTGTATTCCTTAACCATTCCCTGTTCACTGCTCATTTGCTTGTTGGTGTGTTTTATGTATAATTGAAAGTAACAATAAAAAGCATTAACAACAAAAAAAATGCTGTTGCTCTTTAGTTCTTCAAAGCGCATGTCAGGGCTTCTTCAGAGTTTATGGAACTTAACTCTGTAAGCCTCAGGAGTCTGTTCATACTTTTTAAGTAAAGCAGCTTTCAGTTTCTAATAGTCTTGGCTATCATCTTTATCTAGTTGGCCTAGTGCCTCATGACCTTTATCAGTAGGCAGCGGGGATAGCTGGAAGCTTCAGGACTCACTGGATTCCTTGGCCTGGATACAAATCTTTTCAAACTAATTCAAAAATGCATTCATATCCTCCCCCTCTTTAAATTCTGCTATTAATTTAAAACTTAATTTATACACCAGCCCTGGAGTTTCAGGTTTATCCTTGACACTTACCTCCTCTGGCATTTGTTACTGGAGTCTCAACTTCTCCAGTTTGAATTTCCTCTGGCACTCTTTTTCCTCTCTCTCTCTCTCTCAGCCTCTCTCTGATGCTGTCTTTCTTTTTCCTGCATCTCCAGTTCAAACCTCTTTTGCTCAAACTCCCTCTGTTGCTGTGCTTCAAACTTTCTCTGTTCAAATTCCAGCTCCAGCTTCCTCAGCTCCAGCTGCAGCCTTATCCTATCTAGCCCCAGCTCTGTGATGGCCTTCCCCTGCTGCTGTGGCTCTGGGTTCCCTCTAGCTTCACTACCCTTCTCACAGGGACTGGACTCTGTGATGGATGCTGGCACCTCCACACACAGGATCTGATCTTTTTCAGTCACTACCCATAACTCGAGGTTCTGGGCAGCCGCTAGCTCAGTGGCTGCCACAGGAGCCTCCATGGGCTGCTTTTTGATTAATTCTTTTGGACTTTAGTAGAGCTTTCGATAAAGTCTCACATGAAATACTCATTACTAAAATGCACAATCTAGGTTTGTCACCTGATATTGTCAACTGAACTTTAAATTGGTTGACAAATTGTTCTCAGAGAGTCAGAATTAATGATATCTTGTCTGATTTGTGTAGTGTGACAAGTGGTGTACCACAGGGGTCGGTCTTGGGACCAACATTGTTTAACCTCTTTATCAGTGATTTACAAACAGGGCCAAATAACTTCATAGTTAAATTTGCAGATGATACTAAATTGGGGGGCAAGGTTAATAATCAAGAAAATATTTCTGCATTAAAGAAGGATTTGGAAAAATTAACACTTTGGGCAAATGGAAATCATATGCAGTTTAATCAAGACAAATGTTTAGTAGTGCTTTTCGGTGTAAATAATCCAAAAACGATATATCATATAAATGGACTACCACTTCACTCATCAAATTGTGAAAAAAATTTAGGGATATATGTTAATAATAAACTTACATCAAATGATCACTGTGTTAAAAACTGCTTGCATGACCAACAGACTTTTGAGGCAAATAAAATGCACTTTTGTTAATCGCACTGAACAATGCCTTATTCCATTGTATAGGCATACATTAGACCATATCTAGACTATGGCTCCCTTTCTGGAATCCAAACCAAAAAAAGACAGCATTTCTTGAACAGGTTCAAAGGAGAGTAACTAGAATGATTCCAAGATTAACAAACTTGGATTATCAGAACAGATTAAAAGCTACTGGTCTCTTCTCTCTTCAAACTAGAAGATTAAGAAGTGATATGCTTATGGTTTTTAATTTAATAAATTCTCCAGATCTAATGGAAAAAATGTGGTCTAACACTCTCCAAAAGGAGACATGTTCTGAAACTGCATAATAAACAGCTTGAAGTAAAAACTTATAAAACCAGCAAAAGGGGAAACTTTTTTTTTTTCCATGTAATGTTTATTAAAAGTTTTTACAATTCCCCAGATGGGGCTATGTTTATCAAGCTCAAACAGGTACATACACAGCAGGATACAAGGGGGGAACTTTTTTCCAATAAGAGCATCCATTGTATGGAACACCTTGCCACAAGAATTGGTAGAGGCAACTAGTGCCACTGTCTTTAAAAACAAAATAGATGTTTGGTTGAGGGATAATAGATAAATAATGTCCCACATAGTGTGAGGAACAGTCTCGATGGGCTCTGGCCTACTTCTGTTCTTTCATTCCAAGTGATACCAAGTAATACCCCCATACTGGGCCCCTCTTTCCTGAAACAACTGCCATAGGTAGTCTGCAGTGTATTTGTTGTAGTTGGAAGCCATCTTCTTCCCTAACTACTACTACACCAGCTTACACCGAAAAAAAAAAAAACAGATAGGGAACTTTATACTGTAATCAAATTATTTTTTTTTCAAAATCTTTGCCATGATTGTGTGTGGATTGTTTTCAGTTTATCAATCTGATGCACCAGCCTTGAATCAAACTGTTATGCCTGTGCCACCATGTGTCAGAACTGTGCTCCTCCAGGCTGATAACCCCAGTGGAGGGATGCCTTTTCTATCTTGTTCTTTTCCCTACTGAAATCTGTTGTGTGACAGTTTCTTCTTATACTGTACTTTATCTTTTTCCACCCCTGGTGTAGGTTGGCCACATACGTCAGTCTTTTCTATCTCTCACTAAAACTTTTTTCCTACTACTTTTATTTCTAGTTTTTTCCCCTTTCCCCCTAGTTTCTATATGTCCATCCCTCACCAAGAACTCCCCAAAATCATGCACCAGGCTAAAACTAGCTGGCAGGAATGAAATAAGGTGCCGGTTGAATAAATAAAGTGCATAGAGTGCATTTTGTGCCATATTATAAGTTTAAAGTGCTGCAGTGCTTAATTAAGTTAATGCTTATGCTATTTGTATGTATATGGTGCAGGAATATTTAGAAATGTTTAAACTGGCAGATAAATACAAAATAACATTCACTTTAGTAGGTGGATTATGGATATAAATGAAGCGGCATTATGCTTATGTTGTTTGAATTATTTTGCTGCTGCTTGGTATCTGTGTAAATAATTACTGATGCCCCTGTATTATTAGGACTCTCGGCTGCTGGCTTTTTACAAAGTATGCTGTAGAATTGTGCCAGCTAGTCATGGAGGAGTCCATGGCATGTGTTCATCCAGTCCAGGTTGCTAGAGAGGCAGACTTCCCCGAGTAATCTGTGTGCTCTGAAAAGCGAGCGCTTAAAAATAGAAAGAAACTATGCTGTCCTGGACGTAAAAGCTACAGTCCAGTATAAAAAGAAATAAAAAGTGGCTTACCAAAGCTATGCAGAGCCCCAAACAGAGCAGCTAGATAATGATTGTCTAGCAGTCTGTCGCTTTGCTTCAACATAGAAAACAAATGACTTAAAGGAACAGGAACGTCCCTATGTATGTGAAAATACTATGCAGTTAGAGAAGCCCTCAGAATAAGGAGTGGGCTGCAAGATAAACTAAACACAAAAAATAAATTAAGCAAATTAAAGAATAAAGGGACACTGCAGGTCTCTATATGAGTCACATTATGTATAGAGCCCTGAAATATAAATTAAAGGGCTAGTGTCTATATACTATAACAATATAGCACTTGTATTAATACAATAAATGTTTGCACTGTTTACATATATAGAAAATAAGGGAATTCCCATAAGTAAAACCTCAGAAAGGGGATTTCCTATAGAGGGACTTCCCATATGTAAAACTTCATTATGTAATACAGGAGGAGTTTCCCTATTTAGGGACCATACTAGAACTAATTGGATGTTATAGGAGGGGCTTTCACATATGTTGGAGGGCTATATAAGCCCTCCTCAAACACCAAGAGTCAGATTAGTTATCCAGCCAGTCTCACTTACCTGAAAGAGGGTAAGCAGAAGGGCCTGTGCCTGAACAGGAATTTTATGTTTAACAGCAGGAAAGCTGATGAATCGTTTTGAGATACCTGATGTAAGGTGAAATAGCCTTGAGCTATTGCTTATTTTCTGGTTCTGTTTGAACTGTTTTATTTCTAGTTTGTTTTCTATTTTGTATAAAATAAAACACACTCTGGGTGTGTTGCACCCAATTACTGTGTCCAGTGTTATCTTTATACCCACATACCTGTGACACACCATTATCTCTTGAATATCAGAGCTACCAGATCTCTCAGATCACACCACTGTGCACTAGATCTGTCATGAACCTACTCCTGAGGGTCAGGTCCACTGAGCTCACATTGCCCACCCCTAAGGGCAATACATGACAGGGAGGGGGAAACAGGGGATGCCCTCTTCATGTCCTTCTATAGTGCTCACTGAGTTCACAACTGAACACTCACCATGAAGTCTCAGGGTCCCCCTTTATTCTGGATCAGTGTAAAATGCTACTCTTGAGTCCTGTAGCCAAATATAAACCCTTCTTGGTTGTTACACAAAACAGGAAGATCCAGTTGTTACAGCCTCTTCAGGGTAGCATTGCAAACCTGATTCTGCCTTCTCCCACAAGGCGTGCAATAACCTGGTTCAAATCCCCATAGACCCTTCCTTGAGACTTTGGTATTCCCCCTATCTTTATCCAAACTTTCCCTTTTCATACCCTTGTTCAGTTTGGTAGCTTATGATGTAACCCCAAAGCAATAACAGTTTAGTCACAGATTATTTCTGAACCTCTCACAATCACACACGCAATATAACAATCTCACTCAGGTAGGTTTCCTAAAAAAATGTTTTTACTAAACAATTATCATACATTTACAACTAAAAGATTTTATTAGTTTGGTCAAAGAATAACACAAAAGTGGAAAATATACATGGAAAATGCGCTATATTTGTTATCTAAAGTTCTACCTTAATGTTCGTAGTGAATTGAAAGTTCAGAAGAATAAGTCTGAAGAATCCTTTCCTTCTCTTGCAACCACTGGCCTTCAGTGTCTGCTGGCAGTTGATCTTGTCTTGTCAGGAGAGTGTCCAGAATAAAATGCTCCAGGAAAATGAGAGAGTTTGCTCTGTGTCAGAGCTGCTTAAATAGTCCGGGTCCAGACTGCCAAACTCTGTCTGGTCTTACAGGGTGGCCTTCTCTTTTAGGCCAGTATAGGTAACTCTTGCGCTTTCCCCACAACCCAATTTTCTGTCTGCTTTTGATGCCCTACTGCCTTACTGGTAAGATCATGTACACCAGCTTGTCTAGAAGGGCTATTTCACAAAACCTGGTTTCCCAAGCAGCCTGCCTTTCAAGTGCGAAGGTATATGACAGGTGATGGTTTTCTGGCACATCCTTGTTGAGCAGCCCTTGAAATAAGTTGGCTTCCTTTCAGAAAACTTTCCCCTCAGGTCAAAGGAAGGTCAAACATTTTAAAAATCCAGTCTCTCTCTCTTTATGTAACCCTGTCATTCATTTTCCTTGTGGCAGTTTAAACATACACAAAATATAATAGAATATAACACCATATATATGACTAGCAGTGGTATAGCTCACCACACCTAATACCAGTAGGTCATGCAAGAGCACAATAGTTAGGGGTAATAGAGCAGACTAGGTGGGCCTGAAGGCCCTTATCTGCCAACAACTTCAATGTTTCAAAGGACGTGACCAGGAAGGTAAGAAAGAAAAGGCTAGCTTTCAGGAGGTACAAGGAAACATGATAGGAGAGACAGGGAACTGTATCTGAAAAGCAGAGGGAGGTGGGGAAGGCAGTCAGAAGTGCAAAAGCACAAATGGAGGAAAAAATAGCCCAGGCAATGAAAAAAGGAGACAAGAATGTTCTCAGGTACATTAGTGAAAGAAACAAGACAAAGGGTGGGATTATGAGGTTTAAAAATGGAAGGAGGGGAGTGGGCAGAGGGGGACCTAGAAAAAGCAACAAGCCCAAATAAATATTTTTGTTCAGTAGTCATGGAAGATGGGGAAGGAAAAAGACCAATATTGGGCAATAGGAGCACCAGTGGGAGAGAGGTGGTCACCGGCCCATTTATGGAGGAAAGATTCCTAAAGGAACTGGAGAATCTGAAAGGGGACAAGGCTATGTGGCCGGATGGGATTCATACCAGAATATTAAAAGAACTTAGAGAGGTGCTGGCAGCACCACTAACAGTCCTATTCAACAAATCAATAGAAACAGGTGTGGTTCAAGGGGACTGGAGGAGGGCAAATGTAGTCCCTCTCCACAAAAGTGGGAACAGGGAGGAGGCTGGCAACTACAGACCAGTCAGCCTGACCTCGGTGGTGGGAAAATTAATGGAGTCACTGCTAAATGAAAGGATCATGCTGTTTCTTGAATCCAGTGGAACACAGGATCCAGGCAGCATGGATTCACAGTGGAAAGGTTTTGTCAAACAAATCTGATCAATTTATTTTGACTGGGTGACCAGAAAGGTAGTTCAGGGAGGGGTGGTGGATGAGGCCTACCTAGATTTCAGCAAGGCCTTTGACACCATCCCACATTGGAGGTTGGTAAATTAGTTGGGTCAGCCTGGGAGTGGGCCCCAACATGGTAAACTTGGTCAGAAACTGGTTGAGTGACAGGACACAGATGGTGATGGTAAATAGTGTTCAATCTGAGGACAGGAGGTTTACCAGTGGGGTGCCAAATGAATCTATGCTGGAGCCAGTCCTCTTTAATGTCTTCATAAGTGATATTGCAGAGTGGCTGGAGGGGAAGGTATGCCTCTTTGCAGATGACACGAAGATCTGCAACAGGGTCAACACTCTGGAGGGGTGTGTGTGGAAAAAATTAGAATGGCTCCAAACATGTTAGAGGAGTGGTCGAGAGTGTGGCAGCTAAGAGTCAATGAAAATAAGTGCAAAATCATGTATTTGGGGCACAGAAATCCAAAGGAGGAGTAGAAGATTTGGGCAGAGGTACTGATGGCCACCAATCAAGGAAGAGACCTGGGGGTAATCATATCTGATGATCTAAATGTACCCAAACAATGTGAGAAGGCTGTAGGGAGAGCCAGTGGGATGCTAGGGTGCATAGGGAGAGGTATCAGCAGCAGAAAAAAGGAGGTGGTTATGCCACTGTACAGATCACCTCATCTTGAGTACTGTGTCCAGTTCTAGAGGCCACATCTCTGGAAGGAAATAGACAAAATAGAGACAGGGAAGTTGAACCATTCAGTTCAGTGCAGACATGCAACAGAAAAGGCAAGCAAGATGCTGCGGTGTATAGCCATTGGGATCACTTCCAAGAGTGAGGCGGTTATCCTGCCACTGTACAGATCTCTGGTGAGGCCACACCTGTAGTACTGCATTCACTTCAGGCACCCCTACCTGAAGAGGGATATCACATTCCTTGAGGAAGTTCAGAGAAGGGTGACCAGAATGACAAAGGGCATGGTGGCAAAGAAGCCCTATGATGCTAGGCTCAGGGAGCTCAGCATGTACTCCCTGGAAGATAGAAAGGGCAGGGGGATATGATAGAAGAGACTTTTAAGTACCTACAGGGCATAAATGGGGAAGGGGATAGAGGGCATTTTCCAGCTGAAAAAAGAGGGGGACACAAGGGGCCACAGCATGAAACTGGAGGGGGGAGGTTTAGCAGGGAAATGCTGAGGCACTACTTTACAGAGAGGGTGGTGGCAGCATGGAATGACTTCCCAGAGGAGTTGGTTTGCTTAAAGACAGTGGACAACTTTTTTTTTCTTCATTTATTTCAAATTTGGATTAATACCTTTGAACCGGGGGCTCGTTTACAAAGGCTCCAAGTCAACAAAGAATACAAGACATTTACAGGTGATGAAACATTGCAGAACAGAAAGGCATCCTTCAAAAGGGGTTGGGATAGGATCAAAAGCAGAATATTTGCCTGCAGGGAAGGGGGAGGCAGCAGTGGGGTAGACTGCTAGTTGCAATATTGAGCAGACAAGATAGAACTTTTTGGCCTGATTCTGCTGGCTTCTTTCATATGTTCATATGTTTGTTAGGTGCAAGGAGAGGAAAGGAGAGAGGGGGATATGATAGAGACATTCAAGTACCTCAGGTATAAACAAGGTACAGGAGGACAGCATCTTTCAGAAAAGAAGGTGTATAAGATCAAGGGGGCATTATATTAGGCTAGGGAGTGTAGGCTCAGGGGCAATGTGAGGAAGTGCTTTTTCACAGAGAGAGTAGTGGATGTTTGGAACAACCTCCCTGTGGAGGTGGTGGAGGCAAAAAGGGTAGGGGAATTCAAGAGTGCATGGGATAGACATAAGAGTACTCTAGCGGTAGGGAAGAGAGGGTAAGCCGCAGATCAACTAGGGTCTGCAATATTGCATTAGGTAGGGAAAAGGGGCAGACTAAGTGCATCACATGGTCCTTATCTGCTGTCACCTTCTATGTTTCTATGTAACAATGGTGGGGGTGATTAAAACTGCATAACAATGTAAATAAAATACCTGACAGAGACTGTAATAATGTTGCACTTGTCCTTACAGAATCATGAAGACTTGGTTAAAACTTAATAAAAACAAAATGAACCCCCCCAAAAAAAAATTAGCCCCTGTGAACTCCATGGAACTTCAAATCAAAAGTAAGATAGAGTGCCACCCCTCCCCATGGACCTGATGGCCTAGCAGTCCCTGCAAAGGGTCAGCAGTCCCAACATCTACTGGCATGGCAGAACTCTCCTGGTGTTCTGCAAAAGTGAAAATTAAAAATCCAGTTCCCACCGACATGGCATACCTGTAATGGTATCAAGCAGAAACAGTAAACTGAGCATTTGCAGGCATAGTGGGCCTCTTATGTTGCCCTACAGGAGCTGGAACAGAAAACCCAGCATCTGCCAGCACAGTAGGCCTCTTCTGGTGTTCCACACAAGCATGCCAGCATGTGGGCCTCTCCTAGTCTTCATTGCATGAGTAGGAATGGAGGCTGTGTAGCACAGTGGTTTAAGGCTCTGAGCTGCAAACCTGAACACCTGCGTTTGAATTCAACAGCCCCCACTTGCATACTGTGTGACCCTAAGCAAGTCACTTAACTTCCTTGTGCTCCCAGGTTGCACCTGTAAACAAGCTTCAGCTTAGTGTGTCTCTCCTGGTTAAAAAAAAATGAATGAAAAACCCAGCATGCTTGAGCAGTCATTATGCCATCAAGTACTTTTGAGGGGGGGGGGGCTCCAGAATTTGCCCTGACTTGGAAAAAAAAAAGAAACAGTTGCTTGGCACCTTTTGCCTGTGCCCTGGACTCCAGATTACCTCCAGACCAACACCATCACCGTAGGACAGGCAGGCAATGTCTATTTTAGGATGCAACTGAAGGAGCATCCATGAAGGTCCTCCAGCAGCACCAGCAGAGATTGAGTAGTGATGCAGAAAAAAACATAAACCTAACTGTCTCAGCAGACCACTAATTTTACCAATTATTTGCAAATATTTTTTTTTTGGCATGGTATTTAAAGTATTGTACGCAGAATGGGAAGGCATCAATAACATGTTTTGCTAGTGGAATCTTCAGGTCTGAAGTTGGCCCTTGGTGTACAGTTGGAAAATTAACCCAATTGTTTGCATCTGCCTTCTTACAAATTGTGTTATTTACTGGGGTGTTTCCATATGCTTGTCATGCATTGAGTCCTCATAGATGCTGGGTTTCAGACCCCAACACTCAAGTCATTTCTCTTTCATTGTCGGGCAAAGCCTGTCTGCCATCTTTCTGGCCACATAACTATTTCACACTTTACAGACATTCTTTTGCACCATTTTTACTTTGATTTATAAAATGCCCCATCCAAGGGGCTCTGGACACTGTGGGGGGAGATTCACAAAGATTTGTGCTCGGCGCATCTCAGTTGCACCAGTGCAAATGAGATGTGCTGAGCCCAAACTTTGGTATTCACAGAATATGAGCCATAAGATGCTCCTGGCACATCCCCACTGTGAATACCAAAGTTGCGACCAACCCAAGATGCACCGACACATCTCTCCGGTCAGGCTGGGAAACTGATGGGCCAGTGCAGCTCCAGATGTGCTGCACCCATGGTTTGGATTCACAGTCTGAGATGGGCAAATGGGGCCATTAGGCATGCAAGTTGCAATGGGGCCATTTGAATGTCATTATGGCCCCATTTGCATGTCCCTTGCATGAGCTCCCTGCAAGGGCTGTGAGCAGTAAACACATAAAATGAACCCCTGGTAGCCTAGTGCCCCCCCCACCTGCATCTCTGTAAAGACAAAAATGCTGTCCAATAATCCCTGGTAGTCCAGTGGAACCTCCTTCCCTACCTGTATCCCCATAAATAAAACAAATTCTGGTCAGATCCACCACGGCTGCATAATGAAGTTAGTGAAGTTGTGTGGAATTGTTAAGGAGGTATGGAGAAACAACATAATAATTTGTAAGTAGTGAGATTTGTTTTAGTTTCTGTTCTAAGGAAAGCATACATGTTATTAGGAAAATACATGGAGGTGTACATTTTAGTGGAAGAAATAGGATGCACTGTAGGTTTACAGAAGAACCCCAGAGCAAATGCCACTGATGTATGTGTTACCCCAGATGATATTGGCCAGACAGACATATTTTAAAGAAAACACAATTGCACATACCCCAATAATGCAAAGCATTATGGGAAACATATGCAAATCCCCATGATGGTACAGAAGGTGGCAGTACATGAAAAAGTAATGGCTGGCATATGTTCAGCCTTAGGATTATTTACACAGTGTTTTTTTTTGTTTTTTTTTTAGAGAAACAGGGTTTTTGTCCATGAGGTGATGTAAGTTATATTTAAGCAATGTGCTGATGTCAGGAAGTCAGGCGTAATGATGATGGACTGTTGGCAGAGAAAATGTAATAGTAACTTTCAGAAGGGGTCGCTTTTGATAAGGGCAATGTAGTTATGCTTGTGATAATGGGAATATTAGGAAAGTATGAGGTCTATGCAGAAGTAGAGTACAAATATGCATAGTTTCATAAGTATGTGCTCAGAGTGCAGGCAAATGTGATATGCAGGTTTGTTTTAGAAATAGGTAAAAATAGCGATACATGCAATTGATAGAAAGATAGATAATTACATAGATATGCAGACCCGGTCCACACTACACTCAAAAAAGCTGTATTGGATTCAAACTGTTACAGTCTGTAAATGTTACAGTGTGTCCACACTGCCAGTGAACAGTGTGGATAATGGTTTGAAAACATTACAGCCTGTCCACACTGAGTGTGATAGTGTGTGTGGTCTCAACCCTGTAGTAGCAGTGCACATCCCATGGTGCATTCGGTGATGACAGCTGCATTTTGAGATGCCCTCCTACATGTCCTATGGAGTACTGTGTATATGGCACTGTCATATTATGTAAATAACCATATTTCACTGTTATGAGACACACTTATGTTGTGGCAGTTACAGAGAGAGTTTGAGGACAGGGAGATCTGTATGTTGGAATCGGGGACTACATCAGTGAGAGGGAGGGAGGGAGGGAGGGAGAGAGAGGAGGGAGACATGGCATCAGTTCTGCCAGTATTAGGGCACCTGGGCACAACAGACATTCATGTACTGCTTCTGTATGGCTGAAGGCAGACCCTCTACTACTGCCTTCAATGTTCCCCACTGCTCCACTGTACACAGTGCCACATGTCTATTGTCCACCACAGCAGTGCTCCATGATGCACTCAGGAGCTCCACTAATGTATGTGTTCACTAGTGGCACTACTCTGCAGGTCGTATTGCTGCCACATCACACATGGGCAGGCAGGGTACTCCCAACACTCGGCCCAGTGAGAAAAGTAATCAAGGACAGTACACAGATACCATCAGGAGGTGGCCCTTGGGGAGACAATTTCAGACAGAGAGGTAGGTTAAGTGGGAACATGAGGGGTACACCCAGGGAGGTGTGTATACAGCTGTCAGGTTACTGTGGTATGGAGGCATCCCAGTATTGCAGCCTATACCTGTGCTCCACACTGCCATCTGCATATGTCCTGGTAGCCTCCGATCTCTCTGTATGCAGTGAAACAATGCTGCAATGCATGCAGGTGTAGTGGGAGACTGGAGGCTACATGGTGCAGCATTTAGACACAATTGCAATTAAAAACTGATAACGGTGTAAAGCTGTAAATAAGAGTGAATTAACCATGCTGGTATGCACACCACAAAGTGGTTCTTGGAAGGATACAGATTGGGGATGGCTCAATTAAAGGAGTAGTCCACCTCAGAATTTGCAAAAACATATGTTATGCAGAGTGTTTTGATTTGTATGTAAAGTCCTAGTGTGTCCTTCCCTCTGTCTGCTATCAGGAGTTTTTCCTAAATTAGGCTGTAAGTGTTAGGGTAGTTTTATGACCCCTGGGGATCTCCATCACAAATAGGTTTGTTGCCTTCTGCCTCCTACAATGCACCCTGTCTCATGTGACAGTGATGTAGCCAGACCCATAGATTTAGCATATGAAGTGCTTTTTAAAATCAGTTCACAACAACAGAGCTTTGTAACTGTTCTTATCCAGTGAGCACAAATGGCAACAGTTACAATTTAGCAGATGCCGAGAACTACCTAACTGGGGTTTCTGTAAGAAAACAGCTACTAAATAGCTCTAATTCACTATTTGTGTTTTTTGGGTGTGTCATGTCTAGCTAGCAGTAATATGTGTTTTCATTTTAAAATGCAATTCCATCAAACTACGCGCAACAATAAAAAGAACAGAAATTGCCCTAGATCATCACTGCTATAATTAGTAAAGACTATAGCAGTTTTCTTACAGAAAACTCACTCAGTTAGCTCTAAAGTATTTGCTAAACTGTAAATGTAGGTACCAGCATTCTTTTTTTTTTTTTAGCAGGAGAAACACACTAAAGCTTGTTTACAGGTGTGACCTGGGAGCACAAGGAAGTTAAGTGATTTGCTCAGGAACACACAGTATGCATGTGGAGGCTGTGGAATTCAAACCCAGGACACCAGATTTGCAGCTCAGAGCCTTAGACCACTGCACTATACTGCCTCCTCTATTCTAATAGGTAGAACTGGCAGTTAGTGCTGATTTTGCTCTGTGACGTGATTTTCATTTTTTTTTTGGTTACAGATGTGAAGTATCTTTTTAATAAAGTATAAACATGTATGTGTGAGTTATTTAGGTTGGTGAATATTTGTTTTATTATTTGAAAAAGTGGGATACACTAAATGTGTAGTGCAATGAACCATTGTAAAATGGGATCAAATGTGTAGCTGAAATAGTCACTGTCATCCATCCATCCTGTTGTTTTCATGCTATACCACACTCAGGAGAAAAAGTGACTTTAAAGTATTTTGCAGTTTCTAGGCTGTAGCATCATACCATACACTTCATTTGTAAAAAAAAATGACAATCATGTCACAGAGCCAAATCAGCACTAAATGTTAGTTCTGTCTAATAGAATGCTGGTACCTACATTTATAGTTTAGCAAATACTTGAAATCTAACTGAATGGGTTTTCTGTAAGAAAACAGCTAGAGTCTTAACTAATTATAGCGTTAATTATCTGGGCAATTACTGTGCTTTTATGGTTGAGTATAGTTTGATGAAATTAAAAGTTTTCAAATTAAAACATTCCTGCAAGCTAGACCTGACACACATAGAAAACAACAATAGTGAATTAGAGCTTAATTTAGTAGCAGTTTTTTTACAGAACCCCAGTTAGCTAGCCTGCAGATGTCTGCTAATAGGCTAATTTAGGAAAAACTCCTAATAGCAGACAGAGGGAAGGACACACTGGGACTTAACAAACAAATCAAAACACTCTGCATAACATGTTTTTGCCAATTCTAAGTGGATTACTCCTTTAAAACTGCAAGCTCAGTAAACAATATACACTGCAGCCTCTTGCTGTACTGACATGCTTCAGCTGATGCAAAAAAACAGAGTAAGGTGGTGGGGGCAGGGTTGGAGGACAGGTCTGAATAACACCATATACGCACCAGGAGGGACTTTTATCTCTTGGACTGTATCTGTGAAAATGTGTGACCAGGAGAGGAATGTAAGCTACTAAATGGGTAGTGCAATGAACCATTGTAAAATGGGATCAAACGTGTAGCTGAAATAGTCACTGTCATCTTGTTGTATTCATGCTATACCACACACAGAAGAAAAAGTGACTTTAAAGTATTTTGCAGTTTCTAGGCTGCAGCTTCATACCATACACTTCATTTGTAAAAAAAATTAAAATTATGCCACAGACCAAAATCAGCACTAAATGTCAGTTCTACCTAATAGAAAGCTGGTACATACATTTATAGTTTAGCAAATACTTGAAATCTAACTGGTGGGTTTTCTGTAAGAAAACAGCTAGAGCCTTAACTAATTATAGTGCTAATGATCTGGGCAATTTCTGTGCTTTTATGGTTGTGTATAGTTTGATGAACTTAAAAGTGTTAACATTAAAACACTCCTGCAAGCTAGACCTGACACACACAGAAAACAACAATAGTGAATTAGAGCTTAATTTAGTAGGGGTTTCCTTACAGAAACCCCAGTTAGCTACCTCTCAGGTATCTGCTAATAGGTTAATTTAGGAAAAAACTCCTAATAGCAGACAGAGGGAGGGACACACTAGGACTTAACATGCAAATCGAAACACTCTGCATAACATATGTTTTTGCAAATTCTGAGTGGACTGTGGACTACTCCTTTAAAACTGCAAGTTCAATAAAAAATATACACTGCAGCCTCTTGCTGTACTGACATGCTTCAGCTGATGCAAAATACAGAGTAAGGTGGTGGGGGCAGGGTTGGAAGACAGGTCTAAATAACACCATATACCCACCAGGAGGGACTTTCCATCTGTTGGAATGTATTTGTGAAAATTTGTGACCAGGAGAGGAATATAAGCTGAGCCAATGCTGTTTAAACATGTGCTGTATAGGGATGCAGTTTCAGGCTTTTCCTTCTGAAGCTTAAGCTCTGATGCTCCAGGCAGCTCTGATAGCCAATTGTTCCAGATCCACCTAGATCATCTCATGGCCACCTCATGTCCCTCCCACATGAACCAAAAAAAAGGTGGGGTGGATCTTTAGGAGCTTCTTGGGTGTAGGTGGTGGTGGATCTTACTCCCCCCAAAAAACTAATGCTGCCTCCCACTACTCAGGTTCCAGCTCTTGTACCTCCCACTTAAGAAAGAAAATAGTGCACTGCAACCATTGACTAAGTTGAAAGCGTATTTATTTGAGGGTGGAAAACATTTCTTGGACGAGGGTAAGGCGGCGGAGACTATTTACACCTTCAGTCAGTTCCACGGACAGAAAACATGACATCACTCTTTTTGTACATGCAAAACGTCTGCAGGCTCCACCAACTGCAGCTGTAAAAACTGTGGTCCAATATTCCCTGGTAGTTCAGTGGACCCCCTCCCTGCCCGTATCCCCATAAATAAAAAACTGTTGTCCAGTAATTCCTGGTAGTCTAGTGGAACCCCCTCTCTGCCCTGACCCAATCGCATTACCATATGAAACTCCAATGTCTCCCTAGTGGTCCAGTGGAACCCCCACCCACTCAGGTGCCCCAACCCCACCCCTCTCCCTCCTGTCCCAGCAGGTGCAGAAGGTCAGTGGGCAACGCAACCCACCCACAAACTGCCATGGCTGCCGCTGACTGAGCTGTCAGTGAATGACAGTGTACTGTACTCCTGTAAGTCAGTTGAGAGACCCTGTCAACCAATGGGCTTGTAGTGTGCACTGTAAGCTGTCATTCACACAGTTGTCCATGCTCAGACAGATGCACATGTGATCTAACCCCTGGGGCACATACCTAGCCTGTCCCTACTTAAATTTAAAGCACTTTTTCTGTACATGTCTGGCATGTTCTTTATGGACGGTTGTATTATCTCCCTGGTTTGATGCATTGTTAGTGAGGTCTTCCACTGCTGATGATAGATATAATTTACTGCTGCATGCAATGCTTTGGTTTTTTACATAAGCTGTTTTCCTCTAACTGTAATTTCCCTCCGCCCCTCACACCTCTGAAATGTCTTTTTAGTATTTCAAGTTTCACTACTCTATTGCTCATTTTCATGTAATGTAATGTACTGTTTCCATGAAAAGCTTTATCCTTCATATGTAACTCTCCTGGATCGTGCCCGTAAATAGGTAAATTTTTGTCTAGCGCACTTACCCGGTAAACAAAAATGAAATAAGTGACAAACCGGGTGCAGCCCTGCAGCCATGGTGACTGCATCAAAAGGATGGGGGGGGGGCATGAGGAACCAGGGACAAAAAGGAGGACAAAATAATAGATATAAAAAGAAAATTACTCATGCATTTTTCTCACTTCTAGAACTTCCCTGTTTTTTGGAGTTCCCATACATCATTTTCCTAGTAATTAAACAGCAACAGCTTTTCCCCACATAAACTGGCTTCACCTCTTCTCCTTTGATTTGCCTTCAAAGCTGCCACAGTCTTACATTTGCAAATTCCCATCCTGTTGCCATGGACATGATTTGAAATATCATAATACATATAAGGCTGAGGCAGAACTGCTGGGGAAGGCAGATGTAGGAGATGGGCTGTAAGGAAAACAATACATTTGTTTAAACACTCAGGAAAAATCAATAATTAGAAGCAATACAGAAATAAAGTACTTAAAAATAATTAAAAGGCTGTGTTTGAAAATTGGCTTCAAACCTGAAGGGGCGATATCATTTCTGTCTCCCTTATAGACCTAGATGCAGGTTAAATGAGCTGATACCTAACCTTTGAAAATATGCTGGACCTGGATACTGAACCATATGTTAAGTGTCTACAATGGATTTTTTTTCAGCGTGTGTGTGTGTGTGTGTTTCCTTCTCCATACAAAGACTTGAAGAGGGCATTTCTAAAATAAGATTCTTACCTCAGTGGAATTTTAGTCAGCTGAGTTTACATCAATCGTTTTTTTTTTTAAATCTCCACTGTTGCTAAGAAAGTGAAAATGTATGTGTGATCCTTTTTGTCACCACAGTGTCATCTTCACATAAAATCACACAAGATAGACTCTCTTTCCCTCTTTCTCCCATCATCCCTTCCTGTCTGAAGCAGTGGCTGCTGAAAGGGCATCAAGTCTAAAAATAACAGAAAAAGACAGGTTGTCCATTTCAACTGTAATTACCAGTTTGAGAGGATACAGCAGGAAGGGGAAAGAAAACCTCATCATTGGGCCACAAGGAAACAAGCATATTAAAAGGGATACAGAGACATGTGCCTCCCAATAAAACAAATGACCATTAATGGCAGGTGTAGTGGTCAGCCAGATGCGGCCACCTCATAACCACACAGAAACAGTCTCCCATCCTTCTTTCCATCTGGCCGACCCTGATGTTAGAACAAAATGATGAAGACACCATTAGCAGAGACTCAGTGACTCGTATCAGTAGGCCTGCTCCATCCATCTCACTGCTGCCATGCAGTGAGCTGGTCCCAAATTGAAATTCAATATTCAGGAGACATAGATTTATCATGCCACTACCAGCATTATAGAAAAACGGTCGGTAGCAGAACTGGGTATCAGCAATGCTATACAACTGTGTAAGTCTTCTTTTTTTGGAAAATAGTAAAGATTATTACATTTTTCGAAAACAGCTCAGTAAAACAAAATACAGTAACACGGAACAACAGGTACATGTACCCCTGTCCCATCAACATTTGGGGCTCAGGGGTAAACAGTCTATAATGCTACAGTGTAACATAATGGAGGCAAACTAACTAAAAATCAGTTTGTACAGTTCTATGATACCTGAAATAATATTTGCCAGAGCACCTATATTAGAAAAGGCCAGCTAGCCCAGTGATGATATTATTAACAAGGTATGAAAGGAAGTCCACCTTGTCTGGCAAAAGGAAGAAAGGTTGCACATGCCCCTTATCATTTTTTAAATTCTTAAGGCCTCCAGGATGGTGGTATGCCACTCTTGATAGGTCAGGGTAGCATCATCCAACCAGTGTTTAAGTATCAACTTTTTGGCAATAGCTGAGATCAGCATAATATGATATCTTTGTTGACCTACCACCAGTTTGTGGTATGAAAGCAGCATCTAGTGCAAGCACAGTCCATTCTTTGCTGTATATTATCCCAGAGAGATTTAGCCTTGGCACAGTCCCACAGGATGTGTCTAATGGTACCAGCTGCAGAGTTACATCTACAAAAAGTGTCTGAGTCTCATTTTTTTGTAATTTGACTGGCATGTAATATAGGTTCAGCATCACTTTGTATTGCATTAGCCACAACCCATAACATTTAATATATACCTTTTTTCATATACTTGTTCTGGTTTCTAGGTCTGACAGCTCTGGAAATTCTCATTGCCAGTATGTAGAGGCATTATTTTCTGTGGGGACCAGGGTTTGATTCAGTTTTTTGTATAGTAAAGAAATAGAGTGTCTCTTCTTGGCTAGTTAACCTAATTCATCCCATACCTGTAAGTTATTAAAGTGCCATGGTTGGCCGGTCCAGTGGCATGAAAGGCTGAGGCATTGTATGACTCACCTCCTGCTATGCTGGAGACCTGTGTTCAGAAATGGAAGCAAGTCACTTGGGGGCCGGCCAGGGTGGGAGGATGAAGCATCCCTAGGACTGCTCTCCTACAGCTGGGGGGATGTTTTAGCTTGCTGCTTACTTGCCACCTGGAAGTGTCTGGATGGAAAGACAAATTAACCATAAATGTATGGGAAGGGACCCCATATTCAGGGCACTGGTGACATCTCCATTGAGGTGGAGTATGCACATTACACCCGTTGCATGTTCTCTGGGTCCAGGGAGAAAATCGGAGGAAAAGCACCCATAGCAGCAGAATGGAGACTGACCCCTCACAGGCCCTGTTCTGGTGACTGGGCACCCTTCCCCCCACAGTCCTGTAGCAGAGGATGATGGAGGAAGATAAGCCCCATAAAAGTCGGGTAATGGGGCTGGGGGGGTGGTCAGAGGAGGTTAGCACAGGCATATATAAACACTATAGAAAAAAAAGTGCTATGGTTTGGGTCCAAGGGCTGCCATTATCATGTGCTAAAGTTGTAGAAAGGGAATGACAGAGATCTGGTTATTGGCATTGTGTTGTTTAAAGGTCTCATAGGAGACAAAAATATAATTATTAATTAGGCAGTGCAAAGTACTAATGCCTGCCCCAGGGATAAACTGTGGAGGAATAATTTAACTCTATATTTTAAAGTTAAGGTTACCACAAACAGGCTGGTCCAAATCATGCATGGGCTTGGAGCCCAGTAGTCTATGTACAGTAGCTGCTTGCTCGCCAACAGACAAGAACCAATGGGGTGGATTTTAGTTACTAAAGAAGCTTGCTGTAGGGGATACATGGGAGAACCTACATACAAAGTCCAGCCTTGGTACAGAGATCAATTTCCATCTGCTGTCAGTGGGGTGTATATTGATTCTCTAGAGTATGAAGGTTGCCTTTCCTCCACTATAGAAATTATCTAGCATACTGGGCTAGGTAGTATAGTCTGAAGTCAGGCAACTGAAGTCCCTCTTAATTTTTGTGGGGGATTAACATATTATAAGCTCTTCTGAGAGATTTATTGTTCCACAGGAAGGCAGATACAGTATAAGTGTTTTAGGGTAGCAAACCATTTGTTTGGTATGACCTGACCAATGACGCCTATAGGGTACACAACTCTGGGTAATATATTCATTTTCATAGAATTCATAGAATATACAGAGCTATGTATAGACATTTGTCCGTAGTGCTCGCATTTTTATTGGTTACTTTCTAACTGCTACCCCTGAAGTGCTAATCCATATTTTTTTAATTGTTCTGTGAAAGTACTAGCTACCACCTCAAAGGGGAGTCTATTCCATACAGGGACCACTCTCTGATTATACTACATTTTGCTTCCCATCATATCACATTTTCTGTTTTTCAACTGGAGAGGGTGAGAGTGAGTGGCAAATGAGTGTTCTCTGCTTTGCAGCCCCAGGATGTCCCATAACTCATTGTCGGGCCATGCTTTATGCAACAAACACATGTCCTCTCTTGTTCTCCTGTATTCCAGGGTGAACATTTCCAGCTCCCTCAATCTAACCTCATAGTTCATATTTTTAAGGCCCTCAATACCCCTAGTTGCCCTCTTCTCAATCATTCAGATGTCACCTTTTCTGTAGGGTAACCACACTTCAGCCCCATACTCAAGAACTGGTCTCACCAGGGATGTATAGAGTGGAACCAATACCTCCCTACTCCTACTCTGAATATCCCTAAATACACAGTTCAATGTTCTATTCCCTTTCTGGACTATGTTCTTACAATGGGACTTGAATGATAGGGATCCATGACTGGTCGTTTACCAAAATTTTGTCGAACGGTCAGACAGAGAAACCGGCAGGTCAACCGCATTTTGCAGTCAGCTGCCGGTTTCAAAGAAAACTATGTTTTTTCTTCGGGTGGGCTTCACTCCCCAAACTCCTCCCCACTAAGGATTATCAACTCCAAGTTGGAGCTGATTGGGGGGCTGCGGAACCCCAACAGACAGTGCCAGGTTACAGCACTGACACTACAGCAACATGGCATTGTAGTCGCTGTACTGTCACGTGCTGTCGAAATGTCATGGTCGGGGTGGTATACCGAATGATAGATCCTGTGATATCATGATGCTCAAATCCTTTTCTTTTGATGATTTTTTAAGATCTATTTTATTTAAGATATATAATTTATTTGGGTTTTCTTCCTCATGTGCATTACCATACATTTGTCCTGATATAGGGCTAGTTTGTATTTAGTGGTCCATCCTTGTAGGTAATCTAGAGCTTTCTGGAAAGCTACATCATCTTTTTGGTTCTTAATTATGGCTCCTAATCTATAGTCACCCACAAATTTTGCTATTCAGATATTTTCATCATTATATTTGATAGAGGAGATATAAATATTAAATAGACAAGGACCCAGCACAGAACCCTAGGGCACCCCACTTGTCACACTAGCACAGTCTGAGAATACTCCTTTTATACAAACCCTTTGCTTCCTGTCATTGAGCCATGACTGTATCCACTTAACTATGTTAATGCAGCAAAAATGAAAGCCATGCTGTTTGGCCCTAGATCCCTTGGCCAGGATCAGACCAGTTCCCTAAAACTTACTACCCTTGGGGATAAACGAATAGACATAGTTGACAACATAAAATACGTGAGGGCTAAACTGAAAGAAGCCCTCCCCAGGTTCCCCTTGCTGCACATCTGGTCCAAAGTTCCTCAGCTGGCCATTGGAAGGGTCGTGAGGTCTAAACTGAAAGAAGCCTTCCCCAGGTTCCTCTCACTGCACACCCAGTCCGAAGTTCCCCAACGGAAGGGTCGTGAGGGCTAAATTGAAAGAAGCCCTTCCCAGGTTCCCCTCACTGCACACCCGGTCTGAAGTTCCCCAGCTGGCCATCAGAAGGGTCATGAGGGCTAAACTGAAAGAAGCCCTCCCCAGTTTCCCCTTGCTGCACATCTGATCCAAAGTTCCCCAGCTGGCCATTGGAAGGGTCATGAGGTCTAAACTGAAAGAAGCTCTCCCCAGGTTCCACTCGCTGCACACCCAGTCCGAAGTTCCCCTGCTGGCCATCGGAAGGTACGAGAGAGAGAACTGCATCAGTTTAAATCTTGGCACCTTTTTCCTGCTCATCCTGGGCACTCTACTGAGAGACTGTGTGGTTTTTATAGCTAATAGTACAGTTGCTGCAGCCTGCGAATTTGTTACTAAATCCTGGCTGGTTAATATCACTTAATACAACTCTTGTTGCAGCCTGTTAGTTTTTAAAGAAAATCCTGTCTGCTAAGTGTAATTTGTTGAAGCAGACACTGCAGCTCACTCGGACCTGCTGCTGTCTGCTGGATTTTTCACCCTCCCTCCCATCCCCACCCCTCACAGTATTAAATGCTCCATCTGACTCAGCCCATTGTGGATCCCTGCCAGTGCACATTCTGTCTCCACCTTCTGCTGCTCTCTGCCTGATGTTCATTGGGCTAGGCAAACCTGCCACTCCTCTCACCACTCAAACCTATATGCCTCTGATTTTAGAACTGCACAAAACTCATGCCATAATCTAATTTCAAAAGGTTGCTTCTTGTTTCCCTTCCTATTCCTCGGTTGAACTTGAACCAGGACTCGTTGTTTCTTCTACTGTCTACCATAATTATTTTAAAATATGCCTTCCCACTTGTCCAGTCAGTCCCTTAATTAATTTTTTTCTTGTTACTTTCAGTCACTGGATACTTTAGGTACCTTTACAAAGTGATAGCCTGAATATTAACATGCAGAGCTGCTTTACTTGAGTACAGGCAGTACTGAGATTCTGTTTAACTTACATATTTTGACTTATTGTGCAGTACATTGACCTGTGCCTGTCACTCATTTTATCCTTAAGTGCCCCTATATTGTTGAATGGGATCTAAGAAAGGTCATTAAGATAGGTATTGTGTGGCCAGGTCCCAATTTACACTCCTATAGCGACACCTGATTGACACTGGCAACTGTGATCTTTTTCCCATAGTCTTCCACTAGGACAAGGCAGACGGACAGGGAAAACAGCCACTAATATAAAACAAAGGGTTTCTCCCCCAGGCACCTACCCCAAATTTCCAACTTAATAACTGATTCCACCAAGAGATATACTGGTCTTCCAACATGGCCCCAGAATACTCTTTATACAACTATGGTACCACTTGTCTTAAGTCCTGCTGGACTAGTAACTCACTGGCCTCTCTCCCAAATAGGGGTGTACTCCTGGCCCTCGTATATGTACTGTCTCTCCTCTGGGTGGACATGTGCTTAGGGGAAGGACTTTTTGACCCCACAAGGCAAAATCCAAGTGACCCTGAGCCTTGTGGTCATTACTACTGGACCTCTCCCACAACTAAAAATGAAAGCCTCATAGCACATGAGTTGGTAAAGCGTGGCTCCTCTTATGTGGTGATCCACAATGCATGCAGGAGGCTCCACAGCCTCTCGAAACCTTTAATTAGGCAAGTGTTAGCTCAACTACTTGCTCTTCTTCTGCTCCATGGAGGAGACGTTCAGCCTCACCTGGGGCCCCGTTTAGACAATTTCCTTGTATCTACCCCCCAGGATCCTCAATAGGCATCATCAAAAGGCTTAAGGATAGTGCACATAAATGTATGCAGCCTTAGACCTAAAATCCATGAGGTCCAAGCCTGGCTTAACCTCTACAAGCCAGACATCCTTACAATCTCAGAGACCTGGATCAAGGCCCATATTCATGACCACGAGATCATGATCCTTGGGTACAATACCTTCAGACAGGACAGGGCAGGAAAAAGAGTGGGGAGGGGTCCTAATCTATATGAAAGACACTCTAAATGTGAGTCTACTAAAGCCCAACCTTGGTAGCTGCCAGGACGGGGAGTCTATCTTCATCTGTCTAACCCTTGGTAATGCTAAGCATCTCACCATCGGCTGTGTCTATAATCCTCCTAAGAATGCCCAACTTGCTCTTGACGGCATCACCAAATTGGTTGGCAGTGAATTAACCAATGAATGCCTAATAATGGAAGATTTCAACCTGAACTGGGCCACTGGTCCCAACAAGGTCCTCAAGGGTGTGATCCAAGATGCAAACCTGGAACAGGTCATCTCTCTACCTACCAGGCTTAATTATAAAATGGGAAACCATACTACTCTTGACTGGGCTCTGGTGTCTAACTCCCTCAACATACAGAAAGCAGGTATATTGGCTGACACCATTAGTGATCACTCCCCAATACTCTGTATTTGGAAGAACAGAGCATGGATAAAAGAAAAAATGCTGTGTTATTAAAATTTTGTAATAATGACTAAAAAACAGATTACAATGATTTAAATATGCACATAACATTTTGATCTGATTACAGTTTAACTTGGCCATTGAAAATGTTTTTATTAAGGGTATTGGTGGTAGTGTGTCTTTAAATTTTTCTAAATTTAAGGCCCTGGTATGGTATTGTCTCTAAGCCTTTGAGAATGCCTCTGATTGGGCGAAACGTGTCAGATGATGAGACACTGTACCAGGAAGTGCGTTGTTGTGTGCTGATTTACATGCTGACTCTGTTGGATTTTACTTGCTTTATCTGCTGAAAATTAAAGTATATTGCAGTTCTGCAAACACAGCGTTTACAGGTGTCTGTGAGTGTTTATAAGGATTCAAAAGCATTTTGAGAGAGACCTCTCTGCATAGCCTTGGTCACGGTGCTTGTTTTTCTTTCTTTTATCCACTGTCATTACTTAAAACGAGAGCATGACCTGCCTAGGTGCGTCACGATTTCTGTGCACTGAAGAACAGAGCATCAAAAATTCTCCCCAGGATACTCACAGTGCGTAACTTCTCCAATTTCATGCCAGCAAAATTTAATGACTACCTAAGTAGCCTAGACTGGATCCCGATTAGGCTCCTCCCAACATTGGACGAGGCCCTTGCCTACTTCCAAAATTCACTCCTCAATGTGGCATCTCTATTTGCCCCTTTCAAAAAACTTCGTACAAAAGGAGGCTGTCATAAATGGATCTCCCACACTATGAAATCTCAGATGAAAAGAAGGGACAAGGCTTGGAAGAAATTCCATCTCTCCCACCTTCCTGCAGACCTGGTTACTTACAAAACCCTAAGAAATAAATGTAAGCTAGACATCAAACTTGCCAAAAAGGAGTATGTAACCCGCCTCCAGCGGTCCACACTGGGGAAGCCTAAGCTTTTTTGGGCACAAATCAATGAACTGCTTAAGGGCAACTCCAAGGAGGCACAAGGTCAAATTGAGGTACAAGGACATGGTATCAGTGATTGCCAGTTTATAGCCTCACCAATCAACCACCACTTCACCAACCTTGATGCATACAAGGTAGGGCTACAAACACCCATGCCTGTACAGACCTTTGATGAATCCCCCTGTCTGAACAGACCCCAATTTCACCTGAGAATGGTTAAGGTGAGTGAGGTCCATAAACTTCTGATAGCTCTCAAACACAAAGGCTCTGGTGGCCCAGATGGAATCAGTCCGAGGCTACTCCAGGAAGGTGTACTGTCCCTGGTAAAACCTCTGACCTGGATCATCAACAGGTCTTTACTTGAAGGGTACGTTCCATACCAGTGGAAGGCTGCCAGTGTGGTCCCCATTTACAAGGGTGGCTCTCATGAACAAATTGGCAATTACAGGCCCGTCTCCCTGCTGTGTACCCTGGCCAAATTGCAAGAAAGACTAGTTTATGGGCAACTGAGAGACTACCTGGAGCTCCACCAAATCCTAGCCCCTTCACAGCATGGCTTTCGGGCAAACCATGGAAGAGATACGGCACTCATCCAACTCACAGTGGACCTATTCAGGGCAATGAGGACATGTAGACGGGTGCTATCTTCATAGACCTGTCCAAAGCATTTGACCTTGTGGACCACAACCTTCTTCTTACTAAGCTTCAAGGTATTGGGCTTGATGCCCAGGCCCATAAACTGGTTCAAGAGCTACCTCTTAGGCCGCTCCCAGAGGGTCACTTGGAAGGGAGAGCTTTCCACCCCTTTACCCATCAAGGAGGGTGGGCCTCAGGGCTCAATTCTTGGCCCCCTTCTGTTCTCTCTCTCTTCACAAATGACCTAAACTGGCACTGTGGGGATAGCTCAATAGTTCAATATGCAGACGATACTGTCATCTTCCTAGCCAAGTCCACACCACATGATCTGGGCCCTCTCCTACATGAGGACCTAAACACACTCGATGCCTGGCTCACATCAAACAGAATGATCCTCAACACAGCAAAAAATGAAAGCCATGCTGTTTGGTCCAAGATCCATTGACCAGGATCAGACCAATTCCCTAAAACTTACTACCCTTGGGGATAAACGAATAGATGTAGTTGACAACATAAAATACCTAGGGCTAACTATTGACCAGGGTCTCACCTTTAAGCCCCACGTTGACCTGGTAACAAGGTCTACATACTGTACATACCCCTGAGGAACCAGAACCCAGCAGTTCAGTCTCTCATCGACTACCTTACTTCTCTACCACACAAAGTCAAGCAACTCATCCTAGGTGACCTAAACGACAATTGGCTTGGTACCACTGCCTCCCATACCAAGGACTTCTTCACTGCCCTGGACATGTCCCAGTTAGTCACCTAGCCCACCAGCTTCAATCAGACAAGTGGCTCCAGCACCCTCCTAGACATAATACTATCGAACAAATAGACATAGTTGACAACATAAAATACCTAGGGCTAAGTATTGACCAGGGTCTCACCTTAAAGCCCCACATTGACCAGGTAACAAGGTCTATCCATGTCAAACTTGGCACCATGTACAGGCTGAAAAAACAACTAATCCCAGAGGCTAGATGAGCAATCATCTCCAGTGTCCTCCTACCCACATTAACCTATGCTGCCCCGGTAATCCAGGGTATGGCAAAGGTGAGGTTAGCAGGCTTCAGGTCCTGTACAACAAGGCTGTGAGGTTTGCGACAATGTGTCAACCAAGAAGCCACCCCTGCATCTCACTAGCCCAGCTGCAATGGCCTTCTTTTGAGGCTCATCTACAGTATCCCCTGCTCTGCCATGCATACCAATTGCAGAGCCCGGCAGCCCCAAATTCCTTTGCTCTCACAGCCTCTAAACTATGGAACACTCTCCCACCTCTAGTACAGGAAGCCCCCTCGCTACCAGTCTTTCGCACTAGGCTTAAGTCCCATTTGCTCAGGACAAGCTCATGCCACTGTGAAGGTATAGGATAATCACCCCCAATCCTAATCACAGCACCCATCCCCCCTCTTCTCACCTTAACCTACATTAAATCATGCCTTAAATCCTTAAATCTTTCAAGTGTTGCACTTATAATCTACGATTTGAATAATTGCCTGTACTGTTATCCTCATTATCTTGTCTACTTCTCATAACCCTGTATCACCTGACTGTATGTATTGTATTTCTTCTGGATCACCTGATTCTATGTATTGTATTGCTTCTGTTCCTCGGGTCACCCCTGAAAAAGGGACCTTTGTGGGCCCAGTGGGCCAACCCGGTTATCAAAATTCAATAAATAAATAAATAAGTAAATAAATGTTGTTATGCAGCCCTATATTACGGAGAACATTCACTAACTCAGCATGTGGAAGCTTATTAAAAGCTTTTGAAAAATCTGAAAAAAACACATCCACTGAAACCCCCATGTCCAAGGCCCTGTTAACCTTATCATAAAATTGCAACATAGTAGTCTGGCAAGATCTGCCCTTTGTGAACCCATGTTGTGATTTATCCAGTAGGTTACTTTGTTCTAAAAAGTTGCTGATATGATCTTTCAAAATGCCCTCAAGTATTATAGATAGGATAGCCGTTAAACTAACTGGTTGAAAATTTGCTAGATCTGACCTTGTGCCTTTTTTATGAAGAGGGATATCTGTGGCCACCCTCCATGAGTCTACTACATCCCCTTGATTCAAGGAGATTTGGAAAATATGGGCTAAGGGTGGAGCCAATTCAGTACTTAATTCCCTGATTATTTTAGGATGAATCCCATCTGGCCCAGGAGATTTATTTGAATTGACATTTTTTAACCTATCCGCCACATCCTTAAGGTCTATACATACTGGTGTAGCATCATTTGATTTGTTATTATTTGTTAAGTCTAAGCAAGATTTAGAGTTAAAGACTGATGAGAAATATGCTTTCTGTATATCGGCTATCTGTTTTGGGTCTGATATAATGTCACCATCCTGATTTTTTAGTGGGCCCACCGAGTTATTTCCCCCTTTTGTTTTATTTATGTGAGCATAAAATGCCTTGTAGTTGTATTTAGTTTTGATAGCTAATCTTAGTTTGAAACCTGATTTAGCTTTCTTAACCTAACTCCTCTGCATCCACCACCTACCAACACCTCCACTCCCTCTGCCATCCCGGGCCCATCCTGGACCCACCTCTTCCTTGCCATACCTACCCTCCATGCCTTACCCATCCCCTGCACCCCTACTATCAGGACCTCACATCGGCACAACACTAAGGTTCCTTGTTGCCACCGTCCCCTAATTAAATTAATCATTCTGCTCTTACTGCTCTCCAGGAATATTCACCCAAACCCTGGACCTATGCCAGCTAGCCCTCCCATTCCTCACTCTGGAGCCGGTTTCCGTGTTGCATCACTGAACATTCATGCAGTCTCCTAAACAAATCAGCTGATCTCCAGTGCTGGGTTGTACAACACCAACCTGATATTGTATTAGTAGAGACCTGGCTCTCCAAAACAACCCCTGACTCCGTTATTTCCCTTCCTGGATACACCCTCTTCAGGGAAGACCGAGTAGGTAAATGCGGCGGTGGGTGTGCAATCTTCATGCTGGACACCCTTATAAGTCTTGCACTCCCTGTTCCCAAGCTTGACTATGGCGCCCAAGCCCTCACTCTAAAAATTACCCCTGACCCAGCCAGGGGCCCACTCTTCCTCATGGTCTCCTACATACCCCTGAGGAACCAGAACCCAGCAGTCCAGTATCTCATCGACTACCTCACCTCCCTACCACACAAAGCCAAGCAACTCATCCTAGGTTACCTTAACGTCAACTGGCTTGGTACCACTGCCTCCCATACCAGGAACTCCTTCACTGCCCTGGACATGTCCCAGTTAGTCACCTAGCCCACTAGAGTCAATCGGACAAGTGGCTCCAGCACCCTCCTAGACATACTACTATTGAACCTCCCTCATAAAATCTGGGATATCAACGTGCTCTCCAACTCACTTAGTGATCACTCACCTGTCCTCTGTCTCTGGTCATCCTCCACACCAAAACCTGTGTCCCAGGCCACCTTATGCCAGCACCTATGCCCTGGGGGTCTCAGAAAGCAAAAATTGCATCTAGCACAGCTGGACTAGTTCCCCATCCAACATGCCCTTGATATTGACTCTGCCCTAGACCTCTTCACTAATGCCTTCAGCAAGGCCTGTGACCTTTTGGCCCCCACACCAGATTCTGTACTAAAAAACAAAATGCCGTATGGATCTCCCCATCCCTTGTCCAGAAACGTAAGCATAGGGATAGTCTCTGGCACATCACTATCAAATCAGGCAAGTTGGCTGATAGACAAGCCTACAACATAATACAAAATCACACATGCCCACACAATGCAAAGCATCATGGGCTGAATGTGCAAATCACCACAGAATGTTATGCTGGTCCAACTTTAAGCAGAATAGCGTGGTGCCAAAAGGCCTCTCACACAGTTTGCAAAGGGTAATAACAGAAGCCTACAACATGGTGCATAATAAGTGCACCTGGGCCATTAAATGGGACAAGGTAGAGCATTATCAGACCACCCTTGCATCCACCTGGGGTTCCATCTGGACTTTCTGGTACGGCATGAAAGAGAGCTTAATGGGAAGACCCACTCCCCCCCCCACCGTCCCATATCTCCAACGATGGTACCGTCACTACAGTCTCACTTCGCATAGCTGATTGCCTCAATACTACCTTCTCTGACCTAAGCTCTGTCCTCCCCAACAACTTTTTTGACCCTGTCCCCACCTCTATACCCCCTGCTTTGGATCGCCCTCCTTTCTACCTGTGCACTATATCCCCCCCACAGAGCCAGGCCGCACCTGCTAAAAGTTCTTGGTAGCAACAACCCCAGCTGTGATCCCCTAGATTCCAGGATCCTCCATCTGGTCTTGGATGTTGTTCTAGTCCCCCCTTACAGACCTACTAAACCAGTATCTATGCCTTGGTCAGTTTCCCAGTGCTTGGAAATCAGCCGAAATCACTCCTATACATAAAAGTGGAGATTGGTCTGCACCTAACAACTACCAGCTGATCTCCATCCTCCTCCTGCTCTCTAAAGCCCTAGAAAAAATGGTGTCTATTCAACTCTCCAAGTACCTGGCCAAACATGACATAATGTGCCCAGAACAACATGGTTTCTTCCAAGGACACAGTACCACTACTGCTCTCCTGGTGTTCTCTCAATACCTGCACTCTGCCCTTGACTCCGGCAACCTTGCCAGTGCAATGTTCATTGATCTCTCCAAGGCTTTTGACACTGTTTGTCACCCCCTCCTGCTTGACTACCTCCACCAACTCAGCTTTTCCACTGGTCCCCTTGCCTGGTTCTCCAGCTACCTCTCTGCTAGATACCAGCATGTGAAGATCGACGGCTCCATGTCCAATACCTGGCCCATTCATTCCAGGATACCCCAGGACTCCATTCTATGTCCCGTACTTTTCAGCCTCTACCTCAACACTTTCCCCAGCTCCTGCATAGGAAAAATGCTCCTCTATGCCGATGATGCGGTTCTCATTGCCTCTCACCCTGGTCCTTCTTCTCTACAGGTATCCCTCCAGCACATTTACAACCAAGCTGAAAAGTGGTTCCTTAACCACTGACTTGTCATTAACCTAAAGAAGACCAAGTCAATGCTCTTCTCCCATCACCAAAACAAGGCCACAAATGCCCCCCTCTTCATTCTCCCCAGCACTCTGCACCCGCTGGAGCAAGTGACCTCTTACAAATATTTAGGCATCACTTTTGACTCTGCTCTCACCTTCCATACCCACATCAATGCTCTATCCTCCACCATAAATTCTTGGATAGGCCTACTATACCATCATAGAGCTTGCCTCCCCCAAGTTGCCCTCCTGCTGGCCATCACCTCCTCCATCCTGTCACTAGTGGACTATGGCTTGTCCATTTACACTGTGGCGGACAATACCACATTGACTAAAATCCAGCTCTCAATCAATAAGGCCTGTAAGCTCCTGACCGGAGCTCCTAGCACACACTTGCCTGGTCTACTCCACCACCAACCTGCTCACCTTTAGGAGTGTCTGCACTAACAGACCTGCCTACTCACCAAAAAATCTCTTCTAGGGCTCTCCCCCCAGGGGTCTCTGCTTCCCTACGGTGTGCGTCCTCATCTGTTGCCACCCATAGTTCTGTCAAGGTCACCTTTCTGGTGCCCAGAACCAAGACCTCTCTAGCCCAGAGGTCCTTCTTTTACCGAGCCCCTGCTTGGTTCAACTTCCTCCTGCCCTGCATCACAGACATTGCTAAAATTAGTCCCTTCAAAATCTCCTTCTGGAACCATCTCTTCGACGCTCGTTGCTGTAGATGCACCTAATTAATCCCACTGTGGAATCCTCCTGTCAGGCCCCCCCGACTTGGCAATGTCCTTCGGACAGCCTTTCCTCTCCCCTCCCTCCCACCCCACTCCCCATCCAACTTCCACCTTTTCTAGGTATTATCTAGGTATGTCAGGGGTGTACCCCCAATGTAACCCTTGGGTACCTTGTGTATGACTGTAACCTATTATAAGTATCATTATGCAACCTATGTGTACTCTGTGTTTAATGTTCTGCACCTGTACTGTTCTCACTGTTGTAACCACACTATGTAACTCTGTCTCCCCTCCCTGCGATGAGGTGCCTTTGTAAATGAGTCCATGACTCAAAGGTTGTAAGTCTGATTTTTCTAATAAATAAATAAATAAAATAATCTCCTTTTTCACCTTTTTGTTAGTTCTCTATAGACTGGCAATCCTGATGCTTTTTTTTTAAAGAGTTCATTTTTCTTTTTTATCAATCCTTTAATCCTAGGAGTCATCCAATTAGGTGATATTCCCTTTGCACTATATTTAGTTTTATAGGGTATGTACTTACAGATTGCCTCATCTAGCTTTTTACAAAATAGGTCCCACATAGTGTTTAGTGTTGCATTTGGAAAAGCATCTTCCCAGTCCCACTCTGCCATACTGGCCTTCATTTGCACAAAGTCTGCCCTCCCAAGGCTCAAAACTGTAGTGCTACCTGTCAGCTTGACACATACTTCCCTTATTCCAAAGCATACTGTTTTGTGGTCACTGTTGCTAATAGGAACAGATGTGTCACATCCAAATACCATGTCACCCATGATGGTTAAAATCAGGTCTAGTGTATTCCTACCTCATGTGGTTTCTTCTACTTTCTGTTCTAGACTTTTTGATCAAAAACCTTGATGTAAGTATTCTCTGTTTTATTAGTCCCTTTCTGATTTTTCCAATCCATACCAGGAAGATTTAAATCTCATAATTAGTAACCTGTCTGCAGGGTCTAACTCCTGTAATTGTTGTAAAAGTATGAGGTCTTCCTCCTTTGATACCGATGGTGGTCTGTAAATTACTCCCAATATGATTTGGGGTTTATTAATGGGGGCTATTTTCAACCAAATTTGCTCTAACTCAGTGTGGTTAATCTTTATTTCTTTGGACTTGAATTTTTTCTTGGATATAAATACAGTAGCTACTCCTCCTCCCCTACTATGTTCTCTTGAGTTTATATAGAGGTTGTACCCCTCGATGTTTTGATCCCAGGTGTCTGCTCTGTCCCACCAGATTTCTGTTATAGCACAGATTTGTATGTCCAGGGAATTTAGAAGGAGCCTGAGTTCATCCATTTTTTGGACCATATTTCTTGTGTTTATTAGTAGTCCTTTCCATTTTTTAACATTTTTAGTAATTACAGTACCTTGTGGTTGGTCCCTTTCGGAGGAACTCACCTGCTTTGTGCCCCCCATAATCAGTTTAAAGTCAGGGTGATAGCTTCATTAAATCTTCTAGCAAGGATTCTGGAGCCCATTTTATTCAGGTGCAACCCATCTGGTCTAAATAGGTTATTATCTCTAAAAATATCCCCATTATACAAAAATGTGAATTTCTTTTGAACGCACACGTTTCTAAGCAAGCTATTTATTTTAAGTCCCGCATTTTTTTTGTATGGAGACCATGTGTTGGGAGGATACCAGATATAATCATCTCGCCTCCTCTTTTCTCTATCTTTGATACCACTGCTTCGAAGTCATTATAAATGTCTTGAACTCTCCTTCTGCCAATATAATTTACTTCTGCATGCAGTATTATTAATGGTTCTGTCAAGATGTCCATGAGATCAGATAACATACTTCTAATTCACACATTAAGGATCCCTGTGAGAGTCATGAGGGCCAGATCGTGGTTGCCCTCCCCCACCCCTGAGACAACAGCTGCAGAACACAGTCCTCACATTGAGGATCCCTGCAAAGGTCGCAAGGGCCAGATTGTGGTCGCCCTCCCCCACCCCTTGAGACAACAGCTACAGCAGAACACAGCCCATACATTGAAGATCCCGGCAAGGGTCATGAGGGCTAGATCATGGTCACCATCCCCCACCCCCCAAGACAACAGCTGCAGGTACGGAACTCAGAACACGGGCACAGTAAGTCACAGGACTGTGGCGCACTTTTGGACTGGTGTTTTGGCACCTTATTCAATTTAAAAGATTCCAGTTGCCACAGCAGTGGAGATAGTTTATTTTGTATTTTATTTTTGCTACTAGCATAACCTTTTAGCCTGGAAAAAAGCTATACCTTAAGGGCCTTTTAAAGGGAATTGTTTCATGATACTAGTGCCTGAAGGAAATCGTATTGTACTGCCTTAAGAGGATTTGAGTTAGAAAATATCCCGATAGCTTTACCTACTAGAAAAAAAATACAAAGAATCTCAGATTTCAGACTAAGTAGTAGTAGCCTGCAATTCATGCTGAACTCCTCCGCATCACTGTATTTACTGATGCGTCTTACCTGCTTTTCCTCAGCAGAACACAGCCCACACATTCAGGATCCCTGCGAGGTTCCTGATCGCCCTTCCCCACCCCCCGAGACAACGGCTGCAGGTACGGAACTCAGAATGTGGGCACAGTAAGCCACAGGACTGTGGCACACTTTTGGACTGGTGTTCATCCCGCCGACGCTGTGTGTCGGCTCCCCACTGCCCCCACCACCTCCCTTGGTCGACACACCCTTATATAGGGCTGAGGCACCATGAAAAGAACCAATAGGGCTGAGGCTGTGTCTGAACCATTAGGACTGAGGCTGTGTCTGAACCAATCAGTCCACTTTACCATTTGCAGCTTATAACACCTCACCACTTGAGGCAGCATAGTTCTACTTTCTCTGTTCCTTCTCTCTCTCTCCTTCATACTCTCCCCTAATAATCTCTCCCATACCGCCAAAAACAGTTTCCCTTCTGCCCCTCTAACCCTAGCATCTCCCCTAGCAGCAGCACACCAACACTAGAATGATTACGCTTTTCCTCACCTCATTCATCCTCCTCCAGGGACACCCCAGTCCCTCATCTGTGACTCACCCCCTTAGCACCCATGTGACACAACACTGGCTCCCACCGACTCTCCCTGTCACTGCAACTCCACTGCACCCTGCCCACTCTTCAACCACATATCTCCTCTCAATACCACCCCCCATGTCCCACTGCATTCCTCTCCTACCCCACCCTCATCTCCCTAGCCATCCCATGCACAGGCAGAACATCAACAAAAAAACATCATACCAACATCCGCAAGTAGAGAGTACTGGCCCTACTCAGAATCTTTGCCCTACTACTCCTTATGTCAGGCAATGTTCATCCTAAACCAGACCCCTTTGCAACCAGTCTTGGCACCTCATGCCATGGGCTAAGTATAGCTGCAATGAATATCTGCAGTTTACCCAAAAATATAGCACAGCTACAATGCTGGGTGGAGTTGCATCAACCAGATGTGCTAGCCCTTACTGAGACCTGGCTGACTAAGAAGGCCCAGGACTCCCACGTCGTACTTCTTGGCATCACCCCTTATTAAGCCAACAGACTTGGCAAATGGGGAAGGGGGTGCTCTCTATGTCCGAGACTCACTACTATGCCAAAACCTTCCAACACCCTCCTTGAACCAAGGGGCACAGGCTATTACACTAAACTCACACCTGACTCTACCAGGGCCCCTGTAACCATTACAGTGGTGTACATCCCACCAGGTAACCAAGCCTCAGCCTTGCAATCTCTGACCAACTACATCTCCAGCTTCCTTCCCAAAACAGAGCACATGGTCTTGGGGGATTTTAATGTGAACTGGCTATCAACCTTGGCCTCCCCAATAAAAGACAGCCTCTCAGCACTTGACCTAACCCAATTAGTTAACCAGCCAACCAGGGTTAACCCCAGAAATGGTTCTAGCATCCTAATCGACCTCCTACTCACCAATCATCCTAACAGAATCTCAGGCCTAACTGTACTCCCAGACTCATTAAGTAATCACTCCCCCATCCTCTTCACCTGGTCATGCCAGTGGCAACTACTCCAACCAAGTAGTTTTACCCAACACCTTTTTCAACCTGGTGGCCTCACTAAACTAAGGCAATATCTGACCCAGTGTGATTGGTCCCCCATCAGATGCACCACTTCCATAGATAATGCCCTTGAATACTTTACCCACACATTCAGTAAAGCCTGTGATATATTTTACCCACTCACAAAGGTTCAAACAAAAAAATGAAATGCCCCCTGGATCATGCCAGCACTGATCCAGCAAATAAAGAACCATGATAACCTCTGGTACAAAGCAGTTGCCTCTGGTGTGCAGGCGGATAGGATAGCCTATGAAATAGTTCACAAGTGCACCTCAGCAATTAGAATGGCCAAATCTAGCTACTACAAATCCACCCTGGCCTCATCCTGGGGGAATGCTAGGTTGATTTGGGACAACCTAAAGGAACTGAATGGAAAATCTAGGATGCCTCCCCCCACCCAGCTAACTGTCAACAATAATATCACCTCTGACCCGCTCACAATTGCCAGCAGACTAAGTACAGCATTTTCTGACCTAAGCTCAGTTCTCCCTAACAACTTCTTCAACCCCACACCTATGACCCCAGAACCCAGCAATACCTACCCCCTTCTACCTCAGGGTTATTACTATGAGTGAAGCAAGTTCTTACCTTAAAAAGCCCTAGGGGGCTCAAACTACTGCAAAGACTCCTTTGACATGAAAATCCTTAACTTGGTACTGGGCTCTGTGCTCCCCCCTCTGACTGATCTCCTTAACCTCTCCCTATGCCTTGGACAGTTCCCAGCTGACTGGAAGGTAGCCACCATCACACCAATACTAAAGAGTGGAGACCCCACATTACCCAATGATTACAGGCCCATTTCCATACTCTCTCCCCTCTTGAAAGCCCTGGAAAAAATAATTTGCCACACAACTCACAGACTACCTGATTACACACAGCATCCTATGTAGGGAACAGCATGGTTTTAGAGCCGTTCACAACACAACTACTGCCCTCATAGAGTTCTCAAAATCACTGCACAATGTCCTGGATAAGAAGCTGCTAGAAGGAGCCGTATTCATAGACCTGTCAAATGCATTTGACACAGTCTCCCATACCCTGCTCCTAAATACTCTCCACCACACCGGCCTGTCCCCTGGACCCATAGCTTGGTTAACAAGTTACCTCACTGATAGGTCCCAACATGTGAAGATAAATAGCACCCTCTCAACAACCCTACCAGTCCACTTTGGGGTCCCCCAGGGCTCCATCCTTGGCCCACTACTATTCAGCATCTTCCTGAATTCCCTGCCTAAATTCTGCCCATGTAACCTTCTACTCTACACAGATGACGCAGCAATGTATGCCTCCCACTCAGACCCCACAAGCCTTCAATCCTCCCTACAACTTGTCTTCAACCACACCAAAAACTGGTTCACTGACCACAGACTTGTGGTCAATATAAAAAAGACTAAAACTATACTCTTTTCCCATCGCCAGAGTAAGGACTACAATGCCCAGCTAACAATCATTTCCAAAACCCATCTCCCTCTGGAGCAGGTCCACACATATAAATATCTAGGCATTACTTTTGATCCTACTCTGTCTTTCCACCCACATATTAGTAATCTTTCCTCTGCCATAAATATGCTCACAGGTCTATTGTATCAGCACAAAGCCTGCCTACAGCCGGAGGCCCTACACATTGCCATTACCTCCTCTGTTCTCTCCATTGTGGACTATGGGCTAGCTATCTACTTGGCCACTGACCACACTGCACTAAATGAAATCCACCTAGCCATTAATAAAGCCTGTAGGCTCCTTGCTGGAGTGGATAAGCATATCCACAGCTGCACCCTATATGAGCTAACAAAAATCCTCACCCTAAACAAAAGAGTACGTTATCAAACTTGTCTCCTTACAAAAAAAATCCAACTAGGCCTTACTCCCATGGGAGTCTTTGCCTCCCTCTGTGCTGCACATACCTCAACATACACTTTGCACGGCAGCTAGATTAACATGGGCTGTTCCCAGGGTCACAACCACCCTTGCACAACAGTCTTTCTCCTATGGAGCGCCATCCTGGTACAATGAGCTTCCCCGGGCCATCACCTCGATCTCCAGATTAGGTTCCTTCAAAACAGCCCTAAAAAAACACATAATCACCACCCATCACTGTAATTGTTCCTAATAAGTAAAGGAATCTGCCTAAGAGCAGTGAGATTCTGGGTTAATAGATATACTTTCACACTGTTGCCTCTGTGTGTTAATGACAGTGTTGGTATCCCGGCTGCGTGTGCCACCTACTAGCATATAGGCCCTACCTTAATATTGATTGTACTGTTTCACTGACGTTCACAAGCTCAACTCAGGACTTGTATAGCTACCCTACTGTATAGGACTAACAGCACTGCTCATATCCTGTTGTTATCTTGTCTCCTTCTCCACTGTTATATTGTATACTGATATATATTACCCATTCCCTGTTGTTATTCTCCTTCCCTACTCTCTCTGTAATATTGTATTATGTCTGCCTATTGTTATGTATTGTACCTGATGTGGAGCCTTTGGAAATGAGTCCTTGACTCAAAGGTTGTTATCCGATATTCTCAATAAATAAATACATAAAATAATATCACTCACTTTGGCCCCTGGAAGTGTACTGACTGTGGTGTATTCGTTCCTCCCTCTACAAATAGCAGACTCGGTCCCCCTAATGATAGACTCTCCTATGACAAGGATTTATCTGTGGGTCTCTATTTTGTCAGCCCTTGTATTTCCATCCTTGGAGGTATGTGCCAATAGGGTACTATTTTTTGTGCATTCTGCTTTAAGGTTTTTACTGTCTTCTTGAACCATATCACTGTTAGTTTCTAGCCCCTCCCTGGTCTGCATTATGTTTGATACAGTTTTAGGCTTAACACCCCTGTAGGCATGTTAAGGTCATTAGCAGTGCATTTGTTTAACACTTCATAACTATTAAATAGCTCTACTGATGTACTGTTATAAATCTGGCCCCCTCTCCTCTTGCATTAAAGACCAGTTCTCGACTGCTGATTCAGTATGGTGTATAGGGGTGTTACTCATGCATCCCTCAGTTTGAGTAACAGTAGCTAATGGGTGAGTGGTTTTCTGGGGCAATTCTATCTCATTTACCATGTTGCCAATGTATTGCTTAAGGACCCCTATCTCTTTCTGGACTGACAACCTTTGGTAGCAGTATTTCTATTTCCTGCTGTAGGGTATGCTTTAATAAACATTTATCACATGTAAATTCTTGATCTTCTCCGTTTGTGTACAGTTTACTTTGTTTACAGCAAAGCATTAGCCTCTCCATTTTCTTTAGCTCGCTATATTGTTGCAAGTTATAAGCTCAATGACACTATTCTAACCAGATTGATGACCTAATAGCATTAAATGGAGGTGTCCGCTTACTTACCAAGGAGACATTATGTATTAGTTCAGTATGTAATCACTGGTTCCCTGCATCCCCATCTCTGTGCTCGACATTGTGCACCAACCCCACTCGCTCAGGCCATGTGTTTAAATTCCCGAGGACTGGAAGTACTCAGCCACTTACTTCTGGTTCCTCATACCCACATTCCGTGAGTTTACAATTAAAATTTATGCAAGTCAAGCCACCTCATGCAGTGGTCTTGACTGCTTTGAACCAGTCGCCCTAATAAGGGCAGAAATATGTTAAAAAAGGATAGAGGGGCCATACACTTTGCCCTGCACACAACAGAGGAGCTGTAGGTCCTTCTACTTCCCACAGTGCTGCTGCTGTGGGAAGTATACCAGTTACCTTGGTAACCAGGCTTCAACCTGATTACCTCCTCTCCCCAGAGGTAGCGCTCAAAAAAGCAACAGAAAATATTGGGGCAGTAAAATTTTAATTACATTTATTATAGCCCATAGGCTTGGGGGAAGGGCAGGCCATCAGTGAAGGTCTTGCTTAATTTGGATTAAGAGTGTCCCTGGATACCATGATGCCCAGGTATTTCAACTTGACCAGGTTCCAGGTACCACCCCATTTTACAGCCTGACTTTTAATGGAGAGGTGGTTCAAAGGCATTATGACTGTTTTGGAAAGACTGAGTCTGTACCCAGATGGACTGCTAATTCATTTAGCAGTTTTAAAGCTACTGGGAGTGATTGCTCTGGGTTTTCTAGTTGCAATAGCACATCATCTGTGTACATCAACATTTTGTAACTGTGGTTTCCCACAGGAATGCACTGGATTCTCTCATCTGCCATAAGCTACCTGGTCAATGGTTCCAAATACAGGTTGAATAAATAAAGGGGTAGGGGGCAGCCCTGCCTTATACTCTTCTGTAGAGATAAAAACTGTGAGTGGACTCCATTGTAAGTCATTTTTGCTGCTGTGTGAGAATAAAGGACTTTGACCCACTCCACAAAGGTATTAAGGAAACTAAAGACCTCCAACATGAGGTACAGAAAGAGCCACGAGAGCTTGGAAAAGGCCTTCTATGCATCCAGGGACATCAGCAGCACAGAGTCCCTGAAGACAGAGATAATATAGCCCAATTTATGCAGGTGATCTGTTGACAGCCTGACATGCATAAAGCCGACCTGGTCAGGATCGATGAGGGAATCACACATCTTGCTAACTCTGGCTGCTAGTACCTCTACCAATATCTTTACATCTAGATTCAGCAAGGAAATTTGCATGTGTGAGCATAAAACTTGGGTGATCCTTACCCAGTTTGGGGTGGAGGATGATATGGGTTTCTTGAAGTAGGGGATCTAACACACCACCCCTTCTTGCTGCATTGTATAGATCAGTTAATGGGCCCAAGAAGCACTTTGTATATATTAAGGGAAAAGCCATCCGGGCATGGGGCTTTGTCGGAGAAGAGAACCTTAATCACTTTTCTGACTACTCCAGGGGTAACATCCAAGCCAAGAGAATTTGGATCTTCCTCATTAAGCTGTGGCAGTGCTGCTTTTTGATGGAACTGTTTTATTAGCTTTGCTTGGACTGAAGGGTCACTAACACATAGGGATGCACAGAATTGTTCAAAGGCAGAGACCATCTCCTTAGGTTCCATGGTAAGGGGAGCTAACTGAGATGGGTGAACTACCTTGATGGTAAGGGCCATCTCTTGTTGTCTTAGCCCAAGGGCTAACAGCCTAGCTGCTTTTTTGCCTTGGTCAACATATTTTGTTTTGGCTCAGAGAATGGCAAACTCAGTTTGCTCTCTAAGGAGATTGCCATATTTAGCCCTGGCCATGTTAAGTTGAACCAAGTCTTCAATGGAAGAGCACTGGAAATCACTCTGCATTTTATGGATGTCAGCCAGAAGATGTTTATACAAAGGTTCATACAAAGGCCGGAAATAGTCCATTACCGCTCCCATCTAGAAACCCTTAATAGGAGATGTTTCCTGTTACTATTATATAGTTATCCAAACAGTTTTTAAATAGAGTCTTGAACTCAGAGCATATAAGTGCATCTGACAGCCTGTTCCAAGGGGGTCACTCACCACCCTCTGTGTAAAGAAGGCCTTCCTTCTATTTGTATTATATTTTATGTGTCTGAGCTGAAGTGGGTGACCCCTGGTTCCTTTAGTATCATTTTTGAATTGGAGGTTTAATTCATTTAGTATATAATCATCCCTCATTATATCATAGCATAGCAGCAAATCGCCCTAACTCTTCTTGTCTCAAGTGACATAAGCTTTAGTTGTTTCATTAGCCCTTCATAGGGCATATTTCAAATATTATATATCATTTTTGTGGCTTGTCTTTGGACTTTTTCTATTTTTGCCACAGCTCCTTTTGATATGGGACCCCACAAGGGGCCCCATAATCCAGAAGTGGTCTAACATATGCAACATACAAGGGCATAACCACCTCCTTATTGTGACTCTTGACGTTTTTCTTAATGTTCCATAACACTTGTTTAGCTTTTATAATCTGTTTATTTACATGGGAGCTATATGTTAGTTTGTGATCAATCAGTATTCCCAGATCTTTTTCTCCCTCAGATTTACAAAGTGCCCTTCCATTTATGTAACAGTTATGCATGCTATTTTGACTCCCCATATGAATTACACAACACTTTTCTATGTTAAAAGTCATACCCCATGGACGATGCCCAGTCACAGATGCTATCCAGGTCCACCTGTAGGCCTTTAGCCCCCTCAGGGTCTGTCACCACCCTAGCTAATTTGGTGTCATCAGCATATTTACTAATCCAGCCACCTCACCCCTTACCTATACTGGACATAAAAACCCTAAAGAGCACTGGGCCCAGGACCGGCACCTGCGGTACCCCACTAGTGACACCAACCCTGTCAGAATAATATCCATTGATACACACCCTCTAGTCCTTTCACCCAGCCAGTCTCTGATTCAACACATCACTCTGTGGTCTATTTTGGTGTCAACAAGGCAACGGAGGATTTGCTGATGGGAGACTTTATCAAATGCCTTCACCAGATCCAGGTAGATGCAATCCACATCCTGCCTGCCATCCAGTGCTTCTGAGATTTTTTCATAAAAACAGAGCATATTCATTACACATGACCTCCCTGTAACAAATCCATGCTGTTCTCTGTCCACCTGATCAGTCTCCTCAAGGTGGGCATCTATTATGTCCTTTAATATGGATTCCATCAATTTATCTGGTACTAAGGTCAAACTAATGGGCCTATAATTAGTGCAATCAGCCCTGTCACCCTTTTTATGAATGGACACCACATTCGCCTCTAACCAGTACCTAGGGAAGGTTCCACTTATAAGTGATTTGTTAAATAACATACTCAAAGGTACTGCTATGTTAAGAGCAAGAAGCTTATGCATCCTATTTGAAATAATTGTCTGGTCCTGCAGAATTTGTACTTTTTAAAGACTGGATTTTTTTCAGCACTATCTCAGTAGTAATTTCAATAGGTCTCTCCTCATTAGGCCTAATAACTATTTGACTTAGTTATTTACTACAGAATACTGTACCAAAGTAGTCATTGAACATGTTTGCAGCTATAATTGGATCTGTAACTATCTCATTTCCCTTTTTTATAGAGCACAGTTTATGTTTGGATTTTCATAAAGAGTTTACATAACTATAGAATTGTTGCATATTGCTTTTGTTGGCTGTAGCTGCTAGGTTTACTTCCATTTTTATCTTGATTTTTCTTACCATCCTCTTACATTTATCCTGCACTGTTTTATATTCCCTCCGTAACAGGAGGTCCCCCGTATTACTTTTGTATAAGTTATACAGTTTCTGTTTTTTCTTTAGAAGTTTTAGTATTTGCTTGGTTAACCATTTGGGTTTTTTCCCCCTTACATTATAGATTTGGGATTTTTTATGTGCTTGTCACATATATTAACAAGCATTTTTCAATGCCGAATGTTTGCTTGCTGTCATTGGCATTGGTAGTGTAGAAGTTAGAGAGCTGCATAATAGGAATGGCAGTGAAGTATTGAACTGTAGCCAACCCCACCACCACCCTGCAGAGACTGACAGGCATTGGGGTGTGCCTTTGGGTGTCAGGCATAGTGGCCATGCCATTTCACCACACCCTACCCTGCAGACACTGACAAGTGCCATGGTCTGCCTAGGGGTCTTTGGCCCTTATGCTCACCCCATTCCATCAGGAAATATGGTGAAATGGGTCCTGTATAGGAGAATGGAGTGAACTTTGCAGCCGAAGAGTCCAAGGCGCACCTCGATGCATCTCACTGGCTACAGGGTGTGGAATGGTATGAGCATTACAGGAGAGAATCCCAAGTCACACCCCTGATGCCTGTCAGTCTCTACAGGCTGGGGCGTTATGGTCATAAACCCTAATGCCTCAGGCGTTCGTTGGCATTTTCACTCCAAATTTTCAACATGGGTTTTTTGTGACCCCCACCTTATGAACAGTGGCAATATCAGTTTGTTAGCCAAAAGCTGATTTTGCACAGTGACTACACCATTTGGTACCACAGGTACAAAAACACATTTCAAACAGGATGTGAAAAATGACAGCTGTACTGTTCATGGGGAGGTACAAAAAATGGCAATGTTGAAATTCTGCAGTGAAAATATTAAAAAAACTGGTGAAGTCACACACGTGCATAGAAAATGCTCAACGCACACCCATAATGCAATTAGTTTAGGAATTTTTTACAGCAGATTGTCAGCACAGGGATTTTGGAGCCTCCACTCATGAACAGTGTCACTGTGATTTTCTTAATCTGTCCCAAACAGTGATTTCCCACAGCGATCTCGCATTTCTGCACTGGAAGTGCAAAAATACATTTCAGCCATGGTGTGAAAAATGACAACTATACTGTTCATAAGGAAGTGTGGAAAAATCCCAGTGGTGAAAATCTGGACTGAAAATATTAGAAATCCATGAAGCTACGAGGGTGCGTGGATACTGCGGAATGGGTGCTCATAACACAGTCATTTTATAGACTTTTTTTGCCAGATTTTTAACATAGCCATTTTAACACCTCTGCTCACGAACAGTGTCACTGTGATTTTCTTAATCTGTCCCGAACATTGATTTTGCACACTGACTGCGCCATTGTGCACTACATGGGCGGAAACACATTTTGGGCAATATGTGAAAAATGACTGCTGTACTGCTCATAAGGAATTGTGGTAAAATGGCAATGTTGAAAATCTGGAGTGAAAATATTGAAAATTTGTGAACTTACAAGCAAGCGTAGGAACAGTGAAATGCATGCTCTTAAAACAGTCATTTTTGGGAATTTTTTCACCAAATGTTTAACATAGCCATTTTAACACCTCTGCTTATGAACAGTGTCACTGTGATTTTCTTAATCTGTCCCGAACATTGATTTCGCACACCGACTGCACCATTGTGTGCTACATGTGTGGAAACACATTTTGGGCAAGATGTGAAAAATGACGGCTGTACTGCTCATAAGGAGGTGTGGTAAAATGGCAATGTTGAAAATCTGGAGTGAACATATTAAAAATTTGCGGACTTACGGGCATGCGTAGGAACTGCACAACACATGCTCATAAAACAGTCATTTTAAGGAATTTTTTCACCAAATTTTCAACATAGAGTTTTTGGGGACCTATCTCATGAACTGTGACACTATTGTTTCATAAATTGGTCCCAAAGGTGGTTCCGTGCAGTGACCATGAAATCACCTTTCAGGGCCAATTGACACCATGACAGTGACAGAATTCATGAGGTGGGGTCCCAAAAACACCATGTTGAAAATTTGGTGAAAAAATTCCCCCAGATGCCTGAGATATGCACTAAAGTTGAAAAAACCCTATTTATTCCACTATACAGCTTACCAGCATTTCCTCAGTTTGCGGTCGGCTTTGAAGAGTGCAGATGTGTTTCCTGATCCACTGAAGATCTTACGTACCAGACTCCAGAGAGTAAGTATGGGGTGAGGGTGTGTGTGTGGGAGGTGGATGCACAGATGGTGGTCGCAGGTGGGGGGGGGGTCAGGACAGTCAGCGAGGGAAGGTTTTCTCATTCAGGTGTTTTTTTTTCTTAGACTATGCGGGACTTGTACCACACTGGAGAGGGCTCCCAGTGTGGCAGCAGGAAGGCTGTTTGGGGGGTGTGGAGCTGACGGGGGATTGGGCACCCAGTCAACCTTAGGAACTATTGCCATGCTTGGGTGGACTCCCAGAGTGGCACCTGATAGTCTCTTGGGGGGACAGTGGATCTGAGGAGGGATTGGGCACCCCTGTCAGCCATACAGACTGCTGCCACACTGGAGTGGGCTCCCAGCGTGGCACCTGGAACTCTGTTGGGGGGGCGCAGCACAGTCGATGGGGGATTAGGCACCCCCATCGGCTATACAGTGTATGCATGGGGGAAACGCATGAGCACGCAATATGCATGTGTGTGGGGGAAGCGCGCATGAACACACGATATCTTATCATTGCTCACTGAAGCATAGCTCTCCCTTTCAACTGTACGGCACTGCATTTTCGGATCATGGCACTATGTTTCTTGCACATGCGTGCAAGCAAACATAAAAACGTCATGTTTAAAGGTCACTGTCTGCCTCATTTTTCTTTTCCTTAGTGGCAGCTACCCTAATGAGTCCCCCTCATATGGTGCATTTAAATGCATTCCGTAAGTGGACAGGGCTGTCAACTGTGTTTCTGTTTTATAGGAAGTATAGTGAAGCCTGCCTGGATGAAACCCAATTCTGCAGCACTCTGCAACAGAGTTACAGCAGGAAACTAGACAATTTCAGTGGGAGTTAATGCCTTTTAAAATGCAGGAAATGTTGACACTGCACTTCATCCTAGCAGGCTTCACTGTAGTTAGTTGCACAGTTCTTTATTTTTTTAGGCTTACTAGATCTTTCAGTAAGTTATTATTGTTTCTCCAGATCTTGTTTCTGTCAGCATGATGCACTGGCAGGAAGGTAAGGCTAAATGGGAAGTGGTCAGAGATTACCCTTGGAAAAATCTTGTAGTGTGTTGTGTTTCTTAAAATGCCTTGGCTAATTAAAAAGTAAACTTGCCTGGATGACATGGTGGACCGGAGATCAAATTATATATTCCATATGGTCCAGGTGCAATGTGCACCATACTTCCACCAATCCCAGAGAATCTTGCAAGTCCCTGCTCACCTTCAGATTGGAGAAGAGGGTACTCCTGCTCTTACTTGATCTATTGAGACTAGGATCAGGGACGACATTCCAGTCACCAGCTGCAAGGATCAGTGAATTAGCATAGGTGGCCACTTGAGTCATAACACATGTGAATACCTGGGGTTCTTTCTTGTTAGGCCCATAGATTAAGACCAGGACCATATTTACATAAATACAGACTATCTGTGAAAAACTTAAACAATTCTATTAAATTGGCAAAAAATAAGCTAGGATTTAAACTAGCTCACGCAAAAGACTGTCACAAATCTCTTTTCTCCTATATAAATAATAAAAAAGGTGTATCAAGGGCCATTGGTCCCATTATAACCAATGGCTCTTCTCTATCTGATATAGAAACCTCTAATCTCTTTAATAAGTACTTTTGTTATGTCTTCTCTCAAAAATCACCTATTAGTACATTTAAAGTTCACCACGTAGATTATCATAGGTTCTATCCAACTGACAGTATACAAGCTATCAAAATACTGAAAAAATACTAGTCCGGGCCCAGACGGTATTCATCCATGGTTTCTGATTGAAACCTCTATAAATATTTCTATACCTTTGTCAATTATTTTCAATAAATCCTTACAAGAAAGCACTGTACCAAATGATTGGCATTCAGCAATAGTTACTCCCATATTTAGAAAAGGCAATAGAGGTTCTGTGCAAAATTATCATCCAATTAGCCTGACCTCAGTGGCTGGTAAATTAATGGAACAAGTAATGAAGTCTCTAATAGATCAAGATTGTAAAAAATTAGGAATTTATGATTCAAATCAGCATGGGTTTACTCCCAAGTATTCCTGCACCACCAATCTGATATCTTTTTACAATAATATAAGTACTCTGCTAGATGTGGGTATCCCTACTGATGTAACTCTTTTGGACTTTAGTAGAGCTTTCGATAAAGTCTCACATGAAAAACTCATTACTAAAATGCACAATCTAGGTTTGTCACCTGATATTGTCAACTGGACTTTAAACTGGTTGACAAATCATTCTCAGAGAGTCAGAATGAATGCTATCTTGTCTGATTCGGGTAGTGTGACAAGTGGTGTATCACAGGGGTCCGTCTTGGGACCAACATTATTTAACCTCTTTATCAGTGATTTACAAACAGGGCCAAATAACTTCATAGTTAAATTTGCAGACGATACTAAACTGGGGGGCAAGGTTAAAAATCAAGAAAATATTTCTGCATTAAAGAAGGATTTGGAAAAATTAGCACGTTGGGCAAATGAAAATCATATGGAGTTTAATCAAGACAAATGTTTAGTAGTGCATTTTGGTGTAAATAATCCAAAAACAATATATCATATAAACGGACTACCACTTCACTCATCAAACTGTTAATAATAAACTTACATCAAATGATCACTGTGTTAGAACTGCTTGCATGACCAACAGACTTTTGAGGCAAATAAAATGCACTTTTGTTAATCTCACTGAACAATGCCTTATTCCATTATATAGGGCATACATTAGACCGTATCTAGACTATGGCTCCCCTTTCTGGAATCCAAACCAAAAAAAAGACATAGCAATTCTTGAACAGGTTCAAAGGAGAGTAACTAGAATGATTCCAAGATTAACAAACTTGGATTATCAGAACAGATTAAAAGCTACTGGTCTCTTCTCTCTTCAAACTAGAAGATTAAGAGGTGATATGCTTATGGTTTTAATTTAATAAATTCACCAGATCTAATGGAAAAAATGTGGTCTAACACTCTCCTAAAGGAGACATGTTCCGAGACTGCATAATAAACAGCTTGAAGTAAAAACTTATAAAACCAGCAAAAGGGGAAACTTTTTTTCCAATAACAGCATCCATTTTATGGAACACCTTGCCACAAGAATTGGCAGAGGCAACTAGTGCCACTGTCCTTAAAAACAAATTAGATGTTTGGTTGAGGGATAATAGGTAAATAATGTCCCACATAGTGTAGGGAACAGTCTCGATGGGCTCTGGCTTTCTTCTGTTCTTTCATACCAAGTAATGCCAGGTAATAATACTCTGTCTACTGTCCCTTTAACAATTACAAATCTACCATCAGCATCTAGGTGTTTGTCCATGAGTTTAAAGGGGAGACTTCCGGTGGACAAAAATAACTGCAGCTCCTCTATTGAAGCTAGTCCCAGCAGTGTAGATGTGGCCCACCCACTCCCTTCTTCATAGTTTTCCTTCTTCAGTTACTGTATGGGCCACTTGTAGAAATGCTATTGTGGCACCCCTAGCCTTAATATGCTTTAACACTTGATAGCTCTTTTTCATGGTCTGATCCCCTTTCAAATTCCAAATGATTGTGTCAGTTGAGACACTAGCTATGAGATGGGCATGGTATGTATGCACTAATCATAGCAGTATGGGGGAGGTGCTTTAATTTAGCAAAATTCCCCTTCAATGAGGAGTCAACAAACCCTATCCACTTAGGAGATAAGTTTGTTTGGGCATATGAAGTCAGTGGCCTACCTAGATTTTAGCAAGGCATTTGATACAGTCCCACACAAAAGATTAATACACAAGTTAGCCAGCCTTGGAGTGGGTCCCAAGGTGGTAGCCTGGATAAAAAAATGGCTAGACAACTAGACGCAAAGTATAGTAGTAAACGGAGTCCACAGTAAAGAAAGGAGGGTTACTAGTGGGGTACGTCAGGGTTCAGTACTGGGACCGGTCCTTTTTAGTGTCTTTATAAGTGACATTGCAGAGGAACTGGAAGGAAAAGTATGTCTTTTTGCAGTTAACACAAAGATCTGCAACAAGGTTGATACACAAGATGGAGTGGAAAGGATGAGAAGGGACTTGGCAAGGTTGGAGGAATGGTCAAATGTATGGCAGCTCAGATTCAATGCAAAGAAGTGCAAGGTAATGCACCTGGGAAACAAAACCCCAGGGGAAGAGTACACAATGGGGGTGAGATACTGACAACAGTAAAAATGGAAAGGGACCTGGGGTAATTATATCAGGTGACCTAAAGGTGGGCAAGCAATGTGAGAAGGCAGTAAGGAAGGCTGGGGGATACTTGATGCATAGGAGAGGCATCAATACTAGAAAACAGGAAGTTGTTATCTCTGTACAGACAATTGGTGAGACCCCATCTGGAGTACTGTGTGCAGTTCTGGAGACCCCATCTCCGCAAAGACATAGACAGAGTAGAGGTTGTCCAGAGAAGGGCAACCAAAATGGTGCAGGGTCTGCACCGAAGACATATTAAGAAAAACTAAAGGAGCTTAATATGTATACCCTTGAGGAAAGAGGGCAGAGAGGGGACATGATAAAGACTTTCAAGTACCTCAAGGGAATCAACAAAGTCCAAGAAGGTAACATCTCAGAAAAAGAGATGTGCAAGAACAAGGGGGCACAATTTGAAGATAGAGGGGGGATGGCTCAGAGGTAATGTGAGGAAGTATTTTTTCATGGAGAAGGTTGTGGATGCATGGAACAGCCTCCCTGAGGAGTTTGTGGAGTCAAGAACAGTGGGGGAATTCAAGAATGCATGGGACAGACATAAGGCAGTCCTAGTGGGGGATAGGAGGAAGTAAGCTGTTGGTTAACTAGGATCTGCAGCTTATCTGTTAGGTAGGAAAATGGGCAGACTAGGTGGGCCAAGTGGTCCTTATCTGTCATCAAATTCTATGTTTCTATGTTTCTATGTGGTAGAGGTGTGTAAGAGGGTTTTCACTAGGTGTCAACCGTGTATAAATAACATGTAACAAACATTAAAATGCACATAACTAAGAATGTAGCAATATATTCAAACCAGGAAACAGTGATAAGACAGTGACTTAATATATCCATCGAGACACAGCTGATGCCTATTGTTGATTCAGGAGATGGAAAGACTTGGTAGGAAAAGTCTGCTACCAGAAAATGGGTCCAATCGGATCTTGACTGAGAGAGTCCCTCACTCATTGATCATACATTCCATGGTAGATAATAATACAACATGTCATAAGGTATGTTAGGTAGCATACCCCCCCCAAATTGGTGCCAAAGTTACCCAGACATTTCCCTGATGCATTGAGTTCCTCCCCCCAGCATTCATAAAAAAAAAGAAAATGGTATGCTAGCAATGTGCCCCCCACCAGTAATGTGTACTAGTGATGCCCCCCACCCACAGTAATGCAGATCAGTAGCTTGTAGACCATGCCTGGTTGAGGGTAACAAAAAGGATATGAAGAGAAGAAGTGCATTTTAAGTCCCCACTTGTGGGACAACTTTCAAGGAGATAGCCATAAGTCGCAGAGGGATGCCAGCATATGTCAGGACTACCACTGCCCCCCCCCCAACTAAAGGCACAATATGGTGGCGGCGACCCCAGGATAAAAGAGCATAGGGACAGAGACTGCCAGGATTTTTTAAGAGACCTGCTTCCATGACCAACAATGTTTGGGTCATACTGTGTTATGCAGCAACTCTAACAGCATGGAATCCAACAAGATTGTGCTGTCATACAACTTGACCCCCTCAATGACTGAACAAGTGTCCATCTTGTGCCCTTTGACATCCTGCATTGTGTTGTATGTATAAAAGAGGTTTCCTTTGTTTCTTCTGCTTCCCCTTCTTGAGACTGGTGTTAATGAGTTTTTGGAGACCATTTTTTATGTCTACTTTTCTTCTGCTCCCTCGACTCCCTCTACTCCTTTAAGCCAAGTGTCCTTTTAATTTTACCCTCCTTGTGCTGAAGTTTTCCTTTCTTAACTCAACTCTAGAACAAGCATTTTGGTGTTCAAATGTTCATTCCCCTTTTCCAAGCTGAGCCTCACTGATAGATGATTATTATTACTCAGGTGTTCAGTTATGCTGATGTCCCTGACGTACTAGCAATTTAACAGCACCAGGTCCAAGGTCCCCGATTTCTCTTGTTGTTTGACTTCCTGAGTTAAGAATTCATTCTGGAATGCCTCCAGTGATGATTGGCTCTACAGTTGCAAGCTCTTGGGATGCTCTAACCTATGTCAGGTAGATTGAATCACCACCTCTCCTTTTGCAGCCCATTTCACAAATTTCTCTTTCCAATTCCTTGTCTATATTTTTGATTTGGTTTAGTGGACTATAGACCTCACCCATTTTAATCATCCTCCCCATTTCTGCTTGGATCTGGTCCCAGAGTGACTCCATATCATTTCCTCCTTCATTGTCTTTACCACCTCCCAAACACTCAGGGCCACACACCCCTCTTCTTCCCCCTGATCTGTTCTTTCTGTGGAGGAAGAACCCCATGATGGGGAAATCCTTTGTATGTTTAACTCTGTTAGATATTTTTTCAAATATTTGGAAACAATGACTTTAGAATTTGGGGAAGGGGGGACTGGCATTCAAAAATGTGGAACTGTGAAATATTAAGTTAGAAAATGGGTTAGGGGAAAATCCTTCTTTCTCTGGATACTCAGTCTGGGTTGCAGGCACAGGTAACTGGACTCCAGGCCAAGTTGGCAAGGGTACAGCAGAACTTTCATTCCACCCAGGGCCACCAAGACCATGAGGATGCCCAGACAGAGAGGGAGGGGGTGGACCCTGGTGGGCTCCGGAAGGGTGGGGGTGGGGGGCATGGTATACTTTCCTCATTCAATATCACTGTGGAACTCCTCTGCCAAACTGGCAGAACTGGACAATGGACACAAGGTCTCCATCATGTAGGAGTGAAGGAGGGGCTCCTCTGGAGTGGAGACCCCAAGGGGGGAAACACCAAATCAAGAAGAAGCAGCAGCTGATGGGGCACTCCATAGTGAGGTGCATAGAGTTGGAGGCTGGGATTGGGATGGATAGGGAGGTGGGGTGCCTGTGGGGTGCTTCAGCATGAATTTACAGGGAGTCGATCCTATAGATTGCTAGGGCAGTGGTAGATGGCAGGGAGCTAGACATCATTGACCATCTTGGGTCAAATGATTTAGCTAGAGAGAGGATAGGACTAGATCACGGGAACTTCAGAGAGCTTGGGAGGGGCTTTAAGCAGATAGCCTATATGGTGGCATTCAAGGAGGTGCTACCTCTGAAGGGCACAGGGCAAGCAAGGGAACTCCAAACCAGGACCTTTAGCAACTGTCTGAAAACATGGTGCATGGAGGAGGACTTTGGCTACATCAGGGACAAGGGTCCACCCTGAGAGGATGGGGGCCTATATAAAAGAGACAGCTTGCACCCTTGTGGGAAGGGGACCATAGTCCTCAGTGGGAGGATTAGATGCTACTTGTATGAGCATTTAAATTACTTTGAGGGGAGGCAGAAAAATCAAGGGATGCAGCACTCACCTCCCTCTAGATGGAATAAAGACAGAGAGGGAGAACCCAAGGGGTGACACTACCTCAAGGGCAGTATCACAGGGAAACAGGGACAGGGAAAAAAGGGGTTCCATGACATAATAGTGAAAATAATGCAGCGACTCATACAACTGTGAGTACATTTTGCCAAAACCACAATCGGCAACACAACAACCACACCAATAGTTAAGACAGCGACGACACTATGCAGTACAAAATGGGACCATATAAACAAACATTTAATGTGGGGGGCATAGGCCCCCATGCCCCCATATTAAAATAATCAACTCCGGGGGGGCAGACACAACAAAACAAAAATAAAACCCTTAACCCCCAAAACACACTTAAAACAATTACCTACATGCTGTCCCGAACCCGGCACCATGCCCACACTAACTGGGGACCATATGCACTACTCCAAGCAGCCAGCTCAACAGCAGCACACTGCACTACTCAATTCATCCAGCACCCCTAGACACACCCCATCATTCGCTGTTGCTGGTACATCATTCCTAACTCGCTATTCCCTCCCGTCGCTATCCTCTCACAGTTATTACTTCCACGGGTGTGCAAATTGAGTCACTCAAATATGAGTTGCTCAGATTGCTTTGCCCATATCACTGGATTCTGAAAATAAGTGTAAGGTACATAGTTGGGAAGGAGACGTAAATGGATCAAAAAGTAAAAGCAACAGGGTAAGCAAAATGGTTGGTTTGGAAGGAACAGCAGGTGGTTGTAGGGGCAAGCAGGGATGGAAAGCACAGGGCATCAGGAAAGCGGGGGGTGAGAAGGTGTGTAGAACCATGAATACTAACACCAGCTGCCTCAGAAATAAAATCTGCTAGCTGTAGGCTATCATGGCAGAGGCTGCCCTTAATCTAGTGGCCATTACGGAGACATGGTGCACCGCACACCATGACTGGAACATGGCCATACTAGGCTTCTTGCTTTTTAGAAGAGACAGGGCTGGAAAGAAGGGAGGAGGGTGGCACTGTATGTGAGGGAGGAAATAAAAGCCACTGAAGTGCAGGTACATCAAGGTGAGGAGGGGCTAGAGGTATTGTGGGTCATTGCAGCAGTGTTGTAGTGAGCCAAGACTTTTGGGGGAACCCTCAGAAAAAACACTCCAGGCAAAGTTAAATGAAACAAAACGTTGCTTTACATCAGCACCAACTAAGGATTCCAGCAGCTTATTTTGACAGAGCAGCTACAGAAAAGAATTTTGCTTTATCCAACACTCTAGTTCAGAGCAGTCTCTCTCTCTCTCTCTCTCTGTTTTTCTCCAAAAATGTCCTCCCTGGTTTTCTTTCTTTATTTATTTATCATCTTGGAGTTACACCTTTGAGCTAGAAGCTCATTTATTTATTTAGTTTTTATTTAGTTGTTTTAACCAGGAGTAGCACACTAAGCTGAAAGCTTTTTTAATGGAGCGACCTGGGAGCACAGGGAAGTTAAGTGACTTGCTCAGGGTCACACAGTATGCAAGTGGAAGCTGTGGGATTCAAACCCAGGTCTGGTCTGCTGGATGTCACCAGATTTGCAGCTCAGAGCCTTAAACCACTGCGCTATACTGCCTGAACACCAGCACCAGAAGCTCGTTTACAAAGATTCCATGTCATTGTTAGCTATAGACAAGAGATACAATTGAGTACAAACCTTAAAATTACAGACATTGGTAAGTACAGACATTAGTTACAGACACTGGTAAATACAGGGGGTACAAACAGTAAAAAGTCAAAAATAAAGTGCGATAAGTACATATGAAAGATACAGTCAAGGTTTAATAACATAATTTGATAAACTTGGGGTGCAAAAGACAGAAGGCAAGTATGGAGAGGAAAAGAGAGGGTGAGGAACAGAGCAGACAGCTGTCTTTATCATGGGGTTATAGTAGGGAGTGAGCGAGGGGTTTTGGTTAAGAAATAAGGGTGAGTGTGGGTTGGCAGCAGAGAGAGTGGAAACTAATACTAGTGGGGTGGGATGGGTAGTAGTGAGGGTGGGTAATAGGGCAGGAGAAGATGTGTGTTGGAATAAGTGAATATATGGGGAGGGAGGGTGGGGAAGAGACAAAAGAAGGGGCAACAGGCAAGAGGGGCAGGGCATTAGGGTAGATAGTTGAGCGAGGGAGGGTGTGAGTGGAATTAGAACTTGCAGTCACAGGTGCCGAGTGCTGTCAAGAGTAGTAATTTCTTACAGGTTCCGAGCTTTGGCACATTTGCTGCCTCCAAGGGAAGTTAGTTCATTGAGCCAGAGGGGTGCCTTGTATGCAAAGGATTTCTGTACCAGGGCAGTGTGTGTCGGAAGGGGATATATTGGGTGTTTCTTGTTTTACCTGTAGTCTGACACAAGTTAGATGCAGGTTTAAGGTTTTCTATAGATGGTGGTGTTAAACCAAGGAGCGATTCTTTCCTGAATAGGCAGGCCTAGTACTTAATTCTCCCTTGGAGATTAAGCCACTTGGACTGGGTGTATAGGTCACAGGTGTTAGTGAGCCTGGGCACACCTAGGACCAGTCTACAAGACTTGTTTAGGGCTGTTCTGACCCTTTTTAGAGCTGTATCCATTGCAATGCAATGCACAATTAGTCCATAGTCCATAGCAGAGATTATAGGACTACTGACAGCCAGAGACAAGGCTGCAGAAGTCATATTGTGTCGATGTCTGTAAAGCAGTCTAATTCTGGTGTTGGCTTTCTTTACAATGTGATCTATGATTTTTAAAGGAGAGGGAGCTATCCAGTGTGATGCCTAGATATTTAAAGGTGCTGACCTGATTGAGTGGCTCCTGTTTGTTGTTATGGATGGTCAGCTGACTGGCTCTGTATTTGCTCTGATGGTTAGCAAACAACAGAACTTTTGTTTATTTTTTTTTAGTTCAAGAGAAGTTTCTTTTGAGTAAACCATTCCTCTACTATGGAGAAACTGTTCTGGAGTTTGGATTCTAGCAGGTGTGAGTGTGGGCTACTGGAGAAGCATATAGCAGGATATTGTCAGGGCAGGCCATGGGGAGGGTATTAAGGAACAAACTGAATAGGAGCAGGCCTAGGACGGAGCCTTGTGGGATACCAGTTGTTACCTGCCTACTGTCAGAGAAGGTCCCATTGATTTTTACTTGTTGTGACCTGTTTCCAAGGTAACTTTTAAACCAACCAACTGTGTCTGATGATGCAAGAAGTTTGTTGAGTAGGATACTGTGATTGACAGTATCAAATGCTTTAGTAAGGTTGATGTATATCAACCTCACTAGCTGGCTGTTGCTAAGTGCTGTATGGATGAAGTCCATGTATTCCAGTAACGGTGTGGTGGTTCTATGGACCTTCCAGAAGCCATGTTTATGGGGCCACTGGATCATACATTTGTTAAGAAAATCCACCAGCTGGTCTGAGACTATGCGCTCAAGGGCTTTAGAGAAAGGGGGTAGTATGGAGATAGGCCTGTAGTTGGCATGTAGAGCCAGATCCCCACTTTTGTAAACTGGCGTGACTACTGCGGATTTCCACTGCTTGAGGAATTGCCCAAATCTAAGGGATATATTTAGTATTATCATGAGTGGCTATATTAATTTTCAAGGGAGAGAGCTTGCAGTGTAAGGTCAAGGGAGTTGTGCTGTGCCTGGATTTGCCAAGGGAGCATTGGAGATATTTTTTGGCTTCAGTGTGGGAGATTTGCTTGAACTAAAATTTGGGGTTCCAGTTTGGGGCAAAATATGGTCAGCTGAGGTATCTTCCAAGATTTATCTTATCAGTATCAGGAAGTCTGAGAGGGAGGATGTGACTGAGATCAGAAAAGGCACTGTTAAACGTGTCTGCTGTTGGTTTTGGGTCTTGAGTAATTTCCCCATTTACTAGGAGCATAGAGGGGGAGGGCTTGTTGTTCTTTCCCATAAGATCTTTTATATTGCTCCAGAATGTTTTGCCATCCCCAAAGTATTGCTAAGTCTTTAAAATGCTTTCCTTTAGCTAGCCTGATCTCCTGGGTACAGGCATTTCTCACTGTCCTATACTGCTCAGTATCCACTAACCTGCCAGTGGCTTTTGCTTTGTGCCAGAGATGGTCCTTTGACCTCTTAAGAGAGTTGATCCAGGATTTGTTACATACTAACATACTAAAATGCCAGCAGAATAGGCCTAACGGTCTTTCATGTCTGCTAGTTTGGTCAGCCCCCACCCTGGGTGCTGACCTTGCTGTCCCCATCGCCTTCTCTGGCTTCTCCCTTCCCAGTTCCGGATATTCTTGCTGCATTGGATTTTGCTTCCTGAACCTTTCCCCGTACCTGTCCCACCCCCTCTTGAACCCCTCCACTGTCTCTGCCGCCACCAGCCCCCTAGGCAGTGCATTCCATGGCTCCACCACCCTCTCAATGAAGTAGCACCTCCTCCTTTCTCCCCTGAATCTTCCCCTCCAGCTTCCACCCATGCCTCTAGTGCCCTTCCTCCTTCCTTGCAAGCCCCTGACTGTTCCTCCCCTATTTACCCTCTTCATGTACCTGAAGCCTCTATCATGTCCCCCGGTCCCTTCTCTCTTCCAATGTGTACATATTTAGCTCTTGAGCCTCTCCTCATAGGTCCTGTCCCCAAGCCCCAAATCATTTTGGTTGCCCTCCTCTGGACCCTCTCCAGGAGGTTAATATCCCTCTTAAGTGTGGCCTCCAAAACTGCATGCAGTACCCAGGTGCGGCCTCACCAAGCAGTTATACAGAGGGAGTATCACTTCCCTCCTTCTGGAGGTGATCCCCCTAGCGATGCATCCCAGCATCCTGTTGGCCTTGGCTGCTGCCCTCCTACAAGTCTCAGAGTTGTTCATCTTGACATCCACCACCACCCCCAGGTCCCTCCCAGCCATTGAGACTTGTAGTATTTCCCCTCCAGGGTGTACACTTGGCCTGGGTTTCTGGCCCCCAGGTGGAGTACCTTGCATTTCCCTGCATTGAACCTCAGCTTCCACTTTCTAGACCATCTTTCCAGAGCCTCCAGGTCCCCCTGCAGGGCCACCCTCCCCTCCTCCCCATCCACCACCGCCCCCAGTTTTGAGTCATCTGCAAAGAGACTCATCTCACTCCTGATTCCTGTCCTTATGTCAGATACGTAGGTGTTGAACAGAAGGGGCCCAAGGACTGATCCCTGTGGGACCCCACTAATGACCCTCCTTGGGGATGAGACTATCCCACCAACTACGACCTTCTGGGTCTGGTCCTGGAGCCAATTGCCTATCCATCTGATCATCTGGTTTCCAACCCCCATTTCTCCTAGCTTATCCAACAGGTCCACGTGAGGAACAGAGTCAAATGCCTTGCTGAAGTCTAGAAGAGGACATCCACTGGTCTACCCAGGTCCAAGGCACTTGTCACCCAGTCATAGAACTCCACCAGGTTTGTCTGACACGATTTCCCCGGGATGAATCCATGCTGTCTATCGTCCAGGCACCCTGACTTATCCAGGTCCCCCCCTAGCCTCTCCTTGACAATGCCCTCCATCACCTTGCCCACCACCGATGTCAGGCTGACAGGCCTGTAGTTCCCTGCCAGCTCCCTTGATCCCCCCTTGTGGATAGGCACTACATGCACCACCTTCCAGTCTTGGGGCACCCAAGTCATTTGTTGACACCCTTTAGTTTATGTAGTTGACACCCTTTAGTTTATGTTTTCTAACCAGGTGTCATGCACTGCGTTAAAGGTTGAGATTAAGTGATGTAGGGCCTGCTCAACATCGTGAAGGGCAGAGATGGAGGACCAATCAATCTGTTTAAGGTGGGATTTAAATGAGCTTAGTTGCTGTCTTTTAAGGACATGACTTGTGACTATGTTAGGGGGAGGATTTGTGACTTTATTGAACCAGAGGCAGGTAACTGGGGAGTGGTCACTTAGCAAGTCTGTGATGATTGTGGCATTCATGATTCTTTCTGGGTGGTTTGTAAGTACTCAGTTGAGCAGGTTCTTAGTTCCCATCTGGTAATTAATCCTAGTCAAGGCTTCAACCATTTGGGAAATGCCTAAGCTTGAAAGGGTATCATTGTAAGGGGCTGCATCACTTTACATCCAATTAATATTAAAATCCCCTAGGATTACAATTTCCCAGTTGTGGCGCAAGTCTTTTAGAAAGTCGATTAATTTGTTGAAACTGCGTGTTGGTTCTTTAGGTGGTATGTATACTGATACTACGGTAAGGGATTTGTTGTGGTTGCCAAGAAATAATCTAATGGCTGTGATCTGAATCTCTACACCAGAGTCAATTTGGGGGAGCGTGTGGCCTCGGAGGGTGTTCTTGATTTCTCTTTAGGTCTCCCAGGTGAGGATCATTTGTGCTTCTCCCCCACATGCCTTTCCAAATCAGAGCATATGACCTTTAAAGGTCAGGCAAGAAATTAGCAGGGATGAGTCTCAATTCACCCTGTTCTCCTGCTAGTATTTCAGTGGAAAGGGGTCCTGGGTGAAGGTTTTATAGATTACTTCACAGTCATCCTGGAGATGGGTCATGAGACCACTATTCGGATGGGGGTAGTTTACAGACTGCTAACAGAAGGGGAGGAGATGGATAGGTCCCTAGGAGAGGCCATCATCTTCTGGATGGCAGGGAAGAAGGAGGAGGTGCTATTAGTTGGTGATTTCAGTCTTAAAGATGTTGAGTGGAATCTAGCAAATCATCATCATCATCATTTTATTGAAGGCAAATCGAGAGAATCTCTCATTTAGAACTGCATTCAATATAGATGAACATTAAAAAATATATAAAATACAAAGTACAAAACACATACAGTAGTTACATACGTGCAAAGTCAGGACATACTCACCCAAAGCAATCACAATGATTGCATACTAAACTATCTAATGAAGCTCTAACTCGAGCAAGAGAAGGGAGGGTAGTTATCTTAAGTTTTTTTCCACAAATAGTCCCATGCTTTAGGAACAGATGCAACTTGAGCAAAATCTCTTATTTTTGTTTTATACATAGTCACTTGATAAGTCAACCTGTCAGATGAGCGAAGGGAATGCTTTCATATGTTTTTACATCTAAGTGTTTGCAACAGATAAATTGGTGACTGTTTTAAAATATATTTATATACAGTACATATGTACCAATGAATGTCTCTCCAGGCAGTCAGCAAGATCCTTTGTACTTGTTCATATAGTTGACAGTGATTTGTAGAATAAGGAAGTTTAGTAATAAATCTGAGGGCACTGTGATATAAAGAATCTAATGAACTTAAGATTGATAACGTAGTATTTTTATTAATATAGTCCCCATAATCTAATATGGAAAGAAATAATGAATTTGCCAACATTTTTATGACTGGATATTTGAGGTATTTTTTGTTTCGATAAAAGAAAGCTAACAATTTTTAAGCTTATTCAAAAGATAATGAGCTTTAAAGTTTAACTACTCATCTAAGATCATGCCCAGGTACTTGGATTCATTCAACTTCAAAAAGATACTTCTGTTAAGTGCCGTTATTTGATGTTCCAGAAATAAATGTTTTTTTCCTTGTGAATAACATCCATTGTGTTTTTGTTTCATTAAATAATAACCGTAATTATACAATGGCAAAGAAAAATGTTAGCCTCTGATTGGTCAAGCTGGCACTGGACCCGTGATGTTATCCTGGCATAACATCACGGGTCTAGTCCCAGCACACAGAAAACTGCATCAAAATAAAACAGATCACTGCACATGCCATATCCAAGCTGCCCTCACTTGGCATGGCCACTGTGCCAGGACTTCATGTTTTTTTTTTTAACAGAAATCCCTCCACCCCACATTCGCAAATTAACCCCCAAACCACCAAAACTGAAGTAACGTGTCACACATGATGCAAAAACACAGTAATTCTGATAATTACATATTTTTCAATGAAAGGGAGTGAAGTGAAACAAAGCTGTCATCATGATCGGCTTCACATGGTATCAGGCAACTGATTTCACAGTTCTCACTCCAGTTTCACTAACCCTGCTCGGCTGCTATAACCTCTCAACTTTCCTAACAAGCAAAAATAAATGCCATTTCCAATTAACACCCTCCCAAAAGAAAGGAAACAAAACAAAAATTAAGCCATCTCAGCAATTGACTTTACTTGCGGTACAGCCCCTACTACGTGTGCGTGTGGTTTTAAACAGCACCCCGTGCTCTACTTACACAACAGAAATGGCACCAGCTGCTCTGGATGGCACCTTCAATATGTATTTTTGAAGAACTTCTCCATGGTCACACTGTTTTTACCAGGAGAACCAAACATGAAAACAGAGTGTATGATGCATGTTGTAGGTAAGCTCCCCTGCTGCTCGGTTTTCTGCCCAAACTTGATAAAAACAAATAATGTAGACCCAAATAAATAAAAGAAACTCCACATAAACCAACGTGTATGTGTGTGTGGGGGGGGGGGAAGGGACAGAAAAGTAGCTTAAGAAAATGAACTTGCCACAGAAACACATTAAGCAGCATTGCAGAGAGAGGTTGTTATTGAAGCTGGCAGAGTTGCAGTTACACCACAACAGCTGCAGCTCCACCCACTGGTCAAAATAAATCAGCACTACTTTTTATGTAAGTATCTCTACTCATTGAAAAAATTAATAAAAAACAATTTTAAATTACCTTTTTAATATTTTTTATTTACTTTTTTACAGCGACCATTGTATATGGAATAATGCACTCCAGGGTGTATGCGTGCTGGGATAACGTCGCTTCTGGGGTGATTAGTCGCCTCGACCTGCGGCCTCGTACCTAATCACCACAGGTGTGACGTTATCCCAGCACGACACACACCCTGTTGTGCATTATTCCTTTATTGCAGCAGAGCTTCCTGTACCTTATTAAAATCATACTGTATTTTTAATAGCTATATCCAAAGAGGCATGGTGGGTATATAATATTGTATCATCTGTGTAAAGGTGTATTTTCGCACTATCAGAACAACAGTTAGGCAAATCATTTACATATAACAAAAACAACATGGGCCCCAGGACAGAGTCCTGGGGAATTCCTTTATTAATGATGACTGTACCTGAAGTGACCCCTACAAATGTAACATATTACAAATGCAAATGCAGCTTCAGCAAAAAGCAGAGCCATCCTAGACTCCCTATAGGGAGCTTTTCTCAGGCATGTTTTAAAAAATCCTACTGGGGCAGGGCAGTGTCGGACCTGGTACTTACAAACAGGGACAGCATTACAAACACCACAGTGGGAAGTCCGCTGGGTACCAGTGATCACCATATGCTGTTGTTCAATGTAAGGAAAGGAGCCGAGATGAGCCACACAAAGATGGGGGTCCTGGTTTTCAGGTACTGGGTCAATCTAGCGCTACAAGAATAGTGCTGCAAGAACCGTGCTGTATAAAGTGTGACTGCATTTAGAGCAAAAGGGGCATAATAGCAGTAGGGAATTATTGCTAACCCTGTCACTCTGCATTTACTCTCAGAAGGGAAGAAACTGCCTTGTGTGTGGTGCCTGGCTGAGCCGCTTTTGTGGTAGAGTGGCTAAGGCACTGGCTCATGGCAGGTTAAAGACCTGGGACCATGATTCAGTTCCCCCAGGTCTCATGGTGTTGCTATTTTTTTATGGAAAAAAAACATTATTCACCATTCCCAAGTTTCTCTCTGTCCCCTAAATCCACATCCCCTCAGAGTAGATAATTTTTACTCCGGGGGGTGTGGGGGGCAGAGACCCCCCTAAAAAATATAAAAGTCCCATTGCTTTGTTTGGGGTTCACTATTTTGTAAGGTCAGTGTTTTACCTGACCTTATTTTGGAGGACGCTATATTGCTTGTGGCATTTATTGCTGCACTGCTTTGTTTGCAGCAGTATGGCCCTGTGCTGGTTTGCAGAAGGGTGGATTTCAAAGAAATGGGAGACAGTCAAAGAAATGCCTTGATTTGAGAATAGCCAGGGAGAGATGGAGATGCAGTAAAAAGGAATAATGGAGGGCTTCATTAGAACAAGGAGCCTCTGCATGAAAAAGGTAAGAAAAGGTAGGAGGAACAGGATACCATTATGTTTCTCCAAAAAGCTGGCAAAGGCAGTGAAAAAAAAGGGCAGCATTCAAATACTACAAAGAAACTCAAAGGGATTAGGACAGGGAACTATACCAGACCAGGCAGAAGAAAGCAGTAAAAGTGGTTAGTAGCACTACTGTAAGGTATAGGTAAACGAAAAGACTGCAAGGAAAGTGAGGAAGGGAGACAAGACTTTTTTCTGATACATCGGCAAGAAGGGAAAATTATGGGATAATGAGGATAAGAAGGGTAGAAGGAGGAGACTGTGCAGAAGGAGACCAATATAAATCTGACATTTTGAACAGGTGCTTTTGCTCTGTCTTCACCATAGAGTGAAGGAGGGACAGACCACCAGAGAGAAGTAAGAACAGACATGTGGAGGGACACAAGATCATTTCCAGAGGAAAGAGTACTGAAAGGACTTGCATCTGTGAAAGTGGAGAAGGCTATGGGTCTGGATGTTATACATCCCAGGGTATTAAGAGAGCCCAGGTAACTGCTAGCTGCTGTACTGACAACCTTGTTCAACAGTTCAGTGGAATCAGGAGTGGTTCCAGAAGGCTGGAAAAGGGTTAACATGGTCATTCTGCATAAAAGTAAAAGCAGGGAGGAATCAAGCAACTACAGGCCAGTAAGCCTAACTTCAGTGGTGTGGAAATCAATGGAAACCCTACTAAAAGAGACACTGGTTGAGTACCTAGAAGCCAATGAGCTGCAGGACCACAGGAATCACAGTTTTATGGAGGGAATTCCATGCCAAATTAATCTGATAGATTTCTTTGACTGGCTGAACAGGGAAATAGACCAGGGGAGTCAGGGGACATAGCCTATCTAGACCTTTAACAAGGCCTTCAGCACTTTGCTACACAGAAGGCTGATTGGGAAGCTGACCAAAGTGAGGATGAGGGCCAAAATAGTAAACTGAGTTCACAACTAGATAATGGATAGGAGACAGAGGGTAGTGGCGAATGGCACACACTCTGAATGGTTGTTCTATAGGCCATCAAAGCATACAGTAAAATTTGTGAAAAAACAGCTGAATTATATCACTGGGAAATTGTACCCTGGGGATTTGACAGTTGAAGAGATGGGGGGAGGACAGATTTGACTCTCCAGCCTGATTGGCTAACAGTCTCATGTAATTGACAAGCCAGGGGTGGATTGGTCTGACTTGGGGGGGGATGTGCGCCCCATCTTGGACTGGGCACCGAAGGTTCCATTGTTCCAGTGACCCTGCAATGTCATAGCCTGGTGGCTTTAACAACCTTCAGCTATAAGAGATAAAGCGGGAGGAAGAGAGTTTGTCCAGAGCTTACAGTTTTCAACTACATAACAGAGATCAGCATCCAGAATGATGATCCCAAAGTCTGATCAGTTTGCCTTCTTGGGTTCTTTGTGCTTTCATTGTGGAGTTATGCTTGTCACCCAGGAAGATCTGCACAGAAATAACACAAAACAGTGGCAGCCCGTCCTTGTCAGGGCTGCTACAATTCAGTTTACAATATTTTACCGTACAGCTTGCCAACAAAGATGTTTCTTCAGGTAACATTGACATGTAAAACCCATCAGTATAGACAGGGCCGATGGCTCAAAACCACTTGGTCTTGATCTCAAGGGGGGGAATACACTGCTTTTGACTCTAGCTAACCCTTGATCTCAATTGACTGGAGACACAGAGGCACAGGGAGAGGGGGATCCCAAAGGTGCAGATTGCACTGCGCTGGGGTGTTTTACTTTTCTGCTCAGCTTCGTCTTTGGGGTTTGGGCTGAACATTGGGGGAAGGGAGAGTTGGAACCAGTTATTATGGGGATGTTACATTTCTTGTTGTTATCATCCTGAAGTTGGTTGGTATAAGGGATGAAAGGGGTGGCAGTTGGAGATAAAAGGGGCACCATGTCAAAATGCAGCAACAAAAAACAGTGCAGGCAAAAACGGTGGCACATGGTCTGTGTAATCTAGCACAGTCCAAAACTGTGCTAGATTATATATATATACAAACTCCAAGACCACACACTCGTTTATGCCTCCCGCATGGTTGTTGACCATGCATATGTGCAGTCGTGGTTTTGACTGGATACTGATAAAAGGGGTATAAATGCAGAACATGGGAATACATGGGAGTAGGAAAGAAGGTGGTCAAGTGCATGGAAAGTTGGCTGGGTAATAGGACCCAGAGGGTGGTGGTAAATGGCATTCACTTTGAAGAGGGTAGGTGACCAATGGGGTACCACAGGGATCAGTACTGGGCCCAGTCCTCTTCAATGTCTTCATCAATGACATTGCAGAGGGTCTAGAAGGGAAGATCTGCCTGTTCACTAATGACACTAAGCTTTGCAACAGGGTGGACACGCCAGGGGAAGTAGATAGACTGTATAAAAAGAAAGAAAAGTCACAGCACACACCTGCTCAGAGATTCTGATTTTATTTGCAGGTAAAAAGGAGCCCAATGGCAGGCACAGTGAAAAAAACACACCTATGTAGTACCCTACATATGGGGCTTCATCAAGGTCCTGATGAAGCCTGATATGTAGGGCGCTATGTACTGTAGGTGTGTTTATCACTTCACCTGCCATTGGGCTCCTTTTTAACTGCAAATAAAATCAGAACCTCTGAGCAGGTGTGTGTGCTGCGATTTTTCTTTCTTTTCATGTGTTTGGTTCAATTGAGCACATATCTCAAGCATCCTTAAGGACTGGGAGTGCACTTCTCTGCCTTTTTGAAGTAAATGAAATGAAGGGGGATCTAAAGAAGCTGGAAGATTGGTCAAGGGATTGGCAGCTGAAGTTCAACACAAAAAGATGCAAGATAATGCACATGGGGCACAAAAACCCAGGAGCATCATATCATCTGCCGAGAGAGGAAATAGAATGCTCCAAGCAGGAAAGAGACTTGGGGTTAATCATCTCTGATGATCTCAAGGTTGGGAGGCAGTGTGACAAGGTGGTAGGAAAGGCTTGCAGAATGCTGGAATGCATAGGTAGGGGAATCAACAGCAGAAAAAAGCGGTAATAATTCCACTGTCCAGGACTTTGGGAAGACCACATTTTGAGTACTGTGTCCAGTTCTGGAGGCCCCACCTGCATAAGGACATTGATAGGATGGAGGCAGTTCAGAGAAGGGTGACCAGAATGGTGCAGGGACTACATCACAAGTCCTACAAAGCTAGGCTGAAGAAATTAAATATGCACTCCCTAGAGGAGAGGAAGAAGAGGAGGGATATAATTAAAACATTTAACTACCTCACAAGGAGAAATAAGGTACAGGAGAACACAATTTCTCAGAGAAAAAGTTGCTCAAGGATGAGGGGCCACAAAATGAAATTGACAGGAGGGAGATTCAAGGGAAGCTTGAGAAAGTACTTATTCACGGAGATGGTGTTGGACAAGTGGAACAGCCTGCCAGCAGAGGTGGTGGGGGAAGAAACAATAAATGGATTTAAAACTGCTTGGGATAGGCATAGAGGACTACTGGTAATTGGAGGAGGGGGACAACCTAATACTGGCAGATCATAAAAGAGCACAGTTATTGGAGGTATTGGGGCAGACAAGGTGGGTCGAAGGCCCTTATCTGCTGACAAATTCCTTTGTTTCTATGTATGCAAGACACTACAAAACCTTACCTAGTTACACATGTACTTATTCATTGTGTTACTACTTAGTAAGTAGTTGCATACATTCTATAATTATACCGGATGATTTTATTTCTGAATTTATTTAGTTTTTGTTGACTGTTTAGGGTGCACTAAGCAGACATTTGTCTATTTTCAAGCCAGGAGCTAACAAAGGAAAAATTGAACAGGGTTCATAATGGATAACAACAACAAACAAGGCAGGATTGTACATGGTTCAAAGAGGATAACACCAAACAAGGCAGACTTTGTATAAAGCCAGTATAGGGTAGCATCAGGTACAGGAGGTAGAATGATACGCAATATTAAAGTACAATACAAGTCACATTAAACTGTTCCTCCAGCTCACTGCTCTGGTATTGTTTTTTTAAGCTGGCAATGCAATGGCAATTCAAAATGCTTAAACTACAAACTCCATTTCAACCAAATGCCAATTCACATTCAATGAATATGCTATGCATTTTGGCCACTGTACAGTATAGTAAATTCCCTTCAGCTCCTCATTTTCAATTGCATTTGCAATGCAGTAAGTCCCCAAATTGACACTGTATTCGTGCATGCATGAGTTTTGAAATTTCTATGTCCCCATGATGTTTTTATACCTTTTTAAACAAAGAAGACCTGTAATTTAATTCCATGCTTCATAAATGTGCTGTCATACTTCTCACCCTTCCAGGTTGTGCATTTTATTTGAAACAGTGAAGCGCTCCAAAGTGAAGTACAGTACAGTACTGTATGGAGATCTGATTTGCAGCGGCAAAGAGAACGGTCCCTCTCAAGCTCTCTCTCTCTCTCTCTCTCTCTCTCTCTCTCCATGCAAGCTGCCTGTAAAACAGTTTGGGGAATGCAGTACAGTATGTGGTAAAACAAGCATTTAGGATGAGTGAGTGGTTCAGGGAATTTAAAATGCAGTCTAAATGGACCACTTTAGCCAGCACAGCCCGACTGCAGTAGCAAAGAGAATGGTCCCGCTTGCTCACTCGCTCTCTCTCTCTCTCTTCACTCAAGCTGCCTGTGAATTGATTAACCTTACTGTAAGCTACTGTAGTAAATCTGTAAAAGATTTGGGGAATACAGTACAGCATGTGGTAAAACAAGCATTTAGGATGTGTGGGTGAGTGAGGAAATTTAAAATGCAGTCAGGCTGTGCTGGCCTAAGAGAGGTCCATTTAAAGAAGCCGTCGGGGTGTGTGCAGCAGTGAATTAATTCAGTACTGTACAATATAAGCCACAATTAAAACAAAAAGTTGCAACATTCTATGGCACTTACAGTATTTTCTGTACTGTATAGTACCTGTACTTCAATGGCACACAGTTAGGAAGTGGTGGGCAGCACAGAGTAGGGTAGGGACATACAGCAGTAATGGCGAATGTGCAGTCTGCAGTAGAGAAATCGGGCTCCAACGCAGTGGTTAAGAATTTTTTCATGGTTTGCTTAATGTGTGCACTGCTCATTACAATGCATTAATAAACATTTCCAAAGAGCTGCAAAGTAAGCTGAAACTGAATTGCCGCTAAATGCAAACCATTAGAAAACTTTTATTAATTTATTGCAGTGAGCAGTGCACACATTAAGCAACTCACTGAAAAATGCTAAACCAGTGAGTTGGAGGAATAGTTTAATGTGACTTGTTCTGTAGACTCTAATGAGTAGCAATGGTCTATGGACAATAGGGTAGGGTACAATTAGAAATAGTACCAGATTCATAGAGGTGGCAGCATTTTTAGTTCGCACAAAAGAGGGTAGTTTTTCAGGTGATAACTAATAGGTGGAAAGGAAACACAGTTGATACAGAAGTGCATGTACAGAGAATTAGCCTTGCAGCATGTTTAATAGACAAGAAGGAGGGGGGTGTACAACAGAGGTAAATCAGTTCAGGTGTAAATGCATTGGTTGCTTTGAAGCAATAGGGTATGGAACTGTTTTCTAAAGGTGTCGACAGACACGTTCTGTTGCACTGGTAGGGGTATGCTGTTCCAGAGTTTGGGGATTACAGAGAAGAAAGCCAGTTCCTCATATTCAGATCTCGACCTGGGAATGGACAACTGTTTGGTTCCTGAGGGTCTTAGGATGTGGTGGTTGGTATTGGGTACCAGGTAAGAGACAAGAGGATAAGATATCTGGTTCTGTAGTATACTGTAGGCAATGTTCCTACGGGTAAGATCCACAAGGGATGGAGGGGAGGACCAGCCAACTTGCTATAAAGTTGGCAGTGGTGGGGTGAGCCGGTTGAACTCAAGGGCAAAATGGCAGATGTTGTTATTGACCACAGTCCATTTGTGCATTATAGTGACAGTGGTGTTGGCCAAGACTGAAAGACCATAAGTTAATTTGGCAAAAGTAGGGCATGTGCTATATTAATCCAGGCAGCAGGGGAGAGGTTTTCATTGGCTGAGTCAGCTATACTGAGACTAGCATTGGTAGCCTTACAGACAGTGGAAATGTGTAATACAAAATCCAGGGAGCAGTCTAGGGTGAAACCCAGATACTTGAAAGATGACTGTGTCAAGATAAGACCTGTTGACACAGATCACTGAAAAATGAGTGCCCAGATTTTTTAGCCATGAAGGCGTACCAAAGAGGATTGCCTGGGATTTGGCTTGCTTCATTAGAAACCTATTGGCAATGAGCCAGGACTGAACTGCCTTTAGGTCAGATGACAGAACGTTGTTGATGTGTGCTACATCCAGGGCATGACTGATAAACATAAAGTCATCTGCATAGAGGAGAGGAGTGCTATGATGAAGCAGTGATGGATAGAGTTGATGTGCAAAGAGAATAGCAATGGACCAAGAATCAAGACCTGAGGGACTCCAATGGTGGTGAGGAGATAGTCGGAGAAGGAGGATCTGAACTTAACCCACTGTGACCGATTCAAGAGGTAACTGGTGAACCAGGGTAGGGAGTGTTCAGAGATCCCGAGGGAGTACAATTTGCTGAGGAGAATAAGGTGATCCACTCCTTCTGTCACTCTCTCTGCTCCCACCCCCTCTGTCCCCTCCCTCTACCTCCTCTCTCTCTCCCCTCCTCCCCACCACTCCACTTCCCCACCTCCCATCTCCACTTCACCACCTCCCTCTCCCCCTCAACCACCCACCCCTACACACCATCTCACTCCCCCACCTCCTCACACCCCTCATTACTCCAACCCCCATCCCTTCTAAGGCTGTCCACAATGCTCCCTTTGACCTATCCTCCCTCTTCCCCATCCCACCCCTCTATACTAACTGCCTCTGCACCTCTCCTCCCCAGTGCTACCTGACTACTCTCTTTCATCTTACACATCTCCTCTTTAAGTGCTCCATTTGTATCCTTTTACTCGGACACCCTGCACTTGATCTGACAATGCCAAGTGCTGCTGTTATGCTTATCTCAACACTGTTGGAATTGTATTGTATTAATATTTTCTTAATGTTACTCTGTATGTACCTTCCTGATGTGGAACCTTTGAAAATGAGCAATGCTCAAAAGTGTCTTCCAAAAGTTCAAATACATAAATAAAAAATAAATAAAAGGCCTGTGTTAGGTTGATAAATATTGCTCCTCTATATTCACCTTCATCAAGGGAGGTGCTGATGGTGTTAGTTAAGGTAAGTAACATGGTTGTAGTGTTGTGACATTTCTGGAAGTTGTGCTGGGCTGGGCAGAGCAAGTTGTGGTTGTCCAAATAAATATTGAGTTAGGTGGCAACAATTTTCTCAATTATTTTACTTAGTACTGGTAATATGGTAATTGATCTATAATTAGTTATGATTTTTTTGTTTCCCTTTTTGAAGACAAGTACAATGTTTGTTTTTTTCTAAATAATTGGGACCATGTTGGTGCTGAGGAAGAGGTTGATGATTCTAGTTAGAAGGGTGGCCAATTTGAGTGCAGTGAGTTTAATAAGTTTGGGTTCCAGTCCATCAGGGCTAGCTGATTTGGATTTTGGAATCCTCATGAGAAGTTGAAAAATCTCAATGGAGGTGATTTGTCTGAATAGGAAAGGTGGGTGTTGTCCTAAGGGGGGGTTGAACCACCTCTAAGCATATTTAGTGCATCTATTGTTGGGGATAGGTTAGTGAACAGTTTATTGAAGGTGTTTAAGATAGTGTGAGGATTGCTGCAGTTCACACCATCAATTTCAAAATCAGAAGTGATAGAGGGGTTGGAATGTCCAAGGGCCTGTCTGAGATGGCTTCAGAACTGGCTAGGATTGGTGTGAAGGGAGGCCAGCTTTGTACAGAAATAGGTACTTTTACTTTGCCGAATAGCCTGCTTACACTTATTCCTTAGAACTCTGTAAGAGGACCCATCTGTTTGGGACTTACATGCTTTGAATGAGGCCCAGCATTTATCCCTTTCTTGCAAAAGTGTCAAGAGAGGACATGTGAGCCATTTGGTTTTTTGTCCACAGGCTCGCCTGGAAATAAGGGGAGCATACTTATGCTGGAGCCTTAGGAAGGTTGTGTTGAAATGGAAGACAACTATGTTGACGTCGGAGGAGGTCCAGAGGTCAGTCCAGCCTTGGTTGGCAGGCTTGGTTTTGAATTGTGAGGGGTCAAAACAGGAAAAATTGTGAAAGTGGATATGCAAGATGGTGTATTAGGCACTTTGATGTGTCAAACACAGAACACTGGTGAGTGGTTGCTTAAAGAGTCAGGGAGGATACCAGAACATATTATTTTTTCAGCATCAGGGACAAGAATCCAGTCGCTAAGAGTAGATGTTTAAGCATCATTAGCGAATATGGCTGGTTGGGTAATGATTTGGGTAATAGAATGTGGGCTATCACTACCTCCCTCTCTCCTATAGGGAGTTTTCAAGACATTGCTTTCTTAGAAGCTTACACTGTAATAATTTAGAATTTACTTGTTTGCCATCTGCCAATGGTAACTTTTGTTTGCTACGGGCTAACATGTGTGACCACTGTATATCAGAAAAGAAAAAAACAACAAAGATGGGGTAGAGGTAGCTTTTGTTAATTTAAGTTTATATATGTAAGTCAAATAATGACAAAATGGGTATCAATAAAAAGGTTACATACTCATCTATGACGTTATAATTAGAAAAGATTCAGCTCAATGGTAACATCAGTAATGACATCATATTGACGCATACATGAGTACTTTGCAATGTCATTAAAACTATGGAAATTGGTGGTATCAGAATATAGAGTTATAACAATACTTGTATAAGTGTATGATTAAATTGACACACTGTAACAGTAATATCTTTGCCGTTATAATTTAGTTGTCATCTTCATCCCCACTGTTTTCATCCTCAGCATCAAAGATCTCATCTGTCAGGCTGACAGAAAGAACATCATTGTCATCTTCCTCATCTGACTGATTTAAGTCTCCTCCTAGGACAAAATGTCCACCAGTTCCTGTGGCATAATGTTACCATCACACCAGTCATACTCCAGGATTCCTGTTTCATCAAGTTTCCACCCATGTGTTTCAGGACTTGGGATGTTAGGGTGTGACACATGGACATTTTCCAGACAAGGGCTTGGTAATTCACTCTCAGTACATGCATTTTCAATGTTGACCTACATGGAGGCAGTAGACTCAGATTAGTACCATCATAATTTGACAATAGTTGGCTGCTTCCTGTGTGAAATGTCTGCCTTGCAATGTCATAGTGAAGTTTGTTGATATCAGTATATGATGGCTGCCCGTACAAGCAGCAAACAAATCTTTCAAGGTCAGCATGGATGGCATCCGATACACATTCTGTGTCACCAAGTGCTTCAAAATTTATCATATGCTCCTTTTGTTTTCACAGGATGTTTTGGGGTTTGATTTTCCCTTTCCTAATAAATGCACTTGTGCTGTCGCACCCTGAAAATACATGTGGTGCACTACACATCTAAGCATTGTGAATCTGGATTAGAGTTGTGATGTTCAAAAGCCGACGTTATTTGCCACTCCTGTGTCAAAGTAGATGTTGTTCTGTATTTGATCACCATAGTACAGCTGCAGCAGAAATACATCTGTGTCTAGTGATCTGATGATGATGTCAGTTGAGGATGTTGATGCCACTGCATGAAAGCAGTGAAGCAATATTCACGTATCCACTTCTTCCTGAGATGAAGAAAGCTCTGGTACAGGGCAGCTCTGTGTTGTGATTCCATCAAGGCTCGTCAAACAGATATAGTATTCCTCACAGACAAAAAAGATTTGATGACCCATTAGTCTTGGTGCATATGTTTCCTTTTGCCATTCATTGAGAAGAAGCTTGATCAAATTTGTTTTGTCATTGTTTGTAAGAAAGGATTTCCAATCTCTTGGCACCTTTGTTGATGGACCTTTCACCAAGTAAGATTCTGATAATCCTCATCTTCTGTGTTCAGATGACTTTATGAAATTATATTTGTAGGTGTCTGTTACAAAGTCCAACCTTTGTACCTTTGGTAATGCACTGAAGACCTTTACAGATACACTCCAAATGTCTGCAGTAGACCAGTCATTGACTGGAGAAGTGCATTGCAATCACAGATGTAACTTTGTCTTCATCCCAATTCATTGTACTGAGTGCTGTCTCATATTCAAGTTTGTGAAGAAGGGTGGATTTCTCTGTCTTCACTGGTAGGCCATCTGAAGTTGCTAATGACCATGGCAGTTGACTCAATGGATACAAGAGAGCCTTCTCCATGCTAAGGTTGCTGTGGTCTGAAAGCATTAGCAGTTGCCCAAAGAGGTTTCTTTGTGCAGTCACCTGAGCAATCTTCTTTTGTGAGGATCTGAGTTTCTTTGGCTGCTGAAGAGAAGCAAACATCTTTAGTGACTTCTTTTTCAAGGGTACATGAAAGGGAACTGTTTTGTCAACAAGCCTTGTCTCTACAAATTGTTGAAAGACTTCTTTTCCCCATTTTTCAGCACTGATCAAGTCATTTCAACATCTGCTGGGACTTGTGCACCTGATGAGAAACAGAATAGTGCCTTTTTGACTTTTATCTCAAAAGGATTGATGAAGTTTCTGAATGCATTGATCAGCTTCTGTACATCCTTCTCACATATGCCATTTCTGCAGGCCTAGAATCCTTGTTAAAGGACTCCTCTTAGTCTAGCATTCCAGCAGTTTCAAGTGTGGCAGTCACATAGCTTGCTCAGGCATGATTTGTTACACACCACTGGTAATAGGCTGGATAATTCCTGCTGAATCCAACAATACCTCCACTGGACCTGGCATGTCGATTGATTGTCTGTTCAATGGTCAGATCAACAGCATTTCTTGATGCTGGCACATCAGATCTACACACACACTGAAACCACCATTCTGCAGCAAGACATCAGCTCCAGGATGAGTATGCTCTAGGTTCAAGAGTGTCAGAAAATAGACAGAAAGCTACCTTGCACAGTTTTGGTGATCCAGGCTAAAAAGCAGAGGGCGAAGTTGTTCAATACATACTAGGTGAAGGTCAAAGTTGTTCTCCTTCATAGCACACAGAAACCTAAGCACCAACCAGATTTTGTCCATGTACTGAATCCTAAACTGTATTGCTATCTCAAATGCTAGCAGATGAGCAGGGGTCATCGAGGTCATTCAGGAAGATGGAAAATAGAATGGGGCCAAGTACTGAGTTTTGGGGGACACCTGTGTTGATTGTGAGTGGGGGTGAAGTTGAATTGCTGACTCTGACAGATTGGGACTGGCCAGTGAGGTATGACCAGAAACCAGTTGGTAGCTGTATCGGACAGGCCAGCAGCTGTCAGCTTGAAGAGAAGAAGGGAGTGGGCAACAGTGTCAAAGGTTTGGCCAGGTTGATGAAGATGGCAGAAGTGATGCATCCCTGTTCCATCCCTGTGAGAATGGAGTCAGTGAGCGGAAGTAGGGAGGTGGTTGTGAGTGGTTTTAAAGGAAGCCAGACTGGAAAGGGGTGAAGAAGGAGGAGGAGTCAAGGAAGTTGGAGAGTTGCTCCAGCACCAGGTGCTCTTGAACCTTAGCTTGGATAGGTAGTAGAAATATGGGGAAGAAATTGCTAAGGTTGGAGGGATCATCAACTTTGGGAAGAGGGACCATGGTGGCAGACTTCCAAACCTTAGGTACAGTTGCGTGTTAGAAGGAGAGGTTCAGGAGATTTGTCAGGGGGAGGGAAATAGCATAGGCAGAAAGGTGCAGAAGCTTGGGCTCATTCCTTTTTTGTGATTCAGGGCAAGTCATACTCGCAGGGTGTCATCAGGGTGGACCGGTTTAAAAGTGAAGCATGAGGTAGTAGGGGATTGTGAGTACGGGGATGCATTAGAAGACAGGTGAGCTATTAGTGGAAGAGCAGCAAGGAGGAAGGAGGCACGGGTAGTAAAGAAGTTATTGAATTCTGCAGCCATGGTAGGTAGGTCATCAATTAAATATGGCCAATTTTTAAGACAGGGGAGGGGGTTAAGAGGGTGGGGAGAACAAGGCATGGATAACTTTACAGAATTTGGAAGGGTTATTTATGTTGTCATAGAAAGAGGTGTTGAAATAGTCCACTTTAGCAAGGTGAATGGCACGGGTACAGGTATGCCGGAATGTGTGGTAGTGCTGAAGGTCTTGCTGGGTGCCTGAGGTCTTGTATGTTGCCCACGCTTGATCTCATACTCGTTGACAGGTAATGCATTCTGCAGAGACACAGGGTAGGTGGCTACCTTGGACCCTTGCATTTCATAGTGGGCTGTGGTGGTCCCAGACTGAAAGGAATTGCGAGGTAAAGAAGGACAGAGCTCCATCAACTGAGGGGGCAGTGGAGATACAGTCGATACTGGTGAGCTCTCTATGGATGGCAGAGATGTTGAGGGAATGGAAAAAGTGAATATTAAGAATGACAAGATGGTACTTTGTATGCTACACAGGCAGTAGACCACATGATGGTCACTAAGAGCATTATGGAGTGTACCAGTCTTGATGACGAAGTGTGGATCAATCGATCAATCAATCAAGTCTTTATTTAACCAGGCGTTCATCATTGAGCAGAAGCTCATTTGCAAGATGGACCTGGGTGGAGCATGAACAATTGTATATACAGGTCAACACAGGTATTTACAAGGCAATACAGATAATACTCTTTACAGAGAGGAAGAAAAAGAAGTTCATATGTACATAGAATTATACAGATATTGTACAGATTACATGTATTTAATACATAGAAGTGTCTATAGGAAGATAAAGCAGGTTATCTAAGGTTGCAGGAGGAAGTAATGGAAGAAAAAATAAAAATAAAATATATACACCAGGTAGAGGTGAAGGTAGGGGGAGGGAGGGAGGTAGGGGAGAAAGGCTAGGAGTGCAGTTGCACAGAGAGAGTTGGTAAAATGGGATGTAGAGAAGGTGGATGGAGAAAAGGAGTATGTGTGAGCCCCAGGATTGAATGCTATAAAGTACGGGGCATGGTAGGATGTCACAACCCAGGGTAGTGAGCTCCTATCCGAGGTTGGGAAAGGAAGAATAAGGGGATGGACGGGCCTAGTGTTGGTAAGACAGGGGGATAAGAGAGAGAACAATTAGGCTGGTGAGGAGTAAGCTGGGGGGGATGAGAAGATAGAACCCAGTCAAGCAAGGTATGTTTACCAGTTTTGTGATTTAGGAGCTTGGGGTCACCTATTAATTGCTTTAGGTTTAGGGAAGCTGCATGGGTACAGACTTTGGACTGTTTACTGGTGAGCCAGTTTATATTAAAATCCCTAAGGAGGTACAATTCCCCAGCGGTGGCAAGGGATGTGATGGTGGAGAGGGGATCTGAGATAGAGGAGAGCTCAGAAGCAGAGAGGTTGGGACAGCAGTAGACCCAACCAATATGGATGGGGAGGGGGGAGAGTAGGGATATTTTTATTAGGATCTCAGACAGAGTGGAAGGAGATAGATAGAAACATAGAAATGTAGAATTTGATGGCAGATAAGGACCGTTTGGCCCACCCAGTCTGCCCAGATAAGCAGATAGAGTAATTGATAGAGGAGGTGATATACATAGTGACACCCCCAGCCCTGGACTTACGGTCTTGGTGGACAGTAGAGTACCCAGAGATGGAGATGTCTGTCTGGAATTTTAGTGCTGAGCCATGTCTCAGACATGATGAGAATAGATGGTTTTAGTTGTAGTATGAGTGGCTGCAGGAGGTCTATTTTGGGTAGGAGATTTCTAATACAAGTGGGCTATACTTAACCCCTTAGGGAAATTAGTGATGTTGATAAGGGGAGGGGGGGACCAGGGTTGGGTTCAACATTGCCAGCTGAGAGAAGTAGGAGTAATAAGAATGACCAGGATACTATTGCTGACCAATTCTTTATCCATGTGCTTGTCCAGCTGGAGGATGGGATGGTGTCAGTTGTCCAATTGCTGCACATGGTAATGGCTCATATGGTAGCCAACTGGAGCCCCGAACCATATGGGAAACCAGCAGTAGGGCACCAGGGTGAGTGATGGGCAGTAGATAAGCAGGTGGATGTAAGGGTGGGTGAGAGTGAAGGAGGGCAGATTGGTGTTAGGAGTGGCAAAGAAGACTCAGAAGAATGATGAAGGAATGTGGGAGAGAAGAAAAGGGGGCACAGGCAGGAAAGAGAAGCAGCATGGCTGAACACTAAGTGACAGCAGAATTATTGGGTGACAAATAGATACATTGGTATTAACAATGGCCAACTTGAGTAGTTTAGTGTATAAAACAAATTATTATTGGGTGTCAGAATAGGTATTTGGTATTTATATTGGCCAATTAGAGTTGCTTTGTGTATAAATAAGAACTAGGATTGTAAAAAAGAGAATATTTGATATTAATATAGGGATAGGTGATAGGTGACAATATGGCCAAGAAGGGAAGCTCAATGAGGTAAAAGAAAGAAATTAGGGTGGGAGAAGAATAGGGAATTCTGTCACTAAACAGCAAAGTTTCAGCAGCTAGCGAGCATAGACTAGAGGGAGAGTAATGTAAGCTAGAAGAGGGTAACTAGTGGACCAGATAATGTAAGATGTGGCATAAAATTAAGTTGGATGCACTAAAAAATACTTTTTTTTCTAATATGTTTAGTAGAAAATCTGAGGTGGCAGTTTAAAAGTACCAATTAGGTTTTCGAGCCGACTTGAGAACTGGACCAATGATGAGTGGGCAGAGGAGAAAATGAGGAGGAGCTAAGGTCTATTTAATAGAAGTCGGGCTGGGGTGGGTGGGCAGGACAAATATGTAGTACAGAGGGTGGGCGGGTGGGACAAAATATGAGTACAGAGAATTAGTGCAAGTGCAGCAGTAAAGTCAGTTCAGACCGACTCAAAAAAAGCAGCCGAAAATCCTACATCTTCAGTCAGAATGGGGAGCCAATGGTGAAGAAGCTGGAAGCTTGAGTAGCCAATCAGAGATGCAGCTTTCAAACTGTGGTTCCCAGATGGAAAAGCATACCTTTTTGGAGTCTAGCAAACAGGCGGAAAATGCCGTGCGGCCAGCTGGGGTCCAAGCCAGGGCCACAAGCCCATTCAGGACTGGTTCTTTTTGGAGTCTAGTCAGTTTAATTTAGATTTGGAAATATCACAGAAGTGGGAAATAATTAGAAGGGCAGCAGGGAGGGATGTGGTAGGGGAAGAGATATGCAACCAAATATCATCTGCATAAACAGATAACTTATAGACCGTTTCACCGACTGGAATGCCCAAAACCTGAGGGGAAACATTAAGCTTACAAATAAAGGGTTCCAGAAAAAGATTAAATAAATAAAGGGAAAGTGGACAACCCTGCCTGGTGCCTTCATACATGAGCTAATTTAAGCCCCTTCATACCTTGCCACACAGGGATGGAAGGGGGGGGCAGACGATGCAGGTCCTGGATTGGTTTCTATGTCACCAGCAATAAGTAGAAGCAGGTACATCCAAGCAAGAAGAGTGATGAGTTTCAGCTATTTTAAATGTTTAGCTACTAGTGGAGAAAACCACCGGTGCTTTGTATGGCAATGCATAAGAGGAACCCATACTCTGGAAGAAGGGAGGCCCATAGAGAGTTGAGGACGGTGAGCTTGAGTTAGGGCGCTGGATATGTTAAAGTCTGTTAGGGTTGATGGGTTTGGTGTACAGGACTTAGGTATAGGAAAGATGTCTATAAGGAGAAGTGCAGCAAGGAGGGTGAACAGGGAGGCAGGGATGGTCCTTGAGGAGAGGCGATACTGATGTGTGGCCAATTGACAAGAATAGGGATTCAGTAAAAGGGATGAATGGTGTGTAGTCTAGCCGAAAAGAGCTGTGGCCAGAGGGGAAGATGTAGTCTGAGGGCATTTAAATGGGTGGGGTGTGGAAAGGGGAGGATGGGATGGTGTGAATGGAGTGAAGCACAACATGCAGGGTTTGCACCTTGCCAGTACCTTATCAACAGTAAACTGAGGCACAGAATTTTACAGGGTAAATCTGGCAACAGATGTTAAGGCTCACTATTGTGAATATTTAGTTAGGAGTGTTGTCAGGTAGTGAGTTTCTTTGACTAGTAGTCAAAGTAAAACTGACATATGGACTGAGCTAATAGGCTAAACTAGGTATGGGTTGCAGAACAGGGCTGTTTTGCAACCCATACCTATTCAAAACTGGTCTCATGAACTTCCTCCTTGACTCTGATGATTGTGGCTGTAGCCAATACTCCTCCCCCTCGTCAGAATCCTGAAAGAAGGCACAGTTAAGAATAAAGGTCTAGTTCATCCCCGAACTACATCCTCAGGTCTACGATCTTGCTGTTAATAAACTCTGACTCAGGGCCCTGCGAATGACCCTCCGTATCTGAGACCAGACTTATCTCACAACTATGACACAGGGTCTTCTCTGGCCCTTGAGGCGGTAACTAATAGGTAATGTAAAAAAAAAAAAACTGTACTGTGTCACCAATGTAAAACTGTCATTAAATGTAATGTTTGTGATTTTCTGTACTGATACGGAGCCTTTGCAAAGGAGTCTATGACTCAAAGGATTGTAATTCCGATTTCTCTCAATAAATAAAATAAATAAAAACAGAGTGTGTATTACTAACAGCAGAGTAGTAAGCGTTGCTACTTTTTATTTATTTTTTATTTTATATATTTATTTTGTCATTCATACATAACCTTTGAGCAAAATGCTCTTTTTCAAAGGTTCCACATCTTGACAGGAAGACAACACAGAAAGGTAGTTACAGAGTATGGGTGCACAAGTACAGAGACAAAAAATACAAGAAATAACAGCAATTGGTTTGACTATTTAAAATTGTAAGCTATCTTATATAGAGGTACAGCATATTGCAGTTAGTACAGTCCAAGGTACATGGTGAGTGCTGTGGGTTTAAGAAACTAATTTAGCAGGAGGTAAAGCAGCCAGGGAAGGCATTGTCATTATCTCATATAAAATCCGGGGGGGGGGAGACTCCACAAGGTTTTTAGTGTAGCAAAGGGGAATTGGGCAGTGACCAGGTCACCTACCCAGCTGGGATCTACAGGTCTTGGGATAATTAATTGACAGTGCCTTGTTATGATCTACAGGCCTCAGGAGAACTAATAAAGAATGCCTCAAGGGAGGTTTTCAGTGGTAGGAGAAACCCAATGTTGTATAAGGAGGATAGTAGACACACGATTTAGTGAAGTTTAGGTAATTAATTGGAAGCTAGTTCTGAGGTAGTCATGAAACAACAAGAGGAGAGGAATATGAGCATGGATAGGATTAGGAATTAGGATTATCCCTGTGATGAATTAAGGGAATAATGTGCAGGTAACTTTATGAGATACAGCCATTGATCAATTCATGGTTGCAAGGCCAGCTACAGTAGGCACAAGGAATAGAGCGAGATCAGACAAGGGTAGCAATTGAGGTAATTAAGTAGGGACAGGAAGTGGGCATGAATAAAGAGGCTTACATACCCAGGGTGGGCGAGTGAGAAGTGCCTCTAACGGCATTGCATGCAGTGTGGCACCATGCCAAAAACAATCAGTGACCAGAGCAAGAATTTAGTTCAGCTTTCAGAGTTCTGATATTTTCACTTCATATCTGTTGTCCTTATTTCCATCATGCTACTGTCCATTTCTGATTCATTCCAGACTGCTTCCTGAGTTATTCTGTGGCCCCTCCATTTTCTTCCTCTTATCCATCCCTCTATTCTAGGGGAACCAGACAATTCCTGTTCTATAACCATTGGTCTAGTAAGCTATTTTGCTATAGTTTGCTGCTTTTCTTTATATTCATTCCTTGATTTTTCTGAATGTCTTTTAGTCATTTCATATTTGAAATTTTCTAGTGTAACATCCATCTAAATTCCTATGTCATTTATTTCTTCAGTTGCCTTTATTACTTCTTTTCTTATTTCAGATTATTTTGTCACTATGAAAATATTCCCTCTATCTGGTTCTGCTGTATACCTGTAAATTGAGCTAATATCCTCCCATGTTCTATTCTTTCTCAGTATTGCTTTCAGGATGTTATATACTTTTATTCTTAGCAAAAATTGAGTCTCTCTTCTAGCTTTTGGTATTCCATTAAGATAGATTGTTGGTAACATTTCTTCTTTTCTTGTATAATTATTCTTGTACCTTGTTTCTTCTTCCTTGCCAGTTCCCTCTTCTATCACAAATATTTCCTTTCCTAGTGTGTGCTTTTTTTTCTATTGGTTTTGTCTGTATTGAATTTGTCTGGGTATTTTATATTTTATTATTTTTTTGCTTACTTTACTACTTTGCTTTTATATTTTATCGCCTGCTCCTTTCCCCACTTCTTGATCATGTCTATATCTATCTATAAATTCAGTCATTTCCTTATATTCTTTATCTGCCACTTCTTTGGTTATTTGCTTAATTGTTTTTATTCTTCCTCTTATATCCTGTGCCTCTGTGTATTTATGACTTTGTCTCTATATTTTCCCACTGTGTTTGAGCGTATTGTTCTTCTATCCTGATTAATTGTTCCTGTTAGTTCTCTAATTGGCTGCAGAATTCCCCCATTAACATGTTTGTAGCCACAAGTACTGATTTAATTTGCTGCAATCATTTATTAATGAGTATGTTAGCTTATACTGTATATTTATCCATTAGATTTAGTGCAAGGTGTTGCATCTTGGTCGGGGAAACCCTAAACACAGGTACACCCTGGGAGGGGAGGCACTGGAGGCCTCAATAGGAGAAAAAGACCTAGGGGTCATGGTGGATGCATGTATGAATAACTCTGAGCAGTGCAGGAGAGCAGCTAGTAAGGCAAACAGGATGTTGGGATGCATCGTAAGGGGGATCACCTCTAGGAGCAAGGAAGTGATTCTGCCGCTGTACAATGGACTGGTTAGACCACACCTTGAGTACTGTGTACAGTACTGGAGACCACACTTAAAGAGGGACATACAGCTCCTAGAGAGGGTACAGAGGAGGGCAACAAAGATGATACGAGGGCTAGGGGATTTGACGTATGAGGACAGACTTAAGGAGCTCTGCCTGTTTTCACTGGAGGAGAGGAGAGACAGGGGGGACATGATTGAGGTCTTCAAGTACCTCAAGGGAATACATAGGGTAAACATGGAGGGGATCTTTAGACTAAAGCAGGTAGGCATCACCAGAGGGCATGGTTTGAAGTTGGAAGGTGGAAGGGTAAGGGGAAAGAGGAGGAGGTTTTTCACTGAGCGGGTGGTGGACCCTTGGAATGCACTGCCTGGTGAGCTAGTTCAGAGATCCACAGTGGAGGGCTTCAAGAGAGGATGGGACAGACACAGAAAGTGGATGTATCAGATGATGTCCTGTCCCAGTGGGGTGGGGATGGATGATACGGATTTCTGGAGCACAAGGGATGGGAGGGTCTCGGCACCCAACTAAGGATCTAAAGTTCGAGCAGACTCGATAGACCATAAGGCCTAATCTGCAGGCAAATAGTATGTTAGTATGTTAGTATTTAGATCTGATTCCTGTACATTCTGATTTCCTGATTCCTCTATTATTTCCTGAAAGCTTATGGCCAATTTGGCCTCATTTTTTTTCTTCCTTATCTTGTCCCTTATTCTTTTCCATGTAAGGTGTTCTGAAATTCTCAAAATCCTCTAAATATTCATTTTAATTTCTCATATTTGTTACATTAGAACCTATTTTTCTTCTTCCTCTATACTTATGTAATTATGTTCATGTGTAATTTGTTTCAAATCTTGTTCATCTCTCTTTGTTGTTTTTTTTTACCAGTTTCTGTAACTCAAGATCTTTAATTGCTTTCAACAGATAATTATCATCTTCACTTACTCTTTCCATTTCATTATCCCTGTTTTCTTTTGGTGATGATGTCTTTAGATTAAAATCAAGACTTTTACTTTTTCTATTTTTACCAACATATTCTGTGATCTTTTTGTTCCCTTTCTTATCATTAACCTTATTTTTCTCTATTACTTTTGCATTTCTTAATTTCAGTTTCATATCTTGTGTTAATGATTTCATGTTATCCCCTTCCTTCTTATCACCTTTCATCCATCTCCTTTATACCAGCAGATTAATTCAATCCAGAAAGTAAGGTAAACTCAAAATGTTATATCTTCTTTTCTGCCACAAATATCCACTAAAACGCTACCCCAGTATTATTTAGAGCTCAAATTAGCAGATGCATTATTATATATATATATATATATATATATATATACACATCCAATTATTGCAACACCCTTCCCAGTTTATCAGATACTTTGTAGGTGTAAGTATTATATTTTTTTCTGGTTGAGGTAGGTCCGATCTTCCAAATTTTGTTCCTCATAGATTGTTTCTGCTTTAATAAACAGTTTTAACAGTCCTTTCCCTCTTTATTTATAATTCAGCACCAAGGTACTACTGGTAATCTTCCTCAAAAGCTGATCCTTTCCCGCTTTTATGTACTATCCAGCATCAGGGTATTGCAGATAATCTTGTACATAAATGGCTATGAAAAAATAAAATGTACTCCAATAAAAATACCCCACAAAAAATACAATAGAAATATAATAAACCTTCGTCTGGGTAGCTATATTTTATAACAAGACAAAAAATCCTTTTTCACATCCGTTATCAATTCTATACCAATAAAATGTCTGTAGATGTTAGAGTAGTTCCTCAAACTTACTGTTGATATTGTATTAAGTTATACTTACATCCACATGATAAAACACTACTATTTTCTATTGCAATATGCTTATTTTACACTGCTTCAACTTTAGTCCTTGCTCCAGCTACTAATAATACTGCTAGCAGAGGATTTTCCTTAAAAATTGCAGTTTGTCAGCTAGTTAACTCTTCAGTCTCCTCTAGCATACTGCCTATTAGTGTCTTGCTTGAAAATGGTGCATCTGATTCTCGAACTCCAGTGCCTGCGCTTTATGATAGTAGGTCACATGAGAACATGTAAGCCTCTGATGCTCGAAATTTAAAATAATTTTGTGAATTCCAAAGGATAATATTAAAATTAGGTTAAAATTATACTTTCTAGACCTTTTTTGCCTATATCTGCATGATTAAAGAGAGAAAAAAGAGAAAAGTTAACAGAATTATTTTGGTGTTGTTCACAACACTGTCTAACATCAGATTCTGTATTCTGTATTAAACTGATCTTTATTAATGATTTCTACAAAGGATATACTGTCCTTTCTTCATGCACTTGATTTCATCCGTCTGTCTTTCTCCCATTGTGTGCTCCTTTGCTCTGTGTCTGGCAGTTCCGATGGGCCTCTTGTGACTCCCTCTCCAGAGGTGGGCTCCTCCACTGTCTGATTCCAAGCCCTGCTGGAAAGAAAACAAAGCTGAGAAATAGAACACTGCAAAAACTGAAGGCACAAGCTGTTTTGGTAAGGTATTTGGACTTTCTCAACCTTTTCATCTACAAATGGTTAAATTTATTCAAGTTTAATTTTGATGAGGCAATGGTGGCATAATTTTTGTTGAGAATTTCTGAGCTTTCCAAAATCCTGCTCCAACTGTTCCTCTCAGCCTAGCATGCAGCTTTCTTCTTGTCACTCAGTCAACAGGTATAATGACCTTCAATCTTTCTTTCCCTGTATTTTCTGGTTACCAAACCTAACATCCTACTGCATGAAGTTGCATTGCATGGCTACTCCTGCTTTAGGCAGGACAGACCAGGAAAAAAGGGGGTGGCATTCTAATTAATGTTAGATTCAGCATTGCATCTTCTGAAGTTGCCTATCCCGCCACTGTTCCTCCCATTGTAGAATGCATCTTCCTTACCTAAACCCTGGGTAATGCTAAACAACTAATCAAAAGATGCATCTACCTTCCCCCAAGGATGCTTATAATGTCCTTCTCTCCCTTATAGCTTCCCTTTCTGACCTCCTTGGCCATGATCTCCTACTCTGTGGGGGTTTCAACCTCAATTGGTTGAACCAAAATAAAAATAAAGCTCATTCAGTTTTAGCTGACTCCTGCATTACCCAACACATATCCTAACCTACTAGGTTGAATACCAAGTCATGTAAACACTCTCTACTGGACTGGGTAGTTTTCATTTTCCTAAGGAGGTGCTGCCTGTCTATGGCATGGATGAGGCTAGGGTGCTCCACACCATAGGATTCAATCAGTGGTTGAAAAACTGGTGCAGAGCTCAGGGATTTGGCTTCATTGGGGACTGGGGGTCCACCTGGAGGGATACAGGCCTATACTGGTGTGATGGTCTGCATCTGTCCAGGAGGGGAACCAGGATCCTAGGTGATAGGCTTAAATACTTCATTGGCAAGCATTTAAACTAGCCAAGGGGGGAAGCACTGGAAAGGAGCAGGGAAATCCTATCCCCCCCAAAAAATCAGGATACTATATGAGGTAGACACCAACATAGAGATGTCAATAGGGAGAAGTGCAGGGGTAAATGGAGAAAGCGACAAATGCAATAAGGATAGGGATGGGGCAAAAAGGGGTAAGGCTATCAAGAAATGGAGGGTAATGAGTACCAGCACCCGTAGTCTGGGCAACACGCTCCCTGAACTGGTGGCCTTGATGGAAGAGGGATGCCTGGATATCGTAGCAGTTACAGAAACATGGTACACAGAGAACCATGACTGGGATGTTAACATACCAGGGTACACAACCTACAGGAGAGACAGGGAGGGCAGAAGGGGGGAGTAGCTCTCTATGTAAGGGAAGGGATAAAAGCAACTGAACAAAAGAGTAAACAGGGAGGAGAGGAGGCATTGTGGATCACCTTAGAGACTGGAAATGGCACCACAATCCACACAGGGGTTGTATACAGACCCCATGTCAGGGGAAGGGAATGGGCAAGGATATGATAGAAGGCATACTTAGGATGGCAGAGAAAGGGGAGATACTGTTGATGGGGGACCTTAATATGCCAGATGTTAACTGGAGCACCTTTGCTGCAGCCACATCCAAAAGCAGGGCCATTCTCGATGCCCTTCAGGTGGCATGCCTCAGACAGCTAGTTTTGGAACCTACTCATGAGGGAGCAATCTTAGACCTCATACTCTCAAAGGGGGACAGTGAGAGGATTACAGATCTAGAAGTGGGTAGCCATTTGGGAACAAGTGATCACCAAACAGTGTGGTTCACGATAAACTCAGCTACAGAGTCAAGCCATACAAAAGTGAAGGTTCTGGACTTCAGGAGGGCTGACTTTGGCAAGATGGGAGAGTGCCTTAGAAAAGCACTAGCAAACAGGCTAGAAGGAGGGATGGAGCAACAATGGGGAAATATTAAAACTGCCATCACAGAGGCAACAAGCCTTTGTGTTAAGCAAATAAACAAATCAAAATAAAAGAAAAAGCCACTATGATTCTCAAAAGAGGTGGCGGTGAAGGTTAGGGAGAAAAAGATAGCATTTAGGAAGTATAAGGAAACACAGAAGGAGCAGGACAGAGAACTGTACCAGTTAAGGCAGAAGGAAGCAGGGAGGGTAGTCAGAATAGCAAAGGCACAAACTGAGGAAAAGATAGCCAACTCAGTTAAGAAGGGGGATAAAACCTTTTATAGGTATATCAGGGAGCGTAGAAAGACAAAGGGAGGGATAGTGAGGCTGAATAGAATGGATGGTGGGTGGGCAGAGAGTGACAGTGAAAAAGCAGGGATACTGAATGAATACCTCTGTTCAGTATTCACAAAAGAGGAAGTGGGGGTGGTGCCTAATCCAATTAACAGAAGCACTCTAGAGAGGGGGTCAATCCCAGTCCTTTCACAGAAGAAAGGGTTCTGAAAGAACTCCTAAAACTGAAGGTGGACAAAGCAATGGGGCCAGATGAAATGCACCCCAGAATTCTAAAAGAATTAAGCAGAGAACTAGTGACACCACTGACTACCCTTTTTAACAAATCATGGGAGGATGGTGTGGCACCTAAGGACTGGAAGAAGGCTGATGTGATTCTCCTTCACAAAAGTGGGAGCAAGACAGAGGCAGGAAACTACAGACCTGTCAATTTGGCCTCTGTGGTGGGGAAAGTGATGGAATCACTTCTGAAGGAAAGAATTGTTGAATACCTAGAGGCCAGTGGGGCAGAGGACCCAAGGCAGCATGTGTTCGCAGTGGGAAGGTCATGTCAGATGAATCTAATAGATTTCTTTGACTGGGTGACCAAAGTAGTAGACCAGGGAGGGGCTGTGAAAGTGGCCTACCTAGACTTTAGCAAGGCATTTGATACAGTCCCACACAAAAAATTAGTAGTCAAATTAACCAGCCTTGGAGTGGGTCCCAGGTTGGTAGCCTGGGTAAAACATTGGCTGAACAACAGGACACAGAAAGTAATTGTAAATGGAGTCCACTCTGAAGAAAGAGGGGTTACTAGTGGGGTACCGCAGGGTTCAGTGCTGGGTCCAGTCCTTTTTAATGTCTTTATAAGTGACATTGCAGAGGGACTGGAAGGAAAAGAATGCCTCTTTGCAGATGACACAAAGATCTGCAACAGGGTTGATACACAAGGAGGCATGGAAAGGATGAGAAGGGATTTGGCAAGGTTGGAGGAATGGTCAGAAGTATGGCAGCTTGGATTCAATGCAAAGAAGTGCAAAGTAATGCACCTGGGAAACAAAAACCCAGGGGAAGATTACACAATGGGAAGGGAGGTAGTAACAACAACAGAAATGCAAAGGAACCTGGTGGTAATCATATCAGATGACTTTAAGGTTAGCAAGGAATGTGAGAAGGTGGTAGGGAGGGCTGGGGGGATACTGGGATGTATAGGGAGAGGCATCACCAGCAGAAAACAGGCAGTTGTTATCCCCCTGTACAGACAGATGGTGAGACCCCATCTGGAGTACTGCGTCCAGTTCTGGAGACCCCATCTCCACAAGGACATAGACAGGATGGAGGCAGTTCAGAGGACAACTAAAATGGTGCAGATTCTGCAAGAGAAGCCATACGAGGAGAGGCTAAAGGAGCTTAATATGTATACCCTTGAGGAAAGCAGGGAAAGGGGGGACATGATAGAAATGTTTAAGTACCTCAGTGGAATCAACAAAGTCCAAGAGGGTAGCATCTTTCAGAAAAAGAGATGTGCAAGAACAAGGGGACACAATTTGAAGATAGAGGGGATGGCTCAGGGGCAATGTGAGGAAGTATTTTTTCACAGAGAAGGTGGTGGACGCATGGAACAGCCTTCCTGAGGAGGTTGTGGGGTCTAAAACTGTGGGAGAATTCAAGAATACATGGGACAAGCAAAAGGCAATTTTTGTGAGGGGTAGAAAGAAATAGGCTGTTGGTTAAATAGGATCTGCAGCGTATCCTCTAGGTAGGGAAATGGGCAGACTAGGTGGGCCAAGTGGTCCTTATCTGACGTCAAAGTCTATGTTTCTATGTTTCTATAGGGTACAATCTGCTGGAGTATTTTTGGATTGTATTAGCGATCACTCTCCAGTTCTCTGCTTACGGAGTAATAAGTTCCTGAACCCTACCCCCAAAATGATAGAATCAAGAAACATGTCACTCTTTGACTTATTAGCCTTCCTGTCATCTCTCTCTCTACTGCCAACTGGAGCCCTATTAAAACTTTGCCGGATGTTGATCGGGCCTTAGACTATTTTAGTAGTACACTGACTGTGATGATTAATCCACATGCTCCCTTCACAAAAAGGACATCAAAAGTGTAAAAGCACATTGGCTAAGCAATTACCTGAGGCATTTCATGTTCCTTTGAGAGTCAGCCTGGAAAAATTTTAAAAGAAGTGGCAACCAGTCTGATTGGCAGACATTTAGGCAACTTCATAACTTATGTAAGAGTAAGCTCTGCAGTGCAAAGCACATGTATTATAGTACCTTATAAACTGAATGTCTCCATAACCCCAAGGCATTCTGGAAGCAAGTCAACACATGAATTAAAGGTAACTCCCTGGTCTTCCCCAGCATCCTACAAGCTGGAGATATTACTTTATCTGACCCACAATCTACTGTGGATGGTTTAAACTGCTTCTTTACTGATCTTACCAGTTATACCTCACACTTTGCCTCCATTCCGATTCTGACCCTTCCTTCCTCCCACACAGCTACCTTCTCACCCAAAGTTTCACCTCAAACTAGTTACCCACAAAGAAGTGTTGCAGCTACTATTAAAGTTAAAAGAAGATAGCTCTCCGGGTTTTGACTCCTTAGAACTTCATTTTCTAAAACTAGAAGCTTCAGCCCTTGCTGTTCTCATTTGAGACCTGATAAACAAGTCTCTCATTGCTGAGAGCATGCCAGCTAAATGAAAAGTTGCAATAGTCATTCCACTGCACAAGGGAAGCATATATGCAGATGAAAACTTCAGACCCATATCAGTCCTCTGCCCTCAGCGAAGATACAAGAATGACTAATTTTCAACCAACTTCAATCTTGCCTGGTATCACCTCCAAACCAATTGTCAGCATGGTTTCAAAAAGAATTATAGCACCCTCTTGGCCCTTACCATGGTATCTACAGATATCCTTAACTCACTCGACAAAGGGCTATACACTGGGGCCATATTTGTAGATCTAACTAAGGCCTTTGATTTGGTAAATCATAACCTTCTGTTGCATGAACTACACTCTCTGGGTATGGACCAACAGTCACTCTCTTGGTTCCATATGTAAGCCACCACCGGCTACTTGTTTAACTAGTAAGAACACCTCCCATACTATTTCTGCCTAGAGAAAAGAGATGGGTGTGGGTATAAAGCACTAAGTATTACTGAAACACAAAATGACCATTTCTAAACCCAGGTAGTGAAGAGAGAACTTTTGCTAGGGGCTATGCTAGGTCTGAACTTCTGGAGGGGTACTCAGTAATTCCACACAGGAAGCAGTAACAAAATTGTCCATACCAGGCTGGGGTTCTAGAGTGTGGCTTTATTCCAAAATTGGTACACAAAAGCAAAGGTGGACCCCCAAGGGTTTACACTTTGTGGCACAAGGCAATGCAGAGCACATCTGTAGCAGACAGAAACTCTAAACTATCCATATTGCATAGGACTTTTAACCCTTTTCAGTGGCAAAGCCTCAGCTGAAACACACATCTCTTCTAGTGGCAAGGACCACGGCTTAGAGCATTTCCCATAGGGCATAGGATTAAACATCTGGAAATGTGGTACTGGCCATGACGGAGCACACTGGTGTTCAAAACAGCAGAACCCACAACAAGGGGTAAACTTTTCTTCAGGCATTGGCCATATGACCTGAAAAATAATGTAGGTGCCATTATAGAACCCAAAGTGCTGAACTGGCCACTCCAGATGTGGGGTTGCCCACCTTTTGCTTCCTCAGTCCATACCCAGCCATTCTTTCAGAGTTACATCTCAAACTTTAAGCAAAACTGTAGAACTATGCATCTTGAAATGACTTTCACATTCAGCATTAGAAATACACTACTTCTGAGTGCAGGTTAAAGTTCTGTACAATGTGTTAAGTCTCACTGGGGACTCCACGATTGCCAGCCAACTTTAGGAAGGGCTTGAGAACAGTCTCAAACAGAACTGGGTGCATAGGTTGTGGAGGGGGTTGTATGATAACAAATGGGCCAGACACCAAACTTCAAGTTCAACACACAATCTCTGTGTGATGTTTATTCAAAATACAGGAATATCGGCTTCTGCAATGCCATATTCCTTCTTCAGTACACCAGTTTGCAGCAATAGACTATGTACGTCCTTTCTCTGCACTTAGACAGCACTTACTGACACTGATCTGTGATCTAATTTACCAGTTGAGATTTAGCCTCCACCCCTATGTGGGCCCCATTTGCTTGGGTAGTGGGGGCCCAAAAAGAGAAAAAACAAAACAAGCTATAGATAAAGAACCTCAATGCAGAATCACTGAAAGAAAGGTTACCCCAAAGGGCGTTGGCAACCAATCAAGATTCAAAGAAATACAACATCATACCTACTTCCATAATGCAAAGCATCATGGGATACATGCAAATCACCATGACATTTAGACTTGTTCAGTTTACAGCAATTTGCATGCATTTTAAAAAGCACAACTAACTTAATTTTTGTAATAGTCACCTAATACTTTTTATCATTATCAAAAACACCTAGTGCTATGGTATTTTCAACATTTACAGGTTTCATAAACATAAGGTATATACAGCAAGGTATTTTATAACATAGTGCTATTACATACTAAATCCAACAACAATAAACACAACCTGCTTTGCATACACTTGGAGGTCACCACAATAACCTCCCTGTACGAGGACCTGAGAGGGAAAAGGAAAATTAAAGAGGACACCATAGCGTAGTCAAGAAAGGGGAAGAGGTGCCCATAGGTGGCCAACCTTATGGACTATAAATAGTAAAGGATAGATTAGGCTTAGAAACAGAAGAACTGTTGCAACAGATTTAAGAAAAGGTTGGTCCTCAAGAGTGGCAAGAGCTCTCTGTCGCATAGGTCCCATTTGTCAGTGCTCACCCCAAAAGAAAACAAGGCAGGTACATCTCCCCTGGGATACCCAAAGTCAGATTACTCAGTGTTTATACACAAAAGGCAGCTTCAAATGTCCTGGATCAAATCAGGTGATTGCCCCTTGGATCCATTCTGCAGTCCTCCTCATCTCACCAGGCATGAGGAAATCAGGAACTCCTGCTAGATGGTTTCCACCACTTCTACAAGGCAGGTAGATGGTTCTCAGCACTAAGGTGAGAAAAAGTAGGCTCTCCTCAGAGACCACACTGCAGCTCTTCACTCCTCCACTGTTCACTCTGGCTGCTGCTGGATGACACTAACTGAAAATTCTAAAACTTCCCACTCACAGCTAGCAGCCATGGCTTATGCTGCTACAGGAGTTCTACATCATCTCTCTCCTCTCCGCTGAGACCAAGTAAACAGAGCGGGAGCAGGTGAAAATCTATTTAACTAGTTATTCACCAGCTGCCTTCCCTACCTAGCACTGACACTGATGGGATTCTAGTAACCCCAGAAGACCAGGGGGTTACACATAATTACCACTTCAGCCACTCCCAGTGAGCAAAATGTTCAGGGGCCCTTTCTTCATTTAAAAGTATAACTCGTGGTGTACCCCAGGGCTCAGTCCTGGGGCCCCTTTTGTTCTCTTTATTTATAAACAAATTACCATTGTACTGCAGTGGATCCATGGTACAACTTAATGCTGAGGTCAAATGTATGGCAGCTTAGATTCAATGCAAAGAAGTGCAAAGTAATGCACCTGGGAAACAAAAACCCAGGGGAAGAGTACACAGTGAGGGGTGAGATACTGACAACAAAAATGGAAAAGGACCTTGGGGTAATCATATCAGATGATCTAAAGGTGGGCCAGCAATGTGAGAAGGCAATAAGGAGGGCTGGGGGATACTGGGATGCACAGGGAGAGGCATCACCAGTAGAAAACAAGAAGTTGTTGGCCCTCTGTACAGACAGTTGGCAAGACCACATCTGGAGTACTATGTACAGTTCTGGAGACCCCACCTCCACAAAGACATAGACAGGGTGGAGGCTGTCCAGGAGGGAGCAGCAAAATGGTGCAGGGTCTGCACCAGAAGACATATGAAGAAAGACTAAAGGAGCTTAAGATGTATAGCCTTGAGGAAAGGAGGGAGAGTGGGACATGATAGAAACTTTCAAATATCTCATGGGAATCAACAAAGTCCAAGAGGGCAGCATCTTTCAGAAACAGAGATGTGCAAGAACAAGGGGACACAATTAGAAGATGGGGGGGATGGCTCAGAGGTAATGTGAGGAAGTATTTCTTCATGGAGAGGGTTGTATATGGATGGAACAGCCTTCCTGAGGAGGTCGTAGAGTCAAGAACAGTGGGGGAATTCAAGAATGCATGGGACAGACATAAGGCAGTTCTAGCGGGGGTAGGAGGAAGTAGGCTGTTCGTTAACTAGGATCTGCAGCTTATCCGTTAGGTAGGGAAATGGGCAGACTAGGTGGGCCAAGTGGTCCTTATCTTCTGTCAAATTTTATGTTTCTATGATGATGATGCTGTTTTATACTGATCATCTTGTGATATCCAATTGCTTAGTCATAACTTGGAAACTGGCTTCCATACGCTTGAGGAATGGCTCTTTAAGAATCATTTAGTCCTGAACACAAAAAAACCAAAAAAAATCAATGCTTGTTTTAGCTCCTCTGTGAAAGCAGCTCCCCAAGGCATGTTTCATGTTCATTCTACTACAGGGGAAACCCTTGAATTGGTTCAATCATTCAAATACTTGGGTATCTTGCTAGACCCCTCTCTCTCTTTCAAACAGCATGTAACACAGACTACAAGAAAACTCATTCAGAAACTTGGTCTGCTCTACCACATTCACCCCCTCCTCTCTCATACCTCCTGCCAAAAGATTGCCACCTCCTCCATCCTCCTGATATTTTTCTATGGTGCCCCCCTACTGCTCTCTGCCAAGGCCACCATACTCACCTGCCTGATAATGCTATACTACAGGGTGGAATGATTTGCTCTCAGAGTCAAGTCACGCAACCACCACTGTGAGGTTTTAGTGTCACTAGGCTGTCCTGACTATGACCAAAGATTGCAGTTTTCCTCCCTCTACTTTGTCTACAAACTTACCTTCCTCTTCTCTCACCCCTGTCTGAGCGACTTTCTGAAATGTAAACCCCCTCCACATTTACTCAGGTCCTCCTCTGCCCCATTGCTGACTACTCAATATCCACGCCTGGTGACTGGCAAGCGATCATTTGCCTATTTGGCACCCACCACTTGGAATGCTCTCCCCTTATCTACCATCTACCCTCTACCTCTTCTCTCTTACCTTGTTCAAGTGCCCCCTCTCTGTGCACCTATTGCAGCCCAAGCCCTGTGCCTGCTTTTCCTAATCATTGAATTTCACAGCTTAATTCAAGGAAATCTGCTTTTTTAGTCTTCCCCATTGAAATTGTTTGCTACCTATGATTATTTGAGTCAAGTACCACGTACCATTCGTGGTCAATTGTTTGGTGTATGTATGATCTACTGTTAGTTCTTCACCTACTGAACAATCAAGATTATGCTTTGATCTACTGTAATTTACTCTGTATGGAATATTTACTGCACTGTTCACTGGTCATGATGTATATATATATATATATATATATATATATATATATATATATATGTGTGTGTGTGTGTTTATATGTATATATGTTTATATTTTTCACAAATGCTTTGTACTAATGTGTATATTTGCTGTATATATTTTTTCTTACATACTTTGTATAATTACTGGCACATGCTTTTAATGCTTGTACCCTTGACCTGTGTTGCCCTGAAAAAGGGACTGCATTGTCTCAGTAGGCCTACCTGGTTACCAAAATTCAAATAAATAAATAAATACACAAAACTACCAGCTCAGGATGTGGCAGATCAGTGAAGACAATGATACTCAGTTTTATTCAGTCTTACTCAGTTTTTGAGACGTAAGGAGGCACTTGGCCCATCAGGACTGTGTCCCACACTTTAGTGGGCATATTGTTCCCCTGTTTTAATAGTAGAAAACTGATTATATAGCTCCCATTTGAATTTTTGAATTCTTGAATCTCGGTAAGATACTGTGGTAATGTATTCCAGATCTGTAATATACTTATGGTGAAAATAATTTCCTTTTTGGTGGTATTTACCTTTGGTATACCTAGTCAGTAATTATGGGACCTGAGAATCACTGATCTCTGTTTGTAAATAAAGTTGCAATGTGATCTCAGTTCTGTATTCTTTAATAGTTTGTGCAGTAACAATAAATCCGCTCTTAATCTCCTGTTCTCCAAGTTGAACAAATATAATTTTTGTAACCTTGTGGGCATGGTGAATGGTAGTCTAGTTAATCTTGTGATAAGTTTGGTGATTTTTCTTTCGGTTTCTTCAATGATCTTAATATCCTTCTTGAGGAATGGAGACCAAAATGGGGAGGCTTAATCTAAGTACGGTCTTGTGTATGTCCTGTACAAGGGGTGAAGCTTTTCCTAATGCACCCTATGAGTCTGTATGCTTTTTGAGTTGTTGCTCTACAGTGGCTGGGAGTTGTGAGGTTATTATTAATTAAAAGGCCAAGATCATTTTCATTCTCCACAGTTCTTAATGCAGTATTACATAAGTGATATGTATGTGATAAGGCAGGCAAAGGCCCAAACTGAGGAAACAGTAGCATGAACTATAAAAGAAGGTGACAAGACTTTCTATAGATACATTAGTGAAAGGAGAAAGTCCAGAGGGGGTATTGCTAAGATCAAAGGGGATAAGGGGGCATGTGAGGAGGAGGACCATGTAAAAGCATCTATCCTAAATAGATACTTCTGCTCAGCATTTACTGAAGAGGAGGTAGGGCAGGGCCCACAGCTCTGCACCATGGACACAAGGGGGATGGAGGTGTGCACTAGTCCCTTCACAAAAGAAAGGGTCCTACAAGAGCTTGATAAGCTCAGGGTGGACAAGGCAATGGGACCTGATGGCATACATCCCAGGGTACTAAAGGAGCTAAGGGTGGAACTAGCAGAGCCCTTATCAGAACTGTTTAGTGAGTCTCTGAGCACAGGACAGGTCCCAGAAGACTGGAGAAGGGCTCATGTGATCCCACTCCACAAGAGTGGTAGCAGGGAGGAGGCAGAGAACTACAGACCAATCATTCGTACCTCAGTAGTAGGCAAGATTATGGAGACACTCCTTAAGGAAAGGATAGTGCAACACCTGGAATCCATAGGAGCACAGGATCCAAGACAGCATGGGTTTACAAAAGGAAGGTCCTGTCAAACTAATCTCATAGATTTGTTTGACTGGGTAACCAGAGTGGTTGATCAAGGAGGAGCAGTTAATGTTGCCTACCTTGACTTCAGCAAAGCTTTCGATACTGTTCCACATAGAAGATTGATTAATAAGCTGGGTAGGCTTGGGGTGGGTCAGACATTGGTCAGCTGCATGGCAAACTGGTTGATGGGCAGAAAACAGGGAGTGGTGGTAAACGGTATACAGTCAGAAGAGATGCAAGTCACAAATGGGGTACCTCAAGGATCAGTCCTGGGGACAGTCCTCTTCAATATCTTCATCAGTGATATTGCAGATGGACTGGAGGGTAAGGTTTGTCTGTTTGCAGATAACACCAAGATCTGCAACAGAACAGATGATCCAGATGGGGTGGGCAGAATGAGCAGAGATCTGGATAAACTAGCAAAATGGTCAGAAGAGTGGCAACTGGGGTTTAACGCAAAGAAGTGCAAGATCATGCACATAGAGAAGAGAAACCCTGAAGCCACCTATAGGCTGGGAGGGGAGTTGCTGGCAGTCACAAGGGAAGAAAGAGACTTGGGCATCATCATCACCGATGACCTGAAATCATCCAAACAGACCTCTAAAGCAGTGGGTAAGGCTAGAGGTCGTTGGGTTGTATTAGTGGGGTATCACATGTCGGAAGAGGGAGGTAATAATCCCTCTTTACCAGACACTGGTTAGGCCCCATCTGGAGTACTGCATGCAGTACTGGAGGCCACACCTTCACAAGGACATTAACCAAATTGAGGCAGTCCAGAGAAGGGCAACCAAAATGGTGCAGGGACTGCATCAGAAAACATATAAGGACAGATTAACTGAACTCAATATGTATACCCTAGAGCAAAGGAGGGAGAGAGGTGATATGATTGAAACATTCAAACACCTTAAGGGCATTAACAAGGTGAAATAGTCTAACTAGTTTCAATATAAGAAAAATAGCAGGACAAGAGGACACAGCATGAGATTGGAAGGAGGCCGATTAAGGGGTAATGTGATAAAGTTCTTTTTCACAGAAAGGGTGATGGATGCATGGAACAGCCTACCTCAGGAAGTGATGGATATGAATACAGTGCAGGGCTTCAAACAGGCATGGGATAGGCATAAGGGAGCAATACAGATGAGTATGAATAGATAGGCCATTGACAGAGAAAAGGCCTATAGCACATTCATAAGGTAGAAAAAGAAATGGGCAGACTGGATGGGCCTTGTGATCCTTGTCTGCCATCAACTTCAATGTTTCTATGTTTCTATGATATGCTTTGTGGGGTTTATGTTTACCCAGATGAAAGATGTTACATTTGTCTAGGTTAAACCACAGTTTGTTCTCTAGTGCCCATAGTGCTGTTGTTTTAAGATCGTTTACCACTGACAGATATTTTCCTTCAGTGTTTATTTGTGCACTAATCTTAGTGTTGTCTGCAAACTTCACAATGTTGTTTTGAAGTCCACAGTGCATGTCACTGATATATACACAGAAAAGGACCGGTCTAAGAACTGACCCTTGAGGCACCCCGCTCAAAACCCGCCTCTCCGTAGACAGTTCTCCAGATACCCTCACCTGCTGTGTATGACACATCAGACAGTCCTCAACCCATCATACTAGTACATGATCTATTCCCATATTTTTAAGCTTTAATACTAACTTTTTATGTGGGATGATGTAAAATGCCTTTTGTAGGTCTAAAAATATGATGTCCACTGGGTTCCCCCTGTCTAAGCTGGAACTGACCTTGTCATAGAAAGTAATTAGATTTGTGGAGCAGAATCTCCCCTACACAAAGCCATGTTGTGTTTGGTCATATTTGTCCAAGGTCAGTATATTTTCTTCCAGCCTTGATTTGAGTAGTATTTCCATGACCTCACATGGAACCGAGGTTAAACTAATGGGCATGTAATTGCCCACGTTTCCCTTGCTGCCTTTCTTGTGAATTGCAGTTACAATTGCTGTCCTTCAGTCATCGGGTACTTGCCCTTTTTTAATTGATTTGTTGCATGATAGCATTAGGGGTATACTTAATGGTTCTGCCAACTTTTTAAGAAAACATGCATTGATATCATCTGGGCCTGGAGATTAATTTGGTTTTATATTATTAATAACTGACAGGACTTTCATCTTTGGTGAAACTCATGTTTTTCATGGTCAAGGGGTCCCATATAGTTTTTTTCTGAATTATTTTTATTGTATGCTGTGCAAAAATAGTTATTTAGAGCTTCTGCTATATCCCCAGGGTTCTATATGGTCTCATTATTTCTTAGTATCGAGCCAGTGATTCTGCTACCTGATTTGTTATTGTTTATATATGCGTATAAGGATTTTTGGTTATCCTTACTGTGTGCTATTTTAAATTCTACTTTCCTCCTTACAGTTTTAATCTGATTCTTCTGTTTTTATTAATTCTGATTTATATTTCATCCTTGTGTGTTCTGTTCGATTTATCTTGTAGGCTTTGTAAGCCTTTCCCTTTTGTTTAACCTGTTTTTTGTTCTGCTTTGTCAGCCATACTGGGATCTTGCCCTTGTAGTTATATGTCTTTTCTTCCTGGGACATGTTTATCTTCCAACTCACTTATTTTAGTTTTGATCACTTGCCAACAGTCTTCCATTAGCAAGTTACCCACTAATGTTTCCTAGTCTATATATTGTAGTTCTTTGTTTATTTTTGTAAAGTCTACTTTGTTGTCATTTCTAATGATTACTTTGTGATTTTCCTGATTATGGCATGCTTGCAGACTAAAGTATTCAATGTTGTGGTCACTTGTGCTGAGTGGTTCTTTTATCATAAGGTTTCCTACTTCAGTTTGTAGGTCAGTGATTACCAACTCTTATGTATTTATGCCCCGTGTAGGCTCCATCACCATTTGATCCAGCCCTGCCTCCAGTAAATTGTTCAAAAAGTCAATTTCTATAGTATTTGTGGATGTGAATTTGTCCCGAATTTTTCCTGGGAAATTAAAATCCCCAGTGACTGCTACATTTGCTAAGTCTGATGCTAATGTTATTTGTCTGGAGAGGTTTGTAGCATAATCATTATTACTTTCTGGGGGGTCTATAACAATTGCCAATTATTAACTTGTTTACCACTGGAGGTATGTATCTGTATCCATATTGTTTCAATATCAATACTGCTGTCTCCTGTAAGGTCGATTTTAGTACATATAAGAGGCCCAATTCTCAAATGGGGCTTAGATTGGCACAAGCTGTGGCACCCTGCAGCTGGGACTGAAGCCCAGTGCACCAGGGACCCTGCACCAGATTCTGGTACAGGAGGGGTCCCAGCACCTAAGTCCCCACTCTTGAGGCAACCGCTCCCATGCGGCAAACACAGGGCGCACAGGAGGGTTTGCCACAGGCTCCTGCAGCAAAGGCAAGTGGTCCCCTCCCTGATCCCTGAGTCATATAAATAAAACACCCACATCCAGGTGGTCTAGTGGCCCCCTCCCAATCCCCGATGTCACTTGTTTTGGTAGTAAGTAATTATTCCCCTTCCCCGATATCTGCCAGTTTCATGTTAATTATGTATTCCCCATCCCCAATGTCTGCAGTGATAATAATGATTAAATATTCCCCCTCCCAGATCACCTGATGAGGTGGGAGGGCCACTTGATCTCTAGGGAAGGGGGCATAATTAATTCTTAATAAAGGGGCAGACATCAGGGATCAGGAAGGGTGAATAATTGATTCATACCACTAGACTACTAGGGATCTTCAATAACTATTGTTACCAGCGATCGGAGTTACAGGAGGGAAGGGGGTACTACTGTGGTCCCTGGCACAGGGACCACATGCTAAGCAGGGTGCCAGGTACATATCGCTGGTCAGCCCTGCACAAGACATGCACATGGGGCTATAATGGCATGAAAATGGCCCCATTTGTGCCTTGCGTGCATAATGGCTCCATTTGCATATCCAGGTCTGAATATCTGGATATTGCATCTGGCACAGCTCCAGGTGCCCTGGCGCATTCCAATTCCAGGTATGCAGGCCTGTCTGAGGGATGCGCCGGCGCATTGTATTTGCACTGTGCACATTCTTTGATACATTCAGAAACCATGCATCATGGCACATCTCTTTTGAATATATCCCTTTGTTGATCCAGCACAACTCAGTTGTGCTACGCAACCACTTGTGCCATTGCCAGGCACAATTCTGAATACTGATCCCTTCATGTACATATATCTCCTTCAACACCTACTATATTCATTAGCACATACTATACACAAAACTACCAACTCAGTATGTGCCAAATCAGTCTAGACAATGATACAATCCATATGAGTTGCTCAAGATGGCACCCAGCGTCCTAGGGTTATGAACAATGCAGATTCAAATTTGGCACCAAAAACAATCAATGAACAGAGCAAGTACCTAGTTAAGCTTTCAGAGTCTGCTGTCTGATTCAGGGAAAGGGCAGCAGCTTTTGGTGTTGGGTTTGGGGGGAGGGCGCAGTCCTCTGGACACTCACAACCCCCTGCAGCCTGCGCTGCTCACCTGGTGTTCGAGGCTAGTTCAGCTTTCAGAGTCTGCAGTCCGATTCAGGGCAAGAGCAGCAGCTTTTGGTGGCTAGTTTGGGGGAAGGGCAAAGTCTTGGGGACCCTCTGCAGCCTGTGCTGCTCACCTGGTGTTCAAGGCTAGTTCAGTTTTCAGAGTCTGTGGTCTCATTCAGGGCAGGGGTGGTAACTTTCGGCGGCCAGTTCAGGGGGAGGGCACAATCCTGGGGATCCTCAAGACTCTCTGCAGCCTGTGCTGCTCACCTGATGTTTGAGACTAGTTCAGATTATTGCTAATAAACTGAATTTTGCCACCTGGAACATCAATGGCTTAAAGCATGAGGTCAAATGGAAAAGAATCAAAACAAGAATTAAGAAATTCAAGATACATGTTATGTTGTTGCAAGAAATCCACATGACACCAATGGAGGCTGAGCGGACATGTGGGGGATAGAGGGGGAAGTGGGTTACCTCTTGTTTTAACTCTTGAGTCAGGGGTGTAGCCATCTGGTTAAAACCTGGATTCCCTGGTGTGTTACTCATGTCAATTTCAGATCCACATGGTCCCTACTTACTGGCTGAGATTGAAATGAATGCCAAGAACCGTTTTTCAGTCAGAGCACTGTATGGAAGCAACACAGAGGATGGGACCTTCTTCCAAAGGGTTGCACTGGACATGGTGCAGTTCACTGGTCCATGGGTAGTAGGAGGGGACATGAACTGCATTCTTGACACTATTTTGGATAGAGCCAATCCTGCCCCAGCTCCCCTATCCAAAAATGCAAAGGGTCTACACAAACTTGTGCAGACTTTTACTATGGCTGATGTATCCACCACGAACACTCCTCTGGTAGGGAGTATAGCTTCTTCTTACATTCTCATAGGTCCTACACCAGGACTGAGCCCCTATTGTGCTCCACAGAGCTGCTTCCTAGGGTAAACTCCATAGGCTACTTACCAGCAGTCAAATCAGACCACTGTCCTTTGCACCTTGAACTCAGCGTGAGAGGACTGGGAAACCCTCCACGTTCATGAAGACTTGATCCAGTCCAGAAGACCCCCAGTCCATCAAGAATATTGTGGAATCAATCAATGAGTTCCTAGCTCTCAACTGAAGGCAATACATGTCTCACACTACTAGATGGGAGGCCCTGAAAACTTTCATCAGAGGACAGGCCATCTCTTATGCTAAGTACAAACAGAAGGATGAGAACAGGGAAACTGACAAGTTAAAAAAGAAAATTAGGGAAGTTGAGAGACTCTACATGGCCAGCCCAACCCCTACCTTGTACCACTTACTACAAAAGCTTAAATGGAAGGTCAGCACCCTGAACACAGTAGCAACTGAAAGAACCATATTGCTTCATCAAGCCAGGCAATACTTTGATGGTGACAGAGGAGGGAAGTTGTTGGCTTGGCAGCTGAAGCAACATGAGGAAGAGAGGACTATCCTGTGAATCCATCATCCTGAAAAGGGGGCAGTGGTACAGACATAGGGGATGCCTTTAATACATTTTATAATAACCTGTACACCTCAGAAACATCTACCACTTCAGAGCAATACCAGGCCTTTTTCAACAAATTCACCTTCTCCTCTGTCAGCTCCTCAGAGTCCAATATTTTAGAGCATCCCTCTTGAAGAAAGAGGTCAATGATGCCATTAGTGCTCTACAGGGGAAGCTCAGGGCTCTGATGGCCTGCCCATCAACTTCCTTAAACAATTTAAGGATCTCTTAACTGAACCTCTGTTTGATATGATTATGGAGAGCTTTCTGACGGGAGCTCTGCCCCCCTCCACCCAGTCGGCCACAATCACTGTACTGCCTATACTAGGCAAAGACCTGACTCTCTGTGCCTCCTACCAGCCTCTCTCTCTCTACTAACAGGTGATTATAATGTAGCTGCAAAAATAATAGTCACAAGTCTGGAAAAAATCCTTCCATCATGCATTCACCCTGATAGGCAGGTTTTGTTGAAGGGAGGCAAGGTAAACACAATATCAGGTGCACTTTCAACATCATTCAACACTGGGCCAAACACCCTGAATGACATGGAGTCACAATACTTGCCTTAGACGTGGAGAAGGCTTTTGACCAGGTGGACTGGGGGTACATGTTTAAAGTTCTGCGAGCATTTGGCCTTAAGAATCAAATGCTGGATTGGAGCAGAAATCTCTATAAGGACCCAACTGCCAGAATTTAGATCAATGGTGGGTTAACAGAGACATTCAAACTAACTAGAGGCACCTAACAAAACTGCCCTCTGTCCTCATTGTTGTATGTCCTTTCACTAGAACCCCTAGCACCAGCTATCTGTCAACACAATGGAATAGGGGAGTGCAGGATGGACTGTAAGGAACACAAAGTTGCACTATGGGCTGTAAGGAACATAAAGTTGCACTATTTGCTGATGATCTCCTTCATTATTTACAAAATCCAAAAGAGAGCCTCCCACACCTACACTCACTCCTCACAGAATACAGTGCCTTGTCTAGCCACAAAATAAATTAGACATAGGATGAAATCGTGCCTATTGGTAAACTTTACAGAGAGAACATAGTGAACAACAACATGGGGCTCACAACCCATAGATGCGCTAAAATACATCAGTGTGAGTATTTCAGCCCAATGCTCACAAAGAGAATTAATAATATGAAGCACTTAGAATATGAGGATGAGCTGAAATATTTGGGAATGAACTATATCCAATATAGAAACCTTAGGGGTGACCTTTGCCTGACCTTTAGTGCTATGCAAAATGAGCTATTAATGGAAACCACAGATCTAGAAAAACATAGTACTACAACCAATACAAGGACTCACAAATATAAATTAAAAGGTGACACAAATAGAACAACAAGAGAAGTAACTGGGACGCGCAAAGAATAATCACCAAATGGAACACACTACCAAATTATATAGTGGAAAGCAAAAATATGAATACATTGAAACAAAGTCTAGATGTTCATATGGGCGACATAAAATATTGTTTTCACCGATAACACAAGGTAACGAGTTCACAAAAGACCATGGCCTCCCAAACTCGTACTATTCTATGAATCTATGACCTAAGTTGTATGGACTCAACTATACATCCCTCCTGACAGACATAAAAGAGCACTGTGAAAAATGGGGTTTCCCTCCCACTTTCTGTGATAGGGTAAATGTACTTAAAATGTACATTTTGCCCAAGTGCTTATACCTCCTTCAGTCCCTACTGATCTTGCTTCCACAACATTACGTCTTCCAAATTAACACTATTATACACAGGTTTGTGTGGCGTAACAAACCAGCCTGGATAAAGAGAGACATCCTACAACTTTCAATGAAAGATGAAGGATGTGGACTACTTGATTTTGAAAAATATTTTTGGGTGGCCCTAATCAGCTACTCCCCCAATGAATCTCTCATCCTCAAACCAGTTTGGTTAGTCATAGAAGAAGAGGAGCTAGGGGTTGACATTAGGAACAGCCTTTTATCAGCATCATAGAACACTTCAGAGTCCTACAGCTTTCCAACCCATTCACCTAAACTTTGGTGGTCACTTGGCTGGCAGCTCATACATCCATTGACTGGCAATGGGGCCTTTCTAAATCTACTCAATTATAAGTCACCTTAAAGAAAAAAAACCTTTATAATGTTGCCCTCCATCAAACTCTCCTCAACTGGGGAAAACATGGTTTGATACATCTTAGCCAATTACTACACGGAGGTAATATGAACATACATATGAACATACGAAATCGCCAGCAGATACAGGCCATTCAGTCTATCTAGTCTGCTCAAGTGTGCAGCATGCTGTCTTGTTAAATTGCAGCTGACCCCTTCCCTTGCTCCCACTTCTAACTTAGTGCCCCCCACTTCCGACCTCTCTCCCCCCACCCTCACCATGATTTTGAACCTCCCTTTGGCCCTATCCCATCCTCTCTTCAAGCTGGTCACCATCCGCAGTGCCACTACTTCCTCTGGCAGTGCATTATAACCAGCCACCACCCTCTCTGTGAAATAGTGCCGCCTCATCTCTCTCTCTCTCCTGAACCTTCCTCCCTCCAATTTCAGGCTGTGTCCCCTGGTGTCCCTCTCCCCTTTTAACTTAAACAAGCCATCTGAATTAACTCTGTTTATGCCCTTCAGGTACTTGAATGTCTCAATTATAGCCCCTCTCTCCCCCTTATATATTCTAGGGTATACATGTTGAGCTCCCTCAATCTCTCCTCATATGTCTTGTCCCCCATCCCCAGGATCACCTTTGTCACCCTACACAGGATCCCCTCCAACAGTTTGATGTCCCTTTTCAGATATGGGCACCAAAACTGCACACTGTACTCCAAATGCATCCTCACCAGGGACCTGTACAGAGGCAAAATGACTTCCTCCCTCCTAGAGGTGATTCCCCTGGTGATGCATCCCAGCATTCTGTTTGTCTTTGCAGCTGCCTTCCTGCACTGTGCCGAGTGTTTCATGTGCCCTGTTACCAGCACTCCCAGATCTTTCTCTTCATCTGATGTGGCCAACTGCACTCCCCCCAACCAGTAGCTGTTCTTTGGGTTTTCAGCCCCCAGGTGCAAGGTCTTGTATTCTTTTTGACATTGAACCCCAGCTGCCATGTGGCTGACCAGCACTCAAGTGTCTCCAAATCCTCTTGCAGTACTTACCCCCTTCCTCACTATCCACCTCCGCACAGATCTTAGTGTCATCTGCAAAGAGGTTGATCTTGCTCCTTATCCCTTTTGCTATGTCTGCTATAAATATGTTAAATAGGGGGCTGGCCCTAGCACTACCCCCTGTGGTACCCCACTGGTTACAGCCCTGGTTCCTGAGAGCTCTCCCCCAACTACTACCCTCTCCTGCCTACCCTGCAACCAGTTCTTTATCCACCTGACCAGCTTCCTCCAGGCTCCCAGGCTACTTAACTTGCTGTTCAGCCTTCCTTAGGGCACAGAGTCAAACACCTTACTGAAGTTCAGGTATAAGACATCAACTGCATGGCCCCTATCCAGCGACCTCATCACCCAGTCAAAAAAGTCAACAAGGTTGGTCTGACATGATCTCCCAGCCACAAACCCATGTTGCCTGTCATCCTGTAAGCCATTTTTTTCCAGGAAACACATCAACTTTTCCTTGAGTATAGTCTCCATTTGCTTTCCCACAATGGCTGTAAGGCTCACTGTATTTCCAAGGTTCATCCCTGGGCCCATTCTTATGGATTGGCACAACATGTGCCATCTTCCAATCTTTGAACATCCAGTATTCAGGAAAGTGTTGAACAACTCTACCAGTGGTCCCACCAGGACCTCTGCCAGTTCCCTGAGTACCCTAGGATGCACTCCATCTGGACCAGGTGTCTTATCCATCCTTAGGGATCATAGGCCCTCTTACACCCTTTCTACTGGGATCTCCATGTTTATCAACTCCTCTCCCCCTGCCCCCCTTCAACCCATCCCCTGAGGTATAGGCCTTCCTTGTCCATGGTGAACATTGAGCATTAGTAATCATTTAGTACTTCCGCCTGCTGTGCTCCTTGCTCTGTCCACTCACCCTCCTTTCTAATCTTTACAATCTGATCCTTGCACTTCCTCCTCTCCCCAATATACTTAAAACAATCATTTTCCCCTTTTTTGATCCCCTGAACCAGCCTTAGTTCTTTTGAAGCCTTGGCTGGCCTCACCACTCTGCTCATCTCCCTGGATTTCTTCATGTATTCCTCCCTATCCTCTTTCCAGCAGGATCTCTTATATTTTCTAAAGGTCTCTCTATTTTACCTCACCCTTTCCACTACCTCACCATTCAACCAGCTAGGTCTCTTGTTCCTGGCCTTCTTGCTTTGGCACTTTGTGCAAGAGCTAGCAGCCTCTGCCAGACCCCTCTTTATGATGTTCCATTTCTGCTCTTCATCCATGTCTGGGCTGATGTTGTCTAGGTGCCCTTTCAAAATGATTCCCATCCTGCCAAAGTGTGCCCTCTTAAAATCCACCACTCTTGTTTTTGTATTGGCTACATCCTTCCCCAGGTTGAGGGAGAACCACACCATGTGGTGGTCACTTCCTGCCAGGGTTTCTTCCACTTCAATACCTTGGACTAGCTCTCTGTCCATAAGTACCAGGTCTAGAATGTTCCCCTCCTTGGTTGGCTCTGTCACCTTCTGTGAGAGGAAGCTTTCCTGGAAGGCCTCCAGGAGGACCAGTTCTCTGACACTTGAGGTGGCTGTGGTATTCCAATCCACCCCCGGCAGAGTGAAGTCCCCGACCACCACTGTGTTGCCCTTACTGCTAAGCCTCTTAGTTTGTTCTCCTAGCTCCCTGTCCATTTCCACACTTTGGGGTGGTGGCCTATATACCACCCCCAATCTCACCCTTCTACCCTTGGTGTGCTGTAGTTGAATCCATAAGGTTGTGGCCTTGCGGCCTCCCCTTCCTCCCTGTTGCACAATATCCCCTCCTTAACATATATAGCTACCCTTCCCCCTTTCCCTTTGTCCCTGTCCCTCTGGTACAGTTTGTACCCAGGGATTGCTAGATCCCAGTCGTGGTACTGGGTGGCCCATGTTTCAGTTTATGTCCACCTCCTCTTCTGCCACCAAATCCTGGAGTTCCACTATCTTATTGCCAAGTCTTCTTGTGTTCAGCGAGATCACCCTCCACTGTGAGTTCTTCTCTTTAATGTCAATGAAAGACAGAAGATGTGGACAACTCTATTTTAAATTTTGGATGGCCCAAATCAACTACCTCCCCAATAGATCTCTCATCCTCAAACCAGTTTGGCTAGTCATAGAAGAAGAAGAGGAATTGGGGGTTGACATTAGGAACAGTCTGTTATTAGTGCCATAGAACATTTCAGAGTCCTTCAGCTTTCCAATTCATTCACCTAAACTTTGGTGGTCACTTGACTGGCAGCTCATAAATCCCTTGACTGGCAATGGGGCCTTTCTAAATTAATTCTTTTTTGTAATTCAATAAGCTTTATTAATTTCAGATAGGATTACATAAAACACAGTCCCCTGAGGGGAGATGGCATTAAGACAGCAAATAGAATACAACAGACATTTCCAAAGAAATCTATCATCCCCCCTACCTCCCATAAGCCTCCCTCCCTCCCTCTCCCTCCCCTTACTTCAAATCCTCCCTTGACCCTCCCCCCAAAGCCAAGTGTTATTCGTGTGCCACTCAGGTAAATAATCACAACAATGGTCTACAGTCTAACTTGGTTAGGGCTTCCAAATGACAAGCAGGGCCTCTAACGCTCCCCATTTGCTCTGGTATGTTGCGTACCTATTACACATTAGGCAAATATGTTTCTCCAATTGCAATGCCAGCGACACCTCTTTGTGCCATTCCAGGACAGGTGGGGTTACATTGTCCTTCCAGTGCTGCATTATAACCAACTTTGCTATTGTAGCAACCAAGATCATGTGGCCTTTTCTGACCTTGGGTATACCCTGAGGAAAAACATTCAATAGACAAGCTTCTGGGATAAATAAAGGGTCCAAACCCAAGAGTGGATCCAAAGAATGCCTAATTGCCTGCCAGAAGATTTGCACTTTTGGGCATGTCCACAACATATGGAACAGAGTACCCAGCTCACCTCCACATCTAGTACATACCAGGGAAGAGTTTGTGGAGCTTAAAAGGAGTAAAATATAACTTGTGAATGATGTTAAATTGGATAAGGTGCAATCTATCCTGTTTAATAAAATTATAGGAATTACACCATAGATTCTTCTGGAAATCTGCATCTGTACCCTGGGCAGTTCCTGAACCCAATAGTAGCAAACGCCCTGAGGCAGGTTACTTTGTAATACTTGTAACTTTTTATAAACTAAGGAAATTGCATGGGATTGCCTGGCCAATATCAAAATAGAGGATAGTTCCACTTTGTCTGACTCAGGGCACCGGATTTTACCTATGTGGGCGACTATAGCCTCCTTGAGCTGTCTATATTGGAAGATGCTACTAACATGTGTATTGAATCTATTTCGGAATGTGAGGAAGGAAATTATTTCTCCATCAGCAAACATATCCGCAACTTTCTTCCCCATCAAACTAGGCCAGTAAAACACTGGGATAGGCAGATGCCCAATTCTAAAGTGAGGGTTGCCCAGTATTGGTTGTTCTAGAGAGGTATGCCAGTTACTGGACATATTCACTTGCAATTGATGTAACGCTTTAATAGACCATCCTAACGGGGTGGACCTTAAGGGTCTAGGAATTGCTCAGAGGGTGGTATATAGTAAAGCCGGGAGGGTACACTTATACTTGGCTGCAAGGTACCGCTCTATTTTCAGCCACTCTGGTGAGTAATCTTGCTGGTTTACAACTTGCGTTTCCTGCGCCCATCGGGCTAGCTTACTAATATGATGGGCACAGTAATACAAAAAAAAGGAGGGAGCAGCAAGCCCGCCCTGCTCTTTTGGAGCAGTTAATTTAAGAGAGGACCTTCTGACTCACTTACCCTGCCAAATGAAGGCATTCAGTATTGACTGCAGCTTGGTGAACCATTTTTTAGGGAGGAAGCAGCCCAGCATGCCCATTGAGTATAAAATACGGGGTAACACATTCATCTTCACTGTGGTGATCCTTCCCCAAAGCGACAGGGGGAGAGCACCCCATCTATCAAAATCCAATTTAATTTTAATCAATAAATCTGAGAGGTTGGCTTTCACCATAGATGTAGTATCTCTTGTCACTTGGATTCCCAAATATAAGAGGGATTTCGACTCCCATGAAAGAGCAAAGTCTGTCACCTCTCCTCGGGAAACCCTATTACTCAGGAGGAACACCTTGGTTTTGGCAAGGTTGAGCTTGTAATGGGAAACCTTGGAAAAGGCCCCAACCTGCTCCAAAAGGGCTGGCAGGCTTTCCAGCGGGTCTTCTAAATGCAACAGCAAGTCGTCCACGTAAACTGAGAGAGTGTATCTTTGGTCCCCCACCTGGATCCCCTGAATGCTTGAGGTAGCTACCAGATTCCTAATGAGGGGTTCTAAATATATATTAAAAGAAAGAGGGGAGAGGGGACACCCCTGACTAGCACCTCTGTGAAGCAAAAAGACCTCAGAGAGGACCCCATTGCATCAAATTTGGGCTGAAGGAGAAGAATATAACAGCCTAATCCACTTAAGAAAGCCACCGGGAAGACCAAACTGCAACATGGTAGTAAAAAGGAAGCCCCATGACACCCTATCAAAAGCCTTCTCAGTGTCCAGAGACACCAGAACCATAGGAAGCTCTGAGTCCCTAGCCACTGAGAGGAGATGTAACAATTTCCGCATATGATTTCCCGAGGACCTTCCTGTCATGAATCCAATTTGCTCTTTATTTATTATGAGGGGCATAAGAGGTCCTAACCTATTGGCCAAGATCTTGGCCAGGAGTTTCATATCGGTGTTAATCAATGAAATAGGCTGATAGCTCTCCGGGTATTGTGGGTCTTTGCCCTTTTTAGGAATAAGCGTGATTATCGCCCTCAAAAAGGTGGGGTCAGATAACCCCTTATTGAACCAGAAATTATAAACCTCTGTCAACAGTAGGGCTATCTCTGATATACAGGCCTTGTAGAGACCATTAGGGACTCCATCAGGCCCTGGGGATTTGTCTGTTGGGAGGAGCTCAACGGCCTTCACCACTTCTTCAACCTTGATGGGACCCTCTAAGGAAAAAGTGTGAATGGGTGATAACCTAGGTAGATCAATTAAACTGAGGTATTTCAGGATATCTGCCGGAGAAAGGCAATTAACCAGATCTTCGGCATATAAACTATGGTAGCATTGCCTTAACACCCCTGCTATCGCATGGGGGTCAGTGACAACTGGTGTATCTTTATCCGGTTTAATACCCAGGATAAACCGAGATGCATCCTCTTGCCTGAGCCTCATGGCCAGCAATTTACTAGCTCTTTCCTCTGATTCTAAGTAGAGAAACTTTGTACATTTCAATGAAAGCTCAGCTTTCTGGGAGATAAGATTGAAATATTGGGCTTGCAGGCCATGTAGCTTGACCCAGTCCTCGTGAGGTGATAGCCAAGAGATTGTAGCTTCCAATTGACGAATTGAGGAGAGTAAAGAGTTCACTTGTGACTTGAATTGCCAGGATTTTGTTGAGGCCATTCGGATACACTCCCCCCTCAGGGAACATTTTAGAGCCGCCCAAACTACCTGTACTCTGTTAACTGATTCCCTATTGATCCTTATGAAGTCAGTGATAAAATCTTTTATATGCTGCAAGGAACTGGGTTTCTGCAGTAAATGGGTATTGAACCACCAGATGGTATCCCTCTTAACTCCAGGTCCCACTAGGAAAAGAAGAGTGACCGGTGAATGATCGGAAATAACCCTGGCGTGTATATATGCATTAATAACACCTGGGAGGGCAAAAGAGCTCATAAGGAGGAAGTCAATTATCGAAAATGTTTTGTGTGGTGGAGAAAAAAAGTATATTGATGTTCCTCCGAGTGCAAGACATGCCAAACGTCGATGAAATCCGCCCCCTTCATGAGCTCATGTAAGGAAAATCCCCTTCTTCGGGAGTCGGACCTATCGATATGTGAGTAAGAGGTAATATTCCAATCCTCCCCAAGATGGTAAGTTTGGGGGGTTGGAAACAACCAACTCCATCAAATGTGTGAAAAATTGGGGGGAATCAACATTTGGCCCATAAGCCGCTCACAGGATAACCTGCTGTGACTCCAACAAACCATGCACTATAACATGTCGACCGTCTGGATCCCAAAGTTCTTTTTCAATGGTGAAGGGAATCTTTTGATTTATTAGGATTACCACTCCTCCCCTATTAGTGGATTTACCCACCCCATAAACTTGACTGACCCACGCTCTGCGGAACAAAACAATAGCCTCCCACCGGAGATGCGTTTCCTGAAGGAAAACAATCCCAGTGTTCAAACATTGCAAGTGTCGAAGAATAATGTGTCTTTTACAGCGATCTTGGGGGCCCTTTATATTCCAGCTTATAAACTTATATGGGCCACTCATAGTAATATTTTGACTGTGACACTACCCCTGTTGTTGTTTTTTGATATAGTAGGACGAAAACACTTGGCCCCCTTCCTCCTATCCTAAATACCCCCTGCCAGATGCCTATTAGTCCCAAAAAAAAATCCATACACACAAACTAATACTAAGTACAACTAACTCTACTTCCTCCACTATTCTATACCCCAGTTCTAAACAACCGCACCACAGTACCACTTCTAGTACATGATGTTACTGCAGCCTGCGTCCCTCATAACACCCAACCCGCACCCACCTCTCCCCCGCTATTACTGACCAAGGAAAAGAAAAAGTCCCCAACAGAATGTGTAGCTCCACGACACTGTCAGGTGAATACACCTGTACCAGTTTTTGGAGGTATTCCTTTGGTTCATTCACTCCCCTTCCCTGGTGGAGGAACATCGAAAATTCGTATCACCATCAAGTGTCATAAAAATTATAGGAGAACTAGCATAACTGAGCTAACCAGACAATATCAACGCTACCTCTTAGATAAGATGTAAAGATGAAGGACAGTTACCCCCTGTAATTGACACTGCGCTTGGTCCTTTAAAATATCAACCGGGTAATCATGCCAATGAGAAATAATAGTACAAAATAAAGATCAGTGACCATCCTGCCCATATTACAGTCTATTTCCCTTGATATACAGCTAATAGCTTGGCAGAAGACACCAGGAGAAAGGACTGCTGTGTGACTGGACTTCTCTGCTGGGACTAAAGAAGAAGAATTTTTGTACTTGGACCTTTAATTTAGGGTAAAAAAAAACTAACAAACAAAACAAAAAAAAAGTGTGTGTTTGTCTGAGTTAACTGAACTGAATGGTTATCTGAACAGTTATCTAGGTGTAAATCTCAGGTGATTGAAAGGACTTGATAGCTGTGAGGTTTAAACTACTTGTAGAAAGATCTAGTAAGTAGGGGGAGTGGCTTAGCTAGAAGAAGCTACATTTAAAGACTGCCTTAGAAAGATTCTGCTAATAGCTTGGCAGAAGACACCAGGAGAAAGGACTGCTGTGTGACTGGACTTCTCTACTGGGACTATATTGCCCTCCTTCCCTCCCCTCCACCCTCCCACCTAAAGCTAGTTCTACTTTTATAGGCACAGGATTTGACTAACAACAGGAACTTCCTGTTTGGGAGCAGGAAGTGAATGATCACAGAGCCACCAAAGACCCACCATCCTATAAGGGCAAGAGTAGCTCTCCGGTCCACTCTAGCTGCTGGAGGTCTGCCTCTGAGCAAGTAAGGGGTCTACTGAGAAATATAGGATATTCTTGTCTCAGAACAGGACAATCAGGAGCTTAAAGGGCACACAGGCATAAAGTAAGGAAAGAGAGGGAAAAAAACAGAGGAAAGAGTAAGGATTGCAAACAGCTAAGGGGCCAGAAATAAGACATGATTGGAGTGGTGCAGTGCAGTGGCTGTGGAGCAGCAGTCTTCTGGGAGACGTTCTGGTGGATGTGGTGTTGTCCCATCTGCAGGCACCTCTCTGGGCTGAGGGATGAGGTTGCTCATCTCCAGGCTGAGTTGGCCAGGATTTGTGGGACCTCCTCTTCCATCCAGGGACCACCAGTGCCACTGCCATTGCCTCAGAGGTTGCCAAGAAAGAGGAACGGTTGGACCACAGTGGGCTCAGGGAGGGTGAGTGTGGTGGAACAGAGTCGCATCCCTCCAGCTGTACCTCCACAATTCCCCATGCCATTCTGGCAAGTGGTTCCTCTATGGAGGCACCCGCAGGGGAGACCAAGGAGGATGCTGGGAACCTCCACAAAGAAGACCCACAGGAGGGTGGCAGGGGACCCCACAGGGGAAGGAAACAATTCCTGGTGGGGAACTCCATTGTTAGGAAGGTAGAACTGGGGGAGGAAGGGGAGAGGGAGGTAAGGTGCCTGCCTGGCGCCATGGCTTGGAGGGATAGGGAGTGAATCCTTAGGATTGCTGGAGCAGCTGCACAGGGGAGGGAGCTGGATGTCCACCTAGGGACAAATGACCTGGCTAAGAAAGGGATTAGAGAAGTGCAGGAAGAGTTTGTGGAATTGGGGAGGGGCCTTAGACAAGTAGCATGCATGGTAACCTTCTTGGAGGTGCTGCCCATCTATGATGTAGGAGAGGCTAGGGTGTTCTGCACCATGGGATTCAATCAGTGGTTGAAAAGCTGGTGTAGAGCTCAGAATTTGGCTTCACTGGGGACTGGGGGTCCACCTGGAGTGATGCAAGCCTATACTGGCATGATGGGCTGCATCTGTCCAGGAGGGAACCAGGATCCTAGGTGATAGGTTTAAATGTTTCATTGGCAAGCATTTAAACTAGCCAAGAGGGGAGGCACTGGAAAGGAGCAGGAAAATCCTAGCCCCCCCAAAAAATCAAGGTAGTAAGTGCGGTAAACACCAACATAGAGGTGCCAATAGGGAGAAGGGCAGGGGTAAATGGAGAAAGTGACAAAGGCAAGAAGGACAGAGATGGGGCACAAAGGAGTAAGGCCATCAGGAAATGGAGGGTAATGAGTACCAATGCCTGTAGTCTGGGCAGCAAGCTCCCTGAGCTGGTGGCCTTGATGGAAGAGGGATGCCTGGATATCATAGCAGTCACAGAAACATGGTACACAGAGAGCCATGACTGGGATGTTAACATACCAGGGTACATAACCTACAGGAGAGACAGGCAGGGAGAAGAGGGAGGAGTAGCTCTATGTAAAGGAATGGATAAAAGCAACTGAACAAAAGAGTAAACAGGAGGAGAGGAGAGGAGGCACTGTGGGTCACCTTGGAGACTGGAAAGGGCACCACAATCCGCACAGGGTTGTGTAGAGACCCCATGTCAGGGGAGGGAATGGACAACGATATGATAGAAGGCATTCTTACAATGGCAGAAAAAGGGGAGATACTGTTGATGGGAGACCTGAATATGCCAGATGTTAACTGGAGCACATTTGCTGCAGCCACATCCAAGAGCAGGGCCATTCTTGATGCCCTACAGGTGGCAGACCTCAGACAGCTAGTTTCAGAACCCACTCAGGAGGGAGCAATCTTAGACCTCGTACTCTCAAACGGGGGCAGTGAGAGGATCTCAGATCTAGAAGTGGGTTGCCATCTGGGAACAAGTGACCATCAAACAGTGTGGTTCATGTTAAACTCAGCTACAGAGTCAAGCCATACAAAAGTGAGGGTACTGGACTTTAGGAGGGCTGACTTTGGCAAGATGGGAGAGTGCCTCAGAAAAGCACTAGCAACAGGCTAGAAGGAGGGATGGAGCAACAATGGGGAATCATCAAAACTGCCATCACAGAGGCAACAAGCCTTTGTGTGAAGCAAATAAACATATCAAAATGAAAGAAAAAGCCACTATGGTTCTCAAAAGAGATGGCTGTGAAAGTCAGGAAGAAAAAGATAGCATTCCAGAAGTATAAGGAAACATAGAAGAAGCAGGACAGAGAGCTGTACCAGTTAAGGCAGAAGGAAGCAGGGAGAGAAGTCAGAATAGCAAAGGCCCAAACTGAGGAAAAGATAGCAAACTTGGTTAAGAAGGGGGATAAAACCTTTTATAGGTACATCAGCGAGCGTAGAAAGACTAAGGGAGGAAAAGTGAGGCTGAATAGAATGAACGGTGGGTGGGCAGAGGGGGACAGTGAAAAAGCAGGGATGCTGAATGAATATTTCTGCTCAGTATTCACAAAAGAGAAGGGGGAAGTGCCTAATCCAATTAACAGAAGCACTCTTGATAGGAGGTCAATCCCAGTCCTTTCACAGAAGAAAGGTTTCTGCAAGAACTCCTAAAACTGAAGTGGACAAAACAATGGGGCCTGATGGAATTCACCCCAGAATTCTAAAAGAATTAAGGGGAACTAGTGAAACCACTGGCTACTCTTTTAATAAATCATGGGAGGATGGTGGTGGTACCCTAGGACTGAAGAAGCATGGATGTGATCCCCTTCACAAAAGTGGGACCAAGACAGAGGCAGGAAACTACAGACCTGTCAGTCTGACCTCTGTGGTAGGGAAAGTGATGGAGTCACTCTGAAGGAAAGAATAGTTGAGTACCTAGAGGCCAGTGGGGCACAGGACCCAAGGCAGCATGGGTTCTAGCGGGAAGGTCATGTCAGAAGAATCTAATAGATTTCTTTGACTGGGTGACCAAAGTAGTAGACCAGGGAGGGCTGTGGACATGGCCTACCTAGACTTTAGCAAGGCATTTTGACACAGTCCCACACAAAAGATTAATAGTCAAATTAACCAGCCTGGGAGTGGGTCCCAGGGTGGTAGCCTAGGTAAAACATTGGCTGGATAACAGGACAGAAGGTAGTGTAAATGGAGTCCACTCTGAAGAAAGAAGGGTTACTAGTGAAGTGCTTGAGGTTCAGTATTGGGTCCAGTCCTCTTTAATGTCTTCATCAGTGACATGGCAGAGGGACTGGAAGGAAAAGTATGCATTTTGCAGATGACACAAAGATCTGCAACAGGGTTGATACACAGGAGGCGTGGAAAGGATGAGAAGGGACTTGGCAAGGTTGGAGGAATGGTCAGAAGTATGGCAACTAGGATTCAATGCAAAGAAGTGAAAATAATGCACCTGGGAAACAAGAACCCAGGGGAAGAATACACAATGGGGGAGAATAACAACAACAAAAAGGAAAGGGACCTGGGGTAATCATATCAGATGACCTTAAGGTTAGCAAGCAATGTGAGAAGGCAGTAGGGAGGCCGGGGGTATACTGGGATGCATAGGAGAGGCATCAGCAGCAGAAACGGGAAGTTGTTATCCTCTGTACAGACAGTTGGTGAGACCCCATCTGAGTACTGCATCCAGTTCTGGAGACCCCATCTCTGCAAGGACATAAACAGGATAGAGGCAGTCCAGAGGAGGGCAACTAAAATGGTGCAGGGTCTGCAAGAGAAGCTGTTGAGGAGAGACTAAAGGAGCTTAATATGTATACCCTTGAGGAAAGAAGGAGAGGGGACATGATAGAAACTTTTAAGTACCTCAGTGGAATCAACAAAGTCCAAGAGGTAGCATCCTTCAGAAAAGAGACGTGCAAGAACAAGGGACACAATTTAAAGATAGAGGGGCAGTTCAGGGCAATGTGAGGAAGTATTATTTCACAGAGAGGGTAGTGGATGCATGGAACAGCCTTCCTGAGGAAGTTGTGTGGTCTAAAACTGTGGGAGAATTCAAGAATGCATGGGACAGACATAAGGCAATTTTTGTGGGGGGTAGGAAGAAATAGGCTGTTGGTTAACTAGGATCTGCGGCCTATCCTCTAGGTAGGGAAATGGGCAGACTAGATGGGCCCAGCGGTCCTTTTCTGCCGTCAAAGTCTATGTTTCTGTGTCTAAAATTGAGGAGGGCCTGTGTTACAGTCTTAGCAACTTAATCTCATAAAACAAAGTCCAGTGTCCCATCACTCTGTACTTCCGGGCAGATAACCAACGTGGCCCATCTCCGGGTCGTGAAAGGGCTAGGCGACACTCTGCACCTGGTCTCCTGTTCAAGTATTCAGTTCACTGTGTTACTCTCACAGTGGAAGGGGCTATGCCATTCAAATGAAACAAAAGCGATCGATTCTCCTCAGGTTTACAGGGATGGTCTCCCTATTTCCCCGTCAGGCAAACATACCGAGGAGTGTGGTAACATACAGTGTCCAGCCAACAGCTCTGCATTGCTCGCCCACTCATTCACAAATGGAAACTCGTCCTGATACTGTCCACACTTGAACAAGTCAGAGAACAGGGTCTTGCGCTCTTTCTTCGCTTGTTCCTGGGATTCAAATGAGAGCCATTGCTCTCCGGATTTGACCTGGAGTGTCGCAGGGTATCTCATGCAAAAGGGCTTCCCTGCAGCAATCAGCTTAGACACTGTTGGGTGCAATTCCTGCCATTTCAGTCGAACAGACTGCGGGAGATCCTGGGTAATACAGATTTTATGGCCCTCCCAGAGAACTTCCTGCAGATTCTTAACTTTGCTCAAAATAAATTGCTTTTCTAGGAAGTTTAATCACCTGAAGATTATGGGTTGAGGAGGAGCATCAGGTGGTGGAAGAGGATGGAGTGCTAGATCGGCACGCTCAAGGATATAGGTTGTACTGTTTGGGGATGGCCCGGCGATCCTCTCACACAACTTCTGTACAAAAAGGATTGGATTATTTCCTTCCTCTTTCTCGGGTATTCCGATCACCAGGAGGTTATTCCTCCTGCTCCTCCCTTCTAAATCTTTGAGTTTTTCCTCGAGTTTCTTGATCCTACGGCCCAATTGGGTAGCCTCCTGTTCCATTTTGCCCTGTTTTTACCTCCAGTGATGCAATATTGGCCTCAGAGTCCCCCATACGTATTGCTAGTGATTGCACCAATGTTTTAATTTGATGCAGGTCATCCGACATATCAGATATTTTTTCCTGTAGGGGCTGCATTATTTCGAGAAATCTCTCCTCCGAGAGGGCTGTAGCCGGCATAGAAGATTTAGAAACCCCTGTAGCTTGCTGTTTTGGGTGCTTTGCGGCCTTATCCTTCTCAGGCATCGGTGGGGGGGAGTGCCGAGGAGGGCCTTTTTTCATGAATACTTCCATTCTTGCCACGTGAATTCTCTAGTCGTTCAGACGTGCAGTGCCACCTCGATCAGCCAAAGCCACTTATAAGCCACGACCGACAATAGGTATGAAATAAAATGCTCAAATTAACAGCGGGAGAGCGGAGCCGCGGGTGAGTGCTGCTTTTCCTCAGGCTGCCATCATGAGACCTTCTAAATTTATTCTATTACGAGTCACCTTAAAGGGAAAACCCCTTTATAATGTTGCCCTCCATCAAACTCTCCTCAACTGGGAACAACATGGTTTGACACATCTTAGCCAATTACTGCATGGAGGGTCTACAGCCAAGTGATCTTTTTGCCTTTCTGCGCATTAGACATCTGCTAATCCCAGCCATTTTGATTACAGGTATTGCAACAAACATTAATTTAGCCTCTTCCTCACCCTTTGAAGAGGAGCTTTACCAATCCGAGCCAGTCAGTAAACCTCTGTCGGTGCACTACACCTTTCTTAGAGGGTGTAGAACCTTACCATCTGAAAACACAGGCAAGAGATGGGAGGATGACCTTGGCACCCCATCACTGACAAAATTTGGAAAAGGGCATCATCCCATCTTGCCACCTGCTCAGGAAACAATAAACTTCGACAGATACAGTTAAATTATATGTATCAGGTCTACTTCACCAAGATCAGGGGACACAGCAGAAACCCTGACTGATCCACACTGTGCCCTAAACATAAAATACGTGAAGGCACCTTTGTACACATGACTTTAACTTGTCCCACAATTATACCCTTTTGGGGAGCATTATATAATAGTACGGAACAACTCTCAGGGCTCAATCTTTCTCAACCCCTTCTTGAGTTGCTGTTTGGAGTGGACCTATCTTTTGTCCCTAAAGGCCCATCTGCTATATTATGGGCTGTAACATTGATCAATGCATGCAAGACCATGGCCCAACAGTGGACTAGAGAAGCATCACTCTCAGTCACGCAATGGTCCCATAATCTAGGTTCCTGCCTAAAGATCTCCCTCAGAGGAACGCTGAGCCAGAGGGCAGGTCTGCTAGGTTGATGAGCAGTAGAGTGGAGCCTTAGATACTGGGGTTTGGTGTTGTGGTAATTTGAAATAGGAATTGATATTGCTTTTTGTTTGTACTGCTGCTGCCACAGATCTAGGCACTGGAGTAGGAGACGCCAGAAGCAGCAGAGGGATGCTTGGATTTTGTTGATTGTTTCACTTTCTAGAACAGTGGGCTTCCATTCTAAGAGAATAGGATACAGGAGCAGCATAAACAGAACTGTAAGCCAAGCAGGTAAACTGGAACAGAGAGAACACTGGTGCAAAGGTACTTTTCACTATTTTCACTATTTTGTCTGCAGCGGGTAAGCCAGGACAGAGGGATGACCAGAAAGGAATAACTTTTTACTACATTGTGTTTGTCTTGATTTCACTGCTGACAGTTGCTTTGTTTTGCGATAGCTGCAGCTTAACTTGTGTAAGGCACAACCGGAGCAGAGAAACTTTTCACCACTTTGTGTTTGACTTGATTTTATATAATATAGTTGCTTTAGTTTGTTGCAGCCACAGCTTTACTTGTATACTGTTTAGTCTATAACCTGCAGCTTTACTTGTATACTGTACAGTAAGTGTAGGCTAGTGACAAGCAGTTACCTAGAGGAAGGTGTCTGAGGAAACAAATGGACACACTTTGAATAGTTAATTTTGGTGCCAAAAACCACAGGCACTTAAGGTGCCCCAACAGTCTCGGCAGCACAGATCTTCCTCGGAGGAACCCCTAGTTGGAGGGCAGGTCTGCTAGGTTGCTGAGTAGCAGAGTGGAGCCTTACATACTGGGGTTTGATGTTGTGGTAATTTGAAATAGGAATTGATATTGCTTTTTGTTTGTACTGCTGCTGCCATGGATCTAGGCACTGGGGCAGGAGACACCAGAAGTATAGATACATAGATACATAGACAGTGTTGGCAGATAAGGGCCTATGGCCCACCCAGTCTGCACATTTGAGCTTGTAAGTTCAGTTCATGTTTTCCTAGAAGTCTGTTGCCCCTTACCCCTGACCTCCAGAATTCCTTTATTTCTATCCCATGCGTTCTTAAATCCCATGATTGTTTCAGCCCCCACCACTTCCTCTGGCAGGGTGTTCCACTTATCCACCACCCTTTCTGTGAAGAAATTCTTCCTCACATTTCCTCTGAATTGCCCTCCTCCAACTTCATCCCATGCCCTCTAGTCCTGGAACATCTTTTTCGCTTACAAATAGTGTATTCCTGCACCCTGTTCCTCCCTGTAAGATACTTGTATGTCTCTATCATGTCACCTCTCTCCCTCCTCTCCTCCAGTGAGAACATATTCAATTCCTTCAACCTGTCCTCATAGGACCTGTGATGTAATCCATGTACCATCTTTGTTGCCCTCCTCTGAACCTTCTCTACCCTGTCTATGTCCTTACGTAGGTAAGATCTCCAGAACTTTACACTGTACTCCAGGTGGTGCCTCACTAGTGTCTTGTATAGTGGAATTATGACCTCCCTTTTCCTGCTGGTGATGCCCCTGCCTATGCATCCCAGCATCCTATTTGCTTTTCCTGCTGCCTTGTTACACTGTTTCCCTACCTTGAGGTCATCAGAGATGATAACCCCAAGATCCCTTTCCCTGCTTGGTGCATGCATATCCTCACCCCCAACTGATATATTGTGCCAGGGTTTTTGTGCCCCATATGCATTATATTGCACTTCTTTGCATTGAATTTCAACTGCCAAACCCCTGACCATTCTTTAAGTTTCTGCAGGTCCCTTCTCATTCTGTCTACAATCTCTGGTGTGTCTACTCTGTTACAGAGCTTTGTATCAGCGAACAGTGAAATTCTGCCTTCTAGGTCCTACGCAATGTCACTGATGAAGATGTTGAATAGAACTAGTCCCTGCACTGATCCCTGTGGTACCCCACTGGTCACTCTTCCCTCTGTGGAGTGACAGCCATTTACCACTGCCCTCTCTGTCCTGCCGCCCAGCCAGTTACCTACCCACCCCACTACTGTCCTGCCCACACCCATATTCCCCAGTTTGTGTAATAGTCTTCTATGTGGCACAGTGTCAAAGGCCTTGCTGAAGCCCAGATAGGCCATGTCCACTGCCCTCTTCTGATCCACCTCCTCAGTCACCCAGACAATAAATTCAATGAGGTTGGTCTGACATGACCTCCCCTTGGTGAAACTATGCTGCATTGGGACCTGTAGTCCATTGACAACCAGATGTTACACCAACCTCTCCTTCAGTAGTGCTTCCATGATCTTCCCCACTACCAAGGTGAGGATGACTGGTCTGTAGTTCCCCATTTCCTCTTTGTTCCCACTTTGTATAAGGGGACTACATCTGCTGTCCTTCAGTCTTTGGGTACCTCCTCTGTTTCCAGTGATCAGCTAAACAGGATAGCCAGAGGTTCAGTCACCACCTCTCTTAGTTCTTTAAGGACTCTGGGGTGCACCCCATCTGGCCCCATTGCTTTATCAACTCTTATTACTTCCAGTTCCTTCAGGACCCTTACTCATGTAAAGGGACTTGTGTCCATTTCTGCACCATTCTCACCCCTTGTACTCCCTTCAGACCCATTAACCTCCACTTCCTCAGTAAAGACTGAGCAGAAATACCTGTTCAATATGTCAGCTTTACTGTTGTCATCCTCCATGCAGCCCCCATCCTCCCCCCTTCAGTCTTGCTAGCCCTCCCTTTGCTTTTCTTTTTTCACTTATGTACCTGTAAAAGGTTTTGTCCACTCTACCCACTGATTTTGCAATGTGTTCTTCTGTCTGAGCTTTGGCTTCCCTTACTTAGCAGCAGGGGTTGATTGGAGTATGTTGATTGTTTCACTTTCCAGAAGAACAGGGGGCTAGGCCCAAGCCTCCCTCCTCCATCCCACCCACCCCTGGTGTGTCCACCTTTATAGGCACCCCTGAGAGTCATACTTCCTGCCACCACATGAAACAGGAACTAGCACAGACAGCCACAATGGAGGCCCAGGAAGATGGCTGGATGGACTACGGTGGGCTCAGGAAGGTTCGGGGGAGCAGAGACACAGCCCCCGTCCAGTACAGCATAAGAACTCCAACACTGTCTTGCAGTCCTGCAAGGGAACTCAAGGCTGCAGCCAGGGAGGATGTGAGTTACCTCCAGAAGGGAGACTCATAGATACATAGATACATAAACAGTGTCGGCAGATAAGGGCCTATGGCCCACCCAGTCTGCACATTTGAGCTTGTAAGTTCAGTTTATGTTTTCATAGAAGTCTGTTGCCCCTTACCCCTGACCGCCAGAATTCCTTTATGTCTATCCCATGCATTCTTAAATCCCGTGATTGTTTCAGCCCCCACCACTTCCTGGCAGGGTGTTCCACTTGTCCACCACCTGTTCTGTGAAGAATTCTTCCTCACGTTTCCTCTGAGATCGTCCTCCCTTCAACTTCATCCCATGCCCTCTGGTCCTGGAACACTTTTTCGCTTAAAATAGTGTATTCCTGCACCTGTTCCTCCCTGTAAGATACTTGTATGTCTCTATCATATCCCCTCTCTCCCTCCTCTTCTCCAGGGAGTACATGTTCAGTTCCTTCAACTTGTCCTCATAGGACTTGTGATGCAATACATGCACCATCTTTGTTGCCCTCCTCTGAACCTTCTCTACCCTGCCTATGTCCTTACATAGGTAAGGTCTCCAGAACTGTACACTGTACTCCAGGTGGTGCCTCACTAGTGTCTTGTATAGTGGAATTATGACCTCCCCTTTCCTGCTGGGGATGTCCCTGCCTATGCATCCCAGCATCCTATTTGCTTTACCTGCTGCCTTGTCACACTGTTTACCTAACTTGAGGTCATCAGAGATGATAACCCCAAGATCCCTTTCCTGCTTGGTGCATGCTATATCCTCACCCCCCAACTGATATATTGTGCCAGGGTTTTTGTGCCCCATATGCATTATCTTGCATTTCTTTGCATTGAATTTCAACTGCCAAATCCCTGACCATTCTTCAAGTTTCTGCAGGTCCCTTCTCATTCTGTCTACACCCTCTGGTGTATCTACTCTGTTACAGAGCTTTGTGTCATCAGCGAACAGTGAAATTCTACCTTCTAGGTCCTACGCAATGTCACTGATGAAGACGTTGAATAGGACTGGTCCCAGCACTGATCCCTGTGGTACCCCACTGGTCACTCTTCCCTCTGTGGAGTGACTGCCATTTACCACCACCCTCTGTGTCCTGCCGCCCAGCCAGTTACCTACCCACCCCACTACTGTCCTGCCCACACCCATATTCCCCAGTTTGTGTAATAGTCTTCTATGTGGCACAGTGTCAAAGGCCTTGCTGAAGTCCTGATAGGCCATGTCCACTGCCTCCCTGATCCACCTCCCTAGTCACCCAGTCAAAAATTCAATGAGGTTGGTCTGACATGACCTCCCCTTGGTGAAACCATGCTGCCTTGGGTCCTGTAGTCCATTTACAACCAGATGTTCCACCAATCTCTCCTTCAGTAGTGCTTCCATGATCTTCCCCACTACTGAGGTGAGGCTGACTGGTCTGTAGTTCCCCACTTCCTCTTTGTTCCCACTTTTGTATAAGGGGACTATATTTGCTGTCCTCCAGTCTTTGGGTACCTCCCCTGTTTCCAGTGATTGGCTAAACAGGATAGCCAGAGGTTCAGCCACCACCTCTCTTAGTTCTTTAAGGACTCTGGGGTGCACCCCATCTGGCCCCATTACTTTATCAACTCTTATTACTTCCAGTTCCTTCAGGACCCTTTCTCGTATAAAGGGACTTGTGTCCATTTCTGCACCATTCTCACCCCTTGTACTCCCTTCAGATCCATTACCCTCCTCTTCCTCAGAAAAGACTGAGCAGAAATACCTGTTCAATATGTCAGCTTTACTGTTGTCATCCTCCACGCGGCCCCCATCCTCCCTCTTCAGTCTCACTATCCCTCCCTTTGCATTTCTTTTTTCACTTTTGTACCAGTAAAAGGTTTTGTCCCCTCTACCCACTGATTTTGCAATGTGTTCTTCTGTCTGAGCTTTGGCTTCCCTTACTGACCTCCCTGCCTCCCTTTGCTTCTGCTGGTACTTCTCCCTATCCCCTTCTGCCTGTGTCTTTTTGTATTGCCTGAATGCAATCTTTTTGGCTTTCACTTTCTTTGCTACCTCTTTGGAAAACCATAATGGTCTCCTCTTCCTTTTCCTCTTGCTAACCTGGTTAATGCATAATTCTGTTGCTCTTGTAATCCCCATTTAAATACTGCCACTGTTCCTCAACCCGATTCCTGCCCATTCCCTTAATGCCTCTTTTAAGTATCTCCCATTTCCCCAAAGCCTGCCCCCTAAAATCCAGGATATGTGTTTTGTGTGGTTTGGTTCTGCTCTTTCTGTGATTTCAAACCACAATGACTGGTGGTCACTGTTCCCCAGGTGCTCCCCAACTGTTACCCCCATCACACTGTCCCTGTTTGTGAGCACAAGGTCCAGTATTGCCTTCTGCTGAGTTGGTTTCATGACCAGTTGCTTGAGGAAGGCACCCTGAAGGGAGTCCAGGATAAATCTGCTCCTAGTTAATGCTACTGCTGGGATGCCCCAGTCCACATCTGGAATGCTGAAGTCTCCAACCAGTATTACCTCAATCTTGTCTGCCATCCTTTCAATGGCTAGCACCAGCTCCCTATCTGTTTCTTCCTCCTGGGCTGGTGGTCAATAGACCACACCTGTGCGGATGGCTGGCCCCATTTTCCTTTCCAGCTTAACCCACAGTATCTCTCCCCCATTTTGTTCCTCCTGGATCTCTGTGGCCCTTATGTCATTTTTCACATACAGTGCCACCTCCTCCCTTCCTGCCTGCCCTGTCTCTTCTGAATATGTTGTAGCCAGGTATGGCCATCTCCCAGTCATGGTTATCATTACACCAGGTTTCAGTGATGGCCACAATGTCCAGGTCTGACTGTACCATGACAGCCTCTAGATCTTCCATCTTGTTGCTAGGCTCCTGGCATTTGCACACATGGCTTTCCATGATTTGACCTCCCTAGACTGTTTCACTGTTCTACTCCAGCCCTTCCTTGGTTGTCCTTTATCCCTGGTTCTCCTTGCTGTCTGCCCTTCTGCTGAATTTTGCCCCTTTTCTGCCTATCCACCTCTTGGGCTCTAATCTCCATCTTTCGACACTGCTTTGTAGAGACACCACTCCTCTGGTTCACTGGTCCCACTGCTAGCTGTGGGGGTGAGCAAGTAGGTGCCCTCCTTGCTGGCCTGCCATCCCCTTTGCTAGTTTAAATGCTTGTCAATGTAGCATTTAAACTTATCATTAGGTGCTTGGATTCCCCTCCAGGATGGATGCAGGCCTTCAGGCTTGAACAAACCTCCATCCCTGCAGGTGGGTCCCCAGTCACCAATGAATCCAAATCCTTCCTCACAGCACCAGTTCTTCAACCATGAGTTAAAGTTCCTGGTGCATGCACCCCTATGCTCTTCCTTGCCTCTCACAGGTAGTACTTCTGAGAAAGTGACAGAAGTAGCTACTTTGAGACCCTCCCCAATTTCCTAAACTCTTCCTGAACTTCCTTTGCCCATTTGCCAGGTCATTAGTACCTAGGTGGATAATGACATCCAGCTGACCCTCCCATCTTGCCTTCCCAGTGATCCCCAGTATCTTCCTTCCATTCCTCCATGCCGTGGCACCTGGTAGGCACCTCACCTCCCTGTCCTCCCCCTCCTGTGTTCCTAGCTGGATCCCTCTTATGATGGAGTCCCCCACCAGGATTCACTTCCTCCTCCTCTGGGGTCCACTGCCTTCCCCGCTGAGGTCACCTCCTTGGCTAACCTGCACTTCCTTTCCTTCCACTTCTCTGGGTACCTCTATTTGGTTGTTCCCATTTTCCAGTGTGTCATATGAGTTCTTGAGTGGAATAGGATCTGGGATGTGCCTCTGCCTGACCACTCTAACCCTCCCTGAGCCCACTGTCATCCAAGTGCTCCTCGTTCTCAGCATCCTTTGAGGCAGTTGCATTGGACTAGGTGGTCTCTGGATAGGGGTGATGGTACTCCTGACCCAGTTTACTTCCACTCTGAGTCTGGCTACCTCATCCCACAGTCCAGAGAGATGCATGCAGATAGGGCAGCACCTCAGTGTCCAGAAGGTCTTCCTGAATATGGCTGCCCACAGCCACTGCATTGCACCACTCCCACATTATACTGCAATTATACTGCTATTCCACTACTTGTCTGCTACTGAAGCTCTCCTAGTTCCTTTTATTAATTTACTGTCCTAAAAATCCTGCCACTGATCCTCAGATACTTTTCTTTTAAAAAGAAAATAAACCAATAAATAAATAAATGAGTCAAAACACTTGTCGTGCTGAGTGTGGCTTCTTCCCCCTTATGCCCCTCCTACTCCACACCCCTTACTATACCCTGTGTTTAGCTCCTGTCAATCAGATTTAACAGGGCATATAATTAAGAGTTGGGGGAAGGGGGGCAAAAATGTGCAGCAATTAAAGACAGCAAAGAAATACACCACTGGAGGGATTGTTAATAACTCTGAATCTATATCCATATTACAGGAAAATTTAAATAATATATCTGAATGGATTAGCAATCACAAGCTGAAATTCAACACCTATAAGTGTAGGGTCATGCACTTCGGAAGTAATAATAGATGTGCTAAATATTATATAGAGAATCACACTTTAAGTGTTATTACATCTGAGAAAGATCTGGGTGTTATTACCAATAATAAATTAAAATTTACTGAACAGTTAAATTTTATGGTTAAAAAATGTTCCAGATTCAGTAACTGTTTATTTAGAAACATTAAAAGCAGAGAGCCATCAATAATGGTCCCTTTATACACTAGTATCATAAGAGCACATTTTGATTATTGTTCTTCATTTTGTGCACCCACACAGAGGGGAGATAAAGGGCCAGATATTCAAAACTTTGCCCAGGGGCAAAATTAGCACTGCCCAGCGGACAAACTGAGCCCGGAGCACAAAGCAAGCCATATTCAAATGGAATAGCCCAGGGCAAACAGCTTCTGAATATAGCATGGTAATGAGGCCATACAAACTGGTCTGGGAGTGCAGGGCAAACATTGCCCTGGAATAAGACAGCACTGAATAAAACAACCAGGAAGTGCAACCCACAACAACAACACAGTACACAGCAACGTGAGGGCAGGTACAGACGAACTACGTGGCCAATGTGTGTGCCAGCAAATGCATGGACTCAGTACAGTTGCAGAAGCAGCAGATGAGAAAGAACAGTGATCAAACTTTACAATATTCCCGTACCATTAGCGCCCGGCTAACACATTAAGCGCGGGCTAAACAGTTAACCTGGAGCAAACACGCTTGCCGGAGCTAAAATGTGCCATATTCAAAAGTGCCATGCAAATGAGCCTACTTAGGTAGTCTCTGGGCAAACAACCGGATTAGCATCTCATTATACCCTGATTTGGACACAGTTTGCTCCAGCGTTACTGAGGGTCCCATAGAGCCACCTGTAGGTCAGTCTGGAAGTACAGGCAGACAAGGTCCAACCGCAGCTCCATCTGTAGGTCAGTCTGGCAGTGCACGATGATAGCTACAGGCTACAGGTAAACAGTACAGCATAGCATAGCATAGCATATTGTACCCCAGGGACAGGACAGCATAGGCACAGGTGGTGGTGGTGCTGCATGCAACTGTCACACTGTAGGGCATGCTACAGTGCACAGCAGACACTACAGTAGCAAGGAGACAGTAGTGTGAGGGACGTAGCACTGCCTATGGTGTGTAGGGGCAAGTGATGCTGATTGCACTGTACACAGTGACAGGCCCAACCTGCAGGTGTTTACTGACAGTCGACATTACTGTTACACTGTTGTGTGACCCACAGATGCTGTACCTGTGGCATGTGATGCCCACAGTGACATGTACATATCTGGCTTTGTGTGTTGTGGCAGTTGTACAGCTGTGTGGTATGTGTGCTGGGGGGCATATAGTATCCGAAAGGCACACTAGTGTTGGGGGTATTCTAATACTGGCCCATGTGCACTGCATGCTGAGTCCCAGCCTTGTGGCCACACCTGGTCTGTGGCACAGCCTGGCCACCCACACACTCCCCTCAACATCCTCCATGCCCACAGTGCTGCGTGTGCTGGCATCTGTTCTTGTCCACAGATATGTGTGGTCGGCAGGTGTGTGCTGTATGGCTACACTGCCATGCTGTCCACTGGCGGCAGGGTCACCACTTACTGCCTGGCATGGCTGGGGCTGGTGGCAGATGTTGGCATCATTGTGGTGCCATTGGTTAGCAGCAAGCTTCCACTATGTTTGGCTTTATCTATGTGTTATATTTATGTATTAGGGTCGCGCAAGACCCACGCTAAACCCAGCACATCCCAGCACAGCCATTTATGTTGCGCCAGCGCTGATTGCCCAGGATTAAGACCGGCTTTTCTGGCGGTAACTAACAAGGCTAATTGTCGCGCCAGGGTCGCTTAAACCACTTAGCCAGCGCTAGCCACTGAATATAGTATTGCGCTGTATTCATGCCGCTTGCCTTGCATATACATTATACTTTTGCCTGGCGCTAATGCAGTTTGCCCGCCATTTGGCCTTTTGAATATGGCAGACCCGCGCTAATCCCGCGCTAAACCTGCGCAAATGATTTTTGCCCAGTGCAAAGTTTTGAATATCTGGCCCAAAGTATCTAGGGAGAAGGTGCAAAAAAGGTTTATCAGGAATATAGCTGTACTGGGACATCTGACTTATGAGGAAGACTTAAACAACTTAATTTGTATAGTATGGAATATAGATCAATATGTGGGGATCTCTGTTTGCTCTGTAAAGCATCTAGAAATGAATATTTCATACATTGCATTTGAAATGGAACTCTACTACAGTCTCAACTTGTTCGCATAATTTAAAATTATTTTTACCAATCAATCGAACTACCAAAAGAACACAATTTTTTACTCAACGAATAGTTCCAATTTGGAACTCACTCCCTTATGAGGTGGTAAATTGTGTAAATTTGACACAATTTAAAACTCAATTAGATATATATATATGAATGATTCTAAATTTGCAACCCACTTAGCTTAAGTGGTATGATCTTAATGGGCTAGTCCCTCGATCGTGTAAATCACCTATGAACCTAAGTTTTAAATTTTCAACAGCCCAAAAACAATTCTAAGTAAAGACAACAAAGAAAGTACAGTGTCACTAAAAGCCCACAATCTAAGTTTGAAAGAAAAATAGCAATTACCAGTTACTGTAAGGCACTGAATTGAATATGTTTCCTTCCCCTTCTGGCTTCAGTGTGGGGAGGAAGAGAACTCCATAGGAAGAAGAAGTTACTCCTGATGGGGGACTCGATTGTCCATGGAATGGTTCTGGGGAAGGATAGCAGGGAGGAAAGGGAGGTTAAGTGCCTTCCAGGAGGCACAGCCCAGAGGGAGGGGGAGTGGATCCAGAGGATCACTAAGGCACTGGCAAAGAGAGGAGGGATGGAGGTCATTGTCCAGCTGGGTACGAATGACTTATCCAAGGAGAGGGCAAGCATGGAGCAGGTGCAGGAGGATTTCAGAGAGTTGGGAGGGCATCTGTGGAAGGGAGTGAGTTCTGTGACATTTTCAGAGGTGCTGCCAGTCCACAACAGGGAGGAAGATGGGAATCTCCATATCAGAAGCTTCAACACATGGTTGAAGGGCTGGTGCAGCGGGAAGGGATATGGCTTCATTGGTGACTGGGGACCCACCAGGAATGATGTGGCCCTGTACTCAAGTGATGGGCTGCATCTGCCCAGGATGGGGAAAGTAGTCCTAAATGAACAGTTTAATTGCTTCCTTGCCAAGCATTTAAACCAGCTGGGGGGGAACGGGAGCAGCGATACTCTAGCTGCTCACTCCCACAAGATAGAGAAGCCAAAAATGAGGAGCATGAAGGCAGAATGCTGACAGGACCACCTAACTCAGACATAAAGGGAAAGGCAGAAAAAAGAAGGAAGCATAAAAAGGAAATTGGGGTTGGGTAAGAAGCAGAAGAGCTATGGCATGAGTAGAGCACAGATAGGCAACAGAACATGGAAGGCCATGGTTACAAATACTCATAGCCTGGGAAATAAAATCCCAGACCTGAAGGCATTGTTAATAGAGGCTGACCTGGACATAGCAGCAATAACAGAGACTTGGTATACTGCGAATCATGACTGGGATGCTAATTTACCGGAGTATGCTCTATTCAGGAGAGATAGGGAGAGTAAAAAGGAAGGGAGGATGGCCATGTACATCAGGGACAGTATAAAGGCAATGGAGGTACTGGGAAGACAGGGGAAGGCTGAGGCACTGTGGGTCACTCTTGACTGGGTAACAAAAGAAGTGGGTGGACTGCTGTGCCATTGCCTGGCTCAAGGGTGACAGCATATACCAGGAAACCAAAACTGAGAAAGACTGGGAGTCATACAAGGAAAAAATGAGAGAATCTAACAAACAAACTAGAAAGGCAAAAGCACAGACAGAGGAAAAGATAGCAAAAGGAGCAAAGAGAGGAAACAAATAATTTTTTAGATACATTAGGGAAAGTAGGAAGGCAAAAGGGGGGATAGTAAAGATTGCTACTGAAGAAGGGAAATGCACCAAACATGACCCAGAGAAAGCTGAAATCCTCAACAAATACATCTGCTTGGTGTTTATCAAAAAGGACCCTGGGGATGGCCCAGCTGTGAAAAAAAAAACACCCCAGGACCAGGAGTAGACACTAGTACCTTTACAGAAGCTGAAAGTACAGGAAGTGATAAATAAACTAAAAGCAGACAAAGCCATGGGACCTGATAAGATGCACCCCAGAATCCTTAAGGAACTAGGGGCAGAATTAGCATGCCCTCTGGCAATTCTATCCCCAAAATTCTTGAAGAGCGGAGTGGTACCCGAAGACTGGAAAAAGGCAATAGTGGTTCCACTTCACAAATCAAGCAGTTGCGAAGAGGCTAGTAATTACAGACTAGTGAGCCTCATGTCTATAGTAGGGAAACTAATGGAGACACTACTCAAACAGGATCACAGTATTCCTCGAAGCTAGTGGCCAACAAGACCCTAAACAGCCCAGTTTCACAGCAGGTAGATCATGCCAGATGATTCTGCTTGAGTTTTTTTGACTATGCTACAAAAATAGTGGATGACAGTGGGGCAGTAGATGTGGTCTACCTAGACTTTTGTAAGACCTTTGACTTGGTTCCACACAGAAGGCTGGTAAAGAAGCTTGACCACACAGGGGTTGGTCCAGAAGTAGTCTGATGGGTACAAAACTGGTTACAAGGCAGAACCCAGAAGGTACAGGTAAATGGAACTTAATCAGTGGAAGGCAGGATGACCAGTGGGGTGCCCCAGAGCTCAGTGCTGGGGCCTCTGTTCTTCAATATTTTTATAGCAGACATTATAGAAACATAGAAATGTAGAATTTAACAGCAGATAAGGACTGCTTGGCCCACCTAGTCTGCCCGTTTCCCTACCAAATGGATAAGCTGCAGATCCTAGTTAACCAACAGCCTACTTCCTCCTATCTCCCACTAGAATTGCCTTATGTCTGTCCCATGATCACTGATGGACTGGAAGGGAAGGTGTGTCTGTTCACAGATGGCACCAAGATATGTAACAGGGTGGACACCTCAGAAGGAGTGGGCAAGATGGAAGCAGACCACAAGAAACTAGAAGAATGGTCTGGAGTGTGGCAGCTGATATTTAATGCCAAAAAGTGCAAGGTCATGTACATAGGAAAGAAAAATCCAAGAAAGGAGTATTACCTAAAAGGCAAAAGGCCGGCAGCCTCAAACCGGGAACGAGATCTGGGAATCATAATCTCAGATGACTTAAAGGTTAGTAAGCAGTGTGAGAAGGCAACATTGAAAGCCAATAGAATGCTGGGCTGCACTGGGAGGGAAATCATGAGCAGGAGGAGGGAGGTGATACTACCACTTTATACATCTCTGATCAGGCCTCACCTGGAATATGGAGTCCAGTTCTGGGGGCCTCACCTCAGGAAGGACATTGACCGGGTAGAAATAGTACAGAAAAAGGCGACAAAAATGATTCCGGGTCTGCAGTACATGTGCTATGAGGACAGACTTAGGGAACTAAATATGTACTCCTTGGAACAGAGAAGAGAGAGGGTGTTCATGATTGAAACATTCGAGTGCATGAAAGGCATTAACAAGGTACAGGCACAGGAAGTTTTTCACTTCAAGAAGGGCTCCAGGACCAGGGGATGTGACCTCAGGCTGCAGGAAGGAAGGTTCTCTACCAACACCAGGAGGTTTTCTTCACAGAAAGAGTGGTGGACACCTGGAACAGCCAGCCCCAAGAGGTTGTGGGGGTCAATACTGTGGGGAGATTCAAGAATACATAGGATAGACACAAGGGAGCCCTGACTACAAAGGGCAACTAGAGTGTCAAAATAGGTCTAAAACAAATAGGCAGACTAGATGGATGTAGCAGTCTCCTTCTGCTGTCAACTTCTATGTTTCTATGTTTCCATCCCCAGGTCCTGTTCCTGTTTTGATCCTGCTATTGTCTCCTCTCCCAGGTGGTAAATTGCCCCATCGTTTCTGTGCCCCATATGCTTTATTTTGCACTTGTTTGCATTTGAAACCCAGCTGCCAATCCCATGACCAGTCCTCCAGCCTTTGAGGTCTCTTCTCATTCTATCCACACCCCTTGGAGTGTCCACCCTGTTGCAGAGCTTTGTGTCACCTGTGAACAGGCACACTTTCTCTTCCAGACCCTCTGCAATGTCACTGATAAAGACACTGAAGTGGACTGGGCCTAGCACTGATTCCTGAGGTACCCCACTGGTCCCTCTGCCCACTACAGAGCATGTGCCGTTTACCACCACCCTCTGGGTCCTATTTTCCAATCAACTCTCCACCCATCTCACTACTTCAAAACCTACTCCTAGGTTCCCCAGTTTGTTTATCAGCCTTCTATGTGGAACTGTGTCAAAAGCCTTGCTAAAATCTAAGTATGCCACATCCATTGTTCCTCCCCAATTCCACTTCCCTGGTTACCCAGTCAAAGAACTCTATGGGGTTCATCTGGCATGACATTCCACTGTTCTTTCCTTCAATAGTTTTTCCATTACCTTGTATACCATGGAGGTCAGGCTTACTGGCCTGTAGTTACCCTCCCTCTCCTCCTTGTTTCCATTTTTGTATAGAGGGACCACATTAGCCCTCCTCCAGTCCTCTGATACTTCCTGTTTCCAATGACAGGATAAACATAGCTGTCAGTGGTGCAGCCAACACCTCCTTTAGTTCCCTCAATATCCTGGGATGTACACTATTTGGTCCCATTGCCTTATCAACTTTTATTGCATAGATAGGCTGGAGATGTTACAGAGAAGAGCAACAAAGATGGTGCAGGGCTTGCATCAGAAACCGTACGAGGCAAGACTGGATGACCTCAAATTATACTCTCTAGAACAATGCAGGAATTGTGGGGACATGATAGAAACATTCAAATACCTTAAAGACAACAACAGGGTGCACATGCAGAACCTCTTTCAGGTAAAGGACTATAGCAGGACTAGAGGGCATAATCTTCGACTTAAGGGAGGAAAGTTCAGAAGGAATACGAGGAAATTCTTCACAGAGCGTGTTGTGGAACCATGGAATAGCCTGCCGGAGGGGGTGGTGGGAGCCAAGACAGTGGGGGAATTCAAGTAGGCATGTGACAGATACTGTGGAATATACAAGAAGGCAGCTAAGTAGGGGGTAGGAAGCTAAGGGCAGACTTGATGGATCATACGGTCCCCATCTGCCAACAACTTCTATGTTTATTGCTGTCAGTTCCATAAGGAACCTTTCCTCAGAAAAAGGACTTGTGTCTGCCTCCCACCCTTTTATGCCTTTCTGCTTTATTGATGGCCCGTTACTTGCCCACTCCTCTGTGAATATGGAACAAAAGTAATTGTTCAATATGTCTGCCTTACGGAGGTCTTCCTCCACACAATCCCCCTCCTTAGTTTTCAACCTAACTGTTCTCCCCCTTGTCTTCCTTTTTTCACTTATGTACCTAAAAAAGTTTTATCCTCCTTTTTTTTTGCTTCATTCACTCACACTGGCTGCTATCTCCTTCGGGTTGCCATGGACTGGACTCAGCCCAGGTGACCCCATCCCCACCGTCCTACATTGCAGACTACCCAAGGATAACCCAATGTACCCCTTCATTGGGCAGGTCCCCTCGCTGTAGAGGGAATTAGCCTGCTTTTTTGGCCCTTCGGTGCTGCTGGGATGGCCATCCGGTGGTCCAGCTGTGAGGTTCCAGGTGGCCATCATCCGAGCAGCCGGTGCGGCTTTTCCATTTTCTCCACACCTCCCACTATGTTCTTGGCCTATGATGGTGGCTGACCTCAGGCAGGGGCTTGTAGGGGGTGTGTTGAGGCCACAGGTCCCCAAGCACCCCCCTCGGGAAGGAAGCGTCCAATGGACATTTGGAAATCCCTCCCTGCTGGCCTCTGCTCCTGGTACCCGGGCTCAGGGTGTGAACCCTGGTCACCTGCGTGCCAAGCGAACCCCTTCGCTCAGCGCTACGGAGCCGGCATCCCCTTTTTTTTAATTGAATTTGCAATGTTGTGCTCTGTTTGTACCTTCTCGCTCCTAACTGCCTTCCCTGCCTTTCTTTGTTTTTCTTGGTAACTCTCTCTATCTCCCGCCTCCTGTGTCTGTTTGTATTTCCTAAATGACATCTTCTTTGCTCTTACCTTTTCTACCACTTCTTTAGAGAACCACTATGGTCACCTTTTCCTCTTCCCATTGCTGACTTGTTTGACATAAAGATGTGTTGCTTCTTCAGTTCCCTCTTTGATAGTTTTTCACTGCTCCTTCACTGTCCCCATATTCTCTACCCCTGCTAGGGCATTCCTTGGGTACGCTCCCATTTCCCTGTAATCTGCCTTTCTGAAGTCCAGGATTCTTGTTCTCATGTGGTTTGTTTCATGCCCAGCTATTATGTCAAACCACACTGTACGGTGATCACTATTCCTTAGGTGCTCCCCTACTGAAACCCTTGCCACACTACACCTGTTTGTAAGCACCAGATCTAGTAGTGCCCCCTCCCAAGTCAGTTCCATGACAGGTTGTTTCAGGAATGCCTCTCGCAGGGCATCTTACTTGGTATTACTTGGTATGAAAGAACAGAAGAAGGCCAGAATCCAGCGAGACTGTTCCCCACACTATGTGGGACATTATTTATCTATTATCCCTCAACCAAACATCTAATTTGTGTTTAAAGACAGTGGCACTAGTTGCCTCTACCAATTCTGTGGCAAGGTGTTCCATACAATGGATGCTCTTATTGGAAAAAAGTTTCCCCTTTTGCTGGTTTTATAAGTTTTTACTTCAAGCTGTTTATTATGCAGTCTCGGAACATGTCTCCTTTTGGAGAGTGTTAGACCACATTTTTCCATTAGATCTGGTGAATTTATTAAATTAAAAACCATAAGCATATCACCTCTTAATCTTCTAGTTTGAAGAGAGACGAGACCAGTAGCTTTTAATCTGTTCTGATAATCCAAGTTTGTTAATCTTGGAATCATTCTAGTTACTCTCCTTTGAACCTGTTCAAGAATTGCTATGTCTTTTTTTTGGTTTGGATTCCAGAAAGGGAGCCATAGTCTAGATACGGTCTAATGTATGCCCTATACAGTGGAATAAGGCATTGTTCAGTGCGATCAAAAATGCATTTATTTGCCTCAAAAGTCTGTTGGTCATGCAAGCAGTTCTAACACAGTGATCATTTGATGTAAGTTTATTATTAACATATATCCCTAAATCTTTTTCACAGTTTGGTGAGTGAAGTGGTAGTCCGTTTATATAATATATCATTTTTGGATTATTTACACCGAAATGCACTACTAAACATTTGTCTTGATTAAACTGCATATAATTTTCATTTGCCCAAACTGTTGATTTTTCCAAATCCTTCTTTAATGCAGAAATATTTTCTTGATTATTAACCTTGTCTCCCAATTTAGTATCGTCTGCAAATTTAACCATGAAGTTATTTGGTCCTGTTTGTAAATCACTGATAAAGAGATTAAACCATGTTGGTCCCAAGACCTACCCCTGTAGTACATCACTTGTCACACTACCCAAATCAGACAAGATATCATTAATTCTGACTCTCTGAGAATGATTTGTCAACCAATTTAAAGTCCAGTTGACAATATCAGGTGACAAACCTAGACTGTGCATTTTAGTAATGAGTTTTTCATGTGAGACTTTATCGAAAGATCTTCTAAAGTCCAAAAGAATTACATCAGTAGGGATACTCACATCTAGTTGAGTACTTATATTATTGTAAAAAGATATCAGATTGGTGGTGCAGGAATACTTGGGAGTAAACCCATGCTGATTTGAATAATAAATTCCTAATTTTTACAATCTTGATCTATTAGAGACTTCATTACTCATTCCATTAATTTACCAGCCACTAAGGTCAGGCTAATTGGATGATAATTTTGCATAGGACCTCTATTGCCTTTTTTAAATATGGGAGTAACTATTGCTGAAAGCCAATCGTTTGGTACAATGCTTTCTTATAAGGATTTGTTGAAGATAATTGACAAAGGTATAGAAATATTCATAGAGGTTTCGATCAGAAACCATGGATGTATACTGTCTGGGCCCGGACTAGTATTTTTTTTTAGTTTTTTGATAGCCTGCATAATGTCAGTTGGATAGAACCTATGACAATCTACATGGTGAACTTTAAATGTACTAATAGGTGATTTTTGAGAGAAGACAGAACAAAAGTACTTATTAAAGAGATTTGAGGTTTCTATATCAGATAGAGAAGAGCCATTGGCTATAATGGGACCAATGGTCCTTGATACACCTTTTTTACTATTTATATAGGAGAAAAGAGATTTGTGACAGTCTTTTGTGTGAGCTAGCTTAAATTCTAGCTTATTTTTGGCCAATTTAATAGAATTTTTTAAGTTTTTCACAGATAGTCTGTATTTGTGTAATAGAATAGTTTTAAATGGAACAGAACTATTCTTTAGTTTCTGAAAAAGTTTAATTTTATTTTAATCTGATTTTTAATTGTCTTGTTGAACCAAGGGGGAATTTTTCCTTTATTATTAAATTTCCTCTTAGATGGAATAAAGGTATTTTCCAAATAATGTACAATGTTTTTAAAAAAGTCCCAAGCTTGTTGTGTTGTACAATTAAGAAGATTAGATTCCCAGTTTATGTTCTGTAAGTATTCATTGATTTTAGAAAAATTTGCTTTATTATAATTTTTTAACAGTATAACTTCCTTTGTGTAGTTTTAAACTGTTGAATTTCAAAAAGAATAGATGAATGATCACTGGTCTCAAGTGGATCCCAAATTTGTAAATTGCTAATTTGTTGCTCTATGTTAGTAAATAATGGATCCAAAATATTAGGACCTCAAGTGGGTTCAGTAACAAGCTGCTGTAATCCAATACTAACTACCACATCTATTAGTCCTTTCTCAGTATAGGACTAAGATATTTCTGCTCCTGGTTTTTGGTGCCTCATGAAAACCAATCTACATCTGAAAGGTTGAAGTCCCCTACTAGTAGCACATCCCCTTTCTGTGCCATTCTTTGGATTGCTAGTATCATATCCTTGTTTATCTCTTCATCCTGTGTTGGAGGTCTATAGACCACCCCTGTGTGGATAGCTGTCCCTTTCTTCCTCCTCTTCAGTGTGACCCACAGTATCTATTCCCTTCACTGTTCACCCTGAGTTTCTGTGGCCATAATGTTGTCTCTCACATAAAGAGACAGTCCCCCCCTTTTCCTGCCCACCCTTTCCTTTTATTCAGCATGGCTTACTCGCGTATTTGATTGGATTGCTTTAAATCTCTCCACTAATTTCTTTATTGACTTGTTTTTACAATGTACTACTTGTGTTGTACTTGTTCTGTTGTCTTGCTCAATAAGATAAGTTTAAAAAAAGAGAAACACTGGGAAATGAGATTTTCATATAGTGCATTACTGGACACTAAAGTGATTTGCATCTTTGAGGTGCTGTTTCTGTGGAGCGAGACTGACTGACACATTGCAGCAGCATGTAACATGTATATATAATTTCTAGGACTTGAGGAAAAAATGGGAAATGAGATTTTCATATAGTGCATTACTGAGCACTAAAGTGAATTACAACTTACAATTGCTGTTGCTGTGGTGCAAGGCTGACTGACACAAAGCAGCTGCATTTAGCAAGTGTATATAATTTCTGTGACATGAGGAAAATAGGGGAAGTGAGAATTTAAGACATAGGATATGCATTCATTGCTATGGCCTGGGTGGGACATAGGGTGCACCCCCACCACGGAGTTTTGCCATTCTCTCAGGCAGTGTCTGATAGTTTGAAAGCAGCATCTGGAGTGTGACCTCCATGGACACAATTCTACATCTGAGGTCTCCCCTCTTGATGCAAAGTTGGTCCACTTCATCTCTTAATCAAGAATTTGAAGGAGAAGGATCTGCAGCTGGAGTCTCACGTGCTTTCCCAGACTGCAGCTCCTAAGTCTGGCTGCAGGTCCCTCTTCCCTCATTAGTGCCCCCTTACTGTAACTGTGCACCTCACCATCATTTGCTGCACTGCTGCCCTCACAACACATAAGGGGCACCAGGAGTGGCACCACCTCCACCCGTCTCAGTCACCTTCTTGTATTCCTCCCACTTACAGCATTGCCGTATTCTAAGGTGGGTGTGCTGCCCACCAGTGCCCAAGGGGCTGCCCCTTTTACCATGCTAAACAACTGTCTGGCACAGTTTACATGTCACAACACTGTTGTTGGTGGGGTCCACATCAAAAAATTCCCAAACTAGGGACTTGTGCTGCTGCCTAGAGGAGGAGCCAGAGGTGGATGGTCTTGGGGTTCCTCCTCATGGGGCTCAGTCAGTGGTGGCGACAGTACCATGGGGGCCAGGGGGTTTATCCCTTTCAGGATCTTCTAGCAACAGAACAGAGGTGATAACGGAAGGCACTGATATTGTACTTACTGCTGCTGTGCTGTGAGTGTGGGGGGGGGTCCTGCAGACAAACAAGCCATTGCTGCTGCAGGCTTTTTTCCAACACCCAGTGCTACTGGTGCCGCCCATGCAGGAGGTGTCCTCTTCAGACAGATGGGACAGCGTGTACCTTCTGTCAACCACATGACCGCTGTCCCTCTCTCCTCCCACTCCTCCCTCTGACTCCCAATCCTCCCACTCTCGTCTCCATCTGCACTTATTGTTATTTAAGAGAAACGGTATGACAAGGAAAAATAACACAAAGAAACTGAATTTGGAAAAGAGAAATAGGTATCATAGGTATCATAGGTTTGTACAAAGCCCAAAAGGACATTTACACATCCATGACGGCTTGCCATATATTAGCTATAGCCTGTAATACCCTGATCTATCAGATGATCATCCAATCTTGCCTTGAATTCTGTCATAGTCCAACTAGCCACCACCTCCATTGGAAGACTGTTCCATATTTTGATAACCCTAGTACTGAACCAATGCTTCCTAATTTTTGTACGACAGGTCATAATCTTTATTTGAAGTGGATGAGCCCTAGTGTCATATGCCTGGATCCTTCACTCAAAACCCAGCTGGGCCCATAAATCATCATCTAGAAGTGCTCTGTAAACCATGCTCATATCCTCCCTGAGTCTTCAGCATTTCAGTGTATAAAGGTCTAATTCCTGCAGCCTCTGGTGATAACTTTGCCCTTCCAAACCTGACACTAGCCTGGTTGCTCATCTCTGTTCTCATTCAAGAGCATTTATTTCTGTTTTGCCCCCTGGTGACCAAAACTGGGCACAATACTCCAAATGTGGGTGAACCAATGCTTTATACAGGGGCATCAGCACCTGTCTATCTCTACTTTTAATATACTTATGTATGCAATACAGTAACCCACTGGCTTTCTTTATAGCCTGATTACAATGAGGCTTAAAACTAAGATCGCTAGTAATATGAATACCTAGATCCTTTTCATCTCCCACTGCTTGAAGCTCTACTCCATTAAGGCTATACTTAAAAAAGCTGTTATCTTTCCCCAAGTGCATAACCCTATATTTATCGGTGTTAAAAGTGGATTGCTTCTGTACTGCCCACTGCTCAAGTTCTCTTAAGACTAGAAGAAGAAGAAGAAGAAGAATCAGCATTTATATAGTGCTTTTCATACACAGTATCCCAAAGCGCTTTACAAGCAATGCTAGACTGGTAGTGAAGTGACTGAATGTGTGGTGACGACGGCCATATCGCACATCATCACCCACACACAGCCTGGATAATTGCATGAACTGGTTTATGGTAAGGGGAATGTTGGCCAGGACACCGGGAATGTTCCCTGCTCTTTACGAAGAGTACCCTGGGTTCTTTTACTTCCACCTGGACACCCACCAGGACAACACCAGGATGGGCAGAAGATTAGCCATAAGGTGGCCGAATCTTCTTTAGAATTTACTATAAAGCCTTTCCTGGTGTCATCAGCGATCTTAGATAGTCATACTGGAGTTGATGCTTGCATGGATGAAATGTACAGATTAAAAAGGCAAGGGCCCAATACTGAACCCTGGGGGATCTCACTAGACACCTGTGCCTATCCTGACAAGGAACCCCCTTACAGACACCCTCTGACTTCTATCCACCAGCCAGTTTTCAATCCAGCGGGTAATATTTGCATGCATGCCATGCCGGATCAAGGCCTCAATAAGAAGGCCATGAGGGACTTTATCAAAGGCCTTTGAGTAGTCCAAGAAAATAATGTCCACTGCGTTACATGAATCAAGTGCCTGGTTGACCTTGCCATAGAACTCCAGCAAGTTTGTTTGACACAATCTGCCCTTCCTAAAGCCGTGTTGGTGGTAGTCTATATCCCCTGACATGGTCAACATCTCTGTAATGTATGTTTTTATGATACCCTCCAGGACTTTACCCCAAATCGATGTTAAACTTATTGGTCTATAGTTAGCTGTCTCTTGCCTAGATCCCTTTTTTAGAAAGAGGAATGATTTCCGCCTGTCTCCATTCCTCCAGTACCTCAGCATTATCTATAGATGACTGGAATAAATAGGACCCAGGGGATGCCAACACATCAGACAACTCCTTCAACACCCTAGGATGGAGTCCATTGGGACTCTGAGCTTTATTTTGATCTAATGCCTTTAGTCTGTCTCTGACTTCGTCGAGCCCAATTATGAGTGACAGACCTATATCTTGTGCCTGATGTATCATAGTGTTGTGGGTTTTTGGATTGTAAACTGAAGCAAAATAAATATTATAGTGGCAAGCCATATGAAAAAAAAAATTATAAATAATAATTAAACATCACTCCACCACATCTGTCCTTGCCCTGTTTGCAAATGGAAGAGCAATGGGTGCCATCTTTGTCGACCTGGCTAAAGATTTCGATCTGGTCAACCACACCCTGCTGCTCTCCTCCCTCCGCACCCTTGGCTGCTCTGCTGAGACCACATGGTGGGTCCAAAGTTACCTTTCAGATAGATCTCAGTTGATATGTGTAGGACCTTCTACCTTTCCTGCCCTTCCATTTGCTACCGGTGTACCTCATGGCTCCATCCTGGGCCTACTCTTATTCTCCCTGTTTATAAACTCTCTTTCCCCTCTGACTGTCTCACTTGTGATGCCCTATTTTATGCAGATGACCTTGTCCTCTTCACTAGTGACAAGGCTCTTGAGAATATATCTAGGGTTTTATCCAATAACTACTCTGTGGAGCACATCTGGTTACATTCACATCACCTAATTGTTAATGCTAAAATAACAAAATCCATGCATTTTGGATCTAAACCCTTCCTATCTAAGGTCGCCAAGGCTGGGTCCTGCCTCTCAGTAATCTCACCAGACAACACTGTACTTGAAAATGTACTAACTTTCAAATATTTGGGCATTATCCTGGACCCATCCCTCTCCTTTTTCTGATCATATCTCCTCTATTACCCACCATATTAACCTGAATCTTGGTGCTGCCTATCGGATAAAGTCACTCCTGACCAGGGAAGTCTGTTTAGCCATTGCCCAAGGCAACCTTCTACCCTTGATTGACTACGGCTCCCTTATTTACTCACACACACATCCTCAGCCTTGTGTGCATGCCTCTGCTCCACGTACAACAACATATGTCATTTCACTCTCCTGGCATCATATTCCACTCACCACTGCCACCTCTACCAGACTCTTGGCTGACTCCCACTACACTGCAGATTTGATTATGGGCTTGGCTACCTCCTGGACAACACCATCAGGCATGGCAAAAGCCTCCCATTATATGTCTCTCCTCAAGACCAGAACTCCCTTGAGGTGTCTGCATGCATCCTCAGTCTCCCCCCCCCCAGATATCCTGAAAGTCTTCTCGGCTATCGGTAGCAGAGCATTATCTGTAGATGCAGCACTCTGTGGAACAGAATTCTCATGTCCATCCACTCTCCGGACTCCCATGCCACTTTCAAGACACATCTCAAATCCTGGCTGCTTGATGAGGCCACATGCTGTTGCTAGCTTAAATAACCCCACCCCCACCTTTCTGACTTTCTCCTCTTGGGCTGCTTTGGCCTCCCCTGCCCTCTTTCATTTCTTTGGACTCTTTTCTTACATCCCTCACTGCCTGCTTCTCAGGCTCTACCACTTGACGATTGTCTTGAATGGTTTATTTTTTTTTTACATCATGCATTAATTTGCTCTTATCCTTTGTAAATAATTGTATAATAATTGTTGCTTATCATGATGTACTGATTTTTTTTTTTTTTTAGGCTCACATTGATTTTCTTTCCTGTGTTATTTTCTTTGTTCACCAATGATGTCTGTATTTCCACTTTGTGCACCAATGATGTCTGTCTAGCCGCATGGCTTGTACTCATTGTATTGCTTGTCACTACCTCTGTAACTGATGCCTGTGTGGCCCGGGTCATGCTTGAAAATGGTCCCCTGGATCAGTGCACTTATCTGGTTAACAAAGACTTAAATAAATAAATAAATAAGCACAGATTCACAAAACCAGAGCATTTGAACACAGAAGTAAAAGGAAAACACAGATGGAAAGCTGTACAAAAAAAGTACAGAAATATAAAGAAAATCAGACTTAAAGTAAAACTAAATAATGCCTAACAAACTTGTAAGACAAGAAAATATGTATTAAATACAAAAAAGCTGTAAAACTTTGAAATTCAACCTGTTTCTCATGTCTAATAATGTAGCAGATTGGTTCCCTTACACTGACTCACACAGACTGCAAAGTGAAACTGAGGGAAACTGTGTACATAGAGTAGTATCATGTGACCTGCAGGAAGTGTTGCACATAACCTACAGGCACTTATTCCTCTTTCTTAGAAAACTTCAGCTGAAGTAACCATAAAGCAATATCTAAAGTAAAGTTATATAAAGTGTCGGCAAACTTTTTTGAAGTCAAATTTGCCACAAAATAGCCAACCCAACTTTACGAAGTGCTTCGAGAAGTTGAAGTTAGTGGCTTCACCGGAATTTTGCAATCGAACTAAACATTTGCTGCATCTCTACAGTGTTATTGAAGAGGAGTGTGCATGATTTGGAGATGTGCATGTGTGTGCATCTGAAAGGAGAGTGGAAGTTATCAATTCTTCAGTCGGACCATACTCTCCTCAACCTGTGTTACCCTTCCTGAAAGCAACTGGTCATACCCAGGACACAGCAGATGCCAGCAAGTAAGATAAGGCACAATGTTATGTGAAACAGACAGTTCTTACTGCATGCTCACAGGTGCAGCAAAGCATGAGGCTGCAGGCTGAGTGCCTTAAATCCCAGAAGTGTGGTTAGAACTATCTAATGCACACTCTGAAGTGTCTTCTTGAGCTCATAAAAGAGGATTTGTTTTCTAAACGGCAGTAGAACATGAAAATAAAAGGTTCTGGTATGTATAAAGTAAAGTAAATCTTAATTTTTGATAAAGTAGTCCTGCCCCCTGTATGAAGTTGCTGTTTTGGTTTTTTGTTTTGCATTATGACATTTTTAGGGCTGCAGTGGGCAGAGCCCCTCAGACCTCTTGCTTTCAGAAAAGGACTCAGCACATTCCTTCCGACTAAATAACATGTTGGAGTTGCAACGCAGTCACCTCTGCATCTGTGAAGCCCTCTGCTAGCTGTCTTCTTTGGTGGTCGCACTGCACTATTTTTCTTTGTCAATGGTCACAGCAGAACACGGCACACTCTGCCATGTCCAAAATGGCCCCCAAACTGTACTGAGCATATGCAACTATTAGCACTAGCACAATAGAGAGTGGTGGCCATCTTGGTCATGGTGGAGTGTGCCATGTTCCACCGTGACTGCTGATTTTTTGAGGGGTTTAAATATGCATGACCCCCACCCGACCCTCCCTCTTAGCACCCACCTCCCACCCCCGAAGAATAACAGTGACACTGGGGGTGCCCGATCCCTCAATGCTACGATCATGTTTCCTACCTTTTTATATATATATATATATTATAGTGGCACGGTAGTGCCACTATAGTTAGGGTTATGATGTTGTTGTCATAGTTAGGGTTGAGGAGCCATTTACATGTTTAACCCAAAAGTTTTCACCTTAATAACTTTGCAACTGTTTGATGGATTGGCCTGTAATTTGGAATACATGATCAAGACCCATATGCCTTGGGATCTGGCAAGTTTTGTACCAGTCGCATTTACAGCTGTGGAGTTATTAAGCATGATCTGCATGCGCATTTACGCTTTTCTGGAATTTTACTGTTGCACCTACAGGTCTCATGGTTTGCGTGACCAGTCCAAAATCTTCAGGGAACATGTGGCTGGGGTCCCCGGTGTGCCTTTTGAAGATTTTGTGAAAAAATATTAAACGGTTCAGAAGTTATTCACAAAACAAGTTCCCATTATAAGTCAATGGGAAAAGTTAACAAAAAGTTCGACAGTGTCACAAATGCAGTTTTTACTTTCACAAAAAGCCCTTTTACTGTCACAAATCTGCCATTTTGTTTTCAGTTAGCAATCAGAAAAATGCTTGGCATTTAAAATTGGGACCCTCAAGCAACCTTATTATTTTTGTATTCACCTAGTCGGACCCTGAGGATGCTAGCCATGTCTTTATTTTGGGGTAAAATACCCCAGAAATACATTTTTCAAATTTCTGGAAAAAGTACTTTCGCAAAGTACTGTCGCACTTGCGACACTGTTGAATGAATTTGCGAAAGCTTTTGTAAACTTCAACAGTACTTTTCCAGGCTGTGGGAAAATGACAGCAATTTTTTGGCACCCTGCTGCAAAAGAACAGTTTGGTGTTTTGGCCTGACATTTGGAGGGAACGCAGCCGACATCCCACAGATGTGCCTTTCAGTGTTTCGTTGAAAAAATATTACATGGCAGAAAAGTTACGGCACTCCAAAGTTGATGCTTTTTCCCATAGGATAACATTACGGCATCCTACGCATTACAGGAATCCTTTGGCGCCCTGCTGCAAAATAACGGTTCAGTCTTTTGTTCTGAAATTTGGAGGCAACATAGCCAACATCCCACAGATGTGCCTTTTTGTGGTGTGGTGAAAAAATATTACAGGGAGCCAAAGTTATGGCACTCCGAACTTCTCTTTTTTCCCATAGGATAACATTACGGTGTTCGCCACGCCTTTCAGGGACCATGTCTCGGAAATGGTGCGAGATACGGACTTTTCGTCAGAAAAATGCTTAGCCACCTAATGGGGCTAAGTATAAAAACTAGCCAGGAAAGTCATAAATCATATGACTTTTACATTTTTTTCTACGTCGTATGATTCCTGAGATATAAGCAATTTAGTATTCCAATTCCTCATTTTCTGCTCCGAGAACCATTACTATGCATACATTCTTTGTACTCACTGTCTTTCTTTATGCAGATTTTGGGGAAAACCAGCCTGTGCACTTACATTACTGTTACCATTACTGTTTTCGCTTGTGGTTCCATTCCCGTTTCACTTACCGTTCACGTCTACGCCACCATGTGCGTTACCCTTTGTGTTTTCATTTGCACTTGCTTTTGCGTTGTTTTTAACATTTCTGTCTACACTACTATTTCTCTTTCTGTTTCACTTTGCGTCACCATGCGCATTACTATTTGTGTTTTCAGGCTCAATGTTACTATGTGACAAGACATCATGTGGAGGGAGCACGGGGCCTTCCTGCCGCCGCATTACATTCACTATTTCTCATTATAATTCTCAAAAAGAAGGGAAATTAGAGGCAAAAAACTCTGTTTAATGCATTAGTTAGGGTTGTTCCACACCAACAAAAGCAAGGAAATTCGGTGTTAGGGTTGAAAGCGCCCCTTGGACCCCGCCCACATTCCCAACCAGCATCAGGGTGCGCATTAGGGTTGTCGGTCCTAACTCTCACCCCATTCTCCTACACCTCTGCTTCTTCACACATGTGATGGGGTGAGAGTTATGGCTTACAACCTACTGCGCACCTCGATGCCAGTTGGGGGTGTGGGCAGGGGTCCAAGCTTTCAACCCTAACACCGAATTTCCTCACTTTTAGTTGGTGTGGAATAGTTCATAACTAATGCATTAAATGGATTTTTTTGCCTCTAATATATATATATATATGTGTATTGTGTATATATATATATATATATATATATATGTATATTAGAGGCAAAAACTCTGTTTATGCATTAGTTCGGTTGTTCCACTACTGTTTCTTTCTGTTTCACTTTGCGTCACCATGCACATTACTATTTGTGTTTGCAGGCACAATGTTACTATGTGACAAGACATCATGTGGAGGGAGCGCGGGGCCCTCCCGCCGGCGCATTACATTCACTATTTCTCATTATAATTCTCAAAAAGAAGGGAAATTAGAGGCAAAAAACTCTGTTTAATGCATTAGTTAGGGTTGTTCCACACCAACAAAAGCAAGGAAATTCAGTGTTAGGGTTGAAAGCCCCTTGGAGCCCACAGCCTGCCCCCAACAGTCATCAGGGGTGCGCACTGGGGTCATCGGTCCTAACTCTCATCCCATTCTCCCTATACCTCTGCTTCTTCACATGTGATGGGGTGAGAGTTAGGCCAATGACCTCTAATCGCACCCGATGCCAGTTGAGGTGGTGCTCGGGTCCAAAGGGGACTTTAACTCTAAACAGAATTTCCTCACTTTATGTTATGAACAATCTCTAACTAATGCATTAAATGGATTTTTGCTCTAATATATATATATATATATATATATATATATATTCATTGCAAAAACTCAGTTTAATGCATCAGTTAGGGTTGTTCCACAATGACAAAAAGTGAGGAAATTCAGTGTTAGGGTTGAAAACCCTAACTCCGCATCTCCCCAACCCCCCAGCTACACACACACACCCACACATATACACACACACACAAGTAGGGGGCAGGACCAAGGCAACATGACCAATCACAGACAACCAGCAGCAGATGACAGAAATAACATACAACTGTCTAAACGTACTACAAGACATATCCATCATCATGGCCAACAACTGTTGTAAGTTCTGCTGGCATCCAAGTGAGTTTATCCTATGCATGCATATTGCCCATCAGTTGTTAGTGTATTACAGTATACATTTTTTACATCTAATAGATTTTCTGTATCTTCTCAATGACAGTGTGTTATAATCATCGCTGTAATAACATGGCAGTATCTGGCAGTAGTGTTACAGCCCTTTGTTGACTGTTAATGCCTCCTGATGTTACCCCAAAATAAGACAATCATGTGTCAGTATATTAGTCTCTGCACAGCAGTACTGTACAACCATCTTACATTGTAGAATGTAACATCAGTGTGGAACTCTCAGACCTGATAACTCATATGGTAACACTATACAATAACTCAGTTGTGAAAACTTTGTCATTTTAAACAGCAAATTCTGTGCATCCACTATTTGATATACTGCTGCTAATATGGCATTCAAAGCATCAATGTTGAGATGTCTATCTTCATTAACACATAGTAGCAGAGATCAGTTTAAGACACTTTAATGTGTCTAAATGCATTGATCTTACCATGCCATAATAAAAAATTAGAACAGTACAGTATTATCTACTAAGTCATTCTCCACTATTATTTGAACCTTTACAGCTAAATATGACACTGTCACCTAAACTATTCTATGTTACTACTTCAGTCTTTTTGCTTTGCTCTGACTCTGTAACTGTAAACACATGTTTATGATTGTATACACATTCCAACCGATCTGTTATTAGTGGTGGTAAATACAAAATTTTTCCACCTTTGTACCTATGAATGAATAATATTAGACAGGATTTACACCAGGGTTTCATGTCTGTAAATGGCTCCTAATGTCACCCCAACAGTAACAAATAATGTATTTGAATGCAATTATTAACACTATGCTGCTCACTGCTATCTAATCCTAAACAGATAAACAGCAATGTCAAACTGTAGGTGACAAACTGTAAAATATCATAACGGCCCATGGTGGACATTATCATGCAAAGCATTTCACATATTCACAGTCAAATGACTATTTCATAGGCTGGGAACATCATGAGCCATCTATACCATTGTTAGTTTTGTTAGTGGCTCTGCATGGGGCAGTAAAATGTCAACATTTTTATTTTGCATACTATTTTGAATCTCTAATAACAGAACTGTCACACAAGTACTGAGTACTCTATGTATTAATACTGTACATATGCGACAAGAAATTATCATTTATGCAACATGTGTGTCTCAATGTGACCAAGCACATCTTGATTTGAACAAGTGTACATTTAACAATACATGTTACTTAAGGGGTCCCATACTATCTTTTTTTTTCTGTGTATGTCCACATTAGATAACGTACAATAGAAAAACTTAAAAAGGAGATTGAGGGTCTGCAGGAGGAACTAAGACAGGCAAGGCAGATTGGGGGTGGGTTTAGCCCAATACTGGAGGGAGGAGGAAGGGGAGATGAGGGAGGGCAATTTAAGCCAACAGTGGTGAGGAGAGGCTCAGAAGAAGGGAAGCAGAGACAAAGGGGCCCAGGCCAGGAAGAACGATTGCCGGGGAAACCAGGTCAGGAGACAAAAGTCAAATGGAAGGAGGCAATAGGGACTTGTGAGGGAGCGAAGAAGTGGCAAAAGTCATGGAGTGGAAAGGAGAGAACAGGTTACTATGCAGAGAGAGGGAGGGCATTTGGAAGGATCTTCAGAAAATAGTTTTGCACTGCTAGAGAGGAAGAAGGTGGAGGAGGGAAGGATGAAATTAGAGGAGTAATTGATAAATGCCTGGACCAAACTGGAGCGGGGAAGTTCTGCTGAGAACTGCAACAGGGTAAAAGGGCATAATAATGTGCAGGAGGAAGAAGAGGAGCTGGAAATGAGGGAGGAGATGAAAGGAAGCAAGCAGGGAGTAAGAGGGTGGAATCTTAGTGCTGGGGACTCAATACTAAGAGGAGTTAGGTGGGGTGCAAGAGAGGCATAGTCGCATTTGGGTGGAGGCCTTGCCAGGAATGACAGCGGAAAGGGTGGGACAGTCTGTTCTGAAATATGCTAGAAGGGGTAGGGACAAGCCTCATTTAATTATACATCTTGGGACAAACGACCTGGCTGACAAGACAGTGGATATAGTCCAGAGGAGGTTTGAGGAACTAGTACAATTATGTGAGGGGGCAGGAAGATCAGTAACTTTTTCCGAGATACTTCCGGTGCCAAAGGCAAGCACAACAAGAAAGCTGAGAATAGAGGAATTTAACAGATGGCTAAGAACCTGGTGTTGTGCTAAAGGGTATGGGCTGTTGGGGGTGGGGAGGACCTGGAGGACAGTAGTCTCTATGCCAAGGACAGACTACACTTGAGTGAGGAAGGAAAGAAAGTGTTGAAGCAGAGGATGGAAGAATATAGAGGAAGTTTGGAGTTTAAACTAGGAGTGGGGGTGGCAGTTGGGGAAGAGATATGCAGGGACCACAGGTTGGGAATCATATGAGCTACCCCCATAACAGTGACAAAGGACAAATGGCAAGTACTATTGGTGATGCTAGGAAAGGAGGGCAGGATGGGAGGAGGGAAAAGGGTGGAAGGTGGTTACCCTTAATGCTAGGAGCCTTGGGAGGAAAACTGCAGAGTTGCAGGTTCTCATGGCAGAGGAGAGGTGGACATTGCAGCCATCACGGAAACATGGGCCACCCAATATAATGACTGGGACCTGTCTGTACCAGGTACAGGTTATTTGTAGGGACAGGTGACTGGGAAAGGAGGGGTGGCACTATATGTGAAGGAAGGACTGAAGTGTGTAAGAGAGGAAGGGAGGAGGGCAGTACAGAGTCACTTTGGGTGCAAATCAGGATTCCAAGAATAGAGTCTTAGAATGGGAGTGGTGTACAGGCCACCATCTCCAGATGGAGGAGTTAGACAGGAACTAGCGGGACAGATCAGGAGGACCTGCTGAGAAGGGTAGTGTGGTGATTGTGGGGGACTTCAACATGCCAGAAGTGGACTGGAGCACCTCAACAACCAGGAACAGAAGGGAGCAGGTACTGCTGGATGCCTTCAGGACAGCTTCCTGCTGCAATGGTCAGTGAACCAACCAGGTTAGGTAATACCCTTGACCTTGTGCTGGCAAATGGGGACTTTGTGAGAGAACTTACAGTGGAGGAACCGCTGTCGGGAGTGACCACCACTCAGTATGGCTCACATTGGATATGGGCAAGGAAGGGTGAATCTGGCACAAGAGTGCTGGACTTCAGGAGGGCTGACTTTGGGAGGATGGGGAAGTGGTAAAGGTACCTGGCCAGAATTCAATCTAGTATGGATACTAACCAGAGATGGGAGCTCATAAAGTTGGGGATAGTGGAGGCCAAAACCTGCTGCAAAGCCCAGAGCAAGAAGGCTAGAGCTAAGAAACCGAGCTGGTTGAGCAAGGAGGTCATGGAAAAGGTAAGGAGGAAAAGAGCTGCCTTTAGGAAATACAAGAAAACAAGGAGGGGGGAGGACAGAGAGGAGTACTTGACAGAATCTAAGGAGGTGACAAGGGCAGTAAGGGGAGCCAAAGCATCTACGGAACTCAGGCTGGCACAAGGCATTAAGAAGGGGGAAAAGGACTTCTTTAAGTACATCAGGGAGAAAAGGAGCTGTAAGGACCACATAGTAAGGATTAGGAAGGAGGGGTTGGGTGGAAGCAGGAGGGTATGATAAGGCGGAAGCTTAAGTGAGTACTTCTGCTCAGTATTTACTAAAGAGAAGATGGGGTGACACCTCAAGATGGGTGAAATGGCAGGCGCAGGGGAAGTGGTGACAGATGGGGAAATCATGGAGGACAGAGTTCGAGAGGGTTTGAAGGCACTGAGGGTGTACAAGGCACCAGGCCCAGATGGCATCCACCCCAGGGTACTGAAGGAGTTGGCAGAGGTCCCTTGCAGGACCTTTGGCAGACCTATTTAATGCCTCACTACATCTGGGGTGTGTACCTCAGGACTGGAGGATGGCTCATGTGGTGCCCTCCACAAGAGTGGCCCCAAGGATGAACCGAAACCACAGACCAGTGAGCCTCACATCCATCGTGGGTAAGCTAATGGAGACTATCCTGAAGGAGAGGCTGGTGGCCTCTTAGAGGCCAAAGGACTACAGGACAGCAGACAGCATGGCTTCATACGTGGCCGATCCTGCCAAACCAACCTGGTCGGGTTCTAATGACTGGGTAACTGAGGCAACTGGGCGGGGGACATGCAGTGGATGTCCTGTATCTGGACTTCATGTAAGGCATCTGACTCAGTGCCACATGGAAGGCTGGGAAGGAAGTTAGTAGGCACAGGGGCAGGTGCAATGCTGGTGAGATGGGTAGGAAACTGGCTGCAGGAAGGCAACAGAGGGTGGTGGTGGGTGGGGAGCTCTCACACCCAAGGGCAGTGACGAGTGGGTGTCCCACAGGGCCTGTGTTGGGACCAGTGCTGCCTTGGGGTATTTATTGCAGATATATGGGTGGGACATCTGAGCAAGATTGGGTCTGTTTGCTGTATGATACTCAGGTTAGGTGTGATGGATGACCTAGGGGGATGGCAGGGGGTTGCAGGATGATCTGGCAAAGCTTGAAACCTGGTCAGACACCTGGCAACTGGGCTTTAATGCCAAAAAGTGCAAGGTGATGCATTTTGGGATGAAGAACCCAAGGAGGACTTACCAGCTAGGGGAGTGCAGCTAGCCCAGACAGAGGAGGAGAAGGATCTGGGTGTGCTCATCACAGGTCAATGAACAACTCGGCAGTGTGAAGAAGGCAGCTGCAAAGGCTAACAAAATGCTGGGTTGTATTAAGGTATATCCTCAAGGAGGGAGGAGTGATTCTGCCACTGTATAGGGCCTCAGTTAGGACCACACCTGGAGTACTGGCAGTTCTGGCGTCCGTATCTGAAAAGGGACATTAAGTTACTGGAGGAGTACAGGCAGGGGCTACAAAGATGATCAAGGGTCTGGGGACTTATCATATGAGAGGAGGTTGAAGGAGTTGAACATGTACTCACTGGAGGAGAGGAGAGACAGGGGACATGATTGAAACCTTAAATACATGAAAGGAATAAACAAGACGGGTACAGAGGGCTGTTCAAGGTAAGGGAGGGAGGAGCCACCAGGGCCATGATATGAGACTGGAGCGAGGAAGGTTCAGGAGGGAGATGAGGAGACACTTTTACAGAGAGTGGCTGGGTGGAATGCATTACCTGCAGAAGTGGTATGCAGTAGAACAGTGGACTGCTTCAAACGAGGATGGACAGGACAAGGGGAGGGTTAATGAAGGGGAAGGGTGGAAGGGAGGGGCAGCTGCAGAATAAGGGGTGCTAGCTGCACATTCGAGCAGACTTGATAGACCTCTAGGCCTTTATCTGCTGGCAAATTTCGTATGTTCGTACAATGTTATAGATACTTTCTTCTATGTTGATACCTCATTATATCATCACAGCATGAACAAACAATGTATATCATAGGAACTGTATGTGTAACAGTATTGTTGTGACATGTGACCGTATGAAAATGTGCACCAACGCTCTGTACACCCATGACTGCTCAAATGCAATAGTTGTTGGCCCATGATGATGGATGTGTCTTGTAGTATGTTTAGACAGTTGTATGTTAGTTCTGTCACCTGCTGCTGATTGTCTGTGATTGGCAGTGTTGCCTTGGCCCTGCCCCCTACTTGCATATGTGTGTGTGTGTGTGTGTGTGCATGTGTGTGTGGAGCTGGGGGGTGGGGATGTGGTTAGGGTTTTCAACCCTAACACCAAATTTCCTCACTTTTGTTGCTGTGGAACAACCCTAGCTGCTGAATTAAACAGAGTTTTTTTGCCATGAATTTCCTGTCTTTTTGAGAAATCATTATGTCATATTAATTTGAATATGTTGTTCAGACCATGCCTCCCTTTTCACAACACAAACTCACCAAGATATAGATACCTTTGTCTGAATATGTAGTTGTTTTATAGTATTTATACAGCAATAGGTCATGTTCTACACCTTTGATGTAAAAACTAAAATGCTCAATCTATGGAATAGGACATTAATCTGTTCACCACATTGGTCTATTGCAGATTAACAGTGCAAAGGACAAACCTAGCACTCAATGAGCATCATACACTATGTTTCGATGCACCAATACACCAATAGCAACATACATATTATCACTATTACTTTATGCTTAATGAAAGACACAATACAGGTAGATATGGCTTACAAAAGATTTATTGCCAATTAAAATATGAAAAAAAGCCAAATTAAAAATCTAATTAGTGCACAAAATTAGTCTCACAACACAAACATTCAAATGTTTTTCACCAATGTTTGAAATACATGTCAAACAGTATCACATATAGTCAATGGCTAAGATGTGACAGTGGTACACAATACATAAACACAGGTACCACAGTACTCTCTGCACACTGCTCACACATATCAAACAGTTATGATGTTGTTGTCATTGTGTGACTGATAATGTGAATGTTCCTGGGGTGGGCAAAAAAACAGATGCCAACCATTAAAGTAATAGCAGCAGAACCAAACAATGCTCTCTAAAAAAATACATAGCTTAAACTTACTGTTAAACATTTAAACGTTATATATTTTATGTGTACACTTACGCATATATGTACACATACATATACATGTTAAGACAAAGCGCTATGTTACTGCATTTGGAAAATTCTCACCCGACCTCTCAATAGAGGTGATCAAAAAATATTATCAGGAACACAAAAACTCAGTTGTTTCAGTGAAAGTGTCTGATGTACAATTGTTAACTATTTTAAACATACATTAAATTCACTTATCACACAAATAAATCAAATAGCACGTGTTAACAGGAACTATATATATCAGTGAAAAATATTGAATCAGTAATCACATTACTAACAAACTAATAAAGCACCTAGATCTGTAACATGTTCTACTTACATTAAAGAAATAGTCTTACAGAATGCTATGAATTTAACATTTTATTATATGATAATCAAAAAATGTAACCTTTAGTTAATTTAAAATATGTACTACAACACTTAACATTGATATCAGTTATAGGTATATGGAATAACAATATACTATATATGTGGAACTACATATCTATGTCATATTTATTGATATATTAACATAACATTTAAAAGTTATGAATGCAAAACTTCAAAACAGTCAAATATTACTAACTTTGCAATTGATCAACTGACATGGAAGTTAGCACAATTACTTTAAACATCACAGTACAAACTATTAACAAGTAATGTCTTTACTATCATTTATACATATATACAATACAGATGTACGGCAACAAAACAGGGATAGTAATACAGTGTTGAATCCCAAAATGGTGTTATTTAGTGAAGACGCAAATGGATAAAGAAAAGGAACACAGGCCACACCTGATGCTACTGAACATGTGACAGAGTGATGTGCATTTAACAGTATTGTACTCTTAAGTTCAGGTCATCAGACCATGCAAAATAAGACAGTTAAATACTGCTGGCACAGAACTGGAACAAACACCAGGATATATTTTACTCATAAAAGATCCTAATAATGTAATCATACATAAAAATGTTGACAAACAGATGTGTTACACAGTTTTCCTTATGCACGTGGACAAGTATTGTACCTTAGTACAGGCACATAGTTGGAAACTGTACCAACTAGTACTTCTATTTCTGCATGCAACATACCTCATAAGAAAAGACAATGACAGAAGAGGGCAACCAGATAGGAATATCTTTTTGACATTAAAAGTCTTCTTAGACATAAAGTGTGGTTTTTCTAGTGACTGCAGAAGATAGCTGGTGCTGATTGAAGACCACTGCAACTATTTCTCATCTTCAGTCCTGATCAACACAACAATCTTGTATGTCACATTGAGTAAGCATATGCTATTAAACCATGTGATATGTTACCAGTGTAGTAATGAATGTACATCTGTAAGAAAAAATATGATAATGTACCAGAAGTAACTCTGTAACAAAATGGACAGCAAAGTATGTCACATGTTGTGTGACTATTCCTCTTACACATGAAGATTGTCATAATTCTTCAATATCAGTACATGTGCATTTTTTAAGTGCCATGGTAGTCTCCGTTTGAAAGAGCTTACTGAGTTATCACACTCAACCCAACCAGTTCTTTACCTCAACAAACAAGTGTAATGTCCAGAATGTACAGACTGGCCATAGTGGTAGATCACAGCATGAATGTCAAACACTGCTTGGTTAAATACAGTTCTACTAGTTGTGAAATCAGTGATAGGTCTGTCAACTCTGAGCCCATTAGAGTCAAATCTATGCAATACAAGCATTAGATATTGAGATGAAGTCCTGAGATATATGGACTGAGTACATGTACCTCCACACCTTACACACAAATGACCACTTTCAGCATTTGTAAACAGCTGCTGGAACTTGACACTTTTAATCTGAGGCACAAACAGAGAAACCCAAAGTATGTCTTCTGTGGTTTCTCGCTCTGAATGACCGCATAACAGACATACATACTGTATTTGGCAACATATGACACAGTGAAATACTGATGCATTGGAATCCCCTCTTCATCCAAGCTGTTTATGATTGCCATCATGAACTCGCTGGCATCCTGCTGTATGTTAGCAGCAAATGAACTGCATCCGTCATATGTCCCCAACACCTGTTGTAGAGGTGTAAGTGACTGTATGTTGTTAGACTGATCAGAAGTCATGTTGACAGCCTGCTTCAATGCCTTTGATAAGGCAGTCTCTTGTGAAGCAGATATTGCCTGCACAAAGTGTGGCATGTGGAGAAAGACTTGCATAACTGAATTAGCATAGCAGTTTACTCTAGTACTGTTATCAAATACTGGGACAACAGCTATACCAACTGACTTCTGACCAACAGCCGGTTCTGCACTTGTATTTGACATTGTGACCTTCTTAACACTCTTCACAGCTGAATCAGTTGTATATGCTCATTTTCTTTTGTTGGCAGGTGTAGCTGTGACTGTGGGATGTGAGACAACCACACATGTAAGCAATGAAATTAAAGACATCTGTGGCTGATATAGAGTACGTAATCTGTTGTATTCGACAATAAATCACTTGTCAGTGCATATCTTTTGAGGTGCGAGTGTTATGATGTTGAACCCAGAAAGACTACATACACGTGAAAGTGCAAAGTAGCTCATGCCATCTTTGAAAATGTCTGTCCCCATATCCACCATTGCTGAATCCAAACTCAAGCCCTGAGACTTGTGAATAGAAACAGCATATGCAACACATATTGGGAACTGTTTCCTGTTCACATAGATATCCTTAAATACCTGGAACTTAACACAGGTATGATCAATCTGCACAGACTGTTCCATGTTGTCAAAGTGGACAACAAGTGTCTCAATAAACATTTTCTGAACATTGTAAACTAAGTCAATGATGTTACCAATGGCACCATTTACCATGCCATGCTCCACATCAAGATTGTGGCATAGCATGCCACATGCATTCTTACAAACTGTAAGAACAGCTTCCAGTCCAGCTGTGCATGAAATATCAGACTTCAGTTCGGAGAGTCATTCAGTCATCTTTGCTACCATTTTCTGACTTAGAATGACACCATCAACTGTATCAACAGCATGCAGTGTGAGAATCCCTTGATTCTCTCTCTGCAACATGACACTGTTGAACTCAGCACATTTCTTCAGTCGTGGCATAAGACACACAATGCGTGTGCCTGTGGGGTACACATCACTGAAAACATCACATGCTGTTTCTATGGATGTAGTATCCATTCTGATTCTTCAACCATGTAACATTGAAACATGTTCTGGTGACATAGGTTTTCAAACTGATGTACAAATAAACAAATAAACAAACCTGTACGAGCTTGATCCAACAGTGCCTTGTAAGTCAGATCACCACTTTGTCACATGTTCTGATACAGCTCGACATAAGTAAATAATTCCCACAGGTTAATACCTCCAATGCAGCCTAGTGTATTCTTAGCCTGCTTGACAGTCAGAGCTGCAAAGACATGTTACATAGAAACATAGACATTGACAACAGATAAGGACCGCTTGGCCCACCTAGTCTGTCCATTTCCCTACCTAGAAGATAAGCTGCAGGTCCTATTTAACCAACAGCCTATTTCTTCCTACCCCCCACAAAAATTGCCTTATGTCTGTTCCATGCATTTTTGAATTCTCCCACAGTTTTAGACCCCTCAACCTCCTCAGGAAGACTGTTACATGCATCCACCACCCTCTCTGTGAAAAAATACTTCCTCACATTGCCCCTGAGCCATTCCCCCTCTATCTTCAAATTGTGTCCCCTTGTTCTTGCACATCTCTTTTTCTGAAATATGCTACCCTCTTGGACTTTGTTGAGTCCACTGAGGTACTTATATGTTTCTATCATGTCCCTCCTCTCCCACCTTTCCTCAAGGGTATACATAATAAGTTCCTTCAGTCTCTTCTCATATGGCTTCTCTTGCAGACCCTTCACATTTTAGTTGCCCTCCTCTAAACTGCCTCCATTCTGTCTATGTCCTTTCGGAGTTGGGGTCTCCAGAACTGGATGCAGTACTCCAGATGGGGTCTCACCAACTGTCTGTACAGGGGGATAACAACTTCCTGTTTTTTGCTGGTGATGCCTCTCCCTATACATCCTAGTATCCCCCAGCCCTCCTTACCACCTTCTCACATTGATTGCCAACCTTAAGGTCATCTGATAGTGATTACCCCAGGTCCCTTTCCATTTTGTTGTTGTTACCTCCTCTTCCCCTTGTAGTAATCTTCCCTGGGTTTTGTTTCCCAGGTGCATTATTTTGCACTTCTTTGCATTGAATCCAAGCTGCCATACTTCTAACCATTCCTCCAACCTTGCCAAGTCCTTCTCATCCTTTCCATGCCTCCTTGGTATCAACCCAGTTACAGATCTTTGTGTCATCTGCAGAGGCATACTTTTCCTTCCAGTCCCTCTGCAATGCCACTTATAAAGACATTAAAAGGACTGGACTCAGTACATGAACCCTGCGGTACCCACTAGTAACCCTCTTTCTTAAGTGGACTCCATTTACAATTACTTTCTGTGTCCTGTTGTCCAGCCAATGTTTTATTCAGGCTACCACCCTTGGACCCACTCCCAGGCTGGTTATTTTGACTATTAATCTTTTGTGTGGGACTGTGTCAAATGCCTTGCTAAAGTCTAAGCATGTCCACAGCCCCTCCCTGGTCTACTACTTTGGTCACCCAGTCAAAGAAATCAATTAGCTTCATCTGACATGACCTTCCCTCTGTGAACCCATGCTGCCTTGGGTCCTGTGCCCCACTGGCCTCTAGGTACTCAACAATTCTTTCCTTCACAAGTGATTCCATCACTTTCCCCTACCACAGCGGTCAAACTGACAGGTCTGTAGTTTCCTGCCTCTTTTTGGTCCCACTTTGGTGAAGGGAATTACATCTGCCTTCCTCCAGTCCTCAGGTACCACACCATCCTCCCATGGTTTGTTAAAAGGGTAGTCAGTGGTGTCACTAGTTCTCTGCTTAATTCTTTTAGAATTCTGTGGTGAATTCCATCTGGCCCCATTGCTTTGTCCACCTTCAGTTTTAGGAGTTCTTTCAGAACCCTTTCTTCTGTGAAAGGACTGGGATCGACCCCCCCATCCAGAGTGCTTCTGTTAATTGGATTAGGCACCTCCCACTTCCTCTTTTGTGAATACTGAACAGAAGTATTCATTCAGTATCCCTGCTTTTTCACTGTCCCTCTCTGCCCACCCACCGTCCATTCTATTCAGCCTCACTATCCCTCCCTTTGTCTTTCTAAGCTCCCTTGACTATAAAGGTTTTATCAGCTTGAGTTAATATCTTTTCCTCAGTTTGGGCCTTTGCTATTCTGACTACCCTCCTGCTTCCTTCTGCCTTAACCAGTATATTTCTCTGTCCTGCTCCTTCTGCATTTCCTTATACTTCCTAAATGCTATATTTTCTCCCTAACCTTCACCGCCACTTCTTTTGAGAACCATAGTGGCTTTTCTTTCATGATTTGTTTATTTGTTTCACACAAAGGCGTGTTGCTCTGTGATGGCAGTTTTGATATTTCCCATGTTGCTCCACCCCTCTTTCTAGCCTGTTTGCTAGTGCTTTTCTAAAGCAGTCTCCCATCTTGCCAAAGTCAGCCATCCTGAAGTCCAGAACCCTCACTTTTGTATGGCTTGACTTGTAGCTGAGTTTATCATGAACTACACTGTTTGGTGGTCACTTGTTTCCAAATGGCTACCCACTTCTAGATCTGAGATCCTCTCACTGTCCCGATTTGAGAGATGGTTCTAAGATTGCTCCTCATGAGTAGGTTCCAAAATTAGCTGTCTGAGGCATGCCACCTGAAGGGCATCGAGAATGGCCCTGCTTTTGGATGTGGTAGCAGCAAAGGTGCTCCAGTTGACATCCGCATATTACGGTCCCCATCAACAGTATCTCCTTTCTCTGCCATCCCTAAGTATGCCTTCTATCATATCCTTGTCCATTCCCTCCCTGACATGGGGGTCTGTATACAACCCCTGTGCAGATTGTGGTGCCATTTCTAGTCTCTAGGTGACCCACAGTGCCTCCTCTCCTCCCTGTTTACTCTTTTGTTCAAATTGCTTTTATTCCTTCCCTACATAGAGAGCTACTCCGCCCCTCTTCTCTCCTCCTGTCTCTCCTGTAGGTTGTGTCTCCTGGTATGTTAACATCCCAGTCATGGTTCTCTTTGTACCATGTTTCTGTGACTGCTACGATATCCAGGCATTCCCTCTTCCATCAAGGCCACCAGTTCAGGGAGCTTGTTGCCCAGACTCTGGGCATTGGTACTCATTACCCTCCATTTATTGATGGCCTTACCCCTTTTTGCCCCATCCCTGTCCTTATTGCATTTGTCACTTTCTCCATTTACCCCTGTGCTTTTCCCTATCCCTGGTGTCTGTGATGTAGACAGCCAGCTCTGAGTGCTGTATCATTTTTTTAATATAAAATGTATTGCTGACTGTCTCTGCTGAAAAATATGGTGCTGTTAGAATAACCTCACTTATCCCCCTGATTTTAGCTAAAAGATGAAAGCCATAAGAAAAATGCTGACAGCATGTGAGTTCACACACACTCAGTTTTTAGAGACCGTGTGTCACATGTATGGCCTTAATTAAGGATCTTGTCTGTCTGAGTTGATTACAACCATAGTTGCTAGAACATATCCATTTTATGACATTGGAAGGAAAACCCAGGTTATTACATAGAAGTGCGAAAATCATAAAGATGCTGTCATGTCCTGGAAGGAGGAAGCTTATTATGAGATCAAAAGAAGTGTCATTTGAAGGATACGAATTATGCTGAAGTTGCAGAATGTAATACTTTTGTATAAGATGTATATTTTTTTAAACATAATCTGACAGAGGAGGAGCTAGCTGACCTCATACAAAAATGGTTTGTCCCACCAGTTGTTTAAGGAATACTCTATTTTACTTACACACTTTCACCTAGACTCTGACTGAGGAAAGATCTTTGGAGCACTTATAAACAAGTATTTAGAAAGATTTCAAATCTAAGTACTGTAAGTAGGAATTTGCACTGTTTAATCCTTGTTCTTTTAAAAGATTTGTATGTCTTGGGATATAAGAGTTCTATATTTTGCATTTTACATATTTTTAACTATTTTAGTAAAATTCTTTTTAGAACTTACTTGGTCTGTCTTTGACTTCTTTTTAGTTGTAATAAAAGTATATTGTTATTGCAGATACTAAACATAAGCTTGAATGGTGGTACCAAACTGGAAAGAGAAGTGTTTTAAATCTGAGGTCTTTATTAAAGTTTTTAAGGGGTCTTCTCTGTATACCTGGTTAGGTGCCCATAGACCAAGATATCTGCCCCCCCAAGGAAAGAAATATCTGAGCCTGTGCATTGGGTATGCTAGCAAGAGGTTCACAGTTTGAATCCCTCTAGAACTTGAGACCAAAGGTTGATCCAAACTCACAAAAACAGACAAGAGGGTTTCCTTGTCTGTTACAATGTACAAAAGACTGCACTCAGAGGTTGGCACTTTGGGAGTAGAGGGCCTGACCTGCTGAGTGGGTTTGTGACAGTGTCTACCTCACTTAGTACCCTGATTTTTGGGGGGGCTAGGATTTCCCTGCTCCTTTCCAGTGCCTCCCCCCTTGGCTAGTTTAAATGCTTGCCAATGAAGCATTCAAACCTATCACCTAGGATCCTGGTTCCCCTCCTGGACAGATGCAGACCATCACGCCAGTATAGGCCTGCATCCCTCCAAGTGGACCCCCAGTCCCCAATGAAGCCAAATCCCTGAGCTCTGCACCAGTTTTTCAACCACTGATTGAATCCCATGGTGTGGAGCACCCTAACCTCACCCATGCCATAGACAGGCAGCACCTCTGAGAAGGTTACCTTGTGTGCTATTTGTCTAAGGCCCCTCCCCATCTCCACAAATGCTTCTTGCACTGCTCTGATTCCTTTATTAGCCAGGTCATTTGTCCCTAGGTGGACAATGACATCCAGCTCCCTCCCCTGTGCAGCTGCTCCTGCGATCCTGAGGATTCGCTCCCTGTCCCTCCAAGCCATGGTGACAGGCAGACACCTTACCTCCCTCTCCCCTTCCTCCCCCAGTTCTATCTTCCTAACAATGGAGTCCCCCACCAGGAGTTTTTTCCTTCCCCTGTGGGGTCCCATGCCACCCTCCTTTGGGTCTCCTTTATGGAGGTTCCCAGCATCCTCATTGGTCTCCACTGTGGGTGACTCCATAGAGGAACCACATATTTCCAGAATGGCATAGAAATTGTGGAGAGGTACAACTGGAGGGATGCACCTCTGTTCCACCACCCTCACCCTCCCTGAGTCCACTGTGGTCCAACCACTCCTTTTTCTTGGCAACTTCTGAGGCAATGGCAGTACGTAACCCTGGTGGTCCCTGGGTGGGAGAGGAGGTCCCACAAATCCTGACCAACTCAGCCTGGAGATGAGCAACCTCCTCTCTCAGCCCAGAGAAGTGCCTGCAGATGGGACAACACTGCATCCTCCAGGACATCTCCCAGAAGACTGCTGTACCACAGTCATTGCACTGCACCACTCCCATCATGTCTTATTTCTGGCCCCTTAATGGTTGTTTGGAATACTTACTCTTTCCTCTGTTTATTTCTTTCTTTTTTTTCTCTGTCCCTACTTACGTACTGCTTCTGTGTCCTTTTAGCTCCTGATCTTCCTATTCTGAGACAAGAAGTTCCTATATTTCTCAGCAGTCTTTTTACTTGCACAGAATCAGACCTCCAGCAGCTGGGGGGGGACCGCATTAACTGGTGCAAGCTGCAAGACGTCTCCAAATACAACAATGCTTTTACCACCAAATACATCTCCACAGTCAGTCCCCAAGATCTCCTGTAGATGTCGGTGTATACAGGCAAGCATTACATTAGAGACCATACTAATCTCATCAATGATGAGTAACTTCATCTTATTAAACATAGAATGAAGCGGAGATGCAACCTCAAATGACAGCTTACGATATTCTCCTGCTTTGCCTTGCTCCACTGGCAACATGAAGAGATGGTGTAACATAATTCCACCAATGTTGTATGCAGCCAGTCGAGTGGGAGCACTAACAGCAACAGACATTGATGACCCTGCCAGGTTCCGTATTTCTGCATTATGCCTCTATAAGAAAACTGTTCCCTGCGTTGGCTGAGCCACTAACAAACATCAGCAGTGGCTTGTAGTCAAGACAGTCACATTTCTTGTGTTCATGTAGTATTCCATGCCGGACAGCATCAGTGACCTCAGAGTGAACCACACATTGCTGGTCATTGAGTCTCTCTCTCAACTCAACTGGGTCAACACTGCAGTGTGTGCCATGTTCCATAGCACTCTCCACTTCTGACATGAGTACTTCTGGGGCATTCAGAGGCAGAGGTTCTCCAAGGATACCTTGTCCTTCTGGATCAAGATTGTCCTGTGAACTGATGGGCGTGTCCTCTTCAAGTTGTTTCCTGTGCCTTCTCAAGTTGCTCCTTCTCAGTGCCTAGCCTCTGTATATATGTGTTGAGTATTTATTTATTTATTTATTTTTATTTATTAAATTTTGGTGACTGGGTAGGCCCACTGGGCCACGAAGGTCCCTTTTTCAGGGGCAACCCAGGATAACAATACTAGTTAGATACAGAAAGAGCAAAAAAAAGAAGAGAACATTTGTATACATAAGTTATTACAACATGAGGCAGTTACAGGAATCAGTGGATACAGGCATGGTTATCATCATGACACAATTTCAGTAGGTAATTCACTTTTGAATGTCTCATAACTGTGACTGAATTCTTCCTTGAGTGTATCACAGTTACCTTTTAATTCAGATTTATTCCTCCAGGGTCTAAATAGAAATAGGAGAGCAAAACAGTAATGCTGTCTGCTCTCAGATGTGCCTAGATGCAACTTACAATGGTCAATGAGCCAAGGCTTATGTCTTTTAATGAGACAGCTGTCCACTCCTTTGACCTCGTAAATGTCACATGTACAATCAGGTGAGACATCCGTCTTGTAGTCATACCACTTAGCCACCTCAAATAAACACATTTGATTCATGTTTTCATGTCTACAGGGGTAGTACATGTCAATGAGGTTATTCTTCAAGATATGTCTTGAAGACGGTCTCTTGAGAGCCAGTTCCTCAATCTCAGCATGAGAAATAAGTACACATTTTCACTTCTCTTTGTAGTTTATACTGAGAAAGTGCACAGCATCAGATTTGCCGTACAAATGTGTACCAATGAAGTGATCGCTGGCCTCATAAGCACCACATTCTCTATGTGATAAGGTCTTCAACCCCAGTGATCACAACTGAGATGTCAGTGACTTGCTTGAACTGGCAATATCTTCCCAAAGATCTTGCAGGCTAGTCTGTTCATGATTAGTTATGTATGAAGTGACGTACCGAACCAGAGCCAATGAGTTGTCAGCCATAAACTGAACATCTATGTTTGCTTGCCACATTAGAAGAAGAGTAGGGTTGTAGTCATTGATGTACACCTCATTCTCTTCTCTGGGTAACTCATAAACCCTCTTGGTTGATTTTGCCTTCAAGTGGTGTCTCATAGTTGAAAAAAGTTCATTCATGCAATCATCCTGACAGACACGTCTGGGGAATCTGAAATGGTATTTTGTGTACCGATCAGATTTGTTCTTCACTACCCAACAGCAGTATTTCACACAAATATGGTGTTGAAACTTCTGCACCAACTTCCACAGTGTAGGACTGTTGTACTTGTCTGGAATGCGGCAAGTGATGTACTGCTTAATGAAAGCTAGCGCTTGTGCTGCTTCATGTTCACCTATGCGTGGGGCATCCTTAATCCACAGTAACATGTGAATATGAGGAGTGCCTCGTGCCTGATACTCCGTCCTCCAGAAACAGTGCTCCACAATACCAAGAGATGGATTCTCCTTTGACAAAATCAAAGTGAAAATGTCATGGAATTGCTTGTGGAAATACCTTATCACAGACACAGGGTCAAGTGAGCACATTTCTCCCAGAGTCATTGATGAAATGCCCTCTACATCTCAATTTGCCCACTTCAAGAGTTCTATGACCTCATCCAGGGCATACTCGGCACAACTGAGTGTGACAAACCATGTGGCTAGACCATGCTCTCGCAGCATGGTCATCACCTCAGAGTGTCTGCGATACTAGTGTTCTTTGGTGCCACATAGATTTGACAGAATGGAAGACAAATTCACTTGCACATTTTCATCCTTCTGCTTTAGTTTCTCTAGGAACTGTGCAGCTGTTATTCCATCAAGTGGAGTTGTGAGATGAATGGTATGCGCAATAGATGCAGACAGTATGCTAAGCTCACTCTCCCACAGGAGATGAAACAGGTACTGTATGTTGCATCTGAATTTGCCATCCTTACCAAGCACAAGGCTAGTACAGTACTCAGCACCCTGTATATGCACTTCTCTTTCATCTAGGTGTCCACCTGACCCTTTTGGGAATACATCTGGGAAACAGCATGCTTTCAATGTTGTCTCCCAAATGCTAACAGGCTCACCTTCCACCTGTTTCATTTGATAAAGATCAATGTTGTCCCCTTCTGGATCTCTGCCATGCAGTGGGTGACTTGTGTACTGTTCATACACATTATCATTTGTTTGCACATTGATCTTCTCAATCATTGGTTTTGTGGTTTCCAACAGATCATGTTCAACAGACACAGTGGTCATGCGATCAATATCAAGGTCTGCATAAAAGGGATTGCTGCTCTTTAAATAAGTAAGAGCAAGCTTCTCCTTGTCTGCATTGACAACATCCTGCCAAAATGACCTTTGATTTAGTTGGAACACCACTAACAAAAATCACCAAAGTGTTCTCAATGGAGATCGCCTTCACATTTTCCTGCAGAGGAAGTGGAAGATACATAACGAAACCCTTAAGAGATCTAATAAGTTATTATTGTGGAATGTTCCGTGTCTCTGTGTTCAGATGCAGAATAATTTGAAATGGTTTCATAGTCTGAATAAGAATCCATTCAAACATATTCAATGTGGAAATCTCAGCTGGCATAACATGTGCCTCCATATTGTTCAAGACTGACCTTGGTGGCAGAATGTTAGCCTTCACTTTGGAGAAACAGTGCTTACACATCACAATGATTGGGTTTAAGTGAAAGTCACATTTTAACAGGAGAAATGCTGACAGTCAAAACCACATGTCATTGTATGTTGACAAGGTTTCCAGGTTCACTGTGACTGTTTGTTTCTCGTAACAGAGCCGATCACATGATACACATACAGAGTCAAATTTTTCTGTCTTTGCCAACTCGAATTTGGCAATTGATTTCCCAAACTGCTTGAGAATGTCAGTTTCTAAGACAGACACAGAATTTTCATCAGCAATTGATGACTGATCAATCACAGTATCTGTCACACTGCTGACCCGTTGCAGCTGTTTCAAAAATGTCATGGCACCATGCATGTCATCAGACTGCAGTAACTCTTTCAGATGAGTATACTGAGTGACAACTCGTCAAACCTCATAGACCCTGTACACAAAGGTCCGCATGCCTGATTGATGCACTTCCAGCATCTGCATGTGGTGAAAGACACTGTTGCAAACATCACTATCTATACATGCAAGTGAGTGACCCATAAGTCCAGTATGAGGACGGATCTCACAAAGGTCTATACTGTCAAACAGTTTATGTCTGTCTTTACGATCAGTAATGACAAACAGGTTGATAAAGTGCTCAACTTTGTCAAACGATGATTGCCTTCAGTTGCAAGTTGCATCACACGTCCTTGAGAGACGGTGACGCTTATGAGGCCGAGTAGTTGCCTCACACTCATCATCTGTCTCCATTGTAGTGTCATTGCACACACTCAGCACATTACATAATTTACTGGACTCATCAATGCACAAGTTGCTGTCCTTTTTCTGTGAGTGATATGACTCTTCCCAGAAATAAGCCTCTGAGTGCTGTGTGTGCAGCCACTGACCTGTGAAAACATCATAGAAATTGTGCAGGTTCAAGACAGGATACCACTGTAGCCTTATCTTTATGCCATACATAACTTTCCTGAACTGCTCAAGTACATGTGGCATCTTATGCCACAAACGTTGAAGAACAAATACTGCTCTATTAAGAAACGTACGTACTTTGAGATGCAATGTCATCAAAGAGAGATGACTCTTTTTTTTGCGCTCATGTCTCATCACAGCAGCAATAAGTCTGTCAATCTTAGCTTTAGATTAGCTAGTCATAGAAAATACTTTTGCTTCCTCAGATGAGCATCAGCAGCTACCAATTTACATTGCCGCTTAGTACGTTTATTTATGCTTGCCTTTGCAACATTAGTGTTTCGGCTCAGAGATTTGCACAACTGTTGCTCAGCTACACATTTTTTCCTTGCAGTTGAGCAAGTATGTACTTTTTCTGTGGAGTGAGCAACCTGTGAAGTCACTCCTTGAGTGGAATGCTGAATCATTTACTGTACATCTTGAACTACCATCAGTGGGTTTCGGAGCACTCTTAAGCAACAGTGAAGTACTATGATGCCTGTTTTGTCTCTTCATAGAGCTCTGTCTCTGTTTAGAGGGCAACTTCCCTGTCTGTAAATTCACAGTAGTCTGCACCTATCTTACAGAAGTATCAGACACCTGTATAATAAATAGAAAAAAACAAAATTTTAGTGTTGATCTGTTTTTTTTGTCCTGACATTACATAGTGACAAACACTATCCATGTCTCATATAACAACAGTAAATAGTACTGTCTACAAAAGATTGCAAATATTATTACTGTAATAAGTGAACACCACTAAACCTATATACAATCTTTTCAAACGTCGTAGACCATAAGCTGACTAATAATATCAGAAGAAATATCTGAAAATCGAAAAACTGAAGTATTGGCACAATCTAAAGCATCCACAGTAGTTTTTTTCCTAAAAATACTGTTTTTAACAAAACTTTTAAAAGTAGTGTCGAACGTGAGACATTTTCACAAAATATGGTGTCGTTCGCACGAAAGTGTCTCAAAATTTAATGTTGATAGGACGAAAGTGTTGAATGTAATGTCACAAAAGTAGTGTTGAATGCTCAAAAATGTTGAATAATAGTGTCGTCAGCATGAAAGTGTCACAAAATGATATTGAAAAACACCCCCTTTAAGACTCAGCCAATCAGAGACTGCTTCCTATTTGACTGACAGACACTGCCACCAATGTATCGGCACATTCTGCAGGCTATATCAGGCAACCAATCACAACCACAGAACACTAAAGAAGAAGGACATAGCAGCCATCTTAGAAAAGAAGGAGACACCCTGCTTGTCACTGTGTAAGTACATCACATTTTCTAAACAATTTTTCTAGCATTATACAAACTATTAGCAGCACAAAAATAGTACTGAACAAAACATTTTTTTATTCTCTATTTGACTATGATAATCTAATTTACCTATTAGGCTGTAAAAAAGTTATAACAGTTTAAAGTCAGAGTGTCAATCAGTACTTACTAGTACAGATAGAGCTGCAAATGGAGGCAGAAAGCAAGCAGCATGTGTATCATAACAGAAGACACAACCAATCACATGCCTCTGTTAAGCTGTAATTGTTTGAAGTAGCCAATGAAAATGTAATATTTTCCCACTAAGAAATCTTACATCATTTGTGGCTGACAGCAGGCACAGCCATTCAGTGTAGTAATACTGAGCCATGACAAATCATTAACCAATAACATTTTAAATGACTATGTTTTGGAACAGCCCAACAAAGCAATATTGAAGAAGCGAGGGAAATCTTAGTTTCACATTCAGTTGTGGCTAGGCACTGCAGGAGAAACATTGTTTTTTTTTGGTAGCTCTCTGTCCACTTCTCAGTTTAAAAACTAAGAATGGCAGAAAACAGCAAATGGGCTGTGTGGGTAGTGGGCAGCAGCATAGTAAGGCACACTTCAGAGTATGCTCAGAGCAGTGATTTTGGCAGAGATCTGAAGCTTCCAAATTGCTCTGTTAAGTGGTTTGGCAGGGGTGGCATGAGGTGGGAGCATCTCATGCTAACAATGCACAGACTTTTCAGAACTCAAGCTCAGCCAGACATACTGCTGATTAATCTCGGAGGCAATGATTTGAGCACCAAAAGGTGGATAGATTTAGTGTCAGAAGCAAAATTGGACCTTGCTTCCATTATGGGTATGTTACCTGCCTGTAAGATCATTTTTTCTCATATTACAGTGTGTAGAGTCTGGCAAAAAGAACAGCACATGTACCTACTTGACAGAGCTCACAGAAAGGTAAACATCTAAATATCCAGATATCTCCTCATTGCTGGGATGCACACCATACGTCACCCTGCAATTAAATATAGTAATGATTGGCTATACCTACCAGACAGTGTGCACTTCTCACATGCTGGCAATTGCCTTTTCCTGGGTGACCTTCGAGATGGGATCCACACAGTCCTCTAAAAATGTTAGTCTGTTACAGCAGATACAATTGTAAAAAAAGGCTCTTTTAAGAGCCAAAAACTTGGTCAAAAAATAGAAAAAGTTGACACATTACATACGCAAAACAAAAGCATGTTATCTAACTTTAACACCACTACAGAAATGCAGATTAATGCAGATATTCAGAATTGTGACATACATACAGCTATTGTTAATAAACTGTAGTATTAATATATCACTATGTTGTTTCACTATACATATAAGACATAGTTAAACATAAAATTACGGAGACAGTACTCTCTTGTAAATGTCATATTATCTAACAATTAGTGTACCCATGTAAAATTATTTCTTATAATAACTATTGAATCACAAAGATTTATCTCTCTGTGAATCCTCAGTACTAAATCTCAAAAGAGGACAAAAATACACATGCCACAATTTATAACTGTAACATTCTGTTGTATCTCTATTTATTACAGGTTTAAAGAACAAAAATGAATAATGAGACTCTGGAGTGCAAGGGAGGTGTGCTGCCTGCTTAAGGCAGCCCAGGCCAGAGGGAATGCAAAAATTCTTATGAGAAGTACCAATAGGAAGATGGATTTGATGTGGAGGTGCATCCACGATTTCCTCAGGATGATTTTAAAAGTGAGAAACAAAAACCCCAAAATGTGCAAGAAGTGGAAGCTGTTGTGCCAGCATTTCTACACACTGAATAATAGAGAGGAGATACTGGATAATGATGGTTGCTGGTACTACCTCGCACATGAGATGTGGGAGGCTGCTGGGAGGCCCACTGCAGGGGAGCACCTAACACACCATGAGTAGACAAACTATCTATTACTCAGCATAACGTTTTCTCTTACAGAAATCAAAAAGACGCTGACTGTTGTTTTAAATATGATAACAGCTCAGGTAGTGAGGTACAAGACCACAGGCTAAGTACACCCACTACCTGAAGCATCACAGTATTCAACCACACCACACAGCTTTAAGGTTGCTATTCAAATAAAGCAATGTTATGTTGTAATACATACTGTTAGAAATTATGTGCATTTGTGTGTTACTCCAATCATGCTTATGCTCTGTTTTCATTTATTGGCTCACTATAAGAATGGGTCTGCATTCAGGCTGCAGTCCCTAGTCTTGTGTGTGTGTGTGTGGGGGTATTGTCTTGTTGATACCATTGACTCCTAAGTATCCTAACTTATATTTCCCAAGAATCAGACCGATATTATATTGACATCCATGGCCTTAGTATTACAATCAGTCTGCACTGAGGATGCACTACCTCTTCTGTCAGTGGAGTGGGTGTATTGTTTGGCTGCCACTGTGCAACTCCTAACTATCTTAATTAAACAATAAGGCATGACAAAAGATTATGTTAATGGTCTGTTAATCACCTTCTAGGGCTGCACTGTGGCACTGAGGTGTAACCGAGTGCTACATACCCCTAGAGGGTCATAAATTGACAATTAACATAATCCCTGTGAGTGCCTTATTGCTATTATAATAAAACATGTTTTAAAACAGTGTTAAACCTTGCTCAGCATATAGCTGAACTCTACATGTATGTAAATTAAGCAATAATGCCCAACAGGGTGTGTGTCGTGCTGGTATAATGTCACGCCTCAGGTGGTTGGGCAAGAGGCTGTCGGGTGAGTGTGTCCAATACCTGAGGCTTGACTTTAACCCAAATGACACACACCGTGGAGGGCATTATTGCTATAATACAATGGCTCGTTGTTATAAATAAATTAAAAAAATAATTGTAAACAATGTTTTTATTAGTGTGGAAAAAATGTTTTTGTTTTTCAAGAGAAGATGCAAAAATAGAGCATATGCTGCTGTCCATAAGGACATCCAAATGGGTTAATAGTGCTGAGACTAGACTCGTGATGTTGTACTTGGATAACATCACGGCTGCAGCCCAAGACTGACCAATCAGAGTCCATGATTGTTTCTTGTCATTGTATCATAAAACATTAACATAAGGCTGTTAGAATGTTTGCAGCCAACCAGAATGCTCCATTTCTGAGACCCTTTTTATAATTCATGTAATACTGCAACTGAAAAACTTGAACCATTGATGTATATGCACTTTCTTTCCCTGACTCTGCTAACTCACAATGCACTGTCTGACTTGGACTGAAAGGAATGCCATTAAGTAGCTGACACCATGCAACTCATAACTCCCTCAACTAGTGAGCAATAGCAATCTTGCAGCTGCACCATCAATATTTATTAACTTTCTTTTTCTGTAAGACTCCTCTCAGAATACAGTTGCTTCTCAGGGCATATGTGGGGGTGGGGGGTGGAAGCAGTCACTTGCTGACACTGTACAAGTTCTAAGTGCCCAACTACTGTGTTACTTAAATGATATAAGTGCACTTTTATATTCATAGCCTTTGTTTGACTCTGAGTGGCCACACAGCATGCGGTACCTCTTTTCTTTTGGGGGGGTCCATAGCCTATCTGACACCAAGCAACTCCTAACAATCTCAACTAGTGTGTTGCTACTATTATTGACTGTACCATTAATATCCATTACCTTTGTTTGCCTGTTACTCCATACTCAGGACACAGTACCTGTTCCATGAGGAGGAGGTCATTGCATATTTCACAACGTTAAACTTATTACTATCCCAGCCAATCTGATACTGCAATCATTGAGATGTAGAATTTCTTTCCACAATGGTCATTTCCCTGTACTTCTCTAGTATTAATGCACTGTCCAAGCCACAGGCTAGTACATTACCTGGCTGACACCAAATAACTCCCAAGTTCTGCACACAACCTGGAACCACAAATGTGAATCATCAATACTGTAGACTTTGTTTTTCTTGTGACTGCCCACTCACAATGCAGTACCTCACATGCAGTACTGGAGGTGGGGAAGGGGTACTATTCACTAAGTAACACCATGCAAATCCAAATTGTTCTAATTAGAGTGTTACAGAAATCATTCACCTGTACCATCTATTTTAGTAACCTTTTTTACTATGAGTGTCATCTCAGGATGCACAACCCATTGTGGGGGGGGGATTAACTATCATAGGTAGTATATTACTGCTAACATGTGGCTGTTACATTTAAATCCAGAAAATTGTTTGTGTATTCAATCAGTATACAGCACCTCATCTAGGTGTATCTTAACTGGCAGACAAGACTAAAATTGTTCAAAGAAATGTCTTTTAAATAAGTGAAGACATATATACCATACTCAACAAAAATCATCACTATCTATCTTTCATAGATCGTCAGAGGTGCCCCCCACCACAAAGCGAGGTAGTACCAGGCGAACCTGAGGCTGTGGAGGGTGAACAATCAGACTCCAACAGTGTTGTCCTTGTAGAGTCAGAAAGTAAGAACATCCTACAAAAAATTATTCATAATACTTACTCTGACTACTTTATGTCCATCAGATTCTTGATCCTCTGCAACCACCGAGCTGCTGTTACAGAGATGTGTAACACAGTACTTGTGTTCTGGCTGTACTGTACACTAGCAAGGCAGAACCTCCTTGTGTATCATCACAATACATACCCTTGCTGACCACATAGAAGTACTAATTATGCAAGCATATCTATCTCTGCAATCAGCAAGCTGTTCTGTAATTGTAAATGTCTCTAGTTTCCCTGTGGTTCTCCACTCAAGACACATCATCTGTTAAATGTATAACTAAGGACCAATACCTGGCACAGTAGTAATTACTGGGAAAGAATTCTGTAGACAATAAATCAGTATTTTCTTAGAAAACAGAGTTTTAATTCTGCAATTTTCAACAGATAAATATTTAGCACAGGTAGTGCCATACTGATTTCGTCAACATGACATATGAAATCATTAACATGAATGTTTTCCATCTCTGAGTCTCAAGTCATCATATAGTACCTGTGTGTGTCGAGGTGGGGCACAGTGACACTACCTGAGTAGTATCATACCACAGTTAAGTATAGTAACTTTCCTCTTCCTGCAATAAAGAAGATATTATACTGATATCCATGACCTTAAGTTAACGAAGTGCACCCCCAAAGCCATGTAACTTGTCTGTTCCTTCAATCAAAGTGTGTACTGTTTATATTCATGCCCTCACTCTTACCATGGGTCTCCACTCTACATGCAAAGTCTTCTTTCAAGGAGGGATAGGGAGGAAGATACCCCAGCTGATAGAATGCAACTCCTAACTGTCCTAACTTACATTTTCTTACAACCAGGGAGTCACACCATTCATCTCCATAGACTTTCTTTCCCTATCACTGTACACTTAGGATGCACAACCTAGTTGGGGGGGTGGGCCATTGCCCGGCTGATGCCATTCAAGAACTAAGTGTTCCAACTTGTGTATTATTCTATCACGAACCTGTAACTTTGATGACCATAAAAGTTGTTTTACTTAGAGTCTGCACTCACAATTCAGTACCTCATGTGTGGTGAGGGGTTGGGGGGCACTGCCTGCCTGATGTCATGCAGCTCTTAACTGTTCTAACTTGTGAGTTTCTGTGACCACACAGGTGCACCGTCAATGTCGATGTACATTCTTTTACTGTGACTCTCCACCCAAGATGCACTATCTGTCCTGGGGAGGAGGAGGAGGAGGGGAATTACTTAGCTGATATCATACAACTCCTAACTCTTTAAACTAGTGTGTACTGCAAAGATACAGCTGTGACATATACACCCATAAACTTTATTTTCCTGTCAGTCTCCACTGATAATGCAATGCCTGCTCTGTATTTTTTTTTTTTTTTGAGGGGGGCATTCCCTAGCTAACAACATGCAACTTCAAAGTGCCCACAGTGCCACAATATGATGTTTTGATAAACAGTAATGGTGACTCCAACAGTAAGTAAAATGAAAGTGTAAACACAAATGGTTACAACAATTGAAACACATGCAGTCACTGAAACATAAAGGGTAACGCATACATTTTCGTACACAAGAAAGGTAAATCAAAGGTGTATGGAAAACCAAATACATACAATAAGGCTAACAGTAACAAAAGCACAAACCCTCTGTTAATTAAACAATCTATTTCTGTGTCTTATAGTGGCCGGGGAGACTGAAGCAACATCACAGGTGCAGGTGAAGCAGGAGCCTGGCACCAGTGCTGAACGTAAGTCTACTAACATAAACACACACAGATCTCATAGACTGCTACAACAGTATCTGTACATTTTATATCATTGTCTGTCTTTACTTAATCATTACAGCTGCACAGTAGATGTGCATGTTGTAACTTTTGCTACACTTTATGTGTCATGGAAAACTATCTGGTTCAGCAGAGAACACAATGCATTGTCTCACTAATACTACACACCTCCTAACTTTGGCCCCATCCACACTACACTACTCAGGCCCGGCAACAGATGCAAACCATTATGGGCAGGGAGCAGCATAGTGTATCCACACTGTGGCAGTGTCTGTTACGTAACCAGTACCACTGGCCCACACTGTGGGACCCAGGTGACCGTTATACTGACCCCCAATCCCACAATGCAGTTCGTACTGTACTAGGGGACTGTAGGAACAACACGCTCACCCATCCATGCTATGTACAGTAACATTACAGGGGCAGAACCATTGTCATAACCATTTAAACCACCTCATAGGTAGTTTCAACAACGGTTACGAAAATGCCTTCTGTTATGCTCCAGGTGTAAACATAAACCATTGTGGTAACAGTTTTCACTGTCTATTATGTTACAGAGGCATAGTGTGGACAGGGCCTAAGCTAGCTTTTCTGTTACTCCAATCGAATAGCTGTACCATTTATTCCCATAGCCTCTGTCTTCCTGTGCCTAACCACCCAGGGAGCAGTACCTACTCTGGGAGTTACATTTTTTGGCTGAGTATGTAAAAGCCATAGCTATGCAAAGTAGTGTACACCTGCAATCACTGAACTGCATCATTGATGTGCATAGCTTGACATTGCCTGTGACTATCCAGTGTGCATGCTGTAGCTCATATATTAAGCTTGGAAGGAATTCTGTGACTGACAACATCAACCACAAGCATTTCTAACTCTTATATAACTGCAAATAGAGTCACAACAGAGATGCACATGAACGTATTTTGCTGCAGCTGTACACTCACAATACAGAACTTCATCTCTGGCAGTGGGGGGGCACTGCCTACCTCACAATATACAACTCGCAACTGTTGTAAGTAGTATGCTACTACAATCATATACCTGCACCATTTATTTTCATACACTTTCTTTTTCTCTGACTCTACACTAATGATGCATTACCTGTTTTTTTCATGGGGAAGCATTGCGTGTCTGAGATTGTACAACTCCTACTGTAACTGTCCCCACTAGTGTGTTACTTCACTCATGAAGCTGTACCGTTTATATCCATAAACTCTTTTCTTGTGAGTCTGCATTCAGCATGCAGTACCTGCTCTGAGGGTGTGGGGCATTGTCTAGACTGTACCAGCTAGTGTGTTACTGCAATAATGTAGCTGTACAATTTATATCGATAGCCTTTTTTTGTTTACTGTGAATATCCACTCAGGATGCAGTACCTGCTGGGAGTGGGGGTGCATTGTGTAGCAAACACCATGCAAGTGCTTACTGTCCTAACTTCTGTATCCTTCCAACCACAGACATCCACCATTCATGTCTATGAATTTTCTTTTCCTGTGACTGTCTACTCAGAATGCAGTACCTCTCCTGGCTTGGGGGAGGGGGGCATTGCCTACTTTTCACTGTGCAATCCCAAAGTGTTCAAACTAGTGTGTAGAAGACAACTAAACTAAGTCATTGTCTGACTGATTCAAGACAGCTACTCATCACCATACTTTATCTCTATGTTAACCAAAAATACATATATAACCTTTGAAAAATATCAGGCCCAGAAATCACATATCATTAGATAAAAACAAAACAGTAAAGTATATTTGTCACTGTCACAAGATAATCATTTTTTTTTCTCTTCACAGATCTACCACGTAAAAAGCGGCACACTGTGCACTGTCACTGTGTTCGCAGGCTCGAGCGCAAGGTTGACTGTCTGACATCAGAAATTAAAGAACTACGAAAAGAACACCAAACAATACTTGACCTATTAACAGAGCAGCAAATGACAGTCAACCTTGCGCTCGAGCCTGTGAGTGCAGCGGCAGGTGCCATTGCGGACAGCAGCACTGCTTCGCCTGCTAATGTATCCAGGCTCCCTGGCCAGTGATGGACGTCCTCCACAGATCATCTGTCAGTATCTCCTCTCACCCAGGCACAATAGCTTCCACTTCCCTATGCACCTCCACATCAATCCAGCTTCCTGCCTGGGCTACCTCAATCAACCAGCAGCACACCTCCCTCAGAAGTGTTCTATTTTTAAATACGTTCAATTATTGTATTTTAATAAGGGATACATATTCTGATTTTTTGAATAAGTATTGTTTTTTATGAATATCATATTGTTTTTCAGTAATAGTATGTGTTTCTAAATAACTAATTATTTTAAAACTTTTAATAATAAACATTTATTTTTATAAAAAATCTAAATGTTTTTTATATTTTTACAAATCTATATTTTTTATATAACAAAATGGAGAAGCATCATATTTCATTTGTATTTTTTTATTAAATTTAATTATGTAGACAATAAATAAGTATTTTGTTACAAACCAGAGTTTTTCTTGAACTATTCTCAACAGATAAGTAGTTAACAAAGATATTGCCATGATGACTTTGTTAGTATGACATAGGAAATCATTTACGTGAATGTTTTCCATATCCAAGTCTTAAGTCGGGATATAGTACTTGATGTGTGTGTGTGGCAGGGGGGAGGGGCATGGCGACACTACCTGAGTAGTATCCTATCACAGGTAAGAATACTAAGTTTCCTCTTGTTGTAAAAACAAAAGTATAATACTGATATCCATGCCCTTAGGTTAAAAGTGTCTGTCTACTCAGCATACATAACCCAACCACATGAGTGAGAAATTGACTGGCTTACGCTGTCACCCCCAAAGTCTTCTAACTTGTTTGTTCCTGCAATCAAAGTGTGTACTGTTTATTTATATCCCTCACTTTTACCATGACGCTACACTCAGCATGCAATGTCACCTTTGAAGGGGGGAGGAGGACTGCCTGTGAGGGAGGGAGAAGGAGGGACATTGCCTAGCTGGGGGGGGCATTGCCTAGCTGATGCCATGCAACAACTAAGTGTTCCAAGTTCTGTGTTATTCAGTCATGACGCTGTAATATGAATATCCATAACCTTTGTTTCCTTGAGAGTCTCCACTCACAATAGAGTACCTCATGTGTGGTGGGGTTGGGGGTGGGGGAGACATTGCCTGGCTGATGCCATGCAACTCCTAACTGTCATAACTTGTGTCCTCCTACAAACAGGGATGTATACCATTAATGTCCATATCATTTATTTCCTGTGGATATCCACTCAAGATACAGTTCCTTCTGTGTGTATGTGCGGTGTGTGTGAGGGGGCATTCATAGAATTTGATGGCAAATAAGGACTGCTTGGCCCACCCAGTCTGCCCATTTCCCTACCTAGTGGATAAGCTGCAGATCCTAGTTAACCAGCAGCCTACTTCTTTCTACCCCACCCCCTTGAATTGCCTTATGACTGTCCCATGCATGCTTGAATTCTACCAATGTTTTTAACTCCACAACCTCCTCCATAAGGCCGTTCCATGCATCCACAACCCTCTCCATGAAAAAATACTTCCTTACATTACCTCTGAGCCCCCCCACTATCTTCAAATTGTGCCCCCTTGTTCTTGCACACCTCTTTTTTTGAAATATGCTACCCTCTTCGACTTTGTTGATTCCCTTGAGGTACGTGAAAGTTTCTATCATGTCCCCCCTCTCCCTCCTTTCCTTGAGGCTATACATAGTAAGCTCCTTTAGTCTCTCTTCATATGTCTTCCAGTGCAGACCCTGCACCATTTTAGTTGCCCTCCTCTGGACAGCTTCCATCCTGTCTATGTCCTTGCAGAGATTGGGTCTTCAGAACTGCATGCAGTTCCCTGGTTGATGCCATGCAAGTCCACACTTCCCTAACTTGTCTATCCCTACAACCACAATGGTGCACCATTAATCTCTATGGGCCTTCTTTTCCTGTGACTCTCCACTCAGGATACAATATGTGCCTGGGGGTGAGGGGGAGGAGTGGCATTGCTTACCTGAGGGGGGTCATTGCCTAGCTGATGCTATGCCACAACTAAGTGTTCCAAGTTTTGTGTTATTCATTCATGAAGCTGTAACATGAATATCCATAACCTTTGTTTCCCTGAGAGTCTACATTCATCTAGGCCATGCAGCAACTAAGTGTTCCAAGTTCTGGGTTATTCAATCATGACACTGTAACATGAATATCCATAAGCTTTGATTCCCTGAGAGTCTCCACTCACAATAGAGTACCTCATGTACAGTGGGGGTGGGGGGGACATTGCCTGGCTGATGCCATGCAACTCCTAACTGTCATAACTTGTGTCCTCCTACAAACAGGGATGTATACCATTAATGTCCATAACATTTATTTCCTGTGGATATCCACTCAAGATATAGTTCCTTCTGTATGTATGCATGGGTGTGTGTGGGGGGGGGGATTCCCTGCCTGATGTCATGCAAGTCCACAATTCCCTAACTTGTCTGTCTCTACAGCCACAAAGTTGCACCATTAATCTCTATGCACCTTCTTTTACTGTGACCCTCCACTCAGGATACAGCACGTGCCTGGGGGGATGGGGAGTAGGGACATTGTCTAGCTGGGGGGGGCATTGCCTAGCTGATGCCATGCAACAACTAAGTGTTCCAAGTTCTGTGTTATTCAATCATGAAGCTGTCACATGAATATCCATAACCTTTGTTTTCCTGAGAGTCTCCACTCACAATAGAATACCTCATCTGCGGTGGGGGCGGGGGGGGGACATTGAATGGCTGATCCCATGAAACTCCTAAGTGTCATAACTTGTGTCCTCCTACAAACAGGGATGTATGCCATTAATATCTATAGCCTTTATTGCCTGTGGATATCCACTCAAGACACAGTTCCTTCTGTGTGTATGTGTGGGAATGGGGGGGCATTCCTTGACTGACACCATGCAAGTCCACACTTCCCTAACTTGTGTGTCCCCGCAACCACAAAGGTGCACCATTAATCTCTATGGGCCTTCTTTTCCTGTGACTCTCCACTCAGGATACAGTATGTGCCCGGGGGGGCAGGGAGTAGGGGCATTGCTTAGCTGGGTGGGGGTGCATCACCTAGCTGATGCCATACAACAACTAACTGTTCCAAGTTCTGTGTCATTCAATCATGAAGCTGTAACATAAATATCCCTAACCTTTGTTTCCCTGAGATTCTCCACTCACAACAGAGTTCCTCATGTGCAGTGGGGACGGGGGGGGACATTGCCTGGCTGATACCATGCAACTCCTAAGTGTCATAACTTGTGTCCTACTACAAACATGGATGTATACCGTAAACGTCTGTAGCATTTATTTCCTATGGATATCCACTCAAGATGCACTTCCTTCTGTGCGTATGCATGGGTGTGTGTGGGGGCATTCCCTGGCTGACTGGCTGACGCCATGCAAGTCCACACTTCCCTAACTTGTCTGTTCCTACAACCACAAAGGTGCACCATTAATCTCTATGATCCTTCTTTTACTGTGACTCTCCACTCAGGATACAGCACGTGCCAGGGGGATGGGGAGGAGGGACATTGTCTAGCTGGGGGGGCATTGCCTAGCTGATGCCATGCAACAACTAAGTGTTCCAAGTTCTGTGTTATTCAGTCATGAAGTTGTCACATGAATATCCATAACCTTTGTTTCCCTGAGAGCCTCCACTCACAATAGAGTACCTCATGTGCAGTGGGGGCAGGGGGGAAGGTCATGCCAGATGAATTTATTAGATTTCTTTGACTGGGTGACCAAAGTAGTAGATCAGGGAGGGGCTGTGGACATGGCCTACCTAGAGTTTAGCAAGGCATTTGACTCAGTCCCACACAAAAGATTAATATACAAGTTAGCCAGTCTGGAAGTGGGTCCCAAGATGATAGCCTGGGTAAAGAATTGGCTGGAGAATAGGACACTGAGAGTAATAGTAAATGGAGTCCACTCTGAAGAAAGGGGGGTTACTAGTGGGGTGCCGCAGGGTTCAGTATTAGGACCGGTCCTCTGCAATGTCTTTGTAAGTGACATTGCAGAGGGACTGGATAGAAAAGTATGTCTCTTTGAAGATGACACAAAGATCTGCAACAGAGTTGATGCACAAGGTGGGGTGGAAAGGATGAGAAGGGACTTGGCAAGGTTAGAGGAATGGTCAAATGTATGGCAGCTTAGATGTAATGCTAAGAAGTGCAAGGTAATGCACCTGGGAAACAAAAACACAGGGGAAGAGTACACAATGGGGGGTGAGATACTAACAACAAAAATGGAAAGGGACCGGGGGTAGTCATACCAGATGACTTAATGGTGGGCAAGCAATGTGAGAGGGCAGTAAGGAGGGCTGGAGGGATACTGGGATGCATAGGGAGAGGCATCACCAGTAGAAAACAGGAGGTTGTTATCCCTCTGTACAGACAGCTGGTGAGACCCCATCTGGAGTACTGTGAACAGTTCTGGAGACCCAATCTCTGCAAGGACATAGACAAGATGGAAGCTGTCCAGAGGAGGGCAACTAAAATGGTGCAGGGTCTGCACCGGAAGACATATGAAGAGAGACTAAAGGAGCTTAATATGTATAGCCTTGAGGAAAGGAGGAAGAGGGGGACATGACAGAAACTTTCAAGTACCTCAAGGGAATCAACAAAGTCCAAGAGGTTAGCATCTTTCAAAAAAAGAGGTGTGCAAGAACAAGGGGGCACAATTTGAAGATGGGGGGTGGCTCAGAGGTAATGTAAGGAAGTATTTTTTCACAGAGAGGGTTGTGGATGCATGGAACGGCCTTCTGGAGGAGGTTGTGGAGTCAAAAACAGTGGTTGAATTCAAGCATGCATGGGACAGCCATAAGGCAATTCTAGGGGGTGGGGTAGAAAGAAGTAGGCTGCTGGTTAACTAGGATCTGCAGCTTATACATTAGGTAGGGAGATGGGAAGACTGGGTGGGCCAAGCGGTCCTTATCTGCCATCAAATTCTATGTTTCTATCTATGTTTCTATTGCCTGGCTGATACCATGCAACTCCTAAGTGTCATAACTTGTGTCCTACTACAAACATGGATGTATACCGTAAATGTCCATAGCATTTATTTCCTATGGATATCCACTCAAGATACACTTCCTTCTGTGCGTATGTGTGGGTGTGTGGGGGGGGGCATTCCCTGGCTGACACCATGCAAGTCCACACTTCCCTAACTTGTCTGTCCCTACAACCAGAAAGGTGCACCAATAATCTCTATGAGCCTTCTTTTTCTGTGACTCTCCACTCAGGTTACAGTACGTGCCGGGGGGTGGGAGGAGAAGGGGCATTGGAGCTGTTGGAGTGTGGCATTGCCTAGCTGATGCCATGCAACAACTAAGTGTTCCAAGTTCTGTGTTATTCAGTCATGAAGCTGTAACATGAATATCCATAACCTTTGTTTCCTTGAGAGTCTCCACTCACAATAGAGTTCCTCATCTGTGGTGGGGGTAGGGGGGGGGAGATTGCCTGGCTGATGCCATACAAATTCTAACCGTCATAACTTGCGTCCTCCTACAAACAGGGATGTACACTGTAAATGTCCATAGCCTTTATTGCCTGTAGATATCCACTCAAGATACAATTCTGCTGTGTATATGTGTGGATGTGGGGGGGCATTCCCTGGCTGATGCCATGCAAGTCCACACTTTCCTAACTTTACCGAATGTCCTCACTTTTGTCACTGTGGAACAGCCCTAACTGATGCATTAAATAGAGTTTTTTTGCCTCTAATTTCCCTCCTTTTTGAGAATGAGGACTATAAATAGTGAATGTAATGTGGTGGTGGTGAAATTAGGTATATGTGGTGGGGCATGGGTAGATCTCTTGATCTGCCAAATTTCATTTCAAACAGACTTACAGTTTTTGCACACCAAAACACTGAAAAATGCACTTTTCACCAGTTATGTGGGCAGTTTTTCAGATTTTGTCCGTGGTGCTGCGTGGCCAATGTGTGGTGTGCCACTTTACAACTTGGCATGTTGAAAGAGCTTGGGTTAAGGAAAATGACGCTTTTTGTTTGGTGCAAAAATATTAATCTGCTCAAAAGTTATTACAATTTGAAATTCCCATTATATCCTAAGGGAAAATTTATATGTATTTTTTGAATGTTAATGAGAAAGACCAGATGGCCCTAGGAAAGACAAGATAGTCCAAATTGAGATGACCATATCTCAATCACAGTTTGGTCTTTTTACTTGAAATTTCCAGGGTGTTGAGGGGAAGTCATAGAGATGTGAACTATGCTATTTAGGTGTTGGGGAAATAATTTGTTGCAGAGATATTCAATGACGTAACTGACATTTTTCCCATGGGATTATATTGCAGTCTGTGTCATGACTTTCGGCACTGTTATCTTGGAAATGAAGCAAGATGCAAACTTTTTGCTACTGGTGGCCACTGGAAAAAGATTTGAAATCATAGAGTAAGTCTGCAGTGGAATTTTGTTCGTGCATTGCACGGTTCATGAGATATTGTGAAATTACTGTCACAAAGGTTGAAAGAGTGCCTGTCCAGTGCTTTTTGGTGCCCATATCTCGGAAGCGATGTGAGATATGGGTATAGTCTTTGCGATGTTGTATGACGTACTCACTGTCACAATTACAATGATGCTAGAATTTTTTTTCTAGCTCTTACGGTTCCCAAGATATGCGCAAATTACTGTTACAAGGGTTTGGTGACCTATAGTGTTGCTGCTTGGCTCCGTAGCTTTGCATAAGTGGGAGCGTGGGCCCAGATGCATATTGTTATGCAAAAATTGGCAACTTGGTGGGAGCTGGGCTCTGCACTCTCACCAATATGTGTTTTTTTACTACTTATATTACACTTTTTCAAAAAGTAAGGAGATTCTATGCAAAAAACTGCGTTAATGCTTCATTTAGGGTAAAGCAAAAAAAGTCACGAAATGAGACATTAGGATTGAACCCATAACCCCCCCCTCACAGATGCCACCCTGATCCTACACAGTCTGACAGACGCAGGGGTGTGTCACTGGGGTTGTGAAGCCTAAATCTCACCCCTTTCTCCTTTACTGTAGCATGTCAACATGCTCAGACATGGAATACATTACAGCGGAGCAGACGTGCCCCTATATTTAGGGTTATGAAGCCACTTCTATGTTACAGCTGGCCAAGGCACCTAGCTTCACCTGAGCTCTTTTCTTCTAGATTGCTTGAAAGGACAGAGCAAAGAACCTTACCAGAGCAACAATAAGGATTAAGGCTTCTTTTGGCTAGGCAAGTTTACTGTGTGTTGTTGTTTTTATTTTGTACTCATAGGGATTGTTACTGTTAGTTGCTAATATTTTATTGGTTTATTTTCCTCTGATTCAAATTGTTGTTGCTGGGTATACATTCTGCTGCATTATTCCAGGGTGTGCCTACAGGTGTGTGCTTACAGATTACTGCTGTAATCTTCTGATTCCAATTGTCTTTTGCAAGGTATAACTTCTGTTACTGCTTTATTTTTCTCCGTAGCAAAGTGTTTCTTACAGGGCATATCTTCTTTGAAATTATTACAGGTAATGCTTTACAGGTTTCACAGTTTTATCTGTCATTAGAATAAGCTTTCAGGGCTACTGCATTTGTTGCTGGCTGATTGTTTCTGCTCTTACCTCCTTGTTTCTTTTGTCCATGGTTCTTCTTTTTCAGCAGGGAAAGGGCCACCCACCCCATCCCCAACCACCCCACACTACACTCCTTTAATAAGTAGCATAGTCGTGACATTTTCTGTAGCAAAGCAGGAAGGGGCAGATCAGAGAGGTATCCACACAGTGGCCTCATTTCCAGGGCACTAGTAATTTAACTTGTTATAACAAGTTGTATAAAAACAAACAAATAAAACACAAAATCAAACTTTTGTCTTCATTTTCTTCCTTCTAATTACTCTGACCAGGTTACAAACCCAGCAACTTACATAGAATGGATATCATTAACTGCAGGTACTGTGGAACACTTTTCAGAAGGGCAGTTTTACAGGATTTAGGACACTGTTGTACATTCTGGACCATTGGAGATCTAAGGGCTCAGCTCCAGGCAGCATGGGCAGAAATTACGTCCTTCAAATTGCATATTTAAGAGGAAATATATTATAAGAACCACCTGCCATTTCCCCAACATCCAACAGAAGCACCTCAACCACAGAGGGTAGTTGGTCTGGGAGGTCGGCAGGTGGTTAGGAGGGGCAAATCAGATGCCCCATCGCTCTGTGCTCTCCAACATATCACCTCAACAAACCATATAAAAACTACAAACAGGTATCTGCCTCTATCTCTGAAATCAAACAAAGGGGCAGAGGACACTGCAGCACAGGAGCTAGCACAACAAAACACACCCAAAACAGGAACCAAAACAAAAAAAGCAAAAAGGAAATCCAAAAATATTTCTGATCATAGGAGACTCCATGATTCGGGGAGTTGATATGTATCTCCAGACAGGGGTAATGGTCAAATGTCTCCCAGGTATATCAGCGTGGAGAGACACTGACCGCATTACTAAAATTGTTCAGGAAGCAGGAGAAATCATGGATGACCTGGTACATATAGGGACTAACGATCTCGCCAGCCGGTCAGTTGTGGAGACCAAGGAACACCTAACCAGGCTGGGTGACAAACTATCATCCATTTCATCCAGCATCTCTTATCTGAGATCCTGCCAGTCTGGGAGAGGAGGACAGATGGACAGAAGGTCAGAGAAGGGAGATAGGGACTAAACATGTGGCTCAAGGGCTGGTGCCAGGAAAAGGACACAAATTTGTAGGGAACTGGCAACAGTTTAGGGAGCGAAAGTTCTTTAAATTTGATGGACTGCATCTGACCAAGGAGGGAGTCAGTGCATTGGGGCAGAAGTTTGATGTCTTTGCAGAATATTTAAACTAGCAAATGGGGAGAGGGATGCAGCACCTGAAATGTCGAATGGGAAGAACACCCTTCCCCCCTCAGCTAGTGGTCAAACAGGAGATCAGCATGTTTGTAGTTAATTTGCATCACCAGGTAAAGAAAAAGGTCCGGCTCCCCATATGATGCACAGGGGAAGCGCCAGACCTCGTCCAGCAACTAACACACCGAAATCTGACCAATGGAAAATCAGGTAAACAAATGCTCACAGTCTGGGAAACAAGATCCCAGACCTGCAGGCAATAATGACAGAGGCTAAACTGGACATAGTAGCCATTAGCGAGACATAGTTTACCAGTAACCGCACTTGGGAGACTTTAGTACCTGGCTATGTACTGTTCAGAAAAGACAGAGGTGCAAAAGGGGGGGGTGGAGTGGCCCTTTATGTCAATGAAAATATCAAAGCTACAGAAATTCAGAATACACATAAGGAGCCAGAAGAACTGTGGGTCACCCTGGAAACAGGAAATGGGACAGCCATATGAACTGGGGTTGTGTACAGGCCTCCAGACCAGGGGGAGGACATAGACACATTACTGTTAGGAGATATACAAAACATGACAGCTAAAGGGGAGGTTCTGATAATGGGAGACTTCAACATGCCAGATACAGATTGGTCAATACCAGCAGGCGCATCTGCCAAAACTAGACACATGGTGGATTCCCTGCAGGGAAAGTGCCTCAAACAACTGGTACAACAACCCACAAGAGACAGGGCTATCCTAGATCTAGTACTGACTAGCAGGGAAAGGATCACAGATCTCCAGGTAGAAGGTCACCTGGGGGACAGTGACCATCACATGGTATGGTTCCATTTGGCCACTGGAACAAAATCATCCCATTCCAAGGCAAAAATATGAGACTTCAGAGGAGCTGACTTTGATAAGATGGCCAACAGAGTTAAGCTAGCCCTGGCAAAATGAAATATAGGTGAGGGGATACAGGAAAAGTGGACAAGCATTAAAGATACAATACTTGAAGCAACATCCAGTTGTGTTAGTAAGAAAAGGAAGTGCAAAAGAAGAGGAAAACCACTTTGGTTCTGAAACACAGTAGCAGAAAAGGTCAGAGCCAAAAGACTGGCTTTCAAGAAATATAAGGGAACGCAGCAGGATGAAGATAGGGAGGCATACCAAACTTTTCTAAGGGAAGCAGGGAATACAGTAAGGCAGGCAAAGGCCCAAACTAAGGAAACACTAGCACAAACAGTAAAAGAAGGTGACAAGACTTTATATAGATACATTAGTGAAAGGAGAAAGTCCAGAGGGGGTATTGATAATATCAAAGGGGATAAGGGGGCATGTGAGGAGGAGGACCATGTAAAAGCATCTATCCTAAATAGATACTTCTGCTCAGTATTTACTGAAGAGAAGGTAGGGCAGGGCCCACAGCTCTGCACCATGGACACAGGGGGGATGAGTTGTGCATTAGTCCCTTCACAAAAGAAAGGGTCCTATAAGAGCTTGATAAGCTCAGGATGGACAAGGCAATGGGACCTGATGGCATACATCCCAGGGTACTAAAGGAGCTAAGGGTGGAACTAGCAGAGCCATTATCAGAACTGTTTAGTGAGTCTGAGCACAGGAGAGGTCCCAGAAGACTGGAGAAGGGCTCATGTGATCCCGCTCCACAAGAGTGGTAGCAGGGAGGAGGCAGGGAACTACAGACCAGTCAGTCTTACCTCAGTAGTGGGCAAGATCATGGAGACACTCCTTAAGGAAAGGATAGTGCAACACTTGGAATCCATAGGAGCACAGGATCCAAGACAGCATGGGTTTACAAAAGGACGGTCCTGTCAAACTAATCTCATAGATGTCTTTGACTGGGTAATCAGAGTGGTGGACCAAGGGGGAGCATTTAATGTTGTCTACCTTGACTTCAGCAAAGCTTTTGATACTGTTCCACATAGAAGATTGGTTTAATAAGCTGGGTAGGCTCAGGGTGGGTCAGACGTTGGTCAACTGGGTGGCAAACTGGTTGACGGCAGAAAACAGAGAGTGGTGATAAACAGTATACAGTCAGAAGAGATGCAAGTCACAAGTGGGGTACCTCAGGGATCAGTCCTGGGGCCAGTCCTCTTCAATATCTTCATCAGTGACATTGCAGATGGACTGGAGGGTAAGGTTTGTCTGTTTACAGATGACACCAAGATCTGCAACAGAGTAGATGATACAGATGGTGTGAGCAGAATGAGAAGAGATCTGAATAAACTAGCAAAATGGTAGGAAGAGTGGCAACTGGGGTTTAACACAAAGAAGTGCAAGGTCATGCACATAGGGAAGAGAAACCCTGAAGCCACCTATAGGCTGGGGAGGAGTTGCTGGCAGTCATAAGGGAAGAAGAAAGAGACTTGGCGCCATCATCACCGATGACCTGAAATCATCCAAGCAGACCTCTACAGCAGTAGGTAAGGCTAGAGGGATGTTGGGGTATATTAGTAGGGTATCACAAGTAGGAAGAGGGAGGAAATAATCCCTCTTTACTAGACACTGGTTAGGCCCCATCTGGAGTACTGCATGCAGTACTGGAGGCCACACCTTCACAAAGACATTAACCAAATTGAGGCAGCCCAGAGAAGGGCAACCAAAATGGTGCAGGGACTGCATCAGAAAACATATGAGGACAGATTAACTGAACTTAATATGTATACCCTAGAGCAAAGGAGGGAGAGAGGTGATATGATTGAAACATTCAAACACCTTAAGGGCCTTAACAAGGTGAATGAGTCTAACATGTTTCAATATAAGAAAAATAGTAGAACAAGAGGACACAGCATGACATTAGAGGGAGGCCAATTGAGGGGTAATGTGAGGAAGTTCTTTTTCACAGAAAGGGTGGTGGATGCATGGAACTGCCTACCTCAGGAAGTGATGGACATGAATACAGTGCAGGGCTTCAAACAGGCATGGGATAGGCATAAGGGAGCAATTCAGATGAGTATGAATAAATAGGCCATTGACAGAGCAAATGCCTATGGCACATTCATAAGGTAGAAAAAGAAATGGGCAGACTGGATGGGCCTTGCGGTCCTTATCTGCCATCAACTTCTATGTTTCTATGTTTCTATGTTACACTCAATATTTTTTTCAGTTAATAACTTTGGTCCCTTTCAACAGATTTGCATGAAATTTGGTATGCATGGTGGAGCATGGTAGATCTCTTGATCTGCCAAATTTCATTTCAGTCGGACTTACAGTTTTTGTGCACCAAAATGCTAAAATGCATTTTTCACCATTTATATGAGCAGTTTTATGGATTTTGTCTGTGGCGCTGCACGGCTGTCATGTGGTGTGCTGCTCTGTGACTTGGCTCATCTGAAAGAGCGTGGGTCAAGGAACATGCTACTTTTCATTTAGTGAAGAAATATTAATCCATTCAAAAGTTATGCAACTTTTAAGTTCTCATTATGAGTCAATGGGAAAATTTATACGGTTATTTTGCAAAAGAAGAATGGAGTTTTGGCCATCTAGCCCCTCCTCATGATCAAAGAATTTGCAGGCTCACAATCAAAGAATCTTTGATCGTGAGGAATTCTTTGATCGCGATGGCCATCATCTTGTTTTAGTTTGTGGTCAGAAAAATTCAAATATCTCAGCCCAGGGGGGACTCCTGAGGCGAATCTATGATGGGTTTTGCTCAGGGGTCTTCCCTCTATTGAGTCATGCCTGTGGTTTCTTTCAAAATGGTCAAAAAGTAGAGTTTTTAGCTTTTTTATTCTTTGATCATGGCTTGCAAATGATCTTTGATCGCTAGCCTGAAAATTCTTTGATCATGAGATTCTTTGACCGCGATCTTTGATCTCAAGGGTGTGACTAGATGACCACTTGAAAAAAATAAATTTTCTCAGCTCAGGGGTGTCTTATTAAGCCAAATGAGGGTGGGTTTTGCACAGGGGGCTTCGTTCTATTGAGGCATGGCTGTGGTTTTATGTATTTCTGCCTAAAAATTGATTTTTAACATTTTTTATTGTTTGATCATGAGCCTGCAAAATCTTTATTCACGAGCCTGCATATTCTTTGATCACAAGATTCTTTGACTGCAATCTTTGATCATGAGGGCACGACTAGATAGCCACATGAAAAATTCAATTTTCTCAGCACAGGGGTCACTTCTAAAGGCAAACTAGGTTGGGATCTGCTCAGGGGCCTTCGTTCTGTTGAGTCATGGCTGTGGTTTCATGTATTTTTCTCTAAAAATTGAGTTTTAACATTTTTTATTCTTTGATCACAGGCCTGAAAATTCTTTGATTGTGAGATATTTTGATTGCAATCTTTGATCGTGAGGGAGGGACTAGATGGACAGATTTGGAGGGACCAGATAGCACAATTTTAACAATTTTTCAAATTAAATGTTTGGGCTTTTAACTTAAAATTTGGAGGGTGTTGACTGCATGTCCTGTAGATGTGAATTATAGTGATTAGGTGTCAGACAATACATTTTTTGTGGAGCTATTGCATGGTGGAATTTACGTTTTGTGGACAGCGTTTTCCATGGTGGTAGTGGCTTGAAATTACTAGGGTAGCTAGCCTTACTGCTATGGATGTACTTTTCAGTCATTAGGTGTGTAAAATGTTAATAGGTGTGGAATTCTGCCAGTGCAATGAATGAAAATCTAAAACTTTCACATTTTATATCTCGGAAACAGTTTGATCTTTTACACTGAAATTTGGAGCATATTAAGGGGATGTGCTGTCCATGTGAATTATGGAGTTTAGGTGTTGGAAAATTCATTTGCTGTACCCATATTGTGTGACACACTTCATGTTTTGTGTATGGCATTTTGTATTGTGGTACTGGCTTTACATTTATAGGTGCATAGCGTTACTGCCATGGAGATAATTTGTAGTGGTTAGGTGTCTGACATGTAAACAGGTGTTGAATTATGCCACTCTGATGACTGACACTTTGCTTTCTTTCAAGGTGGTGAGCCCCACACTCCCGCCCATATGCGCTGCCAGCAATACATATGATATTCAGTACTTGTACTCTTATCTTAGGAAGGAATTTGCAAGTTGGTTGGAGCACTGGGCTCAAAGGGCCCTGTGCTCCCACCAACTAGTGCAACTTTCTGCTTTTCTAATCTTTCTCAAAAAGTAAGAAAATTCTGTACAAAAATCTTCGTTAATACATCATTTAGGGTTAAAATACAAAAAGTCAGGAAATGAGACCTTTAGGATTGCCCTATCCCCTCATGGACCTGCCCATCATCCTGAGATTGACAGCTGACAGGGTGTGTCATTGGGGTTGTGAGGCATAAATGTCACCCCATTCTTCTTTACTGTGGCTTGTGAATATGATTACAGATGGAATGGAGTGACATTTAGGCCTCACAACCCCAATGACACACCCCATCAGCTATCAATCTTGGGATGATTGGCATGTCCATGGGGGATGGAGCAACCCTAAAGGTTTAATTTCCTGACTTTTATGTTTTAACCCTAAATGATGCATTAATGCAGTTTTTTGCATAGAATATATATATATATATATATATATATATATATATATATATATAGAGGCCAAAATTCCATTTACATATTATTACTGACGCCGACAAAAGCGAGGGCCTGTGGTTTTCTGAGTCTTTCTTCAGTATCCAACCGGTCGGGGTGCTCATTAGGGTTGTCAGCCATAATTCTCACCCCATCACATGTGTAAAGAAGCAGAGGTGTAGGGAATGGGGTAACAGTTAGGACTGACAACCCTAATGCACACCCGATGCCGGTTGGGGGTGTGGGCAGGGGGGTCCAAGGGGCGCTTTCAACCCTAACATTGAATTTCCTCGCTTTTGTCGGTGTGGAACAACCCTAACTAATGCATTAAACTAAGTTTTTTGCCTCTAATTTCACTTCTTTTTGAGAATGATAATGAGAAATAGTGAATGTAATGTGGCGGTTGGAGGGCCCCATGCTCCTCCACATGATGTCTTGTCACATAGTAACATTGTGCCTGCAAACACAAATAGTAATGCGCATGGTGATGCAAAGCAAAACAGAAAGAGAAACAATAGAGTAGACAGAAATGTTAAAAACAACGCAAAAGCAAGTGCAAATGAAAACACAAAGGGTAACGCACATGGTGGCGTAGACATGAACGGTAAGTGAAACGGGAATGGAACCGCAAGCGAAAACAGTAATGGTAACAGTAATGTAAATGCACAGGCTGATTTTCCCCAAAATCTGCATAAAGAAAGACGGTGAGTACAAAGAATGTATGCATAATAATGGTTCTCAGAGCAGAAAATGAGGAATTGGAATATTAAATTGCTTATATCTCAGGAACTGTACGACGTAGAAAACAAATTTAAAATTCATATGATTTATGACTCTCCTGGCTAGTTTTATACTTGGCCCCAACAGGGGGCTGAGCATTTTTCCGACGAAAAGTCTGTATCTCGCACCGTTTCCGAGATACGGTCCCTGAAAGGTGTGGCGAACACCATAATGTTATCCTATGGGGAAAAAAGAGAAGTTTGGAGTGCCATAACTTTGGCTTCCTGTAATATTTTTTCACCAAACCACAAAAAGGCACATCTGTGGGATGTTAGCTATGTTCCCTCCAAATTTCAGCCCAAAAGACTGAATCGTTATTTTGCAGCAGGGCGCCAAAGGATTCCTGTAATGCGTCGGACGCCGTAATGTTATCCTATAGGAAAAAGCATCAACTTTGGAGTGCCATACCTTTGCCGCCATTTAATATTTTTTCAATGAAATACCGAAAGGCACATCTGTGAGATGTCGGCTGCGTTCCCTCCAAATTTCAGGCCAAAACACCAAACTGTTCTTTTGCAGCAGGTTGCCAAACAATTGCTGTCATTTTCCCACAGCCTAGAAAAGTACTGTCGAAGTTTGCAAAAGCTTTCACAAATTCATTCGACAGTGTCGCAAGTGCGACAGTACTTTGCGAAAGTACTTTTTCCAGAAATTTGAAAAACATATTTCTGGGGTATTTTACCCCAAAATAAAGACATGGCTAGCATCCTCAGAGTCCGACTAGGTGAATACAAAAAGAATTAGGTTGGTAGAGGGTCCCAATTTTAAATGCCAAGCATTTTTCTGATCGCTAACTGAAACCAAAATGGCAGATTTGCGACAGTAAAAGGGCCATTTGCGAAAGTAAAAACTGCATTTGCGACACTGTCAAACTTTTTAACTTTTCCCATTGACTTATAATGGGAACTTGTTTTTCGAATAACTTTTGAACCGTTTAATATTTTTTCACGAAATCTTCAAAAGGCACATCAGAGACCCCGGGCACACGTTTCCTGAAGATTTCGTACCAGTCATGCAAACTGTGCCACCTATAGAGATGACAGTAAAATTCCAGAAAAGCGTAAACGTGCTTGCAGATCACGCTTAATAACTCTGCAGCCGTATATGCGACCAGTACAAAACTTGGCAGATCCCAAGGCATATGGGTCTTGATCATATATTCCAAATTTCATGCAAATCCGTCAAACGGTAGCAAAGTTATTAAGGTGCAAAAGTTTGGGTTTAACATGTAAATGGCTCCTCAACCCTAACTATAGTGGCACGGTATATATATATATATATATATATATATATATATATATATGCACATATATATATATATATATATATATATATACCTTGCCTACAACTGGGCTGAAGGTCTGCTTCTGAGCCACTGCCTGCAGTCTCACTTGGAGCTGCCTTCCCCAACTTCTGGAGCAGAATCCCTGGGGGTAGCAGCTGTGGTCCTGTCTTTCTTCGGCAGACCATTCTCACCCCACAAGCTGCAAGCAGAGCCACAAGTCGAAAGTGTGATCAAACCACGCTGGTGGTTCGATCGAACCATGCAAGGTTAACCTTGCCCACAACTGGGCCGAAGATCTGCTTCTGAGCAGCTCCCTGCAGTCTCACTCGAAGCGGCCCTCTCCGACTTCTGGAGCAGCATCCCTGCGGGTAGCAGCTGTGGTCCTGCCTCTCTTCAGCAGACCACTCTCTCCCCACAAGCCGCAAGCAGCGCCACTAGCCAAAAGCATGATTGAACCATGCTGGTGGTTTGACCGAATTCTGCAAGGTAGTCTCCATTCCTGCGCCATTTCCTAGCACTCAGAAAGCACTCCAAGGGACAAAGGACTGCAAACTTTTGGCAGCTTTCCAGCTATTGGTACTCTCCACGAGACCCAGTCTGCGATTGGCTGCCTGATTTTCCTCACTGTTCCTCGCTGTTTCTCTTAGCCTTTTTTACTTTAATATTACATTTTAGCCACTGTTTGTATTGCTGCTCTGTTAAAAATGTATTTTAGAGCTTAGTTGATTTTCAGCGTAGCTAAATTTACCTTAATGTAACTAATTGGACGTTTTTATCTTAGAGTGCTAACTTACTTTGCCTAAACTGTTTCCCCTAGTTGTACTTTCTGCACTCCCTGGTCTTTTTTTGTTTAGCCCACCCTGTTCTTTTCTTTTTTTTGTTAGTTGTTTAACCAGGACTAGCACACTAAGCTGAAAGCTTTTTTACAATTGAGACCTGGGAGCACAGGGAAGTTAAGTGACTTGCTCAGGGTCAGACAGTCTGCAAGTGGAAGCTGTGGGATTCAAACCCAGGTCTGGTCTGCTGGATGTCACCAGATTTGCAGCTCAGAGCCTTAAACCACTACGCTATACTGCCTCCCCACTGTGCTATACTGCCTCTGTGTAAGCTCTCCCCCTGCCTGCTTTTACTTAATCTACCTCCTTCCCTCTCTCCTCTCTCCCCAGGCTAACCTTGCCCACAACTGGGCTGAAGGTCTGCTTCTGTGCCACTCCCTGTGGTCTCGCTTGGAGCTGACCTCCATGACATCTGGAGCAGAATCTCTGGGGGTAGCAGCTGTGGTTCTGCCTTTCTTCGGCAGACCTCTCTCACCCCACAAGCCACAAGCAAAGCCACAAGCCAAAAGCATGATTGAACCACACTGGTGGTTCGATCGAATCCTGCAAGGTACAGTTTCCGTTGCTATGCCATTTTCTAGTGCTCAGAAAGCACTCAATCCCCACCAGTGCTTTGCACCAGCTCCCCACCCACCTACTTCCCCCCACCCTAGGTGGATGTTGTCTTATATACCTTCTTTTAATCATATGACTAAGTACTCACTTTCTCATTCGCTCCTTATATTGTGTGACCAGTAGGGGCATCTAGCACAGGCTTGCTCACATTGTTATACTCCTCCTTCAGCTCTAGACTTTTGTTTTGATTCTCCTACTTAATCTCCACTTACTTTTCCCCTCCAAACCTTATCCTACCACTTCCCCAGTGGGCATTCATTGCTGATTATCTCTTAATCCCTCACTTCTGTGTTAATTCCAGTACTAAAACTCTCTCTCCTAAAACCTCTCTTTTTTGCAAACCTCTTTCTTTTCTCCCTCTGCTAAATCCACTATCTCAGCTACCATCTATGGCTCCTTCAAACCTCTCTGGACTAATGTTTTTAGCCTTTTTGCTACTTTTTCTCTCATGGCTCTCATCTGTTCCTTGCTCCAATCCTTCACTGTCCCCACTTTCCACTCTCACCAACTTTCATTTCTCTAACCTTTTTCTACTATCCCCCAAATGATGAGCTCTTACCCCACTATTACTGCCTAGAGGGGTTCATCTTACCTTGTGTCAAACGCTTTGGAAAAACAGCTTTCCTGACGTCTGCTTCTCTCTCCTTTTTTCATCATAAACTCTGGTATCTTATTCCCCATGCTCTCCTACTATCAGGGGATGCTGACGTTAACCCTGGCTCTCTGACACACCTCTCCCACTCTGATGCATCCCTGAACAATATAAAAGGGCTCATCATAATAGTTGGCATGGGTCGCTCTTTATAAGCCAGATATCCTTTGCTTGTCTGAGACCTGGCTTAAATCCTCAATACCAGACTCTGCCTGTTCCATAGCAAATTATAACTTGTTGCGCAGAGACAGACTCTCCTCTAAAAGGGGGGGAAGGGTGGCCCGGTTCTATAACAATCACCGAAATCTCTGCATCCCTACTCCTGCATCCTCCCTCTGTGAATCCCTTCATGCCACCCTTATCCTGGGTGCAAAAAAACTACATATTGTCTGTGCCTATAATCCTCCTCTAAGTTGCCCTCCTGGACTTGAAGAATTATTAAATCAAACAACCCTGCTTATTGGGCACAATGAAGTTTTCATTCTGGAGTACTTAAATCTCAACTGGATGGGCAAGACTCAAAACTTTCTTTTCTCTCTGGTACAAAGCCATAATTTCCATCAACCCTTAACTGAGCCCACTAGGGCCACCCCCCAGTCAAACTCTAGCACCATGATCATCTGGATTTTGTCAAACCGCATTGATGATATCCCTGTTGCTGGAACTCTTGCCGATGCTATTACTGACAGCGCCCCAATCTTTTGTATCTGGAGTCCCACATCTGCTCCCTCTCCCCTGCCACATTACATCACATTTAGGAATCTCGCCAGTCTTGACCAGGGAAAGTTTCTTCTTGATGTTTATTTTAATTGACTAGTCCAGCCTATATCTGGCACAGGATGTTCAGACTGCCCTTAGAATCTTCCTCAAAGTATTTGGGGTTCTTCAAGATTTACACACCCCTCTTATTATGCACTGAGTAAGAGAGAGAAACAATCTAGGTGGTTGCATAAGGATCTCCTTGCCTTACTCCAAGCAAGAGACAAAAGCTGGCGACGTTTCAAATCCTCAGGCCTTCCTGCTGACTACAATCACTATAGAGCACAGCACAACGCCTGTAAAAGACAAATTAGGACTGCCAAAAGTACATACTGCAAAGGTTTATTACTTGAAGCTGCTGGTCACTGGATGAAATTCTGGTCTCATGTGAAAACCTTCCTTGGTTCTAACCAGTCCCTCACTCCTAATGACATGGTTCTAAAGGGTGTTCACTGTAATAATCCTTCTACCATTGCTAACGCTTTCAACCTGCATTTCTCTGACCTATCAAATTATACCTCCTCTTTCCCCTCAACTCTACCTATCAACCAATGCCCCTCTTCCTACTCTGAGGCAAGGACCCCACCTTTTTGATTCAAAGCCATAATTAGGCATGAGGTACTAAAATTCCTCAATACTGTCTCTGACAATACCAGTACTGGCTCTGACGGTCTTGAGCCCAGACTCCTAAAAATTGTTGCTCCATTTATAGGCTCCCCCCTGACTAGAAGTTTCACTCTGTCCCTATGCCATAGCTAAGTCCCCGATATTCGGAAAATCACCAGATTCACCCCTGTTTTTAAGAAAGATGATCCAAAAGACATTTCTATCTATAGGCCTATTGCTATTCTCTCAGTATGAAGTAAAATCCTGGAAAAACTGGTTGCCTCTCAAACTATTGATTTTAGACTTAAATACAACCTCCTTTCTGACAACCAACATGGGTTCCATAAGGGTCATAGTTCCACTACTGCCTTGATCAAATTTATTGCCATGGATTCTTGGCTTTTGACGAATGTGGTTTTCATTGATTTGATGAAGGCTTTTGATCTGGTGAATCACCCCCTACTCCTCTCCATCCTACAATCCATGGGTTTCTCACCATCTGTTGATTCCTAGTTCAACAGCTATTTATCTAATAGAGTTCAGGTTAGCTTCAATTCTGCCCTCTCTAACCAAGTGACCATTAATATAGGGGTTCCCCAGGGATCCATCCTGGACCCCCTCCTTTTTTTCCATTTTTATTAATAACATTACCAGAGACATCACCTCTTGCTCATCCCTCCTCTATGCAGATGATCTTGTCCTTTATGTAAGCTCCAAACTCTTATCTGACATTAACCTTAAACTCTCCTTGGATTTCTCAACTATCCATGCTTAGCTCACTGCACATAAACTTGTTCTAAATGTAGGCAAAACTCAAGCCATGGTCTTTGACTCTACCTCCAAACTTAGATTTTGCACAGACCTACTAAAGGTATCCTGCCCTGATGGCTCTATTATAGGCGTTGTTAAATCTTTTATATATCTTGGAGTTCTACTGGACCAGTCCCTTAATTTCAACCTCCATATCCAATCCACCTGTAAATCAGTGAATGCCAAACTGGGAATTGCCTACAAAACTGGTTACGCCCTAACCCCCTCCACTAGAATGGCCATTGTCCGTGGCATTTTGCCTCCTACTCTCGCTTATGATGCTGCCACTTATGCAGCCATGCCTAAAACTACACTTCATAAATGGGATACCACCTACAACAATATTTGTCATTATGCCTCTTCATCCCCTCGGCTAAAACATCACTGCCAGCTATACACTGATATTATTTGGCTTCCCCCCGATACCAGACTCCTCTCCCTTGGCTCCCTGGTGGACAGTGTTATTAGATCTCAAACCACTTAGTCCCTTGCCTCCTTACTGCTTCCTCAGTCCTCCTCCTATGGCTTACACTCTGTTGAAAAATCTCTTCTCCAAGTACCTAGATGTAAAACCACTAAAGGTGCCTGTGCCTTCTCTCACATGCCCCACAATACTGGAATTCCCTTCCCCTAGCCATTCATCAAGCGTTGTCTCATGCCATCTTCAAACAGGAACTTCGATGTTTCCTAACCAAATCAGTCCAATGCTCCTGCTTTCATCCTCCAGTAACCTACTATAATTGTCTGCCCTTTCCATGTCATCTATAATTTCCCTTTTCTGCCCTCCTCTCCTCTCTCTCCTCTCCTCCTCTCCTCTCCTCTCTCTCCTCTCCTCTCCTCTCTCCGTCCTGGCTCTGGCTAATCTGCTTGCTGCCTATGGCATAACATCTCCTTATGTCTCTATTCTGCCTTCAGATGCTTGCACTTATCCTGTACTAGGTCTTATATGATCCTGTCTTGTTACTAATTTTGGATCCTGGTTGTTGTTATTTTACTGCCAGAAGATCTCTTTGTTGTTTGCACTTACTCATGGCTATTTGTTAAGCCAGTATATGTAATAGTCTAGTATGCTTCTTTGCTTTCTCCCCACTGCTACTTATTGTTATCCTTTCATTCCCAATGTTGTACCTAATGCCAGCTTATTACTCATATTATGAATTGTTACCCCTTTGTCTTCACTACTTGTTCATTATGGTATTGTTTCCACTATCAATTTGTATTTTTTCCCTGTATTGCAGATTTCCTGTTATTGTACTGTACTGCTGGGTTTTGACTACCTCTGTAACCTCCCGGGTTGTACCTAAAAATAGTTATTTTATGGCTAGTGCACTCACCCGTAACAAAACTATATATATATATATATATATATATATATTTTTTTTTTTTCTTCTTCTTCCCATACCCAACGCTCCCTTTGAGACCCCACCACCCCAAGAAACATAACAGTGACACTGGGGGTGCCCAATCCCCCACTGTCCTTTGGCCCTTTTTTCATATGTATATACATATATATACAGTATGTATATATTTTTTTCTCCCCAACCCTCCCTCTCAGAACAACCCCACTTCCCCCACACCCCCACAGAAACATAACAGTGACATGGGGGTGTCCAATCCCCCAGGGTCATGACTAGGAATACTTGCTCATATGTTGTTTTCTTTTTTACCTGTAAAAAAAAACATCCATTGATGTCTTTAGCGGCTGTTCTTTACCCACCACCTGACCCTCCCACTCAGCACCCAGCACCCGGCACCACCCCAAGTCCTTACTTACCCACTGGAGGTCCAACAATGTAATCCTTTCTGGACCGCAGACACATCTTCACTCTCCAAAGCCAGACCATGAACTAAAGAAACAGGTATGCAGTTCAATGTATTTAAATGGGGTTTTGAGTTTAGTGGCATAACTTGGCCATTTTTGCATATTTTTGGCCCAGTTTTCAACATGCCTATTTTTTGGACCCTGCCTCATGAATAATGGCACTGACATTAGGCAAATCTGTCCCAAAAGGTGATTTCACAGTCCTTGTATGAAATCACCTTTTGTGCAGGAGCTGAACATTTTCTCCACTGTTGTTCATGAGGAGGGGTCATAAGAAGATTATGTTGAAAATATGGTGTAAAAATATTAAAAAAAACAATAATCTTATGAACCTACGTTGAATTTTGCTAATGCAGGCTTGTAACTTAGGGAATTTTCAATGTTTTTACCCCAGATTTACAACATAACCATATCTTTACAGCACCTCGTGAATATGGCAGCTGTCGTTTTTTAAATCCTAGCCAAAACATTTTTTTACATCCTGAAATGTGATTTTGTGGCCCCTACATGAAATCACCTTTCAAGCAGGAGCTAAACATTTTCTCTGCCCTTGTTTATGAGTTGGGGTCATAAGAAGCCTATCTTGAAAATTTGGGGTAAAAATATTGAATATTACCAACGTTATTTGCAAAATTCAACATAGCCTCAGACTTTGTTTTTGTAAAATATTTTTATGTCAGATTTAAAACATAGCCTTCTAATGACCCCACCTCATGAATAAAGTCAGAGAAAATGTTCAGCTCCTGTCCAAAAGGTAATTTCGTGCAGGGACCGTGAAATCACCTTTCAGGATGTTATATAAACATTTTGGCCAGGATTTTTTCTTCTGTTTGCACCTTTGCGCTTCTGACTGCTTTCCCCACCTCCCTCTGCTTTTCCAGATACAGGTCCTGTCTTCTTCCCTCTGTGTTTCCTTGTACCTCCTGAATGCCACCCTTTTCGCCCTTACTTTCTCGACCACTTCCTTTGAGAATCATAGTGTTTTTATGTTGGCGCACTTGCGCAGCCAACATCTTGCAGTAGTGCAGATTTGGAGGTGCAGTCACTGTTGTGTGAATGCAGGGCACGCACCAGTAGGTGCGTCCCGCATTCCCCAATCAGCCAGCAGCAGGGGCCAACACCCTGCCTAGCTAATAAGGTGATGATATCACAGAAAAGGTCCACTGCAATGAGAGTGAAGCTCCCATGCAGCATGACCACAACACGCCTCCCCCTACGTGCAGGCAACATGGCGGCAGCGACTGCCACTGTTGCCTGTTAACACCTCCGTGTATTGTGTGCCGACGGGGTGCCCGATAACCATCGGCATCATGTAACACCCCCTTTTTTTGCTTGCCGAGGGGGTGCCCAATCCCCCTCGGCTCCTGTGCCCCCTTCCTTGTTTGCCAATGAAGATGCCCAATCCCCCGTTGGCTAAAGCATCCACCCACACACACACACACACTCAGGTGGCATGGTGAGAGCCCACCCCAGAGTGCCAAAGCACCTATTAAAATGAAAACGGTCCCCCAATATCATGTTTTTTTTTAACACCTGTAAACAGAAGAAGGTCCCTCATAGTCTCCCTACCCCCTCTCACCACCCACACCCACCCACTGTGCACCCTGCTCCCCACATCCCCCACCCCATGCACACTCCAGGCCAGTGAGGGCGATCTTGATGGACGGGGACGCGTCTACCTCTTCAAAGCCGCATAAACTGAGAAAATGTCGGTAAGCTGTATAATGGAATAAATAGGGTTTTTTCAACTTTGATACATATCTCGGGCATTTGTCGGAATGTTTGCACCAAATTTTCAACATGGGGTTTTTGGGACCCCTCCTCATGAATTCTGTCACTGTTATGATGTTAATCAGTCCCGAAAGGTGATTTTGCAGTGACTGCATGGAATCACCTTTCATGACCGATTAACACAAGGACAGTGACAGTGTTCATGAGGTGGGCAGCAAATTTGGTGGAAAAAATCAAAAAAATGGCTGTTTTACGAGCGTGCATTATGCAGTTTCTATGCACACTTGTAACTTTGCAAATTCACAATATTTTCATGCCAGATTTTCAACATTGTCATTTTTCTACACCTCCTTGTGAACAGTACAGCTGTCATTTTTCACATCCTGGCCAAATTGTGCTTCTGCACTTCTGGCGCACAATACCACGGTCGCTCTGGGAAATCAGTGTTCAGGGCAGATTACTAAAATGACAGTGACACAGTTCATGAGCAGAGGTCCTAAAATAACTATGTTGAAAATTTGGTGACGATACTCCAAATGATTGTGTTGCCACGCAGGTTGTGTAATTTGCACGCACACCCTTAACGCCAGCATTTGTAATATTTTCACTCTGGATTTTCACCATTGCCAATTTTCTACACCTCTTGATGAACAGTACAGTTGTCATTTCACATATCCTGCCCAAAATGTGTTTTCGCACGTCCGGCAGAGAATAGTGTGGTCGCTATGCGAAATCACTTTTTGGGACAGTTTGAAGAAATAACAGTGACACTGTACATGAGCAGAGGTGCTAAAATGCCTATGTTGAAATTTTGGTGCCAAACGTCCATAAAATGACTGCGTTACTAGCTTGCGTTGCTCATTTCCCATGCACCCTTGTAACTTTGCACATTTGCAATATTTACATGCCACATTTTCTACACTGCCATTTTTTTACATCTCCTTATGAACTGTACAGCTGTCATTTTTCACATCCTGCCCAAAATGTTTTTCCGCACTGCACTTCCAAAGCCAACGCCAGCGTGACAACATTCAGCATTGACCAATGCTTGTTTTCTTTCCTTTGTTTTGCTTACTTGCCTAATGCAATGACTTGTTGCATCCGTTATGGCTCCCTTAAGATTCTCCCATTGTTCCTCCACCGCCCCCTTTTCTCCTTCTCTGCCAGTAATTTCCTAAGACATTCCACCATCTTTGCAAAGTCAGCCCACTTGAAATATAGGGCCCTTGCTTTCATGTGGGTTGACTCTTCTGCTGTTCTCACATTGAACCACATAGTACTGTGATCGCTTGATCCCAGATGGCTCCCTACATTTATGTCTGTAATTATGTCCCTGTTGGTGAGTACCAGGTCCAAAGTTGCTCCCTCTCAGGTGGGCTTCATCACTAGCTGTCTTAAGGCATGCCCCCTGCAGGGCTTCCAGTATGTCTCTGTTCCTGGCTGACGCTGCAGCCTGGTTGCTCCAATCCACATCCAGCAGATTGAAATCTCCCACCAGCAGCACCTCCCCTTTAGCTGTCATTCTGTGGATGGCTTCTACAAGTACTCTGTCCAGCTCTTCCACTTGTGTGGGAGGTCTGTAGATCACACCAGTGCAAATGGCAGTGTCATTTCCCATCTTTAGGGTGATCCACATTGCCTCCATCTCTCCCTGCATTTCTTGTACCTCAGTTGCTTTAATTCCTTCCCTGATGTAGACAGCCACTCCTCTTCCCTTTTTACCCACTCTGCCCCTTCTTAATAGAGTGTAACCTGGTATTGTCATATCCCAGTCATGGTTCCACGTGAACAATGTCTCGGTAACAGCGACAATGTCCAGCTCCACCTCAGCCATCAGGTCCACTAGGTCCGGGATTTTGTTTCCCAAACTGCGGGTATTTGTGCACATGGCCTTCCAATTTTTACTTTCTCCTCTCTAATAAATCCACTCCTATTCCATTGTCTTTCCTCCATACCCCCTCTTGTCCTTACTCCCAGTCTGCCTTTTCTCTGCATTTTTACCTATTTTGGTTTTAGTTATCTTTTGTGATTTCTCAACCTTAGGGTCCTCTCTGCCATCTGTATCATTTTGTGGATGGGGGCTGTTTGCTTCACCCAGCTTATTTCCACCAACCCCTTGGCTAGTTTAAATGCTTGCTGATGAAACATTTAAACCTCTCACTGATGATCCTGGATCCCCCCCCCGATAGATGCAGGCCATCACCCCTGTACAGGCTTGCATACCTCCAGGTGGAACCCCAGTCCCCAATGAAGACAGATCCCACTACTCTGCACCAGTTCTTCAGCCATGTGTTGAATCTCTTGGCACAGAGTACTCTGTTCTCCCTCTTGCCCTTGACGAGTAATACCTTTGAAAATGTTACAGAGTGTGCCACCTGTCTAAGACACTACCCACCTCCCTGAACTGCTCCTGCACTACCCTAGCCTCACCACTTGTCAGGTCATTCATCTCCAGGTGGACAATGATGCCTAGCTCTCCCTCCCATCCTGCTGTCCCAGTGATCCTTAGGAATTGCTGTCCATCCCTCCAAGCTGTGATGCCATGCAAGCACTTGACCTCCCTCACTCCCTCTCCTTCTGGCCCCAAGTCTACCCCCTGATCATAGAGTCCACCACCAGTAGTTGCTTTCTCCTCCTCTGAGGTTCTCTGCCTCCCCCTGGGGTTTCCACCATGGAGGACCCCCACATCCTCCTTGGTTACCACTGCGGGTGCCTCTCTTGGACAGTCCCACCCTGCCAGAGCAGCATAGAAGTTATGGAGTGGAACTGTAGGAGGGATGTGTCTCTTCCACACCACCCTTATCCTTCCTGAGCACACTGTCATCCAGATGCTCCTCTTCCTTGGCAACCATTGAGGCAGTGGGGGGGTGCTTAGTGGTTCCTGGGTGGGGGAGGAGGTCCCCTGAATCCTGGCCAACTCAGCCTGGAGATGAGCAACCTCCAACCTCAGCCCAGAGAGGTGCCTGCAGATGGGACAGCACTGCAGCCTCCAGAAAGTCTCCTTAAAGACTGCCGCCCCCACAGCTGCTGCACTACACCACTCTGATCATGTTGGTAAGTGTCCTTCCTGCTTTAGGGTATTCTCTCTCTCTCTCTCTCTCTCTCCCTCTTTCTCGCCACCCTTCTCTACTTTCCTTCAGCAGAGAAACACCCATGCTTAGTTGTCTTTGTGCCTTGTAGTTGTTTCTATGTGTTCTGGTGAACCCTCCCTTCTTGCCTCCACAGGAAGTATCTATATGCTGTCAATCACCCCCTAGAGCCTATAAACGTGGAGCTAGCCCCAGGTGGATGGGTAGAGGGGTGGAAGGAAGGGAAGTATTTTTGTGTGTGTGTGTGTGTGTGTGTGTGTGTGTGTGTGTGATGTCCTTTTGCTGCAACTAGCAAAACATCCTGTAGTAATTATTTTTTAGAAGGCACTAAGCCTCTCTCAGCTCCACCCCCAATTAAAAACCTGATTCACAGAGCTTCCTGAATCTACTCACCCCAAGATTAAGTTCCTGATTTAGTTTCTCCCACACCAGCTGTTACAATTTATTTACTTTATTTATTTGATTTTCTGAGAAACACCTTTGAGCACAAATGCTCTTTTCCAGAGGTTCTACATCAGTTACTTTACATTTAGGGTACATAATCTAGCTCATGGGGAGCTTGGTCAAATTATATATTCAAAAGACAAGGACAATTGCTGTAGTGGCCCAGATAAAGTCTAATCTGGTACATACAACAGTGCAATAGGGAAAACCTTGATAGTTGAAACATTTATAAGAATACATTCCTAGCACAAGTAGGGCTTAGTCTATGGGGCACCAAGGATTTAAGGCATTACTGTTTAGAGGTTTGCAATCAAGAAGTGACATTGTGGAGGAGGGGCTGCAGGCAATAGTCGGTTGCCATAGTTATCATGCATAATGTAACCACCGGCCCCCACTACTTTTCACAGGTAACTACGCCTGGTACCCTTAACTGGGCACAGACACTTGCAACACATTTAGAAATGGTACCATCCCTTGCTTTGGGAATGTATACCAGGCTCATTACTCTAGAGATCAAAAGGGTTGGGGGTGTACAAAAGCAAATATGACCTATTAGGTATTTACATAACCAGGTGCTGGGAAGAGAACTTTTTGATCGGGCTATGCTAGACCTATACTTCAGAAGGGGTACCCAGTAAATCCACACATAGGAAGCAATAACGTAACTGTCAAAGCCAAAGCTGGAGTTCTAGAGTGTGACTTTATTCCAAAAGATGTTTTCTAAAGCAAGGGTGGACCCCCAAGGTTTACATATCGTGGCACTAGGAACTTGCAGAACAACAAAACAACTGTATCTGACAGAAAGCTCTTCATAGTTCCACACTGTAGGGTATCGAACATCTTGTACAGGTATTCCCATATTTCATAGGACTTTTGAACACTCTCCCAGTGGCACTGGCCACAACTGGTAGCCTGTGATGAGGGCTACCGCTATTGAGCACTTTCAAAAAGGGTGACTCAATAATGGTACCATCTACATAGGGCTGCTGGACAGGGAGGGCGACCGGATGGGGGCAATGAGTTTAGTGACATGATATCGCTATATGTACACACATGCGAGGGGGAGCTAGCAGGCTTGTGATGGGTGGATGGGGAGGGAGGGTTTGTGAGGCATACTGTGGAAGTGGGCTGCTGAGCTGGCCCTGTGGCATGGCGGGTTGGTGGCAGGCTAGGGTTGTGAGGGTGCTTGGTTCGGTTCCAGGAGCACATTCATTTTTGTTGTGCCAGGCGTTGTTTTTCAGCTTTTGCACACCCCCTGACATGCACCTCCTGGGTTAAGAATCCTTTAGTAGGGGAGTGCAGGTGGTGCAGCCCACTGCATAGGAAAAAAAACAAGTGTACAGTGCCGTTTTGCTGAGAGACGCAAGTGTTACATCGCCAAACTTGATTTTTGGCAATGTACACTCACACTAATGGCTATCGCCTTTCTGCGATCAGCATTATGACATAGAACCCCACAACTGAATACACATTTACTGATAGAACTCTTTCACCTTGTATTCCCATATTTCATGGGACATTTAACATTTCTTCAGTGGCGCTGGCCACAACTGAACATTTCTTTTAGTGGTCCTGGCTACAATAGGAAGGCTTTAAGCCTGAGGTTTAATCAGCGGAGCAACAAAGTCACTCCCCCATCAGGCCTTTAAAGGCCACTCCTCCTGGACTGTTCCAGGATTTGATTCTTCATTGCAGCTGAAGGCTCCATCACTGCTTCTTCTCCTGCTCTTTCTCTGTTTGTCCTGTTCCATCCCTGTTTCTTCTCGTGGTCTCCGACCGCCCCTGCTCTCCCTCTCTGTTGCTGCTCTTTCGTGGCAGTTTGCTCATTTTCCCCTCCCTGACCCTCCTGTCTCTCTGCTTTGCTTATCCCCCCCCTTTTGGGTTACCCTGCCACTCATGGTGGCTGCCCAGTCCTGTCTCCCCCTTCAGTTAGTTTCTCCCCTCTTCCCCGGGCCGCCTCCATTTTGCCACCATTTGCTGCTGCTCTCCTGGAGTTCTCAATTCACCCCTCTCCTTCAGTACCCTCGTTCTTGCTGTTTACCTGCAACCTGCTGTTCTGGGTGTACATTCCTTGCTGCTTCTCGGCACCGCTCATCCCGTTGAGATCCCTGTCCAGTCCTGGCAGTTTGTGTCCTGTTCCTCAGTCCGTGCTCCTCAACTGCCACCGCCCGCCACACTTGGCTTTCTCTCCTTCTGCTGCACTACTGGACTCAGCAACCTTTGCTTCACCTGCCTTGGCTCCATTTCCTCCGGCACTTCCAGAGTGACATCACTTGCGGGCACCCAGTGCCCTGCTCCACACCGCTGGGCTCCTCTGGGGTGGGGTCTCCTCTCGCTGCTCTCCCCTGCTAGTGTTTTTTCCTCATCCCTGCTCACCACTCATTCGGTCAGTCTGCTCCTGCTGTTGCTACTCACATCAATGTCCTTTCTGCCCTCATGCTCTTTTGGTCTGCTCCTGTTGTTTGCCCCCATCTGTCAGATACAGTTCTTCTTTTCTTCTCTCATTCTCTCACCTTGCAGTCGTAGCATTAGCCTTCTGGTGCTTGTTACCAGGAGTTGCACTACTCCTCACTGCCTCTACTTTTTCTCTCCCTGCCTGCACAAAGCCCCTTGCTTTCATTTTTTTTTGAGTTTCTGCAGCTGTCTAGGGGTGGCCCAGATCTCACTGGGGTCTTCTTCGTGGCCCTGCTTCCCCTACCTGATGCCCCTGCTTGGCTCTCTCGGCCTCCCTCTCTCAACCTCCTCCAGATCAGTTCGTTCTGCTCTCTCTTTCCTGACTGTTTTCTTATTTTCAGTGGCTCCTGGCTTTTACGCCATTCATTTTCCTCCACTGTTCATCAGCCCTGCTTCAGCTTGTCTCCTTTGATTTACCTCACCTTTTTTCCTCCTCATCTCATTTTATTTCCCTTCCTGCTGGCATTGTCTCACTTTTCTGTCACCTGGCTGTTTGCTCCTTGCCTGACCTCGACATACCCTGGTTTTTACTTCATCAATCACTGCCTTGCTGTCTGTTGCTCTGCTTGAATTCTGTGCTCCCTGTCTGTCTCTCGCCCAGATTGTCACTGGTAAGTTGTTGCCCTCCTCCTGTTACTGCCATCCTTCATTCTTCTCCTTCTCTGACCTCTGCTTTCTTTTGGGGCTTCCCTATCTTGACATCCCACTATACCACCATACACCACTCATTCACATCACCTAATATTCCCTCCTGCATATCGCCCTGCCTACTCGTCTCCTCCACTGACCCTATTCCCTCATTCTAGTCAAACCTATTTAGATGTCCTCCTGGTACTGCCTACCTCACCAGTGGTTGGTGGCTTCACCCAGCCACCTCACTCCTACCTTCATGCAATTCTATCTATTCCTAATTTGGCTGTCAATGGACCCAGTTGGCATACACTCCCATAGTTACCAATCACGGGTAGCTTGCTCAGACCTGAGTCTCTTCTCCTTCACTAAGTCTGACCTCAGAGTCTACTTTTTCACATCAATTAATCAAGCATACCTCTCATTGGGTCTTATGCTACCTCATCAAACTGCACTCCATTCAGAGACATGCCTTCCATGTCCACTGCTCTTTGGTTCGGGGCTAGCCTGTAGCTGATGATCTCACTCTGCACCCATGAAGTCTGTGTCTAGAGTATGGGAAGCTCATAGTGGAGTCCTTCCCAAGGCACATAGAGGGAATGTCTTCACTCCGAGTGGACCTTCAGTCATCCCTCATCTCTGTGACACCTCTAGATGTTGAATTTATGACTTCCAGCTGTGAGGGTTGGAGCTCTCATCATCAGAGCCCCTTTAGCTGCCCAAGCGGGTTCAGAGGCACCCTCTACACTATTCTCCATCAAGACCACCTCTGATTCACTGGATCTGTTTCGTAGGCTTGCATAGGCCAGCTGAGTGCCTCAGCAGTCATCTCTCTCCTCTCTTGCTTTTGTGCTTCTAGTTGCAGAGACATCACTCGCAACCCTCAACAGCGCTCCATTTAGAAGGATAGAGTGATAGCTTCCTCTAAATTGGAATATTTTCCTTCTCCCTCGATCTTGACTCTGAATTGCAGTAGCTGAGCCATCACTAATCCAAAACATCCTTCAACCTGGAGGGAAAGAGACCTAGGCTTTGGATCTCCAGAGGTTTCCTCCTCAAAGAGGATTTTTCCTCTCTTCCATGCCAATGGTCATAATATTAGTCAGGGTTAGTGTTTTCATAGGCTCCATAGTTAGTTTCTGCTGTTAGATGGAGTTGGATGGTGGCCCTGGCTGTTCTATCTCTCCTTAGGAAGTCCATCCTTCTGCATCTCATCAGTTTCCTTTCATTCATCATCCTCATCTTATCTCATTCTTCTCCTGTCTTTCCTATCTACATCTGTCACAATTATTTCCAGTCTTGATATCTTCTGATTTCTCACCTCTTCGATGCTCAGCACCCTTTTGGGTATTCTTTGGGCTTCTTCCTAAGCTACCTTTAGCCAAGGGAATTATTCCCACAGCACCTATGGGGGGAACCCTGCTCTAGGGTTCCTTGTGTCATACCCCTGCAGGGTAATATATCCCATGGATAGAGAGGTGAACAGCCACAATGTATCAAAGTCACACATGCATGCATCTTATCCAGTTGTGTAAGCACAGATGAATGGGAAGGCTTTAAGCCTGAGGTTCAATGGGCGGAGCAACAACGTCACTTCCCCATCAGGCCTTAAAAGGTCACTCCTCCTGGACTGCTCCTGGATTAATTTCATCTTTGCCCCACCAACCACCCCTCCTCCTCCAGTGGCTCATCTCTCTTTCCTGTGAGCTTTTTCATAAGCTACCTTTAGCCAAGGGAATTATTCCCATGGCACCTTGGGGGGGCCCTCCTCTAGGGTTCCTTGCATTATACCCCTACAGGATGGTATTATATCCCATGGATAAAGAGGCAAACAGCCACAGTGTATACAGGGAAGGTGGTACAGGCAAAGTGGGCAAGCATTAAGGATGCAAAACTTGAAGTAACATCCCATTGTGTTAGAGAGAAAGGCAAGAGCAAAAGAAGGAGGAAACCACTTTGATTCTCAAAAACAGTAGCAGAAAAGGTCAGAGCCATAAGGTTGGCCTTCAGGAAATATAAGGGAATGCAGCAGGACGAAGATAGGGAGGCATACCAAACTTCCCTTAGGGAAGCAGGGAAGGCAGAAAGGCAGGCAAAGCCCAAACCGAGGAAACACTAGCACAAACAGTAAAAGAAGGGACAAGACTTTCTATAGATACAGTAGTGAAAGGAGAAAGTCCAGAGGGGTATTGCTAAGATCAAAGGGGGTAAGGGGGAGTGTGTGGAGGAGGACCAAGGAACAGCATCTATCCTAAATAGATACTTCTGCTCAGTATTTACTGAGGAGAAGGTAGGGTAGGGCCCACAGCTCAGCACCATGGACACAGGGGGAAGGAAGGTGTGCACTAGTCCCTTCACAAAAGAAAGGGTCCTACAAGAGCTCACAAAGCTCAGGGCGGACAAGGTAATGGGACCTGATGGCATACATCCCAGGGCACTAAAGGAGCTAAGGATGGAACTAGCAGAGCCATTAGCAGAACTGTTATGTGAGTCTCTGAGCACAGGAGAGGTCCCAGAAGACTGGAGAAGGGCTCATGTGATCCCGCTCCACAAGAGTGGTAGCAGGGAGGAGGCAAGGAACTACAGACCAGTCAGTCTTACCTCAGTAGTGGGCAAGATTATGGAGGCACTCCTTAAGGAAAGGATAGTGCAACACCTGGAATCTATAGGAGCACAGGATCCAAGACAGAATGGGTTTACAACAGGAAGGTCCTGTCAAACTAATCTCATAAATTTCTTTGACAGGGTAACCAGAGTGGTGGATCAAGGGGGTGCAGTAGATGTCACCTACCTTGACTTCAGCAACGCTTTTGATACTGTTCCACATAGGAGATTGATTAATAAACTGGGTAGGCTCAGGGAGGGTCAGTAGCTGGCAGAAAACAGAGTGATGGTAAATGGTATACAGTCAGAAGATATGCAAATCACAAGTGGGGTACCTCAGGGATCAGTTCCTGGGCCAGTCCTCTTCAATATCTTCATCAGTGACATTGCAGATGGACTGGAGGCTAAGGTTTGTCTGTTTGCAGATGACACCAAGATCTGCAACAGAGTAGATGATCCAGATGGGGTGGGCAGAATGAGAAGAAATCTGGATAAACTTGCAAAATGGTCGGAAGAGTGGCAACTGGGGTTTAACACAAAGAAATGCAAGATCATGCACATAGGGAAGAGAAACCCTGACTCCACCTATAGGTTGTGAAGGGAGTTGCTGGCAATCACAAGGGAAGAAAGAGACTTGGGCATCATCATCACAGATGACCTGAAATCATCCAAGCAAACCACTAAAGCAGTAGGTAAGGCTAGAGGGATGTTGGGGTGTATTAGTAGGGGTATCACAAGTTGTAAGGGGAAGGTAATAATCCCTCTTTACAAGACACTGGCTCTGCCCCATCTGGAGTACTGTGTGCAGTACTGAAGGCCGTACCTGCACAAGGACATTAACAAAATGGAGGCAGTCCAGAGAAAGGCAACCAAAATGGTGCAGGGACTACATCAGAAAACATATGAGGACAGATCAACCGAGCTCAATGTGTATACCCTAGAGCAAAGGAGGGAGAGAGGTGATATGACTGAAACATTCAAACATCTTAAGGGCATTAACAAGGTGAAAGAGTCTAACATGTTTCAATATAAGAAAAATAGCAGGACAAAAGGACACAGCATGAGATTAGAGGGAGGCACATTAAGGAGTAATGTGAGGAAGTTCTTTTTCACAGAAAGGGTGGTGGATGCATTGAACGGCCTGCCTCAGGAAGTGGTGCATATGAATACAGTGCAGGGTTTCAAACAGGTATGGGATAGGCATAAGGAAGCAATATAGATGAGTATGAATAGATAGGCCATTGACTGAGTAAAGGCCTATGGCACATTCATAAGGTAGAAAAAATAGGCAGACTGGATGGCCTTGCGGTCCTTATCTGCCTTCAGCTTCTATGTTTCTATGTTTCCATGTTTCTATGTCACACAAGCATACATCTCATCCAGTTGCATAAGCATAATTTAACTGAACATACATTTGGCTAATAACTAGCACAACCCACTTCAGGGGGTAAAATCCTCTTCAGGCATTGGCTCTATGTCTAAAGTAACCAGGTGCCCTTGCTGCACCTGTAGTCCTAAACTGGTTACTCCAGATGTGGGTCTGCCCACCCTTTGCTACCAAATCCATACCCAGCCATTCTTCAGAGTTACACCTTAAACATTTTGAACACACTTGGAAAATGTTTAATTGAATTAAACTTTCACATCCAGCATTTAAAACACTACACTGGTAGTGGAAGAACTAAAGTCCCGAACAATGTGATATAGTCATACCTCTGGACATCACACATTTCAGCCAACTTTAAATGAGAACAGTCTCAAACTTCTGAACAGAAAAGTTGTGCCTTTCCTTTTCAGCCAGAGAACACAATTGCACAGGCACTTGCTTTCTGCAGCAAAAAGTCAGATCCTACTCACTGTTAGACATTATAGGCAGCTTCAAAACATCAAAAAGGGGATTTCCCCTAGGATCCATTCACTAACAGTCCTTTTCACCCCTCCAGGGATGAAAATCAGGAGATCCTGCTGTAGACAATAGTTTCCACCACTTTCCTTGGCAAACTGGAGAATATCAGGACTAGGGTGAAAAAGCAGGTTCTCCACTCAGAGCCCTCTGCTGAGCAGTTCTCACTCCTCACACTTCAAGCTGCTGACACACACACACTGACTGACTGACTGACTGACTCCCATCTCAATATTTTAAACTCCCTTCTCACAGCTGCTGTGGCTTATGCTGCTGTGAGAGTTCAAAATGAGGTCATCTCTCTCATCTCAGTTGAGGCCAAGTAAAAAAAGAGTGAGTAGGTGAAAAACCCATTTAACTAGTTAATCACCAGCTGCCTTTCCCTGTCTAGCACTGATACTGAGGAGATTCTAGTAACCCCAGGGGACTGGGTGGTTACAGTAACAAGAGCATAATGCCATCTTTTTGAGTTCCTTTTTCAGAGATGACTTTAACTGGGAAATCTTGGGTAGGTCCCATATGGATTCTGGGAGCTCATTCATCTAGCACGCAGCATGGGTAGCAAATAAGCACTTCCCTAGGCTGGTTTTGCTATAGAGAACTTTGAAGGCTTGTCTAGTCATACTCCTGGTCGAATAGTTATTATAAACCAGGTGAAGAAGGTCACTAATAGCTGCTGGGGTAAGGCCCAAATGGTCTTCTCTCACCAAGAGGCAAGTCTGATATTTCAGTCTTTCTCTGAGTGGGAGCCATCCAGTTTGAGAGTACAGGGAGCAAGTGTGAGTTAGTCTATCCACATTGCAAACAAAGTGCCAAGCTTTGTTGAGGACCAAGTATATCCTGTTAAAGACCATCTCACAGGCCACACCATAAATGGGGAGACCATAAGCTATGATGGGTAGTATCATTCCAAAGACCACCATGTGTCTTGCATCAGGGGCTAGATGCAGTTTTTGCCTATAGAGCGCTCTTAGTTTTTGGTTGGTCTGGTTAGATATGTTGTCGACATGAGTGGCAAAGGAGAGGGTATCTTCCAAGGTGATACTCAGGTACTTGAAAGTTTCAACTTGTTCCAAGGTGGTGCCATGTGCATTGAGAATGACCAGTGGGGGGGGCTTCTTCTTGTAGTGTTGCCCTGCAAACAGCATTGACTTAGTTTTTTTGTAGTTAAGTACATGTTTGTTTCTTGTAAACCATTCTTCAAGGGTCTTGAAACTGCTTTGGAGATCACTGGTTAGATCAACCATCTGGGAGCTACTGCTGTAGATTACCATGTTGTCAGCATATAGTAGCATTTTGGAATGGGGACAGGCTTCAAGAAGACTGTTGATGAAAAGGCAGAAGATGAGAGGGCCAAGTATTGACTCCTGTGTTTCAAGGAAACCCAGTCACTGCCTACCAAGTTTCAAAGTGCCTCAACCAGACACGGAGAAGCATTATTATCTGCATAGGAGGAAAGTTTAGAAGTATGGTGTCCTATTTATATACTGTGTACAGCCTCTGAAATTTATATTTTAAGCATAGGGGCTCCAAATAGAGGTTAAATAGCACTGGGGAAAGGGGCATCCTTGTTGCATAACTCTACGTAGCTGGATAGGTGCAGAGAAGACCCCATTATAGTAGACTCTTGCAGATGGATGCTGGTAAAGAACCTTGATCCAACCCACAAATGAATCTGGTATTCTGTACCATTTCAGTATGTGGAATAGGTAATCTCATGCCACTCTGTCAAAAGCTTTCTCTACATCCATGGAGACCAGGGCCGCTAGAGGTCCAGTCTCCCCAGATGCAGAGAGAAGATGGAGCAGCTTCTGAATGTGATCACTAGATACACTTCCTGACATGAATCCTACCTGCTCTGCCCAATCAAAGAGCGCCATACCCTACCCAGATGAGTATCTAAAAGTCTGGCCAAGAACTTCACATCTACATTTATTAGGGATATGGGTCTGTAGCTCCCAGCTAACATTTCATCCTTTCCAGCTTTATGAATTGGTGATGTTCTTGCTTCCATTAAGGTAGGTTCGACAACTCCCTTCCTACACCATCTGTTGAAAAGGACAGTCAAATGCAGTACAAGTTCCAATTGGAACTGCTTATGGAAATTAGAAGGGAACCCATCCAGACCAGGGGCTTTATCAGGTGCCATTTCTTTTTTAGCCTGAGTGACTTCATGCTGACATATGGCTCTTCCAGAGCTCTTTGTTGATCTGGAGATAATACTGATATTGGCATTCCATATAGGAACTAATATATCAGTTGCACTGTATCAGTTCCCACCACCTCAGGTGTATAAAAGCAAGCAATAATACTCAACAGGGTGAGCGGTATTGGGCAATACCAGACCGCCCATGGGGCATAATGCAGCATCGGGCCTTATAGCCTCTGGAAGGTATGGTATTGCCCATACCGCCCACCCTGGAAGGTATTATTGCGCTTAGAAAATGGGCACTGAGAAAATTAATTTGTTTAATAAAAAAATGTTATTAGAAAATTAATTTTAAATTAGTTTTGTAATAAAATAGTTCCTACATCTATACTACAATGTACCCCCCCAACACACACACACACACACACACGAGCGCACACCTTGTGCTCTTTTTTTACTCCTCGGTGATGGAGTTTTGTTTATTTATTTATTGGGTAACAAAAGGTTTGTCGTTCCTTGCTCACCACAAAAAGTCATGCAGTGTTAGAGTGGGAGAGGCTGCGGGAGAACGAGTGTGCTATCTGGAGCTGATTAGAGGGACAGACGGTCTGAACGTGAATGGAGAGAGCTGGCAAAAAAAAAGTTGTAAGTCTATAAAAACAGGCAGATTACTGTGCATTTTTATTTTGTTATGCAGCTCCTCTGAGCACCCTTACTTAATTGGCAGTGCTACCATTTCAAATTTTAAATTACATCAGGAGACGAATGCTGCTGACATGTAGCAGGAAGAGTGTGAATGTCCTGAGAGTGACGAGGAAGCGGAACATCAGGAGCTCTCCCATCATCACGTAATCAGGTGCGAGTTTCTGTTTTAAAACAGAGACACTGATGGGGACAAGTTTTGGGAAAAGCTGAGAGGGTGGTTGGTTGTAGGATTTTCTCAAGCCTAGCCGTAGCGGGAAGCTGACGAGTTCACAGAATACCGTAGCTCGTGGGGTATGACGTACTGAGGTGCAATTCTCTACTTAAATTGGCTGACGGTTGAATAGTGTGGGAGACAGATGAGAGGCCGGGTGGCCGTAGGATGTTTTACTTTAGTTAACTTAGTGACTTTTGTGGGACAAAACTTAGAGCTGTTAGCTGTTGCCGGGTAACTTTTTGAGGGCAGGCGGGGGCGAGGATGGGGATGGGGAAGTGAATCATGGAGATTGTGCCCGTTGCTCCTTAAATGAGCAGTAAACAGTTAATTAAGTAAATTTAAGATATGTGCCTATTGTTGTGGGGGGAAACAAAAACAGAAAACAGCAAATTTCTTGGGGATTGATTGTGGCTGATATGATGGGTTTCGCTAAGTGATAGAAACATGGAAACATAGAATTTGATGGCGGATAAGGACCGCTTGGCCCACCTAGTCTGCCCATTTTCCTACCTAACAGATAAGCTGCAGATCCTGGTTAACCAACAGCTTACTTCCTCCTACCCCCCACTAGGACTGCCTTATGTCTGTCCCATGCATTCTTGAATTCCTCCACTGTTCTTGACTCCACGACCTCCTCAGGGAGGCTGTTCCATGCATCCACAACCCTCTCCGTGAAAAAATACTTTCTCACATTACCTCTGAGCCATCCCCCCTCTATCTTCAAATTGTGCCCCCTTGTTCTTGCACATCTCTTTTTCTGAAAGATGCTACCCTCGTGGACTTTGTTGATTCCTTGAGGTACTTGAAAGTTTCTATCATGTCCCTCTCTCCTTCTTTCCTCAAGGGTATACATATTAAGCTCCTTAGTCTTTCTTCAGTATGTCTTCTGTGCAGACCATGCACCATTTTGTTGTCTTCCTCTGGACAGCCTCCACTCTGTCTATGTCTTTGCAGAGATGGGGTCTCCAGAACTGCACACAGTACTCCAGATGGGGTCTCACCAACTGTCTGTACAGAGGGATAACAGCTTCCTGTTTTCTACTATTGATGCCTCTTCCTATGCATCCCAGTATCCCCCCAGACTTCCTTACTGCCTTCTCACATTGCTTGCCCACCTTTAGGTCATCTGATATAATTACCCCCAGGTCCCTTTCCATTTTTACTGTTGTCAGTATCTCACCCCCCATTGTGTATGCTTCCTGGGTTTTTGTTTCCCATGTGCATTACCTTGCACTTCTTTGCATTGAATCTGAGCTGCCATACATTTGACCATTCCTCCAGCCTTGCCAAATCCCTTCTCATCCTTTCCACTCCATCTTGTGTATCAACCCTGTTGCAGATCTTTGTGTCATCTGCAAAGAGACATACTTTCCCTTCCAGTTCCTCTGCAATGTCACTTATAAAGACATTAAAAAGGACCGGTCCCAGTACTTAAATGAGAAAAAAGATGGCGGCACTTTGAATTTGTGTGCTCAGTGCCTCAGCCAATGGAAAAGCAGGTTGGGTACTAGGATACTTGTCTGGGTATGAGGCAGGTATGTGCTGGGGCTTTTTATTTGGTGGGCATCTATTGTCTGATAGATGCCCACCTAAATAAGTGTCTCTGCCAATCAGAAGAGACAATTGTCTTTGTCCATTTTCTAATTGTTGATAGTAGGTCTGGAATATATCTGCTATTTCTGGAGGTTTTGTTTTTATAACATGTTCCCTTCCCATCTAATTGCTTTGATTGCTATTCTTACCTCTTAATGCTGGAGACATAGGATCATGAGGTGAGCTACCTATTCTCCTTGATCTAAATATTTTGCTTTAGTATGAAGTATGCCTAATTCAGCTTTCTCACTCATGATCTCAGCATGTTTTTCCTTGGCAATATTTAACTGTTCCCATGTCTCCGGGGTATCTGGCTTTAACATATGTTCTATATGTCTTGTTTCATTGAGCAAAGCTGTGGCCTTTATTTCTTTTTCTTTCTTTCTTTCTGATGGTGGCAAGCCTAATGAATTAACACTTAAGAAACTTTTTGCCACACCCCACAAAACATCTGCCCTCTGCTCCAAATTTTGTTTAGTTAGAAAAAAAAATGTATTTGCTTTTTAATTCTATCTGTTATGCTACTGTCTCTCAGGAGTTGCATATTGAGCCACCAGTTTCAATTCAAGTCATCCCTTTTATTAGGTTCAAATTTAAATGTGATTAGATTATGATCTGAGAGAACCATAGACCCAGTCTTGCTCATCTGGATCCAGTGCAGTGCTTCTTGACTGGCTGAAAAAAGTCAGTCCAAGACCAGGTGTTGTGGGGCTGAATAATGTGTAGTTTCTATCTTGCAGGTGTAGTGTACACTAGGGTTCTATAAGGCCTAATCTGTCCATTACATCTCACATGGCCCTCTGTTCTGGTGTTAAGCCCTGCTGTCGTCCCACTACATGATCCATATCTGATTGATCAGTTATGTTGCAATCCCTGTTAAGTAAAATAGGGAGATTGGCAAAGGGTACTAAGTGGTGTAAGAATTTTGTAAATAAAAAGGCTGGGTTGTCAATATTAGGACCATAGACTGTTCCCAAGACAATCTCTGTGAGCACCAGTGTCCCATGTAGAAATATGTCTCAGCCTTTACTATCCATTGCCCCTTGAATAAGTTGGAAAGGTGTATGCCATGCAAATAGAATTGTCACTCCCCTCTGTCTACTGCTATCCCCCACTCCATATACCTGACCAATCCATTCCCTGCTGAATCCTCTGATCTGATCCTTTCTGAGGTGGGTTTCTTGTAAAAAGGCTACCATTGTCCCAAGCCTCTTCAAATGCTTAAGGATACTATATCTTTTTTCTTTGGCCTGTCCTCCCTTAATATTCCATGATGTTATTGTTACTGCATTTCTCATACCATCTGGGTAATTATAGATGTTGCTTGACCAATAAACCCAATGGTACATATTAAGGCAAAACCGATGGTTCCCCCCCTTCCCCCAGCCCTTTACTCAGTAGTTCCCCTAAATTGATAGAGCAATGAATAAGAAGTACATACACTGAATAAAAACATTTAACAAGAATCTCACCATCTGCTTTTGAATCGGATGATGGAACTCTTTCCCTGCTGATCTTCGATTGGCCAGTGCAGCTTGAGAGTCAGTCTTGAGGAGTACCAAATGTGGTCTGATGAGCAAACAATTTAAATGTTAGAAACTTTACATTGGCAATATTGCAATAGAATAATTATGAGAAATAACTACCTTATTTAATTGACCCTTTCTCAAGGGTGGGGGGGGTGATCACAACTTAATCCACCAAAGGAAGATATGCCACTTTGACTAACACCTATCCACTGAGGAGCATCATAACATACTAGCCTCGGGAAAGGGTTGCATGAGCTAATCTATTGGGCTATATATGTTAATTCTCCCCCAATCCAATGTCATGGGTCTTCCTCTACAGTATGGTTCCCATTATTGGTGATGGACAAGTATAGAATAGGAAAGTTCATTTTAGGAAAGCTATGTACCTCTAGGAAAGGGTTTATTAACATGTGAATAAGATTGGCAAAGAGTGTTGGGCACAACTGAAAATTTGGTGCCACATAATTTAGAAAAAATGGCCTGGGGAGGTGCCATAATGCCAAAGAGATTATGACCATAATAATTTAAGTACACATTGTCGGGACACATGATTCCAATCTGTATTATGCTACATCTTCCAGGGGTCGAGACATGGATCCAAGCAGTCCTCAATAGTTGTTCCAGGAAGATATCTAGTCATCATGTCAGAGATTGTTTAACACCTTCAAGTAGTTGTATGCTAGTGGGGCTGGAACATCCATTTTCACCTATCAGTATTATATTTCCTTTGTTAAGGACAGCATGATAGATATTTATTATCAGGCTAGGGTGTAATCAACTGACTTCTTCCCTATATATCGGCCAAGTTATTATGGCATCAGTGAATTACAACTAAATGAGGCATACAGATTGCCAGCATCCCAATGTCACTGGCACAGCATTTAAGGGTGCATACAATTAGGGATGTGCAATACTGGAGACTGGACTAGGATTGTCCTGATTATGTCCTTTCCCTTTTCCTCCCTCAGTTTGCAGGAACCTCCACTGTCTCACTCTCTTCTCTGACAGTGCTCATCGAGAAACCTAAGAGAGCTGAACCCAATCAGCTGTAATTACACTATATACATGAGAACAACTCTAGCAAATAAGGATCAACTAAGCTAAAGAAAAGATCGGGACAAAATTGGGACAATATAGGGTCGTCCCCAGGCAGCTATCTGCAAAAAATTTCACACCATGAGACGAGCAACTTGCTGTTCAGTGTGCCCTCCTGGTGAAACAATTCAATAAATAAACAAGACCTCTGGGCAAGATGTTGTTCCCCTCAGGGCACAGTTACTATGACCAGATGATGTCTGGGGATGATTACTCTGCACCATGGTCTCTTGATTTAATAGTAAAACAGTTTACTGTCCTTTCAGTTCTCTATGTTAGTCAGCTGTTTTCCCTCATAGAAATATAGAGCTGTGTAGACTGCATGGGCATACGTTGTATTAGCTCTTACATCCCCCAGGGAGGGTATACTATTAGTCAACATCCTAATAAGTTTATGTGGTAAATTTCCTCTGATCCCTTCCTTGTATTCAGAGGCTATGAGACAACTCAAAAGAATAAGGCAACCCATGAGTGAAACTACCACACACTGAGAAATTAAATGCCCCGGGGGGCACACCGCCAGTCTTGCTGAACACAAAGCACCATGGTAAGAATCACTACCTTGTGTGGTCCACTTAGCACTGATACTGAAAGTAAGGAATTTAAATGCGCTCTGGATGTTTTAAGGAGCTCTAGGCACTCTGGATTGAATTTTATAGGAGTTATTTGGAATGATAGATGAAATCTGTGCCCAGGTTCTAGCATCTCAATAGCCCATCACTGCCACAGCCCACAACCCCATATTCTGCATTAGGTCATATCCTCTACTTGACCTAACACTGCCTCTAAGGGCTTCTCAAATTAATAGTGCAAGATGTGGAGCACGATATCAAAACAAAAAAAAGGGAAGATTTGGCTGGCAGTGGCTATTGCCTAATACAGCAGTACAATGGTGGGGTGTGGCAGTGCAGCATAGCTCCTGGTGCAAGATCAATTATGCTATTTGTCAAGAAGCAATTGTGGGACGAGGATTCATGCCACTGCTGGCCAGTGGTCTCCCACGTCATTTTGATTGTGTTTGATAAAAAAGATGTAAAACAATGGTTACAATGGAGCTAGATCTTGAACCTGAATGGTGATGCAAGCCTCCATGCCCTGACATTAGTTCCTGTAATGCACCTATGTATAGTAAAAGAACATTTATTCCCTCGGATCCCAAACATACACTTATGCTAAGAACAAATAGGCTTTCCCCAAATACTTACGGTTCACACGTGGCAAAAAGTCGGAAAACAGAATAAACCATCCCAGGTAGTAGGACAAACCAGTTTAATAGTCCATTTAATTCAGTTCTCATTGTTCATCCATTCTAGCAGCGTGTTCCAATTTGAAAGTCAGGAGGCTTGCTAGGATCCTGGCCATCCACTTCTGTGATCTGTTGTGAACAGTTCAGGAAAAGGGCTGGGAGTTCCTGACAGTTTCGGTCTGCTGAGTCAAATAGTTTCTGTTTGTGTCTGGTTATGACCATCACTTTAGCTACATAGACTATTTTGTAATAGATAAGGGCAACCCTGGGTTTCACCTTGATCTTCTTGTATTCAGCCTGGCATTGTGTGACCTGGGGGGTTAAGTCTTGAAATAGAAGCAGCCTTCCCACTGCTGGCACTTGAGTTCTTTCACTTTTGTGTGGATATGTTGTTTTGCCAGATAGTTTAGGAAGTGGAAAATAATAGGTCTAGGTCTTTCACCTTTAGGGAGCCATAGTGGGGATAACAAACCAATGCACTAGGATAGTGACCAAGGGGAAAAAAAGAAGGCAATCACTATGGTTCTCTAAGGAGGTGGGGGACAAAGTCAGGCCTAAAAAACTGAGTTTCAGGAAATATACTGTAAGGGGACCCAAAGGGAGGAGGACAGGGAGATGTACCTTGAATGTTTAAGAGAAGCAGGGAAGGTTGTTAGGAGACCTAAGGTGCAGACAAAGGAGGATTTATCACAGTCTGTGAAAAAAGGGGACAAGGCATTTTATAGGTACATCAGTAAAAGAAGAAAAACGGGTGGGATTGTAAGGCTCAAAGGGGAGGAGGGAGAGTGCAAAGAGGGGGATCTGGACAAGGCAGAAATACTGAACGGATACTTATGCTCAGTATTCACTAGGGAGGGGGAGGGTCAAGGAACACAGGTGGCTAGCAGAGGCAATGGGGGGAGTGGACAACAGTTCATTCACAGTGGAAAGAGTTCTGGAAGAACTCACAAACCTGAAGGTAGATAAGGCCATGGGGCCAGACGGCATCCACCTGAGAATATTAAGGGAGCTGCAAAGGGAACTGGCAGCACCTCTGGCAGTCCTGTTCATGGAGTGACTCAACATGGGTGTGGTTCTAGAGGACTGGAGGAGGGCACATGTGGTCCCACTGCACAAAAGTGGCAGTAGGGAGGAGGCGGGGAACTACAAGGCAGTCAGCCTCACCTCAGTGGTGGGAAAGATCATGGAGACACTGCTGAAAGAAAGGATAGTGGCACATCTGGAATCCAGGGGTGACCAGGATCTGAGGCAACATCGATTTACAGCAGGAAGCTCATGTCAAGTGAATCTGCTAGATTTTTTTGATTGGGTGAGTAGGGAAGTAAATCAGGAAGGGGCAGTAGACGTCGCCTACCTAGATTTCAGCAAAATCTTCAACACCATCCCACATAGAAGGCTGGTTAACAAGATGGGTAGTCTTGGCATGGGAGACAAGGTGGTGAACTGGGTTAGGAACTGGTTAACATACAGTAGACAGAGGGTGGTGGTAAATGGGGTACAATCTGGGGAGAGGGGGTGACCAGCAGGGTATAGCAGGGATCAGTACTGGGACCAGTCCTGTTCAATGTCTTTATTAGTGACATTGCAGAGGGGCTGGAAGGAAAGGTCTGCTTGTTTGCAGATGACACCAAGATCTGCAACAAGGTGGATACTCCAGAAGAGGTGCAGAAAATGAAGAGGGACCTGGAGAAGCTTGAAAGATGGTGAAAGATGTGGCAACTGAGGTTCAATGCAAAACAGTGCAAAATAATGTACCTAGGTGGAGGGAACCCTGGGGAGAGCTACAGGTCGGGGGGGAGGAGATGACTGTCACTAAGGAGGAACGGGACCTAGGGGTTATCATCTCTGATGACCTTAAGGTATCAAAGCAGTGTGCAAAGATGGTAGGGAAGGCCAGTGGCATGCTGGGGTGCACAGGCAGGAGCATCACTAGCAGAAAGTGGGAGGTGGTGATGCCATTGTATAAAACATTGGTAAGGCCTCACCTGGAGTACTGCATGCAGTTCTGGAGGCCAACCTGCGAAGGACATAAACAAGGTGGAGAATATCTATGAGAAAGGTGACAAAGATGGTGTAGGGCTTGCACCACAAAACATATGAGGGGAGATTAAGGGACCTCAATATGTACTCACTGGAGGAAAGGAGAGAGCGGGGGGGTGCATGACTGAAACTTTCAAGTACCTCAAGGGCATAAACAAGGTGCAGGTGGGGGATCTTATCCAATGTAGAAAAAGTACTAGAACAAGGGGGCACGATAAGAAATTGGAGGAGGATAGATTAAGAGGTAATGTGAGGACATTTTTCTACACAGAAAGGATAGTTGAAAGCTTCGAATAGTCTGCCACTGGAGGTAGTGGGGGTAAGCACAGTGTAGGGGTTTAAACATATCTGGGACAGGCACAAGGGAACCCTGAGAGGTGAGGGAGTGGTGAAAAGCCATTGATCACATAGGGTCAGTGGCCACATACTGTACAATGTATAGGGCCTACAGGCAGACTGAGTGGGCCTGGTGGTCCTTATCTACCAACAATTTCTATGTTTCTATGAGGTTTCAGATGGAGTGCCTGGTGGGCTCTCTCAGTTATTTACAGTAGGTCTGTCCATGTGGTGATGGGCTGGCCACTTTCTGGAAGAATTTTTGGATGCATTTGAGGTTATCAGGTCTCTCTCAGCTTCTTCTGGCAGCTCAACTAACACTAAATTATTACATCAACTGCAACTCTCCTTGCCCTAGCTCCATTCTTTGAGTCAGATCCCTTTCCTTCTAAGTACTGCTAATTCGGGCTCTAATCTAACTTGCTAGTACTCTACTGAGCTGATGAGTGCCTCTGAGTCTCCGACTCTTTTTGAAAGCTCTTGTAAGATTGGTCAGAAGGCTTTTACATCATTAATCAGCTCCAAAATTAACTTCCTTTAGTGGGCCAAGTACCAGGAGAAACCTGTCTACTGTGAGCAGCTGCATAGGATGAGGAGAAGAAAGGTCCAGAAAGTCTGGTGCTACTTCAACATGCGCTTGTTTTGGCCACTGACTTTACTCTGGTAAATGCTGTGGAGTGGTAGATCCAGCAATATTCTCCACATCTATTTCAGATCTGGATGCCATCTCTCCCATTATCTGAGAGGAGGCTGCAATAAATTCCCTGTTGATTTAGCTAGATGGCAAAGGAAAGATTAATTTATTGCAGTTTTTTAGATTTTGAAGCTTAGTACTTCTGGAGCTGATCTGCCTTGCTGTTGCACGTTCTGATGCATCTCTTGACTCTGTCTATTGAATAATCCTGAAAGACCATAATTCTATGCCCTTGCCAGTCCAGTTTACCAAGTTTTCTCCAAGAGCTCTGTGCAGGATGTTTTCTTTCACTTGAAAGTGGAGAAAGCGAGCGATGATAGGCTATGGTCTCTTTCCCTGCTTGGGGTGGGGGAGGGAGTAAATTATGGGCCCTCTCAGTCTTTAATATGGGGTATCCGGGCAGCTGCAAGACTTTTGGGAGGGCATGCTGGAGAAAAATAATTACATTGCCCAGTTCTACTTGCTCAGGGAAACCAACAAAACATATGTTATTCCGTCAGCCCGTTTTCTAAATCATCCAGCTTGGCTTGCATAATGAGGATTGTTTTTTCTTGCTTCCAAAATGGGGCCCTTAGGTTGTGGTGGGAAGCTTCATTTTCAGTTACTTTTTGTTCTGTTACTGTAGTCCGAGAATTTAGCTGGATGATCTGTTCATTGTTCAAAGTTGAGCTTTGTTTCATGTCCTTTAATTCGGATAGTAGTCATGAAAACATTGCCTCCACCTTATCCACTGAGAGGACCAACTGAGGAAGTTTTAATAGTTCTGTAGCAAGTGGAAGGCCAAGATTGGGATCACTGTTAGCAGGGGAAAGGTTAATCAGAATTCCAAGTTTCTGGTGGTGGTCTGTTGCTCAAAGTTTCTGCTGTTCTGATTAGATTGCCCACAGCAGTTTTGGCTTTTGGAGCGGAACGAATGGCTGTGGATTCGGGATATAAGTGTGCAAGCAACAGGATCAAGCTGCCAACTTTGTTAAGTGCTTGCCACGCCCCACCACCCCCAGTTATGCCATTGTTAAAAGGTAAAATCAGAAGGAGCACTTTATTTTAATTTAGAAAATGGTAAGGTGATTTCCTGGTCTCTGATTGGCTGAACCCCTTACCAAGGGGTATATTTATGTGCCAACAGACTCCAGGAAATTGGAAGTGTCAATCTGCCCTGCCTCAGTACCAAACTGGTATCACTGTGACAGTGTAGATTTCAGAATTTAGCAATCACCATTTTTCCTTCAACCATGTGGAGTGAAGTGAGCGAGATCCACCCCCATAACTGAACTGCACTGCTCCTTGTCAGCCACATTTAAAATCATTTAAATATTGAGGAGCAGTAGCACACAACATGTTTGCCTGTCAGTGCTCTTCAACCCTATTCAGCTCTGAGCACAATCCTTCAGCAGTCTGCCCACTTGCTGCTTGTACTTGTTTCCTCTTGATGGGGGTGTTCAAGCCCCTCACATTCCAGGAGGTGGCTTTTATGATTTCTACTTTATATATCAGGAATTTTAACCCTCCTTACCATCTTTCTGCTGCCCATTATTATTGCTATTAGCATTCCTACCAGAAAATGCCATCCTGTCCTTTTCTGCTTTCCCACTGATCTCTCCGTTATGTTTTCCTCCCCAATGTCAGCCTGTGTCTTATGATAGTCTATCCTGTAATAAGACTCTCTCTGTGGCACAAAGGCCTCCTTTTTTTGTACCATGTGGCCAATTCCTGGACCCCCAAGGGAGCTTTGTGTCTCTGAGGGCCATGGCCCCTATCGTAAACCGGTCTATGGGGGACCTTGATTTTTGGCACTATTTCTGTACCAAACACAATAACTAGATCCATAACCATCATAACATTCAACTTCGTTTATAGATTTTAGAGTGTAAGTAAACTATACAACATCAACATTTGGTGGAACCCCTCGCACCAGCCATGCCATCTCAACATTATTTGGCCAAGAGCTCGGTGGGCTACCCTGGGGTTTGAACAAACACATCAACATTATAACCCTTAGTAAATAATCCATTATAATAAATGCATTTACCCTCAGTCTTGACACTACTCTTGGACCTGTACTATGTGCAACTGTGCACCTGCCACCTTGCAATCCTAAATTAATTTGGTTCCTTTCAGAACTTCATGGCTACTTTTCTTGGGGACTCTCATGAAAGTGTAACTCATACCCCTTTTCCTGTTTATGTTGGGGTCTTTGTTCACAGGACTTATCTGTCAGGCCACACTCCCGTATGCAGGAACCATGCCCTATCCTGCGGCAGGTGATTATGCTCCCCCACCCCACCCCCTGTACATTGTGCAGCGCCCCACATTAGTGCACTAGCAAGGTCTGTTGTGTGCATCTTACTCCCCTTAGGAACGAGTCAGCTGCAAGATCCTGTGCTGTCTCCACTGCTTGCAGCTTCCTAAGTTTGTACACCAGTTTAACATTGAAGTGGCGACTTCCCTATCAGTATGACTATGCCCAGCACCTGCCTCATTCCAGTCCCCTTGAGCCCTTGCTTCCTAATCACCCATTTCCACCCTACATCCAGAGATCTAACAGCTTAGGAGCAGTCAGTTTAAACCACTATTTGGGTCTAGTGCTATATCCATTACCAGCTCTAGCTGCATGTTGCACATCAGGCAGTGGTTGCTTTGGGCTCACCTCTGGACTCATCAGGAAACTGGGGAGCCACTATTGGGCTACTATAACCAGGTAAGACTTTCTAGATGGGTGAGAAACATCATCTGCGGGCTTACATTTCATAATACATTTATGTCCCCTCCATGTGTCATTGTCGGCCACTATGAGGATTTTTCGGCAGACCCACCATTAACGAAACCTGCCGCCCGTCCTCACCTTGTATGATGAACTAGCAAAGTTAACCCACCACATATCCTATAAAAATACTTATAGTATATTACAGTTATCTGGTCAAACCTTTAATGTCCAGCACACCAGATACAGCTACCTCTATTATGCTCTGTCATTAATCTTTTGGTGACTTCTCTAGCTCTTCTCCTTGTTGTTTTTCTTCAGCTGCTTCCCCTAGGCAATCTACCCATTCTTTACACAGAGGTTCCCAGTCCTGCAATTCCTCTGGTTATAGGTTAGTCACAACACTGTTGGGAATCAGTTTATTGGTGAGGCATAATGTAGTTGGGTGAAGTTCACCCACGGGAGCATAGTGGTTCCTGGTCTTGATCGGTGTGTCACAGGGCGAGCTGTTGCTAGCATCGGACACAGTCTGTAGCCTTTGCCTGCTCTGGGACCTGTTTCTTCATGGCAGGGGTATTTTTTGCTTGTTGGAGCTTTGACTGCAGGGCTCTTATTGCCTTTTCTTGTCCTGCCCCATTGGACTTTCTGCCAGGCATCCTTCTTTCCCCCCATGAGAAGAGTTCTCTTGCATTGCCGGTTGATCCCCTTCCTCTGTGCACTCCATGATCTGCCATGTGGCACCTCATTGCCGGTATGGGCGCTGACATGACACATGTGTGGATTCTTGGATGCCTTGCAGGAAGCTTTCCGTGTCCTTGGGCAAATTAAATGTCACAAGTTCCCCTTTGTACTGCACCCGCAGTAAGGCTGGATATCTCAGAGAGCCGGGTATCCCCAGCTAGTACAATTTCTGCTTTACCCTCGCATAAGCCCTGAGCTTTCTAGACAGATCAGAGAGAAGTTTTGCTATAACTGAACTGAGGACTGTTGCCATCTTATGACCTTTTTTCTCTCTTGCTGCACTGGGAAACAATTCTTTTGTGGGGTATCTTAGAAAATGACATAGAATTGGTCTCGGCACCATGTCCTTTCCTTTCATGCCCTCCAGGATACCAATTAGCCTTACATTTTTCCTTCTTGCATGGTTCCATATCGTCTATTTTTGCCAACAGGAATTGTAATTGTCCATGATGTTCCCAGAGTTGCCCTTCATGTTGGTAAATCTGGACTGCTTGCTGCTGGACTGCTGCCTCTTTGCCACTCACTCTTTGAGCTAAGCTGTGTAAATCCACATTTGTTTTATTAGTTGTCTCATTCAGTTCCGCTGTATCTTGTAATACTTTGCTTAGCCTTGTGGTAATTTTTTCCAGTTCTGTGGCTTGGTGGAGAAGGGCAGTACACTCTGCCATCGTGTGCTCTGGTGCCCTCTCCTGTACCTTCTGATTTGAGTGCTTTCACCCGGTAGCTGTTCACCAGTGAATCAAAGTTGCCAGGGCCTGTTGGAGGGAAGCCCATGAGGATGCCAAGTTTACTTTGGCATGATGCAGCTCCATGAGTCCTCGTCCAATTTTCTCACCGTTTGTACAGTTAGGATACTCCTTAGTTCCAATCTCTACTTATGTGTCTTTTGGTGTACCAGTTGTTACCGTTTTTGTCAGATGGTCAGAATAACAATGCCCAGGCTCTACAGTATCAAATTAGGCGGCCACTATTTTGGATGCCAGACTCTGCCCCTCCTTGTTTTTTTTTTTATATTTTTAGACCAAATTTTCAACATAGCCAACTTATGACCCCACCTCATGAACAATGGTGCAGAAAATATTCAACTCCTGCCCCAAAGGTGATTTCATGCGGTGACTGCAAAATCACCTTTCAGGACAGATATACCCAAAGTTACTTGCATTGATCGTGAGGTGGTGTCCCAAAAAAGGTATGTTGAACATCTGGGGCAAAAATATTGAAAAATGGCCATGTTATGCTATTAAGTTCAAAACCCCACTGAAATACATTGAACCGCATACCTGATTTCCTCAGTTCACGGTCCGGCGTTGAAGAGTGAAGATGTGTCTGTGGTCCAGAGAGGATTACAGTGTTGGACCCCGATGGGTAAGTAAGGGCTTGGGGAGGTGCGGGGTGGTAGGTGCTGAGTGGGAGGGTTGGTGGGGGAAGGAACAGCCACAAAGACATCAATGGATGGTTTTCTTTTTATAGGCTTTTAAAAGAAAATAAAAAAAAAACAAGGCTCCAGATTGTGACACTGGGGGATTGGACACCCACAGTGTCACTCTTATGTTTCTGGGGTGGGGATGGGGTAGTGGGCACTGAGAGGGAGGGTCAGGTGGGGGAATATTAAAACAAATAAAACAAAAAAAAACTGAGGTCTGAATTGCAACACTGGGGGACTGGGTACCCCCAAGTGTCACTCTTATGTTTCTTGGGGGTGGGGCAGGGTGGTGGGCACTGAGTGGTTGAGTCAGGTGGGGGAATATTAAAACAAAAAAATACAGCAGCATTCTGATCGTGATGCTGGGAGATTGGGCATCTTCAGTGTCACTCTTACATTTCTGGGGGGGGTGGTAGGTGCTGAGAGGGAGGGTCAGGTGGGGCAGATATCTATAATTTAAAAGAAAACAAGAATTAGCAGTCATGGCACACTCTGCCATTTACAAGATGGCTGCCACAGGGTACTGCTCATGCGTTAGTAGTAGCACATCCATAGTAGACTTCAGCAGCAATCTTGGAAATGGCAGAGTGTGCCATGACTTCTAACTCTTGTTTTCTTATAAGTTATAGATATCCCCCCACAAGACCCTCCATCTCAGCACCCACCACTGCATCCCCACCCCAGAAACATAACAGTGACACTGGGAGTGCCTATTCCCCCAGTGTCATTATCAGGATGCCACCGTGGTTTACAAAAATAGTGCAATGTCCCTGGAGACAATGAGCGTAGTGCTCCAGGTATGCCATGGATGTGGAGACAACTGTGCTCCATGTCCAGCATGTTGTTCAGTTGCAAGGAATGCACTGAGTCCTTTTTCTGAAGCAAAAGATCTGAAGGGCTATGCCCATTGCAGCTCTAAAAAGCTGTTGTTACTATGAGCATGCGCTTCCATTCATTCAGATGATAATCAGCCAAGTGATGGCAGTATAGCGCAGTGGTTTAAGGCTCTGAGCTGCAAATCTGGTTGACATCCAGCAGACCAGACCTGGGTTTGAATCCTACAGCTTCCACTTACATACTGTGTGACCCTAAGCAAGTCACTTAACTTCCCTGTGCTCCCAGGCCGCACCTATAAAAAAGCTTTCTGCTTAGTGTGCTACTCCTGGTTAAAAAAAAAAAGTGGAGAAGGAGAGTCAGTGCCAGTCATCATCACTCTTTATTGAATGCATCATTTTGCTTGGGGTGGCATGGATGTGGAGGGTGGATAGATGCAGCAGTGGATGGGTGGGAGGGGGAGTGCTAATTTGCCCATGATGGGGAGGGAGTCAGTGGGGGGGGCAGGTTCCTTCTTGCTGGGCTGTGGGGCGGAGGGTGGTGGTGGTATATGGATGTACATTTTGTAACATAGTAGTTGATGCAGATAAGGACTGCTAGGCCCATCTAGTCTGCCCATATTCCCTGCCTGCATCAGCGGCCACTGACCATAGTTGGTCATTGGCTTTCACCTCTCTTTCCCACCTCTAGGGTTCCCTTGTGTCTCTCCCATGCATGTTTGAATACCCCCACTGTGTTTTCTCCCACTACTACCAGAGGTGGGCTATACCAGGCATCCACCACCCTTTCCATAAAAAAACCTTCCTCACATTCCCCCTTATACTGCCCCCTCTAATCTTATATCATGCCCCCTCATCCTTGTACAATTCCTGTACTGAAAGATGTCACATACTTGCACTTTGTTCAAGCCCTTGAGATACTTGAAGGTTTCAGTCATATCTCCCCTTCCCTCCTCTCTTCCAGAGTATACATTTATTTATTTGTTTGCTTTTGTTAACTGGGTAAGCACACTAGACAGCCATGTGCCTATTTTCAGGTGCGACCCGGGAGAGTTACAGGTTTCATACAGTGTACATCAACAGTTACAGAGTGGGTGCCACCCAGGAGAGTTGCCAGAGTCAGACATCATACAATTAACAGATTACAGAATAGGGAAAAAGTCCATAGGAGAGCCAGGCAATACAAAGGTGGCTCAGTAAATTGTGAAAATACATGGGAGGAATACAGGTAATAACATAGGAAATAACTCAAAAAATGCTGATAGGTAGAGTACATGATTAGTCAGTTTGAGGAGACAAGAGGGTAACCTAACACAACAGGTGTTTGAGAGGCTAGCTCTAGAACAAGGTAAACGCTATGTGTAAACAGTAGCGGTGACAGTGGTAAGTGCAATCGGGGGAGTGCCAAAGGCAGGGGGGGATGGACCAGGTTGCTGGGCCGGAGCTAGGAGAGAAGTGCAAGTAGGGCAGAGGTGGGGGAGTGGGGAGGAGGGAGAGGCCCCCACCCAACCAGGGTAAGGGAGTGAGGGGGCAACGGAGTAGGATTATGGGTGCAGGGGCAGGAGGGAGAAGGTTTCAGGAAATTCCAGAGGGAGGCTTTAAAGCTTGGAAGGGAGGAGGAGGCCCTGACTGGTTCTGGGAGCGAGTTCCAGAGTTTGGAGGTGTAAACATGGAAGGACCGATTGCCCGCAAGGGTGCGGGTCCTAGGAACGAGACGTTCTTGGGTTGTCCCAGGCCTGAGATGGTAGGATGGGGCCCTAGGGTTAAGGGGAAGGGCAAGTGCAGAGGGGGAACCAGAGCGGACAATGTTGCCAATGAAGTTACCTATAACGAAGGACCGGTGTTTTTCCGGGGGGAGCCACTCTAAGCGGCTGTAGAGGTCGCACCGGTGGGTAAGGGAAGGGGTGGAAAGTGAGAAGCGGCAAACATTGTTGTAGGCTGAGTCCCATTTTGATAAGCTAGTATTAGGGACTGGGGCAAAAGTTACGAGGCCATAGCAGAGAGAGGGCGGGAGGAGGACCCCCGGGCGAGGGCTAGGCGGGCAGCAGGGGTGAGGCAGCTATTGGCTTGATAAGCTAGGCCAAGTTTGCAATTAGAGGCATTGCAGATGTTACGGATGTGCAGGGAGAGGTCCAGCTGCTGGTCGAGGGTGACACCTAGGTACTTGGTGGAGGTAACTGTCTCGAGGGAGAGCCATCAGCCCCAAGGATACGTGAGGGAGCAGGGCAGGATTTTATTTTGTTCACGGACCCAAACAACATGGCTTGAGCTTTTTGAGATTGAGGGTGAGACTGTGGTCACCCAGCCAAGTATGTATGCTCAAAGTCGGGGTTAAGCTGGGAGTTAATAGTGGTGATGTCCCGTGAGCTGGCCAGGAGAACAAGGTCATCTGCGTGAAGGGTGGGAGGGCATGGGTGGGGACGAAGGTAGGTCGTTGATAAATAGTGAGAATAGGATCAGACCAAGGACGGACCCTTGAGGGACACCACAGAGGACAGGAGAAAGGTTGGAGGAAGTCCGATTGAAGTAGGTGTATTGCTGTCGGTTGGAAAGGTAGTTTTGGAACCAGGCATGGGCAGAAGGGGAGAACCCAAGGGATAGAAGCATACAGCCGAGGAGGGAGTGGTTAACTCTGTCGAAGGCTTTGGACAGGTCACGAAAATGGCCCCAGTGAGATTGCCTAGGTCAGTGCCTGCCCTGATCAGGGAGGTGACAGTGGCAAGGGCGGTGGATGTGCTGTAACCTTTCCTGAAGCCGTATTGCAGGAGAGAGAGTATATTGTAGTCCAGGATGTATTGGGAGAGCTGGGAGGCAACAGCTTCTTGAGCAGTTTACTAGAGGCGGACAGAATGGCTGATAGGCGGTAGTTCAGGGATCCCTTGAGATTCCCTGTTTTAAGATAGGAACAACTTTGGCCACTTTCCACAGGTCAGGTATGATCCCTCAGTTAATGGAGCAGTTGAATAGGTGCAAGATGGGCCTGGCAAGGAGATGGGCACCCAGCCTGAGGAGTTTCGGCTCAAGAGTGTCATGCCCTGCTCCACTATGGGGGGAGAGTCCAGAGAGCAGTTTATGGGTCTCTATGGGAGTTACTGGCCTCAGTTGGAAGGGGGGGCGGGGATGGAGACCGGGAGGGGGGGTGCCTGGGGAGCGGGCAAGAGGGGGCAGGGAAGGGGTGGAGGGGGGCAGTTCAGAGAACAGGGAGTTGAAGGTTTTAGCGATGGTGTGGGGGTTATTATAGTTGATCCCACCGATGAGCAGGTCAGTGACCTGAGCTTTTTCCGATCCCCCGATGGCATTTTTAATATGTTGCCAGAAGCTCCTCGGGTTACGGCTGGAGGAGAGTAATTCAGTTTTGCAGAAATCACTTTTAGCAGAGCGGATGGCTTTTTTACAGGTGTTTCTGAGGTGCCTATAAGCCATCAGGTCATGGTTGTTAAGGGAGGCCTTGTAGGATTCCCACTGTTTATACCTGGCTTTCATAAGGGAGAGCAGGTCTCCATTTAGCCATTTTGTGACTGTGCCCCTCACCCTTCTCCTAGTGAGGGGGGCATGTTTGTTCTGAAGGGGGATTAGCTTGGCTAGAAATAAATCCAGAGCTCGTGAGGGGTCGGTGGAGCTGGTGACACCAGTCCAGTCAACTGCTAGAAGGTCATCCAGGAAGTCATGGGGATTAAATTTGGAATAGTCCCTCAGTTCAATGATTTTGCTAGGGATCTGAGGCGGGGAGAAGCCCCAGACACAGTAGATTGGGGAGTGATCAGAGATGGCATCTGGGAGAGTGCCTGAGGACAGGATATTGGCAGGCCTGTTTGACAGGAGCCAGTCTATAAGGGTTCCCGAGTTCCCCCTAGGGGAGAGCCGAGTGGGTTCGGTAATGACTTGGCTAAGTGTAAGGCCGGAAAGCAGAGGTTCGTACAACTTGTGGTTTGCCCCCAGCCAGTTGAGGTTGAAGTCACCTAGCACGAGAGTTTCGTTGAGACCCACTTTATTGCTGATACAGTCGAGCAGGGAGGAGAGTCCAGGCAGCCCCTTCTTAGGTGGGTTGTAGGCACATATCAAGTGGATCTTCTTAGAATGACCCAGCAGGAGGAGAGCATGGAGCAACTCACAGGCAGGCAGGTCGGTAGGAGGATGGTCAATGAGGGAGAGGTTGAGGTGTGCCAGGTAATAGAGAATCACCCCACCACCCTTCATCTTACCCGGCCTGTCACGGCGGAAGTGTTGTAACCTGGTAGGAAGCACATGGTATCGGGTATATGGGGTTTGAGCCAGGTTTCAGAAAGGGCCAGAATGTCCGGTTGTGGAGGGCAACCCAGGCGGTGAGCTCATTTTGGTTGTGTAGAAGGCTCTGCACATTCAAGTGGGTGATCTTGAGCCCTTTCATGGAGAGCCAGGAGAGGAGTTGGGGAGGCGGGGGAGTGGCGGATGCGGAGGGTGGGCCATATCCCCAGGGGAGGGTCCAGGGAGCAGAAGGGGAGTTTAGGCAGGGGAATAGGACAGTACCCATGGGCCGGAGTGGGGTGTAAGAGAGCAGAAAAAGAGGGGCAGGAGGATTATTTGGAGAAAAAGACCGTAAGGGATTCAGCAGCTATGAATCGGTGCCTACATTGCACAGACGGCACAGGGGGAGCAGACCAAAGGGTGATTAGGTAGAGCAGGGGAAAAAAGTGGGGTGAGATAGTTTAGGAAGGAATTGTAAGTGAGAGTTAGCTAGACTGAATATTGCGGCCACTAGTGGTCATAGGATATAACCTGCAGATGGCAAACAGGGCTGATAGATTTTATCCTACCCCATGTGACTCAGCACAGCCTATATAACAGAGAGCCGACCAAGGGTAGTGGTGGGGTGGGGGGTGGTGGGGAGGGGCTAGAGCTCCGAATTCTCTCACGGAGACTTCCTGCACAGTTTAAATTTGGCTCCGAGGCCGCCGCGCCACCGGGGGAAGGGAGCAAGTCCAGGGGATGCTTTGCTGCTGGGAAGGCAGGTTCAATTAAATGGCGCTTGGCGATGATCAGTCCTGCGGGGCTTGCTGGGGAGGGCAGTGACCGAGCCCTCGCGACCACGGGACCACTGCAAAGACAAGGAGGCAAAGTCGTTAAGTAGGGGGCGAGACACGGGGAGGTTGCTCGAACAAGGAGAGTGGGGGGGTGGGGGTAGAGCTGGGGGGGGCGCTATGCTTCAGGCAGGAAGAGGCAGTGTGTGTAGGTAGAGCAGGTAGCCAAAGACACATTCACATTACAATATTACAGCTTGAAGAAAAAATAAATGCTTGTAAATACAGTTCATTAAATGCAGTTCAGTTGATTAGAAGCAGGTACAGAGCAAGCAGGAAAGGCAGGGGCATAGGAAGGCTCAGTCTAAGCTCTGAATTCCCTCACGGAGACTTTCCTGCACAGTTTAAATTTGGCACGAGGCAGCACGCGGGGAGGAGCAAGTCCGGGGATGCTTTGCTGCTGGGAAGGCAGGTTCAATTACCTGGCGCTTGGCGATGATCAGTCCTGTGGGCTTGCTGGGAGGCAGTGACCGAGCCCTCGTGACCACCGGACCACTGCAAAGACAAGGAGAGCAAAGGCACGTTAAGTAGAGGCGAGACACGGGGGGAGGTTGCATGAACAAAGGAGAGGGGGTGTAGAGCTGGGGGCGCCATGCATTCAGGCAGGAAGAGGCAGTGCGTGTAGGTAGAGCAGGTAGCCAAAGACACATTCAAATTACAATATTACAGCTTGAAGAAAAATAAATGCTTGTAAATACAGTTCATTAAATGCAGTTCAGTTGGTTAGAAGCAGGTACAGAGCAAGCAGGAAAGGCAGGGGCATAGGAAGGCTCAGTCTAAGCTCTGAATTCCCTCACAGAGACTTCCCTGCACAGTTTAAATTTAGGCGCGAGGCCGCGGCTCACGGGGAGGACCAAGTCAAGGGGATGCTTTGCTGCTGGAAAGGCAGGTTCAATTACCTGGCACTTGGCGATGATCAGTCATGCGGGCTTGCTGGGGGAGGGCAGTGACCGAGCCTTTGCGACCACCGGGACCACTGGCACTTGGCGATGATCAGTCCTGCGGGCTTGCTGGGGGAGGGCAGTGACCGAGCCCTCGCGACCACCGGGACCACTGGTGCTTGGCGATGATCAGTCCTGCGGGCTTGCTGGGGGAGGGCAGTGACCGAACCCTCACGACCACCGGGACCACTGGCACTTGGCGATGATCAGTCCTGCGGGCTTGCTGGGGGAGGGCAGTGACCGAGCCCTCGCGACCACCGGGACCACATTTTGAGGTCTTTTAATCTCTCCTCATATGTTTTCTGATGCAAGCTCTGCACCATCTTTGTCACCCTTCTCTGGACTGCCTCCACCCTGTCTATGTCCTTGCAAAGATGCAGCCTCCAGAACTGTACCCCATACTCCAGATGGGGCCTCAACAGCGTTTTGGACCATGGCATCACCACCTCCCTTCTTCTGCTAGTGATACCACTTCCTATGCACCCTAACATCCCACTGACCCTCCCCACAGCCTTGTTACACTGTTTGGCCACTTTTAGGTCATCAGAGATGATTATTCCTAAGTCCCTTTCTTCTCTGGTAACTGTCAGCAACTTCCCCCTCCCATTGTATAACTCTCTGTGGGGTTTCTTTGCCCCAGGTGCATGATTTTGCACTTCTTAGCATTAAATTTCAGTTGCCACACCTTGGACCATATTTTCAGCTTTCCCAGATCCCTCCTCATTCTTTTGACCCCCTCTGGGGTGTCCACTCTGTTGCAGATCTTGGTGTCATCCGCAAACAGGCAAAACTTCCCCTCCAGCCCCTCAGCAATGTCAATGATAAAGACATTAAAAAGGACTGGCCACAGGACTGATCCTTGAGGCACCCCACTAGTTGCCTTCCTTTCCTCAGATTTGATCCTCTTTTACTACCACCCTCTGCTTTCTGTCCCTCAACCATTTTCTAACCCAGTTTTCCACTTTGTGGCCCACCCTCAGACTATCTAACTTGTTAACCAGTATTCTGTGTGGAACAGTGTTTAAGGCTTTGCTGAAATCGAGGTAGGCGACATCCATCACACCTCCCTGATCCACCTCCTTCATCACCCAGTCAAAAAACATTATCAGGTTTGTTTGACATGATCTTCTAGCTGTGAAACCATGCTGACTTGGATCCTGAGCTCCCATGGTTTCCAAGTGCTCCACAATCTTTTCCTTTAACAGTGCCTCCATAATCTTGCCCACTACTGAGGTGAGGTTGACTGGCCTATAGTTTCCTGCCTCTTCCCTGCTTCCACTTTTGTGAAGAGGGACCACATGTTCTCCCTTCCAGTCCTCTGGAACCACCCCCGTATTGAGTGACTTCCTAAACAGGGCTGTCAGTGGCGCTGCTAGTACCATCCGTAATTCCTTTAATATCCTGCAGTGAATATCATCTGGTCCCATCTCTTTATTCACCCTCAGTTTTGTGAGTTCCTCCAGGACTCTCTCTTCTCTAAATGGACTGGTGTTTATTCCCCCCCCCCATTGTTCCTGATGCCTAGCTGTGGCCCCTGACCCTCCTCCTCTATGGTGAAAACCAAACAGAAGTATTCATTCATTATTGATGGTTTTTCTAGGTCACCCTCCTCACACCTCCCTTCCTCCCCTCTAATCCTTACAATCCCTCCCCTGGTCTTCCTTCTATCACTAATGTATCTGTAGAATGTCTTGTCTCCTTTCTTTATTAACTGTGCTAATCTTTCCTCTGTTTGTGCCTTTGCACTCCTAACTGCTCTTCCTGCATCTCGCTGTCTCTGTAGGTACACCACCCTATCCTCTTCCTTCTGTGTCTCCTTGTATTTTCTGAAGGCCTCCTTTTTTATTCCTCACCTTCTCTGCCACCTCCCTATCGAACCATAGTGGTTCATTCCTTCTTTTGCCCTTGTCACTCAGCCTGATCCACTAATTTGTCACCTCCCCATGGCTTCTTTTTTTTTATCATGACATTATTTGTCACCAACTCCACAGACCTGGCAAGGGCTATGACCGCCCTCAAAGGGGTGCATCCTTCAGCATATTGGGGCCATCATGGGTCCTGCTGGGTTCTGGTATTTTTCCTCTGTTTTTCTCCCCCTCACCCATGCAATGGGCACAGCAGCTGTCTCCACCTTCACGGAGGCAGCCAAGCACCCTGGATGTGGGCCGAACCCCTTTTATTGTGCTGATACATGCAGCACAAACCCCCCTCCCTGAGGAAGGAGAACAGTCCTCCAGACACTCAATCCTTATCTTCCCTGACCGACCCCGAATGACCTGAGTCTGTTTCCAAACTCGGGTCGCCGGCATGGCATGAGGTGTGGTGTCGAGTGCCTCAACCCTCAGCGCCACCAGGCCAGCTCCCTATGACTTCTTTTAGGTGCACCCACTGCTTCTCAACCCCCCCAGCTCCTTTCCCACCAGTGCTTCTTTAATACTATTCCCCATCCTGTCAAAGTCCGCCCTTCTGAAATCCAGGACCCTCATCTTTGTGTGGTTCACCTGTGACACTGTACTAATATTAAACCACACTGTATGGTGGTCACTGGACCCTAGGTGCACATCCACCCTGACTTCCTTGATCCTGTCTCCTTTGGTCAGTACAAAGCCAAGAATCGCCTTCTCTCTGGTGAGCTCCTGAACCAACTGCCTGAGGCCCATCACCTGCAAAGATTCTATAATGTCCTGGCTCCTGGCTGAGGCAGCCACCAGGATGGTCCAAGTCATGTCTGGCATGTTAAAATCTCCCCTCAGCAGTACCTCCCCTTTTGCTGGCATCCAATGTATTTCCTCCTCCATTTGCTCTATCTACCTCCTCCCTCTGTTCTGGAGGCCTGTAGATCACTCCTGTGTGAATTGCAGTGCCATTGCCTGGCTCAAGGGTCACCCACAGTGCCTTGGCCTCCCCATGTCCACTCTGCACTGCCATCACTTTAATACCTTCCCTGACATAGAGGGCTACCCCATCCCCTTTTCTACCCTTCCTATCCCTTCTGAACAGAGTGTACCCTGGTACATTTACCTCACAATCATGGTAATTGTCATTTAAGCAATAATGCACGACCGGGTGTGTGTTGTGCTGGAATAACTTCATGCCTGGGGTGGTTGGGCACGAGGCCACAGGCCAAGTGAGTCCAATGACCCCAGGCGTGACTTTATCCCAGCACAACACACACCCTGGAGTGCATTATTGCTATTATACAATGGCTTTTGAGGTAAAGATAAGAAAAAATGATTAATCATTACCTTTAAAAGTGAATTTTTGGGTGTTTTTTCTAATGTGTAGGTTTACCTGTTAAAAAAAATAGTGCGTGTTTTTCTTTTTGCCAGCAGGTGGAGCTCCTATGTTGAAACTGTGGCTTCACACTCCCGAGTCCCCACAAATACCTTTCTGTGTTGTTGTTCTTGCCTGTCTGCCCTGTTTCTTTGGTGTAAATCATGTTTTTTATATCTAGTTGTTTTTTTTTTGTCTCAGTGTCCTGTCTATCTTCCTGCTGGTGACTCCGGGAAATGTGAGCATCCAGAAGATGTTGATGTGACCCCCAGCTGCCACTGTCAGGATCATGGCCGTTGGAGATTGCCCCCCCAGCACCATTATCTGACTGTGGTGCTTGTGTGTGTTCTCTCGGTACTGGTATTACCAGGAGAAGTAACGGAATGTGGAAAACAACGTTCAGGTAAAACGCACTGTTAGGCACAGGCTCAGTTTGTTTCTGTTAGTGAGGACTTGTGATTGTGATGAAAGTGATAAGGACTGCCATGAAGTCGATTGTTATGATGGCTTTGCAGGTGGCAGCGAGACCGGGAGGCAGTGGGAGTGCTGGATTCAGAAGCCAATGTGACAATTTTCAGTGTGTCTTTCTGTTACATTAAAAAGCAAAAAATCAACCCGTGTGTTGTGTTGACAGCAGAGACTATCAGGAGAGCAAGTGGAGGAGTGCTGCAAAACCGTTCACAAAGTTGGCTTTCATTTGGCTCATTTTTTTTAATAGTGAGAAAATGAAAGTTTTAGGGGACTGTGTCATGGTTTTGAATATTATTGTGGTTGTTTTCTGTGCTGTGGCAGGAAGGGATTTAAACTGAAAGGTGCACATAGCAGTAGTAGGAGTACAGGCAAGTTGGAGGTGGCTTGTGCAGTGATTTTTTTTCTCATGTCATTTGGCCATGTGGGTGCTGGGACAACATCATGGGTCCAGCCCCACCCTGATCAACGAGAGCCCAGCATTATTTCTTGCCATTGTATAATGAAAATTAATGGACAGATTGCATTATCCATTTTTAATCTTTCTATTGTGTGCATCAGAGGCACTTCAATTTCATAAACATCAAAATGTTACATTTTTTATTTTAACAACATTTTGTATTTTTGTTTAGCACTGAAACACAGAAAAAACAACCAATGAATTCTGTCCTCATAAAGTCCCCTACATCTTAAATATTGTGTTGTAGACACTGAAACTGCATTCTGCATCTGCAGCATTTCTTTCACAATGCACCATGTAAGAGCCAGTTCAGAACATTTTGGTGTGCAAGCAGCCAGAGTTCCAAAATAAGTCCAGATGTTTCACTGCCTTGTTTGTGTAGCTGACATAGTTTGATACCAGGATTTTTTTTATTCATATCATACTCTGTATCAGCGATATCAGTCCATTCTGGAATAGCTGCATAGTCCTCTTTTCTGTGTAACAGAAAGGCCACTTTAGAGGGATTAAAGATTCTCGCCACTTTCAAAAAGTTAAATCCCAGCTGGCCCTCTTCAGTTAAGAATTTGCTGAGTATGAATGAGGCACTACAGAAGGTTTCCCTGAAACTCTCCAACAGGTCTGTCTGGATGTGAACAGGAACTTCCTGTCCATCACGTCTGCCTCAGCACTTCCAACTCCTAACCCGCCAAGTTAAGTCTTTGCCCATGCACATGTTTCCCACTCCCTTTGCCCTAGCACTTGCCTCCCACATCCTACCCCTTGGCTTTTCTTTTCCTCTGCCCTCCCTATCCCAGCTCCCACTGCCTCTCTTTGCCCCTCCCTACCTCACCCTAACAGTCTGCCTCTGCCTCTTTCTCTTCTGCAGGATGTTGGCATACCATGTACTATGCCTTGGCACAATTTGTGTAACTGTTTATCATTGCAACCCATGTACTGTACTGTTGAATTTTTTTGTACTCTGTGGCCCAGATATTCAAAAGGGTTGCACCATGAGCAATAGGGTTGCTCCAGTGCAAGTCTGAAAATGCACCATTCTGCGATATTCAGCGGGAGGCAGACATGCCCCCCATATCACGCTGAGCAAGAGCGCAATGATAATGAATGCATGCGCAACTGAAAGGGGAGGAACCATGCATAAATGGTGCAGTGCGATATTCAACAACATGCGCCATGCGCAATAGGGGAGCAAGCGGAAGTTGTGCGATAGCGGAAATGAGCCAAAATAAAAAGGAACAAGGGAGAGGTGCAAGAACGCTACAGGGAAGGCACATGTAGCTGAACTCTAGCCAGACAAACAGGGCAGGAGGGACACACAGGGCAGGACAGGGAAAGGGCATCCTGAACACACAGGCACAGGGAAGGTGTGGGGAGCCACAGCCAGTGCAGAAGGGGGAGGTGCCACACAGCACAGAGACCATCACAGGAAGGTGTTCCCAGTGCAGGGGAAGTAGCAGCCAGGACAGCGGGGAACACAGAAACAGCTGCTGGGGGGGGGAACACAAGCCAGGGACATGGCCAGTGCCACCATCCAGATGGAGGCAGTAATGAGGGGTGAGAAGGCAGGCAGCAGGAGGCGGCGGCCGTGGAAGGGGCCCATCAGCGGTATGCCCCAACAGGGCAGTCGAGCCCGTTCCAGCTTTGAGCTGTACAGTGATACTGAGATCGTGGGCTGGTACCGCCTGAATCGGGCAATTCTGAGGTGGCTCTGTGAGCTGTGCAGTGATGTGATGCAGGCACCCACACAACGGAGCCATGCTCTGTCAGTGGAGACTAAAGTGACAGCTTGCATGTGCTTGCTCACCACGGGTACCTTCCAGAGACCAACAGGGGACACCACAGGCATAACCCAGTCAGCCGCATCACGCCACCTCACCCAATTCCTCAGCGCACTGCTGCCACATGCTGCAGAGTACATCCATTTCCCCAGCACACCGGTGGAGTGCACAGCAAACATACAGGAGTTCCACAGGGTAGCACGTATGCCTGGCTTGCTCAGGGCAATAGGCTGCACCCATGTGGCCATCTGCACACCACCTGGCCCCAAGGGGCTGCATATATCAATCGGAAGGGCTATGCAAGCATCAACTGCCAGTTGGTGTGTGATGCCAGGGGGTGCATAATCAATGTCTGTGCCACGCACCCTGAGAAAGCACATGATGCCTTCATCTGGCACCAGTCGGCACCGTGCCACAGATTCAAGAGTGGGGACATCCCCACTGGCCACTTAGTGGGTGAGTATGCAAACCACATGGACAAACATAGAGCATGGGAGGGGCATGGTCAGAGGTGACATGGGTAGTGGCCTACATGGCCTAAGGCAGGGTGATGCTGCTCACCAAACTGACCTCCACCCTCTACACACAGGTGACAGTGGATACCCACTCCGTCCCTGGCTGCTCACACCATACCGGCGGCCCATGACCCCGTCGCAGCAATGCTACAATGAGGCACATGCCACCACACGCAATGTCATCAAGCGGGTGTTCGGGATGCTGAAGGCACATTTCTGTTGCCTGGACACCTCCGGCGGTGCCCTACAGTACAGCCCCTCAAAGGCCTGTGGGCTATTCCTGGCCTGTTGCATCCTGCACAACATGGCCAACGACTGTGGGATAGCCATACAGGTCGAAGAGGGGGACAGCGATGGGGACGATGAGGACGCTGGTGATGATGGTGATGGGCAGCCCCCCCTTGGGTGACAGGACCCCCAACTGCTCCAGCTGACACAGCTGCGCCGGGACACCATCACAGAGGAGCACTTCATCCAACCCAGGTAAGTCATGGGGCCATGTGCAACCACCAGTGGCAAAGGCACAACCCACAAACATGCATGGACACACACCAGGGGTGCATGCCATCAAGGGAAGTGGCTGAGCATGGAACTGCACACACCGCCAGGGATGGGCGAGGACTAACATGGCATGCAGTCATATACACACACACACACACACCTTACAAGACATGCACAAAGTGTAGGAGGCACGCTGACCCAGACCACCACCCCTAGCCACACACATGTCCACAGACCACCACGCCCACTGCCTGTCATTGTGCGTGTGTCAGATGCTGGGCACCATTGCACACTGGTGTACAGCGCAACGCAAGCATCATCATGCACATGCAACAGCGGACAGCAGCCAGGAGGGTGTGCAGATGGAACGTGTGTGTGTGTGCAGGGCTGGGTACCCCACCCATGCATTGCCCGCTGAACGACACAATGCACACAGGGCAGCATCAGACAGTAGCCGTGCTGGGAGACAGGTCAGACATGTGCCACAGTGCCACGGCCACCACGGATGCGTGGGTGGCCTCGCTGAGACCCACCAGCAGTGACAGGCTGACCACTGGCCTCATGGGGTGGCACTGACAGTCCCCCAGGGGTTTCACTGTGTGAACGCTACCGTGCTCGCGCAGGGGTCTGCAGCACACCGAGCATGCCTGCGCCAGGCGTGCTCGGGATGCCCACAGCTGAACCCGGTGTCGACAAGGATGGTGTCGCACAATGCTGGGAATGGGGGTGGACATTGCACTGCATGGTGTCTGCGATGCATGGGCAAATAACTGTGTGGCCATGACAGCTGTGAATGCCTGTGTCTGCCTGTCAATGGCAGTGGTCACATCCTCCTGCAACCGGTCCATCCTTGCCAGGAGCAGAGCAGTGTCTCTGCTGCGCCACTCCTCTGCCTGGCGCAGAGCCGCACTCAGTGCATCCACCACCATCACAAGCCGCATCTGCTGATTGACTGATGTTTGCAGTATGCAGGTGTGCTCATCTAAGAAGTCATCTGCCTGATCAGCATGCTGTCCCTCAGGGTGTTCGTGGCCCTGATGCTCATCACCCCTTGAGGGTGGGTGCTTCACACAGGGGCCAGGCCTGGGCATGTCCACAGGCAGTGCACTGATGCCGTCCCCTGACACTGTACCCCCATGGCCATTGGCCGACTGCTGATGCTGCCCCTCCGGCTGCCGCTCTCCAGGGCTCAATGGTGCCACCGCAGTGGCCGCAACAGTCCCACTGTCCTGGACACACACCAGTGCTGCCCCACTGGTGCAGACAGGCACAGGATGGGATTGTGATGACACGCAGGCCTCCACGGCAGCACCACCCACAGCCATGGCTGCGATGTCACCTGCTGGTGTGGCCATCCTGTGGCACACAAGTGTCACTGCCCATGACATTAGCTCCATCATCATCGGTGATGGATCTGGCACCAGCCCGAGTCTCAGCATGCCGGCATCCACGGATGCCGGCATGCTGGGACACAGGCAGGGCCTCCTCCACACCTGCTCCACCAACATCAGTCCGGAAGTCCAGGCAGGCCCACTGTTGCCCTGACCCCCGTATTCCTGTGGAGGTGGATGGACCCTCCTCCATCTCCATGTTACTGGCCTCAGTGGAGAAGCCCACCATCACTGACCCATGCAGATGCTCAGGAGCTGTAAGGGGAAAAAAAGTAGCATTACTGCATGTGACCTACCCTGTCCCCCCAATAGACAGACCATGACCTACCATGCAGTGACGGGCTACCACCCATCTGGAATCCACCACCAGGAACACCCTCAATGGCACAACGCTGCATGCTGCCAGCAACCCGCTCTTCCTGTGGGGTCAGGTGTTGCACCTCTGGCTGTCCTCCACTGGTCGCAGACCGTGCTGCCCTGATGGCTGCCACCTTCTCTTTGATCATCCACCTGTCCGTGCCCATCTTCTTTTTGCACTCCTGCACGGAGCGCTGGAGGCTGCCATGCAGGTTGACAGCACGCACCACGTCCTCCCATGCAGTAGCACGGGCCTGTGGTGTTCCCTGGTGTCTGCTGAGAAGTGGCTCCTGGTCGAGGTAGGCCTTAAACAGGGCATCTGTCTTGGCCTTTGTAAAGTTTTGCCTCCTCTTCCTCCCACGACTCTGTTCCTCTTCCTCCACCACACAATCGGTCATGATTCATCATGTGAGAATGGCAGGTGTTACCTGTGACTGTGCAGTCCATGCATGTCCCAAACACCACAGTCCACACTCCCAAACAGCATGCAACTCACCGCAATAGACTGCAGTAACTGACTATGGCCAGTGCAGCCAAATGTCAAATTTTTATAGCCCAACCCATGCAAATGAGGTGAGGCGCATCTTTATAAGTGGATGCAAATGCAGTGACTGCACCATTGAATGGCTGATTAGATGATTTGCATATGCCGGCTGAATATCGCGCTGTTGCGCTTTGCGCAATTATGTTGAACATGCTGAGCCAAGGGCGCAGTTCTGTGACATGTGCAATACACACCTAACTGTGCATGCCCGGGTTGATGATGCAGGCGCCTGCCATGCTGCTGATGTGCTGTGCGTGGGAGGCAATGCAGGGCACGGCCACCATTGTGCCAGTGGTGCTATAGCGCTGTTCACCTATATGGCGCTGTGGCACTGGGGCATCGTAGCGCACTGGGGCAACAGCACGGTAGGCCACTACAGGAGGTGGCACACAGGCACCCAATCATGCTACATGCATTGGGTTCCAATCACACTGTGGCTGTCCGTGCACCAGAGACCCTTGACCCTGTGCCCGACCTTTGCCCCCTAGGCGACATGAGTCAGGTATGGGTGCACCACTATCACGCTGTTCGGTGACAGCATGATAGGGAATGGAAGCGCTGTACCGTGCAGCATCTGCACATGCAGGACTGCGCTGCAGAGCACCATTTTACTTGAACCAGACAGCAGAGATGGTGCAGAGGCGTGCTGTGGTTTGGAGCCAGGTAGAGCTCACCAACCTGGTGGCAATAGTTGAGCCCCATGCTGGGGCTTTGTTTGGAGAGGCACCCTTGGACATGGCCAGGAGTGCGGTCTGGCAGGAGGTGGCCGACGCCCTGGAGGAGGCCACTGATATGGGGTGGACGGTGCAGCAGTGCCGCCACTGTTATGGGGACCTGAGGTGCAGGGACCCGGACCTGCTTGCCTGCCTGTGGACACATGCCAGGAGGGGCACAGTGCCATGGCCAGGTAGGTGCAACATCCATACACTTTTATTGTCCATATGGGTATCACGGTTGCATGTGTCCGGCACATGGGGGCTGTCCGGTGTTGGCCACGGTGGTGGTATTGGGGTGTGGGATGTCAAGAGGATGTGGATGGGTATGGCTGTGTGGGATTGCACACACATGGGGCAGGGGGACTTTGCTACCGGATTGTACTGATGTTCTTCTCTCCATGTTTGCACCTTAGGGCCAGAAGAACGGCAGCACAACAGGGACAGGAGGCGCCGCATGGAGGAGCAGCGGAACAGGATGGGTGATGGTGGTCCGCAGTGCATGGACCAGCCTGATGATGGTGAGTGCCTTACATCCATGATTACTGTTGCATGCTGTATAACTGGGCGGGCAGTGGGGCATGGCCACCATACATTGACACCAATGCCATGCACGCAACTTGTTACAGTCAGCACTGTCCAGTGGCACTGCATGTCTGGGAGTGCGTCAATGATGGTCCATGCGTGCACCGGGCACATGGCTGTGGCACTGCCTTCACACCACATAGCCAGGTCACTGTACAGCCATGGTGGTGCTGTGCAGGACATGGGCGGTGGGCGTGTGCAGTGGTCCACATGGCTGTGGCTGCCTGGGTGGGCAGGTCTTGTGGACACGGTCACTGTGGGTGGTCCCACACCATCACAGGGGCATGGCACATGGCTGTATGCCATGCACAATGGGTGGTCTGCAGGGGGATGGATAGTCACACCTCTTGACTCTGCTCCCTCAAACTAGGTGGCCGGCGACTCCTGCAAATACAGCAGGGTATTAACGAGGTGCTCCAGGTGGCGAGGGAGACACTGCAGCTCCTTCAGTGCATACACCGCCACGGGGTCAGGAGGAGATGAAGGAGCAGACATTGGTGCCAGGAAGAGGAGGACCGGCGCGGCCGTTGATGTCTCCATGCCCCGACTACCACCTTCCCCCCTTTGACCCACCCTCACACCCCTTCTTCCCTCTCTCATATGTTCACCCCTGCCCCTTACCCTCCCCCATCTGTTATGTGGCCCTTCCCCCCTCTTGTAAATAATTGTAAATAGTTTTTCTTTACATCTTTTAAATATATACATTTTATTATGACAACTGTGGTGGTCTCTGATTTGCAGTAGGCTACAGGTGCTCAGCTGCAGTGGTGTGCATGGCATCAGGGGTGGTGCACGCATGTGCGTGTGTGTGTGTGTGTGTGTGTGTGTGTGTGTGCAGAGGTGAACCACCTATGGTGTGGGCAGGGGGGATCAGTCACTGTCTGTGGTTTGTGTGTTGTACTCTGTGCACTGGAAGCCTGTGTGCAGTGGTCCACGGGGCCTGCACTGTGTGCATGGCACCCCTGTCAGACAGTCCATGGCCTGTGCAGCTGACACCCTTGCATGTCTGTGATATGCATGGTCTGCTGGTGTGTCAGTGGTGGCTGTCCATGCTGGATAACAACTGTACCCGGCACAATGCCAGGTTGCCTGCCATCACCAGTATGGTGCACGTCTGCCTCCAGTGGCACCGTGGCCTCCGCTGTTGTTGTTCCTCATCCATGCTGTCACTTGTGTCTGTTGCAGGGGATGTGCTCCAGTGTCTGCCACTTGTGCTCCGGCAGCATGCTGGTGGCATACAGCTTCATGGTGCCTGGCACACCTGTGCAATGTAGGGTGCTGGCTGTGTGTACACGTCAGCTGTGGCCACACGCCAGTGGCTTGGTTGACCCACTACTGTATCCCTGTGTTGGTGTGCCCTTGGGCATGGGTGGGTGTTTGTCCATGCACTGTGTTGCATCCTGTGTGGTGCATGCCTCCATGCTACACTGTGTGTGTCTCTGCTGGTTGTTGTGGCCAGTGCTGGGATGGGATGTGTCCTTGTGAGGGTGTGCAGGATGCTGTACCACTGGAGGTGGGGTCCGGGGCATGCCCTGTCGGATGTGGGGAAACCTCGTGTGCTGACGTATGGTCAGTCTGTCAGCTGTACCTCAGGGGGATGTGCAGGGTGGCACTGTGTATGCATCTGTTACATTGCTGTCTGCTGCCACCCCGCTGCAGGGTGCTCATGGTGGGGCTGCCTTGAATGGCTCCATGGTGCACAGGGTTGCATTCTCACAGTGGGGATGGTGGCATGCATGGGGTGTCCTGCACTGTTGGGCGCTACTCCTGGGAAGGGTGTATGGGGATCATGGTGCAGGATGTGCTCTGCATTGGTGGGATGGTGTGGTATGGGGTGGTCAGCCCTCCTTGTGTGCCGGTTACAGCTTGCCAGGGGGTGTGCTGGGGCACCATGGCCCAGCTGTGGGTTGGTTGCTGGTATCCATGGGCCAGTGGTTATTCCAGCTCTCCCCTGGTTGTGCAGTGCATGGGGTGTGGGGGATGATGTCTGTTCTGCTGCTATGTGTTCCTCTGCCCATCTGTGGCATGGGTGGTGGGCCCCTGCATCCCTGGTTGTGCTGTTGCATTGCTGCCCTGCTGCAGGGAGCATCCCTGGTTGCGCTATGGCACATCTGGACTGCTCAGTTGAACATTCCTTGTTGCGCTATGGTGCATCAGATATGCTCAGCTTCACATCCCTGGTTGCGCTATGGTGCAGGTGGTGTGATATTCAGTCATCGGCAGTAGGCGCATCTTGGCCTGTGCAGTTTTTGAATATCACGCTTCTTGCGCATGGGCACAGTGTACTTGCGCTTGCTCCTGCTGTTGTGCACTTTTTGGGTGCAGTTTGAATATCTGGGCCTGTATGTATAATTTACTGTAACTATAGTGTGTCTTCTTGTCTTGATGTATCTGACATGGAACCTCTCAATGAGCATCCGCTCACAGGTGTCATCCTAGACTTCAATAAATAAATAAATCTCCAGTATCAAACAAGTTCTGTCCAGAGCTGATAGGGCTTCAGTTGAGGAACTGGGAGTAAACATATTGAAAATTACCAAAGTTATGAGCCTGCATTTGCAAAATTCAACACAGCCTCACAAAGCTGATTTTTTTTTTAATATTTTTATACAAAATTTATAACATAGCATTCTTATGACCCCGTCTCATGATCAAGGGCAGAGAACATATTCAACCCCTATCCAAAAGGTGATTTTGTGTGGGGACTACAAAATCACCTTTTGGGATGTAAAAAAAACATTTCAGCCAGGATTTGAAAAATGACAGCTGTCACATTCATTAGGTGCTGTAAAGATATGGCTATGTTGTGAGTTTTGGGAAAAAATATTGAAAATTACCAAAGTTACAAGCCTGTGTTCCCAAAATTTGGTGTAGGCTCATAACATTGTAGTTTTTTTAATATTTTTACACCAAATTTTCAACATAGCCTTCTTGTGAGCCCACCTGATGAACAAGGGCATAAAAAATTTTCAACTCCTGCCTGAAAGGTGATTTCATGCAGGGACCATGAAATCACCTTTTGAGACAGATCTACCTAATGTCAGTGCACTGTTTCATGAGGTGGGGTCCCAGAAAAGGCATGTTGAAAATCTGGGGCAAAAATATGCAAAAATGGCTATGTTATGCCACCAAGTGCAAAACCCCATTGAAATACATTGAACCGCATACCTCTTTCCTCGGTTTGCGGTCTGGCTTTGAAGAGTGAAGATGTGTCTGCGGTGCTGGAGCCCTAGTGGATAAGTAAGGGGGGTGTAGGGTGGTAGGTGCTGAGTGGGAGGGTTGGGTCTGGGGACAGTAATGGTCACAAAAGACATTGATGGATGGTTTCCTTTTTTACAGGTTAACATATTTTAAAAAAATGGACCAATGATTCCAGATGTGATACAGGAATTGGGCACCCCAGTGTCACTGTTATGTTTCTGGGGTGGGGTGGTGAGTGCTGAGAGGGAGGGTCGGGTGGGCAGGGAAAGAATATATATATAAAAAATTAAACCGCTAATGCACGGTAGTGGACGGGAGGGAGGGGATTTGTGATCAGGACACTGGGGGATTGGGCACACTCAGTGTTACTTTTAAGTTTCTGGGGGGGACTGCTGAAAGGTTAGGAGGGTTGAGTGGGTGGGAGGGAAAATTATATTAAATAATAAAAAAGAATAGTCTCAAGGTCATGGCAGAACATGGCACAGTCCGCTGTGTCCAAGATGGGTGCCAAATTCTATTGCGCATGCACAAGAAGTCACACATGAGCAATGCAGTTTGGTGGCCATCTTGGACATGGTGAACTATGCTGTGTTCTGCCATGACCTCTAACTGAATAAAATAGTGCTGTGCGACTGCTAAAGGACAGCGTGAAGTGCTTCATGATCATGGAGGTGACTGTGAGGAAACTCCATACTGTTTGGTCGGAAAAGTTTCCCTTTTCTGATAGCAGGAGGTCTGCAGGACTCTGCACACTGCAGCCCTAAAAATGAACTGCAAGTCTCTGTGGCAAGCTGCTGATGAGAATAAAGCTTAGTCTACAGTGCTTCTAAGATGTCCACAATGTCCGTGGTCACAGGAATCTGGGACTGAAATTTATCCAGCTGGTCACACATCCATGCACTGACACACATGCCCAGAGTCACGGCTCGACTTTTTAAAGGACAATTTCTTTTATTGATACTGCTCATTTTCCAGTAAAAAACATATTAGAAAGCACAGTGAAGATCATGCAAACTGCTTGTTTCCCAATAAAAAGCATATTAGCAAGCACAGCGAAGACTGTGCAAGTCTATCTGCCACTAAACTTCAAAGTGTTATAAAAAACCAAAGTCACTCATGAATGAGCATACTGGTGTTCCAGTGCCAAGTACACATGTGAATGCACCAGATCTGCAGGTGGTGGGGATAATTGTCAGGATGAATGAAAATCAGTTTTGCCTTAAAACAGCTTTATTTCTGATTTTAGTAGAATGGGGTGACTGGATGCGTTATCCATGACAATACATGAGGCAAGAGGGAGTAGGATTCCAATGTTAAAAAATAACTGTTAAAAAGCTAATAGTGTCCCTTTCAGACAATCAGAGACCTATATATTAATTGACTACAATTTCAGGCACTTCAGTAGCTTGCCTCACTTAAGTTTGCTGGGTCTGCTGCTATGTCACAAGGGGTACAAGGTTAATATGTTGAGGTAAAAATCATGCATGAAAAAGAGCTCGGTCAAAACAGCTAAAGGCAAAATAGCTACAGGGACAGAATAGTGAAGGTACATTACCACTATCCTTGTAGCTATGTTACTTTAAGGGAAAGAGGTGAAAGCCACTGGTTTGTGGTGTACTGCTGAGCAGCTGCCATGGCTCAGAGGCTAGAGCCACAGGCGGGGAGGGCAGTGGAGTGCCAATGCCCTGGGGTTTGATTCCCTGTCCTGGGAGATATGATTTAATTTTTTTATTCTCTTGTGCCCCTTTCCCCTCCTCAAGAATCCAACCACCCTACCAAGGTTCCTCCCAGTCCCTCAGTTTTAACCCCCACAGAGATAGTTATTTTAATGGGGGGGTACGGGGCACAGCCCCCCATTATGATGGTTGTGGGGGGGCAGAGCCCCCTGCAAATATAAAATTTTGTCTTATTTGCTGTTTTTTTAGCGATCAGTGTTTTGCTGAATGCTGCCTTTGTTTGTGGCATTTTGGTTGCAGGGTTTTCGACCACACTGTGAATGTTGACGACATGATGAACCTGTGTGGTCAGAATGCCAGGGGAATAAAGCAGAAAATACAGTCAGAGATGTGAATATAGTAACATATTAATAATTCTTAAAAATTCATGTAAACATCTAAAATGTTTCCTTGTTACTTGGCACAGCCTGTGTGGACTGTGGGACCTTGTTCCAGAGTCTGTTCTTTATCCAGTGCTATGATGATCATAAAACTGGTCCAGCTAGGGAACAACAGATCCCCCAACCCCAGTCTCACCACCCAAGACCCTCCCCATATACTTACTGGCTGTCCTGGTTACAGATAATATTGACAAAAGTATGCTGGGTTCTTTTTACTGAGGCAGGAGTACATGATACTTACCCACAACTAAATGCAAAGCTACTATTGAACATCCACGGAGCAGTGGTTTAAGGACCATAAACTGGTCTTGAATCATAAAAAGACCAAGACCATGATGTTTTTCACCCCACAAAGAAAACGCAGGGCCTTCCCACTTGCAATTATGAACATTGGGGGTGCCACTCTCGAACTGTTTGGCACTTCAAATACCTAGGCATCACTATTGATTCCACCCTATCATATGCTGAGCACATCGACATTACTGCAAGGGCCACCAATACCAGAATTTGGATCCTGTATCAGCACAGGCACCGTCTCACACATGAAGCCCTGAGCACTGCCATCAGTAGCTCAATTATCTCACTCATCGATTATGGGCTAGTGATCTACGGATCTGCAGCAGACACAGCCCTCTACCGCATCTCAACTGCAATGAATAAAGCCTGCCATCTCATCACAGGTGCTGCTAGACTCTCGCACACCTGTGATCTCTATACCATGGGTGACTGGCTACAGCTCAGTGGGAGCATCTTGTACCAAACCTGCCTCCTTGACAAAAAAGCCTCCTTAAACCTTCTACCACCAGGAGTACAGAACCTTCTGACCCCTTCCCAGAGCATAAAGCAAACCAGAAGTGCTGCTTCTCAGGTATTGCATGCACCAAGGTGCCGCACTACCTTGGCTGAGTGGGGTTTCTCATACCGAGCCCCCCTATGGACTAATGCACCACCTCAGGACATCTGTGATGCAGCAATGACTGACTCTTTTAAACACAAACTGCTTCAACACCTTCTCACCATGGGTACCTGTGTCTGCCCCCACTAAATCCCACCTCAATTCCGCAATCCCATTGACATAGTCTGCACTTACCCTCTAGCACTTCTCAACCCTGTCACTGATCCACTGGGTAGCCCCGACCTTGCACTTCACTGACCCACCATCCTTTCTCATGGTGCTGCCATGCCCCCCACCTCTCTTCCCTACCCCTACACCTCCACCTCCTACCCCCACCCACACACCCCTTCCTCATACCATTACCTCTCCATCTTTTCCCTCCTTCTCCTCCCTCTGTCTACGCTACTGATTTTTTCCTCTCCTTGATGTGGGCATACATTGTACAATACCTCAATATAGTGTAACCATGAACTTTATCTGTATTGTTGTACCGTAACATGTGTTTGTATATTTGCTACTGAACCACTCTGTATTTGAATGTTTATGTATCACTCTGTAGTTGTTAACTGACATGGAACCAATTATTGAGCATCCACTCACTGGTACTATCCAAGATTTCAAAATAAATAAAAATAAATAAATACTGCAACTCAAATAACAGAACAGTTAAACAGTAGTAAAAAAAGCAAATATCATCAGAAAAACAAGCAGATTCAAAGCTACAAAAATGTTGCAGTACCTCTTCCTGGGAGCCAGGTATCAAGAACAAATGTCTGTGTAACAGCAGTCTTTTTTATGTTCACCATGTGAGCATGTGCAGTGATCATTTTGCTATGAGAGTGGATTTTGAGAGGTGTGACACTGACAGTCCAATGCAGAGCAGTCTGCAATGGGCTTGTCAATGTCACACCAATCATCAGCCAGGTGGATCATGACTCTGTTCTGGCTTGCTGGGGAGAAACTTTGTGTAGTTCAAAGGAAAGAGTCAATCCAATCATAGGACAGCTCTTTCCTTTGATCTACATAATGCTGTCCTGCAAGCACAGCTGATCTGTCATGATCAGCCTGCTATGGCCCTTCTCCCATTGACATCCCCAATGCTGGCTACAACCCCAAGGTCCTTGAACACCCCCCCACCACTCCTATTTGCATTGTGCAGACCAGGGAGTCCACCCCCAGTGCTGCCAAAAGTAACACCCCCCCCATCTCTCCCACACCTTCCATGTTAAAATTCTGGCATGAGTGTGCCCAATCCTACATCCCAGCTTCTTCCTCCCAACCTGCTCCTTTTGATTATGCAACACCGGGGAGCTCACTCTCGGTGCTGCCAAACTTAACACTGTCACTGGTGTGCCCAGTCCCAGTGTCGGTACCTGAAATAATGAAAACCATCTGTCATAATTTTTTTAATGTAAAAAATACACTGTAAAAAAGAAAACTGTCCATTGATGACTGTTGCTGCCACCACCATCACTGTTCCCCCACCAACTTTCCCACTCAGCACCTACCACCCCACATCCCACCCAAGCCCTTACTTACCTTCCAGAGGTCCAACACCATAATCCTCTCTGGACTGGAGACATGTCTTCACTCTTCCTCACTGGACCATGAACTGGGAAACTCAGGTATGCAGTTAAATGTATTTCAGTGGGTTTTGAACTTGTCCTCATAACTTGGTAATTTCTGAATATGTTTGCCCTGAATTTTCAACATGCCTTTTTTGGGACCTCACCTCAAGAACAATGATAGGGAAATTAGGCAAATCTATCCTGAAAGGTGATTTTGTGATTGCTATATGGAATCACCTTTCAGACAGGATTTGAAAATTTGCTCTAACCTTATTCATGAGGTGGGGTCATAAGAAGGCTATGTTGAAAATTTGGGGTAAAAATATTACAAAGCAACAAAGTTATGAGCCTACATTGGAATTAACAAATGCAGGCTTGTAGCTTCTGTAATTTTCAATATTTTAACCTCACATTTTCAAGAACCAGTTCTTCACATCACCTAATGAATGCGGTAGCTGTCATTTTTCAAATCCTGGCCAAAATGTGTTTTCATATTTGTGGCACAAAATTACCTTTTGGCAGGATTTGAAAAATGTTCTCCTCCCTTATTCGTGAGGTGTTGTCATAAGAAGGCTATGTGAGGTCATAAGAAGACTAGGTTGAAAATTTGTGGTACAAATATGAGAAAACAACAAAGTTATGAGCTTACTTCAAAGTTTTCATTGCATTTGTATCTGTAGTAATTTTCAATATTTTAAGCCCAACTTTTCAACATAGCCATTTTTTCTCACCACCTCATAAATGTGACAGGTGTCATTTTTCAAATCCTGGCCAAAATGTAATTTTACACTTGGGGTGCAAGATCACCATTTGGGCACAATTTGAACATTTTCTCCACCCTTTTTGATGAGGTGGTGTCATAAAACATAGAAACATAGACTGTGACGGCAGATAAGGACCGCTTGGCCCATCTAGTCTGCCCATTTCCCTACCTACAGGATAGGTCGCAGATCCTAGTTAACCAACAACCTATTTCTTCCTACTCCCCACAAGAATTGCCTTATGTCTGTCCCATGCATTCTTGAATTCTCCCACAGTTTTAGACCCCACAACCTCCTCAGGAAGGCTGTTCCATGCATCCACTACTCTCTCTGTGAAAAAATACTTCCTCACATTGCCCCTGAACTGCCCCTCTCTATCTTTAAATAGTGTCCCCTTGTTCTTGCACATCTCTTTTTCTGAAAGATGCTACTCTCTTGGACTTTGTTGATTCTACTGAGGTACTTAAAAGTTTCTATCATGTCCCCCTCTCCTTCTTTCTCAAGGGCAATACATATTAGCTCCTTTAGTCTCTCCTCAACGGCTTCTCTTGCAGACCCTGCACCATTTTAGTTGCCCTCCTCTGGACTGCCTCTATCCTGTCTATGTCCTTGCAGAGATGGGGTCTCCTGAACTGGATGCAGTACTCCAGATGGGGTCTCACCAACTGTCTGTACAGAGGGATAACAACTTCCTGTTTTCTGCTGGTGATGCCTCTCCCTATACATCCCAGTATACCCCCGGCCCTTCCTACTGCCTTCTCACATTGCTTGCTAACCTTAAGGTCATCTGATATGATTGCCCACAGGTCCCTTTCCTTTTTTGTTGTTGTTACTACCTTCCCCCCATTGTGTATTCTTTTCCTGGGTTCTTGTTTCCCAGGTGCATTATTTTGCACTTCTTTGCATTGAATCCTATCTGCCATACTTCTGACCATTCCTCCAACCTTGCCAAGTCCCTTCTCATCCTTTCCATGCCTCCTTGTGTATCAGCCCTGTTGCAGATCTTTGTGTCATCTGCAAAGAGGCATACTTTTCCTTCCAGTCCCTCTGCAATGTCACTTATAAAGACATTAAAAAGGACTGGCCCAGTACTGAACCGTCAGGGTACCCACTAGTAACCCCTCTTTCTTCAGAGTGGACTCCATTTACAATTACCTTCTGTGTCCTGTTGTCCAGTCAATGTTTTACCCAGGCTCTACCCTGGGACCCACTCCCAGGCTGGTTAATTTGACTATTAATCTTTTGTGTGGGACTGTGTCAAATGCCTTGCTAAAGTCTAGGTAGGCCATGTCCACAGCCCCTCCCTGGTCTACTACTTTGGTCACCCAGTCAAAGAAATCTATTAGATTCATCTGACATGACCTTCCCACTGTGAACCCATGCTGCCTTGGGTCCTGTGCCCCACTGGCCTGTAGGTACTCAACAATTCTTTCCTTCAGAAGTGACTCCATCACTTTCCCTACCACAGAGGTCAAACAGACAGGTCTGTAGTTTCCTGCCTCTGCCTTGGTCCCACTTTTGTGAAGAGGAATCACATCTGCCTTCCTCCAGTCTTATGAAGGGTCATAAGAAGGTTTGGTTGAAAATTTGGGGTAAAAATGTTAAAGATCAACAAAGATATGAGTGTATATTTACATTTTTCAATACACACTGGTAACTGTGGTAATTTTCAGTATTTGAACCCCAGATTTTTAACATAGCCATTTTTTCACAACACCTCATAAATGTGACAGCTGCCATTTCTCAAACCCTGATGAAGCGCGCATACACAAAACTGGTCGGGCCTTTTAGGAGTTGGGGTCGGCACTATATGGCACTTTATTACCTCGTTTTTTATTTTGCATTTATATGTGCAATAAAACATTGAATGTATATACAGAGCATTGGCTGGTGCTTCCTTTACTTGCTTATCTCCATCTATTTCTCAAACCCTACCCAGAATGTGTTTTCAGACTTGGCATGCAAAATGACATTTCAGCCACTGTTTTATAAATGACACCTATCATGCTCAAAAGGAGTGGTCTAAAAAAGATTATGTTAAAAATGTGGGGTCAAAATGTAAACTAGCTTATGAGGAAATTAATTGTTCCAACATATACTCATAACTTTATTTTTGCAGATTTTGGCCCCTAATGTTCAACATATCCCTTGTGTTACCCCACCTCCTGAACACAGCAAGTGTCATTTTTCAAATCCCCTCTGAAACTTGCTTCCACAGTTGAACAGCGAAAACACCTTTCAGAGGGATTTTAAAAACTCCACCTGTCTTGATCATAATGTCAGGTCATAAGAAGATTGTTGGACATTTGAGGTCAAAATGTGGGACCCCACTCAAAAGTAGAATACTGCTTCTCATCTGCACTATTCTGGGTAATTACAATCTAACAATGTGTACAAGCAGGACACCACTGAAAATGAGATTGCATCTAATCTGCTCTATCCTGGGTAAATATATAATAAAAATGCATACAAGCAAAACCTGGTAAAACAGCAATACTAATGGCGAACATTCAGCATTGACAAATGCTTATTCTTCAGTAGACAGTGTAGCACTCTCTCCTCAACTCCAGAGTCCAGGAAACAATGTTACAAACTACTCAAAAGTTCACCACTTTATGTAGAGTGCTCACACACCTCCACCTTCTACTTGTTGGACCTCGTGGCTGTGACTGGACAATAGGAACTAGGATTACATGATTTGCTGGCAGTGTGTTACTGCCTCATCTGTTTGGGCACTGCATCTCGTCAGTCAGCAGCGTGCTCCCTCTATCCCTGGCAGTCTACAAAATCAGAATTTAGGAGGAATTAGGGGTAGCTGTGTCTTAGATCAGGACCCTGGCATTCTATTTGTGAACATAACATGGGCAATATGGAGTGTTTCAGAGCAGCTGGCAGTTTATGTTCTCAACACAAGGCTCAGAAAAATAAATCAAAACCAGCCCCATGAAAGAAAGAATTATCAGGAAGGGGAAGTACAGTAGCCAGGAACTACTGTCATTAAGTACTTACACTAATTATTTCTTTATTGACTTGAGAGGGCCTTAGATTGGACTCATTTTTTACGTAAACTAGCAGTGCACTGGGTAGTCTGTGGGAACTGGGCCAGGAGATGATTTGAAGCTATGTGAGAAAATGATCAAAAATGGTCGGAGCTACATCTGAAGGCAGAAAAAAATGAGCTGCTTCACTTCTTGGTTTGCTGTGCCTGTGTTAGCTCCCTAATCAAAACAAGCTACTGACATGCTATGCTTATTACCGAGATCGCTGCTGCACAATGGCTGGAGAACTTTTACTACTGCTGAAAGCTGTGAGTTTTGTAACAACTTTTGCGTAGTGGTCTGCTTCTGTGAGGAGGTAATAGGAAAGTGTGTGGGAAAAGCTGCACCGCATACATGTAGGCTGAGAAACAAAATGTCTTCCACTTGTTTGTTTGATGCCATTTATTTGCTAGCTGTCTATATAAACTGCAATGAAAGCTACTGTTTCGTGATGCAGTTCATGCGATGTTTTATTTCTGATTTCTGAATGGGGAAAGACGTGTTTTTACTGTGATTGCAATGAGGAACTTAGTGCTTCTGTTTAATACAAGCATTTGTCAATGCCGAATGTTTGCTTGCTGGCATTGGTAGTGGTAGTGTAGAAGTTACAGAACTGCGTAATAGGAATGGCAGTGAAGTATTGAACTGAAGCCAACCCCACCACCACCCTGCAGAAAGTGACAGGCATTGGGGTGTGCCTTTGGGTCGTCAGGCATAACGGCGACGCCATTTCACCACACCCCACCCTGCAGACACTCACAAGTGTCACGGTGTGCCTTAGGGTCTTTTGCCCTTATGCGCAACCCATTCCATCCGGAAATATGGTGAGATGGGTGCGGTATAGGAGAATGGGGTGAACTTTTGGGCTGAAGAGTCCAAGGCATACCTCGATGCCTCTCACTGGCTGCAGGGTGTAGAATGGTACGAGCATTACAGGCAAGAATCCCAAGTCACACCTGATGCCTGTCATTCTCTACAGGGTTGGGCGTTATGGTTGGAAACCTAATACCTCAGGCATTCGTTGGTATTTTCCTCCAAATTTTCAACATGGTTTTTGTGACCCACCTCATGAACAGTGGCAATATCAGTTTGTTGGCAAGCTGCTTATGCACAGCGACTACTGGCATTTAGCACCACAGGTGCAAAACATTCTGAACAGGATGTAAAAATGACAGCTGTACTGTTCATGGGAGGTGTAAAAATGGCAATGTTGCAAATCTGCAGTAAAATATTAAAAAACTGGTGAAGTCACGAGCGTGCATAGAAACTGTGCAACGCACAACCGTAATGTAATTAGTCTGGGATTTTTACAGCAGATTGTCAACACAGGCATTTTGGGACCTCCGATCATGAACAGTGTAACTGTGTTTTTCTTAATCTGTCCCAAACATTGTTTCGCACACCGACTGCACCATTGTGTGCACTACATGTGCGCGAAAACACATTTTAGGCAACATATGAATAATGGCAGCTGTACTGTTTCATAAGGAAAGTGTAATAAAATGGCAATGTTGAAAATCTGGAGTGAAAAATATTGAAGTCGCAAACTTCACGAGCATGCGCCAGGAGCTGCGCAGCGCCGCTCATAAAACAGTCATTTTGGAATTTTTCACCAAATTTTCAACATAGCCATTTAAGACCTCTGCTCATGAACAGTGTCACTGTGATTTTCTTTAATGTGTCCCATACATTGATTTCGCATAACCGATCACGCCATTATGTGCTACATGGGTGGAAACATGTTTTGGGCAAGATGTGAAAATGACAGCTGTACTGTTTCATAAGGAAGTGTAATAAAATGGCAATGTTGAAAATCTGAGTAAATATTGAAAATTTGCAAACTTACAAGCATGCGAGGAACTGCATAGCACTGCCTTTCGTAAAACAGTCATTTTAGGAATGTTTTCACCAAATTTTCAACATAGCCATTTTAAGACCTCTGCTCATGAACAGTGTCACTGTGATTTTCTTAATGTGTCCCATACATTGATTTGACATCGAGCGCCATTGTGCACTACATGGGCGAAACATGTTTTGGGTGAGATGTGAAAAATGACAGCTGTACTTTTCATAAGAAGGTGTGGTAAAATGGTAATGTTGAAAATCTGGAGTGAAAATATTGAAAATTCACAAACTTACAAGCGTGCGTAGGAACTGCGCAACGCATGCTCGTAAAACAGTCATTTTTTTTGAATTTTTCCACCAAATTTTCAAAATAGGCTTCTTGAGAGCCCACCTTATGAACACTGGCAGTGTCATTTCATTAGTCGGTCCTGAAAGGTGATTTCACGAGTGATCATGTAAATCACCCTTCGGGCCCGAATAACGCCATGACAGTGACAGCATTCATGAGAAGGGATCAAAAACCCATGTTGAAAATTTGGTGCAAATCCAAAAATGCCTGAGATATGCAGCAAAGTTGAAAAAACCCTATCTATCCCATTGTATAGCTACGGCATTTCCTCAGTTTGCAGTCGACTTTGAAGAGTGCAGGCGTGTTCCCGATCACGAATCATCGGCGCCGAGGTCCAAAGGTAAGTATGGGGTGAGGGGTGTGGGGAGGCAGGGTACACAGTGGGTGGGTGCAGGTTGTGGGGCGGGAGCAGGGAGAAGCGCGAGGACAGTTTTATTTGCAGTTTTTTTAAATGACGATGGGGACATTTGCCACGCTGGGGTGGGCTCCCAGCATGGCACAAGGATAGCTGGTTGGAGGGCGTGGAGCCGGCGAGGTGGGCACCCTGTCGGCCGCTAGCATCTGTTGCTGACGCTGGGTGGGCTCCCAGCGAGCACCCTGACTCTGGGGGAGGACAGTGGGAGCCAACGAGTTAGGCACCCCGTCAGCTATACGATGAAGTTGCCACGCTGGGGTGGTCACCCAGCGCAGCATGTGGAAGAGCTTTTGGGGGCGCAGCACAGCCCAGGGGATTGGGCACCCCGGCTATACAGTATGTGCATGGGGGGGGGCTGCACACAGTATGCGTACGTGTGTGTGTGTGTGTAGGATGAGCACACATGAGCAGGCGATATCTTGTTGCTGCTCACTGAAGCGTAGCTCCCCTTTCAACTGTACTCCACTGCATTTTGGAGCTGTCATACACAGCTCAAGCAGGCATTGGAGAACTGCGGCCGCACCTGCAAACAGACTGCCTGAATTGGAAGAGGGCTGCCACACCTCCGAAAACTCAGATGATGGCACTATGTTTCTTGCACATGCTTGCAAGCAAACATAAAAATCACAGTTGTTACTTTTCTTGCATACAAGAGAGCAATCAATGAAGGAAGCTGGCTGGCATTCTGTTTTTGTGGCGCTGAACATAGGGGTAGTGATCAACAAGGGAGTTCACTAAATATGGTCACTGCAGTTTAGTTATCATATTTTACTGAGGTGCTTAACCTAAGAGAAAGTTGATTTTTTTGTTAAAAAATCAAAATTGTAATCTCAGCCACCATTTTGTGTGAGGGTGTGATCTTTGACCCTAGCTGCCATTCTGTGTCATACAAGTTGTGCATAAGCCTGATTCCATGGTGGGGAAGTGATTTTCTTGGATGAAGGAGTGATTCTACTGACATTACCATGGTTGCAAAATCGCAGAATGCCAGGTGCCCTGCAGCAAGGCAACCAGAATGTTGGTGTGTACTAGAAGGGATTTCAATAGCAAGAAGAAAAAGGTAATACTGCCTCTCTCTAGAGTACTGTGTCAATTTCTGGAGTCCTCACCTGAGGGAAGACAAAGACAGGCTGGAGACAGTGCAGTGTAGAGTAACCAAAATGATTCAGGGCTAACAGGGCAGATCTTACGAGGACTGGCTTTGGGCACTGAACATGCACTCAATGGACACCAGAAGGGAAAGGGAGACATTACAGAGACCTTCAAGTTCCTGAAAGGAATAAAGAAGGTAAACTGCAGGAAATATTTAGCTAGAATGGTGGGTCAAAAACAAAGGGACATGAATTTAAGCTGGGGGGGGAATTCAGGAGGGATGTTAGAAAGTTTTACTTTATAGAGAGAGAGAGAGAGAGAGAGAGTGGGTGAGCCATGAGTCAGCCTACCTGCAGAGGTGATGGGCTCAAAAACTATTAAAGGTTTCAAACGCAGCTTGGGCAGAGTAATGGGCTTAATTATTTCTTAGGGAGTAGCAGTAACCAAGAAGAAAGGAGGGGAACAGGAAGGCGAAAGCACCATCTGGACTGCCAGGAGGTCATGAGGGCATAAAGGAAGCCCTCCCACGAACCAGAGCACGGACCCCCCCGGCACACGCAGCATTACAGGGACTGCCAGAAGGTCGTGAGGGCATAAAGGAAGCCTTCTCCTGAAATGGAATGCGGACCCCCGCGACACACGCAGCATTGCAGGGACTGCCAGGAGGTTGTGAGGGCATAAAGGAAGCCCTCCGCTTAGACTGGAGGCGGACCTCCAACATGTAGCATTACAGGATTGCCAGGAGGTCATGAGGGCATAAAGGAAGCCCTTCCATGAACCAGGAGTGTGGACCCCCCCCGACACATGCAGCATTACAGGTACAGTTCTGTTCTGGTCCTAGGGAGCTCAGCACAGCAGAGAGAAAAAGGGTGCCAATTTTCAAATCCTGTCGGCAGACGAATGGAGATAGTTTTTTTTATTGCCTGCTCCTAGTGTAAATTGCTGAATTTTCTCCTACAGCAGGAAGCTTTAATTCGTGTGTGCTGCATGCCTTTAAATAAAAATAAAAATAAACGAATTAGTGATTTTGTTGAGTGTATTTGCCAGCGGTAGCAGGGTGCTTTTATACGGTTAGATGCTCAATCCGAATTAATTGTACACTGCACTGTAACCACTGAGTATAAATCTTTAGCAGCTCCTAGCAGGCTGCTTTATTGAGTTAGCTGCTCAAACCGAATTAATTGTACACTGCGCTGTAACCACTGAGTATAAATCTTTAGCAGCTCCAATCCTAATTAATTTTGGTGGATCTTAATTTTAGCTGAACCCTGCAAAGTATCTTGTGTTGTGTTTAAGGTAGGCTTTTTGAGCTTGGCCCCGCCCTCAGTCTTACCTATTTAATCCTGCTCTCCGTTGCTCTTCAGGGACTGCCAGGAGGTCGTGAGGGCACAAAGGAAGCCCTCCCCTGAACCGGAGTGCAGACCCCCAACACACAGCATTACAAGGACTGCCAGAGAGTCATAGAGCATAAAAAGGAAGCCTTCCCTCGAACCAGAGTGCGGACCCCCCCCAACACAAGCAGCATTACAGGTACGGCTCTGTCCTGGTCCTAGGGAGCTCAGCGCAGCAGAGAGAACAGCCCTGCTGATGCTTCGCATCAGCTACCCCACCAACACCCTTGGCCAACTCCTAGTTATATAGGCTGGATCACATGTAGTCTCAGAACCAATCAGCTCACTTTCCCATTTGCAGGCTATACAGTGTAACTACTAGAGGCCACTACGCTAGGCACACAGCTTATTAGAAGAGAAAACTAAAAAAAAAAATCATGTCATCCTAACCTCACCCTGCTGCCTCTCCATGATGATACCACTGGTCCTAATAACTTTGTTTAGCATCACCCCCAGTGTGTCCCTCCCACCGTCTAACTACCCTACCCTGCTGGACTGCCAGGCACCATGTGTCAGACTCCAAATAAACATTGTTAGCTCTGGTACCATAGTTGTCTGTCACTCTGGCTGCCACCTCCACACACTGTCAATTGGCCCTGGTGTCCTCCCATCCACCTTCCAAACTAGCCACTTAGCCCTTCTGCCCCATGATTGGAGGTCAACAGTTTCTACAGCCAAGCCTCATACCACCCCCAGAAAGCTTTACTGGGTTGCACAAAATACCAAACTCCTGGTCACTCTACTACTACTTCTTGCAGGTGATATCAAGCCTAACCCCAGACCTACCCACCATCACACCCTTAACCCCTCCATACCACTCCAACTCCCCTCAGGCCTTAAACTGATTTCACCTAAATATATGTAGTCTTCTACGTAAAATAAGACTACTTCAACCTCTCGCCATGTCCCTTAGCCCAAATATCCTGATTATCTCTGAAATCTGGCTGAAGCCACACAACCCTGACAATGAACTTGCTATACCCGGCTATATACTTGTCCAGCATGACCACATGGGCAAAAAAGGGGATGGCATAGCCATGTACGTTGCCTCCACCATCCAGTTTTCCCCGGTTACCCTATCCCTGTCCTTGGAGTCCATTGATGCCCTAATGGTAAAACTCTCCATCCCCTATTCAATTCCAATTTTCATAGCAGGTACCTACTGCGCTCCTGACACCAACACACCTAAACTACTGGATCACCTGGGCACACTAAACTCCCTTGCAGCTGGTGGGGAGCTCCACATACTTGGGGATTTTAACCTGAACTGGCTTGCTGGGGTTCATTCCAAGCTTCTGGATAGGTGTCAGCTCTAAATCTAATTCAACTAATCTCAGAGCCCATGCGATTAAACCACAAAACACAGAATCACACCCTCCTAGACTGGTCCCTCACCTCTCACCCCCATAGGATCCTAGCCTCTGGCCTCATTCCAGATGCCCTTAGTGGCCACCAAGGAATCTACTCGGTATGCAAAATTTTCAGACCTAAAGCTCCCCCTCCCAGAATCATTGTGACCAGATCCTACAAATCTCTGGACCTCCCCTCATTACTAAACAACTTGGGCAATTCTGACTGGTCACGCATTAGTCAAGCCACCACTATAGATGAGGCCTTGCTGAACTTTAAATCCAAGTTCACCACCATCTGGAACTGTTACGCCCCCCTCCAAAGAACCAGGGTCAGAGGTGCTCACCTCCCATGGATAACACCCGAAATCCTAGCCCTCCTTAGAGCCAGAGACAAGGCCTGGAAAACCTTTAAGACATCCAGCTATCCAGCTGACCTCCAGCATTACCGTGAGCTTCACAATGCTAGTACTAGGAAAATCCACTAAGCAAAAGCTAACTTTCAAAGGCACATTCAACTCCGCCTCCCATCACCCGACCAAATTCTGGAAAGTGGTCAAGTCGCTTCTCAGCCCCCCCTTCGCAGCCCCCCACTCCATCCCTGCAGGTAGGAGAACTCACCATCACTGACACCCAAGCAGTGACCACACTGTTTAACTCTCACTTCACAAACAGCCATGCTACTCCCTGCCCGAGATCTCACCTGCTCATTACCACACTCTCTCCCCCAGGTAGTGGCACCCCCCCAGCTCAATCTTTCTCTTTCCTGCAGGTCACCCCAGAAGAGGTATATAATGCACTGCTTGCCCTTAATCCAAGTAAGGACAAATGCCCCACAGGGTTGGACTCCAAAATGCTCCACCTATCGGCCCCTCCATAGCCAAACCCCAGGCCTCACTTTTTAACCTCTCCTTCTTCCATGCTGAAGTCCCCTCTGAATGGAAACATGCCACCGTAATCCCACTTCCTAAGGGTGGGGATGCCTCAAACCCAAACAACTACCGGCCCATCTCCCTCCAACCAATCCTCGCAAAACTACAGGAGTGCTTGGTACTCACTCGCCTATCTCCCTTTCTGAATTCCTCCTCCTTTTTTTCCCCCTACCAGTCCGGCTTTAGGAAATTCCACTCCACCTTTACCTCACTTCTTAGGCTTACTGACTCCATTCCCACTGGGATGAATGCTGGCCACATCATAGCTGCCATCTTCATCGACCTAGCCAAGGCATTTGACACAGTTGCCCACTCTCTACTCCTGGCCAAACTCGCTGACACCAGTCTATCCAGTTGGCCACATCTTGGTTCCAATCGTACCTTGCTGGCAGGTCCCAATCCATCCATATCAGTTCTTCCACCTCAGCACCTCTCCCAGTCACCTCAGGTGTACTGCAAGGTTCTGTCCTAGGCCCTCTCCTGTTCTTGATATTTCTGAACGACCTGCCCTCTGCCTGCCCACACACCTCAATCCATATGTATGCAGACAACACCGTGCTGTATGCATCCAGCCCCTTGACCTCAGAGGTCATGACCAGACTGCAGCAGGACTTTATCACGGTCCAGCACTGGCTTCGTTCAAATCATCTCCTCCTCAATGCCAAGAAAATGATCTCTTTAACCTTTGGCACTAGGCAGAGACTTTCTAGGCTTCCCTCTCCAATCACATTCCACACTTTGGAAGGGACACCCTTGGAAGCCTGTACCTCCTTCAGGTATATCGGAGTCTGACTTGACTAGCACTTCAACTTTTCCACACACTTTGAATCCATACTCAAGAAGTTGCACCCTAGGCTAGGTGTACTTTACCGGAATCGTGACAGCATCCCTGTACTCACTCGGAGGGCCATTGTGCAGAAAATGATCCTCCTCATCTTCGACTATGAGGACATAGTCTACAGTGCCGGCTCTAAGTCTACCTTAGCCAGACTGGACCCTCTTTTCCATTGTTTCTGCCACTTTTCATGAATTGTACCTACTCCACACACCATTGTGCCCTTTACCAATCTATGGACCTCCCCTCTCTATATAATTGCAGACAGTCCCACTGCGCCAAAATCCCAGCCACGTTTTGGTCCCAGCAGCTCCCCTCCTACCTCACCGCTGCCTTGGCCAACCCCTGCACCCTAGCATACTCTCTCAGAAACTTGGACTCTCGGTCCCTGGCTGTCCCACATAGGTCCACTACTGCCGGTCAGGCAGCATTCAGCTACCACATGCCTACATTCTGGAACTCCCTCCCAGCAAACATTCATCATTTCTCTTCCCCCCTGCACCTTAACTCCTTGCTACAAACTCATTTCACCCCTACCTAGACATGTGCCTAGGCAGTTCTCAGCTCACTGTGTGAAATGACTGTGTTGTCTGCACTTAGTACTGCAACTAATCTATGACTGTAACTACTGTTCTCTCATTTCATGTTGTCTGCACCAGGACCAATTTGTTAGAGCTCTCCACTATGTAACTGCTTGTATTATGCTGTCAAACTGTTGTCTATTCTACTGTTTTTCAGACCTCTATGCCTAGCTACCAGGACCAAATGTTAGTGAATCTCCACTATGTATTTCATTTGTATTTATGCTGTCTTCACTTACATACTAACATACTAACATACTAAAATGCCAGCAGAATAGGCCTAATGGTCTTTCGTGTCTGCTCGTCTGGTCAGTGACCAACCTGGGTGCTGACCTTGCTGTCCCCCTCGCCTTCTCTGGCTTCTCCCTTCCCAGTTCTGGATATTCTTGCTGCATTGAATTTTGCTTCCAGAACCCTTCCCCTGTACCTGTCCAACCCCCTCTTGAACCCCTCCACTGTCGCTGCACCAGCCCCCTAGGCAGTGCATTCCATGGCTCCACCACCCTCTCAGTGAAGTAGCACCTCCTCCTTTCTCCCCTGAATCTTCCCCCCTCAGCTTCCAGCCATGCCTCTAGTGGCCTCTTCCTCCTTCCTTGGCATCCCCGACTGTTCCTCCCTATTTACCTCTTCATGTACCTAAAGACCTCTATCATGTCCCCCGGTCCCTTCTCTCTTCCAATGTGTACATATTTAGCTCTTCGAGCCTCTCCTCATAGGTCCTGTCCCCAAGCCCCAAATCATTTTGGTTGCCCTCCTCTGGACCCTCTCCAGGAGGTTAATGTCCGCTTTAAGTGTGGCCTCCAAACTGCCGCAGTACTCAAAGTGTGGCCTCACCAAGCAGTTATACAGAGAAGTATCACTTCCCTCCTTCTGGAGGTGATCCCCTAGCGATGCATCCCAACATCCTGTTGGCCTTGGCTGCTGCCCTCCTACAAGTCTCCAAGTTGTTCATCTTGACATCACCACCACCCCAGGTCCCTCTCAGCCATCGAGACTTGTAGCATTCCCCCAGGGTGTACACTTGACCTGGGTTTCTGGCCCCCAGGTGGAGTACCTTGCATTTCCCTGCATTGAACCTCAGCTTCCACTTTCTAGACCATCTTTTCAGAGCCTCCAGGTCCCCCTGAAGGGCCACCCTCCCCTCCTCCCCATCCACCACCCCCAGTTTCGAGTCATCTGCAAAGAGACTCATATCACTCCTGATTCCTGTCTTTATGTCAGAGACGTAGGCGTTGAACAGAAGGGGCCCAAGGACTGATCCCTGTGGGACCCCACTAATGACCCTCCTTGGGGATGAGGCTATCCCACCAACTATGACCCTCTGGGTCCGGTCCTGGAGCCAATTGCCTATCCATCTGATCATCTGGTTCCCAACCCCCATTTCTCCCAGCTTATCCAACAGGCCCATGTGAGGAACAGAGTCAAATGCCTTGCTGAAGTCCAGAAAGAGGACATCCACTGGTCTACCCAGGTCCAAGGCACTTGTCACCCAGTCATAGAACTCCACCAGGTTTGTCTGACATGATTTCCCTGGGATGAATCCATGCTGTCTATCGTCCAGGCACCCTGACTTATCCAGGTCCACTTATTGTCTATGTTCCCCTTCCCCCCAGGACACACCTGGAATCGAGTAGTAGCCTGCTAGGTATGCCTTCCTGGTTAAACACTTAAATAAATAAATAGGTCACAAGACAGAGTAGGGTAAAACTGGGCAGAACGGATGGACCAGTGGTCTTTTGGGGCTAACACTGTCTATGTTTCTGTGTTTCTAAATCAAATGTACAATTTCAGTGCCATGACCACATCAAGGCAACTCTTTGGCTCAGATCTAACTCTCTTTTGTCTAAGATCCTTTCATGAAAAAAAAAAATCCACTGGTGTTTGTCTTCTAAATAGTATCTGTTTAAACAAGGTGCCTATGCACTATCCAGGTATTTACTCTTTCAAACTGTTTCTTAGAAAATGATAAGGAAACAAATGAGTATTGATATCTAGTTAAACCATTTTACATCAGGCCCTGGAAAAATCCCCTAGTGTCCTTAAAGTGAGTCATGATAAAATACTCAGAAATGAAAATAGTATATATGCTTTCATTTGCCTAAACTAGCCCAATTAAATAAGCTAGATATTAGTTAAGAGAAACTTTTAGATAAGGATTAAACAAAGTCAATTCAGCCTTGTTTCCCTGGTTTGATGGACATTTTTAACCACCTACTATTAATGCATTTCTTTATGCCCAAAAAAGAAAATACATATTCCTGCAGAATATTCTTAAGGACATTTAACCCACTGTGCTACAGTATTATACTGCAGGCTGTATTCACAATCTGTTTCTATGGATTAAAATCTCCATCCTGACTTATTAAAACACAATGAACTTGGGATGCTTTGAGGCTGCAAAGTCTGTTTTGGTTTCCTATTTCCCGTCATAAGATGTAAATAGTCTAATGCAAAGTTAGAAAGCAAATAATAAAGGTATCAATTCCTACAGATAGCTGAGATCCAGGATTACAGCTGTCAAAAACGGGTCAGATGTTCCAGGATGAGTTTCACATGTCAAGAGCACACCCTAAGCCACTCTGATAAATGAGTCCACAGTGAAAAGTGCAATTAGGGTGACATTCCAAAAGTCACTGACATTTCTCAGGATGCATGAGGTTGCTGAGTATGTCATCAGTAATGCCAGTAACATGTGCTCACCACACGAGCCATGCACCCCTCCCCCAGATAATTTCTCTGAAATTGAAAGAAAAAAATTAAGAAAAACACTATTCAAGAGTATTTGTCAATGACACTGTGTCTCCTCTCCAGATTTAGGAAAAGATCACGACTGTCCAGGAGAAAGTCATGGATATTTGGCATGCATTTTGTTTGAAGGGAACAAATAAAGAGATAGTGTCAGTAAAATACCAGAGGATTAGAAAATTAGTAACTTTTAAGAGGCGCCCAATTGTCTTTTTATAAATCCCAATTCATCAGAAATTTAACACCATGTCGCCTTTCTCCTGCTTGCAGGCTTTGGAGAATCATCACCAGCCCATATTTACTATATATGTTCTTATGTGTAGGTCAAATGTTCTTAATTTTATTCCTACAAGTCCCTTAGCAATGAGAGTTAGAAATATTAAAAGACATTATAAATATATATTCTGGATAAATTGTTTTACTTAATGGTGAGTGATTTTTTTTTTAATGACACAGAAGCTTACTGGTAGGTTATTTTAAATATTGTTCTTGCACATCACTCTGCCTTTTATGAACCCCCATTCCTAATTGTCACACGTATAACTTTCTGGTGCAGTAAATATTGTTGAAATGGAGGGGATGAAGCTGAAATGCTGCCTCCCTTCTGAATTGACAGCACTGCTATTTTTTTAGTTGGATAAAATTAACAGGTGTGTTGAGTGGTTATGATCTGTAATTGTCCAAATCTGAAAACTAAACAGACCACATTTTTGTCACATAACTGAACTTTACAGACTATGTAAGTTACAGATAGACAGACAGACAGATTGATACACAATCTAACATGACTATAACTGTGATTAATTATCCCAGCAGAGGTTCCCCAATACAAAAATGGGGACTGGGGAAGCCAGCGGTGGCAGGAGCAAGGGAAAAGTGAAGGTAGCAAATGCACAGATGGAGGCATGGTAGTTGGTTTGCCTTAATGCCAAAAGTTTAAATAATAAGATCTGTGAAATGCAGAGGATGGTGGCAGAGGCTAGGTTAGTACCTAGTGGTCATCATGGAGACTGGGGCCAGTGGCAACAATAAGTGGGATCTGGCAGTTCTGGGGTACACCTTACTTAAGAAAGAGAGGTGGAAGAGGAGAGGAGAGAACTAGCCCTATACATTAGAGATGGAATCAAGGTGACAGATGATGGGGCTATAAGGGGGGGGTGGAATCTATCTGAGTGCAGCTGACAACAGCTGTTGGTAGGAGGACTATATTATGGGTGGTCTATAGATCACCGGGGAAGAAAGAGGAAGGTGACAAAGTCGGAGGGGGGAATCAAAGCTAGTCAAGGGTATAGTGGTAGATGACCAGCAGAAGGCAAATGTATTAAACAATTACTTCTGCTCTGTATTCATGGTAGAGGGCAATGGTCTTCTGCCAGAGAGTAGCATCAATGCTGCCACTGGGGGGGGCAGGAAATAGGCAGAGTACAGATCTCAGTGGAAAGGGTACAAAGGAACTAGAGATTCCAGGATGGACTAGGCACCATGCTCAGATGGCCTGCACCCTTGAGTTCTATAGTAATTGGCTACAGTATTTGCAGTACCCTTAACCCATCTAGTCAGCAATTCACTAAGTCTGGAGTGGGACCAGCAGAATGGAGTTCTGGCGATGTAGTAGCACAACACAAGGAGTGGGACATGGAAGATCCAGGCAACTACAGACTTGTCAGCCTTACCCTCCATCATATGTAAGGTGATGGAGACTACAGTGAAGGTGAGTTTAGTGGCCTACCTAGAGGACAGTGGACTACAGGAAGAAAAGCAGCATGGATATGTGTCATGAAGGTCTTCCAAGACCAACCAGGAACCCATTCTTGATGGGGCAATACTGGACCTGATGCTCCCAAACAGGGACAGTATTGTAGACATCAAGGTGGGAGGCCTCCTGGGGAGCAGTGATCACTGTACAGTGTGGTTCTACATAAGGACAGCAGCAGAAGCAAGCCATGCAATGATGAGGGTCCTGGTTTTCAAGAGGGAAGATTAAAAAAATGGGTAAATGCCTCCAAGGCCACCTAGTGGTGGGAGTGTGACCTGGATGGTGTGGAGGAACATTGGATTAAGTTAAGGGAAGGTATAGTGAAAGCAGCAAACCTCTACTTAAAGGAAGTCTGCAAAAACAGGGGAAAAAAGAGGCCGTTAAGGTTCTTAAAGTAAATGTCTGAAAAGGTAAAGGATAAAAGGGTTGCATTCAAGAGGTATAAAGAGAAACAGAGGGAAGGGGATAAGGAGGTGTTTCAGGAGAAGCATAGAGAAGCAGAGAAAGCAGTGAGGAGTGCAAAGGCACAAACTGAGGAAAGAATAGCTCAAGAGTTAACAAAAGGGAGGGAAGACCTTTTTTAGGTGCATAAGTGAAATGAGGAAGACTAGGGAAGGGATTGTGAGGTTAAGAAGGGTGGGGGAGACTGTGCAAAGGAGGATCAGGAAAAAGCAGATATCATGAACAAGCACTTTTGTTCAGTCTTCACAGAGGAAGGGGATGGGCCACATAAAGGCAGCAGAAGCACTGGAGGGTGGGAGATAAACACAAGTCCATTTACAGAGGAAAGTCCCCGCCTCCTGGATCTGTGTGGGTGGCTGTTTGTGTTTGTCTGTGTCTGTAGCTTAGTGTTTTGGGAATTTCAAGATTTTCTGCTTGGAGCAACTACACCATTCTTGCCCACTACATCTGTGAAGGTCTCTTGGACTGGACTTCTGCAAAACATCACCACCAGGTGTTTGCATTTTCAGTTTAAAATCAACTTTTTGGAAGCTATCCCAAGCAAAACAGAAGTCAAGCAACTAAGTCTGACAAACTCAGTGACTCTGGGTCCTGCTTGAATCCACATTTTCATCTAATCTGTTCCTAAATTATCTGCATGTGGTCTTTTAAACAACCTCTTTAAATAACAAAGGAAGCATAAGGACAAAAGGATTTCACATCCTGCACTTGTACTTGAGTAAGTGAGCCCCAGGCTACCAATGTGTTGGGGCAAGGAAGTGCATGCCTGCAAGCTCTTGCATAGCCAAAGCCTTTTGTTAATTCCCTGCCTAGCTGTGACCATGGGTGACCTTTATCATAAATTGTACCAATAGCCCAGGACATCTAAAAATTGTATCCCTGAATATTTGCAGCCTTCTCTCCAAACTGACACAATTTCAGGCCTGGGTGGCTCAGATTGATCCTGATGACATCTCCCTAACAGAAATGTGGTTATCACCAAGGATCCCAGACACAGCACTTGCCCTTCCTGGATACAACCTGTTGCATCAGGACCGTACCTCAAAAAGAGGGGGTGTTTTTTATATTTTTTATTTTTTTATTTATTAAATTCTCGGATTGGTTGTCTGGTTTATCTCAAGAGTGACAATTTCCCCTCCCTTAATGGATCCGTAGCTGAAATGCTGTTTGTAAAAATACTCCTTGGCAATGCCAAACCCCTTACCACAGGGAGTGTATACCTCCCACCTCAAACTGCCGCCTCCTCCTTGGAATCCCTAACAAATCACCTTGAGGACCTCTCCGGGGGGGGGACCATACTCCTTGGGGATTTCAATCTCCACTGGCCATCACTACTCTCCTCCCCCTACTAAAAACCCACTACTTGGCTCCCCACTTACACAGATTATCGACCTCCCCACAAGACTAAACCCCAAGACTGGAAATCACTCTCTCATTGACTGGATCCTAGTCTCCTGCCCAGGCCGTATACTGTTGGCAGGGATTATGTCTGACGCCCTGAGTGTCGACTCACCTACTTTCTGCATCTGGTCCAACAAGCCTCCAAAAATTCCCGCTAAGGTCATTGAAGCGAGGAATTACAGTAGGTTTGCTCCAGCAGACTTTTGCTCCGACTTGAGGAAAACTGACTGGGCCCCTATCATCTCCCTCCCCACACTTGATGAGGCTCTTGAATATTTCACCCAGGCCTTCTTAGCTGCATCTAATATGCACACCCCTACAAAAAAGTTCAGGGTGCAGGAAAAATGCCATAAATGGCTGAGCCCCTGCCTCAAGCATACCATGCTCCTCCGGGACAAAGCATGGGGCACCTACAAAGCCACTGGCAACTCTACAGACTGGGAGAAGTACAGAGAGTTGAGAAATCAGTGCAAAAAATCCCTGAAACAGGCCAAATCTCAATACTTAAACAACCTCCAAACTAGGCACCTATGTGACCCCAAAAAATTCTGGGGCCACATAAATCTAGTCATAAAGGGTTCCACAAGTAATCAAATGGACTCCATCCTGGTGGGGGACTCATTGACCAATTCCCTGACCGTTATTGCTGAGGCCTTCTGTGCCTCTTTCTCTACCCTAAGTGGGCCTCCCCTCCCTGTCCTCCCCAGGCCTACCTTTCACTGTGATGATGCATGGGTGCACCCACGGCCTCAATTCCACATAAAGCTGGTCAACCAGTCAGAGGTACTACCTCTCCTATGCAAAATTAACCCTTCTTCCACGCTGGGACACGACCAACTAGAACCTCACCTACTGAGGGCTGCCACTCCGGCTAGCACCCGCCCTGTCATCCTACTCATAAATAGATCATTCCAGAAAGGTAAAGTCCCAAAAATGTGGAAGGTGGTGACCATCGTCCCTGTCCCCAAAAGTGGTCCCCGAGACAAATTGGGAAACTATAGACCAATCTCCCTTCTCAGTCCCTTTGGGAAAATTCAGGAAAGACTAGTCTCTAACCAGCTACAAGTCTACCTTGAGCAGCACTTTCTCATGGCTGATGTGCAACATGGCTTTAGAAAAGGACATGGCACCGACACTGCTCTCATCCGACTCATGGTGGACATCCTTGCCTCTATGGACCAAGGCTTCCTACCGGGCGCCCTCTTCATTGACCTATCCAAGGCCTTTGACTTGGTCAGCCATAATCTCCTGCTCACCAAGCTTCTGCTCCTAGGACTGGATCACCACTCACTCTCCTGGTTTGAGAGCTATCTGAGTGACCGTTCCCTAAAAGTCCACTGGAAGGGCACACAGTCTGGACTCAGACCCATCATGGCTGGGGTGCCTCAGGGCTCAGTCCTGGGCCCCCTGCTCTTCTCACTCTTCCTCAATGATACTGAGGGAAACTGCTCCCTCAGTAAGCTCATTATATATGCAGATGACACTGTCATATACTGCAGTGACCCCCAAACTAGTGTCATCTCTGCAAAACTGCAGGACAGTCTCTCAACGCTTGAGGCCTGGTTCTCTGCGAATTCCCTTATACTCAACGAAGATAAAACTAAAACCATACTGTTTCGGTCTAGACACTTGGGCCTTGACAGAAGTCAGCTGCTCCAGGTCAGCACCAACCAAGGAAAAAGAGTTGAGATCATGACCAGCTTTAAATACCTTGGGATCCATTTGACCAGAAGATGACCTACAGGCCCCATACTGACTCCATAACCCGGTCCATCCACCAAAAGCTTGGTCTCCTCTACCAGCTGGGGGACTCTCTAGCCTTGGCTGCATGCTGGGCAATTGCCTGCTGCAATCTTCTCCCCACCATTCTATATGGTTCCCCTCTACTGCAGTTCCTTCGCGAGTCGGAATTCAACAAAGTTTCCGTACTCTATAATCGAGTGGCTCGGTTCATCACAAACTCCTGTCCTAGGAGGCATCACTGTGAGGCACTTAAGGAACTTAAAAGGCCCACTCTACGACACAAACTTGCGTACCCCGTCACTTGCCTTGCCTTCAAGTTCTCTACCCTAGGTCCCCCTCCCCATCTTAGTGGACTACTCTCCCCCAAAAAACAAACCCGAACCTTGCGATCATCTGTGAAACACCTCCTGGATATCCCTCGGATACGTTCCAACCAAGGCAAACGCTCTTTCAAATTTGCTGCCTCCCACCTATGGAATTCCCTTCCAGCTAGTTTGACTGACTCTCCCACCCTTAACCAGTTCAAGTCTGGACTCAAACTTTATCTTCTCAATCTCAGTCTCTGTGGCTGCAACCGTTAGCTCCCAAGTCTTGGTCTCATGCCAGCCGAACTGCTCTGAACCTCCCTCCATCTGGTCTGTATTCTGCCAAGCCTACAATGTCAATCCTCTGTTGTTGTCTAACTATCTTTATAACTGGTGGGTAACCAAATGTCTGAATGCAAACCTGATTTCTACTCTTGTATACTGTTGCTAATGTTTATCTGTGAAACTATTGTAATCACTGTAAATCGTGCCTGAGTCTAATTGTCAACCTGCTTTTCTACCCCTGTATATTGTTGTAATGTATATTTGTGTAACTTATGTAATTACTGCAAATAATGCCTGTAAATGTCTCTTTATGTAACTAATTCCGGGTCGCCCCTGAAAAACGGACCTCTGGTCTCAGTGGGCTTACCCAGTTACCAAAATCCAAATAAATAAATCAAAGGGCAAATACTGCCCATTAGCTTCCACACCAAGGAAGCACAGGTTTTCACTCTAAAACTTAATATTGGCCAACAAAACAAAGTGCTACTATTATCTGCCGTATACCTGTCTCCTGGTACACTACCCACTAGCTTCCCACAGCTCATAAGCCACCTCAAACAGAACAAACTAAACTGGGAACATATAATCCTAGGGGACGTCAACATTAATTGGCAAGCACAGAATGCAGCAACAGCTAGAGACCAAATAGCCAGCCTGTACCTGACCCAACTGGTCACACAATTCACCAGACAAAACTACCGTACAGGAACCAGCACCCTCATTAACTGGCTACTCTCCTCCTGTCTTGGGTCTATCACAGAGGTAACAGTCCTACCTGACACCATCAGTGACCACTCCCCTGTACTACTTACCTGGACTAACAAGTTCACCAAGTAAGTCTAAGACCACTAGGAACAGATCACTAAGGCGTAGTCAACTAGACTCATTCAGGCACTACCTAAAAGGGATTGACTGGTCCCCACTGGACAGAGTCAAGGACAGAAATGAAGCACTGGATTACTTCTGCAGTATCTCCACTAAAGCCTGTGACATCTTTGCTCCTTACAAAACAAAGAAAGTCAGAGAAATCCCCAACCCCTGGTTGTCTAGCCCTCTAATTGAATGCATACAACTCAGAGATCACCTGTGGCATAGGACCAAAGCCACCGGGAATCTAGTTGACTCCCAAGTGTATAAGGCAGCTAGAAATACCTGCACAAAACTCATACGTCTGGCGAAAGCAGCTTTTTACAATGACCTCCTAGGAAAGACCTAGGATAGAGGAAGGGAGTTCTGGGACTCTGTAAAATCTCTCATGGGTAGAACCTCAGGGCCCCACTGGACCTTATAGTCACCACCTCTGGCACATTGCAAGACCCAAAAGAAATTGCTGATGCTTTTAATGTTGCATTTACTGACCTCAGCAATGTGTTGCCACCTGAATACCTGAATCACACCCTTGCAGGCCAGCAGCACAGCCTCAACACTCCATCACTACTGGATAATGTTACCCCACCATTCTACTTCAGGCAAATATCCCCATGTGAGACCATCAAATATATCAAACGGGTCCTTGTTAAGACCAGGATGGAAAGCGGCATCATCAATATGAAGATGGTAGCACTCAAATTAAATGAACTTGTGGCACCGCTCACCAAGGAATTCAATGCCTGTCTGTGATCTGGCATCTTCCATGACAGGTGGAAAGAGGATCTAGTCACACCTGTTTTTAAATCAGGAGGCAGAGCTAATCTAGCAAACTTCCGGACCATCTCGATTTTATCCTCCCTCTCCAAAGCACTTGAAAGGGTGGTCTCAGAACAACTAACTGAGTACCTAGAAAAACATAGCCTTCTCTGCTTGCAACAACATGGATTCTGACAAAACCACTCCACCATCACTGCACTAGTAGAGTACACCACTCAGCTTTATGGGGCCCTGGATAAAGGGATGGCGGTGGGGTCTATCTTCATAGACCTCACCAAGGCCTTTGACACAGTCAGTCACCAACTGCTACTGAAATGTCTCCTCTGTACAGGATTGTCAATGGACTCGGTGGCCTGGTTCCATAGTTACCTCACTCATAGATCTCAACGGGTCAGGATCGGCAATACAATCTCTGAGCCCAGGGAAGTAAACCTAGGGGTCCCGCAAGGTTCTATCCTCGCTCCTCTCTTATTCAGTCTCTTCATAAATGACATATCTTCCACCTGTCCTGCACACTCCACACTCTATGCAGACGATGCTGTTATCTCCATCCCAGGGAAAGACCTGGAATCAATTAGCTCTGAACTTCAGCTCAGTTTTTGTGCATTGGAATCCTGGTTCACCAGAAATAAATTGCTACTCAACTACAAAAAGTCAAAGAGCATGCTCTTCAGCACCCCACAGAGCAAGATTCGAGGGTCCTCACTGCATATAGCGTAGCGAAGGAGAAGTAATAGACCAAGTCAATGCATTTAAGTACTTAGGGATTCACCTTGATGACACCCTCACCTTCACTGCCCATGTTGAGCAACAGGTAAAGTCCACCAACATGAAGCTTGGCATCCTGTACAGACACCACACCTCTATGACACCGGCTGCCCTGAAACTTATTAAGTGCAATTCAGTTCTCTCATCTGTGGATTATGGCCTTGTGATATATGGGGCAGGTACAAACACAGCACTTAAAAGGGTCAAAACCATCCTCAACAAGGCCTGCCACCTTGACCTGGGAGTACACAAAATGACTCACTCTTGTGACCTATGCAAGGAAACTGGATGGCTCCCACTCCAGCACAGACTCCACTACCAGACCTGCCTCCTTGCAAAAAAGTCCCTTATGGGGTCCATGCCTAGTGCTACTTCAGCCCTCTTTGAACCTGCACAACCATCTAAATGCACAAGGAGTGCCTCCAGAGCTGTCCTAACTGTTCCCCTCAAACGAACCACCCTTGGCCAAAGATCCCTCTCCTACTGTGGGCCTAAATGGTTCAATGATCTGCCTGCAGACTTTACTGACTCCCCCAGACTTGGCCACTTTAAAAATGGGCTTCAATCTCTTCTTGCCAGCAAATCTGACTGTCAGTGTTTCTGTTAACCCACGGCCTCTGCCAGCCATTCTCTCACCCGTCAAACACTACCCTCTCTCACTCCCACCCTCCTGTTCCACAAGTACCCACCTCCCCCCCACCTCCCCTCACCTACTACCTCCCCTTGACAAAGCCTCACCATGACTGCTAAAACTACATTTCTACAGACTGAGAGGGTCCTGTCTGAACTGTAACATGATTGTTAAACACTGTACCACACTTAATTAGTGCTGCACTAATATGTTTCTCCACAAGTGTGATCCTGTTTCTCCTCACTTGCTGTACCCTGCTTAATGTTGTAACTGTATACTAATACTACTTGTTCGTTGATGTCTTTCTGTTCTGCAATGTTTCATCACCTGTAAATGTCTTGTATTCCTTGTTGACTTGGAGCCTTTGTAACGAGCCCCCGGCTCAAAGGTATTAATCTGAATTTGAAATAAATAAAAATTAAAAAAAAGTCCTGATGGGACTTGCAAATCTTAAAGTGAACAAAGCTATGGGGCCAGATGGGGTATGCCCAAAGGTATTGTGGGAGCTCAGGGCAGTACTGACTGTTGCTCTGACAGTCATATTCAACAACTCACTGAAAACAGGAGTGATTCCGGCATACTGGAGGAGGGCAGATGTTGTCCTGTTTCGTAAAAGCGGTAGCAGGGAGGAGGCTGGCAACTATAAGCTGGTCAGGCTGACATCAGTGATGGTGAAGTTAACGTAGTCACTGCTAAAGGAAAGGATTGTGGAGTATCTTGAATCCAGCAGGTTTTAAGACCAAAGGCAACACAGATTCATGGGGCGAGGGGGTTCAGTCAGACAAATCTGATAGATTTCTTTGACTGCATGACCAGGGAAATAGATCAGGGTGGGGTGGTGGATGTGGCCTACTTAGATTTTAGTAAGGCATTTGACACCATATCCCATAAGGGACACATAGGAAATTGGTCAGTTTAGGGGTGGGGCCTAAGGTGGTAAACTGATAAGAAATTTGTTACTGGATTGGTGACAGAGGGTGGTGGTAAACGGAGTTCACTCCGGGTAACTGAGGATGTCCAGCGGGGTGCCCCAGGGATTAGTACTGGGATCAGTCATCTTTACTGTCTTTATAAGTGGTGTTGCAGATGAGCTGGTAGAGTAGGTATACCTCTTTGCGGTTGACACCAAAATTTGCAATAGAGTAGACATGCCAGAGGGAGTGGAAAGAATGTGCAAAGACCTGAGAAGACTCTAGTGGTCAGGGTCATGGCAGCTGGGTTTCAATGAAAGAAAGTTTACAATCATGCACCTAGAGCACACAAACCCAGATGCAGAGTGCAAAATTGGAGAAGAGGTACTGATGATCACCAAACAGGAAAGGGACCCAGGAGTATTCATATCTGATGACCTCAAGGTGGTGAGACAGTGTAAAAAAGACTAGGTAGGGCAAGTGGGATGCTGATGTGCATTGGGAGGGGTATCACCAGTTGAAAGAGGGAGGTGGTGTTGCTACTGCATAGACTGCTGGTGAGAACACACCTGCAGTACTGTGTCCAGTTTTGGAGACCACATCTCAGGAAGGACATAGACAGGTTCGAGGCAGTCCAGAGGAGGACAAAGAACATGGTGCAGTAGCTGCATCAGAAGCCCCATGAGGAGAGACTGAAGGAACTCCATATGTACACCCTGGAAGAGGAAAGGGAGAGGGATATAACAGAAACCTGTAAACACCCCATGGGGTTGAATAAATTACGGAAGGGGTGTCTTTTTCAGAGAAAAAGATACATGAGAACAAGGGGACATATAATGATGCTTGAAAGGGGAATTTAGGAGAGATGTGAAAAAGTACTGAAAGAGTGGCGGTTGCCTGGAACAGTCTTCCAGTGGAGGTGGTGGATGCGAAAACAGTGGTGGGCTTTAAACGTATCGCGACCCCCCTGAATAAGGCCTGTCATCTTATCACTGGCTCACATTGCCATACCCACACATGTGACCTTTATTCCCAATCTGTATGGCTTCAACTGGACAAACGCATAAAATACCAAACCTGCATCACGGCCAGGAAAATTATAATGGGGCTTGCCCCACCTGGTGTCTGTGCCCTTCTTAAGCCTAAACATAAGAATGTCACTACAAGGAGATCCAATTCCCATCTACTACATATCCCACGATGTCGCACGACCAAAGGACAAAGATCATTCACCTATCGGGGATACACCTGGCTCAACTCTCTTGGCAGTGACATAGCGACCGCTCTAACACTCGGCCTCTTCAAGTCCAAGCTGAGCCTCTCACTGCTTGCATCCTGTGATTGCCCATCTTAACATTTCCACCGTTCCAGCTGCACATGCCCCAGCAACCAGCACTTACAATCAGTCTTGCACCCCTAGCACCTTACCTGTCATATTCGACAAGGCCCTAGCTGCACTGTTTCCCGCCTCGTCCACCTCCCCTTATATCCTACCTCCTGCCCCTGTCCCCAACCACCTCCTGTACTTCCCTACCCCTGCACCTCCTACCCCCCTCGATCTCCTACCCTCACTTCTCCCCCACCCAGCTCTCCCTCTTTTCCTTGTCTTGCTCATAGCGCAAGTCTTTGTATTGGTTATTACATGTCTGTAAGTCAATGACTGTACGTTTGTAACTAAAAATGATGACTGTTGCACACGCTGACGTGGAACCTTTGTAAAAGAGCCTTGGATTAAAGGTATTGTAATCCTAGATTGAAATAAATAAAGAAATAAATAAGCTTTATTTTTAGGTGCCTTTCAAATGCCAAGGTGCCTTGTCAAATTAAAATCACAAATCAATCATCAACAACACTTCATATAAAATCAGTAGTATCAAGCCGGCTCATTGGCGCAGCAGTTGGATTTCCACTTGCGACGCCGGCGATCCGGGTTATGGAACAGACTCAGGTAGCTGGAGAACTGGCCGGGGGGAGAAGGCTTAGTCCTGTGACTGCTCACCTTCTCGGGGGAAAGGAGGACGGGCTTGTTGTCTGCTGCCTCTGGCGGAGGCCGAGAGCAACAACTCGCCGAGCCCCACTGTACAGCGGGGCGCGGTGAATGTCAGCTTGGCCTAGACGTCCATGGCACGCCACGGCCCCAGGAAGAAAAGCATAAAAAACTGCCTCCTGGTCGGCCAGATGATGGCTGCTGGCTCCCGCTGTCTCAGATGCCCCGACACCCTGGAATCCACCTCAGCAGCACCTGGGGACTGATTGAACAGCGCGCTGGTATCCCCCTCCTGGTGCCTTCCCCCTCGGAGGAGAGGGACCCATCCGGCGAAGAGTTACGCTGGACCACCCCTGAGTCGACTGCGATCTGAGGTGAGTGGAAGGGGGTAGGGGCAAGAAGGTTGGGGGAGTCATGAGCAGCCGGAAGGAGAGGTAGGCCAGGGGGCAAGTAAGGCGAGGGAAAAAAAAAAATCAGTAGTATCATCATTCCATCACTCACCAAATGCCTGTTGCCATAAAAAAGTTTTCTAAGCTTACTTAAATCCCTCCATGGTTGTGCACTCCCATAACTGATGGGGTAGAGAATTCCAAAGGGTTGGAACTGCATACATAAATGCCCGTGCCCCAGAAGATTTCAAACATACCCTTGGAATCTTTAGCAACCCCTCGCTGGCTAAGCAGAGTGATTGCACGGGGCAGTAAGGAACCAGAAGCTCTTTTAGGTAGTCCAGGCCCAGTCCGTGCAGGGCTTTAAAAGTCATAAGACTGATTTTAAAGGTGATCTGCTACTGTACAAGCAGCCAGCACAGTTAGCGCAGCACCGGCAAAATGTGACAGGTCCGAGACAATCCTGTCAAAAGCTGGGCCGCCGTGTTCTGCACCAGCTGCAAGAGGTGGATTTCCACCCCGGAAGCCCTATGTAAAGGGAGTTGCAGTAGTCTAAGCATGAGGACTCAAAGGCATGAGCCAGAGTAGGAAGGTAGGAAGGTCGCCGGATGGAACCAGGTGCTTAATCCTGGAAATATTCTTTAGATGGTAAAAGGAAGATTTGATGACAGCCGACACCTGTGAATGCAGGGTCAGCCTTTCATCAAAAAGGGGGAGAGGGAGCTGGAGATCAAGTAGGGTCTGTGGTGACAGGCTAGGCAGAGAAAAATGGGCAGACTGGATCGGCCAAGTGGTCCTTACCTGCTGTCACATTCTATGTTTTATGCTGTTTTTTTATTAGGTCACTAAGGAAATAGATAGGGGACAAGTAGATCTGCTCTACTTCAACTTCGGCTAGGCCTTCAATTCAGTACCGCGCAGGAGGCTGATGAATAATTTCCAGGACTTGGAAGTGGAGCCAATTTAGTTAGGTGGGTAGGAGATAAGTTAAGGAGGATGCAACAGAGTAGTAATTGATGGGGCTAAATCAGGGAACAGAGTGGCAATGAGCGCAGTGCCGCAGAAATCGGTCTTGGGGCTTGTCCTATTCAATATGTTTATCAGTAACATTGGGGAGGATATCTAGGAAAAGTTGTGTCTCCTTGCTGATGACACAAAGCTATGTGGGAGGGTGGATCATGAGGAAGGGGTGCAGGAGCTCCAGAAGGACCTAGAGAAACTAGAGAAAAGGACTAACATCTGGTAGCTGAGGTTCCATATCAAGAAGGGCAAAGTAATACACTTACATGTATTCAGTGCACAGAATACTAGATGGGAGGCGTTAGACTGGTAACTTCAATAGAGGATAGAGATCTGGTGGTCATAATCAGTGACTCCCTCAAGCAAATAAGTCAATGCAGCAAAGCATACAGCAAGGAATCGAGGATGCAGGGTTGTACAGAGAGGGGTTTTGAAAGTAGGAGAAGTGAGGAGATTCTGCTACTGTATGGATTCCTGATGAGGCCTCATCTGGAGTACTGTGCCATTTCTGGAACCCTCACCTGAGAAAGGACATCCGCAGGTTAGATTTGGTACAGTGAAGGGTCACCAAGATGATCCAGAGCCTATGGGACAAAGCCTATGAGGAACAGCTAAAGGCCTTAAACATATATTAAAACCTCTGAAAGTCAGTGTGCACAGCGGTGAACCGAACCCAGTGCTCAGGAACAGGGTGGCTAACCCCAGCTATGTGCAACATATCCAAAAGAAATCTGGCACACAGAGCCCAATCCTGAAAAGAGCAGTCCAAGACCTGGAGACTTATTGCAGACTATGGGGGCTGTGCACTAATGGGCAGGAATTACATGCCAGAGGTGTGTATCCCGCCCGCATAGCTCTACACCCATGGACAGGTGGGCACAGGCCAGTATTCATGAATGACCGCCACCTGTCCATCGCCCCACCCCTCGCAGTGCACAGGACCATGCAGGGTGACTGGGGGTGGACTAGCAGACCCAGACAGGCATCCAATCAGATGCTCATCCTGGGTCCCATATAGGATCACTTGCACCTGCCAGTGCAAGTCAGCATGTGTGAATAAATAACACAGGCACCCAGACCCGTGCAACCATGCCTCAGTGTAGGAATGGCTGACCCACCCCCCTATATGTACTGGCTGTCCCCGGTGATATCCAGGCTGATCCCCCCAGCACACACATTAGGTGCACTGGCCCCATGAAGGCAGACACCCCCTAACACAACTAAGCCCAGTGCCCCATCTGTGCACACAGTCGCCTCCCCACCCATTACAGCACAACTGGTCCACCTCCCCAACCTTGGCCCTTCCAGCCGATCATTAGTGTTCAGTGGACCCCCACCCCATGGCACCAACAGCACCAACCCCCCAGTCACTGTACCTTCCTATCTGTGCCGTGGCCCAGGACGGACAGCAGCACAGCCCTTCTCACACCTGCTTGACTGCTGACCATCCAAATGATGCTGGGAGTGCTTTGCTATACAGAAGCATTGTGCTCCCAGCATCACTTAGACAGCCAGTGGCCGAGGAGGTGTGAGGAGGGCTGTGCCGTTGTCCTTCTGGGATGGAGGCACTGACAGGAAGGTATGGGGAAGGAGGGGTGTTCTCTGTGCAGTGGAGATGGGGGTCCGCTGAACACTAATGATCGGCTGGAGGTGCCGGGATTGGGGGTCAGGGGATGGACCAGTTGTACTGTACTGGGTAGGGGGCACACAAGCCACCACTATAACATCAGGGGTTATGGGATCAGGGATCGGGGTACTGCTGCCCATGTTGTGTGTTGGGGAGTCTGTTTTGCCACGGGGATGGGGCTGACATTTTGTTGGGGGGTGGGTATGACTAGAACTGGTGGGGACGGGTCTGAGGAGTGTTGAGGGGGGCAGAAGCCACACATATGGGGATGGGCTGGCATGTGGTGGTGGTGGGGTGTTGGGTGCAACTAGGGACTGGCCACCACTGGGACTGTCAGAGTGTTGGACATGGGCCGGGGGAGGGTTATGCCAAGGCCCCTCCTTGGGTGATGGTTCTTGTGCAACACTGGGGATGGGACTGTCCCGTGGTGGTGGGGTGGCCCTTGCATTGGGACATGCCCAAGGAAATGGGAAATGACATGTGCATGGGGGAGCCCAGGCATACAGGACAGAAGTGGGAGTGCTGCTGTGCTGGTGGGTTTGTCACAGGTTGCCTGGGTCCGTCGGGGTACTGTTTGTGTGCTGGCGTGTACTGAAGTTATGACAGGGTCCCCCCTGCTATTACCTGCTCGGTCCTCTGGCCCCCTGTAGAAAGCACTATGCACCGTAGTGAATGCCGCATAGTGCCGCCACACCCCCGCCTCCCCCGGCATGTTGCTGTCTGTGCGGCCAGGGCATCAGGTGCATACAGGTTGTGTGCCTCTTTTCATGCATCCCACACAGGGGGTGCAATGGGTGCGAGGTGGCTACACACCACAGATATGCAGCGCATAGGCACTCTGCACATTCTTGCATAGGGCCCATGGTTTGTACCTTTATTTAAGCAAACATTCTGGAACACAGTGAATCAGCATGCAAGCAGCAATCACTCCAGTTCCCCAGTGCTTTGACCAGAGTTGTAGTCCGGTTAGTCAGGGGGTGTATTCGCTGGAAACTAGGCAGGAGTGGGGGGAATCACTGAAACAGCTACGTTTCTCAGGGGTGTAAACAAGGTAAACAGTGAAGCACTATTTGTATAAAATAGGGATGCAGTGACTCAGAAGCATAACTAGAGACTGTGGAGTAAATTCAAGAGAAACTTGAGGAAGTTCTACTTCACTGAGATGGTGATGAAACAAACTGCCTGCAGAAGTGATGGGGCAACTACACTTAATGGTTTTAAAGAAGATAAGAACCAGTCACCAAGAAGGACAGCAAGGATTTGAGGGGTGGGGTGACGGGAGGGGGATACAACCCACCAGAGCAGGTGGTTGGTGGGATGAGGTAGTATAGCAGGGTCAGTCTAGATGGTCTCCTTCTGCCATCAAATTCTATGTTTCAATGTTTGTACCTATCTGCAGTTGAAGACTGAGTAAAGCCACAAGTGAGTCATGAAAATCTCCCTTATGTGTGAATAATCATCTCAAAATGACAGGCTTACTGTATGATAATGTGCACAATATTCTTGGTTGTGTCATTGGTTTTATATGTCATTAACACCCTTGCCCCTCCAGTGGGTAGTGATAACAGCCTTCAATCATGTGTTGGGAGCTGGTTAACATAGACCTCTGGAGTTTTGCTTTTTTTTACATATAAAATAATATTACTTTAACGGGGAAAAAAATGGGTTTTATAGTTTGATTTCACTATAGGAAAGGACATTGGTTATGTTAACCGTCATGTGACCAGATCGCTCCAAAAGCAGGACTTACCAGACAACATTTTATGAATGTGTTTTTTTTCCAACTGAAGACAATTATGTTACATTAGACCTTTGGTGTCTGCTACCCAGTCTCAAAAATAGCATCCATCTCTCTCTCTCTCTTACTAATAATACCACCAAAGGCTTAACCTGATTCAATATGTCAGTTTGTTTCTGAACCCCACACACACACATGGATGAGGTTGAAAATAGGCAGAATGTCTTAGCCATCCTTTCCCAGTCTAAAGCTAAATAAATAAATGTCTTTCCTCCTCTATATCCACCCACAAGCCTCTCATTTCTTACCCTCCTATGCTTACAGTAAGTCCCATATTGCTGCCCCTTTTGCTCTTCCTGTATCCCTGTATGTCTCTTCCCCTCTTTGCTCTTTCTACCACCTTCTTTATACCCTTTTCCCTGCTACTGCTTCTGTCTTTTAATTTCCACACCTCTCATCCATTCTTTCTAACCTCCCCCTGCCATAGTCATATTGACTCTATTCCTCACTGTGTTGGGCTTCCCCTACACCTCCGCCTCCATTCAGGTCACTGTTTCTGTCATTAAGCCAGCTTACACAGCTCTATTGTATGGTTGCTAGATATACAGTGGAGCCTGTCAGGATGCAGAACAGTGACATCTGTTCTGGACAGTGTAATGCCAATGACTTCTTGGCATGCAGGAATCTGTGACACTTTGTTGCATCCTGGTGGGCACCACTCTACCTGACACAGATGTTAAATATACCTGACCCTGAGTAAGTCACTTAACCTCCCTGTGATCCCCAGCATACCTCTCAACATCTTGCCTCATGAATCAGGGACAAGGCTTAAAAAAATCAGGGACAAAGCCCCAAAATCAGGGACACATCTTAAAAATTGATACTATTCACTCAGAAAGCTGATAGAATAAAGAGATGTGTGTTAAGATGCATTTTCTGAAGAGGAACAAGTCTATAACTTTAATGTTTGACATTGTTTTGTGATTTTAATACCCACTATTCTGTCACAAAAACGCAAATTTTATGAGGGACAGAGGAAAATTCTGAGGCAAAATCAGGGACGTCCCTTAAAATTAGGGACAGTTGAGAGGTATGATCCCCAGGACACACCTGGAAAGAACTTCAGCAGAGTGCACATTTCCTGGCCAAAAATTATAAATAAATAAATAAATAACGACAATGTTTAGTTCTGAGAATCAACAGTCCTGCTGTGCAGCTCAGTGCTCACATCACATTTTTAGTGTGTATGGTGGCATATGACAAGGGGACCCTGAGGAAAGGATAGAGAATGGAAAGATCAGGGAAGGGGCTCATTATTTCAATAACATAAAGGAAAAGCAGGAGATCATCACTATAAGTGGAGGCAGGTACCAACATTTGCCCTTCAGCATCACAAGGCAGTGACAGGGTGACAGCAGCTGACTAGGATGCTATGATACTAGATGAAGAAGGCAGAAAAAGTGAGCCCAAGTCTACTCCCACATTACTTCTACCATCTAGGAAGAGATGGCAGTGAAAGGAAGGGGGAGGGGAAATTGTTTAACCTGGAAAGGCACACTAAGCTGAAGCTTGTTTCCAGGTGTGACCTTGGAGCACAAGGAAGTTAAGTGACTTACTCAGGGTTACACAGTATGCAAGTGGGGGTTGTTGGATTCAAATCCAGGTCTCCAGGTTTGTAGCTCAGTGTCCTTAACCACTACACTATACTGCCTACTTAAAGGAGGAGAAAGGTTGATGAGGATGAGGGAAGAAAAAGTAGAGAGCAACATGATGCTGATGTATGTGATGTTTCCTGGGGACCTCAATCTACAGTACAAAAGGAGCAAAAATCAGCAAGTGCCACCCACATAAGTATCTCATCCCAGTAGGTAGCATACGGCTAAAAGTTCAAAATGTGAAAGGCTGATTTTTATGGCTGTGGGTGGAGCCTACAGCCATCTTACTATCTGTAGCTGGAAAATGGATATTGTAGAACACGTTTTGGACTTTCAACATATCCTTCCACGCCAACTGAAATAAAATACTCCCTTCTTTCTGTTAAGAATGTTGGAGACATAAGTCTAAGCTGCTTATCAGATGCCATTAGGAAACTGAAACAGCTTGTTAAATGTTTGTCAAATATTGGTTGCCTATTAAACTGGAGATTTGTTTACCCCTTTCAGAATGCAACAAACTGCACATTTAAGTACTTAGCATTTAAACAGCTTCTTAATACTAGTTTCACTTGGGAATGTATTGTCTTTCAAGAAAGATTCATACCTCATAAATGTCACCCTCTCCCAGCAAATCTATGATTTACACTGTTTTTTAACATCTACAGACATGATCTGATGAGCACCGTCTCAGACATATGCCAGGTCTTCAGTGAACTACTTAGACTAAATATGTAGCAACCAGAAGCCATTTTCTACTATGCTTTTTGGGAAAAAATATATTGAGCTACAGCAAACACACACACACCATCCTCGTGGCCACAACATTCAAAACAAGCATTTGTCAGTGCCGAATGTTGATTGCGTTGGTCTTTTGAGCTCACTCAGTGGACCTCTGTCACTGGCTCAGTCTGTTTGTCCTGGTGCTTCAGGCTGCTCTTTTGTACTGGGCTGCTGCCTGCATTGGCACCATGTTCTGCCAAGGATGAAATCCGCAGCTGTCCCGGCAGAGCTCCATTGAGGTGGCACACTCCCCCTCTCTCACTCGCTCATTCTGTTTCTCCTGGCGCTGCAGGCTGCCCTTTTGTACTGGGCTCCTGCCTGTGTTGGTGGCTTTTTCTGCCCACAAGGAAATCCACAGCTGTCCTGACAGAGCTCCGTTGAGGTCGCTCACTCCCCCTGTCTCACTCACTCATTCTGGTTCTCCCAGCTCTGCAGGCTGCCCTTTTACATAGATACATAGATACATAGACAGTGTCAGCAGATAAGGGCCTATGGCCCACCTAGTCTGCCCATTTGAGTTTGTAACTTCAGTTTATGTTTTCCTAGAACTCTGCTGCCCCTTACCCCTGACCTCCAGAATTCCTTTATGTCTGTCCCATGCATTCTTAAATCCTGTGATTGTTTCAGCCCCCACCACTTCCTCAGGCAGGGTGTTCCACTTGTGCACCACCCATTCTGTGAAGAAATTTTTCCTCACATTTCCTCTGAATCATCCTCCCTCCAACTTCATCCCATGCCCTCTAGTCCTAGAACATCTTTTTCGCTTAAAAATATTGTATTCTTGCACCCTGTTCCTCCATGTAAGATACTTGTATGTCTCTGTCATGTCCCCTCTCTCCATCTCTCCTCTCCTCCAGGGAGTACATATTCAGTTCCCTCAGCCTGTCCTTATAGGACTTGTGATGCAATCCATGTACCATCTTTGTTGCCCTCCTCTGAACCTTCTCTATCCTGTCTATGTCCTTACGGAGGTAAGGTCTCCAGAACTGTACACTGTACTCCAGGTGGGGCCTCACTAGTGTCTTGTATAGTGGAATCATGACCTCCCTTTTCCTGCTGGTGATGCCCCTGCCTATGCACCCCAGCATCCTATTTGCTTTACCTGCTGCCTTGTCACACTGTTTCCCTACCTTAAGGTCATCAGAGATGATAACCCCAAGATCCCTTTCCTGCTTGGTGCATGCTATATCCTCACCCCCCAACTGATATATTGTGCCAAGGTTTTTGTGCCCCATGTGCATTATTTTGCACTTCTTTGCATTGAATTTCAACTGCCAAACCCCTGACCATTCTTCAAGTTTCTGCAGGTCCCTTCTCATTCTGTCTACACCCTCTGGTGTGTCTACTCTGTTACAGAGCTTTGTGTCATCAGCGAACAGTGAAATTCTGCCTTCTAGGTCCTGTGCAAAGTCACTGATGAAGATGTTGAATGAGACCAATCCCAGCACTGATCCTGTGGTATCCCACTGGTCCTCTTCCCTCTGTGGGTGACAGCCATTTACCACCACCTTCTTGTCCTGCACCCCCGTTACCTACCCACCACACTACTGTTCTGCCCACACCCATATTCCCTAGTTTGTGTTATAGTCTTCTATGTGGCACAGTATCAAAGCCTTGCTGAAGTCCAGATAGGCCATGTCCACTGCCCTCCCCTGATCCATCTCCCTAGTCACCCTGTCAAAAAATTCAACGAGATTGGTCTGACATGACCTCCCCATGGTGAAACCATGCTGCCTTGGATCCTGCAGTCCATTGACAACCAGATGTTCCACCAATCTCTCCTTCAGTAGTGCTTCCATGATCTTCCCCACTACCGAGGTGAGGCTGATTGGTCTGTAGCTCCCCATTTCCTCTTTGTTCCCACTTTTGTATAAGGGGACTACATCTGCTGTCCTCCAGTCTTTGGGTACCTCCCCTGTTTCCAGTGATCAGCTAAACAGGATAGCCAGAGGTTCAGCCACCACCTGTCTGAGTTCTTTAAGGACCCTGGGTGCACTCCATCTGGCCCCATTGCTTTATCAACTCTGATTACTTCCAGTTCCTTCAGGACCCTTTCTCGTGTAAAGGGACATGTGTCCATTTCTGCACCATTCTCACCCCTTGTACTCCCTTCAGACCCATTACCCTCCTCTTCCTCAGTAAAGACTGAGCAGAAATACCTGTTCAGTATGTCAGCTTTACTGTTGTCATCCTCCACGCGGCCTCCATCCTCCCCTTCAGTCTCACTATCCCTCCCTTTGCCTTTCTTTTTTCACTTATGTGCCTGTAAAAGGTTTTGTCCCCTTACCCACTGATTTTGCAATGTGCTCTTCTGTCTGAGCTTTGGCTTCCCTTACTGACCTCCCTGCCTCCCTTTACTTCTCCTGGTACTTCTCCCTATCCCTTTCTGCCTGTGTCTTTTTGTGTTGCCTGAATGCAATCTTTTTGGCTTTCACTTTCTTTGCTAACTCTTTGGAAAACCATAATGGCCTCCTCTTCCTTTTCCTCTTGCTAACCTGCTTAATGCATAATTCTGTTGTTCTTGTAATCCCCATTTTAAATACTGCCCACTGTTCCTCAACTGATGAGTCCTGCCCCATTCCCCTTTATGCCTCTTTCAAGTATCTCCCCATTTTCCCAAAGTCTACCCCCCTAAAATCCAGGATACGTGTTTTTGTGTGATTTGGTTCTGCTCCTTCTGTGATTTCAAACCACAATGACTGGTGGTCACTGTTTCCCAGGTGCTCCCCCACTGTTACTCCCATCACACTGTCCCTGTTTGTGAGCACAAGGTCCAGTATTGCCTTCTGCTGAGTTGGTTCCATGACCAGTTGCTTGAGGAAGGCACCCTGAAGGGAGTCCAGGATAAATCTGCTCCTAGCTGATGCTGCTGCTGGAATACTCCAGTCCACATCTGGAATATTGAAGTCTTCAACCAGTACTACCTCACCCTTGTCTGCCATCCTTTGGATGGCTAGCATCAGCTCCCTATCTGTTTCTTCCTCCTGGGCTGATGGTCTATAGATCACACCTGTGTGGATGGCTGGCCCCATTTTCCTTTCCAGCTTAACCCACAGTATCTCTCCCCCATTTTGTTCCTCCTGGATCTCTGTGGCCTTTATGTCATTTTTCACATACAGTGCCACTCCTCCTCCCTTCCTACCTGCCCGGTCTTTTCTGAATATGTTGTAGCCAGGAATGGCCATCTCCCAGTCATGATTATCATTACACCAGGTTTCTGTGATGGACACAATGTCCAGGTCTGACTGCACCATGACAGCCTCCAGATCTTCCATCTTGTTGCTAAAGCTCCTGGCAGTGGCACACATGGCTTTCCATGATTTGACCTCCCTAGACTGTTTAGCTGCTCTACTCCAGCCCCTTCCCTGGTTGTCCTTTATCCCTGGTTCTCCTTGCTGACTGCCCTTCTGCTGATTTTTGCCCCTTTTCTACCCATCCACTTCTTGGGTGCTAATCTACATCTTTTGCACACTGCTTTGTTGAGATATCCACTCCTCCAGTTCACTGGTTCCACTGCTAGCTGTGGGGGATGAGCAAGTAGGTACCCTCCTTGCTGGCCTGCCACCCCCCATGGCTAGTTTAAATGCTTGTCACTGTAGCATTTAAACTTATCATTGAGTGCTTGGATTCCCCTCCAGGATGGATGCAGGCCATCAGGCTTGAACAAACTTCCATCCCTCCAAGTGGGTCCCCAGTCACCAATGAATCCAGACCCTTCCTCACAGCACCAGTTCTTCAACCATGAGTTAAAGTTCCTGGTGCATGCACCCCTATGCTTTCCCATGCCTCTCGCAGGTAGTACTTCTGAGAAGGTGACAGAAGTAGCTACTTGCTTGAGACCCCTCCCCAATTTCCTAAACTCTTCCTGAATTTCCTTTGGCTCCCAATTTGCCAGGTCATTAGTACCTAGGTGGATAATGGCATCAAGCTCACCCTCCCATCTTGCCTTCCCAGCAATCCCCAGGATCTTCCTTCCATCCCTCTGTGCCGTGGCACCTGGTAGGCACCTCACCTCCCGGTCCTCCCCTTCCCCCTCCTGTGTTCCTAGCTGGATCCCTCTTATGATGGAGTACCCCACCAGGATTCACTTCTTCCTCCTCTGGGGTCCACTGCTCTCCCCGCTGAGGTCACCTCCTTGGCTAACCTCCACATCCTTTCCTTCCACTTCTCTGGGTACCTCTATTTGGTTGCTCCCATTTGCCACTGTGGCATATGAGTTCTTGAGTGGAATAGGATCTGGGATGTGCCTCTGCCTGACCATCTTAACCCACCCTGAGCCCACTGTTATCCAAGTGCTCCTCGTTCTCAGCATCCTTTGAGGCAGCGGCATTGGACCGGGTGGTCTCTAGATAGGGGTGATGGTACTCCTGATCCAGTTTACTTCCATTCTGAGTCTGGCTACCTCATCCCACAGTCCAGAGAGATGCATGCAGATAGGGCAGCACCTCAATGTCCAGAAGGTCTGCCTGAATATGGCTGCCCCACAGCCACTGCATTGCACCGCTCCCCACATTATACTGCAATTATGCTGCTATTCCACTACTTGTCTGTTACTGAAGCTCTCCTAGTTCTCTTTTTATTAATTTACTGTCCTAAAAATCCTGCCACTGATCCTCAGATACTTTTCTTTTAAAAAAAAAGAAAATAAATAAATGAGTCAAAACACTTGTCATGCTGAGAGTGGGCTTCTTCCCCTTATGCCCCTCCTACTCCACACCCCCTACTATCAATCAGATTTAACAGGGCATATAATTAAGAGTTGGGGGAAGGGGAGGGGGAGAAAATTTATAGCAATTAAAGACAGCAAAGAAATACACCACCACTATGTTTTAAATTTTCAACAGCCTAAAAACAATTCTAAGTAAAGACAGCAAAGAAATTACAGTGTCACTAAAAGCCCACAATCTAAGTTTAATAACAAAAATAGCAATTACCAGTTACTGTAAAGCATTGATATGAATATGTTTCCTTCCCCTTCTGGCTTCTTCTGAGAAAAAAAGAATCACTTGCTACCTCAACTCTGACTAAGCCCCACCTCCAGTTATCACGTAGCTGAGGCCAGAGGCCAGACAATTAATACCCCTCACCCAGACTACAGGGCAAGTCAGACAAGCCAAGACTAAATTTGCAGCAATTAAAGACAGCAAAGAAATACACCACCACTACTTTTTAAATTTTCAACAGCCCAAAAACAATTCTAAGTAAAGACAGCAAAAAAATTACAGTGTTGTACTTGGCTCCTGCCTCTGTTGGTGCCTTTTTCTGCCCACAAAGAAATCTGCAGCAGCCCCAACAAAGCTCTGTTGAGCTCTCCCACTGCCCTTCTCTCACTCACTCATTCCGTTTCTGCCAGCGCTGCAGGCTGCCCTATTCTACTGGGCTCCTGCCTGCGTTGCTGCCTTCTTATGCCCACAAAGAAACTTGCAGCAGTTACAATAAAGCTCCATTGAGTTCGCTCACTCACTTATTCTGGTTTTCCTGCCACTGCAGGCTGCCCTTTTTCTGCCCACAAATAAATCTGCAGCAGTCCCAACAGAGCTCCATTGAGCTCACTGACTCCACCTCCCTCACTTGCTCGTTCTGTGTCTCCTGGCGCTGCAGGCTGCCCTTTTGTACTGGGCTCCTGCCTGCATTGGTGGCTTTTTCTGGCCAGAAAGAAATCTGAAGTAGTCCTGACACAGCTCCATTGAGCTCGCTCACTCCCCCTCTGTCACTCACGCATTCCGTTTCTGCCAGCGCTGCAAGCTGGCCTTTTGTACTGGGCTCCTGCCTGCGTTGCCGCATTTTCTGCCCACAAAGAAATCCACAGCAGTCACAATAGAGCTCTGTTGAGCTCGTTCACTACCACCCTGTCACTCGCACATTCTATTTCTCTTGGGGCTGCAGTCTGCGCTTTTGTATGGGGCTCCTGGCTACTTTGGCACCTTTGTCTGTCCACGAAGAAATCTGCAGCTGTCATGACAGAGCTCCATTGAGGTCACTCAGTCTCCCTCTCTCATGCACTCATTCTGTTTGTCCTGGCGCTGCAAGCTGCCCTTTTCTACGGGACTCCTGCCTGCATTGGTGCCTTTTTCTGCCCACAAAGAAATTTGCAGCAGTCCTGATACAGCTCTGTTGAGCTCACTAAGTCCCCCTGTCTCACTCGCACTGTTTCTCCCACCGCTGCAGGCTGGCCTTTTATACTGGGCCTCTGCCTGCATTGATGCCTTTTTCTGCCCACAAAGAAATCCGCAGCAGTTCTGAAAGTGCTTCGGTGAGTTTGCTCACTCCCCCCCCCAGTCGCTCTCTCGTTCTGTTTCTCCCAGTGCTGCAGGCTGCCCTTTTGTACTGGGCTCTTGTGTTGGGGCCTTTGTCTGCCCACAAACAAATCCGCAGCAGTCCTGACAGAGCTCAGTTGAGCTCGGTCACTCCCCCCTCTCACTCGGTCAATCTAAATCTGTCCCAAACACTGATTTCCCAGAGTGACCGTGCTATTCTCATATTTTAGCCTGGATGTGAAAAATGACAGCTGTAGTGTTCATAAGGAGGTGTGAAAAAATGCCACTGTTGAAAAATGGTGTGACAATATTACAAATTTGTGAAGTTACAAGGGTGCGTGGAAACAGTTCAACACACGCTTGTAACACAGTCATGTTATGGAGTTTCGTCACCAAATTTTCAACATAGGGAATTTAAGACCTCTGCTCATGTGCAGTGCCACTGTCATTTTCTTAATCTGTCCCAAACACTGATTTCCCATAGTGACTATCTTATTCTGCACCGGTAGTGTGAAAACACATTTCAGTCAGGAAGTGAAAAATGACAGCTGTACTGCTTATGAGGAAGTGTGAAAAAAATGCCTCTGTTGAAAATCTGGTGGTGACAATATTACAAATCTGTGAAGTTACAAGGGTGCGTGGAAAGTGCACAATGCACACTTGTAACACTGTCAATTGATGGGCTATCATCACCAAATTTTCAACATAGGCATTTTAGGACCTCTGCTCATGAACAGTATCATTGTCATTTTCTTAATCTGTCCTGGACAGTGATTTCCCACAGCGACTGCTCTATTCTGCGCCAGAAGTGCGAAAACACATTTTGGCCAGGATGGGAAAAATGACAGCTGTACTGTTCATAAGTAGGTGTGGGAAAATGGCAACATTGAAAATCTGGAGTGAAAATATAAATTCTCAAAGTTATGAGCATGCGTGCCAACTGTGTAACACATGCTCTTAACACAGTCATTTTATGGTGTATCGTTACGAAATTTTCAACATAGGAATTTTAGGACCTCTACTCATAAAACAATCATTTTTTGGATTTTTTCCACCAAATTTTCAACATAGGCTTTTTGAGAGCCCACCTCATGAACACTGGCACTGTCGTTTTGTTAATCTGCCCCTAAGGGTGATTCCACGCAGTGACCACAAAACCACCTTTGGGGGCCAAGTAACGCCATGACAGTTCAAGAATTCATGAGGAGGGGTCCCAAAAACCCCATGTTGAAAATTTGGTGAAACAGTTCTGAAAAATGCCCAAGATATGCACCAAAGTTGGAAAAAAAAACATTTATTACATTTTACAGCTAACCGGCATTTCCTCAGTTCGCGGACAGCTTTGAAGAGTGCAGACATGTTCCCGGTCCACAAAGATCATTGCGCTGGACTCCAGAGGTAAATATGGGGTGAGGAGGGGTATGGGGAGGCAGGGTGCGCAGTGAGTGGGTGCGGGTTGTGGGAGGGGGCAGAGAGACTACGACAGACCGTTTCCTTTTTTCCAGGTTAAAAAAAAAAAAATGTCACAGGACTTTTTTTAACTTTACAGGGGCATGTGGGACGCTGGGGTGGGCTCCCAGTGTGCCACCAGAGTCTTGCTTTGGGAGGGCAGCTGTAGCCGACGGGGGATTGGGCACCCCCATTGGCAAACAACAAAAGAGCCATGTGGCATGCTGGGGTGGGATCCCAGCATGCCACTGCAGTCTTGCTTTTGGGGGGGCAGCTGTAGCCAATGGGGGATTGGGCACCCCCATCTGCAAGCAACAAAAGGGGAGGGAATTCCTTTCTGCTGACAGGAATTTGGCACCCCGTCAGCAGACAATAAAATGGGGGGGTTACATTATGCCGACGGGGAGTGGGCTCCCCCATTGGCAAATAAACATGGTGGGGGGTAAATATTGTTTGTGAATATGGCGGAAAGCCATCACCATGTTCACAAACAATATCAGGGATCCTGCATCCCGCCCTGCAATGATGGGTTGCTTCCTTATTGCAGCGGATGTCTGATGCTGCAGTGATGAGGCGGCCCCTGATTGCAGCGGCTGATTTTTTAGAAGGTTGTGGCATGCTGGCTGAACTACTGTCAGCAGCAGCATGCCACGGTATTGGGGGATGGGGGACAAGCCTTTGCAGGCTGTGGGGGCATTGGGCACAACAGTGCCGTGCCTCCACAACCTGCCTGTGGAGAAAGCTGCCACAACATGTTTCTTGCACATGCACGCATTCAACATAATAAATATTGCATTCTAATATGTTTTAAAGAAACTGTTTATATCAGTGAACACAGTGAAGTTCAGTTTAGAGTAGATTTCCTTCAAATATTTCTTATCCTATATTTTGTACACACACACACACACACACACACACACACACTCTCTCACTCTCTTTCTCTCTCTCATGGCCACAATGCTGCCAGGTGGCCTGGGTTCAAGTCCCAGCTGAGGCACTTATTCTTTCTTACCACTGTTTGTATGTGTTCCATAAAATATGCACACCACACTCCTGTGTGATTGTTACAAGAAAATATTTGTGTTGCCATTAGGTTGTGCATTTGAGAAAGAGTAATGTGCTCGGGAATGGCCCAGGTTCCAGTTGTCTCAGTGGTGCAGCTGGTTAGCACAATCGGAATGGTATTCTGTGTGGCCTGGGTTCAAGTCCCAGCTGAGGCACTTATTCTTTCTCACCTCTCTCTGCATGTATTCCTATATTTGTGTTGCCATTGGGTTCTGCATTTGAGAAAGAGTAATGTACTTAGGGACAACCCAAGTTCCAGTTGTCTCAGTGGCGCAGCTGGTTAGCTCAATCAGAATGGTAGTCTGGGCAGACTGGGTTCAAGTCCCAGCTGAGGGACTTATTCTTTCTCATCTCTGTTTGTATGTGTTCCATAAAATATGCACACCACACTTTTGTGTGATTGTTACAATAAAGAAACTGTTTATGTCAGTGACCACAGTGAAGTTCAGTTTAGAGTAGATTTCCTTTAAATATTTCTTATCTTATATTTTGCATCCGGGATAGCACAGGGGAGATACTACATCTCATTGTCATAGGGATCTTCATTTACACATGTTTGCACTGTATTTACTCAGGCTGTCTCAGATTAGATGCAACATCTTGTTTTCAGTGGGGTCATGATTTTCCCATTTTGATAATGCATTTCTTCAGGGTAGCCTAGTCCAGGGCCCTCATATTCAAAGGAGATGTGCAGCGCATCCCAGCAGAAAAGGGAGATGTGCTATGCAACTCCAACAATGCACAGTAGATATTCAAATGTGCGACATGCACCTGCTGAAAGGGAATGGACCAGGGTGCACATAAACAGTATGTTGTGCATGTTGAGGGTGTGTTCCCATGCATATGCCATGCTGCAGCATTCTCAGTGGGAATTCACCCCTCACATCCCAGAGCAGCGCAGTGCAGCCCACAGCTAGGCCTTGGATAGCTGGCCTAACCTGGCCAGTCACCCACAGGCGGGCTGTGGAAGTGCACCCAGGTGCACAGCAGCCTGGCAGCCCTGGTGGACTAATGGTACCCCCTACCATCCTTGATTGATCCAACTCCATCCCCAAAGAGCTCTATAGTGTAGGGCCCCCCTGGACCCAATCATACCAAAGGAAAGCATGGTTCATATCCATAGCATAAAGGACCCCCACCCACCGCCTTGGTACATAGTCAACCCCACTCCCCCCATACCTGACCTATTGCAAAGACTGGCACTACCCTCCACATCCTGCCACAGCCAGCCACCAACTGCAGTGGACCCAGGCCAGGGACCTGCACTCCAGTATGATCCAAGTGGCTATACCATACATTGGGGCACTACACAAGCTGCAGACCTACCAGTGTATGCAGCTGTGTGTATGTCCCTGGTAAACCATAAGAGGGAACTGACATACCTCCAGTGCATGCCTTGTCAATGCTGTATCTTCCTGCTGTCATATACTCTTCCTCCATTCCCCTGTGTAACATGCCACCCTCCAGACTTCTGAGGTATCCTGGGTGCCATGGGGTGCAGTATCCTGCAATGCCATTTGTAGCATATGCTCCAGGCTCTGGATAGTGCATTTGTGGTTCTCTGATTGTACAAACAAATGAGAGGTCGGCTGTAACATGCCTGTTCCCGGACTTGTGTGAGTGAGTAAAGCATCAGCTTTCACCCGCACTGAGCAGTACAATGGCACCGGGACAATAGATCCACATGCGAGTGCCTGAGGTGTATGGCCACAGGGAATTATCGCCTGCACACAGTTCGTACCTATGTATGACACATTCCAGTGTCCTACTGCTAGTGCTCCACCACCCGAAAATAAGATGCAAATTCTTCTGTGAACTATCCAGGCTAAATATATAGCAATCAGCAGGCATATTCTAGGAAAATACATTGTAAAAATGTGTAAAAGGAAGACCACATTGAAACCGCTTCTCAGCAGATCTGCATTGTGCAAATTCATCAGAAATAATGGATAAAAACATCCCAAAAGCTCTCCACAGCCATATCAGCTCTGACCAGATTTTGTTAGATACTGTATTCTTTATAGCAAACATGAAAACATAATTGAAATTATTACAGTTATACAAGATACAAAAAAGGGAACATTTCAGAAATTTTATAATAGCGTAACATTATTTCAGTCCAGCCAACCTGTCCAAGAGCTATTTTTGTCTCCAACACGTGATGTACACATATCTACTGTTTCCTATCATAAAAAGGAATGATTTACCTAACAAATGAGAATTTCTTAAAGGCTTCCATTACAAAATATGATATAAATATGGATAAATACATTCAAGGGGAGGTGCTGTAGCAAACAATTTTCTAGGCACGGGGTCATAATGTCACAAGACATTATGCCGCATGGCAAAATTGCACTGCCAATACAGTGCGATTTCTGCCATGAGGCATAAATCTTTTTTCTGTGGGGGGATCTGCACTCCACACCCCCTGTTATGGGGGGGCTGCGCCTCCCAGATCCCTCCCACTAAAGATTCTCAACTCCGGGGGGGTCCAACTCGGGGAGCGCATAAGTCATAAAAAAATAAAATGCGTCTGGGACAGGAAATCAAACCCGGTCCCAGATGCAACACCTGGATTTCCTACTGCTGTGGCTCAGTCCTGTGAGCCATGGCAGCTGCTTATCAGAACCCGTTCCCAGCAGAGGTCTTATCTTCTGCCTGGTGCAATACCGCGCTACTGGTGCAATACCGCGTACAGCAGTATATGCGGTATTGTACCAGTAGCGGTAGCACACTGCGCTGTACCGGGTTAGCCATAATGTCATACGCTATTAAACATGTGACATTATGACCCGGTAGGAAATAACTTTACCCTTCCTTTGTAGACCTTAGCCAATGTAATATTAGTAAGGATACAGTGGGCAAACCTAGTCAGTTTATGATGCGTAAAGCAAACCAAAAAACAGCCACAAGTCACACAGCTAGAGAAAGCAACTGAGGAGCCACCCACAACCCCATTGAAATCACAGTGAGTCACCCCCACCCATCCAAATGTTTTATGAGGGATTATTGTATTATTGGTCAGCCAGCTGTTTCAGCACTCAATTGTTTTAGAGAGCTGACTTATGAACAAGAACATCACATGTTCAAACCACACTAGAGCCAAATACTCATTGTGTGACTTTAAAAATATTACACCTGAACAGTGCAATACAGTCAGGAAGGCAGCATCATTCCAGTAAAGGATGACATTAAAGAGGTCACATTTACAATCAGATCTTTGCACTCCCCATCTGATAGATATTTAGAATGTTTAGCTAAAGTCACAGAAGCTTTGCTGGAAATAGAAGCTAATAATATTATTTTGATGGAGGATTATAATGCATTCTTAGATCTCTTATTAGACAAAACTACCCTCAGTACTAATAATAATTGAAGAATCTTGAGAATATTAAAACATTTTCTGGAGGGCCCTCAATTCATTGATCCATGGCACACTCAGAATTTAAGTTTAAAAAAGTATACTCATTATCATTCAAAACTGCATTTCTTCTCTAGTTTAGATTATATAATTTTTATCTGTACATCATTGTTTAAAAATATGGTTACAACAAAAAGAATCAGATTATACAGTTGTGGAATTAGTATTATTACCTAAGAATGAGCATAATAAAACCAGAACTTGGAGTTTTAATGATGAACTACTTAAAATTCCAGAATTCATTATTAAAATGAGGGACACTGTAGCCAATTATTGGAGTTATAATTATTCAGGTCAGGCAAATGTCCTGACTTTATGGGATCCCGTCAAAGCAGTTTTGCAATGGGCTATTACTTATATTTTATCAGGCCTGGCATTATAAGAAATTAAAGGACGAAGACAATAAAATTCAACACAAACTGAAATAATTGGATTTATTGGTTATTAAAGATAAAGCAAAATACTATAATGAATGGATGGTCTATAAGTTAAAGTTGCAGCAAAAAATCACAACTGAAATGGAAAAAAAATCTTGAATGTTAAAGATACTTGCAAGGTGATAAATCTGCGGAGTTGTTGGAAAATTTGTAATTCCCCCCTTTTGAAAACTAATATTGGTGTATCTATTTCTGATTTAGAAGGTATGGAAGATACAATTCTGAATTAATATAAAGATATTTATAAGTTCTCTGACCCCATTAGCCAGGACATTATGGAACATTTTTTGCCTTAGATTCAATTTAAAACATTCCAGATTCAGGAGAAAAAAATGAAAAAAAAAACAAGAAAAGAAACCAAGGAGGCAATAAATTCATATCCAAAAAATAAAACTCCTGGTTTGGAGGGTTTTACAATTGAATGTTATCAGGCATTTAGGAATGAACTCTCACCATGGATTGAACAAATCTGTGAAGAACAGATGGATGGAAAACGAGATTTACTAGATTCAATGAATAATGTAAGCAATAATACCTGACAAGGTGGGCGGTATTGGGAAATACCGGATTGCCCACGGGTGTTATGAGGCGGAGGGCCTTATAGCCCCTGGATGGTCCAGTATTTCCCAATACCGCCCACCCTGGAGGGTATTATTGCGCTTAGAAAATGGGCTAAGTGAGCTATTTTTACATGGTATTTAAGAAAATTAATAAAACAATTTACAAAATAAAATAAAAATTAATTTTCATCTTTTTTCTGTAAAGTAGTCCATTTTCTTGCTGTTCCAGCTTGTGCTGCCCCCCCACCATTCTGTTCAACGTACCCCCCACCACAAACTGCACCACATGAACAACTGCAGAACATGACATGGAGTGTCTTGTGCAGTCCCCCTCCCACCCTCCCATAGTCTCTTCCATCCAGTAGTAAAATAAAAGCTTTCTGATGTTTCTGCTACATTTTTTTTAATTCAGAGCTTGCAGCTGTTATGCTCATGACGGTGGACCCTGCGACGTAAAAGCAGAAACTGTACTGTAGTCTGGGCAACGCTTGACCTTGCGATGTCAAAGCAGGAACTGTAGTCCACAACCAGTGCCGTTCGAGACTTAAAAAAAAAAAAAAAAATTTGGGATGTGCTGCCATCTGGAGTAATTTGTCTTCAGTTGACTGTGAGTACTCCATTTTTATTTTCTCAGGCAAGCCAAGCATGACACTCTTCACACATTCAGGAACCAACAGAGGTATGGGGTGGGGGTTGAGAGCAGAGCACCAAGGATGCAGGACGGAGCCAGTATTTTTGTTTTGTTTTGTTTTCTGACTCAGAGGTCTAAGCTGCTTTGTGACTTGTTGATCAAAGCAAAACAAAACATTCAGAAGCTAGCTAGCCAAATCAAGGAAGTGAGTGGCTGAGGGTGGTTTGAGACTCTACCGCCATGGATTAGGCGGTTTTGAACAGGGGCGAGCAGTCAGGGTGTAATGGACAATGCTGGTAAATAAAGAAAGAAAGAAAATGTTTTGCCACTGTAGTGTACAGTCGTTTCACGTGTGTGTGTGTGTGTGTGTGTGTGAGATCTGCATCACTCGGTCTCTCTCGCTAAGCAGTAAAAAAAAATGGTGGCAGCTTTAAATTGTGTGCCCAGTGCTTCAGCCAATGATGGAGCAGGCTGGGCACAAGGATACTTTGTTGGGCATGGGGCAGGTTTGGACTGGGGCTTTTTATTTGGTGGGCATGAATTGTCTGATAGATGCCCACCTAAATAAGTGTTTCAGCCAATCAAAAGAGAGCATTGCATTTGCCCATTTTCTAAGTTAAAATAATATTGATCCATAAGGAAGGAAACATAGAAACAGAAACAGAGATTTTGACAGCAGATAAAGACTGTTTGGCCCACCTAGTCTGCCCATTTCCCTACCTAGAGGATAAGCTGCAGATCCTATTTAACCAACAGCCTATTTCTTCCTACCCCCACAAAAATTGCCTTATGTCTGTCCCATGCATTCTTGAATTCTTCCACAGTTTTAGACCCCACAACCTCCTCAGGAAGGTTGTTTCATGCGTCCACCACCCTCTCTGTGAAAAAAATACTTCCTTACATTGCCCCTGAGCCGCCCCCCCTTCTATTTTCAAATTGTGTCCCCTTGTTCTTGCACATCTCTTTTTCTGAAAGATGCTACCCTCTTGGACTTTGTTGATTCCACTGAGGTACTTAAAAAATTTCTATCATGTCCCCCCTCTATCTCCTTTCCTCAAGGGTATACATATTAAACTCCTTTAGTCTCTCATCGTATGCCTTCTCTTGCAGACCCTGTACCATTTTAGTTGCCCTCCTCTGAACTGCCTCCATCCTGTCTATGTCCTTGCGGAGATGGGGTCTCCAGAACTGGATGCAGTACTCCAGATGGGGTCTCACCAACTGTCTGTACAGGGGAATAACAACTTCCTGTTTTCTGCTGGTGATGCCTCTCCCTATACATCCCAGTATCCTCCCCAGCCCTCTCTACCGCCTTCTCACATTGCTTGCCAACCTTAAGGTCATCTGATACGATTACCCCCAGGTCCCTTTCAATTTTTGTTGTTACTACTCCCCCCATTGTGTAATCTTCCCCTGGGTTTTTGTTTCCCAGGTGCATTACTTTGCACTCCTTTGCATTGAATTCAAGCTGCCATACTTCTGACCATTCCTCCAACCTTGCCAAGGCCCTTCTCATCCTTTCCACGCCTCTTTGTGTATCACTCCTGTTGCAGATCTTTGTGTCATCTGCAAAGAGGCATACTTTTCCTTCCAGTTCCTCTGCAATGTCACTTATAAAGACATTAAAAAGGACTGGACCCAGTACTGAACCCTGCAGTACCCCACTAGTAACCCCTCTTTCTTCAGTGGACTCCATTTACAATTACCTTCTGTGTCCTGTTGTTCAGCCAATGTTTACCCAGGCTACCACCCTGGGACCCACTCTAGGCTGGTTAATTTGACTACTAATCTTTGTGTGGGACTGTGTCAAATGCCTTGCTAAAGTCTAGGTAGACCATGTCCACAGCCCCTCCCTGGTCTACTACTTTGGTCACCCAGTCAAAGAAATCAATTAGATTCATCTGACATGACCTTCCCACTGTGAACCCATGCTGCCTTGGGTCCTGTGCCCCACTGGCCTGTAGGTACTCAACAATTCTTTCCTTCAGAAATTATTCCATCACTTTCCCTACCACAGAGGTCAAACTGACAGGTCTGTAGTTTCCTGCCTCTGTCTTGCTCCCACTTTTGTGAAGGGGAATCACATCAGCCTTCTTCCAGTCCTCAGGTACCACACCATCCTCCCATGATTTATTAAAATGGGTAGTCAGTGGTGTCACTAGTTCTCTGCCTAATTGTTTTAGAATTCTGAGGTGAAGTCCATCTGACCCCATTGCTTTGTCCACCTTCAGTTTTAGGAGTTCTTTCAGAACCCTTTCTTCTGTGAAAGGACTGGGATCGACCCCCCTCTCCAGAGTGCTTCTGTTAATTGGATTAGGCACCTCCCCTACTTCCTCTTTTGTGAATACTGAACAGAAGTATTAATTCGGTATCCCTGCTTTTTCACTGTCACTCTCTGCCCACCCACTATCCATTCTATTCAGCCTCACTATCCCTCCCTTTGTCTTTCTACGCTCCCTGATATACCTATAAAAGTTTTTTTCTCCCTTCTTAACCGAGTTGGCTATCTTTTCCTCAGTTTGTGCCTTTGCTATTCTGACTACCCTCCCTGCTTCCTTCTGCCTTAACTGGTACAGGAAAACTGAAAGAGTATATTGAAAACTATAGATCAGTAGCCCTCTTAATGGGAGGGCTTTAAGCCCAAGGTTCAATGGGCAGAGCAACAACGTCACTCCCCCATTGAGCTTAAATACGTCATTTTTCCTGGACGCCCTCAGGGTTCATTTTTGTTGCAGCCGGAGGCTCCTTTGGCTGTTTCTCCCCATGGCAGAGCTTCTTTAATTTCCCCTCAGACTACCTTCTCTGTTTTCTCCCCATTTGCTTATTCCATCATTCCACTTCTCTTGCATTCCCATTTAGCCCGCTCTTGTCTGCCACGCGAGTTTGTAAGGCCGCTAGCTCCCTCCTTGTTCTATGCTCACTTTCCTCTGCCCTCCCCATCCTCTGCAGCCCCCCTTCCATTCATTGTTCTGGAATTCCTCACCTTGTCCCCTTGTCCTGCTCACATTTCCATCCTTGTGAGCTTTCAATCTGCTTATCTTCCAATGCATTCCAGTGCACTTTTGCTTTCTGCCTGCCTCTCCTGACACTTGCTCCTCGTTCTCAATTTCCACTGCTGGGTCTCTGGCCCACCTGCTCCTCCTTGCGATCGTCCAGATGGAGCTCTGGGTGTGCTCTCCCCCGTGCGCCACTACGACTTTCCCCCATTCTAACTGGCTTCTGGTTGACCTTCACCCATCAGTGCAACAATTTTACCATGTAAGTACCCCATCGAGGAGGTCCATGCAGATTTAGCTGCGTACATTTCTCTGTTCTCTCTTGGCACATCGGCATTCTACCTTATTTTAAATCATCACAAAAATAAATAAATAAAAGCTTTTCCCGTCAGGCGTCTCCAGTTCTATTACTTTGCCATCTGCAGTGCTGGAGTGCCATACATTAGTGTGCTGCCTATCTACCTGCGTGTGGTGGAAATTCTAACCGCTTGCCTCGATTGTTTTGCCTGCTTTGGATTTATGCGATCTTCTTGCTCTCAGTGCCACCTCCACCATAGTTTCCTTCAACAGCACTGTCAATGGTATTTCTGGACCTCCCATGACTCCCAGTAAGTTGCTTACTTGGGTGTCCATACCATATTTTTATCCTGCACTTCATTTCCTCTATCGCCTAGGACTTCATCCACCATTGAAGCTTGTACTCAGTTCCTGCCCTACATGTCTTGTTTCACTGTGAGCAGTTTCCCTTACTTTGCATGTTTCTTTTATACCCAATCACTCTTTACTGCAGTTTTGATTGCAGTAACAGTGACTGTAATTCACCTCAGAAAGTAATCTCTGCTACTTTGCATGTCCTGGAGGTTTACTTATTTATTACCGATTGGATGGTCTCCTGTTTATCTGCTCCCAGTACTCGATCCAATATCTCCTCATTCTTTCTGGCCCCCTATGTTGTTGGGGAGAGTGATCTCAAACACCACCCCCCAAAAAAAGTATTTATCTATATGTATTTTTTGTTTGTTTTCATTGCCCTTCCTCCTGATCCTACAGTTCCTAATTGGGAGATTTCATGCCTTGCCATTGCTTGCTTGCTTCCTGCTTCTCATTATACAGTACCTGGTTTCCTTCTCCGTCTAACTTCAGTTCCTTCTCGACCCTCCATGCTCCAATGTCATGCCCCTCTCTGGTCCACCTTACCTCATCTTGACCTGCTTATCTTATTCCATCGCTCTTGTCAGCATCTCTTCCCCTCCTCTGCTCCTGGACTTCTTTCCATCTTTGCCCTGTTCCACTCCTGCCTTCATGGAATCCATTCTCTCACGGCCTGTACTCATTCTTCTTTTGACATTCATATCATGAATACTATTCCAGCTCTACCTCACCTTGACCTACTTATTCAGTTCCATTACTACCATCCTCCGTCCTTTGTTCTTTCCTTCCTTGACTTCCGGTGCCAGCCTCTGTGGCTTCAATCCCTCTTTGTAACTCATCCGTTTCCTACATTTCCCTTCTCTATCCTAGTGCCTTTTCTTGCACCTGCCATCATGGCTTCGCTCTGTTATCAGCTTCCCTCCTCATCATTTTTTGCCCAATTTTGCTCACTCCTCATCATACCTCATCCTGTTTTGACCCTTTATCATTTGGCCTGAGTTGCATCTGATTCCAGATCTACCTTCTTGGCCTCAGAGTCTACATCCTTTTGAGAGCCTTCTTCCTTTTGCTTCCTTTGTTCAAGTCCATTTTTGAGTTCCTTCCTGTCTACTCTTCCAATTCCATCCCAGCCCTCCAGGATTCCCTCCACCTGTGGCTGTCATCATCATTCTCCTTGGGCGTAATTACAATAACTCCTATGCCATCTACCAATCTTGGCTATCCTGCCGCATGTACCATGTTCATTGCTCCAATTCTATCGAGTTTATGGCTCTGGTACTCACTTAGCATTCCCTCACAAGTTATCTAATTCCATTACTTACTTAACCATTCCTACTATCGAAATCCATGCTACGTCATCAAATTCAGCCTCCAAGCCGAATAGTTTAAGGTCTACTCGTTTCCATTGCATGATCAAGCATACCTTTTCATCTTTAGTGTCTGTTCAATCATATCGCCCGATCAAGCAGCCTGCATTCTCATTTTCTCCTCATCTGCATATCTGGATTCTCCTAGTACGTGAATCTGGATATTCGTTGCTCATCTGAATTCTACATAGATTTTCTTCCTCCCATTCTTGCTTATCTGATCTACCATATCTCACCGACTCCTCGAGTCCCTCCCATTGATTCCCTGAGCTTCTCCTCCTTGAGTTCTTGCTATCTCATGTTCCATAATTCCCTGTGCTTATCGAAGTTTTTCCCTATCCTATCTCCAGTGTTTCTTATGGCTCTTATGCCCTCGGCAGCTGATCAGTTTGGTCATCCTGTTCTTGTCTACTTCAATTGATTCTGTGCTCATTTTCCTACCTCACTTCCCTGCCACCCCCCCTGCATCTGCATGCCCTCATTTTGCTTCCTCTCCTTGGCTCTTTCCACCATCTCATCTATGTTGGTTTCAATCTGGTCGTAGCTCCTTTCTCATTGTGCCACGATTTATCCATCTGTCTGCTTTGCCATTCATCTCCTCTGGCCTTTCATGGCTGCCTCCCTCCAATTTTCCTTGACCCGGGCCTCCTTGTCTCTACCTCTAACTCACCCTTATACCCCCTTGTGGAGCTTTTCCCTTCACGGAGTCTACTCACTCCATATCGTCCATCATCGATCCCTTCATCAACTATCATTTGTCTCCTTGGCCCTTCAATTAAGTGATGCCTGGCCTTGTCCTGCTCATCTCATTCACTCCTTCCCTTGGCATGTCTTGGTATGGTCTGCTGCCCAGTTTACACCATTCTCTTGCTTCATCTGGCCCTGTCTCTCCTGCTTAATGTGCTGCCTCATTCAACTCAGACCGTGCTAGTCTCCCTCAGTACTGGCTGGGTTCTCTGCTATCCAATTGCCCTCCATATCGTCCTTTGTCTTTCCATTCCTCACTCTCAAGTTCTCACCTCCATGGCATCCGTCACTCATCATACCTTATCCTTTCCAGTCACTTTCCTCAGCCCGGTGCTTCTTTTTCATCCTGACCATCATGGATTCTTTCCACTGTTGGCTTTCCTATTCATCGCAATTCCTACCATAACTTATTCAATGCCCATCAATCACAGCCATCCTGTTGTATGCATTAAGTTCATTACGCCAATCATATCACGTTCATAAATCCAGTCATCATTCACTCAGCATTACCTCAAAGCTTATCTATTTACATCACTTACTCTAACATTCCCATCATTCAATTCCATACTACCTCATTGACTACAACCTCTAAGTCTAATCATTTAGAGTCTAATAGTTTACATCGCATACTCAAGAATGCCTCTTCAGCCTCAGCATCTGCTCACTCGTATCTTTCAATCAAGCGAATTGCTTCATCAAGCCAGTTTGTAGTATTATTTCTCTCCTTATCAGCACATCTGGTATATCCTAGTGAGCATATCTAGATACCCCTTGCAGCTCTGACTCACACATGGACTTAATTCTTCACATCTTTTGCTTCCCGATCTACCACCTCTCATCGACTACTCAAGTATACCATCCTTGGATCCAGCAATGTTTATCTAGTTTCATCGTTCCCTCAAGCATTCCATCATTGACTCTGAAGCTACTCTTTGACCACAACAACAGGATCTAATCATTCACATTGTATATTCATGCCTTATTGACCTCAGTATTTACTTCCTTGCACCAATCAATCAATCATCCCTATTATCGGATCTCATGCTACCTTATCCAATTACCAAGGACCTGCAGTGAGCATAAACATTACTATTCATCATTGATGCAAGTTCATATTTGATCCGTGCGCAGCCTCATGTTCCATCTTTGATCTGTGCTTTCTTTTAGGTATCTTCCCTATTCCATCTTCATCATCATCATAATCCTTACTCATATCCCTCTATTTACTGAACCCTTTCTTTTCAAGATATACATCCTCAAATCAACATCATCAGCCTGGAGGGAAGGCAATCTAGGCCTTGGATCCCCAGAGGTTTCCTCCTTAATAAGGTTTTTTTTCTCTCCTCCATGCCAATGGTCATAATATTAGTTAGAATTAGTAATTTTCTTCTTAGCTAGTTAGGTTCCGCTGTTGGAAGAGGCAGATGGTGGCCCGGCTTTCCCCTCTCTCCTTAGGAAGTTAGCCCTTCTCACAGAATTCATTAATCACTTTTCTCATCGATGCTTGACAATTCAGATATTCTTTTTGGGCTTCTTCCTAACCTTCCTTTAGCCAACTCATTCATTTCTGGCACCTGTGGGGGGGCTTCACTAGGGTTCCTTGCATCGTACCCCTACAGGAGGTATATCCCATGGATAGTGAGGTGGAAAAGCCACATAAAACTCAAGTTACTCAAGTTACACAAGCAGTATCATATCATATCCAGTTGCATAAGCACACTGAATGAGAGGGCTTTAAGCCCGAGGTTCAATGGGCGGAGCAACGATGTCATTCCCCCATTGAGCTTAAATATGTCACTTTTCCTGGATGCCCTCAGGATGCGTTTTTGTTGCCCACCATCCACCCTCCCCAGCAGCTAGCCTCTCTTACCCATGAGCTTCTTCCTAACCTACCTTTAGCCGACTCATTCATTTCTGGCACCTATGGGGGGACCCTCACTAGGGTTCCTTGCGTCGTACCCCTACAGGAAGTATATCCCATGGATAGAGAGGTGGGAAAGCCACATAAAATTCAAGTTACTCAAGTTGCACAAGCATTATCATATCATATCCACTTGCGTAAGCACATTGAAATGTGGAATATAAGACTTTGGCAAAATTAGTAGTCTCTTGAATTATGCCATATCTACATCTTTTCATCCATCAAGATCAGTATGGTTTTGTATCAGGAAGAATTTTGGCACAAGCAGTATGCAGAGTTCAAGCTTCATTGAATATGCAAAATGTTTGTCAGATAATTATTATGCTTTAGCTTTAGATGTAAGTAAAGTGTTCGATATTGTAAACAGAATATATATGATGAGAGTATTGACATTATGGAGGATCCTGTCTCAAATATAAAATGATTATGGCACAGCTGTGTAAACAAACTCTGGTCAGAGCAAATACAGCTGTGGTGAGATTTTAGGAGCAGCATGAGCATTGAAAAGAATATGCAGTGCTTTTGCCACACCGGAGTCAGCTGTAACTAGTACTGCAGTGATTATAGTACTGCACATGTGTGATTATCACAGATATGCAGTTTGCCCTGGAGTCAGCCATGTGCAACATGGCAGCAATGACATGATTATGTATGCACAATACTCATGCATGCGCAGGGTGTTTGTGTCACAAATCCCCCATCCATGCCTTATCCAGCATGTCTCTTGCAAAAGGCTGCCACAGACCCTTCTCTGTGTTTGCCTCTCACCCTTTCCTGTGCCTACACCCAGCCCTATCAGCTGCCACAGACCCTTCTCTGTGATTGCCTCTTCCCTTCCCTGTGCCCACACCCCACCCTCTCAGCAAAAGTGGCATGGTCTGGACTCCTGGATAGTTGAGCCCAGTCATCAGTCTACTGCATCAAGCCTAGTCCCTCACAAAATTAAATTACTGTGTTACAATGAGGGGTTAGACATGATGGACCTAGTGTCACTTACAATATTAAATGACTATGTTACAGTAAGGGTCTGGACAAGATGGACCTCAAGTCTCTGACAACTTAAATTACTATCTTACAGTGAGGGGTTAGACTTATGGACCTCAAGTCCCTTACAACTTTACATTACTATATTACTGTTAGGGGCTTGACATAATTGACCAAGAGACTATTACAATATTAAATTATTATGTTACAGTGAGGAATTGGATATGATGGCCCGGATATTCAAAGTGCACCCAAAAAGTGCGCAACAGCAGGAGCAAGCACAAGTCCACTGCACCCATGCACAAAAAGCATGATATTCAAAAACTGCGCAGGCCAAGATGCTCCTACGGCACATGACTGAATATCACACCACCTGCACCATAGCACAACCAGAGATGTGCAGTTGCACATTTCTGATGCACCATAGCGCAACCAGGGATGCCCCATGGAGTACGGCAGCAATGCAACAGCACAACCAGGGATACAGGGGCCCACCAACCATGCCACAGATGGGCAGAGGAGCACACAACAGAACAGACATTGTCCCCCACACCCCATGCACTGCACAACTGGGGGAGAGCTGGAATAACCACCATCCCATGGATACCAGCAACCAACCCACAGCCGGACTATGGTGCCCCAGCACACCCCCTGGCAAGCTGAGACTGGCAGACAAGGAGGGATGACCACCCCATGCCACACCATCCCACCAATGCAGAGCACACCCTGCACCATGATCACCATACACCCTTCCCAGGAGTAGCACCCAACAGTGCAGGACACCCCATGCATGCCACCACCCCCACTGTGACAATGCAACCCTGTGCACCACGTAGCCATGCAAGGCAGCCCCACCATGTGCACCCTGCAGTTGGCAGCAGCAGACAGCAATGCAACAACAGCATACACAGTGCCACCCTGCATGTCCCCCCAAGGTACAGCTAAGAGACCGACCATGCGTCGGCACATGAGGTACCCCACACGCGACAGGGCATGCCCCGGACCCCACCACCAGCAGTACAGCACCCTGCACACCCTCCCAAAGACACATCCCATCCCACCACTGGCCACAACAACCAGCACAGACACACACAGTGCTGCACGGAAGCATGTACCACACAGGATGCAACACAGTGCACAAACAGCCACCCATACCCAAGGGCACACCAACACAGGGACACAGTAGTGGGTCAACCAAGCCCCCAGCATGTGGCCACGGCAGCCATGTGCACATGGTCAGAACCCCTCCACGGCACAGGTGTGCCAGCAACCCTGTGCAGGCACCACGACGCTGTACGTCAGAAGCATGCAGCTGGAGCACAAGTGACAGATAGAGGAGCACATCCCCTGCAACTGACACAGGTGACAGCATTGAGGTGGGACAACAACAGTGGAGGCAACAGTGCCACCCGAGGCAGACGTGCACCCCACCAGTGACAGGAGGCAACCCAGCATCGTGCTGGGTACAGTGGCAGTCCAGCATGGGCAGCCACCACCGACATGCCAGCGGACTGTACAGGCCACAGACATGCAAGGGTGGCAGCTGCACAGGCCATGGATGGTCTCTCAGGTGCGCCATGGACACAGCGCATGCACCGTGTACCACTGCACACAGTCATCCAGTGCACAGGGAACAACACACAAACCACAGACAGTTACTGAGAGCTATGCCCACACCAAACTTACCTCCCCTACAGACACACACACACACACCCATGATAGCACCACCCCTGACACCATGCACACCACTGCAGCTGAGCACCATTAGCCTGCTGCAAATCAGAGACCACCACAGTAGGCATAACTAAACAAATGTATTTGAATTAGAATCAAAACTATGTACATATTTACATTATAAATGGGGTGAGGGCCACAAACTGGGTGGAGGTGGGTAAGGGGCAGGGGTGAACAAATGGGAGAGGGAAGGAGGGGTGTGAGGGTGGGTCCAGGGGGGTTGTAGTGGTCCATGTGGACAGTCTTCAGTGGGAGGCCTGCTCCCTACTCCTATGGCACCTCCGGTGATGTCTTCTCCTCATGCCATGCTGATCCACCCACTCCAGAATGGCCAGAGAGGCCCTGGCCACCTGGAGCAGCTCCTGCAGTGCCCTCCCTATGTGGACCATCCTCCATCCACCTAGGACAAGGGAGCAGAGTCAATAGGCATAAATGCAAAGACCCCTGCAGCCCACCCATTGTACATGGCATACAGCCATAGGACACGCCCCTGTGATGGTGTGCAACCACCCACAGTGATCGTGTCCATGAGACCTGCCCACCCAGGCACACACAGCCACATAGACCACTGCACACACCCAGAGCCCAAGTCCCATGCAGCACCACCATGGCAGTACAGTGACATGGCTTTGTGGTGCGAAGGCAGTGGCACAGCCATGTACCTGGTGCACGCATGGACCACCAGTGATGCACTCCCAGACATGCATTGCCACTGGACAGTGCTGACTGTACTATGTGGCATGCACAGCAGTGGTGTCAATGGATGGTGGTCATGCCCTGCCGCCTGCCCTGCTACACAGCATGCACAGAAAATCCTGGATGTAAGGCACTCACCATCATCAGGCTGGTCCTAGCTCTGAACCAGTAAGGGTCCTCCTGCCTCCCGCCGCTGCTGCTCCTCCCTTGCATGGTGTCATTCCTCAGGGCCTAGGGTGCAAACATGGAGAGAGGAACATTAGTACAGTACAGTAGCAAAGGCCCCCCACCCCCAGTTGTGTGTGATCCCACACAGCCAAATCATTCAGCCCCCCACCCCTATACCACCACCACCACCACTGCCCACACTGGATGGACCACCCCCCATGTGGTGGACACATGCCCACCGCGATACCCATGTGGACGTAACCAGTGTATGAATGGGGCACCTACCTGGCCATGGAACTGCGCCTCTCCTGGTGCATGCCCACAAGCAGGCAAGCCTTTCTGGGTCCCTCCGCTGGAGGTGCCCGTACCGGTGCCTGCACTGCTCCGTGGTTCTCCAGATCCCTGTCGCCTCCTCCAGGGCCACAGCCACCTCCTCCCATGTGGCACTCTTGGCCCTGTCCAGGGGTGCCTCACCAAAGAGAGCACCAGCATGAGGCTCAACTAGGGAGACAAGGTTAGCCAGTTCCACCTGGCTCCAGATAGGTGCTCATCTCCATGCCATCTTTCCACCAATTCAGATTCAAAATGGTGCTCCCTAGTGCATGTCCACCACATGCAGATGCTGCGCGGTACTGCGCTGCCATTCCCCATCGTGCTGTCAATGAACAGCTCGATAGGGGTGCACCCATGTGGACACATGGTGCCTAGGGGGCAAAGGTAAGGCACAGGGTCAAAGGTCTCTCGTGCATGGACAGCCACAGCGCGATTGGAACCCAATGCATGTAGCGCGATTGGGTGCCTGTGTGCCACCTCCTGTAGTGGTCTACAGTGCTGTGGCCTCAGTGCACCTAAGGCGCCCCAGTCCCACAGTGCCATATATGTGAACAGCGCAGTAGCGACACTGGCACAATGGTGGCTGTGCCCTGCATTGCCTCCCGTGCACAGCACATCAGCAGTGTGGCAGGCGCCTGCGTTATCACCCTGGGCATGCGCAGTTAGGTGTGTACTGCGCATGTCACAGAACTGCGCCCTTAGCTCAGCACATTCAACAAAATTGCGCAAAGCGCAACAGTGCGATATTCAGCCGGCATATGCAAATCAGCTAATCAGCCATTCAATGGTGCAGACACTGCATTTGCATCCACTAAAAAATGCGCCTCACCTCATTTGCATGCGTTGCGCTATAAAAATGCGACATTGGGCTGCACTGGCCATAGTCAGTTACTACAGTCTATTGTGGTGAGTTGCACACTGTTTGGGAGTGTGGACTGTGGTGTTTGGGACATGCATGGGACTGCACAGTCACAGGTAACACCTGTCATTCTCACAGGATGAAGAATGACCGATCGTGAGGTGGAGGAAGAGGAAAAGAGACGTGGACGAAAGAGGATGCCTAACTTCACCAAGGCAGAAACAGATGCCCTGTTTAAGGCCTACCTTGACCAGAAGCCACTGCTAAGCGGACGCCAGGGAACACCACAGGCCCATGCTGCTGCATGGGAAGAGGTGACACATGCCATCAACCTGCATGGCAGCCACCAGCGGTCCATGCAGGAGTGCAAAAAGAAGATGGGCATGGACAGGTGGAGGATTAAGGAGAAGGTGGCTGCCATCAGGGCAGCACGTTCTGCGACCAGTGGGGGACAGCCGGAGGTGCAACACCTGATCCCACAAGAAGAGTGGGTTGCTGGCAGCATGCAGCGTTGTGCCATCGAGGGTGTTCCAGGTGGTGGATTCCAGAATGGTGGTAGCCCATCACTGCATGGTAGGTCCTGGTCTGTCAATGGGGGGACAGGGTAGGTCACATACATTAAAGCTACTGTTTTTCCTTTACAGCTCCTGAGCATCTACATGGGTCAGCGGTGGTGGGCTTCTCCACTGAGGCCGGTAGCATGGAGATAGAGGAGGGCCCATCCACCTCCACAGGCATACGAGGGTCAGGGCGACAGTGGGCCTGCCTGGACGTCCAGACTGATGTTGGTGGAGCAGGTGTGGAGGAGGCCCTGCCCATGTCCCAGCGTGCCAGCGTCCATGGATGCTAGCATGCTGAGACTCAGGCTGGTGCCAGATCCGTCACTGATGATGATGGAGCTAACGTCATGTGCAGTGATACGTGTGGGCCACAGGATGGCCACACAGCAGGTGACATCACGGGCCATGGCCGTGGGTGGTGCTGCCATGGAGGCCTGCATGACATCACAGTCCTAGCCTGTGCCTGTCTGCACCAGTGGGGCAGCACTGGTGTGTGTCCAGGACAGTGGGGCTGTTGCAGCCACTGCAGCAGCACCGTTGAGCCCTGGAGAGTGGCAGCCAGAGGAGCAGTGTCAGCAGTTGGCCAATGGCCATGGGGGTACAGTGTCAGGGGGTGGCATCAGTGCACTGCCTATGGACATGCCCATCAGGCAGATGACCTCTTAGATGAGCACACCCGCATACTCCAAGCATCAGTCAATCAGCAGGTGCGGCTTGTGACAGCGGTGGATGCACTCAGTGCGGCTCTGTGCCAGGCAGAGGAGCAGTGCAGCAGAGACACCGCTCTGCTCCTGGCAGGGATGGACCGGTTGCGGGAGGATGTGACCGCTGCCATTGACAGGCAGACACAGGCAATCACAGCTGTCATGGCCACAATGGGCACACAGTTATTTGCCCATGCATCGCAGACACTACGCAGTGCAATGTCCACCCTCCGTTCCTGGCGTTGTGCGACACCCTCCTTGTCAACACTGGGTTCAACTGTGGGCATCCTGAGCACACCTGGAGCAGGCATGTTCTGTGTGCTGCAGACCCCTGCATGAGCACGGTCGCGTTCACGCATTGGAACCCCTGGGGGACCGTCGATGCCACCCCACGAGGCCATTGGTCAGCCTGTCACTGCTGGCAGGTCTCAGAGGGGCAGCCCACACATCCATGGTGGCCATGGCACTGTGGCACGTGACTGACCTGTCTCCCAGCATGGCTACTGTATGATGCTGCCCTGTGTGCACTGTGTTGTTCAGCGTGCAATGCACGGGTGGGGTACCCGGCCCTGCACGCACACATACGTTCCATCTGCACAACCTCCCAGCTGCTGTCCGCTGTGGCATGTGCATGATGATGCCTGCATTGCACTGTTCACCACTGCGCAATGGTGCCCAGCGTCTGACACATACACAATGACAGGCACTGGGCGTGGTGGTCTGTGGACATGTGTGTGGCTAGGGGTGGCGGTCGGGGTCGGGCTCGGTGTGCCTCCTACCCTTTGTGCATGTCTTGTGAGGTGTGTGTGTGTGTGTGTGACCGCATGCCTTGTTAGACCTTGCCCATCCCTGGCAGCGTGTGTAGTTCCATGCTCGGCCATTTCCCTTAACGACATGCACCCCTGGTGTTTGTCCGTGTGTGTTTGTGGGTTGTGCCTTTGCCACTGGTGGTTGCACATGGCCCCATGACTTACCTGGGTTGGCTGAAGTGCTCCTCTGTGATGGTGTCCCGGTGCAGCTGTGCCAGCTGGATCAGTCTGGGGTCCCTTCGCACGAGGGCGGGCTGTCCATCACCATCTTCACCAGTGTCCTCATCGTCCCCATCACTGTCCCCCTCTTCAACCTGTATGGCTATCCCACAGTCGTTGGCCATGTTGTGCAGGATACAGCAGGCCAGGAATAGCCCGCAGGCCTTTGAGGGGCTGTACTATAGGGCACCGCCAGACGTGTCCAGGCAATGGAAACATGTCTTCAGCATCCCAAACATCCACTTGATGACATTGCATGTGGTGGCATGTGCCTCATTGTAGCATTGCTGTGATGGGGTCGCGGGCCGCCAGTATGGTGTGAGCAGCCAGGGACAGAGTGGGTATCCACTGTCACCTGTGTGTACAGGGTGGAAGTTAGTTTGGTGATCAGCATCACCCTGCCTTGGGCCATCTAGGCCAATACCCACGTCACCTCTGACTATGCCCCTCCCAAGCTCCGTGTCTTTCTGCGTGGTTTACATACTCATCCACTAAGTGGCCAGTGGGGATGTCCCCACTCTCGAATCTGTGGCACATTGCTGACTGGTGCCAGATGAAGGCATCATGTGCTCCCCTAGGGTGCATGGCACAGACATTGATTATGCACCCCCTGGCATCACACACCACCTGGCAGTTGATGCTTGTATACCCCTTCTGATTCATGTATGAGGCCCCTTCAGGGCCAGGTGGTATGTGGATGGCCACATGGGTGCAGTCAATTGCCCCGAGCATGCCAGGCATACGTGCTACCCTGTGGAACTCCTGTATGTTTGCTGTGCGCTCCACCGGTGTGCTGGAGAAATGGATGTACTCCACAGCATGTGGCAGCAGTGTGCTGAGGAATTGGGTGAGGTGGCATGATGCAGCCGACTGGGTTATGCCTGTGGTGTCCCCTGTTGGTCTCTGGAAGGTACCTCTGGTGAGCAGGCACATGCAAGCTGTCACTTTTGTCTCCACTGACAGAGCATGGCTCCGTCGTGTGGGTGCCTGCATCACATCACTGCACAGCTCACAGAGCAGCCTCAGAATTGTCTGGTTCAGGTGGTACCGGCCCACAATCTCGGTATTGGTGTACAGCTCGAAGATGGTGTGGGCTCGGTACTGCCTGTTGGGGGCATACCACCGATGGGCCCTTCCATGGCCGTGCCCCCCTGCTGCCTGCCTTCTCACCCCTCATAACTGCCTCCATCTGGATGGTGGCAGTGGCCATGTCCCTGGCTTGTGTTCCCCCCCGGCAGCTGTTTCTGTGTTCCCCCCGCTGTCCTGGCTGCTACTTCTCCTGCACTGAGAACACCTTCCTGTGGTGGCCTCAGTGCTGTGTGGCACTTCCCCCTTCTGCACTGCACTGTGGCTGTGGCTCCCCACACCTTCCCTGTTTCTGGGGGTTCCAGGTGCTCTGTCTCTGTCCTGCCCTGTGTGTTTGTGTTGCCTGTGTGGCTGGCTATGGTTCAGCAACATGTGCCTTCCCTGTAGCGTTCTTGCACCTCTCTCTTGTTCCTATTTATTTTGGCTCATTTCTGCTATCACGCAACTTACACTTGCTCCCCTATTGTGCATGGCTCATGTTGTTGAATATCACACTGCACCATTTATGCATGGTTCCTCCCCCTTCAGTTGCACATGCATTCATCATCATTGTGTTCTTGCGCAGTGTGATTTGGGGGGGCACATCTGCCTCCCGCTGAATATCGCAGAATGGCACATTTTCGGACTTGCACTGGTGCATCCCTATTGCGCATGGTGCAACCCTTTTACATGTCTGGGCCAATGGACCTAGTGTCACTTACAACATCAGATTAAAATGTTACAGTGAGGGACTGGACAAGATGGATCTCAAGTTCCTGACAACATTAAATTACTATGTTAAAGGGAGGGGTTCGACATGATGGACCTAGAGTCCTTTACAACATTAAATTACTACAGTATATTATAGTGAGGGGGCTGGACATGATGGACATAGTGTCCCTTACAATGATAAATTACTATATTACAGTGAGGGGTTGGATATGATGTGCCTAGCAACCTTTACAACATTAAATTAATATAATAACTGGAGACCGCTTTTTCCCATGGGGAAGGGGGTTATAATTTTCCGTTATAACCCATAGGTTATAATGTGTGTGAGCATGCACAAAAAGCGCTCTTCCAGTCCTCTTCTGTACACAGCATGCCGCAATTCGCTGCAAGTTGGAATCAGCGGTTAGTTAATTTAAATGTATTTGATATAATTGCTGAGGTGAAAAAGCATTCCTCAGCAATTATATAAAATAAAAGCTGGGGAGGTGTGTGAAACTTGAATGTTAGACACCCCCTCGGTGTGGGATGCCTGTACAAACCCCTCGAGCTTCACTGTCGGGGGTTTATATGGCATCCCACACCTTGGGAGTGTTTAACATTCTTGTTATAACCACCTCCCCATCCATTATTGTATATATGTTACATTGAAGGGTTGGACATGATGGACCTTGAGTCTCTTACAACATTAAATTACAATATTACAGTGAGGGGCTGGACATGATGGACCTAGAGTCCTTTACTACTTTAAATTACTATGTTAGAGTGAGGGGCTGGCCATGATGGACCTAAAATCCCTTATAACATTAAATTACTATGTTATAGTGAGGGGTTGGACATGATGGACCTCCAGTCCCTAACAACAATAAATTAGTATATTACAAGGAGGGACTGTACATGATAGACCTAGAATCCCTTACAACATTACATTAATATGTTACAGTGAGGGGGCTGGACATGATGGACCAAGAGTCCCTTACAACATTAATTGACTATATTACACTGAGGGGCTGGACATGATGGACCTAGAGTCTCTTACAACAATAAATAACTTTGTTACAGTGAGGGTTTGGACATGATGGACCATGAGTCACTTACAACATTAAATTACTATGTTGCAGTGAGGGGTTGGACATGATGGACCTTTAGCCCCTGACATCCTTAAATTACTATATTACATTGGGGGTTGGACAAGAATGACCTTGAGTCCCTGACAACATTAAATTACTATATTACAGTGAGGGGTTGGACATGATGGACCTCCAGTCCCTAACAACAATAAATTAGTATATTACAAGGAGGGACTGTACATGATAGACCTAGAATCCCTTACAACATTACATTAATATGTTACAGTGAGGGGTCTGGACATGATGGACCAAGAGTCCATTATGACCTTAAATTACTATGTTACAAGGAGGGGTTTGACGTGATGGACCTAGAGTCCTTTACAGCATTAAGTTACTACAGTAAATTACAGTGAGGGGTGAACGTGACAGACATAATGTCCCTTACAACAATAAATTACTATGTTACAGTGAGGGGCTGGACAAGAAGGACCTCAAGTCTCTGACAACATTAAATTACTATCTTACAGTGAGGGGTTCCACATTATGGACCTCACGTCCCTTACAACATTACATTACTATAGTACGGTTAGGGACTGGACATGATGGACCAAGAGACTATTAAAATATTAAATTACTATATTACAGTTAGAGATTGGACATGATGGACCTAGTGTCACTTGCAACATTAAATTAAAATCTTACAGTGAGGGGCTAGACAAGATGGACCTCAAGTTCCTGGCAATATTAAATTACTATGTTAAAGGGAGGGGTTCAATATGATGGACATAGAGTCCTTTACAACATTAAATTACTAAAGTATGTTACAAAAGCAAATGATTTGATACCTTTTAATGGACCAACATAGATGTAACAACAAGAACAAAGTGCTCTAGCTTTCGGACCAACCAGTCCTTCTTCAGAAGCTCATGGCAGTTGTTTAGAAAATACAATACTTATAACAGCTAGATAATGCAGAGAAAACAGAAAAAATCCCATTGGTTTAAAATACTCATTTAAAAAACAGAAGATGATGTCAGAGAAGTTTAACAGTACAATACTGCCCTCAGTCCGAATGAACCTTGGGTTCAGATGTGCTTTGTGCAACACACATACAAAGAATCCTACTGCACATAAATTTAATTGACATAAGATAACACTGCTGAACAGATAACTCCCAAATCAAGCCATGAGTGTCACAGTCAGTATAAGGATGTGATTACTGAAAGGCAACCCCACCCAGCTTAAAGACAAACTAAGATAGTTATAGGGCTCATGAAATTACAATGTATGCATTAAAGACAAGAATTACCAGTAAAGTTGTCTAAAAAACATCAGTGCACACTGTGCGATGTGTAAAACCTAGCTGGACATGCCACCCAGCTGTATTCTCAAGCTAAATAAAAGGCCCAAGAAATTACAAAAACTTTCACCGGAACAGAATACCATGTCACACAATGGCACACGACCCTGCAATCAACGCCCCTGCAAGACTTGTGGGCTCATTTCTACCTCAGACTGTGTGGTTACATCACAAAACAGACAATTCCAGGTGCATGGGAGTTATACATGTATGTCACGACATGTTGTTTATTTCATTCATTTCATGAGCCCTATAACTATCTTAGTTTGTCTTTAAGCTGGTTGGGGGTTGCCTTTCAGTAATCACATCCTTATACTGACTGTGACACTCATGGCTTGATTTGGGAGTTATCTGCTTCAGCAGTGTTATCTTATGTCAATTAAATTTATGTGCAGTAGGATTCTTTGTATGTGTGTTGCACTAACACATCTGAACCCAAGGTTCATTCGGACTGAGGGCAGTATTGTACTGTTAAACTTCTCTGACATCATCTTCTGTTTTTTTTAAAATGAGTATTTTAAACCAATGGGGATTTTTTTCTGTTTTTCTCTGCATTATCTAGTTGTTATAAGTATTGTATTTTCTAAACAACTGCCATGAGCTTCTGAAGCAGGACTGGTTGGTTCGAAAGCTAGAGCACTTTGTTCTTGTTGTTACTCTATGTTGGTCCATTAAAAGGTATCAAATCATTTGCTTCTGGATCTATTCTTGCAAGGACCAATACGGCAACTACTAAATCTAGATTACAGTATGTTACAGTGAGGGGCTGGACATGATGGACATAGTGTCTCTTACAACAATAAATTACTATATTACAGTGATCGGTTGGATATGATGGGCCTAGCAACCTTTACAATATTAAATTAATATAATAACTGGGGACTGCGTTTTCCCATAGGGGTAGGGGAGTAATAATTTTCTATTATAAAACACGGGTTATAATGTGTGTGAGCATATGCAAAAAGCGCTCTTCCAGTCCTCTTCAGTACACAGCACGCCGCAGTTCGCCACCAGTTGGAATCGGTGGTAAGTTAATTTAAATGTATTTCATATAACTGCTGAGGTGAAAAAGTGTTCTCCAGCAATTATATAAAATAAAAGCTGGGAGGTGTGTGAAACTTGATTGTTAGACACCCCCTAAGTATGGGATACCTGTACAAACCCCTCTTCGCTCTCTGGGTTTATATGGCATCCCACACCTTGGGGGTGTCTAGCATTCTTGTTATAACCACCTCCCCATCCATTATTGTATATATGTTACAGTTAGGGGTTGGAGATGATGGACCTTGAGTCTCTTACAACATTAAATTACAATATTACAGTGAGGGGCTGGACATGATGGACCTAGAGTCCATTACAACTTTAAATTACTATGTTAGAGTTAGGGGCTGGCCATGATGGACCTAAAATCCCTTACAAAATTAAATTACTATGTTACAGTGAGGGGTTGGAGATGATGGACCTCAAGTCCCTTAAAACATCATAGAAACATAGAAACATAGACTTTGACGGCAGATAAGGACCACTTGGCCCACCCAGTCTGCCCATTTCCCTACCTACTGGATAAGCTGCAGATTCTAGTTAACCAACTGCCTACTTCCTGCAACCCCCCACTATAATTGCCTTATGTCTGTCCCATGCATGTTTGAATTCCCCCACTGTTTTAGACCCAACAACCTACCTAGGAAGGCGGTTCCATGTATCCACCACTTTCTCCATGAAAAACAATTTCCTCACATTACCCCTGATCCATCCCCCTCTATCTTTAAATTGTGCCCCCTTATTCTTACACATCTCTTTTTCTGAAATATGCTACCTTCCTGGACTTTGTTGATTCCCTTGAGGTACTTGAAAGTTTCTCTCATGTCCCCCATCCCTTCTTTCATCAAGGGTATACATATTAAGCTCTTTCAGTCTCTCTCTTATATGGTTTCTGCTGCAGACCCTGCACCATTTTAGTTGCCCTCCTCTGGACTGCTTCCATCCTGTCTATGTCCTTGTGTAGATGAGGTCTCCAAAACTGCACACAGTACTCCAGATGGGGTCACACCAACTGTCTGTATAGAGGGATAACCACTTCCTTTTCTACTTGTGATGCCCTTCCTATACATCCCAGTATCCCCTGGCTCCTTACTGACTTCTCACATTGCTTACCCACCTTTAGGTCATCTGATATGACTACCCCCAGGTCCCTTTCCATTTTTGTTGTTGTTAGTACCTCCCCTGCTATTGTGTACTCTTCTTCTTGGTTTTTGTTTCCCAGGTGCATTACTTTGCACTTCTTTGTATTGTGTCTAAGTTGCCATATGTCTGACCATTCCTCCAACCTTGCCAAGTCCCTTCTAATCTTTTCTACCCCCTCTTGTGTATCAACTCTGTTACAAATCTTTGTGACATCTGCAAAGAGGCATACCTTTCCCTCCAGACCCTCTGCAATGTCACCTATAAAGATGTTAAAGAGGACTGGACCCAGTACTGAGCCCTGAGGTACTCCACTAGTAACCCCCCTTTCTTTGGAATGTGTTCCATTCACTATTACCTTCTGTGTCCTTTGTGCAGCCAGTTTGCTACCCAGGCTACCACCCTGGGACCCACTCCCAGACTGGCTAACTTAATTATTAATCTTTTGTGTGGGACTGTGTAAAATGCCTTGCTAAAGTCTAGGTAGGCCATATCCACAGCCCCTCCCAGGTCTATTACTTTGGTCACCCAGTCAAAGAAATCAATTAGATTCATCTGACTTGACCTTCCTGCTGTAAATCCATGCTGCTTTGGGTCCTGTGCCCCGCTGGCCTCTAGGTACTCAACAATTCTTTGTTTTAGAAGTGATTCCATCATTTTCCATACCACTGAGGTCAAACTTAAGGGTCTGTAGTTTCCTGCTTCTGCCTTGCTTCCACTTATGTGAAGGGAAATCACATCTACCTTCCTCCATCATGTCCAACCCCTCAGTGTAATATAGTCATTTGACTTGAGGGGTTTGTACAGGCATCCCACACCAAGGGGGTGTCTAACATTCGAGTTATAGTTAGGGGTTGGACATGATGGACCTTGAGCCCCTGACATCCTTAAATTACTATATTACATTGGTGGTTGGACAAGAATGACCTAGAGTCCCTGACAACATTAAATTACTGTATTACAGTGAGGGGTTGGACATGATGGACCTCCAGTCCCTTACAACATTAAATTAGTATATTACAGGGAGGGGCTGTACATGATAGACCTAGAATCCCTTACAACATTACATTAATATGTTACAGTGAGGGGGATAGACATGATGGACCTAGAGTCTTTTACAACTTTAAATTACTATATTACAGTGAGGGGTTGTACATGATGGGCCTAGCATCCTTTACAACATTAAATTAATATAACTGGGGACCGTTTTTTCCATGGGGAAGGGGATTATAATTTTCTGTTATAACCCACAGGTTGTAACGTGTGTGAGCATGCACAAAATGCACTCTTCCGGTCCTCTTCAGTACACAGTACGCCACAGTTCACCGCCAGTTTGAATCGGCAGTAAGTTAATTTAAATGTATGTTATATAACTGCTGAGGTGAAAAAGCGTTCCCCAGCAATTATATAAAATGAAAACTAGGGAGGTGTGTGAAACTCGAATGTTAGACACCCCCTCAGTGTGGGATGCCTGTACAAACCCCTCAGGCTTTGCTCTTGGGGTTTATATGGCATCCCACACCTTGGGGGTGTCTAACATTCTCGTTATAACCACTTCCCCATCCATTATTGTATATAAGTTACAGTTAGGGGTTGGACATGATGGACCTTGAGTCTCATACAACATTAAATTACAATATTAGAGTGAGGGGCTGGACATGATGGACCTAAAAACCCTTACAACATTAAATTACTATATTACATTGAGGGGTTGGACATGATGGACCTTGAGTCATTTACAACGAACTCCGGTTCATTGCAGGGCCCAGAAATCTTCAGAAACAGCCAAAAGTCATATACCCCTCAGGTGTGCCATGCCCACCTGGGGGCTTGGACCTCTCCACCAGAGGAAAAGCTACAAGCCTGTCCTGGGAAGAAACCCATGACTCTGCTACTGCAAATCAGCAAACCCTGAGGCTTTCTTCCCCTGTTGAAACTGCTGCCTGGGATCCTCTGAACTCCGGTTCATTGCAGGGCCCAGAAATCTACAGAAACAGCCAAAAGCCATATACCCCCTCAGGTACGTTGGTATTTGGAGCCTTTGGACATTCTGAATTTTCAGCACCAACACCCTGATTGGAGGATCTCAGCCTCACTGACTTCCTCCTGCTGGTCTCCATTTTACCGTGCTTCATTAGAGACATTTATCAGTGCTGCTGACCCTGTGACTATCCTTTTTTGTAAAGCAAGAAATTCCTTCCTATTTTTATGTTGCTTGCACGCATGTGCAAGAAACATAGTGCCATCATCCAAGTTTTCGGAGTTGTGGCACCCGTCTTCCAATGCAGTCAGTGTGTTTGCAGGTGTGGCCCCAGTTCCCAAATCATTGCTGCAGCTGTCTATGACAGCAGTTGAAAATGCAGTGGTCGTACAGTTGAAAGGGAGAGCTTTGCTTCAGTGAGCAGAGATCCCCCCTCCACACACATGCGCACGCACGCTGCCATCTGCGTGCTCATGCCTCCTCCCCCACCAGCCGGCCGGCCAGGGTGCCCAACTTCGGGTCGGCTCCACGACTCAAAGTATCCAGGTGCCATGCTGTGAGCCCACCCCAGCATGACAAATGTTTGAGGGCTGAAGGGGTGCCCAATCCCTGTCAGCTGCACACCTCAAAGATCCAGGTGCTATACTGGGAGCCCACCCTCAGTGTGGCAAAATGTTTTATGGCCGATGGGGTGCCCAATCTCCAGTTGGCTGCACGCCTCCCCAAAGATCCAGATGCCACGCCTGGGAGCCCACCCCAACGTGGCAAATGATGTTGAGGGCCGGCGGGGGTGCCCAATCCCCATCGGCTCCAGCTCCCCAACAGCCTTTTCAGCTGCCACGCTGGGTGCCCACCCCAGCGTGGCAAACGCCCCTCATCGCCTTATTAAAAAAACTATAAACACAAAACTGTCCCTCGCGCTTCTCCCTGCCCCTCCTCCTGCAACCCGCACTCCACCCACTGTGCACCCTGCCTCCCCCACACTCACTCCAGACTTACTCTCCGGACCTCGGCGCGATGATCTTTGGTGGGCTGGAACACGCCTGCACTCTTCAAAGCTGACTGTGAACTGAGGAAATGCCGGTAAGCTGTATAATGGGATAGATAGGGTTTTTTCAACTTTGTTGCATATCTCAGTATTTTGGGAATTTTGGGCCCAAATTTTCAACATGGGGTTTTTGGGACCCCTCCTCATGAATTCTTGCACTGTCATGAGTTAATCGGGCCTGAAGGGTGATTTCATGGTCACTGTGTGAAATCACCTTTCAGGACCAATTAATGAAATGACACTGCCAGTGTTCATAAGGTGGGCTTTCAAAAGTCTATGTTGAAAATTTGGTGGAAAATCTAAAATGACTGTTTTACGAGCGTGCATTGTGCAGTTCCTACGCACGCTCTTAAGTTCGTGAATTTTCAATATTTTCACTCCAGATTTTCAAAATTACCATTTTACAACCCCTTCTTTTGAGCAGTACAGCTGTCATTTTTCACATCTCACCCAAAATGTGTTTCCGCCCATGTAGCGCACAATAGCGCAGTCGGTGTGCGAAATCAATGTATTGGACACATTAAGAAAATCACAGTGACACTGTTCATGAGCAGAGGTCTTAAAATGGCTATGTTGAAAATTTGGTGAAAAAATTCTAAAAATGACTGTTTTACGAGCTTGCGTTGCGCAGTTCCTACGCACGCTCATAAGTTCGTGAATTTTCAATATTTTCACTCCAGATTTTCAACATTGCCATTTTACCACACCTCCTTATGAGCAGTACAGCTGTCATTTTTTACATGTTGCCCAAAGTGTGTTTCCGTGCATGTAGCGCACTATGGCGCAGTCGGTGTGTGCAATCAATGTTTGGGACAGATTAAGAAAATCACAGTGACACTGTTCATGAACAGAGGTCTTAAATGGCTATGTTGAAGATTTGGTGAAAAATTCCTAAAATGACTGTTTTTATGAAGTTGCTGCACTACACATGCTCGTAAGTTTGCACATTTTTAATATTTGCACTCAGAGTTTCAACGATTGCCATTTTACCACACCTCCTTGTGAGCAGTACAGCTGTCATTTTTCACATGTCGCCCAAAATGTGTTTCCGTGCATGTAGTGCACAATGGCGCATTCGGTGTGTGCAATCAATGTTTGGGACAGATTAAGAAAATCACAGTGACACTGTTCATGAGCAGAGATCTTAAAGTGGCTATGTTGAAAATTTGGTGAAGAAATTCCCTTCAGATGTTCTGCAATATTATTAATGAAGACATTGAACAGAACTGGCCCCAGGACCGATCCCTGCAGCACCCCACTGGTCACCCCCTCTCCCTAGACTGCACAACATTTACTACCACTCTCTGCCTCCTGTCTATTAGCCAGTTTCTAACCCAGTTTACCACCCTTTCCCCCATGCACAGCCTACCCAGCTAGTTTATCAGTCTCCTATATGGGATGGTGTCAAAGGCTTTGCTGAAATCAGGGTAAGCGTTGTCCACTGCCCCACCCTGATTCACTTCCTTTGCCACCCAGTCAAAGAAATCAACCAGATTTATCTGACATGGTGTCCCCACTGTGAATCCATGTCATCTATGGTCCTGGGCTCTGATGGCATCCAGATGCCAACACTATCCTTTCTTTAAGCAATGTCTCCATGATCTTCCCCACTACTGAGGTGAGGCTGAACGGCCTATTGTTCCCTGCCTCCTCCCTGCTGCCAGACTTGTGTAGAGGGACCACATGTGCCCTCCTCCAATTCACTCATGTTGAATGACTCAGTGAACATGGCTGCCAGTGGTACTGCTATCTCCTTTCACAGTTCTGTTAATATCCTTGGGTGTATGCCATCTGGTTCCATCACTTTGTCCACCTTCAATTTAGTGAGCTCCTGCAGGACTCTTTTGCCTTTGAATGGACTATTGTCCACCTCTTCACCCCTTTGGCAACTGCTGTACTGCTGTAGCCCTTTCCCCTCCCACTCTTCTCTGAATACTGAACGGAAAGACACAGTGGATGTCTTGGGAGGAAGGCATGGAACTATCACTTCCAAATACCTAAACTGCACATACAAGCAAGCAACATTCGGCATTGACAAATGCTTGTTTTTACTTCTACTTTCCCATTTGCAAATTATACTACACAGCCACTAGAGGGCTACAACAGCTGTCTCTTCTATTAAAGGGGAAACACTTTATATTTAGTCCTTTCTCTTCTGCTCCAGTGGACCTGGGATACCTCTCTTTCTGAGGACCATCCCCGGGTTTTTTCTGACTGTTTCTCAGACCAAACTGTGCTCATCCACTAAGGCCGCAAGACTTGAATGCCTGCCCTCACTCCCATTCCATACTGGTGGAGCAGGGCTAGAAACAGAAATGAAAGCTGCAGACTAAGCTTGCCACACTGCATTGCAACCTTGAACCACCTCACTGGCTCAGCTGCAAAGCATTGCTCCACAGGTACGTTCAGTGCCAAAACCGTCTCTCAGCCAACAAAGGATTTTGAACTTATGACATCTGATTGCTGATTGGTCTAGGCTTCCAGTGACTCTTTTGGGATTGCCTGACACTTGTCTTTCAGCTCTCCACCGGAATTTCTATAGCTATATCATAATTCCTCTTTGGCTAGCTTTACTCTTCTGCCTAGCCCTCTGTGTGATACTTACACTCACTTGTGTAAGCATTTTTGTTTATTTTTTTTATTTATTGAACTCTAGTATTACAAGTACCTTTGTGTAAGGACTGCTCATTTACAAAGGTTCTATGTCAGGGGAGGTGGGTAACATACATACAAAGGTAGACAATGATTAACAGTCTTAACACATATTACAATTACAGTTACAAATTGTTGTTTGATTTCAGAGGACAGCTTAAATAAAGTTTCAGAGTAGCAAGAGCCAAGAAAGAAATGATAGGAAGGATAGACTGTGTATGCAAGGTGGTGGGGGAACAGAAGGAGGTAGGCAGGTGGAGGTGCCTCTGTTGGAGTGAGGGGTGGAAGGGTGAGGTGTAAGTGGAATTATGGGAAGAGGAACAGATGTCTATAGGGTACAGTAGTGGAGGGAAGTGGCATGGAGGACTGGCGAAGGGCAGGAGTGAGGAGGTGGGGCAAGGGTGAGGCAGGAGGTCAGTTGCCATGAGGTGGTTATCTGTTAGAGGTTACTGGTCACAGTTCCAAGACAGCCAGGGAGACAGAGAGCCTGAATTAGGAGGGGCAGTCGCATTGCGAGGTTGAGGTGAGATAGTATTGGAGATTCCTTTTGAAGGGTCCTAACAAAGCAGATACCAGAGAAAGTGCTTCCTTGTTGAGGGTGTTGTACCACTGTGGCACCCTGTGTATAAATGTCCACTGGCCCATTGTGGTCCTGCACCTGGGAACCTGAAAAATTGACTGTTGGTTGCTACGTGTATGCTGAGCACTGTTGTGGGCGGTAAGGAGCTTTTCAACCCCTGGAGGCATAAGCCCAAGGAGTACCTTTTGGATAGCAGACAGGTCTGGTATTGAATTTGACTGTATAAGGGGAGCCAACCTGCCTGGGCACACAGGTCACAGGTGCGCATCTGACGTGACTCAAACATGGCTCTTTGTCACATGTTGGAGATGCTCCTATTACTTCTACTCCTACTTTGACTTAACTGAGTTGTTATAACTTTCCCAGAATCCTATCCCTCGAGTTCTTCGAATGCCCTACATGCTGATTTCAGTTTCTCTAACCTAATTACTGCATCTCAACCTATGCTTGCTTTTAAACACCTCCTATTCCCTAAGGTCTGTAGCCTTTTATGTGGTGACCACACTTAAAAAATGCCTGCTGAGTCAAGCAGTTCCTTCACTGTTTGGCTATCGAAAATGATGGTTCCTTGCCATCTTAGCTGTCCTTCTTGCAGGCAATGTTCAAATGAACCCAGTTCCATGTGCCCTCTTCTTCCTGGCTGACATCTCCGCAATTTCTCCTGAAATTTCAGTGATCTTGGGGCTTGGTTAAGGTGTCTACAAGCCTGATGTACTCTGTTTGTCTGAAATGTGGCTAAAGCCAACTACCCCTGATTCTGTATGCTCCCTGACTAACTACTCCCTTATCCATAGGGATAGGCTCTCCTCAAAGTGTGGTGGAGGGGTTACCATGTTCTATAAAGATCATCTAAACATCATGGACACCCTGTCCTCAACATCCTCTGCCTGTGAGTCTCTTCACGCTACTCTCACTCTGGGAGCCAAGAAACTCCACATTGTCTGCCCCTACAATCCCCCAAATGGGGGCACTGTAGGTCTGCAGAACTTATTTGATCAGACCTCTTTGCACTCCAAACATAATGAGGTCATTATATTGGGTGACCTTAACCAAAATTTGCAAGGGACTGCCCATAGCATGCTGCTGTCTCTGGTATAAAATTATAACCTCCACCAGCTGTTAACAGAGAATACCAGAGTTACTCCTTCACTAAAATCCTCTTCCCTTATTGATTGGGTACTGGTAAACCATCTGGATCATGTACACCAAGCAGGCATCTTGGCAGATTCGCTTACTGATCATTCCCCTGTCTTCTGCATCTGGAGTACTGAGTCTGCTCCATCCCCTCCACCATGTTATGTCACCTTTACAAATTTCACCAACCTGGATATTGAGGCTTTTTGTCATGATGTCTCGGTGATAAACTGATCTGGTATTTACCTTTCCCATAATGTTGAGTATGCACTAAGTATCTTCCTTAATGAATTCCTGGCCATCCAGAACAAGCATGCCCCCAAGGTGACACAGAGGGTGAGGGGTAAACAAACAAGATGGCTTCACAAAGACTTGCTGAAAAATCTACACTTTAGGGACAAATGCTGGAAAAAGTACAAAGCCTCGGGACTACAATCTGACTATGCTACCTACAGAACCCTATGTAACTTCTGTAAAAAACAGGTCAGAACAGCTAAGAGTGCCTATCATAAAGAATTGCTGCTAGGCTTTGCTGGGGACCCTAGGAAATTCTAGGCCCATGTCAAGACCCTTCTCGGTGCATTACAGTCAACTAGCACCAGTAACAAGGTATTAAATGGAGTACATTGCAATGACTCCAACACCATTGCTAATTACTTCAATCAAATGTTCTCAGACCTGTCTCAGTATACCTCTGTCTTCCCATCTCCCCAAGCAGCCTCTCTGCTTGTAACATCAGCACAGCCCACTACCCCCAGCTATCCTTCCCAACAAATGTATAAAAATCCTCCATTCTACCTCAAGGCAATCTCAAGGACTGAGGTCTTAAAACTATTATGGACTGTCTCTGACAACAATAGCTCTGGATCAGATACACTTGAGCCTCAGCTCCTGAAACTAGCAGCACCATACATAGCCTCCACTCTGGCTACAATTTTCACCTAGTCTCTCTCTAATAGCCAAGTTCCTGACCTCTGGAAGATTGCTTGTGTAACGCCGGTCCCTACAAAATGTGATACCAAGGAGATTACTAACTATAGGCCTATAGCCATCCTATCAGTCCTAAGTAAAATTCTGGAAAGATTTATTGCAGATCAAACCATTGAGTACCTCACAAAGTACAGCCTTCTCTCTCTAACACACAACATGGCTTCTGTAAAGGTCACAGTACCTCTACAGCTCTTCTCAAATTCACTACCAATGTGCTTACCAGTATGGACGCTGGCCAGCTGACAGGGGCAGTTTTTATAGACCTTACAAAGGCCTTTGATTTTGTTGATCACCCCCTGCTCCACTCCACTCTTTGCAACCTGAGCTTTTTGCCCCCAATTGTCTCTTGGTATGGAAGCTATCTATCAAATAGAACTCACATTGTGAAATTCAACTCCTCTTTAACTGATGGTGCTACCATCAATATTGGGGTTCCCCAGGGCTCTATTCTAGGACCTCTTCTTTTCTCACTTTTTATCAATAACATAGATGAGGTTTTTCTTTCTTGTTCATCTATTCTCTATACAGATGATCTTGTACTCTATTCAAGCTCTGATAAGTTTGCCAGCATAAATGCATCCCTTTCTTCAGATTTCACAAATGTCCAAAATTGGCTTTCTGCACATAAGCTTGTACTTAATGCTAAGAAAACCCAAGTAATGTTACTTGGATCTGCCCCTAAACTTAGGACAAGTCAAACTCCCCTATTGGTGCAAGACCACAGTGGCACACAAATAGAATGGGTTACATCTTTTAAGTACCTGTGAATTCTTCTGGACCAGTCCCTGGACTTCAGCCTGCATACACAATCTGCATGCAAGGCAGTGAATGCTAAACTGGGGGTTGCTTACAAGTCCAGTTTCATGTTGACTCCCTCTGCTAAACTTGCTAGTGCCAGAGGTATATTACTCCTTGCCCTCACCTATGGCATGCTGACCTTTGCTGCCACACACAAAACCATCCTTCATAAGTGGGACGTCACTTATAATGATATCTGTCGATATACCTCCTTGTCACCATGGCTTATGCACCACTGCCAACTAAACAAGGCCCTGGGAAAGTTATCCCCCTCAGTCTGCCATCAATACTCTCTTGGCTCCCTGATTGACTCTGTATTCAAAAAACAGACCCCTTCAGCGTGTGCAACATTGCTGGTACCTCAAACCTCCTCCTATAGACTGCGATCAGTAGATAAATCCCTGCTGAATGTACCTAAATGTGAAACATCAAAAGGCTCTGTTGTCTTCAGTAACTCTTCTCTTAAGCTTTGGAACTCTCTCCCCCAAGCACTTCGAATATCTGGATCCCATGACAGCTTCAAAAAGGAGCTGCACTCACTTCTATCCCTTGCTGATCTCTGTACTTGTTTTAATCCTCCCTGATCCACTCACCAGCCAGATGCTGCCTGGCCTAACTTTAACCTCCCTACCTCATAGCACTTCTTATCCTTACTATCTCCTTGAGAGCTAATCTACCCCAACTCCCCCTCCCCCACACCTGAGTCTTATTTTAGAGGTTGTGATAATGCATCCTGCCCAGTCAGGAATTTGCCCTTGCCTTGTTTCACTGCCTGTTTGAATCTTCATTGTTGTGACTAATTTGAACAATATTTCTTTGCTGCTATGTTGAGGTATCTCTTCCTAGACTGTGTAGGTTTTCCCTGTCTAAAAATTTTATGTGAATTGCATTGACTGTTACTGTTCTGGCTGCATGTATTCAATATTGCTAACTGTTTTGACCTATGCTATCGTAATTTCATTGTACTCATGCTATGCACCTGTCTTTGATTGTTATACTCTCCCAGGTCATGCCTGAAAATAGTAATTTCATGGCTAGTGCTCCTACCAAATTAACAAAAACTAAATAAATAAATAAATTATTATGTTGCAGTGAGGGGTTGTACATGATGTACCTATAGTCCTTTACAACTTTAAATTATTATATTACAGTGAGAGGTTGGACATGATGAACCCAGAGTCCCTTACAACATTAAATTATTATGTTACAGTGAGGGGCTGGACATGATGGACCCAGAGTCCTTTACAACTTTAAATTAATATGTTACAGTGAGGGGTTGGACATGATGGACCTAGAGTCCTTTACAACTTTAAATTATTATGTTACAGTGAGAGGTTGGACATGATGGGCCAAGAGTCCTTTACAACTTTAAATTAATATGTTACAGTGAGGGGCTGGACATGATGGACCCAGAGTCCTTTACAACTTTAAATTAATATGTTACAGTGAGGGGTTGGACATGATGGACCTAGATACCTTTACAAATTTAAACTAACTATGTATTCCATTTGGACAGCTGTGCTTTTGTCCTGTCACCATAACTGTGTTACTGTAATTCCTATGTACTAAACTAACGATGTATTTGTATCTGGTATTATGTAATTTCCCGGGTCGCCTTAAAAAAGGGACCTTCGTGGCTCAGTGGGCTTACCCGGTCACCAAAATTTAATAAATAAATAAACAAATACATTATTAAGTTACAGTGAGGGGTTGGACATGATGGACCTAGAATCCTTTACAACATTAAATGACTACAGTAAATTATAGTGAGGGGTTGGACATGATGTACCTAGGGTCCTTTACAACTTTAAATTATTATGTTACAGTGAGGGGTTGGACATGAAGGACCTAGAGTCCTTTACAACATTAAATGACTACAGTAAATTACAATGAGGGGTTGGACAAGATGAACATCGAGTCCCTGACAACATTAACTTATTATGTTACAGGAAGGGGTTGGACATGAGGGACCTAGAGCCCTTTACAACTTTAAATTGTTATGTTACAGTGAGGGGTTGGTCCTGATGGACTTCAAGTCCCTTACAACAATAAATAACTGTATTACATTGAGGGTCTGGACATAATGGACCTAGAATCACTGACAACATTGAATTACTATGTTACAGTGAGGGGTTGGGCATGATGGACTTCGAGTCACTTTCAACATTAAATTACTATGTTGCAGTGAGGGGCTGGACATGATGGACCTCGAGTCCCTGACATCCTTAAATTACTATAGTACCTTAAGGGCATAAACAAGGTGCAGGAGGGTGAGCTTTTCCAATGTAGAAAAAGTACTTGAACAAGGGGGCACAATATGAAATTGGATGGGGGTAGATTAAGAGGTAATGTGAAGAAGTTTTTCTACACAGAAAGGGTAGTCGACACATGGAATAGTATGCCACAGGAGGTTGTGGGGCAAGCACAGTGGAGGGGTTTAAGCACGCTTGGGACAGGCACAAGGGAAGACTGAGAGGGGAGGGAGTGATGATAAGCCATTGATCACATAGGATCAGTGGCCACCTACAATGTATAAAGCCTACAGGCAGACTGGATGGGCCTAGCAGTCCTTATCTGCCGACAATTTCTATGTTTCTGTTACACTGGGGAGTTGGACAAGAATGACCTGGAGTCCCTGACAAAATTAAATTACTATATTACAGTGGGGGGTTGGACATGATGGACCTCAAGTCCCTGGCAACATTAAATTACTATATTACAGTGAGGGGCTATACATGATAGTCTTAGAATCCCTTACATTAAATTAATATGTTACAGTGAGGGGTTGGACATGTATTTATTTATTTATTGCAGTTTAGGATTAATACCTTTGAGCCCTGGGACTAATTTACAAAGGTTCCAGGTCATACAAAAACAGTCAAAACATACAGGTTGCAGACATTAGAACCATACAAGTTAAAATACAATGAAGGAACAGTTTGTTTCAGTCAGGTTTCAGATGTAATAGGTGGACAGGGTTATGAGGGGATATAGCATTTCAAAAAAGAAAGAAACATTCAGAATACAACTCATACAAAGGAAAGAATTACAAAGGAGGTGCTTTAGTCTGTCTATATAGTGTCATCAGACCCTTGGGAGTGCTGGTCACACAGGTGGGAACTAGCTATAAAGAGGGGGGAGTGGGTGGGAGTGAGCAGCCTGAGGACGGCATTGTCATTTTTGTGGGAGGGTGATGGTAGGGGAGGGGAGGTGTTGCTGCAGTGAGCCAGCAGCGTGGGAGGGGCAAACTGGGCTTAGTAGGAAGGCAAGTGAGGGAACAGCAGTGGGGAGCAACTAAGGGAGGGTACTGGGTGGGGAGGAGGTGGGGAGATAACAGCAAGGGAGGAAGATAGTGTGATAGTGGAGGGGTTGTGCAGGAGAGGATGGGGTGGGAATGTTATGGGCAGGAGTTGGTGGGCATTGGATGGTGGAGGGGGGATAGAGCAGGAGTGGATGGGGTGGTAAGGTGGGGAGTTGTGGGGAAGGGGGAGGGTTGTTCAGGCTGAGTCCTGTAGTTGGCTAGTTGAAGCATACACAGGCCAATTCATGATGCAGGAGAGTCCTGAATCCTGTTTTGAAGAGGCTAATCTTATTGCTTTCAATGAGTAATGCTGGTAGCCCATTATACCATTTTGGTCCTTGGTACGAGATGGATTTCTGTACCAGGGTGGTCTACTTATAGAGTACCAGGAGTCCACCTTATTCAGCACTCCCGGTGTGCTTAGATGGTCTAGCCTGTTGGAAAAAACCCACATAGAAATGGAGGTGTTAGACTTAATTGAGTTTTCTTGACAAGAAGGCAGGTCTGGTATCGAGCTTTGAGATGGAGAGGAAGCCATCCAGTACATACAGTCTTTTACAACATTAAATTACTATATTACAGTGAGGGTCTGGGACATGAGGGACCAAGAGTCCCTTAAGACACTAAATTGCTATGTTACAGTGAGGGTTTGGACATGATGGACCAAGAATCCTTCACAACATTAAAATAATATGTTACAGTGAGGGATTGAACATGATGGACCTTGAGTCCCTTACAACATTAAATTGCTATATTGCAGTGAGGGGCTGGACATGATGGACCTAGAGTCAATTACAATAGTAAATTAATATGTTACAGTGAGGTGTTGAACTTGATGGACCTAGTGTCACTTACAACATTAAATTACTATGTTACAATGAGGAGCTAGACGAGATAGACCTCAAGTCCCTAACACCATTAAATTATTGTTACAGTGAGGGATTGGACATGATGGACCTAGAGTCCTTTACAACATTACATTACTATATTACATTGAGGGGCTGGACATCATGGACCTAGTGTCCCTTACGACAATAAATTACTGCATTACAGTGATGGGTTGGACATGATGGACCTAGAGTCCTTTACAACATTAAACACAGAAACATAGACTTTGAATGCAGATAAGAACTGGTTGACCCACCTAGTCTGCTCATTTTCCTACCTATTGGATAAGCTGCAAATCCTACTTAACCAACAGCCTACTTCTTCTTACCCCCCCCACCAGAACTGCCTGATGTCTGTCCCATGCATTCTTGAATTCTCCCACTGTTATTGACCCCACAACCTCCTCAGGAAGGCCGTTCCATGTGTCCACCACCCTCTCTGTGAAAAAATACATTCTCACATTGCCCCTGAGCCATCCCCCTTCTATCTTCAAATTGTGTCCCCTTGTTCTTGTACACCTCTTTTTATGAAAGATGCTACCCTCTTGGACTTTGTTGATTCCCTTAAGGTACTTAAACATTTCTATCATTCCCCCCTCTCCCGCCTTTCCTCAGTGGTATACATATTAAGCTCCTTTAGTCTCTCTTTGTATGGCTTCTGTTGCAGACCCTGCATCATTTTAGTTGCCCTCCTCTGGATTGCCTACAACATGTCTATGTCCTTGCTGAGATGGGGTTTCCAGAACTGTACACAGTACTCCAGATGGGGTCTCACCAACTGTCTGTACAGAGGAATAACAACTTCTTGTTTTCTACTGGTGATGCCTGTACCTATACATCCTAGTATTCCCCCAGCCATCCCTACTCCCTTCTCACATTGCTTGCTTATCTTTAGGTCATCTGATATGACTACCCCAAGGCCCTTTTCCATTTTTGTTGGTGTTACTACCTCCCCCTCCACTGTGTACTCTTCCCCTGGGTTTTTGTTTCCTAGGTGCATTACTTTGCACTTCTTTGCATTGAATCTAAGCTTCCATACTTTTGACTATTCCTCCAACCTTGCCAGGTCCCTTCTCATCCTTTCCACCCCCTTCCTTGTATATTAACCCTGTTGCAGATCTTTGTGTCATCTGCAAAGAGGCATACTTTTCCTTCCAGTCCATCTGCAATGCCACTTATAAAGACATTAAAAAAGACCTGACCCAATACTGAACCCTGTGGCACCCCACTAGTAACCCCCCTTTTTTCGGCGTGAACTCCATTTACTATTACCCTCGGTGTCCTGTTCTCCAGTCAATGTTTTACCCAGGCTACTACCCTGGGACCCACTCCCAGGCTGGCTAATTTGTTTATTAATCTTTTGTGTGGGACTGTGTCAAATGCCTTGCTAAAGTCTAAGTAGGCCATGTCCACAGCCCCTCCCTGGTCTACTACTTTGGTCACCCAGTCAAAGAAATCTATTAGATTTGTCTGACATGACATTCCCACTGTAAATCCATGCTGCCTTGGGTCCTATGCCCCATTGGCCTCTAGGTACTCAACAATTCTTTCTTTCAGAAGTGATTCCATCATTTTCTCTACCACTGAGGTCAAGCTAAAAGGTCTGTAGTTTCCTGCCTCTGCTTTGCTCCCACTTTTGTGAAGGGGAATCACATCCACCCTCCTCCAGTTCTTAGGCACTACACCATCCTCCATGATTTGTTAAAAAGGGTAACCAGTGGTGTCAGTAGCTCTCCCCTTAGTTCTTTTAGAATTCTGTGGTGAATCCCATCAGGGTCCATTGCTTTGTCCACCTTCAGTTTTAGGAGTTCTTTCAGAACCCTTTCTTCTGTGAAAGGACTGGTATTGACCTCCCTATCCAAAGTGCTTCTATTGATTAGATTAGGTACCTCCCCCTCCTCCTCTTCTTTTGTGAATACTGAGCAAAAGTATTCATTCAGTATCCCAGCTTTTTCACTGTTCCTCTCTGCCCACCCAAGCTCCCCTTTATTAAGTCTCACTATCCCTCCCTTGGTCTTTCTTTGCTCCCTAATGTACCTCTAAAAGGTTTTATCCCCCTTCTTCACAGAGTTGTCTATCTTTTCTTCGGTTTGGGCCTTTGCTAGTCTGACTGCCTTCCCCACTTCCTTCTGCTTTAACTGGTACAGTTCTCTGTCCTGCTCCTTCTGTGTTTCCTTATACTTCCTGAATGCTATCTTTTTCTCCCTAACCTTCCTCACCACCTCTTTTGAGAACCATAGTGTCTTTTTCTTTCATTTTGATGTTTATTTGCTTCACACAAAGGCTTGTTGCCTCTGTGATGGCAGTTTTGATGATTCCCCATTGTTCCTCCACCCCTTCTTCTTGCCTGTTTGCTAGTGCTTTTCTGAGGCACTCTCCCATTTTGACAAAGTCAGATATCCTAAAGTCCAATACCTTCACTTTTGTATGGCTTGACTCTGCAGCTATGTTTATCATGAACCACACTGTTTGGTGGTCACTTGTTCCCAGATGGCTACCCACTTCTAGATCTGAGATCCTCTCTTCATTCCCATTTGAGAGCACCATGTCTAAGATTGCTCCCTACTGAGTGGGTTCCAACACTAGCTGACTGAGGCATGCCCCCTGTAGGACATTGAGAATGACCCTGCTCTTGGGTGTGGCTGCAACAAAGGTGCTCCAGTTAACTTCTGGCATATTCAGGTCCCCCATCAACAGTATCTGCCCTTTCTCTGCCATCCTAAGGATGCCTTCTATCATTTCCTTGTCCATTTCCTCCCCCTGAGATGGGGGTCTGTATACAACCCCCATGCATATTGTGGTGCCATTTCCAGTCTCCAGGGTGACCCACAGTGCTTCCTCTCCTCCCTGTGTACCCTTTTGTACTGTTGCTTTGATCTCTTCCCTTACATGGAGAGCTACTCCTCCCCTTCTACCCTCCCTGTCCCTCCTGTAGATTATGTACCCTGGTATGTTGACATCCCAGTCATGGTTCTCTTCGTACCATATTTCTGTGACTGTCATAATGTCCAGGCATCCTTCTTCCATCAAGGCCACCAGCTCAGGGAGCTTGTTATCTAGACTATGGACATTGGTACTCATTATCCTCCAGTTCTGATGGCCTTACCCCTTTCTGCCCCATCTCTGTCCTTACTGCCTTTGCCTTTTTCTACATTTATCCCTGCACTTCTTCTTATTGACTTCTCTATCCTGGTGTTTACCTCACTAACTACCCTGATTTTTTTGGGGGGGCTAGGATTTCCCTGCTTCTTTTCAGTTCCTCCCACCTTGGCTAGTTTAAATGCTTGCCAATGAAGCATTTAAACCTATAACCTAGGATTCTGGTTTCCCTCCTGGACAGATGCAGGCCATCACTCCAGTATAGGCCTGCATCTCTCTAGGTAGACCCTCAGTCCCCAATGAAGTCAAGACCCTGATCTCTACACCAGTTTTTCAACCAGTGATTAAATCCCATGGTGAGAAGCACCCTAGTCTCACCCATGCCATAGACAGGCAGCACCTCCAAGAAGGTTACCATGCATGCTACTTGTCTAAGGCCCCTCCCCAACCCCAAAAACTCCTCCTGCACTTCTCTGATCCCTTTCCAGCCAGATCACTTGTCCCTATTTGGACAATGACATCCAGCTCCTTCCCCCATGCAGCTGCTCCCATGATACTGAGGATTCACCCCCTGTCCCTCTAAGCCATGGCACCAGGCAGGCACCTTACCTCCCTCTACCCCCCCAGTTCTACCCTCCTAACAGTGGAGTTCCCCAACAGGAGTTGTTTCCTTCCCTTGTGGGGTCCCATGCCACCCTCCTGTGGGTCTCCTTTGTGGAGGTTCCCTGCATCCTCCTTTGTCTCCACTGCAGGTACCTCCATAGCAGCAACATTGCAGTGCCAGTGGCTCAGTAGGTAGCACACTCACCTCTGAAGCGGGAGATCAGAGGGCTGTGGGTTCAGTTCCCACATATGGCACTTGGGTTAATATCCCAGTACTAACACTGTAGTGCAGCATGAGAGGGGTGCTGCACTTCTGAGGTGCTGTCTTTCAGGTGAGACATTAAACTGAGGTCCCATCTGCCTGGATTGGAGGTAGTTCCGGTGGATGTTAAAGATCCCATGGCACTTATTGAAAAGAGAAGGGAAATTTTCCTGGTGTCCTGGCCAAATTTTCCTCATTCAAAAAAATATCACCAACAGCTTAATCTGGTTCAAGGTCAGTTGGCATTCATCTATAACCCCCTTTCCCGGGTCGCACCTGAAAATAGGCAGGATTTGTCTAGTGCACTTACCTGGTCAACGAAAACTAAATAAATAAAATAAAAATAGAAGAACCACACCCTGCCATATTAAATTAATATGTTACAGTGAGTGGTTGGACATAATGGACCTCGAGTCCCTTACAACATTAAATCACTATATTTCAGTGAGGGGCTGGACATGATGGACCTAGAGTCCCTTATAACATTGAATTACTATGTCACAGTGAGGGGTTGGACATGATGGACCTGGAATCCTTTACAACATTAAATTAATATGTTACAGTTAGGGACTGGACGTGATGAACCTAGAGTCCCTTACAACATTAAATTACTATGTTACAGTGAGGGGTTGGACAAGATGGACCTCGAGTCCCTGACAACATTAAATTACTATGTTAGAGTGAGGGGTTGGACATGATGGACCTAGAATCCTTTGCAACATTAAATTAATATGTTACAGTGAGGGGTTGGACATGATGGACCTTGAGTCTCTTACAACATTAAATTACTATGTTACAGTGAGGGGCAGAACATGGTTGACCTAGTGTCCCTTACAACAATAAATTATTATTTTACAGTGAGGGGTTGGACATGATGGACCTAGTGCCACTTACAACATTAAATTTCTATGTTACAGTGAGGGGGTTGAACATGAAGGACCCAGAGTCCCTTACAACATTAAAATACTGTAGAACTAGAATGATTCACTGTATAAATAATTTCATTATAATTGCTGAATGGTCCTGTTCAGTGTAATTATTTTTACAGTGAATGTTAATCTACGATGCTTGTTAAACTAAGAGTACTGAGGACACCGCAATGGGGTTATGTGAGAGGAAACTGTCGGACATACAATAGATTACAGCACTACTTAGACTCACGCTTTGCCTCTGACTGTTCTTCAAATCCCACAAAACAGCACTCCAAAATTTCCATTCTGAATTACACTGTACCGTGCTGTACCACTGACTATGTGCATGCTGTGACTCATCAATGGGGACCACGTGGTTGGTACAATTACTTCCTGGTTACCGCAACGTCATTTTCCTTGGATACTGAGTTACTGTACACTGAGTTGAAAATACTGTACTGTATGAATCAAATGAGACAATTAACATGTTTGCCAGGTGAGAAAAACATTTATTTAATGTGAAGTGTCAAAAAAAAGGTTTCAAAGTGTTGCCACAGTTGTACGAGCAATATGAGTGCTTCAGGTCGCTGTCTCAAGCCACGCTGTCTCCGACTCCGGCTCCATCTCCATCACCATCACCATCTGAAAGACACAGTAACTGGGTTAAAAACTTTGGTAAACAGTCAGGGCAATTCTAAGTGGGTGAACAAACTTACCATTTAGACATTCTGTATGCACCTGTAGGATGCCAGCTTGCTCAAATCCTCAAGAGCAGTTCTCTGGTCGAGCTGCCAGTCTGGCAAAGCTGCTTACCAACCATTGAGCATGGCGATGTTTCAGGGAATTTGTCCTGAGATCGATGTTAATCTTTCTGTTGGGGTCAGTATCAGAATTTGCTACTTTGGCAGCTACCTCATTCGCATACCATTCCATAAAATTTTGCTTCAGCTCATCTTTAAAAATGTTATTTACGACAATGTCCAGGGGTTGTAGCATGTCTGTGCACAAAGCAGGGACATAGACTGACACAATATTGCGCTTTTCAAAAGTGTCAAGCACTTCTTTAATTGTGTGACCTCTAAAAAGATCCAGGATTAACAGTGTCCTTTGTACACCTGGCAGCTACATTTTTTTTTAATTGAGTGCACATATGGTACAATAACACACTCAATGTACTGAATTGTTGTCTCAGTGTTGTCCCAATGGTTATCGGTGTGTGTAACATGCCAACCTGGGGGGAATCTTATAGGAGGGATGGCACTGTTCAGTGCAGCCTGCATAGATTATCTGAGGGGGTAGGTAGTGGTCAGAAAGACTGCAGCATAGTACAACTGTTATCTGGTGTTTGTCGCCCAAACTGGCAACCTCAATCTGCTTTTTCCCAATAGTGTCCATCATCCATTCAGAGCATGGAACCAAGTTAACCCCAGTCTTGTCTAGATTTAAGACTAGCTCAGGTGGAATAAGCTCCTGACTAGACGCTGTGGCTATTCTGTTGAGGTAGCTTGCTTTTAGTGCTTCGAAATCTTGTGTTTTTTTTCTTGCAGCCTTGGTTCTCTTTTGTTTGCTGAAACCCATGCAGTTTAAAAACAACCAGGACCATTGTCTAGAAAAGGATAGGCTGCCACCATTTTCAACAAGCAGTTCAGGGCATTTGGCTTTAACTACCCCAGTCACTATTGCCAGCAACAGTCTACCATTATTAACAGCACCCTCAGATCTCAGTGTTTTAACAATGTTTTTTAACTCGTCTTCAATGTCTGCCAGAAGCAGATGTGGGTGACCATGGGCTTTTATGGACAGCACTTTATAAAGTTTTTCTGGGTCAGGAGTCTGTGCCAGTTTCTCTTTGTAGTCACTCTTGAAGGTGCGGACTGTGCTTTCATTAATTTTCTGCTTATACTTTCTCTCATAATATCAAGCATCAGTCATTACCCCATGTTCGCAAGAATACTTGCCAATTTCAAATCTGACTTCAGGGGTGTAGATGGCATAATGTGCTCTGCGTTTCTTTGCAGGAGGAGAAGATACTGCAAGTTCATTTGCTAGAGATTCTGCCATCAGGTTTGATATGCCAGCAGTGACAGAAAGAATATCGGCATCCAAGTTGCCTGTTTCCATGGCAGTAAAGTCTCTCTGTTGCTGGTCTATGAGGGGGAGTTTAACCACTTTATTAAGGATATCACTGTGCCTGTATTGTTTAACAGTTTAGCAGTTAATGCAGCTGATCAGATAAAGTATGGCACTAGGGGACAGAAGCAGCAAACAGCTGTGCGAATAGCTGCTTTTGAAAGGATAAAGCGCATGAATGTATGTGTGCACGATCATGGCGCATGACTGATATAAACTTTACGTGATTATATCTAGTTCTACAGTACTACTATGTTACAGTGAGGGTTTGGACATGATGGATCTTGCGTCCATTAAAACATTCAATTACTCTGTTACAGTGAGGGGTTGGACATGATGGACCTAGTGTCCCATACAACATTTAATTACTATGTTACAGTGAGGGGGTTGGACATGATGGACCTCTAGTTCCTGACAACCTTAAATTTGTATGTTACAGTGAGGAAGTGGACATGATGGACCCAGAGACCCTTTCATAATTAAAATACTGTAGTACAGAATATGTTCATGTCTGCTTTTCTTTACTTGTGCAGGTGCTGATGCTTCTTCACAGTTGAAAATGTTCACGCCATACTGATTAACATTCGTATTTAATGATAATCGGTATGTCTCTGTGAAACTATAACAATCAACATCTCATTAAATACTGATCTGACTAATTTCCAGTAGACCCTGCAATTGTTCTTTCAGTAATTGATCTACTGGTAATTGCCAGCAATGCTTAAATGCCCTACCCTAAATGAAAACCAAACCGAAATGCAAACCTAAAGGAGTGTTTTACCTGTCATCTACAGCAAGCATCAGAATGTCTATTCTGCAATGGATAAATTCCAAAAAGGGGACCAATAGAGAATACCCACTGGATGTTGCTGATTTATCATCTGAGCAGCTTACGCGAGCGGAGTTAAATAGTGACACAGTAAGCTCTGTGGCAAAGAAATACAAAATCATACATACCCCCGTAATGCAAAGTATCATGGGCTTATATGCAAATCACCACAAAATATTATGCTAGTTCAACTTTGAGCAGAAATGGTAGGATGAAACATGTGTCTGTGTCTTCTGTGGGCACCCTTTGCAGACTGTATGAGTGGCTTTTTGGCACCATGCATTTCTGCTTAAAGTTGAACCAGTATAATATTTTGTGGTGATTTGGATATACAGCCCATGATGCTTTTCATTATGGGGGTATGTGTGATTTTGTATTTCTTTGAAACTTGGCTTCCAGGCCAATGCCCTTTGGAGTAACCCTTGCCTCAGTGCAGATCCATGACAGTCGGTCGACAAATTATTTTTCAACCGATGTTACAGTGACTCTTTTATGTCGACTGCATTTGCGGTCGGCATGAAGGGAGTCACAGGACAAACTGTTTTCTTCGGATCCTCCGCTACTAGAATAATCAACTCCAAGTCAGAGTTGTTTTGGGGAAGGGGTGCAATCCTCCCAGAAAGCAGTGGTGGGTTCCCGCACCTACACTACAGTAACCTAGCACTGCTGTCACTGTAGTGTTGATCGCTCTTGAAATGTTGAGGTAGCCTCAGCATACCCCTTAGTGCTTGCACACTTAGGTTCTTTGTCTTTAAGCTCAGTGGCAACTGAGTTAAATGCTTGTAACCCCCCCACCTCAGAAAAAAAATGTTGGCCTTCTGAATACACCTCATCCTCTGGCAAGGTCAGATTCAAAATTGTCCGCTATGCAACTGAAAACGGAGTCATGGCTGCAGTGTGGTATTATGCAGAGAAGTACCACAAAAACACTAATGAGTTGACTGTCAGAAAATGTAAAACTGACTATTAGTCCATGTTGCTCCACACACCAGACCCCACTCTCCTAAAACTGACCATGCTTACTAAGCCAAGGGGAAGACCTACCCTTTTCATAGAGGAGGTAGTGGAAAAACTTAGAGCCATCATCAGAATTCTAAGAGCAGAGGGAGGAGTGGTCAATGCATGGGTCATGCATGTCATGGCCCTGGGCATAGTAAAGTCCAGCTGTCCATACAGTTTGATTGAGAATGGTGGTGGGTGAACATAAAAACTACAGTAAATGGATATTTTTTTTTAAACAGGATGGAGTACAGCAGAACGAAGGGCACGAAAGAGGCAAGAACATCACCTCTGGAGTTTGAAAAACTAAAAGCAGGATTCCTAGGATGAATTTCCAAGGCATGTGCTCAAAAACCTATACCACCTGAACTTATTGTGAATCTTAACAAAACGGGAGTCAATCTTATACCCGTGTCTCAATGGGCTATGGCTGCAACTGGGTCCCATCAAGTCACACTTACTGGTCTGGGTGACAAATGACAGGTCTCAGTGGTCCTAGTTTGCACTCTGGCTGGTGATTTGCTGCCACCATAGGTGATTTACTGTGGGAAAACTCCAGCATGTCACCCAATTCATAAATTCCCCCCACAGTGGTGCATTACACATTCATCCAACCACTGGGTAATTGAGGTGACTACACAGCTGTACATTTCATCTGTTCTTGTGCCGCATCTACAGAATGTTAAAATTGCTAAACATTTGAAAGATGAACTGAAGGAGCTGTTGGTTTTGAATCTCTTTTGAGCTCATACTACCCCATCTGTCATAGAACAGCTGGAAAAGGTCAGCTATATCCCCATTTTCATGCCAGCCTCCTTCATGGGCCTCCTCCAACACTTAGACATTTCCCTGAATAAACTGCCCAAAGACGAATTAAAAAATTGCCCTACCGAATGGTATGTTGGTGTAATTTCAGATCAGGTTGCTGGTGGAGCTGCCAGTGTTAAAGTTTATCTAAAAATGTCAACACTGAAGGAGAAGCATGTGAGGTTGCTGGAGGTTAGCTGCTGTCAGCTAAGACTACAAAGGGAGGTGTACATCCGTGGCTTTATGGAAGCCAGAATTGCTGTATCACACGAGAGCTGTGGACTACAGTAAATTTTATGTTTCTGCTACAGAAACATTCTCCAAGGAAAAAGAAGACTGAAGATTGATTAATTGTTGCCTGCAGTTTTATGGAGCATGGAGCGCTGTTTTTATTTTTTTTGTTTTTTTTTTTATTACTTTTATTTTATTTTTTTTTGGGACTACTGTTACTTTTACTTTTAAATTCTCTGTGATGAAATTAACTGTGCATTCACATTATTAAAACTTAAGTTTGTGCCTCTTTTTGAAACCCAAGCCTGTGTCCTAAATAATTACAATCTGGATATGTTTGCATTTTTTTTAAATCGCAAACAGCGAAAATAAAATGAACGTGAACATTTCCTAGACTACAGTACTATGTTACAGTGAGGGGTTGGGCATGATGGACCTAGAGTCCCTTACAACTTTAAATTACTATGTTACAGTAAGGGGTTGGACATGATTGACCTAGAGTCCTGTATAACATTAAATTACTATGTTTCAGTGAGGGGTTGAACATGATGGACCCAGTGGCCCAGATATTAAAAAGGGTTGCGCCATGCGCAATAGGGTTGCTCCAGCACAAGTCTGAAAATGCACCATTCTGTGATATTCAGTGGGAGGCAGATGCATCCCCCAAATCACGCTGAGCAATAGCACAATGATAATGAATGTATGCGCAACGGAAGGGGGAGGAACCATGCATAAATGGCGCAGTGTGATATTCAACAACATGCGCCATGCGCAATAGGGGAGCAAGTGGAAGTTGCGTGATAGCGGAAATGAGCCAAAATAAAAAGGAACAAGGGAGAGGCGCAAGAATGCTACAGGGAAGGCACATGAGGCTGAAATCCAGCCGCACAAACAGGGCAGAAGGGACACACAGGGCAGGACAGGGAAAGGGCACCCTGAACAGAGAAGCATAGGGAAGGTGTGGGGAGCCACAGCCAGTGCAGAAGGGGGAGGTGCCACACAGCACAGAGGCCACCACAGGAAGGTGTTCCCAGTGCAGGGGAAGTAGCAGCCAGGACAGTGGGGGGAACACAGAAAAAGGTGCTGGGGGGGAACACAAGCCAGGGACATGGCCAATGCCACCATCCAGATGGAGGCAGTTATGAGGGGGGTGAGAAGGCAGGCAGCAGGGGGGCACAGCCATAGAAGGGCCCGTTGGTGGTATGCCCCCAACAGGCAGTACCGAGCTTGCACCAGCTTCAAGCTGTACACTGATACCGAGATCGTGGGCTGGTACCACCTGAACCAGACAATTTTGAGGCTGCTCTGTGAGCTGTGCAGTGATGTGATGCAGGCACCCACACAACGGAGCCATGCTCTGTCAGTGGAAACAAAAGTGACAGCTTGCATGTTCCTGCTTGCCACGGGTACCTTCCAGAGACCAACAGGGGACACCTTAGGCATAATCCAGTCAGCCGCGTCATGCCACCTCACCCAATTCCTCAGTGCACTGCTGCGACATGCTGTGGAGTACATCCATTTCCCCAGCACACCGGTGGAGCGCACAGCAAACATACAGGAATTCCACAGGGTAGCACGTATGCCTGGCATGCTCAGGGCAATAGACTGCACCCATGTGGCCATCCACACACCACCTGGCCCTGAAGGGGCCGCATACATGAATTGGAAGGGGTATACAAGCATCAACTGCCAGGTGGTGTGCGATGTCAGGGGGTGCATAATCAATGTCTGTGCCACGCACCCTGGGGGAGCACATGATGCCTTCATCTGGCACCAGTCAGCACTGTGCCACAGATTCAAAAGTGGGGACATCCCCACTGGCCACTTAGTGGATGAGTATGCAAACCATGCAAAAGACACAGAGCTTGGGAGGGGCATAGTCAGAGGAGACATGGGTATTGGCCTAGATGGCCCAAGGCAGGGTGGCGCTGATCACCAAACTTCCACCCTCTACACACAGGTGACAGTGGATACCCACTCCGTCCCTGGCTGCTCACACCATACCAGCGGCCCTTGACCCATCACAGCAACGCTACAATGAGGCACATGCCACCACATGCAATGTCATCAAGTGGATGTTCGGAATGCTGACAGCATGTTTCTGTTGCCTGGACACCTTCGGCGGTGCCCAGTACAGCCCCTCAAAGGCCTGTGGGCTATTCCTGGCTTGTTGCATCCTGCACAACATGGCCAACAAATGCGGGATAGCCGTACAGGTCAAAGAGGGGGACAGCGATGGGGACGATGAGGACACCAGTGATGATGGTGATGGGCAGCCCCCCTTGGGCGATGGGACCCCCGACTGCTCCAGCTGGCACAGCTGCACTGGGACACCATCATGGAGGAGCACTTCAGCCAACCCAGGTAAGTCATGTGGCCATGTGCAACCACCAGTGGCAAAGGCACAACCCACAAACACGCACGGACACACACCAGGGGTGCATGCCATCAAGGGAAGTGGCCGGGCATGGAACCGCACACACCACCAGGGATGGGCGAGGTCTAACATGGCACGCGGTCATACACACACACACACACACAAACCTCACCAGATATGCACAAAGGGTAGGAGGCATGCTGACCCCGACTGCCACCCCTAGCCACACACATGTCCACAGACCACCACACCCACTGCCTGTCATTGTGCATGTGTCAGACACTGGGCACCATTGCACAGTGGCGTACAGCACAACGCAGGCATCATCATGCACACGCAACTGTGGACAGCAGCTGGGAGGGTGTGCAGATGGACTGTGTGTGTGCGTGCAGGGCCGGGTACCCACCTGTGCATTGCCCGCTGAATGACACAATGCACACAGGGCAGCATCAGGCAGTAGCCGCGTTGGGAGACAGGTCAGTCACATGCAACAGTGTCCCGGCCACCACGGATGTGTGGGCGGCCCCACTGAGACCCACCAGCAGTGACCACTGGCCTCATGGGGTGGCACTAACGGTCCCCCAGGGGTTCCACTGCATGAACGTGACCGTGCTCGCGCAAGGGTCTGCAGCACACCGAACATGCCTGTGCCAGGCGTGCTCGAGATGCCCACATCTGAACCCGGTGTCGACAAGGATGGTCTCGCATGACACCAGGAATGGGGGTGGACATTGTACTGCATGGTGTCTGTGATGCATGGGCAAATAACTGTGTGCCCATTGTGGCCATGACAGCAGTGAATGCCTGTGTCTGCCTGTCAATGGCAGCGGTCACATCCTCCCGCAACCGGTCCATCCCTGCCAGGAGCAGAGCGGTGTCTCTGCTGCGATGCTCCTCTGCCCACTCCAGAGCCACACTCAGTGTATCCACTGCCATCACAAGCCGCATCTGCTGATTGACTGATGCTTGCAGTATGCGGGTGTGCTCATCCAAGAGGTCATCTGCCTGATCGGCATGCTGTCCCTCAGGGTGTTTGCAGCCCTGATGCTCATCACCCCTTGAGGGTGGGCACTGCACACCAGGGCCAGGCCTGGGCATGTCCACAGGTGGTGCACTGATGCCGCCCTCTGACACTGTACCCCCATGGCCATTGGCTGACTGCTGATGCTGCCCCTCCAGCTGCCACTCCCCAGGGCTCAATGGTGCCACTGCAGTGGCTGCAACAGTTCCACTGTCCTGGACACACACCAGTGCTGCCCCACTGGTGCTGACAGGCACAGGCTGGGATTGTGATGACACACAGGCCTCCATGGTAGTACCACCCACAGCCATGGCCACGATGTCACCTGCTGTGTGACCATCCTGTGGCACACACATGTCACTGCCCTTGATGTTAGCTCCATTATCATCGGTGATGGATCCGGCACCAGCCCGAGTCTCAGCATGTTGGCATCCATGGATGCTGGCACGCTGGGACATGGGCAGGGCCTCCTCCGCACCTGCTCCACCAACATCAATCCGGATGTCCAGGCGGGCCCACTGTCACCCTGATCCCCGTATTCCTGTGGAAGTGGATGGGCCCTCCTTCATCTTCATGTGACTGGCCTCAGTGGAGAAGCCCACCACCACTGATCCATGCAGATGCTCAGGAGCTGTAACAGATAAAAAGTAGCGTTACTGCATGTGACCTACCCTGTCCCCCCAATAGACAGACCATGACATACCATGCAGTGACGGGCTACCACCCACCTGGAATTCACCACCTGGAACACCCTCAATGGCGCAACGCTGCATGCTGCCAGCAACCCACTCTTCCTGTGGGGTCAGGCGTAGCACCTCCGGCTGTCCCCCACCTGTCGCAAACCGTGCTGCCCTGATGGCAGCCACCTTCTCTTTAATCCTCTACCTGTCTGTGCCCATCTTCTTTTTGCACTCCTGCATGGAGAGCTGGTGGCTGCCATGCAGGTTTACAGCACACGCCACCTCCTCCCATGCAGCAGCATGGGCCTGTGGTGTTCACTGGCATCCACTGAGAAGCGGCTCCTGGTCTAGGTAGGCCTTGAACAGGACATCTGTCTCAGCCTTAATGAAATTTGGCCTCCTCTTCCTCCCACGACTCTGTTCCTCTTCCTCCACTACACGCTCGGTCATGATTCATCCTGTGAGAATGGCAGGTGTTACCTGTGGCTGTGCAGTCCCGTGCATGTCCCAAACACCACAGTCCACACTCCCAAACAGCATGCAACTCACCACAATAGACTGCAGTAACCGACTATGACCAGTGCAGCCCAATGTCGCACTTTTATAGCGCAACCCATGCAAATGAGGCGAGGCGCATCTTTAAGTGGATGCAAATGCAGTGACTGTGCCATTGAACAGCGATTAGATGACTTGCATATGCCGGATGAATCTCGTGCTGTTGCACTTTGCGCAATTGTGTTGAACTTGCTGAGCCAAGGGTGCAGTACTGTGACATGCGCAGTACACACCTAACTGCACATGCCTGGGTTGATGATGCAGGCACCTGCCACACTGCTGATGTGCTGTGCGCAGGAGGCAATGCAGGGTATGGCCACCATTGTGCCTGTGGCGCTTCTGGCTGTTCACCCTATAGTATGCTGTGGCACTAGGCGTCATAGGCGCACTAGAGCGCTCAACGCTGTAGGCCACTACAGGAGGTGGCAACAGGCACCCACTCACTTTATGCATTGGGTTCCAATCGCTACTATGGCTGTCCATGCGCCAGAGACCCTTAACCCTGTGCCCGACCTTGGCCCCTTAGGTGCCATGCGTCAGGCATGAGTGCACCACTATCGCGCTGTTTGGTGACAGCACGATAGGGAATGGCAACGCTGTACTGTGCAGCATCTGCCTGTGGCAGGACCGCGCTGCAGAGTGCCATTTTGCTTGAACCGAGCAGCAGAGATGGCACAAAGGCATGCTGTGCAGTGGAGCCAGATCGAGCTGGCAAACCTTGTGGCCATAGCTGAGCCCCATGTTGGGGCTCTGTTTGGGGAGCACCCCAGGACAGGGCCAGGAGTGTGGTATGGCAGGAGGTGGCCGAAGCCCTGGAGGAGGCCACGGTAGCAAGCGGGCGAGTGGGCAGTGCACCACCGTTATAGAACCTGAGCTGAGACCAGCCCTGCCTGCCCACCTGCAGGCATGTGCCAGGAGGGGCACGGTGCCATGGCCAGGTAGGTGCAACATCCATACACTTTTATCATCCATACTGGTATCACGGTTGCATGTGTCCGGCACATGGGGGGCCGTCTGGTGTTGGCTGTGGTGGTGGTATCGGGGTGTGGGGTGAGTGGGTCTGGCTGTGTGGGATTGCACACACTTGGGGGCAGGGGGACATGGCTACCGGATTGTACTGATGTTCCTCTCTCCATGTTTGCACCTTAGGGTCAGAAGAACGGAGGCACAACTGAGAGGGGAGGTGCTGCATGTTGGAGAAGAGGGACAGGAGGGATGAAGGTGGTCCACGGTGCATGGACCAGCCTGATGATGGTGAGTGCCTTACATCCATAATTACTATTGCATGCTGTATAACGGGGTGGGCAGTTGGGCATGGCCACCATCCAGTAACACCACTGCCATGCACGCAACTTGTTACAGTCAGCACTGTTCAGTGGCACTGCATGTCTGGGAGTGTGTCAATGGTGGTCCATGCGTGCACTGGGCACATGGCTGTGGCACTGCCTTCACACCGCATAGCCAAGTCACTGTACGGCCATGGTGGTGCTGTGCAGGACATGGGCAGTGGGTGTGTGCAGTGGTCCACATGGCTGTGGCTGCCTGGGTGGGCAGGTCTTGTGGACACGGTCACTGTGGGTGGTCGCACACCATCACAGGGGCGTGTCACATGGCTGTATGCCATGCACAATGGGTGGGCTGCAGGGGGATGGACAGTCACACCTATTGACTCTGCTCCCTTGTCCTAGGTGGCTGGAGACTCCTGTAGATCCAGTGGGACATTCAGGAGCTGCTTCAGGTTGGGAGGGAGACCTTAGAGCTCTTACGACACATCCACCACCACAAAGTGAGGAGGAGGAGGCGGATATCCCATTGGCGCCAGGAGAAAGAGGACCGGGGCGGCCAATGAAGTCCCCATGCCCCAACTACCACCTTCCCCCCTTTGATCCACCCTCACACCCCTTCTTCCTTCTCCCATATGTTCATCCCTGCCCCTTACCCACCCCCACCTGTTATGTGGCCCTTCTCCCACTATATGTGTATAGTTTTCTATATAGCTTTACTGTACATAGTTTCAATATATACATTTTGTTATAACAACTGTGGTGGTCTCTGATTTGCAGCAGGCTACAGGTGCTCAGCTGCAGTGGTGTGCATGGCATCAGGGGTGGTGCTCGCATGGGCATGTGTGTGTGTGTGTGTGTGCAGAGGTGAACCACCTATGGTGTGGACAGGAGGATCAGTCACTGTCTGTGGTTTGTGTGTTGTACTCTGTGCACTGCATGCCTGTGTGCAGTGGTCCATGGGGCCTGCACTGTGTGCATGGCACCCCTGTCAGACCATCCATGGCCTGAGCAGCTGACACCCTTGCATGTCTGTGATATGCATGGTCTGCTGGTGTGTCAGTGGTGGCTGTCCATGCTGGATAACAACTGTACCTGGCACAATGCCAGGTTGACGCACATCACCAGAATGGTGCACGTCTGCCTCGGTGGCACTGTGGCCTCCGCTGTTGTTGTCCACCATCCATGCTGTTGCTTGTGTCTGTTGCAGGATGTGCTCCAGTGTCTGTCACTTGTGCTCCAGCAGCATGCTGGTGGCATACAGCTTCATGGTGCCTGCGCAGGGTGGCTGGCACACCTGTGCAATGTAGGGGGGCTGGTCATGTGTACACGTCAGCCGTGGCCACATGCCAGTAGCTTGGTTGACCCGCTATTGTGTTCCTGTGTTGCTGTGCCCTTGGGTATGGGTGGGTGATTGTCCATGCACTGTGTTGCATCCTGTATGGTGCATGCCTCCATGCTACACTGTGGGTGTCTGTGCTGGCTGTTGTGGCCAGTGCTGGGATGGGATGTGTCCTTGGGAGGGTGTGCTGGGTGCTGTACTGCTGGAGGTGGGGTCTGGTGCATGCCCTGTCACATGTGGGGTACCTCATGTGCTGACAATGACCCTAACTCCACGCCCCGGGAAGTGGAGTTAGGGTCACCTAGTAGGGATGGGAAGCAGCTCCATAGGATCACTACTGCAATAGCCAGGAGGGAGCAGCTGGATGCCATTGTCCAGCTGGGGACCAATGAACTGGCCAGGAGAAGGGTGGAGTTAGCCAGAGTCCAGGATGATTTCAGGAAGCTGGGGGAAAACCTGAAACAGATAGCATGCTCCATCTCATTCTCTGAGGGTGCTACCTGTCCAGGACACAGGTGAGGCTAGGGCACTCCACATCTGTACCTTCAACTCCTGGTTGCAGGATTGATGTGGAAGGGAGGGTTTTGGCTTCATAGGGGACTGGGGCCTGACCTGGGCAGATGCAGGCTTATATAAGGAGGATAGCCTGCATCTGTCTGAAAAGGGAACCTTGGTCCTTAGTGAGAAGTTTAAATGCTTCAGCTATGAGAATTTAAACTGGCCAAGGGTGGAGAGCCAGGAGGGTCAGGAGGCTTAGGAAAAACCCCCATGGGAACATGCAGGAACATAAGTTGACTATGGGAACAGATAAAGCAGGCAGAGAGGAGCTGGCAGGTGAAGAAAGTATAACAAGTGATATGGGGGCAAGAGCACATAGGAAAGGAAACCGGGTGGGGGAAGATGCTGGAGAGGGAGAACAAGAACAGAAGGAGGGCAGAATGTAAAACATGGAAGGTCATGCTAATGAATGCCCGTAGCCTAGAGAATAAGGTTCTAGACCTGGATGCCTTGTTGGCAGATGCAGACCTGGACATAGCAGCAATAACAGAAACATAGTACTCTGCTAATCATGGATGGGAAGTCAATGTACCAGGCTATACATTGTTCAGGAGGGACAAGAAGGGTAAAAAGGGCGGAGGAGTGGCCCTGTACATCATAAATGGTGTAAAGGCTACAGAAGTTCATGGGGAGGCCGCGGTAATATGGGTCACCCTGGAGCCAGAGAATGGAACAGCAATACGCACAGTGGTGCTCTACAGCCCTCCACCAGACAGGGAGGAAGTAGACAGGGAACTAGTGGAGAATATACATGACATGGCAGCCAAAGGTGAAATCTTACTGCTGGGGGATTTCAATATGCTGGACATGGATTGGGCAACTCAGATGGCTGTTTCAGCTAAAAGCACAGCCATCCTTGAATCCCTGCAGAGGGTTGGACTCAGGCAGCTGGTGCATGAGCCAACTAGGGACAAGTCAATTCTGGACCTGCTGTGGACCAATGAGAACAGAGTCAAAGAAATACAGGTGGAAGGGCAGTTGGGTCCAGTGACCACCACATGGTGTGGTTCAGCGTGAAGACATGGACTCAATTAAGCCACATAAGGGCAAGAGTATTAGATATCAGGAGGGTGGATTTCACTGAAATGGGTAGATGCATACAAGCAGTCCTGGGGAAGGGAGAGGTAGTGGGGGGGTGGAAGAACAATGGGAGAAACTGAAAGGAGCCACAGTGGATATAACAAACCAATGCAGTGGGATAGTGGCCAAAGGGAAAAGAAGAAGGAAACCACTATGGTTCTTCAAAGACGTGAGGAACAAAGTCAGGGCTAAAAGGTTGAGTTTCAGGAAATATAAGGGGAGCCAAAGGGAGGAGGACAGGAAGTTGTATCTTGAATGTCTAAGGGAAGCAGGGAAGGCTGTTAGGAGGTTGAAGGTGCAGACAGAAGAGGGCTTAGCACATTCTGTAAACAAAGGGGATAAGGCATTTTATAGGTACATCAGTGAAAGAAGAAAAACTGGGGGGGATTGTGAGGCTCAAAGGGGAGAAGGGAGAGTGTAAGGAGGGGGATCCAGACAAGGCAGAATTACTGAACATATACTTCTGCTCAGTATTCACTAAGGAGGGGGAGGGTCAAGGACCACAGTTGGGTTGCAGAGGCAATGGGGGGGCAGAGGTGAATACCAGTTGATTAACAGTGGAGAAAGTTCTAGAAGAATTCACAAAGCTGAAGGTGGATAAGGCCATGGAGCCAGAGGATATCCACCTGAATATGAAAGGAGCTGCAAAGAGAACTAGCAGAGCCTCTGGTGGTCCTGTTCGCAGAGTCACTAAACACGGGTGTCATTCTAGAGGACTGGAGGAGGACACATGTAGTCCCACTGCACAAAAGCGAAAGTAGGGTGGAGGCATGGAACTACAGGAAAGTCAGTCTCACTTCAGTAGTGAGAAAGATCATGGAGACACTGTTGAAAGAAAGGATAGTGGCACATATTGAATCCAGTGGTGCTCAGAATCTGAGGCAACACGGATTCACAGCAGGAAGGTCATGTCAAATGAATCTAATAGTTTTTTTTGATTGGGTGACTAAGGAAATTAATCAGGGAGGGGCGGTAGACATTGCCTACCTAGATTTCAGCAAAGCCTTCAACACCATCCTACATAGAAGTATTAACAAGATGGGTAGTCTGGGCATGGGAGGCAAGGTGGTGAACTGGGTTAGGAACTGGTTAACAGACAGGAGACAGATGGTGGTGGTAAATGGGGTACAATCTAGGGAGAGGGGGGTGACCAGTGGGGTACCACAGGGATCAGTACTGGGACCAGTTCTGTTCAATGTTTTCATTAATGACATTGCAGAGGGGTTGGAAGGAAAAGTCAGCCTATTTGCAGATGACACCAAGATCTGTAACAGCATGGATACTCCAGAAGGGGTGCAGAAAATAAAGAGGGACCTGGAGAAGCTTGAAAGATGGTTGAAGATGTGGCAACTGAGGTTCAATGCAAAGAAGTGCAAAATAATGCACCTAGGTAGAGGGAACCCTGGGGAGAGCTACAGGTTGGGGGAGAGGAGCTGACTGTCACCAAAGAAGAAAGAAACCTAAGGGTTATCATCTCTGATGACCTTAAGGTATCAAAGCAGTGTACAAAGGTGGCAGGGAGGACCAGTGGCATGCTGGGGTGCATAGGCAGGGGTATCACTAGCAGAAGGTGGGCGGTGGTGATGCCATTGTATAAAGCATTGGTAAGGCCTCACCTGGAGTATTGCATGGAGTTCTGAAGACCACACCTGCACAAGGACATAGATTGAAACTTTCAAGTACCTCAAGGGCATAAACAAGGAACAGGCGGGGGACCTTTTCCAATGTTGAAAAAGTACTAGAACAAGGGGGCACAATATGAAATTGGAATGGGAAGATTAAGTGGTAATATGAGGAAGTTTTGCTACACAGAAAGGGTAGTCGACAATTGGAATAGTCTGCCACAGGAGGTACTGGGGGCAAGAACAGTGGAGGGGTTTAAGCATGCTTGGGAAAGGCACAAGGAAAGCCTGAGAGGGGATTGAGTGATGAAAGCCATTGATCACACAGGGTCAGTGGCCACATACAATGTATAGGGCCTATCGGCAGACTGGATAGGCCTAGCGGTTCTTATCTGAAACATAGAAACATAGAAACATAGACTTTAATGGCAGATAAGGACTGCTTGGCCCACCTAGTCTTCCCATTTCCCTACCTACAGGATAGGCCGCAGATCCTAGTTAACCAACAGCCTATGTCTGCCGATAGTTTCTGTTTCTATAAATGTTGTAAGGGGCTTGGGGTCCATCATGTCCAACCCTTCACTGTAACATAGTTATTTAATGTTGCACAGGACTCTGGGTCCATCATATTGAACCCCTTACTGTAATACAGTAATTTTATGTTGTAAGAGACACTGGCCCAGATATTCAAACTGTGCCCAAAAAGTGCACAACAGCAGGAGCAAGTGCAAGTCCACTACGCCCATGCGCAAGAAGTGCGATATTCAAAAACTGCGCAGGCCAAGATGCGCCTATGGCCGACGACTGAATATCGCACCATCTGCACCATAGCGTAACTAGGGAGGTGAAGCTGAGCATATCTGATGCGCCATAGCGCAACAAGGAATGTTCAGCTGAGCAGTCCAGTTGCTCCATAGTGCAACCAGGGATGCCCCCAGCAGCAGGGCAGCAATGCAACAGTACAACCAGGGATGCAGGGGCCCACCACCCATGCCACAGATGGGCAGAGGAACACACAGCAGAACAGACATTGTCCCCCACACCCCATGCACTACACAACTGGGGGAGAGCTGGAATAACCACCAGCCCACAGATACCATCAACCAACCCACAGCTGGGCCATGGTGCCACAGCACACTCCCTGGCAAGCTGTGACTGGCACACAGGGATGGCCAACCACCCCGTACCACATCATCCCACCAATGCAGAGCACACCCTGCCCCATGATCCCCACACACCCTGCCCAGGAGTAACACCCAACAGTGCAGGACACCCCATGCATGCCACCACCCCCACTGTGACAATGCAACCCTGTGTACCATGGAGCTGTGCATGGCAGCCCCACCATGGGCACCCTGCAGTGGGCGGCTGCAGACAGTGATGCAACAGATGTATACACAGTGCCACCCTGCATGTCCCCCCCGAGGTACAGCTGAGAGACTGACCATGCGTCGGCACATGAGGTACCCCACACATGACAGGGCATGCCCCAGACCCCACCACCAGTGGTACAGCACCCTGCACACCCTCCAAAGGACACACCCCAACCCAGCACTGGCCACAACAGCCAGCGCAGACTCCCACAGTGGTGCATGGAAGCATGCACCACACCAGATGCAACACAGTGCATGGACAAACACCCACCCATACCCAAGGGCACACCAACACAGGGAAGCAGTAACGGGGCAACCAAGCCCCCAGCATGGGGCCATGGAAACCGTGTACACATGGCCAGCAGTCCTCCATGGCACAGGAGTGCCAGCCACCCTGCACAGGCACTGAGGACCTGTACGCCACCAGCATTTGCCCAGAGCACAAGTCACAGACACTGGTGCACATCCCCTGCAACACACACAAGCCACAGCATGGAGGTGGGACAACAACAGCGGAGGCCACAGTGTCACCCGAGGCAGACATGCACCACACCAGTGACAGGAGGCAACCCAGCATTGTGACGGGTACAGTGGCTGCCCTGCATGGACAGCCACCACTGACATGCCAGCAGACCTTGCAGGTCACAGATATGCAAGGGTATCAGCTGCACAGACCATGGACAGGCTGACAGGTGCGCCATGGATACAGAGCATGCACCATGGACCACTGCACACAGTCATCCAGTGCACAGGGAACAACACACACACCACAGACAGTGACCGATAGCTACTCCCACACCATAGTCACTTCCCCACGGACACACACACATACCCATGACTGCACCACCTCTGATGCCATGCACACCACTGCAGCTGAGCATCTAGAGCCCACTGCAAATCAGAGATCACCACAGTAGTCATATCAAAAGAAATGTATTTAAAAACATCAAACAAAACTATGTACAATTATTTACAAATGTGTGGGGGGAGGGCCACAAACAAGTTGGGGGTGGGTAAGGGGCAGGGGTGAACAAATGGTACAGGGAAGGAGGGGTGTGAGGGTGGGTCCAGGGGGGATGGGGAAATCAGGGGCAGTGTGATGCTCAGTGGGAGCCCCGCTCTCTTCTCCAGCTGCTCCTCCTGCCATGACGCTGCCTGACCCCCAGCCTCTCGATCCTCTGCAGGATGTCCAGCGACTCCCTGGCAATAGTCAGGATTTCCTGCAGTGCCTCCCAGATCATGTGCAGCTGCCATCCACCTAGGACAAGGAAGCAGAGTCAATAGGTGTGAATGCACAGCCCCATACAGCCCACCCACTGTGCATGGCATACGGCCGGGGGACATGCCTCTGTGATGGCGTATGACCACCCACAGTGATCGTGTCCACAAGACCTGTCCACCCAGGAGCACACAGCCATGTGGACTGCTGCACACACCCACCGGCCAAGTCCTGCCCAGCACCACCATGGCTGTTTAGTGACATGGCTATGTGTTGCGAAGGCAGTGGCACAGCCATGTACCCAGTGCATGCACGGACCACCATTGATGCACTCCCAGACATGCAGTGCCACTGGACAGTGCTGACTGTAACAAGTTGCGTGCATGGCAGTGGTGTCAATGGATGGTGACTATGCCCCGCTGCCCACCCTGTTACACAGCATGCAATAGTAATCATGGATGTAATGCACTCACCATCATCAGGCTGGTCCCTCTGCCTCTGTGGACCATCACCCCTCCTGGTGTGCCGGTCTTCCAGCTGGTGCCTCCTCTCCCTCACCAGCCATCTCTCTTCTGGGCCTAACGTGCAAACATGGAGAGAGGAACATCAGTACAATCCTGTAGTAAAGTCCCCCTGCCCCGATTTGTGTGCAGTCCCACACAGCCAGACCCACCCACCCCACACCCTGATAACACCACCATAGCCAACACCAGGCGCCCCCCATGTTCCAGACACATGCAACCATGATACCCATATGGAAGATAAAAGTGTATGGACATTACACCTACCTGGCCGTGGCACCGTGCCCCTCCTGGCACGTGCCCGCAGGTGGACAAGCAGGTCCGGGTTCCTCCACCTCAGGTCCCCATATCTGTGGCGGCACTGCTCCACCATCTGCCCCATTCCTGTGGCCTCCTCCAGGGCGTCAGCCACCTCCTGCCACACCTGACTCCTGGACCTGTCCAGGGGTGCCTCCCCAAACAGTGGGCCAACAAGTGGCTCCACAATGGCAAGCAGGTTTGCCATTTCAATCTGGCTCCACTGGGCAGCACACTCCTCCACGCCATCTCTCTTGCTCGGTAGGGTCAAAATGGCACTCTGCAGCACGGTTCTACCATGTGCAGATGCTGCGCAGTACAGTGCTGCCATTCCCTATCGTGTTGTCACCAAACAGCGAGATAGCGGTGCACCCATGCCTGATGCATGGTGCCTAGGGGGCAAAGGCCGGGCACAGGGTCAAGGGTCTCTGGCGCATGGACAGCCACAGTGTGATTGGAACCCAATGCATGTAGCATGATTGGGTGCCTGTGTGCCACCTCCAGTAGTGGCCTACCACGCTGTTACCCCAGTGCACCTTCGACGCCCCAGTGCCATATAGGTGAACATTGCTGTAGCGCCACTGGCACAATGGTGGCCATGCCCTGCATTGCCTCCTGTGCACAGCACATCAGCAGCGTGGCAGACGCCTGCGTCATCAACCCAGGCATATGCAGTTAGGTGTGTACTGCGCCTGTCACAGAACTGCGCCCTTGGCTCAGCATGTTCAACACAATTTAGCAAAGTGAAAAGCGTGATATTCAGCTGTCATATGCAAATCAGCTAATCAGACATTCAATGGTGCAGCACTGCAATTTGCATCCACTTAAAGTTGCACCTCGCCTCATTTGCATGGGTTGCGCTATAAAAATGTGACATTGGGCTGCACTGGCCATAGTCAGTAACTGCAGTCTTTTGGTGAGTTGCTTGCTGTTAGGGAGTGTGGACTGTGGATTTTAGGACATACATGGGACTGCACAGTCACAGGTAACAACTTTCATTCTCTCAGGCTGAATCATGACCGATCGAGTTGTGGGAGAAGAGGAACAGAGTTGTGGGAGGAGGAGGAGGCCAAATTTCACCAAGGCCGAGATGGATGCCCTGTTTGAGGCCTACCTGGACCAGGAGCCACTTCTCAGAGGACGCCAGAGAACACCACAGGCCCATGCTGCTGCATGGGAGGAGGTGGCACGTGCTGTGAACCTGCATGGCAGCCACCAGAGCTCCATGCAGGAGTGCAAGAAGAAGATGGGCACAGACAGGCAGAGGATTAAGGAGAAGGTGGCTGCCATCAGGGCAGCATGATCTGTGACAGGTGGGGGACAGCCGGAGGTGCTACGCCTGACCCCACAAGAGGAGAGGGTTGCTGGCAGCATGCAGCGTTGTGCCATTGAGGGTGTTCTGGGTGGTGGCTTCCAGATGGGTGGTAGCCTGTCACTGCATGGTAGGTCATGGTCTGTCTATTGGTGGGGGCAGGGTAGGTCACATGCAGTAACGCAACTTTGTTTTCCCTTACAGATCCTGAGTATCTGCATGGGTCAGTGGTGGTGGACCTCTCCATTGTGGCCAGTCAGATGGAGATGGAGATGGAGGAAGGCCCATCCACCTCCACAGGAATACATGGCTCAGTGCAACAGTGGGCCCGCCTGGATGTCCAGACTGATGTTGTTGGAACAGGTGTGGAGAAGGCCCTGCCCATGTCCCAGCATGCCAGCATCCACGGATGCTGGCATGCTGTGTCTCGGGCTGGTGCCAGGTCCGTCACCAATGATGATGATGTCACTAACGTCATGGGCAGTGACACGTGTGTGCCACAGGATGGCCACACAGCAGGTAACATCGTGGCCATGGCTGTTGGTGGTGCCACTGTGGAGGCCTGCATGTCATCACAGTCCCAGTCTGTGCCTGTCAGCACTGGTGAGGCAGCACTGGTGTGTGTACAGGACAGTGGGACTGTTGCAGCCACTGCGGTGGCACCAGTGAGCCCTGGGGAGTGGCAGCCGGAGGGGCAGAATCAGCAGTCAGCCAATGGGCTTGGGGGTACAGTGAGGGGATGGCATCAGTGCACTGCCTGTGGACATGCCCAGACCTGGTCCTGGTGTGCAGCGCCCACCCTCAAGGGGTGCTGAGCATCAGGACCACGCACACCCTGAGGGACAGGATGCCGAGCAGGCAGATGACCTCTTGGATGAGCACACCCACATACTGCAAGCATCAGTCAACCAGCAGATGCGGCTTGCAACGTCGGTGGATGCAATGCGTGCGGCTCTGGAGTGGGCAGAGGAGCGTCACAGCAGAGACACCGCTCTGCTCCTGGCAGGGATGGACAGGTTGCGGGAGGATGTGACCGCTGCCATTGACAGGCAGACACAGGCATTCACTGCTGTCATGGCCACAATGGGAACACAGTTATTTGCCCAAGCGTCGCAGACACCATGCAGTGCACTGTCCACCTCCCATTCCAGGCATCGTGCAACACCATCCTTGTCGAGACCGGGTTCAGCTGTGGGCATCAAGAGCATGCCTGGTGCAGGCATGTTCAGTGTGCTGCAGACCCCTGTGCGAGCACAGCCACGTTCACACAGTGGAACCCCTGGGGACCATCGGTGCCACCCCATGAGGCCAGTGGTCAGCCTGTCAGTGCTGGTGGGTCTTGGTGGGGCTGCCTATGCATCCGTGGTGGCCGGGGCACTGTGGCGTGTGACTGACCTGTCTCCCAACATGGCTACTGTCTGATACTGCCCTGTGTGCATTGTGTCATTCAGCGGGCAATGCACAGGTGGGTACCCGGCCCTGCACACAGACACACAGTCCATCTGCACACCCTCCCGGCTGCTGTCTGCAGTTGCGTGTGCATGATGATGCCTGCATTGTGCTGTACACCAATGTGCAATGGTGCTCAGCATCTGACACATGCACAATGACAGGCAGTGGGCGTGGTGGTCTGTGGAAATGTGTGTAGTTAGGGGTGGCATTCTGGGTCGGTGTGCCTCCTACCCTTTGTGCATGTCTGGTGCATTGTGTGTGTGTGTGTCTGTCCACGTGCCATGTTAGACCTCACCCATCCCTGGTGATGTGTGTGGTTCCATGCCCGGCCAGTTCCCTTGATGGCATGCACCCCTGGTGTGTGTCCATGCGTGTTTGTGGGTTGTGCCATAGCCACTGGTGGTTGCACATGGCCCCATGACTTACCTGGGTTGGCTGAAGTGCTCCTCCGTGATGGTGTCCCGGTGCAGCTGTGCCGGCCGGAGCAGTCGGGGGTCCTGTCACCCAAGGGGGGGCTGCCCATCACCATTGTCACTGGCGTCCTCATCGTCCCCATCACTGTCACCCTCTTCGACCTATACAGCTATCCCACATTCGTTGGCCATGTTGTGCAGGATGCAACAGGCCAGGAATAGCCCACAGGCCTTTGAGAGGCTGTTCTCTAGGGCACTGCCGGAGGTGTCCAGGCAATGGAAAACATGCCTTCAGCATCCCGAACACCCGCTCGATGACATTACATGTGGTGGCATGTGCCTCATTGTAGCATTGCTGCGATAGGGTCGCGGGCCACCAGTATGGTGTGAGCAGCCAGGGATGGAGTGGGTATCCACTGTCACCTGTGTGTAGAGGGTGGAGGCTAGTTTGGTAATCAGCATCGCCCTGCCCCGGGCCATGTAGGCCACTACCCATGTCACCTCTGACTATGCCCCCCCCGGCCCTATGATTGTCCTTGTGGTTTGCATACTCACCCACTAGGTGGCCAGTGGGGATATCCCCACTCTCGAATCTGTGGCACAGTGCTGACTGGTACCAAATGAAGGCATCATGTGCTCCCCCAGGGTGCGTGGCACAGACATTGATTATGCACCCCTGGCATCGCACACCACCTGGCAGTTGATGCTAGCATAGCCCTTCCGATTTATATATGCGGCCCCCTCGGGGCCAAGTGGTGTGCGGATGGTCACATGGGTGCTGTCTATTGCCCCTAACATGCCAGGCATATGTGCTACCCTGTGGAACTGCTGTATGTTTGCTGTGCTGTCCGCCGGTGTGCTGGGGAAATGGATGTACTCCGCAGCATGTGGCAGCAGTGTGCTGAGGAATTGGGTGAGGTGGCATGATGCGGCATACTGGGTTATGTCTGTGGTGTCCCCAGTTGGTCTCTGGAAGGTACCCGTGGCGATCAAGCACATGCAAGCAGTCACTTTCGTCTCCACTAACAGAACATGGCTCCGTCGTGTGGGTGCCTGCATCACATCACTGTACAGCTCACAGAGCCACCTCAAAATTGCCCGATTCAGGCAGTACCAGCCCAGCATCTCTGTATCACTATACAGCTCGAAGCTGCAGCAGGCTCGGTACTGCCTTTTGGGGGCATACCACCCACAGGCCCTTCCACGGTCATGCCCCCCTGCTGCCCACCTTCTTACCCCCCTCATTAATGCCTCCATCTGGATGGTGGCACTGGCCATGTCCCTGGCTTGTGTTCACCCCCCCTGGCAGCTGTTTCTGTGCTCCCCCCGCTGTCCTGGCTGCTACTTCCCCTGCACCGGGAACACCTGACTGTGCTGGCCTCACTGCTGTGTGGCAAGTACTTCCCCCTTCTGCACTGTGGCTCCCCACACCTTCCCCTGAGCTTGTGGGTTCCAGGTGCCCTTTCACTGTCCTGCCCTATGTGTATGTGTGTTGCCTGTGTGGCTGGCTATAGTTCTGCAACTTGAGGCTTCCCTGTAGCGTTCTTGCACCTCTCCCTTGCTCCTTTTATTTGACTCATTTCTGCTATGGCGCCAACTTCACTTGGCTTCCCTATTGTGCATGGCGCATGTTGTTGAATATCGCACTTCGCCATTTATGCATGGTTCCTCCACCTTCATTTGCGCATACATTCATTATCATTGCACTGTTGCTTAGCGTGATTTGGGGGGCGCAACTGCCTCCCGCTGAATATTGCAGAATGGTGCATTTTCAGACTAGTGCTGGCGCAACCCTATTGTGCATGGCGCAACTCTTTTGAATATCTGGGCCAGTATGTACTGCAAACACAATACGGTGCTCCTGATAGTAAATGATTTTAAGATCTAAAGTGTATTTTCCTAAAAATATTTTGGCAAGGTGGTAAACCAATAAGTGCTTGGCAAGCAATAGCACTGTTGAAGGGTGTGACTGCCCAGAACTGTATAAATACATTTTAGCTCAACTGCATGGAATAGGGCATTTATACCCAGGAATGATTATGCTATTTTACAGTGTCTAGTGGACAAAATAGGTTTCAGATTCCTTATAACACTATTTTGTTTCAGAATAATCTTAATTTTTGTAAGGATATTCTGCTACTAAACTTTTGTTATAACTATTATAAAACAGCTTTTCAGTTTTGGGGCAAGAGTTCTGTTCCATGGTTACATGTGAAACTTAATATTTTAAATGCTATGGAGACCTTAAGAAAAATTTCAAAGCACTCCAAGACAAGAATCTAAAAGATGAGTGGACTTCATGCAAGACAAATTTATCTCATATAATAAATTAAGATAACTGGTAGGTGGATGTTTTGGGGGCAATGTTATAAATTGCAATATGCTATTTTGTAAATGTCAGTGTTATTAAGGCTGCTGACATACAGAAAACAAATATAAAATTAAAAGCAGAGACAGAACCAACTAATTTCACAACATAAAATAAAAACTCTCTCTCAGATCTATTAAAAGTAAGGGTTCCCACAAAATGTTGGCAGAAAATTTACCAGAAATGTCAAGTAGAATTACAATTAAACTGTTGTAGTCAACAGTGGCAAGTTATTCAAACTGCTACAAATAAAAACTATATATCGGAAACAAATAAATCCATACAATCTAGATTAATAATAGAACTTACAACACACCTAAAACTTTAAATTGAATTAACTCTGCCTTTTCTGAAAAATGTTGGCATGCATGTGGAGTGGTAGCAGGCTTAAGCCCTGGCTCACAGCGAAGCTATTGGCACAGCTCAAAAGTAGGGATCACCTCTGGGCCACTGCAAGAGCTACTGGCACTCTGTCAGACATCCAAAAATATAAACAGGCTTGCAACCACTGTACTAAACAGATCCGCTTGATGAAGAGCTCCTACTTCAAAATGCCCTCTCCAACTCCTGGGGTGAAGGGAAATCCTTCTGGGACAACATAAGAAATATCATGGGTCAGCAGTCCAAATCCTCTCCTACAATAATGAATGTGGATGGAACCACTACATTAGACCCAGAGATAATTGCAAACACCCTAAATGATATCTTCACGGACCTTAGTGGTATCCTGTCATCTGATTTCTTCACTGATGCTGACCCTCCAATTTCTACTTCTACTACTGCCTCTCCAACCAAACCACCCTTCCATTTCAAACTAGTAAAGGCACATGAAGTCTATAAATATGTAAAGAAGGCCAATTCTAAGTCCCAAGCAAGCAGCGACACTACTGACCTTAAACTTCTGTCCCTTACTCTGGAGGAAGTACTGCTCCCCCTCACAAAAATTTTCAATCTCTCCCTCTGCTACAGCCAATTCCCTAGGAAATGGAAGGCTGCAGTTGTCACTCCGGTGCACAAAAGTGGTGATAAGTCACTGCCTGGTAACTATCGCCCAATATCAATACTACCACCTCTCTCTAAGGTCCTTGAATGCTTGGTGGCGGGCCAACTTTCAGACTACCTGGAAAAGCACAACATCCTATGCACTCAGCAGCATGGATTTAGGAAAGGGCACAGCACATCGACTGCCCTACTTGAATTCTCAGGAGCAATCCACAATGCCGTGGACAAAGGAAACCTGACTGAAGCAGTCTACATTGACTTAACTAAGGCATTTGATACAGTACACCATGGTCTACTTATCAAACAACTACTATCCCTAGGGCTCTCACAGGGTCCTGGTGACTGGGTAAAAAATTACCTTGCTCAGCGCTCTCAATCTGTAAAAATAGCTTGAGTTCTCTCAGACTCAAAACCGGTTCACTCAGGAGTTCCCCAGGGATCCATCCTGGGCCCCCTCCTTTTCAGCCTTTTCCTAAACTCCCTCCCCAAATCCTGCCCTGAACAAATAATCCTCTATGCCGATGATGCCGTGATTCTTGCCACTCATAAAGATCCAAACCTCTTACGCCTCAGCCTTCAGCATGCTTTTTCCAAAGTTGAGATGTGGTTCCTTGAACATAAGCTGGTTCCAAACCACAAAAAAACTAAATCCATGCTCTTCTCTAACCCACAAAACAAGAAACGGCAAGTCCCACTCACCATTAATATATACCTGGGAAATACCATTGAACAAGTGCCAATTTTCAAATATCTTGGAATAAACTTTGATCAAGGCCTAACCTTTGCAAGTCACATTGATAGTACAGCAAAACTATTAATCAGCGGTCAAGTTCCGTGTCCAGACACGACAGCTCCTTACCATTCTGCACTGAGGATTGCCATCCAATCCTCTATCATCTCAGTCGTTGACTATGGCTTAGTTATATACTGATCTGCCACTACTACAGCATAGTCGCATTACAACATCCCTAAATAAGGCCTGTGACTGTTCACTGGTGCACATCGACGTACCCACATGTGAATCTATGCTGACTCAGGTTGGTTGCAACTCTCAAACCGATAAAGTACCTTACCTGCCTGATGGCCAAAAATCCACTCTGGGCCTCACTCACCCTGTATCCAAGACCTGTTATGCCCGGCGCTAGCACCGTTTTACCAGAAGATCAGAACACCAGCCTCTCCAAGTCACCCGATGCGGACTTCTCAGGGACAAAGATCATTTGCCTATCGTGACCCAGCTGGCTAAATGCCCTCAGCAGTCATATTACTGCCTCCACCTCTAGGTATTTTCAAATCAAGGCTGTTCTCTCACCTTGCCACCTCCAGCTCCTGTGAATGCCTGATTAAACTCCTATTTTCTCACCTACCCACCCTGTTCCGTTATTTGACAAAGACATGTTTGGGAAACTTTTCTCCTGCTATTGTCTGCTACCCACACCTTTCACTTACCCTCTCTGTTCTGGACTTTTCCCTATTTGTTTCTCCTAATCTGGCATGACCTCTTTCTTGTAATAATAATGTGATTATTGATATCTCATGTCCTTTTGCACAAATGATTTGATATGTATTTGTATATTTTTCTTGCTCTTGACACAACACAAATTGTTGTGTTATCTATGTAACCTTTTGTACTGTACCTAATTGACGTGGAACCTTTGTAAAAGAGCCTCTGGCTCAAAGGTAGTAATTCCTAGAACAATAAACTAAACTAAACTAAACAATACAAGGAGCTGCCCGATACTAAATAGCTGGTTGCAGGATACTGCTATTATGCTTTCTCAATTACTAGGAAAGGGAATCCCAATCTCCATACACACACTTATATTTAACAAGTTAGACAAATTAGATATTACCAGGGAACAAGAGCAAGTAATTTGTTTAGGGACCATGGCACCCAAAATAATTATACTGGAATACTGGCACTACCAAACTCTTCCACGGTCCATAAAACATATTTATTGGCACAAAACTAAAGAAACATTAATTCATGAAAGATTATGGTACCAAACTGAATACTCAGATAACATAATGTCAGTTTCATAGAATGAGTCTTAATGAGCCTATTTCCTCCGTTACTGAGAATATTTTTTTTGTTTTGTTTTATTCATTTGTTAACTGGTTAGGACACTGGACCATAGACCCTTTTTCAGTTCCAACCCAGGAAGACAACAACCAACAAGACAATACATCACAAACACAATCTGTGCAAAAAGATTTTATAGATAAGATCAGATTTGTTATTATTATTGTATTTCTTGTTTTTCCCCCTCACCCCAGGATGCATTGATTTTGTGTATGAGTGTTTTTTTTTTTTTGTCATTGTACCGTATGATTTATTTCTCAAGTAAAATATTTATAAAAAATATTTTGTTTGGATTTGCAGCATTTCAAAGGAGCTGCATTTCAATCAATAATGGGCTCTGCAAGGTACATCTCAACAATTGTCTGTGCTGAGGCTGTGATAGAAGAAGTGGATGAAGAAATTACAATGAGGACTCCAGAGGCCTGAAGCTATATACTAAGAAAGATACATAGAAGGCCAAAGCCCATAATTATGTATCTCCAGCACTTGCTGGTACATTATCCCTTGTTCAACAGATGTTGATCGAGTTTGTGTTTAAAATCAGTATGACTATGAGATTGCACTATAGTGTTTAGCAGTGAGTTCCATATTGGGATTATTCTTTGCCTATAGAAATAACACCTCTTGTTATTCCTTGGATAAGTAAGCGATAATTGATGGTTATGACTTCTAAGGTCACGTTCCCGTATATTGAGGGGCATTCCAAGTTGAGTAACTAATTGACTATCAGCTGATAATTTATACATTAAGAGAAGGTCTCCTCTAGTTCTTCTCTGCTCTAATGTTTATACATTATTTTATTACATAGATTTAATTCATCAAGTCTTGTATGGTAGTCCTTGTTAAACATTTTCATTACCATCTTAGTAGCCCTCCTCTGGACATCCTCCAATCTATTTATGTCACTTTTATGATAGGGGTTCCACAAAGGAGAATAATAATCTAGGTGTGGCCTCACATATGCCCTATACAAGGGCAGTATACAGCCTCTGTCCCTTGAAATAAAGATCCTTTTTATACAACCCATTGCTCTATTTGCCATATTTATAATGAAATTGCAATGACTGTGAAAAACTAAGTCACTAGTAATTATTATGCCTAAATTGTTATGCTGTTTAACTGATGTGAGAATTTGATTATTTAGTGTAAACTGATAGTGATTCTTAGTTGTACCAAGATGCATAATAACACATTTATTGATCTTAAAGGGCATGTGATTTTTAATTTTTTGCCCACTCTTCTAATATTAGAAGGTCATTACTAAGTATGCATCTCTCCTCATCATTTTTTACCTGTGCTGCTAATTTTGTGTTGTTGGCAAATTTAATAATGAAGCTATTTTATTTTTTTTAAATCTGAAATAAAAATTGAGAACAATATTGGTCCCAATACCGATCCCTGAGGCACTCCACTGCTCACAGAACAGAGATCAGATGAATGTCCTTTAATAGAGACCCTCTGTGTGCGATTTTGTAGCCACTGTTCCACCCAATTAATTATTAGAGGGTTTATTCTTTTTTTTCTCATTTTATGTACCAATATGTCATGGGGGACTTTGTCAAAAGCTTTGCAAAAATCTAAATAAACTACATCCACTGGGTTATTGTTTTCCAACATTCTACCAATGTGCTCATAAAAAACTAGATTACCAGTCAAATAGGACCTATTTTTTTTTTTTGAATCCATGTTGATTATGGTCAGTTAAGCCCTCTTTTTCTAAATCTATTTCTAATATTTCTTTTAGCAGTGATTCAAAGACCTTCCCCAGAACACTGATTAGGCTAATAGGCCTATAGTTAACTATGTTAAGTGAAGCTGAACTGGACAATCATGGGACACTACTATTTTTGATGGTGGTGAATAAGAAGATCTTGGCACAATGAACAAAAAAGAGGTAGAAGAGGAAACTACTGGAACACAAGAGGAGGGGCCACCTGATGCTGTGCTGTGTTGTGAAGATTGTTCTGAGTCTGATTCTGTACTCAGCTCCATGATAGCATTCACTTAATCAATTATTTCCTCTCTGTTTATCTCAAAATGACACGCTCCTTCAGCAGTTGCTTTGATTTGTATTGTGGGTCCATGATTGTTGCTTTAATATAGTGGTCAGACTGAAACACTGTACATAGTTTTTCATCTTCATCAACTTATTTGATCATACAGTTGGTCAAATCTTTTCATGTCAGCCATGGCAGTATGTTGGATGAAAATGTCTGCTTTCTCTAAATTATTCCTAACCAGATTCCATCAGTATTTTAAAATTTTTATTAAAAGTATCACTTGTCTCAGAGTTGTTCTGTTTGCACTCACCTCTCTGGTAATTTCCTCAAATGGCTGCAGAACTGAAATTAAAAACTCCAGAATGGCTCACTGTGGTGGAGTGATTTAAACGTCTACGTCACCAATTGTATTTTCTAATGTGTATTGTCTAACAGATTTCTTTTGTTTCAGCAGCCTTTAGAACATATGAAAAGTCCAATTCCGCCTAGTAGAAATGTCTGGGATCAGTCTGTGCAAAGGTCATTTGTGTTCCCCCTGTATTTTCTCAAACAAGTGACAGGCTTTGCTTGAGTGATTGAAATGAGTGCAAATTCTCTTAGCAGTGCTAACAAGAACTTTAATGTCCCTATGTGTATGGTGGAATGTGGTCATGTATGGAAATCCATACACTGCAAAAAGTTGTTCTGCTGCAGTAGTGACGTCCTCACTAATGCAGAATGACTTTTGGTTTTGTGTTAGTGAGGACTTCATAATACAAGGGACTCCAGTAGCTATTGGGATTTATTGACCTTTGCTGTGTGAGAGTGGCACATGCCTGAGCAGGCCAACAGTTGTTCATCAAGGGACATTGGTAGAGCCATTGTAAAATGTGGAAAAGTGAGTTTTTTTTTTATTTTGCAGTCACCATACACTATATAGAACACTGTATGGTTACCCATACACTACTCAGCTATTCTTTCACCTCGTGGATACTATGCCAACTTGGGGACCTCTCAAGCTTCACTCTTGAGGTCATCAGTCAGCATTGTAGCCACTCTGTGACAGAATAGCTTTGTAGTGTATGGTTACCCATACACTATCCTATATATCTTCATCAAGAAAACTGTGAGCTATAAAAGTCAAACAATGCACAAAACAGTGGATATGAACAAAGCCCATATCCTCCAATACCTTCTTTATGGTTGACCTATTATCTGCAACAAAAAAGCTAAGTGGCAGTCCCTGTGATGTGAACAACTGCTGTATTGGTTTGAGCTCCTCATCAGTGTTGCTTGAGTTGTGCACAGATGGATAATGTAACATTTTTAGAACAGCAAACTGCATTTCACTGCTCCCACAAGAATTATCAGCAAAAGGTGCCAAACGTGCAGTAACTGACATGAAGGGTTCAGGCTGACAGCATTTATGCTTATGTATTGTGAGATGTACCACCCTCCCAACAGCACTGGCCAAAACTTGTCTGGTGTTTTTACATACAACATTGTAGAGATCTGGAATCTCTGTTGAGGAGAAATATTTTCTTGATGGTATATTATATCAAGGGTCAAGGTACTCTAGCAGCCACCTGAATCCTACATTTTCTACCATCTTATATGGCGGCAAGTCAAGAGCTATCATCTCTGAAATTTTCTTTGTTATTTTAACAGCAACAGGGTGGGTTGAGGGATATTTGGCTTTACATTTGTATGTCTCTAAGATAGTAAGCTATTTCCTTGAAGGAGTGGAGCTTTTTAACACATGGCCACTATCAGTAACACTAAGAGTCATTCAAATGAATGGAAATGTTGGAAGCATTTCTGTTTTGCTGTGGGGGCTGCCACTGCTATCATCTGCCAGATATACCCCTGAGTGTAGGGAGCTAGCATCATCACTGTCACTTTCTTTTCTATTCTCAAAATGGATTTCTCATTATTGTTTTGACATCTGTCTTGGTGCCTTTTCAGTACTGAAGTTCCCAGCACTCCTTTCTTTTTACCTCTGCAGATACCCATTTACAAATACAGCATATGACCACCAACTCATTAAAAGCATTATTAGAAAAGTATGACCAAACAAAATATTTTATTTATTTATTTATTTATTGCTATGTAGGCACTGTAACTCAGTCTCCTTTTCAGGAGTATTTTTTTAATGGATTTTTCTTGGACCTTATCCTGTTGTGCTTTATTCCCTTCCCCTAACCCATTGTCTTCCTCCTACATCATAGAAACATTTATTTTCACTTCTACAACATTTTCAGTTTCCATCCCTTTATCCTCCAGTACACCTTGTGCCTGACCACTGTCTTTATCCTTATCAGACTCAGCCTCAGAGGACTCAGATGTAGTCTGTGTGGAATTAACATTACTGTAGCATGGTATGCAATTGTTCCATACCTGGGAGTGCTTCTGCAGTGGTACCCATCAACCCTTTAGTTTTAAATAATGAACCTTTTTTTCAATTGGGACTGATCCAACAGATGCACCTTTACTGTATTCAAGCATTCAGTTGCAAGATGAAACTTCAGTTACCAGAATCACTTTATAGTGTATAGTGGAATGCTGTTGTGGATGGAATTCCATCCCTAGAACAAGCTTATTGTACTGCAGTAGTGACATCACGATGTTGTTGTGCTGTACTAGTGACATCACTACTGCAACACAAGATAGAAAGTCTTTGTGTGGCCACTTACTTCAAACCACTGCACTTGATGAAGTGGCCGCAGTGGTGAGAGCTGGCTCAGAAAGTGAGTGACGCTTCAAAGAACTGCTAAAAAGAAAGGCATCTGGGGACTGATGTATCTTTACTGCTGCTGGATTTTTATTTAGCTTTTCAATAAAATGTCTTTTTAACTTTCAAAAACATCATCCTTTTTTTTTGCTAAGTGATGACTGTGAAGCTGAGCTCACTCATGATGCATGACCAATTTTTTGCTTGGCTCCAGGCTTACCATTTGCAGCCACCTTCCTTTTCCATACTGTATAAAAATATCCCTCCTGAGACCTTAGCATCTTGACTTCCATTCCCTACAGGGCCTAATTTGTGTTGTACACAGCACACAGCAATGATGATGACCCCCACTACTTCCTTTCAAGCTTAGTGCAGAAGATAAAGAAGAGTAACTCCTAGTGTTACTGATCAGTGTCTGTATTCAGCAGCTTAACAGTGTTGTGCTACTATAGCCTTGGAATTTAAATTGATGGTGTAGATGTTATTAATTTAGGTGAAGCACACTGGTACGGTGGTGATGATCATAAATCAGGATGATGATGGATGATGACACTTCTTCTGTGCTTAAGTAGGCAGACATTAGTGTTTTCAGCAGTTGCAGTAGTCCACTCTCAATATATTAGCACATGCAAGAACAACCTGTATGGCTTGTTTTTCTCATCTTTTTTTGCTTTAACAAAAACTAGTCTGCTATGAGTCAGGATAGAATGAATATGTAGTACAATACTCACTACTATCTCTCTCTAGTTTCTATGTTTTTAATCACTTTTGCTGTCAAACCTTTATTTTTTATTTTATTTTTTTATTTTTTTTGCATCCTGCTGGCAGGCACAGTCAGGCATCACTGTGCTTCTCTATTGTTTTAAGCCTGGCAGCCAGTAAAGCAGTACTTTCCCCCTCTCCCTTGCAATTAGTCTCTCTTTCTCTCCGCTTTTCCTTCTTTAATCCCATTTGTTGTGCTTTATTTGTTCTGTAGAGAACAGTAGTCAGTCCCCCCCTCCAACTGCATCCTCAGCAGCCAGAAGCCACCTTTATGTTGGGGGACAGGGTATTTTTTGTATGGTAACCCCAGCACAATTTCTTCCATCTATCTATCTCTCCCCAACTCCATCATCAGAAGCTAGAAGCCACCTTTAAAGTTTTTCCTTTTTTTTTTGTTCAATGGTAACTTTTTTATGTTAAGTTTTTTTTTAAATGTGAACCTTGATTTAAGCAGAATATGACAAGGCTGTTCCTCACTGTTACCTGTACCACAAACAAAGTGATTATCAAAGAGAGGCAAATTGAAAAGATGACAAGTTCCAGCTTGAAACATTGGTGGTCTCTTGGAGGATTCTGGGGCTGTGGTATGTGTATTTAAATAAAGCTTTTAATATTTCTTAACAGCTTGTAATTCTTGGTGCCAAACCTTTGTTTAGTGGCTTGGTTGCTTTTTTTTATTCCCCAGCACAATATCCTCCCCCCATCTTTGTTCTCAGCAACCAGAAGCCACAGTTAAGGGGTTTTATTTGTAAATGTTTAATGCTTCTTATGCCAAGGGATTTTTTTTGTAAAATGGTATTTTTTGTTTAGTAGTTTGCTTGCTTTTTGCCCCCAGCACAGTCTCCACTGTGTGTGTGTGTGTGTGTGTGTGTGTGTGTGTGTGTGTGTGTTGTGTTTCTCCCTCCAACTCTGTCCTCAGCAGCCAGAAGCCACTGTTAAGGGTTTTATTTTTGCAAAATAGTATATTTTCTTTTGTTAAGAGGTATTTTTGTTTGGTAAAATTAATGGTAACTTTTGTTTAGTAGTCACCTTGCTTTTTGGCCCTCTTGGCCATCTCCCGCAGCACAATCTTCTCCTTTGTTTCTCTGACTCTCTGTTTATCTCCAGCCCCATCCTTAGTAGCCAGAAGAAGCCTCCTTTTATGGTTGCTGTGGGCAGAGCCCTGCAGACATGTTGCTAAGACAGTAGAAAAAGAGAGCTCTCCAGATTCCTACTGGACCTTATAAAATCTGAGTTTTCTTAGAATTCCTCAACTGCAGAAGTTTCATTTCATTTTTCATTTTTATTTGTTAACTGGGTTAGGACTCTGGGCTGAAGCCCTTTTTCAGGACTGACCCAGAACATAAAACACTACAAACAACATCAATACAAACAATTGTACAATTTTACAAATGACATAAACACTTAGACTGTGCTAACAAATCATTTTTAAACTTTACTTTAAAACTTGAGTAAGATTTAATTACCCTTAGTGCTACTGGCAGCCTATTCCATAGTGAAGAAGCCTGATGATCAAATGCTCTTAATCCATAATTATTATTTGCACCTTGTACTACCAATATAACCCCCTGAGACATTGTCACATTTGCCAAAATTTCCTGAACCTGAACCAGATCAAATAATGGAGATAAGCCATTTGAATAAATGGCCTGATGAACCAATTTTCCCAGAGCAAATTCATATTCAAACTGAGGCGACAGCCACTTCAGTGAAGAATATAAAAAACAATGATGGGTCAAACAAGCAGCATCCAAAACAAATCTGCAAATGCTGTTATAAACCACATTCAAAATCCGCTTCTCCTTAGTTCCCAATTTAACATATAAAGAAGAAACGTAATCAATATTAAATCATTAAAACACATTTAAATCATTAAAACACCATTTGCCAATTTAAGACATGAGTCATAAGACAAATAGGATTTAAGTTTATAAAAGTGGCCCAATCTACAATTAACTCTCTTTTTTACTAACTTTACCTGAGAACGAAAAGTCAACGAGGGGTCTAAAAGAACTCCCAAATACTTAAATTCTGACACTTGGTCAAGTAAGTTCCCCTGAGCATCATCAAGTCTTACAGAGCTTCCAAACAACATAGCCTTGGTTTTACAAATATTCAAAAGCATCAAATTGTTAGTAACCCAATGACACAACTTCTTAAACTCATTTTTCAAGGTCTGATTAATATACTCCAGAGACTTTCTCTGACAGTGCAATATCAAATCATCTGCATACAAAAGACATTTACACTTATCAAAAATAGAAGGAACTTAACTAATAAACAGTGAGGCCAACAGGGGTCCAAAAATAGACCCCTGAGGTACTCCACATACAGTATGACAAACTAATGAATTAATTAAACCAATAGAAACAAACTGAGAACGCCCCTGCAAATAATCAGAAATAAGTTCGACTGCAGAAACAGCCAATCCAAAAGCTGCAAGCTTTTGACTAAGCAGTGAATGATTTATCAAATCAAAAGCCCTGGGCAGGTCCACAAAAACCGCCGCAGTCAACATTCCATCATTACATCCTTTAAGGACGGCATTCATGAACCTGACCAGGGCTGTAGATGTACCCCTACCCCTCTGAAAACTATGCTGCTCTTCACAAAGAACATCCACTGCCCCAAAAAATCATTCAATTGACCAGTTAGCAGTCTTTCAAAAACTTTCCCCAAAGGATATATAATCAAGATAGAGCAATAATCCTCAACTCCACTAGGCTTAGTATTTTTTGGAATCAGTACTACCCGAGCCACCTTCCATGACAGAGGAAAACATTTACAGAAATACATAAATTATATACTATACTCAAAGATTCAGCAATAAATGGAGCAGCCATCCTGACAAATCTGATATCAAGCCCACCCCCACAATCACCAAACCTATCAGGCAAGGAATTTAACAATTTCAATACTTCAGCAGCTGTAACCCATCGAAAAATAAATTGAGGTATAACACCAGTTTTCAACTGACTGCTAACAGGATTAACCACAGCATCATTAAATTCAGCAGAGTCAGTAGATACAGATTCGGGAGACAAAATGGGGACATCAACAAAACTTAAATTGAGAAAATTAGCCATCTCCAGTGGGTCAGAGACCACTCAATCAGAAGTTTTAAGTGATATAAGGTGAGTCTTAATCTTAGGGGAAACTAGATTGTTAATAGTATCCCAAAATTGCTCTGGTTTGTTAGATACACTCTCCAACTTAGCCTGAAAATAATCAGTCTTGGATTGTTTCACCTTTCTTGATAACAAATTTCTAGCTGTCCTATAATCTTGCAAATGCTTAATATTTGGAAGCATTTTATACTTTAACCAAGCTGATTTTTTATTTTTCACAAAAAGCTTCAACTCATTAGTATACCATGGGTGTAACACCCCTCCAACCCGGGATTCTTGGAGAGGAGCCAATTTATTCTGAATTTGTAACAGCTGATTACAAAAAAAATCAACAGCACAATTTGGGTCTGGTATAGATGTCTATAATGACCAATCCAAGTTACTTATTTCCCAAATAACATCTCAGAAGAAAATATTCAAATTATGAGATTGCACAATTCTAGACAGAATTTTTTGCTTTCTAAAATTTAGAACAGCAAAAGTAACCTGATGGTCACTGACAGAATCCCTAAGAACACCAACTCGAGACATCATCTCTACTCGGTTAGTAACACATCAATCCAATATAGTGTGATTCATAGAATTCAAATTAAATCTTGTGGGTTCAAGGATACATTGAGTTAGTTTATAAGAATCTAACAAATTTCCAAAAATACCATCCATATTTGCCCAGTTCAAATTAATATCACCCATAAACACAAAATCATGTTTTTGAAAATAAGGGGATGTGTTATCTAAAAAATCTTGTAACCCTAACTTACCACATTTAGGAGGATTATAAAGGGTACTTACAATCACATGTTTAACTCCATCTAATAGTACTTTAAGCAAAATCCAATCATTTTGTGTTTCAACAGATAAGCTAAGTAACACAGTAACATCAAGATGATCCAAATAATAAACAGCCACACCCCCTCCTACTTTTTTTCCCCAATGGTCAGATCTTATAATTGTATATAGGCATATCAGATGATTTAAAGGTGGGTAAGCAATGTGAGAAGTCAGTAAGGAGAGCCATGGGGATACTGGGATGCATAGGAAGGGGCATCACAAGTAGAAAATGGGAAGTGGTTATCCCTCTGTACAGACAGTTGGTGAGACCCCATCTGGAGTACTGTGTGCAGTTTTGGAGACCTCATCTACACAAGGACATAGACAGGATGGAAGCAGTCCAGAGCAGGGCAACTAAAAGGGTACAGGTTCTGCATCAGAAACCATATGAAGAGAGACTGAGTGAGCTTAATATGTATACCCTTGATGAAAGGAGGGATGGGGGACATAATAGAAACTTTCAAGTACCTCAAAGGAATCAACAAAGTCCAGGAGGGTAGCATCTTTCAGAAAAAGAGATGTGTAAGAACAAGAGGGCACAATTTAAAGATAGAGGGTGGACGGTTCAGGGGTAATGTCAGGAAATTCTTTTTCATTGAGAGAGAGTGATGGATGCATGGAACTGCCTTCCTGGAGAGGCTGTGGGGACTAAAACAGTGGAGGAATTCAAACATGCATGGGACAGACATAAGGCAATTATAGTGGGGGGTGGCAGGAAGTAGGCTGTTGGTTAACTCAAATCTGCAGCTTATCCAGTAGGTAGGGAAATGGGCAGACTGGGTGGGCCAAGTGGTCCTTATCTGCCACCAAAGTCTATGTTTCTATATCCAGGTAAGACACACAAACCATCGGAGACAGAAGCTTTTAACCAAGTCTCTGTGATAATCACCAAATCTGGTTTGTATTCAGACAAGATAATTTCCACATGGGCTAATTTAGGGAACAGGCTCCATACATTTAAATTTAAGATCTTAAGACCATGTATACAATGCCACTCAAGTGAGTCAGAATCTTGTGGGCCAGGATTAGACTCTACATCACCTGATAGCATTAACAATAGGCCCAAAACAAAACATCGACTTAAAATGCCTTTACCATTTATCAATCTGCTAACAAAACAAGCCCCCCAAAAAGCCAATATAGAACCCAAGATCCTAAGAAAGTATTTTTCATAGTGCAATAAATGAATAGTAACTGCAACCCGCTCTGACCTAATTAGCAAATGAGACATGGTAAAATCTCCATATGAAGCATGTACATAAAACTGACTGCTATGATCATCCACTATTACTGAGTCACTCAACAACGAACAACAATATAACATCCTATACAACCCATAATTATACCTACCTCCACACTACTCTAAACACTACTGCCATTGTACAATCGATACCCACAAACCTCAGTCACCTCAATCCCCTCAAACTCCTCTGACTCCTAACACTTTGCAACACTTTGCTGCAAGGAATGCCACTTTGCCACTGCTGTAAATGCCACTGTGTTTACCTGGTGCAGCAACTTATTCCCCTCAACTCCATCCACAATGGGCTGCCACCACCAATAGGGGGAGGAGGGTGGCACACAAATATGCTGACTTGGTAGACACAGAAACACCTCGTGGCTACAACAAGGAGTCAGCTGGCAATAGTAGTAACAAGATCTTTCCCCAAACCAGCAGCAGCAATTAGCATCAGCAAAAGTTAATTAAGCAGCAGCAGTTTCACAGTCATGAAAACACCTCGTGGCTACAACGAGGAGTCAGCTGGCAATAACAGGATCTTTCCCCAAACCAGCAGCAGCAATTAGCAGCAGCAAAAAAATAATTAATACAGCAGCAGTTTCACAGTCAATTGACAATGGCAAGGACAGTTTTCACACAGATAATCCACTAATATTTAAAAGGCCCTTAGGCACCCCAATAGCACACAGTCACCAGTCTCTCATGGACCAGATAGTCCTTTCACTTTAAAAGGGAGCACAGTACTTAGTCTGTTCTTGTAAGACCCTGCTCCAACAGCACTGTAAGTTCTCTTCACAGCAATATGGATTCCATAACCAGAAGTGCAATAGTTGTGTAGATGGTTCACGGAGAAGAGGAAGACTTCCACCCACCCTCTAACTCCTAACACTTTGCACCACTTTGGCTGTGGTGTCTCCCTCCTCTGCACTATTTTAGTTGAAACTGTTTGATTCATTCATAAATCTCTTCTACATGGAGCATATTCATGCCAGCTCAAATTACAGTCAGTGGATGCACTCAGTGTATTAACAGCTGTGCTTTATCAGCTCAGGAGATCTACAAGAGTAAATGTGTGTGTGTGTGTGTGTGTGTGTGTGTGTGTGACTCTATTGCCCCTTTCCTTGTACAGTAACCTTTTCCTAGTCAGCTTGAAAATGGCTGTAATGCTATATTTTAGCAGTGCACAGTTTAGAACATGATTTTAGTTGCCCTCCACTGCACTGTCTCCACCTGTCTATGTTCTTTCTCAGATGGGGCATCCAGAACTGGATGCAGTATTCCACGTGTGGTCTCCTGAGTGTCTTATACAGGAGCAAGATAACCTCCTTCTTTCTACTCAGGATACTCTTTCCTATGCATCCAAACATCTGGCTAGCCTTTCCAGCCACCTTATCACACTGCCTAGTTTCTCTTAGGTCCTCAAAGATGATAACTCCCCACCTAATCTGTACTTTGCCCCTGGATTCTTACTACTTTATTTTTATTTCATTAAGAATAGCAACATTGAAAACTCTGTTACATTACAAGATTCAATACAGAACAACTAAGAATGTTCAGTGAAAACATATAAATAAAATACACTAGAGCAAAGATTATCACAACCACAATAAAGCTCATACATAAAAGAAAAAGCAGTAAGAGACAAACTAGATCTAATGTGTGGTGCTACTATCTTTCTTCTGCATGCGGTCTCGCCATGCAAGGATAAGGACCTAGAACAATATAAGACATTGAGTAGGGCATGGTACACCAAGATGTTAATTAAAACTACAACAATCAGTTGAACTAATTTAATAACAGTAACAATCAAGGGGAAATTATGCAGATTTAATCAGTCTGAATCCTTCTAAACCCATTATAGCAATAGCAACCCTATGTAAAAAAAAGAGAACTGCGTACCACCCCAAGCATTAAATAATAAGGTATGGAATAAGCCTATTAGAGCAGAGCTTCAAGGAACATTCATCTCCAAGGATGTGGTCTCCATACTCTGCCAAGGATGCCAAATTTCAAAATAGTGTGTCATGCGAAGACAAAGTGTAGCAGTAATTTTTTCCATAGCTTTTATTTCAGAAACTTTACCTTTCCATTGAGCTTATGTCAGGAGCTGTTGAGACAACCAATTCAATGTTATACATTTTAAGACAACCACCCTTAAGATGTGAAATAATGTTGCCTTTTTTTATTTATTCTTGAGGGCTCTATTCTAAACAAAGTATCAGGCTAACAAAAGTGAATGTGAGAGATGCATTAATCGAAGTTTTCATGCAACTGTGCCCTTGAACTCAAAATGGAGTTATTAATGGGCAGGCCCCAAAAATATGCCAGTCAGAACCAACAGAACCACAGCCTCTCCAGCACTTATCTGAGTAAGATGATTGAAAGTGTGTGGTTATTGTTATAGTACAAAAATATCACATTAATATTTTCCAAAGAAATTCTTGCCATGTGGGCGAGGTTGTTACTGCCCAGCCCTTTTTTAATCTTTGATTCCATTGTGACTGTGGAATAAGAGTACCTGATTCTTTCTCCCATTTCAATCTGACAGCCTCCACAGTGGAGGAGGCTAAATCAATCAAGAGCTTATAGAGGCAAGATATTGTCCTGATTTTTGCCCTCAGGATAACCCATCCATAGAAAATCTCCTTTAACTACATTTGCGGCCTTTGTAATGGCTGAATGTGTGAATGTTGAAGAATAAAATGTCTGGTTTGTAGGAAGCAGAAATGGTCCTCTCTTCTTAATGTATATTTATCCTGTAGTTGTTGAAAAGACATACAGTTAGGCCCAACAAAGAAATATATAAATTGAATGAGGCCATGTTCCTCCCAGTATTGAAAACCTTTATCTAGCTGAGGTGGAACAAAATTCTCATGGTGTCTGATTAACAAAAGATAATAAAGTATTTGGGACACCTACCATGTAATGTAATTTAAGCAGGATCCTTATTGTATGTTTGGTCCATGGGTTTTGCACATTACAAAGCATAGTAGGTGACGTCATGCAAGTGGGTATGATCCAGAGGGGGTAAGAGACCAGGTCCTTAAGCTTTAAGTCATACTATCCAGCTTCCCTACGCTGCTTGAGCCAAACATATATCCAGGGTCCTTGTGCTACCAAGTAGTATTTCTGGAAGTTCAGAAGCCATAAGCCACCCCGTTCTCTAGAGAGACAAAGGGTACCATGAGAAATTCTGGCGTGTTTTCCTTGCCATATAAATCTTAATATAATATTTTGTAACTTTTGCTATAAGACCCTTGGAATGGTTTTAGGAAGGATTTGAAATAAAAAAAAAGTAAGTGGGGAAGAATATTAATTTTTACATACTGTATACTACCATATAAAGTCGGGGGGAAAACATTCTATCTGGCAATATCTAATTTAATATTCTGTAACAATTTCTTATAATTATTCAGGAACAGTTTCGAAAGGTCTACAGAAATTTGAAGGCCCAAGTATCTAAATGTGTTCTTAGACATCCAGGCAAAAGGAAAATGAGCATTGAATCCTGCCAGAGGGGAACCACTCAAAATCAGTACCTTAGACTTTGAGAGGTTGATCTTATATACAGCCAGAGTGCCAAATGTGTGAAGGACCTCCAATAAATGGGAAAGAGAATTTACAGGGTCACTCAAAAATAATAAAGTGTTGTCTGCATAAAGTGCAATTTTTTGTACTTGGGTGCCTACTTTAATGCCTTTTATTAAAGAATAATTCCTAATCTGGACAGCCAGGGGTTCAAGGTTAAGGGCAAAAGGAGTGGGGAGAGGGGGCATACTTGTTGGGTTCTGCAGTTTAAAGAAAACCTATATGAATAGCAACCATTCACCTGTACCATGGCCTCAGGACTCTCATATAGAGCTGTAATGGCATTTACAAATTGGTCCCCCAGGATAAATTTTTCAAGTACTGCTCATAAAAAATACCAGTAGACTCTGTCGAATGCTTTTTCTGCATCCACATTAACAGACGGTTGAAAAGAATTTTGGGATTTTTGAGAAGAAATAACATTTAAACAACAACGTGTATTATCTTGTAACAATCTACCCTGTATAAAGTCTGTCTGATTAGAGTGGACAAGAATTTGAATAAACCTCTGTAACCTAACGGTGAGTAGACCTGTGAATATTTTTAAATCTGTATTTAACAGAGAAATTGGATGGTAAGAACTGTAATCGGTAGGGGGCTTGCCTGACTTCAATAGCATAGATATGTGAACTTGTCTCCAGGAAGGAGGTATTGCCTCCAAATCCCTCAAGATGGCATTGTCTGCTTTAGTTAACTTGGGGAATACATTCTGATTTTAAAACTTTGTAAAATTTGGTGGAATAATCATGTGGACCAAGAGTTTTTAATTTTTCAAGTGTTGAATCTGCTGGAGTATCTCTTGTGATGATATAGTGGCTGACAGAATAGAAATCTCTGAGTCTTGTAATGTGGGAAGGGGAACAGTCTCTAACAAAACCTACACATCACACATGTGGTTTGGACTTCTTTCAAAACTATAAAGAACCTTATAGAAATCAGCAAAATGGTTTGAAATTTCTTTAGAAGTGATTATGTGTGAGGTCGTCCTATGCTGAATTTTTAACACAGTTCAAGAAGCGGCATCCTTTCATAGCAGTGCAGTTAGCAATTTGCTGGCCCTGTTGCCTTGTTCCTAGAAGCGCTGCCTAGCAAACCTTAAAGATTCTTCAAGCTTGAATTCTATCAATTTTGACAAAGCTTTCCTAGCTTCATCTAGTTGAAGTCTAGTTTGCACATCCAAGATAGTTTTGTGTAGTGATTTTAGGTTTGATATGCATTTTTTTGAGTTCCTGTTGCTGAAATATCCTATCCTTTTTAACCTGAGTAGCGAAAGCAATTATTTTACCCCATAAAAAAGCTTTGAGAGTGTCCCAGTGTATCAAGGCAGAGGTACCTTCTAAATTATTAAGTTGTTGGAAGGATTTTAATTCTTCCTTAATGATCTCTTTAAAATCATTCTGATTCAAAAGGCTAATATTTAATCTCCACATCTTGCTTGGGGGGGGGTCAATGGTTCATCTTACAAAAACTGGGGCATGGTCCAAGAGAGTAATATGACTGATGTTAGAGGCTTCCACCAAATAAGCCCAGGAAATGGAGGTTAAAAAAATAATCAGTTATAGATTATTGGTTATGTCTAGGTGAATAGTAGGAGTAGTCAAGCATGATAGGATGGAGATACCACCAAATGTCTGTTAAACTGTATTCATGTAAAATATGGGTAAGTGTTGTAGCTGCCCAAGATTTCTTCCCAGGGTTGGTCCCATATTTATCTGAAGGAGGAGAGAGGGAAGTACTGAGGACACGGCCTATTATTAAAATAATTTGAGTATTTATAGCAGCTTCAGAAATAACCCTAGTAAACAAGCATTTGTCAATGCCGAATGTTTGCTTGCTGGCATGGGCATTGGTAGTGTAGGAGTTAGAGAGCTGCATAATAGGAATGGCAGTGAAGTATTGAACTGAAGTCAACCCCGCCACCACCCTGCAGAGACTGACAGACATTGGGGTGAGTCTTTGGGTCATCAGGCATAACGGCAATGCCATTTCACCACACCCTACCCTGCAGACACCAACAAGTGTCACGGTGTGCCTTGGGGTCTTTGGCCCTTATGTGCATCCCATTCCATCAGGCAATATGCTGAGATGGGTGTTGTATAGGAGAATGGGGTGAACTTTGGGGCCGAAGAGTCCAAGACACACCTCGATGCCTCTCACTGGCTACAGGGTGTGGAATGGTATAAGCATTACAGGCGAGAATCCCAAGTCACACCCCTAATGCCTGTCAATCTCTATAGGGTGGGGTGTTATGGTTGGGAAACCCTAACATCTCAGGCATTCATTGGCATTCTCACTCCAAATTTTCAACACAGGTTTTTTGTGACCCCCACCTTATGAACAGTGGCAATATCAATTTGTTAGCCGAAAGCTGATTTTGCACAGCGACTACACCATTTGGCACCACAGGTGTGAAAACACATTTCGAACAGGATGTGAAAAATGACAGCTGTACTGTTCATGGGGAGGTGGAAAAAATGGCAATGTTGAAAATCTGCAGTGAAAATATTAAAAAACTGGTGAAGTAACGAGCATGTGTAGAAATTGTGCAATGCACACCCATAATGCAATTAGTTTGGGGATTTTTTCAGCAGATTGTCAACACAGACATTTTGGAACCTCTACTCATGAACAGTGTCACTGTGATTTTCTTAATTTGTCCCGAACAGTGATTTCCCACAGCGACCACGCATTTCTGCACTGGAAGTGCGAAAACACATTTTGGCCATTGGTATAAAAAATGACAGCTGTACTGTTCATAAGGAAGAGTGGAAAAATGCCAGTGGTGAAAATCTGCGCAGAAAATATTAGAAATCCATGAACTGATGAGGATGCGTGGAAACTGCGCAATGGTTGCTCATAACACAGTCATTTTATGGACTTTTTTCACCAAATTTTTAACATAGCCATTGTAACACCTCTGGTCATGAACAGTGTCACTGTGATTTTCTTAATCTGTCCTGAACATTGATTTCATACACCGATTGAGCCATTGTGTGCTACATGCATGGAAACACATTTTGGGCAACATGTGAAAAATGACAGATGTACTGCTCATAAGGAGGTGAGGTAAAATGGCAATGTTGAAAATATGGAGTGAAAATGTTGAAAATTCACGAACTTACGAGTGTGCACAGGAACAACGCAACGCGTGCTCATAAAACAGTCATTTTGGGGAATTTTTTGACCAAATTTTCAACATAGGGTTTTTGGGGGCCTACCTCATGAACTGTGACACTGTCATTTTGTAAATCAGTCCCGAAAGGTGGTTCCATGCAGTGACCATGAAATCACCTTTCGGGGCCAATTAACAAAATGACAGTGACAAAATTCATGAGGTGGGGTCCCAAAAACCCCATGTTGAAAATTTGGTGAAAAAAATTCCACAAATGCCTGAGATATGCACTAAAGTTGAAAAACCCCTATTTATTACATTATACAGCTTACCGGCATTTCCTCAGTTTGCGGTCAGCTTTGAAGAGTGCATACGGGTTCCCGTCCATCAAGATCATCGCATCAGACTCCAGAGGTAAGTAGGGGTGAGCGGGTATAGGGAGGCAGGTGTAGAGGGTGGGCACGGTGGGGAGCGGGGTCAGGACAGTCAGCGAGGGATGGTTTTCTCTTTCAGGTTTCTTTTTTTTCCTTTGGACGATGCAGGACTTTTCCCATGCTGGGGTGGGCTCCCTGTGTGGCAGCTGGAAGGCTGTTTGAGTGGGGGGCAGTGGAGTTGATGGGGGATTGAGAACCCCCATCAGCCATATGAACTGTTGCCATGCTGGGGTGGGCTCCCAGCATGGCACCCGCTTGTCTGTTGGGGGGAACGGCGGAGCCAACAGGGGATTGGGCACCCCATTTGCCATACAGTGTGTGGGGGGAATGCATTAGCATGCAATATGCATGCGGGCGTGCCTGCATGCATGTGGGGGGAGGGCATGGCTATTTTCTTTCAAGTTGGTGGCAACGTTCGAAACTAGTGTCACCGGCTGTGTCCCTCATTATTGGTGGACATCATACACGCCCCAAATTGCTGTGCCACTATTGGCCACAATAGTGCCGCACCTCCAGAACCTGCTTCGGTACCAAGCTGCCATAATATGTTTCTTGTGCTGTGCGCAAGCAAACATAAAAAGGATGTTCTAAGGTGATCCTCATTTGGTGCATAAATATTAAGAATGATATAAAGTCTTAACCTAAATTCCCCCTTAATCCATATAAAACAGCCTTCATGATTAGTCTGGACCCGTGAGACAGCCAGTGGGAAGTTTTTTCTAATTAAAATGGCTACCCCTCTTTTATGAGGGTGGGTCTCATATTGCGAAGCATACACTTCTCCCACCCAGGATCTTTTTAATTTACTGTGCTCTAATGCATTAAGATGTGTTTCTTGCAGTAAGACTATCTCAATGTTTGCCCTGTGCAATTCTTGGAGTATGCTATCCCTCTTTATCAGGCTGGTAAGCCCCTTTACATTGTAGTGACTATATGTAAGTCCGCCATCATGGGGGATAATGAAAAAATTTGTCCAAACCAATCCCTCCAGCCCCTGGCAAGAATGCATGCACTACAAAACAGAGAAACATGTTAAGCATATTAAACTAAACTAGTAACAGCAAGTATAAATCCAGACTAGCTGGAATAATAATGTTGTTTACTTTTCTGAATATTCAAACAAAGTATACCTCAGGGTACAGTAGTACACTCACGTGTGCTCTCCAGAAGTGTAGAAAAAGTATGGGGAGTGCCAGACCACCCACTAGGAATAGTCTATCTCTGACTCACCTTAAAAAAAGAGAATTCTACAGCACACAGCCCCAGGCACAATAATGCACCTATAAGGATGTGCTACAAAATATGGCCTTACCCAATCCATATCACCTCCCACACCAAATCTAATGATTATAGAAACCATTGAAATCCATGAAGGATAGAGAAAGAAAAAAAGACACCCAGAAAGCATGACTAAGCAAGCAGAGTCTCAATATCAAAATATTACATCCTGAGACTCAGTGTATCTAAAAAAGGAAACATGAGTAAATGTTAATATTATCTTGAGGAGCATGCAAATAGATGAAGAAGCTATGCTAAACTAGTAAAATAAATTACGCCAGTAACAGCTGGTAATCTGAAAACAAAATGGAGTTCAAACACCACTCCTGGTAGTGCATGCCTTTAAAGATGAGTAGGAAGGCTCATATAATAAATAACCATAGGCACTACAATCAAAGTAATTAGCTATATTATTAGTTCTGCTATTTAGAATGAGCAAGGTCTGCAGAAATAGTGCCTAACATTTCCTTACTGTGAGCCCATTATAAAATAAAATAATAAACTAAGGAAACCAAAGCCTAATTACTCCATACTAACTAAAAGTCCTATGAAGTATAATTATTAAACCTCTAGTTAACTTCCCCAAGTTTAAACAGTTCATAGACCCATTAGACTGATAAATAAACATGCCAGAATAAAATAACAGTCATAGACATAGTAACAGAATAAGTGAAAACCTTGGAATAGTAATTCACCATATAAAATTGCAGGGTCAGCTTTGTTCTCTGAGGTCCCATTTTATCAAGAAAAAAAAACTGATCATGAATGTGAATCTCTCAGTTCACAATTAAAACGTGAAAGTCAACAAGATAGTCAGCTTTCATAGGGGCTGCCACAAGTTCAACCAATGTTTTTGCTTGCACAGTGGAATTCCTTTCAAAAAAGGAAAATGCAGCCTGTAGAAAGTCAACCATGTGTAATGTCTCTTTGTGGCCCGCTTAAAAAAGAGGATCCGACTCAAGACGCTCTAAATCTAAAACTGAAAGCTGGCATGTGACTTATGAGCTATTCTTCATAAAATACGAGGCTGATATGTCAGCATCAGCAAAAGTAAAGAGACTTTTTTGTAACATAAATTAAAAGTAAGAGCACATCTTTAAACACCACGGCTCTAGAAGCAAAGTAGAAACCTGAGAACTTTTGCTTGAGCCCAAGACTGTTCATGCCCATTAATTGTATTTTAAGAAGCCAAAAGAAATAAAATAAATTAAATCAGACCTCTCCAGTAGGCAACAGAGTAAAACAATGCTCCAGCAACAAATGGAAGATTCCTAGGGCATATCCAACCAAGTGAAGTCCATCGTCAACAGCCATCCAAATGAAAGAGTAAATGGTTCCAGCTCTTCTCAGATACTTTGCGCAGGCACATTCAGAAAGACCTAAAGGTACAGAAAAATCAATAACCTGTCTCTCAGTGTGCCATCGGTGACCTACTCAAGTTTGGGGTATTGGAGCCTGGAGTATTGGAACATATTCATATGCATATATGCGTATAAATCAATCAATCAAAAAAAAATCTGTCAAAAAATGACTCAATCGAAAGTGACAATGTGAATAAAAAAGGTGTTGGAGATAAAAAAAAAACTTCACAAAACATTCTACAAAAAAATATTAATTTCATAAATAACAGTTCTATCTAAAATCACTAATTTTTTTGATTGATTGATTTGTGTACATGTATTCCTGCTATTGGAGGTGGCATTAATATCAATTAATTCTAATATACTGCACCTTTAATATGTAACTTGCACTTTACCTTTAAATAGGTGAAATACCTACTGCCACCCCATGCCTTAATAAAGCACCAGTATCATGCGAAAATGTTTGGCTATGGGCAGGGGTACCTATACCTAGCTGCTGGTTCTGTGGTTTGAATGGATTAAACATTTCCTTATCATCCTACTGCATCATGGTGTTTTTTCATCTGGGTTTTACAGTTACAGTAAAACCAAGCTCATTTGATGTATCCATAGTTATTATGATCTATTATACAATGGCAAGAAAGAATCCTGGCTCCTGATTGGTCAGTTGGTCATCACAACAGGGATGTTATCCTGGCATAACATCCCTGCTGATAAACTAGATGATCATAGGCTAGATAGGATAGAGCATTGTTTGCATCTTTTCTTAAAAAAATATTTTTAATCACTAAACAAAATTCTTTAAAATTATTTTTTTTCTGTATAAAACAATGAGCCATTGTATAATAGGAATATGCCCTCAGTGGGTGTTATGCTGGGATAACATCCTTCTCCAGGTATTGGGCGCCCTCAGCCGGTGGCTCGGGCCCAACCACCCGAAGTGGGATGTTATCCCAGCATAACACCCACCCTGTCGGGCATTATACCTTTAATAAACCCTTTGTTACCTGCAGGGAAATGTAACCCTTTGGGGAATGTCAGGAGATCACTACACCATAAAAAAACATACAATACCCCTCTTACAGATTCTAGGACTAAAGAAAGGATAATAAAAGAAGCAGAAGTCATCAAAAAAGTTGCATAAGGCACATTTATTATCCCACTAGCTTGCCTTACAGGACAGTCATTATACATTTCATACTAATTATGCAACATACACACATGGGAGTTCACAGGTTCATAGGTAAGGTCCAGTAGCTACTAGAACCATTATGGTCCTGTCACTGATCAGTGGATAAATTCCCGTTTCTGTTCTCCCATGTGTGTGGCCAGACTGTCCACACTCACAACCTCACCAGGGAGCACATTCCAACTGTTCACCACCCTTTGGCTGAACCACCTCCCTCTCTTAGTGGTGTTATAATTTGCTCCTTTCAATTGCATTGGGTGCCCTCTTGTTTGCATGCCTGCTATTTCCTTCCAGCATAACCCCGCAGATTCAGGTAATAAGCCATTCTTTGTAGCTTTGTACATGAAGTATAAATCCCCTCTCACTCTATGATATGACATGGAGTGTAAGTCCCCCAAGTAGAGTCTGTCTTTGTATTCCATATCATTCACACCATTTATTTTTTAGTAAATCTTTGTTTCTATCTTTTTACACAGACCTAATTCCTGTGTTATGCAGAATGGTGCTCCATATTCCAATAATGGCCTAACCAAGGATCTAAATAATGGAACCAGAACTTTACTATTCCTGCTTCAAATATTTCGTATTATGTTCCAAGAGACTCTGTTAGCCTTTGTGACTGTTTCATATGTGTGTTTAACAAAGGTTAAGTCATTTGATATAACCACTCCCAGGTCTCTTTCATATATAGTAACCATTATTGGCTTGTTATTCAACTCATATTTTCCTTGTCTGTTGTTATGACCAAGGTGCATTACTTTGCACTTATCAGTGTTAAACTCCAGTTTATTCTCTTTTGCTCAATCCCCCCTTTTGTCCAGTTGTTTCTGGAGATTTGTTACCGAGTTACTATCATTTACCACTGCTCCAACTTTAGAGTCATCGGCGTACTTGCAGATCCAGACCCCATCTGATACCTGCATAGATGATATTAGGATACTAAAGAGTTTAGGTCCCGAGACTGAGCCTTGTGGGACTCCACTAGTGACACTCCCCTCCTCAGACAGGTACCCTCTTATCCTAACTCTCTGTCACCTGCTGTCCAGCCAGCAGGCCACCCATTTCACCAAGTGTGATCTAATTCCTAATTTCTGTATAGACGCCAACAATATTTCATGTGACACAGAATCGAAGGCTCCACTAAAATCCAAGTACACCACATCCACCATTAGGCCTACATCCAACGCCTCGCTAACAGGCTCAAAGAAGGTCATGAGGTTACTAACACATGACTTCCCTTTTTCAAACCCATGTTGACTAACATCTATATGATTTACTGTTGTTAAACTATCATCTGGAAATTCCCCAACAAATCCTTCAATTATTTTCCCAAAAATATGATCTGCAGTTTTTAACATTTTTAATATCTCCCATTTTGTGTATTAGTGTTATGTATGCTATTTTCCAGAAATCCAGAACTTTTGCTTCCTTTAGGGATCTGTTGAATAACATTGCCAAGGGCACTGCCAGATCCTCAGCCAACTCCAACAGAAATTTTGAATGGTATCTGTCTGGACCCTCTGATTTGTATTTGTTTTTTGGTTTTTTGTTTTTTGAAGAACCTATTTTGCTGTTATTATTGGTAGGTCTGTCTGCTCCTCCCCTAGGGCCTCTTTAATTTGATAGTCTCCAACCTCTTTCTTGTACTTATTTACAAAGTGTTGGTTAATCACATTTGCAATGTGTTCCTCTCCTGTAACCTCTACATCCCCTTCTTTTATTATGTGTGTTTGACTTGTTCCCTTTTTAAACTCCCAACATAGTTATAGAAGGATTTCCCATTATCCTATTTTTTTGTGGCTGATCTCATTTCAGCATTGGCCTTAGCCTGTCTGATAGAGTGTTTACATAATTTGACATGCTTTCTATAGGCCTCTTGCCTCCTTGGAGATGGCTTTTTCTTAAGTGTTTTGAAAGCCTTCTCTTTCCTAGAAATCAATTTTTTTATTTACCTAGTAAACCACATGGAGCTCTCAAACACTGCAGTGCCATGTAGGGTCTGCCGGCATTTTCCTCAGAGAGGGGGCATAGAGGAAGGGGTTTTGTACCCTGATAAGATCTAGTCCCTTTAGAGGTAACTGGCTTATGTGCATATGATGATCACACTTACTATTACTCTTATTGGTCAATTTGGGGGGCAGCAGAGTATTATCTTAGTTGCCCTTTTGAATGCTACAATTTGTAGCATTCTAGTAATAAGAATATGCTTATGTCAGGGATGTGTTCTTATGGATGAAACATTTTGTAATGTATCATCATGCTCTCTGAAAGATCCATTCATAAATTTTTCACAGGTATGTGGTTTGCAAAGATAACACAGGACACAGTTATAGGGTACAACACACTTGCAGTATATTTTATTTTATAAAAAAGTATCAAAATACAGAAATAATAAATAAATAGAAATAAACAGTTCAAACTGAACTAGAAAATAAACAATAGCTCAATTCTTTTTTTTTTTTTTGGATCCTGCCACCAGGTATCCGCCCTGGTCACGGACCCCAAGGTCTTCCTCCTATGCCGACCGTATCCCCCGGTCACCCCTGGCTTACCCCCCAGAGGATGGGACCACGGAGCTGGCACCCCATATTCCAGTCCGCGGTCCTAGTAACTGGTTGGGGGCTCGGCAACACAGGAAGGAAGCCCCCAGGGAGGGCTTCATAGAGGTGGAGGTCCTATTTTTTTTTAATTGTATAGTGTAGCCCTCTGGAGAGCCGGACATGCACTGACGTCAGCGCACTTACGTGCAGACATCTGCCAGCTTCTCTCCCGTGTCAGATGCGCTCACTGTCATACACCCAACCTCCACTAGGTGTCACTGCAGCTCCGCATGTAGCCCTCACCCACCCCGAAGGAAGGAGAGCTGTCACGGGATGCTCAATCCTTCCTTTCCCCTTCCTTCCCCCTGCCAGCCCCCAGTGGCCTGAGTCCGTTCCCGAACCCGGGTCGCCGGCATGGTGTGAGGTGTGGTGTCTAGCGCCTCAACCCTCGGCACCACCAGGCTGGCTCAATAGCTCAATTCTATTCAGCCTTACTTCAGGTGACTCTATAAAACAATACTCAGCTTTTTTTTTCTGCTTACTCGAGATAAACTCCTGTTCCAGGCACAGGTCCTTCTCTTACCTTGTCCTCAGGTAAGTGAGACTGGCTGGATAGCTAATCTGACTCTTGGTGTTTGAGGAGGGCATATATAGCCCTCCCACTTATGGGAAAGTCCCTCCCATAATATCCAATTAGTTCTAGAATGGTCACTAAATAGGGAAACTCCTCCTCTATTGCATAATGAGGTTTTGGCTCACAGAGTATAAATATAGCCTTCTAGGGGCCACTGTCTCCCTATAGGAAATCCCCTTCCTGAGGTCTTCTTAATAGGCCAGCACCTATTTTATTTATATGCTGACAGTGAAAACATTTATTTTTTTTTATACATGTGCTGTATTGTTATAGTGTATGGACACTATCCCTTTATATCTCAGGGCTCTATACATAATGATGCTCCTTTAGAGACCTGCTGTGTCTCTTTATTCTTTAATTTGTTTACTTTTGTTATTGTTTTTAGCTTCTCTTGCAGCCCTCTACTTATTCTGAGGGCTACTCTCTCTGTAAATCATTTCCATACATAGGGACATCCCCGTCCCTTTAAATCATTTGTTTTCTGGAGTGTTTTTTTGTTTTTGGAGGCAGTATAGTGCAGTGGTTTAAGGCTCTGAGCTGCAAATCTGGTGACATCCAGCAGACCAGACCTGGGTTTGAATCCCACAGCTTCCACTTGCATACTGTGTGACCCTGAGCAAGTCACTTAACTTCCTTGTGCTCCCAGGTCACACCTGGAAACAAGCTCCACATTAGTTTGCCTTTCCTGGTTAAACAATTTCCCCTTTCCCTTTCCTTTCCTTTTCTATGTTGTAGCAGAGTGGCAGACTGCTAGACAATCATTGTCTATCTGCTCTGCTTTGGGGATCTATATGGATTTGGTAAGCCTGCCTCTCTAGCAGCCTAGACTGGCTGTACTCATGCTACGGACTCCTCCACAACTAACTGCCATCATTCTACTATGTATTTTATACAAAGCCAGCAGCCAGGAGTCCTAATAATACAGGGGCATCAGTAATTATTTACATAAATACCGAGCAGCAGCAAAAAGAAAAGAAAAGTTTGCTGCTCAGTTCAGACAGTACTTGTTTTGATGCAGGACTTCCTGGGCATAACATTCTGTTTGTGGAGTTGGGGAGGGGCCTTAGACAAGTAGCATGCATGATAACCTTCTCGGAGGTGCTGCCTGTCTATGGCATGGATGAGACTAGGGTGCTCCACACCATGGTTGAAAAACAGGTGCAGAGCTCAGGGGGTACATGTGGAGTGATGCAGGCCTATACTGGCACAATGGTATGCATCTGTCCAGGAGGGGAACCGGAATCCTAGGTAATAGGTTTAAATGCTTAATTGGCAAGCATTTAAACTAGCCAAGGGGGGAGGCACTGGAAAGGAGCAGGGAAATCCTAGCTCCCCCAAAATATCAGGGTATTTAGTGAGGTAAACACTAAGAAAGAGACGTCAATAGGGAGAAGGGCAGGGGTAAATGGAGAAAATGGCAAAGGCAGTAAGGACAGGGATGGGGCAAAAGGGGTAAGGCCATCAAGAAATGGAGGGTATTGAGTACCAATGCCCATAGTCTGGGCAACAAACTCCCTGAACTGGTAGCCTTCATGGAAGAGGAATGACTGGATTTCATGACAGTCACAGAAACATGGTACACAGAGAACCATGACTGGGATGTTAACATGCCAGAGTACACAACCTACAGGAGAGACAGGGAAGGCAGAAGAGGGGGGAGTGTAGCTCTCTAGGTAAGGGAAAGGATAACAGCAATGGAACAAAAGAGTAAACAGGGAGGAGTGGAGGCACTGTAGGTCACCTTGGAGACTGGAAATGGCACCACAATATGCACAGGGATTGTATACAGACCCCCATCTCAGGGGGAGGGAATGGACAAGGATGTCATAGAAGGCATCCTTAGGATGTCAGAGAAAGGGGAGATATTGTTTATGGGGGACCTGAATATGCCAGATGTTAACTGGAGCACCATTGCTGCAGCCACATCCAAGAGCAGGGCCATTCTCGGTGCTCTACGGGGGGGGACTGCCTCAGATAGCTAGAGCTGGAACCCACTCGGGAGGGAGCAATGTTAGACATCATACTCACAAATGGGGACAATGAGAGGAACTCAGATCTAGAAGTGGGTAGCCATCTGGGAACAAGCGACCACCAAACAGTGTGGTTCATGATAAACTCAGCTGCAGAGTTAAGCCATACAAAAGTGAGGGTACTGGACTTCAGGAGGGCTGACTTTGTCAAAATGGGAGAGTGCCTTAGAAAAGCACTAGCAAACAGGCAAGAAGGAGGGGTGGAGCAATAATGGGGAAACATCAAAACTGCCATCACAGAGGCAACAAGCCTTTGTGTGAAGCAAAAAGACAAATCAAAATGAAAGAAAAAGCCACTATGGTTCTCAAAAGAGGTGACGGGGAAGGTTAGGGAGAAAAAGATAGCATTTAGGAAGTATAAGGAAACACAGAAAGAGCAGGACAGAGAACTGTACAAGTTAAGGCAGAAGGAAGCAGGGAAGGCAGTCAGAATAGCAAAGGCCCAAACTGAGGAAAATATAGCCAACTTTTTTAAGAAGGGGATAAACCTTTTATATGTACATTAGGGAGCGTAGAAAGACAAAGGGAGGGATAGTGAGGCTGAATAGAATGGACAGTGGGTGGGCAGAGAGGGACAGTGAAAAAGCAGGGATACTGAATGAATACTTCTGCTCAGTATTCACAAAAGAGGAGGAGGAGGGGGGAGGTACCTAATCCAATTAACAGAAGCACTATGGATAGGTGGATAAATCCCAGTTCTTTCACAGAAGAAAGGGTTCTGAAAGAACTCCTAAAACTGAAGGTAGATAAAGCAATGGGGCCTGACAGGATTCACCCCAGAATTCTAAAAGAATTAATGGGGGAACTAGTGACACAACTGACTATCCTTTTTAACAAATCATGGGAGAATGGTGTGGTACCTGAGGACTGGAGGAGGGTGGATGTGATTCCCTTTCACAAAAGTGGGAGCAAGACGAGGCAGAAAACTACAGACCTGTCAGTTTGACCTCTGTTGTAGAGAAAATGATGGAATTCATTCTGAAGGAAAGAATTGTTGAGTAAATAGAGGCCAGTGGGGCACAGGACCCAAGACAGCATGAATTCACAGCAGGAAGGTCATGTCAGATGAATCTAATCAATTTCTTTGACTGGGTGACCAAAGTAGTAGACCAGGGAGGGGCTGTGGACATGGCCTACCCATAGTTTAGCAAGGCATTTGACACAGTCCCACTCAAAAGATTAATAAACAAATTAGCCAGCCTGGGAGTGGGTCCCAGGGTGGTAGCCTGGGTAAAACATTGACTGGACAACAGGACACAGAAGTAATAGTAAACAGAGTCCACTCTGAATAAAGGGAGGTTACTAGTGGAGTACCGCAGGGTTCAGTACTGTGTCCAGTCCTTTTTAATGTCTTTATAAGTGACATTGCAGAGGGACTGGAAGGAAAAGTATGCCTCTTTGCAGATGACACAAAGATCTGCAACAGAGTTGATACACAAGGGAGGGGCGGAAAGGATGAAAAATGACTTGACAAAGTTAGAGGAATGGTCAGAAGTATGGCAGCTTGGATTCAATGCAAAGAAGTGCAAAATAATGCACCTGGGAAACAAAAACCCAGGGGAAGAGTACACAATTGGGGGGGACAGTAGTAACAACAACAAAAATGGAAAGGGACCTGGGGGTAATCATATCAGATGATCTTAATGTTAGCAAACAATGTGAGAAGGCAGTAGGGAGAGCTGGGGGATACTGAGATGTATAGGGAGAGGCATCACCAGCAGAAAACAGGAAGTTGTTATCCCTTTGTACAGACAGTTGGTGAGACCCCATCTGGAGTACTGCGTCCAGTTCTGGAGACCCCATCTCCGCAAGGACATAGACAGGATGGAGGCAGTCCAGAAAAGGACAACTAAAATGGTGCAGGGTCTGCAAGAGAAGCCAAATGAGGAGAGACTAAAGGAGATTAATATGTATACCCTTGAGGAAAGGCGGGAAGGGGGACATGATTTAAACTTTTAAGTACCTCAGTGGAATCAACAAAGTCCAAGAGGGTAACATGTTTCAGAGAAAGAGATGTGCAAGAACAAGGGGACACAATTTGAAGATAGAGGGGGGACATCTCAGAGGCAATGTGAGGAGGTATTTTTTCACAGAGAGGGTGGTGGATACATGGAACTGTCTTCCTGAGGAGGTTGTGGGGTCTAAAACTGTGGGAGAATTCAAGAATGCATGGGACAGACATAAGGCAATTCTTGTGGGGGGCAGGAAGAAATAGACTGTTGGCTAACTAGGATCTGCAGCTTATCCAGTAGGTAGGGAAATTAGAAGACTATGTAGCCCAAGTGGTCCTTATCTGCCATCAAAGTCTATGTTTCTATGTTTCTACATAACAACTGAGCGGCAGCAAAATACTTCAAACAACATTTGCATAATGCCGCTGCGTTTATATCCATAATCCACCTATCAGAGTGGGCGTTATTTTGTATTTAACTCATTTTAAACATTTCTAAACATTCCTGCACCATATACATAAAAATGGCATAAGCATTAACTTAATTAAGCACTGCAGCATTTTAAACTCGTAATATGGCACAAAATGCACTCTATGCACTTTATTCATCTAGCACATTATTTCATTCCAACCAGCTAGCCTTAGCCTGGTTCATTATTTTGGGGAGTTATTGGTGAGGGATGGAAATACAGAAATTAGAAATCAAGTCAGTAGGAAAATGATTTAGTAAGAAACAGAAAAGACTGATGTAGGTGGCCAACCTGCGCCAGGGGCGGAAAAAGGTAAAGCATAGTATAGGAAGATACTAGTGCGCAACAGATTTCAATACGGAAAAGAAGATAGGCATGGCATCCCCCCATTGGGGTTATCGGACTGGCAGAATGCAGTTCTGCCACACTCCTTCCTCTTTAAGAAAAAACTGTAACTCTTACAACCCTGGTTTTATCATCACCCCCCCAGAATGTATATACATTCCATACAGATGTGGCTTTCGGTTGGAGCTTCAGCCCACCCTTGCTATGGAAGCTCCACCACAAGGTCCCTTTAAACAATAAACAAATTACAGTACAGTCATTACTTTATGCACTATAATTACTTCATTACCCTGGGGTTGAAAAATTTGTACTATTAACCATCATAGTATGGTCTCATAACATTTCATCAACACATTGTACATAATTACATTTCAAGTTTCATTTGTCTAGACTGAGTCTGCACCATGCCTGGATAAAAAAATCAGCATTCTTATGTTGGCTTCCTGACCTATTTATTTATTGAATTGTTTCACCAGGAAAGATACACTGAGCAACTTAATGCTCATCTCACGGTACGTCCTGGGGGAATGGGCAGTGGGATGATAGTCGTAACAATGACAATCATACAGCAGTACAGAGGTGTGATTAAATGCAGTACTAAAGTGGTACAATAGATACAATACAATACATTCAAGCATGGTCAAGGAGTATGTAACATAGTAAAAAGTATATCCATGTTAGAGGCATCATTTACAATACATGAGGAGCATAGATGACAGGTATACAATGCATAATACATACGACTAGTTAAGAGCAGTGCTGAGCCATGAGTCTAGGTGGAGTGCAACAGTATTATGTGGGTGGTACACTGCAGCAGTCACAGTAGACTTCACATAGGTGAGCATGTCTCGAGGTTAAGTGCTATACCATGGGGGGTAGGGTAAGTGCATGAGGTAAGGGGCAGGAGAGAAGGTGAGACAGAAGTTAGGTAAGTAGGGGGTCAGAAGCAGGTGTAGGAAGGAGTGAGATAATTGTGTAGTGCAGAGGTAAGAGTAAACAGGGAGGAGGAGAAGCAGATTTGAGGAGGCAGAGAATTCCACAGTTAGGCAGGTGATACTAAAAGGCTTTCTGTCCAGAGGATGTGGTTCTGCCAGGGATAGAAAGGGTGCGAGTGTCAGCAAGGGATCTCAGGGAATGGGGGGGAGGGGTACAAAGAGAGGTGGAGATGTATGACTGGAGCGAACCAAGCCAGAATTTAGAGATGAACTTGGCACCATGTAAAACTCGCTGATTGTGGAGGGAAAGGAAGTTGAGGGAGCGGTACAGATCACAATGATGGGTTAGGAAGGGGACGTCAAGAGCAAAATGACAGAAGGAGTCATAGAGAGAGTCCAGTCTGGATAGGTGGGACTGTGGGGCAGCTCCATAGACTATGTCGCAGTAATCGAAGATGGGCAAGATCATCTTTTGTACCAGCTCACACCTGGTGGCAAGAGGGATGCAGCTGCAGTTTCTGTAGAGGGCACCAAGCTAAGGTCTTAATTTTTTTTTCAGAACAGCATCTATGTGTGCAAAGATGTTGAGGTATCTATCCAGCCAAACGCTGAGATACCTCAATGAGGAGATGTCCTCAAGAACAGTCCCATCAAGGGTGTGAAAGGAGGGGAGGTTGCTTAGCCGAGCAAGTCTCTGCCTTGTGCCAAAGGACATGGAGACTGTATTTTGGCATTTAGAAATAGTTGGTGTGAGTTAAACCAAAGCTGAACCTTGGTGAAGTCAGACTGAAGCCTGGCTGTGACATCAGTGACTGATTTACCATAGGTAAACAGCACTGTATCGTCAGCATACATGTGAATGCTGGATGATGAGCAAACCTGGGGGAGCTCATTTAAAAAGATGGAGAACAGGATGGGGCCTAGTACTGAACCCTGGGAGACTCCAGTGGTAATAGGCAGGTGAGGTGAGATAACATCAGCTATTCTGATTGTGACCTGCCGACAGGTAGGAGCTGAACCAGCCTGTGGCAGTAGGGGAGAGTCCAGCTGCTGATAAGCTGTGTAGAAGGAGGGGTTGAGAGACAGTGTCAAAGGCTTTGGCCAAGTCGACAAAGATAGCTGAGATAAAATTCCCTTTGTCAAAGCCCGAGGAGATGGTCTCAGTTAGCCTGAAGAGGGAGATGGTGGTGGAATGGGCTTTCCTGAAGCCAAACTGGAAGGGTGTGAAGAAAGCGTAGTCAAAGAGGAACAAGGAAAGTTGGTTGAGCGCTATGTGTTCTTGGAGTTTGGCTAAGGTAGGAAGGGGAGAGATAGGTTGATATGTCCCAGGAGAGGTGGAGTCTCCCCCCTTAGAGAGGGGGAGGACTACGGCATTCTTCCAGGCTGAAGGAACAATGGCAGACTCAAAGGAGAGATTTAGTATCAAGGATAGAGGATAGTCAAAGCCGAGAGGGAGAGGAGTCTAGGGTCAAGGCCATCTGGTGAGGAGCCTTTGGTAGAATCAAGTACCAGGAGAGCTGATAGAGTAGTTTCAGGAGAGACAGGAGAGAAGGAGAACTGAGGAGGGGAGGTAGGGGTGAGGGATGGCTTGGGGGGCAGCACAGCAGGGGGGGAAGGGGGCAGGTTGTGGGTATGGGATAGGCGCAGGTAGGGGAGCAGTGGGAGGGAGGTAGATAGGGACACCGGGGGAAGACGGGGGTTAGGGAGGGTACTAAGCAGCACAGAGGCACAGGTGGCAAAGTGGAAGTTGAAGCAATTGGCAATGGCCATAGGTTCAGTAAGGACAGTGTGGCTGTGCCTGAGGATAGGTGGTGTAGTGTTTGTAACAGGCGAGAAGAGGGATTGGACGACCTTCCAGAATTTGGATGGGTTGTTTGTGTTAGTCTGGAAGTTGGACTTGAAATGCTTAGCCCTGGCTAGGCGGATGGCTTTGGTGCAGCCATTTCTAAGTTCACGATAATGTTTGAGGTCACTAGTACAGTTGGTGACTTTGGCCTGATGCCATGCAAGGTCGCAAGCTCGTTAGCAGGTCAGTAGCACAGGTGAGACCCAAGGTAGGTGTACGCCACGTACCCTAGTTTTTTGGAGAATGGGAGTTCCAAATTTGTAGGAACTTGCATCTAAAATGGCAAGGGCCTATGCTTCACTGTAAATTTAAAAGGCTGTAAGGTCAGTTACCACCGCATAATGTGGGCATTCTGGTCCTTCATCTGGTTTATCCAGCACAAGGGGTTGTGATCAGTGAGAAGGGTAAACTCAGTGCCCCATAAATTAAAGCGTAAAGCTTCTATTGCCCACTTAATGGCCAGGCACTCCTTCTTGATGGTAGTGTACTTCTGCTCCCTGTTGTGTAACTTGCCACCGATATAAATTATGGGGCGCTCTTCTCTGTCAATGGTCTGACTCAGGACTGCTTCGATCCCTGTCTCAGAAGCATCTGTATGCACCTCAAAAGGGAGACTAAAATCACTGTTCCTTAACACAGGGGAAATACACAGGGCAGCTTCGATGGCCCCAAAGGCCTCATCACAATCAGGGGTCCACTTGACAAGGTTCCCACATCTTTTGGGTCAGGTCAGTCAATGGTGTGGTGATGGAGGTGAAGTTAGGTATAAACCTCCTGTAGAATCCTGCCAGGCCTAAGAAGGACCTGACATGTTTTTTTATTTGTTTTGGGCACAGGACTGTTGGCAACTGCCTCTACTTTTTCTATTTCTGGTTGCACACATCAATTTCCTAGTAGGAACCCAAGGTACCTTGTTTCTGACATTGCTAAGGCACATTTGGCGGGGTATATTGTGAGCCCTGCTTTCTGTATTGACTTTAACACAGCAGTCAACTGTGTTTTGTGCGTTGACTAATCTGGACTATGGATTACTATGTCGTCCAGATAGCATGCTGTATATGGGGGTCAGTATCCCGTCCACTGATCTTTGAAAAGTCACAGGGGCTCCATACAGACCAATGGGCATTGTGGTAAATTGGAATAAATCAAGGGGTGTACTGAAAGCTATCTTCTCTCTAGATTCAGGGGCTAAGGGAATCTACTAATATCCCTGGGTCAGGTCAAATGTGCTGATGTACTTCGCATTCCCTATGTTATCTATGATGTCATCTACCCTAAGCATGGGGTATTCAGCAAAATGGGAAATATTGCTGACCTTCCTAAAATCTAGGAACAGCCTAATGCCTCCTTCCTTCTTTGGAATCACCTATATGGGTGATGACCAGGTGCTAGTGAAGGGTTCTATAATGTCCAGTGTCTTCAACTTTTCATTTTCCTGCTCTACCCCTTCCCTGACTTTCTCAGGCAACCTATACAGTTTCTGTTGTATAGGTCCAGACTCTGTTTTAATAAAATGTTGTACCCCAACTGCTTTACCTGGTATGCTCATGAAAGTAGGTGCAAAGGATTCTATCAGGTGTAGGATTTCCTTTTTCTCTTGGGGTTCTAACATAGGGTTCACCTTTATGTCAGAAAGGTTTTCCTTCCCCTCAAGCTTCTGGTATGTGACCTCCAACTTAGTTTCTTCTCAATCTGGGTGTATGTATAGAGTCCCCAGGGCTTATTTTCTTTCCACACACTTTTTCAGAAGGCTAGCATGATATAGATATTCTCCCGGGGTACTTATCAGGGGTCTCAACTTCATAGGTTACAGGTCCTGTCTGCCTCAGAATCAAGTATGGCCCTTTCCATTTCATCAGTAACTTGTTCTGGGTGGTGGGTAACAACAACAGCACCTTCTCTCCTGCTTTCAGTTCTTTCTGTTTGCAGTGGCTATCACAGTACACTTTTTGTTGGTTTGATAACTCATGGTGTTCGCGTGTGCCCTTTTTGTATAGTCAACCAACCTCTGACGGAGTTGGGCCATGTACTCTGTAGTGTTGGTATGACCCACTTGTATACCCTCTTCCCAGAACTTCTTGACCACATCCAATGTTGCTCTGGGATTCCTGCAGTACAAAAGGGAGAGAGGAGAGTACCCTGTAGCACCTTGGGGGACCTCTCTGTAGGCAAACAACAAGAGTGGGAGGTAGAAACATAGAAACATAGAAGTTGACGGCAGATAAGGACCGCAAGGCCCATCCAGTCTGCCCATTTCTTTTTCTACCTTATAAATGTGCCATCGGCCTTTGCTCTGTCAGTGACCTATCTATTCATAGTCATTTGTATTGCTCCCTTATGCCTATCCCATGCCTGTTTGAAGCCCTGCACTGTATTCATAGCCACCACTTCTTGTGGTAAGCCATTCCATGCATCTACCACCCTTTCTGTGAAAAAGAATTTCCCACATTCCCCTTAATCGGCCTCCTCTAATCTCATGCTGTGTCCTCTTGTCCTGCTATTTTTCTTATATTTAAACATGTTAGACTCTTTCACCTTGTTTATGCCCTTAAGGTGTTTAAATGTCTCGATCATATCACCTCTCTCCTCCTTTGCTCAAGGGTATACATATTGAGCTCCATTAATCTGTCCTCATATGTCTTCTGATGCAGTCCCTGCACCATTTTGGTTGCCTTTCTCTGGACTGCCTCAATTTGGTTAATGTCCTTGTGAAGGTGTGGCCTCCAATACTGCATGCAGTACTCCAGATGAGGCCTAACCAATGTCTTTATACAGAGGATTATTACCTCCCTCTTACGACTCTGTGATACCCCTACTAATACACCCTAACACCCCCCTAGCCTTACCTACTGCTTTAGAGGTCTGCTTGGATGATTTTAGGTCATCAGTGATGATGATGCCCAAGTCTCTTTCTTCCTTTGTGACTGCTAGCAACTCCCCTCCCAGCCTATAGGTGGCTTCAGGGTTTCTCTTCCCTATGTGCATGATTTTGCACTTCTTTGCATTAAATCCCAGTTGCCACTCTTCTGACCATTCTGCTAGTTTATCCAGACTCTTCTCATTCTGCCCACCCCATCTGGATCATCTACTCTGTTGCAGATCTTGGTGTCATCTGAAACAGACAAGCCTTACCCTCTAGTCCATCTGCGAGGTCACTAATGAAGATGTTGAATAGGACTGGCCCAGGACTGATCCCTGAGGTACCCCACTTGTGACTTGCATCCTTCTGACTGTATACCATTTACCACCACTCTGTTTTCTGCCAGTCAACCAGTTTGCCACCCAGTTGACCAACTTCTGACCCACCCCGAGCCTACCTAGCTTATTTATCAATCTTCTATGTGGAACAGTGTCAAAAGCTTTGCTTGAAGTCAAGGTGGCGACATCAACTGCTCCCCTTGGTCCACCACTCTGGTTACCCAGTCAAAGAAATCTATGAGATTAGTTTGACAGGACCTTCCTTTGTAAACCCATGCTGTCTTGGATCCTGTGCCCCTATGGATTCCAGGTGTTGCACTATCCTTTCCTTAAGGAGTGCCTCCATAATCTTGCCCACTACTGAGGTAAGACTGACCGGTCTGTAGTTCCCCGCCTCCTCCTGCTACCACTCTTGTGGAGTGGGATCACATGAGCCCTTCTCCAGTCTTCTGGGACCTCTCCTGTGCTCAGAGACTCACTAAACAATTCTGCTAATGGCTCTGCTAGTTCCTCCTTTAGCTCCTTAAGTACCCTGGGATGATGCCATCAGGTCCCATTGCCTTATCCACCCTGAGCTTAGCAAGCTCTTGTAGGACCCTTTCTTTTGTGAAGGGAGTAGTGCTCACCTCCTCCCCTGTGTCCATGATGTTGAGCCAGGGCCCTGCCCTACCTTCTCTTCAGTAAATACTGAGCAAAAGTATCTATTTAGGATAGATGCCTTTACAGGGTCCTCCTCCTCACATGCTCCCTTTTCTCCATTAAGCTTAGCAATACCCTCTGGACTTTCTCCTTTCACTAATGTATCTATAGAAAGTCTTGTCACCTTCTTTTACTGTTCGTGCTAGTGTTTCCTCAGTTTGGGACTTTGCCTGCCTTACTGCCTTACCTGCTTCCCTTAGGGCAGTTTGGTATGCCTCCTATCTTCATCCCGCTGTGTTCCCTTATATTTCTGAAGGCCAGCCTTTGGCTCTGACCTTTTCTGCTACTGTATTTGAGAACCAAAGTGGTTTCCTTCTTCTTTTCCTTTTCTGTTCTAACACAATGGGATGTTGCTTCAAGTATTGTATCCTTAATGCTTGCCCACTTTGCCTGTACCTCCTCACCTGTGTTTCTTTTGCCAGGGCTAGCTTAACTCTGTTGGCCATCTTATCAAAGTCAGCTCCTCTGAAGTCCCATATTTTTGCTTTGGAATGGGATGATTTAGATGTAGTAGCCAAATTGAACCATACCATGTGATGGTCACTGGCCCCAGGTGACCTTCTACCTGGAGATCTGTGATCCCTTCTTTGTTAGTCAGTACTAGATCTAGGATAGCCCTGTCTCTTGTGGGTTGCTGTACCAGTTGTTTGAGGCCCTCCTGCAGGAATCCACTATGAGTCTAGTTCTGGCAGATGTTCCTGCTGGTATTGACCAATCTGTATCTGGTATGTTGAAGTCTCCCATTATCAGAACCTCCCTTTAGCTGTCATGTTTTGTATATCTTCTAACAGTAATGTGTCTATGTCCTCCCTCTGGTCTGGGGCCTGTAGACAACCCCAGTTCTTATGGCTGTCCCATTTCCTGTTTCCAGGGTGACCCACAGTTCTTCTGGCTCCTTATGTGTATTCTGAATTTCTGTAGCTTTGATATTTTCATTAACATACAGGGCCACCTCCCCCTTTTGCACCTCGGTCTCTTCTGAACAATACATAGCCAGGTACTGAAGTCTCCTAAGGTGGTTACTGGTAAACCACGTCTCACTAATTGCTACTATGTCCAGTTTAGCCTCTGACATAATTGCCTGCAGGTCTGGGATCTTATTTCCAGGCTGTGAGCATTTGTGTACATGATTTTCCATTGGCCAGATTTTGGTGTGTTAGTTGTTGGGTGAAGTTTGGCATTACCCTGTGCATCGTATGGGAGACAAACCTTTTTCTTACCTGGTGATGCAAAATGAACGGCAAACACGCTTGAATTCTGTTTGACCACTAGCTGAGGGGAGGGTGTTCTTCCCATTTGACGTATGGGGTGCTGCACCCTCCCCATTTGCTAGTTTAAATATTCTGCAAAGACGTCAAACTTCTGCCCCAATGCACTGACTCTCTTTAGTCAGATGCAGTCCATCAAATTTAAAGAATTTCGCTCCCAGAACTGTTGCCAGTTCCTACAAATCTGTGTCCTTTTTCCTGGCACCAGTCCTTGAGCCACGTGTTTAGCTCCCCTATCTCCCCTTCTCTGACCTTCCGTCCATCTGCTCCCTTCTCCCAGACTGGCAGGATCTCAGAGAAGGAGATTCCGGACGAAATAGATGATAGTTTGTCACCCAGCCTAGTCAGGTGTTCCTTGGTCTCCACAACTGACCGGCTGGCGAGATCATTAGTCCCTATGTGTACTAGGACATCAATGTTTTCTCCTGCTTTGTGAACATTTTAGCAATGCGGTCAGTGTCTCTCCATGCTGATGTACCTGGGAGACATCTGACCATCACCCCTGGCTGGAGATGGGTATCAACTCCCCGAATCATGGAGTCTCCTATGATCAGAAGTTTTTGGATTTCCTTTGTGCTTGTTTAGTTTTGGTTCCTGATTTGGGTGAGTATTGTTGTGCTAGCTCCTGTGCCACAGTGTTCTGTTCTGCAGTGTCTTCTGCCTCTTTATTTGATTTCAGAGATAGAGGCAGATACCTGTTTGTAGTGTTTATATGGTTTTTGGAGGTAATGTGTTGGAGAGTAGAGAGTGATGGGGCACCTGATTTGCTCCTCCTAACCACCTGCCAACCTCCTGGACCAACTACCCTCTGCAGTCGAGGTTTTTCTGTTGGATGCTGGGGAAATGGCGGTGGTTCTTATAATGTATTTCCTCTTCAATATGAAATTTGAGGTGTGCAATCTCTGCCCATGCTGCCTGGAGCTGAGACCTAAGATCTCCAAAGGCCCAGCATGTAGGACAGTGTCCTAAATCTTGTAAGACTGTCCTTCTGAAAATTGTTCCACAGTACCTGCAGTTAATGAAATCCATTCCAAATAAGTTGCTGGGTTTGTAACCTAGTCAGAGTAATTAGAAGGAAAAAAAATGCAAGTAATGGTTTAATTGTGCTTTGTTTAACTTGTTATAACAAGTTAAATTACTAGTGCCCTGTAAATGAGATCACCTTTTGTGGAGGCCCCACTGATCCGCCCCCTTCCTGCTCTGCCACAGGAAATGTCACAACTGTGGTACCCTATAAAAGGAGGTAGCGTGGGGTGGTTGGGGATGGGGTGGGTGGCTGGGCCCTTCCCTGCCTAAAAGAAGAACCACGGACGAAAGAACAAGGAGGTAAGAGCAGAAACAATCAGTCAACAACAAATGCAGTAACCTTGAAAGCTTATCCTAATGTTAGATAAAACTGTAAAACCTGTAAAGCACCACCTGTAATAATTTCAGAGAAGATATACCCTGTAAGAAACACTTTGCTCCAGAGAAAAATAAAGCAGTAACAGAAGATATACCTTGCAAAGACAATTTGACTCAGAAGATTACAGCAGTAATCTGTTAGCACACACCTGTAGGCACACCTTGTAATAATGCAGAAGAAGGTATACCAGCAACAACAATTTGAATCAGAGAAAAATAAAGCAATGAAATGTTAGCAACAAACAGTAGCAATCCCTGTGAGTAAAAAATAAAACACCACCACACAGTAAATCTGGTTAGCCAAACTAAGTCTTAATCCTTCTCCTTGCTCTGGTAAGTTTCTACTCTGCCTTCAAGCAGTCTTAGAAGGAAAGAGCTCAGGTGAAGCTAGGTGCCTTGGCCAGCAAACCAAGTCTTCTACCTCCAAGATATCAACTAACCTGACTTTTAACCTTCTTTCTGTTGGAAATTACTGACAGTTTGCCAGCTCCACCCCCCATACACACCTAATCCTTTGAAGAGCTGTGGAGGAAACAATTAGCTCCTTCAATGTGAGAAGGAGACTGAAACACCTCTGAGACAACAAACCTTTTCAACAAACAAGAATAAAATAAAACACAGTGTCAAACAGTAATTTTGCTTAGCCCAATGATAAAAAAGTCACAAAAATGTAAGCTCCACCAGTAATACAGTAATTTCAGAGAAGATATACCCTGTAAGAAACACTTTGCTCCAGAGAAAAATAAAGCAGTAACAGAAGATATACCTTGCAAAAGACAATTTGAATCAGAAGATTACAGCAGTAATCTGTTAGCACACACCTGTAGGCACACCTTGTAATAATGCAGAAGAAGGTATACCAGCAACAACAATTTGAATCAGAGAAAAAATAAAGCAATGAAATGTTAGCAACAAACAGTAGCAATCCCTGTGAGTAAAAAATAAAAACACCACCACACAGTAAATCTGCTTAGCCAAACTAAGTCTTAATCTTTCTCCCTTGCTCTGGTAAGTTTCTACTCTGCCTTTCAAGCAGTCTTAGAAGGAAAGAGCTCAGGTGAAGCTAGGTGCTTGCCAGCAAACCAAGTCTTCTACCTCCAAGATATCAACTAACCTGACTTTTAACCCTTCTTTCTGTTGGAATTACATTGACAGTTTGCCAGCTCCACTCTACATACACACCTAATCCTTTGGAAGAGCTGTGGAGAGAAGCAATTAGCTCCTTCAATGTGAGAAGGAGACTGAAACACCTCTGAGACAACAAACCTTTTCAACAAACAAGAATAAAATAAAACACAGTGTCAAACAGTAATTTTGTTTAGCCCAATGATAAAAGTCACAAAATGTAAGCTCCACCTGTAATACAGTATTTCAGAGAAGATATACCCTGTAAGAAACACTTTGCTCCAGAGAAAAATAAAGCAGTAACAGAAGATATACCTTGCAAAAGACAATTTGAATCCAGAAGATTACAGCAGTAATCTGTTAGCACACACCTGTAGGCACACCTTGTAATAATGCAGAAGAAGGTATACCAGCAACAACAATTTGAATCAGAGAAAAAAAAAGCAATGAAATGTTAGCAACAAACAGTAGCAATCCCTGTGAGTAAAAAATAAAAACACCACCACACAGTAAATCTGCTTAGCCAAACTAAGTCTTAATCCTTCTCCCTTGCTCTGGTAAGTTTCTCTACTCTGCCTTTCAAGCAGTCTTAGAAGGAAAGAGCTCAGGTGAAGCTAGGTGCCTTGGCCAGCAAACCAAGTCTTCTACCTCCAAGATATCCCAGTTCTTTCCCCTCATCAAGCACAAATCTTTTAAGCAGTCTTTTTAACATTTGATTGAACCATTCAACCAAACCATCAGTTTGTGGGTGGTAGGGTGTCATTCTTACTGCCACTACCCCCAGCAAACTGTATAACTCCTTAAACAGTGCAGCCTGAAAATGACTGCCTTGGTCCATAAGTACCTCTATTAGGATCCCAAGATGGCTGAACACTTTAACAAGTTCCTCTGCTATCCGGGGAGTGGTGTCAGTGCACAAGGGTTTGTGGCATAGTCACATATGACAAGGATATATTTATGTCCTTGGGCACTCTTTTTCAAGGGGCCTACAATGTCCATCACCATTCTTTCAAATGGTATGCGGACTATGGGTAAGGGTACCAGGGGTACTGTGTCTTTACGGGTAACCTGGGCAACCTTTTGGCACTTGGAACAGGCTCTGCAGTACTCTGCCACTTCCTTGTGTATATTTGGACAATAAAACTGCTGTAAGAGCCTATCAAGGGTTTTATCCCTACCAGCATGACCTGCCTATGGTAGATCATTTCATAAGTACAATAATTGATTTCCTAAAGCTTTTAGGAACCACCAACCGCTCGGTCTTTTCATCTGTTCTTAGGTTGCTATACACTCCATAAAAGATATCATTTGTACGTTTAAATACAGGGGCCCTGGGTGGTTTCTTCTGGCTCACCTGTTGGAATAATTCAGCAATTGTATCATCATTGCATTGTTCTTGGGCAATATCACATTTCGTAAAAATGTATCGATAACATCCACATCATTAGGCAGTCCCTTCTGAGCTCTCCAGCTCCTTTGAGCTCTTTTCTTCTCCCTTTTTGTTTTCTGCTGGGTACATGGTGTGTCAAGCACATTCCCTTCAAAAGGAAATGTGTCCCCCAGATTCTTCACTCTGGTCTGTGACCTAGTTGTTACAGCTGTCACATTCTTAGAGGTTACTAAGGCTGAAAAATGTGGATAGTCTCGCCCAATAACTACTGGTACTGGCAGTTTTGGAACTATGCCCACCATCATCTCTACCTCCTGCCCATCAACATTCATAGTCACTTTGGTAATCAGGTACCTGTGAGTGTCTCCATGCACACAGGTGACACCTGTAAACATGTTCAGCTTTGGAGCCTTCCCTAGTACATCAGGGTGCACTAATGTCTGTCTACTACCTGTGTCGATTAATCCCATCGTGTTCTCTTCCCTAATGGTGACAGTGGTGGCAAAGTTAGCCCAGTTAAATATAGCAAGATGGTTTGCTTCATTCTTCTTCTTATAGCAGAAGCGTTCAATATGCCCTTTACAATTACAATACTGGCAGATAATGTCTGGGTTATAGGGCCTTCTTTCTCGGTTATCCTGTCTACCTGTATTTCTCTCAGGGGGATGAGGTGGGGTAATATTAGAAGGTCTTACCTGTTACTGGGTGGGAGTGATGGTCAAATCCATGGTCCGATATCCTTTCCTCGTTGGTTGCCTGGCCGCCATGTAATCCTCCACCAGGGTGATTGCAACCTCTGCCAATTCGGGATGATGTTCCCTCACCCAGATCTAGACCTTAGCAGGCAATATCTGCAAAAATTGCTCCATTACTACAGTGTCAATTATTTCCAGTATAATCTTCCCCTCAGGTTGCAGCCACTTACTGGATTTACTGGATACGATAGGACAAAAGAAGGTACAAGGCCCATCAAGATTGTCCCCCACCAATGTGGGCCATTATTTGCAGAGGTAGTGATGATTTAACCAGGCATCAAGTTTATTTTTAAAGGTTTCAAAGTTGGAACAATTAACAAGTTCTTGAGGTAACAGATTCCAGGCTCTTGCAGCTCTAATGCAGAAGAAATTGTCCTTTTTGTTAGTTTTAGCCTGAAGGATAACTAATTGTTTATTGTGGACTCTTCCCACTATGCATTTTGTGGCAAGGGACAGTCCACATTGTTTCATTAAGGTGTTAGATTCTAATATCTTGTACGTAAATAAGATATTGCCTCTATACCTTCTTTGGTGCATGGAACGGCCTTCCGGAGGAGGTTGTGGAGTTAAAAACAGTGGTGGAATTCAAGCATGCATGGGACAGTCATAAGGCAATTTTAGGGGTTGGGGGTGGGAAGAAGTAGGCTGCTGGTTAACTAGGATCTGCAGCTTATCCATTAGGTAGAGAAATGGGCAGACTGGGTGGGCCAAGCGGTCCTTATCTGCCATCAAATTCTATGGTGTAGGGGGGAAAGGCCGGTGGTTTACAATCTAGTGTCATAATCAAGATGTGAAAGTTTAGGAATCATTTTCGTTATTCTCCTCTGAACTTGTTCTAATCTATTAATGTCTCTTTGTAAATCGGAATTCCAGTAAGGGGAGGCAAAATCAAGGTGAGGACATATGTAAGCTCCATACAGTGGAATGAGACAATCTTCGGACTTATCCTGTTTAGCCGATCACTGGAAACAGGGGAGGTACCCAAAGACTGGAGGACAGCAGATGTAGTCCCCTTATACAAAAGTGGGAACAAAGAGGAAGCGGGAAACTACAGACCAGTCAGCCTCACCTCGGTAGTGGGGAAGATCATGAAAGCACTACTGAAGAAGAGACTGGTGGAACATCTGGTTGTCAATGGACTACAGGACCCAAGGCAGCATGGTTTTACCAGGGGGTGGTCATGTCAGACCAACCTCATTGAATTTTTTGACTGGGTGACTAGGGAGGTGGATCAGAGGAGGCAGTGGACATGGCCTATCTGGACTTCAGCAAGGCCTTTGACACTGTGCCACATAGAAGACTATTACACAAACTGGGGAATATGGGTGTGGGCAGGACAGTAATGTGGTGGGTAGGTAACTGGCTGGGTGGCAGGACACAGAGGGTGGTGGTAAATGGCTGTCACTCCACAGAGGAAGAGTGACCAGTGGGTACCACAGGGATCAGTGCTGGGACTGGTCCTATTCAACATCTTCATCAGTGACATTGCGAGGGACCTAGAAGGCAGAATTTCACTGTTTGCTGATGACACAAAGCTCTGTAACAGAGTAGACACACCAGAGGGTGTAGACAGAATGAGAAGGACCTGCAGAAACTTGAAGAATGGTCAGGGGTTGGCAGTTGAAATTCAATGCAAAGAAGTGCAAGGTAATGCATATGGGGCAACAAAACCTTGGCACAATATATCAGTTGGGGGTGAGGATATAGCATGTACCAAGCAGGAAAGGGATCTTGGGGTTATCATCTCTGATGACCTCAAGGTAGGGAAACAGTGTGACAAGGCAGCAGGTAAAGCAAATAGGATGCTGGGTTGCATAGGCAGGGGCATCACCAGCAGGAAAAGGGAGGTCATAATTCCACTATACAAGACACTAGTGAGGCCCCACCTGGAGTACAGTGTACAGTTCTGGGGACCTTACCTCCTTAAGGACATAGACGGGGTAGAGAAGGTTCAGAGGAGGGCAACAAAGATGGTACATGGATTGCATCACAAGTCCTATGAGAACAGGTTGAAGGAACTGAATATGTACTCCCTGGAGGAGAGGAGGGAGAAAGGGGATATGATAGAGACATACAAGTATCTTACAGGGAGGAACAGGGTGCAGGAATACACTATTTTTAAGCAAAAAGATGTTCCAGGACTAGAGGGCATGGGATGAAGTTGGAGGGAGGACGATTCAGAGGAAACGTGAGGAAGAATTTCTTCACAGAACGGGTGGTGGACAAGTGGAACACCCTGCCAGAGGAAGTGGTGGGAGCTGAAACAATCATGGGATTTAAGAATGCATGGGATAGACATAAAGGAATTCAGAAGGTCAGGGGTAAGGGGCAACAGACTTCTAGGAAAACATAAACTGAACTTACAAGCTCAAATGGGCAGACTGGGTGGGCCACAGGCCCTTATCTGCAGACACTGTCTATGTATCTATGTAAGACTTCAGGCATTATACAAATGGATACATAGATTATCTGTGCATTATTAATAAATGTTCTCTTAATTTGTTTTAAGATAATATTGGTGGTGTGTGTAGTTTTAATACAACGTGTAGAAGAGGATAATTGTGTATTAATTTGGACCCCCAGGGCATGTTCATTTGTGGAGAACTTAAGTAGAGAGTTATTTAAGTAGAATTTATTCATTGGATTTGTTCTACCTACATGAAGGACAACACATTTGTCCACATTAAATTCCATAAAATTGTCATATGCCCAAGTTTCTATGGATTGAAGATCATGTTCAAGTGACTTTATATTATCTTGGTTATCTACTCTTCCACCAAGTTTTGTGTCATCAGTGAATTTTGAAATAAAGTTTGAAGGGCTTATTGTCATATCGCTAGTGAAGATATTAAATAGGGTAGGACCCAGAACAGATCTTTGGGGAATGCCACTCATCACATAACCAACTTGAGAATTGACAGAATTTATTCTAACCTCTTGTGTTCTGTTAGTTAACCAATTAGCTATCCAATTGATTAGTTTATGTTTGAAACCTAGGAAATGAAGTTTATTAATTAGTTTGAAGTGTGATACTTTGTTGAAGGCTTTACTGTAATCAAGTAAAATTACAGTACATCAGTAGGAATGTTGGTGCCAAGCAATGCACTAATATTATTATAAAAGGAAATAAGATTTGTGGTGCATGAGTGCCCAATTTATAGCCATGTTGTGAAACATCTTGTAAACCAAGATGATCAATCTCATATTCAAGTTGTTTCTTAATAAGGTGTTCCATTACTTTACCTAAGATGGATGTAAGGCTGATGGGCTGATAGTTTTGCATGTTAGTTCTACTGCCTTTTTTATGAATAGGTATCACTATAGCCTGCTGCCAATCATTTGGGATATGACATTCAGACATTGATTTATTAAATAACAAAGTTAAGGGAACAATTAGGGATGACGAGACTTCTTTAATAAGTTTTGATTGAAAGCCATCAGGTCCTGCACTAGATGATTGTTTGACAAATGATAAGACTTCAATAACATCATTTTGGAAAAAAAGGACTGGTAGGTCAATTTTTTGTATTTATTTTTGGTAGGGGCCCACTAACACCAAAAACTGAGCAGAAATATTTACTGAAGTGGTTAACTGTTACTGTGAGATTATTTATAGTATTTCCATTTATGCATATTGGTCCAACTGATCTACTATTACCTTTTTTACTGTATGATAATAAGGATTTTTTTAATTTTTAGAGTGGGCTAAGTTTAATTCAAGTCTGATTTTGGATTGCTTAATTGCTTTCTTTAAAGATCTAAAAGAATTTCTGTACTTGCGATTGTTGGTTTTGTTTGGGTTAGCTTTAAATTTTTTGAAGGACTTTTCTTTGATTCTGATTAGTTTCAGAATTGATCTTGTAACCCAGACAGGGATCTTGCCCTTTTTATTGTATTTGCATTTAATTGGAACGTATTGATGTTTGAGAGTTAGAATTGTATTTTTTAGTTTCTCCAATGCTTCATTAGACATTTTGTTATTAAATTCTTTATCCCAGTTTATTTTAGTAAGGACTTTGTTAATTTTTTTTGAAGTTAGCTTTATCATAGTTTCTGTAGATAGTATTGTTATTTATAGGGGTAGTTTTGTAATTAAGACTTAATAGAACAGAATTGTGATCACTGTTAGCTATTGGGCTCAGTATTTGGATATCTGAAAGTTTAGGCTCTCAGTCAGAAATTACTAGACCTAGGATGTTATTGCCTCTTGTTGGAGCCCAAACTAGTTGTTCAAGGCCAGTGTCAGTTATGAAGGAGCTAAAAACCTTCTCATGATCAGTTTTCTCAGTATTATTATCCCAGTTAATATTAGGCATAATTCATTGAGTTGTGTAACTGTCTCTCGGAGAACATCATTGCCGTGGTGCTTTAGGGAGCAGAAACGTTGCCTGTATGTCTCAATGTTAATGTCGAAATGCTTCAAGATTTCCTTCTTGACAAGGTTATGTTTATCTGTGTGTCATTGGTCCAACTGTAGGATATTTGTGCTCGACCCATCACATAGGGAGCCAGCCTGACCACCCACTGATCTGGAGGCAACCCACAGATCTTTGTTACTCTCTCAAAGGTCGTGAGGTATGCCACAATGTCATCAGTAGCTGACATTTTTGTTATTTTTATGTCTTTAGGGCTGGCATGCATACCTTCAGCAGATTTATTGGTCCCAATGATATGCAGAGCCTCCAGTGTATCTGCCTAGTGCTCATCTTGCCGTCTTCTTTCCCTCTCTTGTGCCTGCTTCATTTCAGTTTACTTTCGAGCAAGTCATCTCAACAGCTGGCCCATTTCATCCGGGAATTCCTCAACGCAGACTTCATCTAGTTCTTGCTGTCCTCCATCCTTGTCATCATTTTCTCCAAAGGATGCCATTGATCTCCTCTCTGGTTTGGCCTTCAGTGTCATCCCGAACTCCAGGCCTGGGAGCAACTACTCACCTGTCAGCTCTGGTCAAAGCTGGTCATGCTGGAGTCATCATATCAGAAAAGTACCACCATGCCATGGGTTATCTTGATGTCAAGTCTGACACCTCCTGAAATCCACCCTGCATTTAGGACTTTCAGGATCCCACATCTGACACCATATGTTGCAGGAATGTGGGTTGCAAAATAACACAGGCCACAGTTATAAGGTACAACACACCTGCTGTGTGTTTTATTTTATACATAAGAATCAAAATACAGAAATAATAAATAGAAATAAACAGTTCAAACTGAACTAGAAAATAAACAATAGCTCAATGCTATTCCACCTTACTTCAGGTATCTCTATAAAACAATATTCAGCTTTTTTTCTGCTTGCTTGAGATAAACTCATGCTTCAGGCTGAGGTCCTTCTCTTACCTTGTCATCAGGTAAGTGAGACTGGCTGGATAGCTAATCTGACTCTTGGTGTCTGAGGAGGGCTTATATAGTCCTCCCACTTATGGGAAAGTCCCTCCCATGACATCCAATTAGTTCTAGAATGGTCACTAAACAGGGAAACTCCTCCCCTAGTACATAAGGGAAACTCCTCTTCCATTACATAATGAGGTTTTAGCTCACAGAGCATAAATATAGTCCACTAAGGGCCGCTGTCCCCCTATAGTAAATCCCCTTCCTGAGGTCTTGTTCACAGGCCAGCACCTATTTTCTTTATATGCAGACAGTAAAAACATTTATTGTTTTTATACATATGCTGTATTGTTATAGTATATGGACACTAGCCCTTTATATCTTAGGGCTCCATACATAATGGGGCTCCTTTAGAGACCCGCAGTGTCTATTCTTTATTTTGATTAATTTCTTTATTGTTTTTACATTCTCTTGCAGCTCTCTCCTTATTCTGAGGACTACTGTCTCTGTAAAGGATTTCCATACATAGGGACATTTCTGTTCCTTTAGATCATTTGTTTTACTGTATATGTTGTAGTAGTGCAGCAGACTGCTAGACAATCTATGTTTAGCTGCTCTGCTTTGGAGATCTGTATGGATTTTGTAAGCCTACCTCTGTAGCAGCCTATACAGGCTGTACACATGCTACGGACTCCTCCATGGATAGCTGGCACCATTCTATTACATATTTTATAACAAAGCCAGCATCTGGTAGTCCTAATAATACAGGGGCATCAGTAATTATGTATATGCTGTAAATACCAAGTGGCAGCAAAAGTAAAAAAAAAGTTTGCTGCTCGGTTCAAACAGATCTTGTTTCGATGCAGGATTCTTGGGCATAACATTCTACATAACAATGGAGAAGCAGCAAAATAATTCAAACATAAGCATAATGCTGCTTCATTTGTATCCATAATCCACCTATCAGAGTGGACGTTATTTTGTATTTAACTCATTTTAAACATTTCTAAACATTTCTGCACCATACACATACAAATAGCATAAGCATTAACTTAATTAAGCACTGCAGCATTTTAAACTCGCAATATGGCACAAAATGCACTCTATGCACTTTATTCATCTAGCACCTTGCATTGTATTTTCCTCTGTTTTCTAAAGCTAGTCCTATTCTGAACTAGTTTAAAACTTTTAGAACTGTCCCATATTTTTTTTTTGTTCTAATCCCAGCCCTGATGTGAACAAAGTTGAAAACTTGCAGTGCTGTTCCCTATTTTCTTTTGAGTCTAAACCAAGCCCTGATCTGACCCTGCTAAAACTTTGGAATTGCTCAGCTGGCCAAGACACCTAGCTTCACCTGAGCTCTTTTCTTCTAGGTTGCTTGAAAGGACAGGGCAAATAACCTTACCAGAGCAAGGACAAGGATTAAGGCTTCTTTTGGCTACTGTGTGTTGTTATTTTTATTTTGTACTTACAGGGATTGTTACTGTTAGTTGCTAACATTTTATTGCTTTATTTTTCTCTGATTCAGATTGTTGTTGCTGGGTACACCTTCTGCTGTATTATTACAGGGTGTGCCTACAGGTGTGTGCTTACAGATTACTGCTGTAATCTTCTGATTCAAATTGTCTTTTGCAAGGTATATCTTCTGTTACTGTTTTATTTTTCTCTGTAGCACAGTGTTTCTTATGGAGTATATCTTCTGTGAAATTTTTACAGGTGGTGCTTTACGGGTTTTACAGTTTTATCTATCATTAGGATAAGCTTTCAGGGCTACTGCATTTGTTGCTGGCTGATTGTTTCTGCTCTTACCTCCTTGTTTCTTTCATCCGTGGTTCTTCTTTTCTGGCAGGGGAAGGGCTCAACCACTCACTCCCATCCCCAACTACCCCAAACTACACTCTTTTTATAGGGTAGCACAGTCATGACATTTCCTGTAGCAAAGCAGGAAGGTGTGGATCAGAGGGGTATGCACACAGTGACCTCATTTACAGGGGCACTAGTAATTTAACTTGTTATAACAAGTTATACAAAAACAAACAAACAAATCACAAAATAAAACTTTTACTTTCAATATCTTCCTTCTAATTACTCTGACCAGGTTATAAACCCAGCAACTTATCTGGAATGGATATCATTAACTGCAGGAACTGCGGAACACTTTTCAGAAGGGCAGTTTTACAGGATTTAGAACACTGTCCTACATGCTGGATCATTGGAGATCTAAGAGGTCAGCTCATGGCAGCATGGGCAGAGATTGCATGACTCAAATTGCATATTCAAGAGGAACTATATTATAAGAACTGCCCACCATTTCCCCAACATCCAACAAAATGCCTCGACCACAAAGGGTAGTTGGTCCAGGAGGTTGGCAGGTGGTTAGGAGGGGCAAATCGGGTGCCCCATCACTCGGTGCTCTCCAACATATCACCTCCACAAACCATATAAAAACTACAAACAGGTATCTGCCTCTATCTCCGAAATCAAACAAAGGGGCAGAGGACACTGCAGCACAGGAGCTAGCACAACAAAACTCACCTAAAACAGGAACCAAAACAAAAAAAGCAAAAAGGAAATCCAAAAACTTCTGATCATAGGAGACTCCATGATTCGGGGAGTTGATGCATATCTCCAACCAGGGGTAATGGTCAGATGTCTCCCAGGTGCATCAGCATGGAGAGACACTGACTGCATTGCTAAAATTGTTCAGGAAGCAGGAGGAAACATTGACATCCTGGTACACATAGGGACTAATGATCTCACCAGCTGGTCAGTTGTGGAGACCAAGGAACACCTGACCAGGCTATGTGACAAACTATCATCCATTTCGTCTGGCATCTCCTTGTCTGAGATTCTGCCAGTCTGGGAGAGGGGGGCAGATGGACAGAAGGTCAGAGAAGGGGAGATAGGGGAGCTAAACATGTGGCTCAAGGGCTGGTGCCTGGAAAAAGGACACAAATTTGTAGGGAACTGGCAACAGTTTTGGGAGCAAAAGTTCTTTAAATTTGATGGACTGCATCTGACTAAGGAGGGAGTCAGTGCATTGGGGCAGAAGTTTGACATCTTTGCAGAATATTTAAACTAGCAAATGGGGAGAGGAGTGCAGCACCTCATACGTTGAATGGGAAGAACACCCGTCCCCCCTCAGCTAGTGGTCAAACAGGAGTTCAGCATGTTTGTAGTTCATTTGCATCACCAGGTAAGTAAAAAGGTCTGGCTCCCCATACGACGCACAGGGGAAATGCCAGACCTCATCCAACAACTAAAACACTGAAATCTGGCCAATGGAAAATCATGTACACAAATGCTCACAGTCTGGGAAACAAGATCCCAGACCTGAAGGCAACAATGACAGTGGCTAAACTAGACATAGTAGCTATTAGCGAGACATGGTTTACCAGTAACCACACTTGGGAGAATTCAGTACCTGGCAATGTACTGTTCAGAAGAGATCAAGGTGCAAAAGGGGGGGGGTTGAGTGACCCTTTAGGTCAATGAAAATATCAAAGCTACAGAAATTAAGAATACACATAAGGAGCCAGAAGAACTGTGGGTCACCCTGGAAACAGGAAATGGGACTGCCACATGAACTGGGGTTGTGTACAGGCCTCCAGACTAGGGGGAGGACATAGACACATTACTGTTAGAAGACATACAAAACATTGACAGCTAAAGGGGAGGGTCTGATAATAGGAGACTTCAACATGCCAGATACAGATTGGTCAATACCAGCAGAAACATCTGCCAGAACTAGACACATGGTGGATTCCCTGCAGGGGAAGGGACTCAAACAAATGGTACAACAACCCACAAGAGACAAGGCTATCCTAGATCTAGTACTGACTAACAAGGAAAGGATCACAGATCTCCAGGTAGAAGGTCACCTGGGGGCCAGTGACCATCACATGGTATGGTTCAATTTGGCTACTCGAACTAAATAGTCCCATTCCAAGGCAAAAATATGGGACTTCAGAGGAGCTGACTTTGATAAGATGGCCAACAGAGTTAAGCTAGCCCTGGCAAGAAGAAATACAGGTGAGGGAGTACAGGCAAAGTGGGCAAGCATTAAGGATGCAATACTTGAAGCAACATCCCATTGTGTTAGAGAGAAAAGGAAGTGCAAAAGAAGAAGGAAACCACTTTGGTTCTCAAAAACAGTAGCAGAAAAGTCAGAGCCAAAAGGCTGGCCTTCAGGAAATATAAGGGAACTCAGCAGGATGAAGATAGGGAGGCATACCAAACTTCTCTAAGGGAAGCAGGGAAGTCAGTAAGGCAGGCAAAGGCCCAAACCAAGGAAACACTAGCAAAAACAGTAAAAGAAGGTGACAAGACTGTCTATAGATACATTAGTGAAATGAGAAAGTCCAGAGGGGGTATTGCTAAGATCAAAATGGATAAGGGGGCATGTGAGGAAGAAGACCATGTAAAAGCATCTATCTTAAATAGATACGTCTGCTCAGTATTTACTGAAGAGAAGGTAGGGCAGGGCCCACAGCTCAGCACCATGGACACAGGGGGAGGGTGGTGTGCACTAGTCCTTTCACAAAAGAAAGAGTCCTACAAGACCTTGATAAGCTCAGGGTGGACAAGACAATGGGACCTGATGGCATACATCCCAGTGTACTAAAGAAGCTAAGAGTGGAACTAGCAGAGCCATTATTGGAACAGTTTAGTGAGCCTCTGAGCACAGGAGAGGTCCCAGAAGACTGGAGAAGAGCTCATGTGATCCTGCTCCACAAGAGTGGTAGCAGAGAGGAGGCAGGAAACTACAGACTGGTCAGTCTTACCTCAGTAGTGGGCAAGATTATGGAGGCACTCCTTAAGGAAAGGATAGTGCAACACCTGGAATCCATAGGAGCACAGGATCCAAGACAGCATGGGTTTACAAAAGGAAGGTCCTGTCAAGCTAATCTCATAGATTTCTTTGACTGGGTAACCAGAGTAGTGGACCAAGAGGAGCAGTTGATGTCACCTACCTTGACTTCAGCAAAGCTTTCAATACTGTTCCACATAGAAGATTGATTAATAAGCTGGGTAGGCTCAGGGTGGGGTCAGAAATTGGTCAACTGGATGGCAAACTGGTTGATGGGCAGTAAACAGAGAGTGGTGGTAAATGGTATACAGTCAGAAGAGATGCAAGTCACAAGTGGGGTACCTCATGGATCAGTCCTGGGGCCAGTCCTCTTCAATATCTTCATCAGTGACATTGCAGATGGACTGGAGGGTAAGGTTTGTCTGTTTGCAGATGACACCAAGATCTGCAACAGAGTGGCGGATCCAGATGGGGTTGGCAGAATGAGAAGAGATCTGGATGAACTAGCAAAATGGTCGGAAGAGTGGCAACTGGAGTTTAACGCAAAGAAGTACAAGATCATGCACATAGGGAAGAGAAACCCTGAAGCCACCTATAGTCTGGGAGGGGAGTTGCTGGCATTCACAAGGGAAGAAAGAGACTTGGGCGTTATCATCACCAATGACCTGAAATCATCAAAGCAGACCACTAAAGCAGTAGGCAAGGCTAGAGGGATGTTGGGGTATATTAGTAGGGGTATCACAAGTCAGAAGAGGGATGTAATAATCCCTCTTTACAAGACACTAGTTAGGCCCCACCTGTAATACTGTGTGCAGTACTGGAGGCCACACCTTCAGAAGGACATTAACCAAATTGAAGCAGTCCAGAGAAGTGCAACCAGAATGGTGCAGAGACTGCATCAGAAAACATATGAGGACAGATTAATGGAGTTCAATATGTATATCCTAGAGCAAAGGAGGGAGAGAGGTGATATGATCAAAACATTCAAACACCTTAAGGGCATTAACAAGGTGAAATAGTCTAACATGTTTCGCACTGGTACCCTTCCTCCCATAACTACCCTTCTAGGCAAAGATCTTGAGTTTGTGCCTAAATTCAAATATCTGGGTATAGGGCTGGACAACAAACTCTCCTTTGCGGAGCACACAGAAGAACTGATGTAAAAGCTTAGGCAGAGGCTTGGCCTCTTCTTCAGAATTAAACACCTTCTGACCGCAGATGCAAGAAGACAGGTTGTTCAATCAACTTTTCTCTCATTAATCGACTACGCAGACATTATCTATGGCCAATGCGCCATCTCACACCTTGCAAAACTGGATGTCCTGTACCACAGAGCGCTAAGATTTATAACTGGTCTCCCATCCTCCACACATCACTGCTCTTTATATGCAGCCGCAGGGTGGCCTTCCCTTCAATATAGGTGGTGTAGAAATGCAGCACTCTGGACATTCCGAGCCCTTACCAACAATCTCCTAGATTACATTGCTGCCTGCTTCCCCCTGAGCCCAATCAGTAGCTACACACTAAGAAGCCACTCGCTAATTTCTCTGAAAATCCCCAGAATCAGTGCCCACTTTGGCAGGGCTGCCATAAGCCATGCTTTGCCTACGCTCTGGATCAGGGTACAAAGATCCTTGAGACTCAGCTCTCCTGTCAGTTTTGCCCTGTTTAGGATCATTTATGACAAAATGTTCGCCGAAATCTGTAAGTGTTTCCATAGTTCCTAGCTGTCCTGCTGACAGTTCACTCCGTATCCTTACCACTTCCAGCCACGAACCTAGTTCCTCCCCTCCCTATTTTAATCAAGTCCACTAGTCAGCTGCCATAGTGGCCCTCGGCACCCAAGACACCACTTCTCCCATATTACTCTCCTCTCACCGTTTAAGTGGAACATAGAGACCTCATTAGGAGCCCCTATGCAGCCCAGGACCCTCACCCAAGTATGGTAAATGGTCACTGAGGGCTGAAATGCAAAGAATTGTACCCTCTGATGGAGGCTTGACTAAGAATGACTAAACATACCTCTCAACTTCTGCATACATGGAGTCTGTATATACCACAGCAAAGTTGAGGATGCATGTATATTCCTACAAGAACTTTGGAATGTATATCGTGCACCTACCACTTTTCTGTAAATTTGTTTGTAACTCTTTGCACATGTTGTACTTTGTATTCTCAATCTATGCATGCATAACTGTCTTGGACAACAGCAGGTCCATCTTGTAAATGAGCTTGCTCAATGATGATGGCCTGGATAAATAAAGATTTGATTTGATTTGATAAGAAAATTAGCAGGACAAGAGGACACAGCATGAAATTAGAGGGAGTAATGTGAGGAAGTTCTTTTCACAGAAAGGGAGGTGGATGCATGGAACAGCCTACCTCAGGAAGTGGTGGATATGAATACAGTGCAGGGCTTCAAACAGGCATGGGATAGGCATAAGGGAGCAATACAGATGAGTATGAATAGATAGGTAGAGCAAAGGCCGATGGCACATTTATAAGGTAGAAAAAGAAATGGGCAGACTGGATGGGCCTTGCGGTCGTTATCTGCCGTCAACTTCTATGTTTCTGTGTTTTGCTCCTTAACCCAGCCCTGTTCTTTTGTTTTCTGCTCAGCCCCCCCCCATAGTCTCCTGTATTTAATTCTGTGCCTCCCCTCTTCTCTGCAGGTGCCATCGCCCTTCTAGGGCTGGAATCTCACCCGACCCCCACGGAGTAAAGCTGCAGGCCTGCCCCAGGCAGCCTGCCACTCTCTCACCTCATAAGCATCCGTTTAATCTCCTTCAGTGGTTTGAACAACCCTAGTGGTTCAAATCTTGGCAGAAGGACTCATCCAGGTACAGACTTTGTGTCCGGAGCCCCTCGGTAGCTGTTAGGAGAACAAAGGCAGTTTGAAAGTTTGGTGCCTTTTCTATGATTGACTAAACTGCTGAGACCAAGCCTGAAATGGCTGCACCTGAATTTAACCTGTTTTGGTTTAATTTTGTTTAGCCCTTGCCTCATATTAACTTTCGCTGCCCTTGTAATAATTTATGCTCTGCAAATTATTTGTTTCCTAAACTATTTTGTGCTTCCATTTAATTATTGCACTGCCTGTAACTGTAGAGATTATATTTTTTGTTTGCTAGAGGGTTATTGAACAAGTAGAATACAGTTCTGCCACAAAATTATTGCTGTGGTTGCACATGACACCTTAGCTGTAGAGGGCACTTCCGTATCATGTTAGTAGTTATAAAAAAATCTGACATTATGGCAGTAGGGTCAGCATTGTCTTATTCATGATGAGTTCTTCACTTTCCTACATAATTACTTGTAGGGCAAAAGTCTCTCTTGTGTTTCATAGCCTCAGTCTAAGTAAGGTAAAGATGGCGGCCATGCTGGGTCAGCCGCTGTGAGCTCTTTGTTTCCTGCTAAGTTTATTTTATCTGTTATTTTACATATTTCTTTTTTTACTCATTTTAATCCACTCTGAGCTCTCGTTATTGTTTAGCATCATTTAGCGCCGTCTTGTGCGTCTCAGTATTGCGTCAATTTAATTTTAGTTTGCTGGTCTGTATAAGTTTATTTGTTAATTGCCAGTTATCTCAACAACTCGATTCGACTGTTGGATGCTTTGGTTTTTGCCTTGACTATTGTGCCTAGTTCCTCAGCTGCGTTAGTGCTACAGCTGGCAGCTAGCAGTGTATGTGCTGCTTATGCGAGACGTGGATTTGTGAAGCAGCTGAAGCTGGTGACTGGTTTGGCTGTGTTTTCGGCTGGGCTGTGGACTTGTGGACTGTAAGAGGGGGAGCTGCGGAATTGTGAAGTAACTGACTATTTTTGCGCAAGGACTTGTGGAACTGTGGAACTGTGAAAGCACGAGTTAGATTACTTGAATAGAATTGATGAAGTGGACCTGGTGTTAGTTTGAAAGCGAACAGACTGTGTGAGGAGTGGAGTGAATTATATTTGACTATGTGTATTACACTCCATAATCTGCAGTTTATTTGTTATGGCGGGTTACAATCCTGGAGCTGTTGATTTGAAATTGGTCTACTTTGAAAAAGGGATTTACTGGTCCGTGAGTAGTGTACAAATTATACTACAGTTCGATAGTTTGTGAAGAGAATGAAGATTTGTTATTCCTTGGCTGTGCTAGTACAGGAGCCTTGACTGTTGCTGAGAAAATCTGCTGGACTGTATTCATTACCATATTATGCTCTGGCTATTATGACTGTTGGCGTTGAGTAGTTGTAGGGTTTATTGCAGGGTGAGCTGCTGCGGTGCTTGTTGTTCCGGCTGGGCTTGGGATGGGTGGCATTGGCTCTGAGCCTACCGAAGAGTGGATGCAGAGAAATCAGTGCCTCCTAGGCCTGCTGCGGGGGGTCCACTGGTGAGTGGTCTCTTCTCTGGGGGCCGTAGTCCTGATTCTGGCTGGGGTTTGAAATTCCCTTTAAGGTAGCTATTTTTCCCTTGCGAACTCTACACTGAACCTTGATTGTTGCTGATAAAATCTGCTGGACTGTATTCATTACCATATTATGCTCTGGCTATTATGACTGTTGGCTCTGAGTAGTTGTTACGTTTATTGCAGGGTGAGCTGCTGGAGTGCTCGTTGTTCCAGCTGGGCTTGGGACGGGTGGCATTGGTTCTGGGCCTACCGAAGAGTGGGTGCAGAGAAATCAGTGCCTCCTAGGCCTGCTGGGGGGGGGTCCACAGGTGAGTGGTGTGTTCTCTGTGGGCCATAGTCCAGATTCTGGCTGGGGTTTGAAATTCCCTTTAAGGTAGCTATTTTTCCCTTGCGAACTCTACACTGAACCTTTATTTTATAAGCCTGGAAAGGTTGTTATTTTATTATGTTAAATTGCCATGGTTTAGTTTGTCCTTATGATTTCTGGTGAGAGCAGAATTCAAATTAAAATCTATCAGATTGGGGAAGTGAGAGGCCCCTAAATCCATAAATAGGACATCTAAAGTGGTAATTTGAGCAATATTGCTTATTTTAGGATTGTTGAAACACATTTATTGGTTAGTATGATAAGAATGATTATTTATCTTATTTAAGCTGAGTTGTTAAAATGAATATAGTTAAATAGCTTGATTTGTGTAGCTGTACTGATTTATTGAGCCAAGCTTGTTATAATTGAGTTGTTTATTTGTGTATTTTAATTGCATGGTTAATTGTTGCTTACTGAGATGTTCTGGGAGGGCTCTAAGATGGTCAGGCGCTACTCTCCCACTCTGCTTTTGGACCTCCGCCCCTTTTACTGTCCCCCTTTGGTGGCTGATGTTTATAATAAATGTCGTGCATTGAGGATAGTAAGAAAACATCAGAGAGGTGGTTGGACTGGGCAAAGTGGGAGAGTGGAAAGGAATTGACCGATAGAAGTAGTAGGGACTAGGAGATGCCCTGGGGTGAAATGGGTTCAGGAAAGGGGTTTTCCCTGCCTGATTCCCATACCCAAGGGCTCCGCAAATTATGGGCAGGTACTGCGCTCCTCCTCGAAAATCCATCCAACCCAGGCGGTGTTATGCAATGCCAGGTCAATTAAGAACAAGACCGCTATTATAGCGGATCTTGTTGCAACATCTGACCTGGCATGCATCACTGAGACCTGGTTGATACACCGCCCGAGGTTGGATCGAAGGGGCGGGGGTGTAGCTATCTTTTTTAGAATGGGGCTGGGTCTTGTGGATGTACCAGTAGGTATCACCCAGTCCTTTGAGTGTGTCCTGGGAGCAGGTGTAGGGTTCAGGATTCTCCTCATTTACCGACCACCCGGTGATGGTGGTGAATTCCTGAAGGAGTTTGCGGACTTCATTGTCGATGTGGCATTGGAGTCACCCAGGTGGTTAATACTGGGTGACTTCAATGCCTGCGTTGATGATGAACTCTTGCTATTTGGGAAAAATCTCCTCCAACTTATGACGATGTTGGGCCTTACACAGGTGGTTACCTCTGCTACCCATATAGGGGGTCACTCATTGGACTTGGTGTTCCTACTTGAGTTAGAAGTTGCACATTTGGAGGTGGAACCAAATGTGTGGACAGACCACCACACCATAAGATTCAGCTTCGGGGCACCCCCAAATAGGCCTGCCCCTACGGAGATGGTCCAGTATTGCCCTTTAAGGGGAGTTACCCAGGAAGGCCTCTTGGCGGTACTGGACCTATCAGATATTTCAAGTGACTGCATGGGTCCAAAGAATCTCGTACTTGCCTATAATAAGACTGTGGGCGAGGCCCTGGATCAAATTGCACCTGTTCGTGTTCGCCCACTCACTCAACGCCCAAGATCTCCATGGTTTGATGGATCCTTGAAGGAGCTGAGGGGAGTGGGGCAAAGGCTAGAGAGGGCTTGGCAGAAATCCAGCTTAGATGCCGATGGTCTTAGATTGATGGACCATTATAGGGTCTATCAATCAGCAATCACCCGTAAGAAGGCAGAATTTCTGTCCAGGGAGATTGCTGCTGTGCAGAATCGACCAGCTCAACTCTTTCAGACTGTTGACAGATTGTGCAATCCACTCTGTCTGCAGTCTGGAAGAAATTTTTCACAAATAAAGTGTGATGCGCTTGCTCAGTTTTTTGCAGTTAAGATCACCAGCATCAGGTCGGGTATCGGTCTTGTTCTCTCTATAGGGAATTGCGGTGATCGGCGAGAGGAAGCGAAGTCTCTTGTCACCTGGTCTGACTTTAGTAGGCCGGAATTCATGGATGTTGTGAGGATTGTTCAATCTGTATGACCAACCAGCTGTAGTTTGCATCCTGGCCCTAAGCCACTTTTATTAGGTTACGTAGATGTTATCTGTCCGATCCTAGCTGAAATTGTCTGGAAGTCTTTGGAGCACTTTGGAGCAGGGAATTTTTCCTGGTTCCCTAAAGGAGGCGGTCATTCAACCACTCCTTAAAAAACCTTCATTGAACCCAGACTACCCAGCCAACTATAGACCTATCTCTAACCTGCCCTTTGTGGGTAAGGTTATTGAAAAGGTGGTTGCGTCACAGTTAGATGACCATCTCACAAATCACAATATCTATGATGCTCTCCAATCAGAGTTTAGGAAAAGACATAGCACTGAGAATGCTCTCATCTGGGTTTTAAATGATCTCCTAATTGTGAGAGATCAAAAGGCTTGTACTATTCTAGTCCTTCTTGATCTCTCTGCAGCATTTGATACTGTGGACCATGATGTGCTGTTGGAGCACCTGTGGCATCTTTGTGGACTGCCTAGTACAGTCTTACACTGGTTTTGATCTTTCCTCACGGGCCGGATTCAGAGGGTCATCACTGGAATTTATTCCTCTGATGCCATCTCTCTGTCCTGTGGGGTGCCGCAGGGCTCCATCTTGGCGCCCATGTTGTTCGCAGCTTATATGCTGCCATTAGGAGATATCATTAGGTGATACAGTCTGGGTTTTCACTGCTATGCAGATGATACCCAGCTGTATCTGTCCTTTACTCCCGGACAAGATGATGCAGTCTCTCTGCTTAACAGCTGTCTAGCCGAAATCAATGACTGAATGAGTGCCAGATGGCTGATGTTAAATCCGGATAAGACCGAGTTGTTGATTGTGAACCCGGGTCACCTTGAGGCAGGCCATAGGGTTGGGATGCCATCGGGCCTTTCGCTTGATGGTGTCCAGCTCTTGACCTCAGGCCTGGTGCGTAATCTGGGCATTATTTTTGACGATGGTCTGACCTTGAAATCTCAGGTATCGGCCGTTGTTAGGTCCTCTTTTTACCATCTGAGGAATATCACCCAGGTGAAACACCTGGTTCCTCTGGCTGACCTTGCTATTCTGGTTCATTACTTCGTGACCTCCCACCTTGATTACTGCAATGTTCTTTACCTGGGGCTTCCGGGGGTTGATATCCACCGCCTGCAGCTAGTGCAGATTGCAGCAGCCAGGCTTTTGACTGGGACATCTAGAAATAGTCATATTATGCCTGTTCTGCGTGGGCTGCACTGGCTGCCAGTTCAATGGCAGATTACCTTTAAGGTTGGATTACTGACCTATAAAGCCCTACATGAACAGGGACTGCAGTATCTGCAAGATCTCCTTACTCCCTACTGCCCCTCTCGCTCGCTCTGATCTGCCAATGCGGGATTACTAGAGATTGCCAGGGTTCGTTTGAAGACATCTGGAGCACGTACGTTTTTGTATGCTGCCCCTGCCCTGTGGAATTCTCTATCTCATCAGATACGAAGCTGCCTGACCATCGAGAGCTTTAAAGTGGAATTAAAAACATTTCTATTTTTAAAAGCTTATGGTGATTGATTTTATTGTTGTTTAATATCTGTTTTTAATTGTTAATGTGTACAGCACTTTGGTCTTTGGAAAAGCGCTTACAAATACATTTTTACTTACTTACTAAAGGTTATTCTTCTTAGTAGAGCTGTTTTCAATATTATATATGAAAAAATAAAGTGTTACCTATACTTATGTGTATGTATAACCCTAAAACTAACTCTATGCAAGTGTCCCTAGCTCTATGTGTGCATTCCTAGTGCTATGTGAAAAATGTGTATCCCCACAAAGTGTATAACCCTAGCTCTGTAATGTAAATGGTACGTCTGTGTTGCTATCCCACTTATAGCTGTGGGTTATGTGTAACTGTAAATGCCCACTTATAGATGTGGACTTGCGTGTGTATGTGTAAGACTATCCCACTTATGACTGTGGGTTGTGTACTTGTGTATCATCTGCAAGGCATGAGCATACAGGTAATCATGACACACCTTGTGTACATCATGCACTTGTGGGTAAGCTTTATAGTGATGACGTACCTTGTGTACATCATGTGTGTGTAGGTAAGCATATCTTACATCCCCCCCACCTTGTTACCTGCATCTATACAGGTAACACAGAAAAAGAGAAAGAGAGAAAGAATTAGCGAGTAGAAGAGTGGGCAGATTGGGTAGCATAGAGAAACTTGAGTTGAGATCTATGAAAGTTGAGAGTTTTACAAAGGCAATAAGTAGTAATCAGAAGTATAAAAATAAGAAAAACTTGAACAATAACAAATCCCTTAAATATGAACTCCAACCATGTGTTGGTAAGTGCAGTGTGTGTATCTCCATCATGAAACACAGGTTTTAAATGAATCCTCTGTTTTCTGAACACTGTTTTTGATTTGACTAATGTGTGTGTCTTCCCATTTCATTAACCTTTGAACACCAAAGTGCAATTGATCTATATGAACATTAAAAACTGAAAAGTATTGGCTTATATCTTTTAAATGGGTGGGTTCTGTATCTATAGAATCTTGTTCTTGGAGGGGCTGTGACTGTGTGGCCTATGACAGTGCATTCATGGTTTGTAAAACAGAAATTGGGGTTTATCACATTACAAATCATAGGACTATAAACAAAAGACTTGTGATTAGTAACTACACAGTATAAACCTTCAGAACTCTAGGTAACTCAAACTTCAGGTACAAGCCATTTGGTATGTCTGATGGGGCACAAAATCGAGGAGTTGGTGAATTTAGTAGAAAATGGAATTCCAGCAGCCTTGATGAAAGCTTTGCTGCTGTGCTTGATTGAAGTCTTGATTGAAGAGACGTCAGAAGAAGTATTTTCTTTGCTGAAGTCAGGGATTGTCCCTCCCTCAGGCTTGCCTTCATTTATGGTCCCCTGAGTACTAGTATTGTTGTGGGTACCAGTGCTGGCTTGTGAGGAAACAGTGTGCTGGTTTCCATCAGTAGCATCAAAGTTCATATCAGCTTGGTTAATGGATGACCCTTCTCCAATATCTAGTTCATATCCACACACAGGTGTGACCATGGTAAAAACATCACACCTACACAGGTAGTGGTAGCCCTTGCTGGTGCAGCAGTCTGTATGGGGGGCTACCCAGTCATTCAGGTGATGGTGATAAACAAGGAGATCTGGCAGCTTTATGCATTCTCAAAAGATGTCTTTTCCAAGTGCCCAAGTGATTGTACCTGTAACAGTTTATTAAATACTGTAATTAAATACAGGCAGTGAAACAATAAATGTGACAAACATTGCATCTATTACATCACAGTCATGTCTGCTAGAGCAGGGGCCCTGGTTGGGGGCATTGTAAAATAACCAAGGTTTCTAGCAGTGGCAATGGCAAATGTGACCATTTGATCTGTGCTCTTCATAGTACATGCTATATTGTCTCAGTGAGGGCAATACCACTTGGCCATACGTCTGTCATTAATGAGATCTGGGAACTTACCAGCTTCTAAATCTCATAAGAGATTTGTAATAGTGGTGAGTGCAAAGCTTCCATAAGCAGAGCAAAGGAGTTCCCTACCTATGGGGTGTTGTCTAGCCTCCCTATAATTAAAGTGCCTTAACTGTGTTAACTTGTGTCTGGTCTGACTGAAAATCCTAGCAATAAAGTACATGTTATATGTGGTGAACTTTTCTTCTTGTGCAAGACTAGAAATACCATGTAGCATAGGTTGTATTACATCCTGGTTTAATTTACTATTAAATAATTTAGCATGCCTCCTAATTTTGGCCAAACTGGCCCAATTCCAAATAAATAACCCAGTCCTAAAAAATACCTGTGGCAGACCCTTATATTGCTTGTCACACCAGGAAGACCTAACCCTCTTTTCCCACGTTTAGATCTGAACACCCCATGGTGTTCTGTAGAATACTTCCCTGTTACAGGGTCTTGAGCTCATGTTTGAAATGCTGCCTTAATGTCAAGTAGCATTATTGTGTGAAATTTAGAACTATTTGTTTCGGAACAATGACCGAATTCGGCCATGTTACAGTTAGATAAATTTTAAATTACAGGTACCTGCATGTAATCTACATTATTAATTAATACACCTGGAATAGAAATAGCAGTTAGGCCACTTTTTGGGCCAGGTTCAAGTATAGGGCAGTTTTCATGATTTTCAGAAACAGTTTTAGAAATTACAGTAAAGTAAATAGATTCAGTAAGAGTAGTGTTCAGCTGGCAAAGTCTCTTCATTGAGATGTTGTGAAAACAGTCAAAAATTGGAATTTGCCGTAATCGTAATGCTATAGAGTCCAGTTGTAAGTGTACATTTTGGATTGCTAAAGTTTCATTAGAAGTGATTTAAGTGTTTGGCCAATCTTTTTTTTTTTTTTTGTGTGTGTGTTATTGCTTTTTTCCGTATTTTCCATTTTTCTTCCCTGTACACCTCCCTCCCCCTTTCGTGGCATGAATGTACATGTGTGGACGTATGCACATGTCAAGTAACCATGCTTCTGTGTCTCCAGTTATCCAGTGCTGCCCTCTGGTCTCCACTGGGGGCAACCAAGAAGTGGGATGACAACCCTTCCCTTCCCCGGCAGAGGAGAGCAGTCCTTCAGATGCTCGGTCCTCTCCCTCCCCACTGACCTTTGGCAACCCAAGCTCACTCCCAAACCTGGGTTGCTGGCATGGTTAGAGGTGTAGTGTCCAGAGCCTCATCCATCAGTGCCACTGGGTCAACTTTGGCCAACCTTTTAAAGTTCCTTTTGTGAAGGTAGGCCAATTCAAGAGATTTACCTTTTAAAAGTCCATTAGAATCAGTGAATGTCCACATAATGTCCAGCTGCAAAACAACAGAGTTAAGAGCATTCACATTGACTTGTAGGCTGATATCAGAACCTTCAAGTGTTGTGTAATAAGATTTGGGAACCAAAACCTGAAAGGGGGCATAAGGTGGGTGGTTAGGAGGTCAACCAAAAAGATGGAATGGGGAAAACCTCTTTTCTTTCTGGGGTGATCTGGATCTGGGACTGGGCCTGGGATTGACTAAACCTGGACAAGAACTGGAACTGGACCAGGTCTCAGACCTGGTTCTGGGGTTGGAACTGGATCCTTCTGGTTGGGGTCTCCTTCCAAGGTGTAGTCATCTGGGGATGACCTCATTGGTACAGAAACAGATGTCTCCATCTAGTCAGGTTCTTGTATCAGACCTCCTTGACCCAAGCATGGCAACAGGGTCATAAGTAGGTAGGCCTGGAATAGGCCTAACCAGGACTGCCTTCCATCCATAGATTTTGGCATTTATTATTTCCAATATCTAAATACAGAAAACAGGCCATCTGTTAAAAGTACATGTCTCTTCCCCAATAAGTGGGGAAGGGATCCTACAGTTGTATACTTAAAACCTTTTCAACAGCTTCAACTGATTTGCATGGCACCATTTCTCAGTTAGCTGTGTTCTTTTTGGCTTAAATGCTCCTAGGTATTCAGTAATGTGGGGCCCTGCTACTGGGTCTTGAGTATGTATCTGTTATGCTGCAAATAAGTTCAGTAACATGGCACTATGAAACCTGGAAGTGTTGGTACAGGAGCAGAATCTAAATTCTGCCATATTATGATTGGTGAGATTTAAAATCATGGGGACATGCATAAATTGCACATTATTTCCTAGGGTACCTGGGAGTGATAATGCAACCAGACCACTAGTTGGTCCATGTTCCTGCACTGGACATTGGGTGGGTTCTTCCTCTGTTGGGGGAACAACAGTTGGAAACATGACAGTGCTAGTGATGGAATGAAGTGTGTAATGCTATCTAATAGTAGCATTTGGAAATTGAGCACAAACATTTAGGTTTATGAGTGCAGTGTGTGTGTATAAACCTGTGTGTTGTGCTTGCACCTGGTGTATAGACAGGGTACCATTAGGTGGAGCTTGTGTATGTCTAAAAAATGTATGTTGTCCGTAAGCAACAAATGGATTATTTGTAGACAGTTCTTTTCTGTGGCTTTGGAAAGATATTGGTATACTTCCTTTATTTCTGGATCTGCCAGCTATGTCTCAGTCAGGTCCAGAAGGACTTTTGTTTTGTTGTTTGCAGCCACCATAGGTGTTGCACTGGAAGGGGGCATGATTCATATCTCCCCCCACCATTGAGCTCCTTATTTGGTGAAAGAGGCAGCTTGGTTATTGTAGTAATGGAAGGGTTCTGTGGGGGTTGGCAAATGCTGGAGCAGAGGTCGGACTACAAATTAGTAAATTCCCACTAAATTTACCTGAAACACTTTTACATAGATGACACTCTATTGACAGTAGGAGTGTGGAAATTAACCACAAAAGGGTTGGCAATCTTATTTGCCAATTAGTTGTCACCTTAAAAGGTGCATGCTGAATAGATACTGATGGGGGTGACCCTAGAGCATCCCAATGTTTTTAACATTTTTAACAGTATTACATTTTAAAATAGCCTTCCCCATACATTACCAGAGGAGGTTTGTAGGGTACTGAGTGTTGTTGATCCCCCCACCCAGAGGGGTGGGTTTTATGTCTTGATTCAGTCCATGGCTAGAGGGACTTTCTTTTTCCTGATAGAGAAAGAAAAAAACACACACACACAGAAAGAGCAGGCAGGATCTTGTAGACCGCTTCTCTCTGTGATAGATTAGCATTGATTTTTAAAATGCTGCTGCATTAGCCTTATGCAGATGTATGCCTTCAGCTACCTCTACCAACTGTGCCATTGGCGAGGTAGATGGTGCTGTGGCTGCCAGCCACAGCTTACTCAATTCCCTTAAATCAAATCAAATAAAATAAAATAACACAGAAATATAAAGGTGCCCCTTTTCCTCTGGTTTTAACTTACAAAAACAGTCTTAGCTGAGTCACACAAAATCCTGTACATTTTATTTGCATTTTAAGTGAGTCACACCATGCTTGTGACAAAAAGTGTTAAAACAAGTCAAAATCAATAGGAGAATCTCCCTTTGATCTTGGATGTCATTCCTAGATTATATGCCCCCTGGTGTATCTCATGGCCACAGTAGGTAAATGAATTTGAAAAAAAAAAAACATAGTTCTAATATTTTTCCTTTTAGCAGTTACAACTACATAGCAAGTGACCTTGCTTTATTTTTCCTATGAGCTGTCAAAGTAAGCAGCTTGTTACGGATGCTGGGGCATTAGAAAATCCATGTCTCCCCTGATTGCCTTGCTTGGCATGGGAATCATATGGTAATGAGGCTGACCCCCACAAATAAATAAAAATTATGATAAGTATAAGGAGGACAAGTGACTTGTCATGGGTCACACAGTATGCAAGTGGGGTTGGAGGAATTCAAACCGAGGTCACCAGGTTTGTATCTGAGTGCCATTGATAACTGTGGTCTACTAGAAGTCCACAGTAGGTTCATGCCTCTTGTGGCAAACAGATTGTATGTAGCCAAAAATTAACAAAGTGTAGTATACTGTAATGTAAAGTAGCTTATTAAAAGGGATGGGACCTTTTTTTTCAAAACACAATGCTATGTTTACATTTTAGCTGTACAAAACAAAATACAGGAAAAACTATAGCAGTGTAACCACCCCACCCCCATTACTTTGCACAGTAAGCTACCCCTTGGTACTCTCGACTGGGCACTCAAACTACTTTGGACACTTTTCGCTACCATCCCTAGCTTTGGGAATGTATACCAAGCTCGCTATTTCTAGAGGTCATAAAGGGCTGGGGGTGTACAAAAGCAAAACTACAAATGACTCATGATAGACCCAAGTCCTGAGGTGAGGACTTTTGCTTAGGGCTATGTTAGGTCTGTACTTCTGGAGGGGTACCCAGTAATTCTACCCAGGAAGCAGTAACATGAATGTCCAAACCAGGCTGGGGTTCTAGAGTGTGACTTTATTCCAAGATGGTACACATAAGCAAAGGTGGACCCCCAAGGTTTACACATCGTGGCACAAGGTAATGGCAGAACAACAGAAATCTGCATAGGACAGAAACTCTACATATCCCATATGTCATAGGACCTTGAATTGTCTTCAGCGGCAATGGCCTCAGCTGAGCACACATTTTATTCTAGTGGCGCTGGACACAACTGAGCACATTTCCCATATGGCATAGGACTTAACATTTTGGCAATGTGGCAACTGGCAACAAAGGAGCACACTGAGTCTCAAAATTAGCACAATCCACACCAGGGGCTAAACTTTCTCTTCAGGCATTGGCCACCATGTCCTGAATATCCAAGCACCCTTACAGGACCTGTAGTGCTGAACTGGTCATGACAGATGGGGGGGCTGGGAGCTACCTACCTTTTGCTTCCATGTCCATACTCAGCCATTCTTTCAGAGTTACACCTCAAAATGTCTGGAAACAATAGAAATATACTTCTTGGAATGATTTTCACTTCCTGCATAAGAAAACACTACTTCTGAGTGTAGAACTAAAGTCCTGAACAATGTGTCAAGTCTATCTGGGGACCACACGATTGTCAGCCAACTTTAAACACATGAGAACAGTCTCAACTTAGAACAGAGCTGGTGTATATTTTCCTTTGTCAGAGAGAACACCCCAAAACAGGTACATTCCCCTGGGAAGCACAAAGTCAGATTACTTACAGTTATAAAACAAACAGGCAGCTTCAAAGTCCCTGGATCAAAATAGGGGATTGCCTCTTGGATCCATTCTGGCAGTCCTTTTCCATCTCTCCAGGGATGAAAAATCAGGAACTCCTGCTCTAGGCAATGGTTTCCACCACTTCTCTTGGCAGGCAGATGTTTCTCAGCACTAGGGTGAGAAATTGGCTCTCCTCACAGAGCCCACACTGCAGCTGTCACTCCTCCAACTGCTCACTACTGCTGCTGACACAGAACTCTCTGATTGATTGACACAAGATTCTAAAACTCCCCACTCACAGTCAGTTGCGTGGCTTATGCTGATGTGAGAGTTTTAAATTACATCATCTCTCTCCTCTCAGCTGAAACCAAATAAACAGAGTGTGAATAGGTGAAAACCCATTTAACCAGTCATTCACTAGCTTCCTTCCCTACCTAGTACTGACACTGATGGGATTCTAGTAACCCCAGGGGATTTGGTGGTTACACTCACCCTTAACCAGGTAAATGACTATCCCAAGTAGTTTCTTTACCTGGCACCAGGTCATCCTACTCTCTGTGTTATCTATGGGGAGATAGCCCTACTTCTCCCCTACCATGTGCCAGGCACAGGCAGGCAACACTAAAGGCCCAGAGTACGGCTGATGAAACTTCAGCCCCTATCCTATGATCTATCTATGGATACTCAGTGGGTCCAAGGAGACTGCTTGAAGCATGCCCTAACAGACCAGAACTGAGGCCCCCTACTGCAGATCACGACAACAGCCTATCCATCCCCTAGCCCTCTAGGGAAAATCTATCTGACCAGGCTGCCCACCAGGAAACCTCCCTGAAAGCCCTCAATGTACCTGCAAACAAAAGCAACAAGGAAACAGCACATTGCAATGCATTACATTTCCCAAATATTTCCCCACAACCTCACACCTGTGAAGGAAAAACATGTTAACATCTGTTAACCACAGACAATTCTAAAACTCTAAGAAAAGGGGAATTCGGCTAAGTTCTATGGTCCTCTTCTTTTCTTCCTCAGGAACACCTGTAAGAGAAGAAAACATAAAAACACATTCTGCATACCATACAGTACCTAAACCTCCACCTGAACAGTAGAGAACCCCAAAAATATTTTTCTATAAAAATACAAAAGTGAAAAATGGAAAGCATACATTTATACAACACATTTGGGATGGAAGGCCCTACAAAAATCCAAACTAGTGACAGAATGTTGTTGCTCATAGGCAAGGCCCATTAAAGAGTCTCTCCTAGGCCAAAGCCTGCTGAAGAACAGTCCTGGAACAGGACAGGGCCTGTATAGCACTGAAATCCATGGGGAGAGTCTTTGAGGACAGTCATTTCAGTTCTGTGGACAGTCTTCAAGCAGAGGATGTGTTGTGCAAAGTCAGTTAGGTAACAACAATTTGGTCTTACCAGTTCCTTAAAGACTGAAAACAAAGGAGCACCTTATTTCTCCGAGCTGAGGACCCTCTCCCTTCAGACCAGGTGGCATCTTTGGATACAGCTAGGATGATGATGTCATCTGGAAAAACAGCCGATGAAACAGGAAAACTGCTGGGTGGCTGTCATCTGGAAATCAAAAGATGGAACAGGAAAACAGCTGGGTTGTTATGTCATCTGGAAGGCCAGGCAATGGAAACAGAAAAAAAAACACTGCTGGACTGATGAATCTGGATGCACATGAGGAATCCTGGAATACCAGTAGAGCTGCATCTTCCTCCTTGGATACTGCTACTGCTGGATGACAGACACCAGGTTGCCACTGCTCGCTTCCCTCTAGGCATGCTAGGCATATTCATAGGGAGTGGCACCATTAAGGGTAGTACCACTCAGGGTGAGGTGCGAGGACTATGACACCATCTGGGCATTCAAAGTTAATGTTGTGGAATGTCTTATTCCCTGTCTTGTCCACAGTTCACACATTGTCCATAAACAGAGTTCTGCCCAATTTCCAGAATGTAAGTCAATCATTTATGACGCTGTTCCTGACACATTCTGCTGCACCAGAGTACACATTCTTGCATGCCTATTCCAACAATTAGGGTTGCCCATTCTGTTCGATTTCCTCCTAGACTCTGTGAGGAAAGGTAGGAAAGGACTGCACATAGATGGCATCAGCCCTCCTACGTATCAGTCTCTCCTCCTTGCAGCTCTTCACAAGTTTGCGGCCCATGGCCCGGCTTGGGGGTGGCTAGCCCTGGTTGAGCCAGTGCTGCATACTTAAAGAATGAAAGAACTTGTCCCTGACAATTTAAGTGGGCAGGTTACTGCAGCCTTCTTCTTCTCCTCTTCTATCTCTAGCTCCTCTGAGGCAAGAGCTTGCGGTGACTCACGGGGGACCCTCAACATGAAGTTACATATCTTCATCCTCCTCTTCCTTACTCAGGATCTGAGCCCAAAAGTGAGCAGATGTCCTCACTCCTGAAACCATTCACTCCTCACTGGGTGCGGAGGTAGACACCTCCCAGTTCAGTGTCTCTTGCAGTTCTTCCCCCCCTACTAGGCTAGGACTTGGACTCCCCTTCCATGGGTCCACAGATCCTTCCGTTACACTGCCCACCTGGAACACAGGCATGGAAACCCTTCTCTGTTCCTGCCCTTGCAATAGATCAACATTGCTCTCTCCTTCTGTGCAACACTCTATGGGCTTCCCCCAACAGGTTCAACTTGGTGCTGCATGCTGCTACATGCAGATTTTCCTACTCTGGTTCATGTGGGAGCCAATTGAATTCATGATACCCTCTCTGGCACTGCACCCCTGCTCATACCATACTTCACAAGGCAATCCAAATATTGGGGTATTAGAAACACATCCCTTCCAGCCTTCAAGCACACAATGCACAGTCTCACTGGATAGCTAGGGCTTGCTAAATCTGGAGGCAACCTTTCACCATAGAAAGTTGTCTGTATTTCTCTTAGTGCTGCCACCTCCTCTGCAATCATAGCTTGGGCATGATCCGGATATTGGGGAGTTCCTGAAACCATGTCTGAAAGAAAACTCATGCAAAACTTCTTGTTACTGAATTGCTCACTAGTCTCTTTGCTGCCTCATAAAATGGCTCCCTGCTGCTTGTATTTACATTGCTAACCCCACCCTGTAATGGCGGTGGCAGCTCTCCTCATGCATCAGATCTTCCCTGGCTCAAAACTGTGTTTCTGACCTTTTCTGGCTGCTGAATTTGCTCAAAACTGTAATTAATGGCACTGCTGGTATCTTTCAGCACATTCATATGATTTAAATTTAACTTTGCTATCAGCATCAATCAAAGAACTATTTATACATGCCCAAAGTCACTTGCAAGCTCACAGTATTTCCATTGCACAGGATTGCCTGTTTGTTGCAGCCTAATATACAACTCACAGTCCCGCTCTTGCTTAGAAACAGTTTACTGGTGCTGAACCCATTATAAATGCTTACAGTCTGTGCTCAGAATTCTTGTTGGTTGCCTTTCTGTTTCAATGCACAGTCATTCTTTGCAAAACAATCACACTGCTTGCACCCAGATTCAGCTAACTTGAAAAATTACACACAGTTTGAAGCACACTTAGTGGATTTTACTCACTGAATTCAGTAGCTGGCTTTCTCCGTTGGAAATTTTTGGCCTGGTGCTGATCCTAGAAGGTCTCTGGGGTGAAACGGGCTGGCGGTCATGCCGATCATAGCCAGGAACACCATGCTGACTTTCCAGTCAGTCGGACAATGGGTTGAGCCCAAATTTACACAGCAAAAGTCTGTTTTCTATAGATTAGAACATTCACAAGCACCTCGATGGTTGATCCTAGTCTGACCAGCTTGCACGCCACTCTCTTTCTCTCCTCCTTGGACACTCAGCTGCACACAGAAGCTGGCTAGGGTGTGGGACTGATTGCAGTCACACCAATCACTTGACACCATGCAAATGAGCCTCTTTCTCTCATGCACTCTTCCTTCATGGCGATCATTGAGCAGGAGCAAATTTAAACTGCAAACTGTAACTTTTTTTCTCGGCTGCAATTTCAGCAACAAGAGTGCAATTTTGACCATTTTCTCCACAGATTCTGGCAATTTCTTCAGCAACTCCTCCAATTTGCACACAAAGCACATGAAACTTTCAGGGCACATTCCTCAGTCTGTTTCCCAAAGTTCACACTACTTTCAGCATTTGAAAATTGCAAGTTAAAAAGTTCTGTAAACTTTTTTGATGCAGAGACTAGACCATACTCTTCAAGGCTTTACTGTTCATTGCAAGTTGACAAACACACAAGCAACACTGTTATTTCTGTACTAGCAGGCACGCAAGCAACAAATCCAGCTGGCACTTTCCTGGGCAAAATCCTTTTGTGTAAAGCTTCCTTTTCTATTTGGGCTACCATTCTAACAGACAGACCGACAGACACTAGCCATACCCTCAGCATACAATCTCTAGTTCTCTCACCAAATTAAACAACATCCTTAGATGAGCCCCAATTTTTTGTAACCACCCCCACTACTTTGCACAGTAAGCTAACCCTTGGTACTCTTGACTGGGCAACCAAACTACTTTGAACACTTTTTGGTACAATCCCCATCTTTGGGAATGTATACCAGGCTCACTATTTCTAGAGGTCAAAAAGGGGTGGCAGTGTACAAAAGTAAAACTACAAATGACCATTATAAATGCAGGTCCTGAGGAGAGAACATTTTGCTAGGGCTATGTTAGGTCTGTACTTCTGAAGGGGTACCCAGTAATTCCACCCAGGAAGCAGTAACATGAATGTCCAAACCAGGCTGGGGTTCTAGAGTGTGACTTTATTCCAAGACAGTACACAAAAGCAAAGGTGAACCCCCCCAAGGTTTACACATTGTGGCACAAGGCAATGGCAGAACAATAGAAATCTGTATAGTACAGAAACTCTACATATCCCATATGTCATAGGACCTTGAATTCTCTTCAGTGGCAATGGCCACAGCTGAACACACATTTTCTTCTAGTGGCACTGGCTACTACTGAGCACATTTCCCATATGGCATAAGACTCAACATTTTGGCAATGTGGCAACTGGCCACGATGAAGCACACTGGAGCTCAAAAATAGCACAATCCACACCAGGGGGTAAACTTTCTCTTCAGACATTGGCCACAAAGTCCTGAATAACCAGGCACCCTTATGGAACCTGTAGTCCTGAACTGGTCACTCCAGATGGGGGGCTGCCCACCTTTTGCTTCCACATCCATTCCCAGCCATTCTTTCAGAGTTATACCTCAATACTTCTGGAAACAGTAGAAATATGCATCTTGGAATGACTTTCACTTCCTGCATAAGAAAACACTACTTAAGTCCTGAAAATCTGCCAAGTCTCTCCAGGGACCCCACAATTTTGTCAAACAACTTTAAAAACATGATAACAGTCTCAACTTGGAACAGAACTGGTGTATATTTGCCTTTATTAGAGAGAACACCCCAAAACAGGTACATTCCCCTGGGAAGCACAAAGTCAGATTACTCATGCTTGGAAAACAAACAGGCAGCTTCAAAGTCCTGGATCAAAATAGGGGATTGCCTCTTGGATCCATTCTGGCATTCCTTTTCGATCTCTCCAGGGATGAAAAATCAGAAACTCCTGCTCTAGGCAACGGTTTCCAGCACTGCTCTTGGCAGGCAGATGTTTCTCAGCACTAGGGTGAGAAAATAGGCTCTCCTCACAGAGCCCACACTGCAGTTCTCACTCCTTCAACTGCTGACTACTGCTGCTGACACAGAACTCTCTGCCTAACTGACCCTAGATTCTAAAAGTCCCCACTCACAGCCAGCTGCCATGGCTTATGCTGCTGCAAGAGTTCTAAATGACATCATCTCTCTCTCTCTCTCCTCTCAGCTGAGACCAAGTAAACAGAGAATGAGTAGGTGAAAAACCATTTAACCAGATATTCTCCAGCTGCCTTCCCTACCTAGCACTGACATTGATGGGATTCTAGTAACCCCAGGGGGCTGGGTGTTTAAAATAGCAGTTTAAAAAAACAAAGCTTTCAAAGCTTTAGTTTTGGACAATGAAGGGTGCAAGAGAATACAGATGTGTTATCAGCTAGTTAGTCATGCCACCTAACCTGGCTAGCTGCCAGGAGTGTTGACATGGTGTTAGGCTTGGGTGTCAGCCATAGTTAAAACAACAAACAAACACTTTTTTTTCTGAAAGGACAGAAACCAAAAAACTAATTCTTATATCTTGTAGTGTATGTATATTGTGTTTTGCTCTAAGCTTATCAGACTTAGGAGCAAGAAAATAGATTCTCGGAGTAAGGGAACAGAAAGCATAGTTCAACTGACCAGTCTTTTTTTAGAAGAGAGAGAGAGAGGTACAGTTTAGTTTTGAAAGATTTCATAGGATAGTTATGTGACAAATTATGTAGCATATTACATTCAAAACCTCATGGTTGATAAACAGAATATAAGGCAAAGCTTTTACATAACCCTTTTCAAATGCATTCTATAGTTTACATGGCTAGTTTGCTGTTTACTAACATAATCTTTCCTGTTTGGATCTCTAACTTCATTCTTTGTGTTTGCTTTCCTTTACAGTTTGTTCTGGGGTGGAAGCCTGCCATGACTCATGCACTCCAGAGGGATGGGAGTTTCCTTTTTCTCTCCGGTGTCATGCCTGGGGTTTTTGACACCCTGAGTGGGCTGGCCTTTGGGCTCATTGCATTGATCGTTTCATCATCCTCCAATGACTCATGATCAATGGGAGATACATACAAAGAGGCTTTTAACATGACCCTTAAGGACTGCATACTTTTCTCATACCTTTCCCAACAGAATTATATGTCCCTACATATCTCTCTGGTTGCTTGGCTACAGTCTTGCTTCAAGGACAAATACTCAGCTTCTAGTATCTGAACCATAGAGTACAATGCTACTATAATTAACCCCTTCTGAACCTGTTTTTTTCTCATCACATGTTTAGTATCCGAATACAGTGGGCACAGACACTGTATTGGGGCATGTGGGAATGGGCATTGGAGCAAAATCACCCTACCCTAAATACAAAGTCAAAAGGTTAGAAATGTATTTATTTATTTATTGAAATGTTTCACCAGGAAGGTTACACTGAGCAACAAAAGCTCATCTCATGGTACATCCTGGGGGAAGGGGAGTGGGAACAATAAGTAATATAACAGGATACCTACATCAGGAAATAGCTTAACAGCATAAAGACAGACAGTACAGGATTACAACCAACAAAAGCTAATAACAATTCCAGACTAGGATACACAGAGAGAGACTGACAGGAGGTATAGTAATAAGGTACTCAGGAAGGGGGTGATACAGGAGAGGTGACAGAAAGTGCTAGGTTGCAGAAAGTGCTAGGTTGCAAGAGGGGTTAGGATGGGGGGACATATTTGGCCCAACTGGAGGAAAGAGGAGGTATAGACCAACAGCTAGACAGGGCCCCACAGGGCTAGGTGCAGTTGCAGTTCATCACTAGGTAGTTTGCTAGAGATGTAGAGAAAGAATAGGCTGTAGAGAAGTGGTGGATTTGGGTTGGTAGTTGATTCCAGAGCTTAGGTAGGCAATGGGAGAATGCCATTTGGCCGGATGTGTATTTCTGTATGGTATATTCAGAGAGCGAGAGTCATCAGATCAGAGGGTGTAGTTGGAGGGGTGAGGGGCTGATAAGGAGGTGGAGAGGTACGGGAGAGCAAGTCTAGCCAGAAATTTGAGGTAAACTTTGTTGCGTGCAAGTTTCTCCTGTCAACAAGTGAGGGAAAATTTAGAGAGCGGTAAAGAGTGCAGTGGTGTGTCAGAGCAGGGGCATCCAAGGCAAACCATCAGAAGGAGTTAAAGAAAGGTTCCAGCCTGGATAAGGAGGATTATGGGGCAGTTCCATAAACAACATCATAATAGTTGAAAGTTGGCAATATCATTTTATGTACCAGTTCACACCTAGCTGGATGAGGGATACTACCCCTGTTACGGTAGAGAGCCCATAGCTTAGGCCAGAGTTTCTATAGAATGGCATCAATGTGGACAGAGAAGTTTAGGTACCTATCCAGCCAAACTCCAAGGTAGTGGAAGGAAGAGGTGTCTTCTAATACAGTCCCATAAGGAGGGGAGCCTTGCCAACCTCTGCCTAGTACCGAAAGTCATGGAGACTGTTTTCTTTGAGTTTAGGAAGAGGTGGTGCTCACTTATCCATCATTGTACATTGTTGAAATCCAGCTGGAGCCTGGCAGTGACATCAGGAACTGATTTACCAGTTGTAAACAGCACAATGTCATCGGCATACGTGTATATATTAGTCAATAAGCAAATCTGAGGGAGATCGTTAAGGAGGATTGAAAAAAGGAGAGGCCCAAGTACCAATCCCTGGGGGACTCCTATGGTAATGGGGAGGGGGAAGAGATGGCATCTGCCATATGGACAGATTGTGATCTGCCTGATAGATAGGACTTGAACCAATCAGTGGCATTAGGGGAGAGACCAGTGGACCTGAGGCAGGACAGGAGTATAGGGTGGGAGACCGTATCTAAGGCCTTGGCCAGGTCAATAAAAATAGCTGAGGTTATGATGCCTTTGTCCATGCCCGTGGTGATAGTGTCAGTCAGTCGTAACAGGGAAGTGGCGGTGGAGTGGTGTTTTCTAAAGCCAGATTGGAATGGAGTGAGAAAGGAGGAGTCAATAATGTAGGAGGAGAGTTGTTCAAGTACTATGTGCTCCTGGAGCTTAGCCAGAGTAGGAAGTAGAGAGATAGGATGGTAGTTGCTAGGGGAGGAGGGATCTCCCTCTTTAGAGAGTGGTAGAACTATAGCATGTTTCCAAACTGTAGGGACAGTGGAAGAGACAAAGGAGGGTTTTAGCAAGAGGGATATAGAATAGGCGATGGAAGGAGCAGACAGAGAGAGGATCTTAGGGTCCAGGCCATCTGGGGAGGAGCCTTTGGCAGGTTAATGGACTGAAGGGCTTATAAGGCAGCAGCAGGGGAGATGTGGGTGAAGAAGAAGAAGAAGAGGATAGAAAGAGAAGGAGCTGGAGGAGTAGAGGAAGGGGCAACAGGGAGTGGAGGTGGGCCAGTGTAATCCAGGGAGGGGTGACAACTGGAGAACTGCATAGGTGTCAGGGGGGCCGCTTGGAGCATTGCGGTGCAGGACGTGAAATGGGAGTTAAAGCAGTCAGTGACAGCCATAGGTTCTGAGATGTCTGAGAGATTTAGCCTAAGGGTAGGACTGGGGAGCTTGGTGGAAGAGGAAAAGAGGGACTGGACAATTTTCCAGAATTTGGAAGGTTTGTTAGTGTTATCTTGGAAGTTAGCCTGGTAGTGTTCAGATTTGACCAGCCGGATAGCTTTGGTACACTTGATTTGAAGCTCCTTGTATCATTGGAGGTCTCTGGGGCACTTAGTTACCTGTGTTTATGCCAAGCAGTGTCACAGGCTCTTTGGCAGGACAGGAGCTCAGAGGTTACCCAGGGTAGGTGGTTTCCTCGGACTCTGGTTTTATGCAGTGGTATGTGTTGGTTCCAAATGTGAAGGAACTTATCGCAGAACAGTTGGAGCACAGCATCGATTGAACTGTAGACAGCAAGTGGGGACCAGTCAGTGTTGGTGAGGTCACAATGAAGAGGTAGAGTGTCAAAGGAGGAGTAGGTGTGGGTTAGGAGGATTTTGTGTGGTATTTTTTGCCTATGTATTTTGCACACAATTTATACAGGATGATGGTCACTAAGTGCATCAGGTAGGAGGCCAGAGGCCTTGACCCTGTGGGTATGCGATGTGAGGACTAGGTCCAGAAGGAATGGTTATTAGTTTTGTTGTTCAGGTGAGTAGGTTCCTGTATTAGCTGTGTCAAGTTTAGTGATGCTAGGTAGGAGCGAGTTTTGGCTAATATGTTAGAAAGCCAGTTGATGTTAGGGTCACCCAGTATGTACAGCTCACCTGAGTGGGCAAGGTCCATTAGTTTCTTGATCAGATCCATGCCTTGGGAAGGGGGTTGCCCCGGACAACAGTAAACTCCTGCTATAAATAGAGGGCAGGAGTAGGAAAGCTTTAAGTTCAAGAGGATAGCTTCATGAGAGGAAGGAGAGGTGACTTTCAACACAACTGAGTGCTTTAGGGTGGTAGAGACATAGATCGCCACTCCGCCACTTCATCCATGTCTGTCCATCTGAGTTAAAGTGAATCCAGGAATAAGGACTTCTTGGTCCGTGATATGATCTGAGAGCCAAGTTTCTGAGATGATGATGATGATGTTGTCAGGTTTATATTCGAGGACCATGACCTGCAGTATAGGTAGTTTGTTGGTAAGGCTGCAGGCGCTTAGGTGGATAACTTTTAGGCCATTCAGGAGGGCTAGGAGATTGGAGGGTGTAATAAAGAGGGTAGGGGAGTTCATTGAAGGGGGACCAGGGTTGGGGTGGACATCACCAGCAAGCAGGAGGAGGAGCAGGAAAGTGAGGAATCTAGCTTTGCAGTATTTATGGGTTGCTGAGTAGCACCAAGCATGGAGGCCAGGTAGTTGTACACTACCGGGAACAGTTGAATATATTTTGAGCAACGTGATCAGTAGGTCAGGCAGGCCAGTAAGAGAGGCACAAGGTTGCGATGGGTAGTGCAGGTAGATAGTGTGGCACAGAGTCAGGGTGTAGGGCAGAGTTCCAATGTAGTTTATGGTGGCAGCTTCAGATTGAGTAGCTGGATATGTAGTCAGTGAAGCAGGCATAACTGACGGCCCTAGGATGGAGCAGATCAATAACACCAAGAGTAGGTGATGTGGGTATTGCAGGCACATGATAGCGGGCAGCATAGTGGCAGGAGATAGGTTTAGGTGCCTGTGAGAGTAATGCAGAGATAGCAGTAGGGTGAGCAAAGGGTTCCCATGTCCCCTCTAGAGGTGAGAGAATAAAATGAGCCAATGGGAAAGTAGACTGTTAGTAATTTCAGCTCATGTGACTTGCTACAGCTATAAATAAAATAGTTGAGAATAGGCGGGAGGGTGGGGTTGGTGGGGAGTCAGTGTGCAGCCCTGGCGGGGCAGCAGCAGTACCTCTTTGGGTCTTGTGGCCGGGCTTGTGGTCTCAGGTGGCGGCTCCAGGGATGCCGTCCATCCGGGGGCCGAGTCCTGAAGATCCGGCAGAGCTCTGAGCCCTGGCCAGAGGCAGAATTCAGCTGCAGGAGAGAGAGAGACACACAGAATATTTAAGAGCAGGCCAAGGGCTATGCAGCAGACAGTTGCAGCAGGGGAAATTAGCAAGACAAAAGAGTTTTAGGCACCAAGGGGGCTGAGCAAGAGATAGATATTTAGTAAAGGGCTGTGATCACTTAAGTCTGTAAATCGGCTCTAAATTCAACAGCTTAAACAATTCTCTGTTTTTCAGCAATAATTACAGGTCTTTTTGGCAGAGATTACAAGTAAAAAAATACAGTTTAAACAGCGCCGGGTGGCAGTGAGGCAGAGAGCAGAAAGTGACCAATTGGAGCATAGCCGGAGGAAGCACTCGCTTTCCGATTGGTGGAGCAGCAGCAGTACTTCTTCAGGTCTTGTGGCCAGGCTTGCAGTTTCGGGCGGTGGCTCAAGGGATGCCGTCCGCCCAGGGACCAAGTCCTGAAGATCCGGCAGAGCTGTGAGCCCTTATCAGGGGCAGAAATATCTAGTTTAAGCTCTGAACTAATACTACTAGCAATTCTATTTGTAATGGCCATTCTGAGAGCATTTCCATATCCTGCTCTCTTAATAGAAGCAAAGAGTGTACTGGTTCCCCCTTACTCTATTTCTGAGCAGTCTGTGTTACTGTAGGAAAAACTGCTTCTGCCTCTAAATCCTGTTCTAGACCTGCAACCACGGTTCACCAAATTATATTGGGTATTTTGCTGGGCTCTGTTGGACACACTCTGACTTCATTATTATGATCTAATAAACCCTTTGTTACTTGCAGGGAAATGTAACCCTTTGGGGAATGTCAGGAAATCACTACACCATAACAAAACATGCAATACCCCTCTTACAGATTCTAGGACTAAAGAAAGGACAATAAAAGAAGCAGAAGTCATCATAAAAGTTGCATAAGGCACATTTATTATCCCACTAGCTTGCCTTACAGGACAGTCATTATACATTTCATACTAATTATGTAACATACACACCTGGGAGTCTGGAAGCTCTCATGCACTGCAGTGTCATGCAGGGTCTGTCTGCATTTTCCTCAGAGAGGGGGCATGGGGAGAGGGGTTTTATACCCTGATAAGATCTAATTCAGTTAGAAATAACTGGCTTATTTTGCATATGATGATCGCACTTACTATTACTCTTATTGGTCAATTTGGGGGGCAGCAGAGTATCATATCAGTTGCCCTTTTGAATGTTACAGTTTGTAGCATTCTAGTCATAAGAATACACTTATGTGAATGATGTGTTCTTATGGATGAAACATTTTGTAATGTATCATCATGCTTTCTGAAAGGCCCATTCATAAATTATTGCTGAGGTTGCACATGACACCTTAGCTGTAGAAGGCGCTCCTTTATCATGTTAGTAGTTATAAAAACTCTGACATTACGGCAGTAGGGGCAGCATTGTCTTATTCGTGATGAGTTCTTCTCTTTCCTACATAATTACTTGTAGGGCAAAGGTCCCTCTTGTGTTTCATAGCCTTAGTCTAAGTAAGGTAAAGGTTATTCTTCTTAGTAGAACTGTTTTCTATATTATATATGCAAAAATTAAGTGTTACCGATCTTGATGTGTATGTGTAACCCTAAAACTAACTCTATGTAAGTGTTCCTAGCTCTATGTGTACATCCCTACTGCTCTGCGAAAAATGTGTATTCCCCTCCCCCAAAATGTATAACCCTAGCTCTGATCTGTAAATGGCATGTCGGTGTTGCTATCCCACTTATAGCTGTGGGTTATGTGTAAATGTAAGTGCCGACTTAGAGATGTGGGCTTGTGTGTGTGTGTGTGTGTGTGTGTGTGTGTGTGTGTGTGTAAGACTATCCCACTTATGGCTGTGGGTTATATACTTCTGTATCATCTGCATTAGCATACAGGTAATCATGATGCACCTTGTGTATGTCATGCACATGTGGGTAAGCTTTGAAGTGATGACATACCTTGTGTACATCACGTCTGTGTAGGTAAGCATATCTTACATTGTGTAAATCAGTGAGCTGTGTGTATTTGGTAACAGAAGTTTCTAGTGCATCAGCACTCTACTCCAATGCCCAAATGTCTATTTTATTATCTCCAACCAAGGTTTCCAACTTCTGAAGAGTGTTCCCTATATTCTGAAGTTGCATTCAAAGCTTGTTAGATGTGATTGTAAACTCTTCTTCATCATCTGTGTCCACCACCTCGGGGGTTGTTGCAGTACTACAACTCGTGCCTTTGGCCTGGAGACACTGTGAATGTTGTGGCTGATGTTTGTTTGCCTTAACAGTTGAAGTCACTGCAAATTCTTTCAGCTTGTGCCTTGTAGCCATTATTACTGCCGGTATCCTACTAGATGAAGAGAGAGATGGATTTAGGTGCCAGGATGTACTAAGATTTGATCTAGTGTAGGAGAGCCACTGAGACTAAGCAGCCATATAGGCAGTGACATCACTGGAAGTCCACCACTGGGTTGTTCTGCCCTATGTGCATGATCCTGCACTTCTTTGCATTGAATCCCAGCTGCCATTCTTCAGACCATTTCTCCAATTTTTAAGGTCTTCCCTCATTCTTTCAAGACCCCCTGGCATGTCCACCTTACTGCATACCTTTGTATCATCTGCAAAGAGGCATACCTTCTCCTCCAGTCCCTATGCAATGTCCCCAGTAAAGACATTGAAAAGAACCAGCCCAACACCGACCCCTGCATCATCCTGCTGGTCACCACTCCCTATCCAGCGTACTCCTGTTTATCACAGCCATCTGACTCCTGCCATTCAGCCAGTTCTCCACCCATAGAACTATTTTAGGATCTACCCTTAGGCTGCATAATTTGTTAATCAGTCTTCTAAGGGGAATGATGTCTAAGGCCTTTCTGAAGTCCAGTTAGGCCATATGCACTGAACCTCCATGGTCCTCTAGCTTAGTAACCCAGTCATGCCATAGATTAGCACAATGAGTTAATGCAAAACACTGTGCTTATCCTAAATATAATAAAAGTTAGGGTAGTTGTATAAGTAAATAAATGCCATATAAGGCAGTCTATTTGTGCTAGTCTGTGTGTGACAATGCTGTGTGTGTAGACAGTGTACTGCTATGTTATACTGCAAAGGTCGGCAACCCACGGCTCGCGAGTCACATGCGGCTCTCCCTGCCCTAAGCTGCAGCTCCTAGGTACCTTCCCGTTCACCCATGTACAGGAATGCCAACTTTTATAAATCTTGCACCCACGTACATGGGTCGAAATTGGCACCCGCCCGCCCACCAAATGCAGGTAGATTTCGGGTAGGGCGGGTGAAAGTGCGCCTGTTGAATGCCTCGTGGGTGCCTGCAAAACCAAACCCAAACAGCATGGCAAAGCATGCTAGTAAGACTTTTTTTTAATGTTGGCACCTTTTTCCTTTTGTTTCCCTCAGTGGAGGGGGGGAGGGGAAAGGTCCTTCAGGAGGAAGAGCTCAATCAAGTCCACCGGCTAAGTAACACTCCCAATAGGCTGTAACGTCAGGATGGGGTCGTTACTTCTTTTCTGTGGTCCAGTTAAATGCTGAAGTAAAATGGGCATAATTTTAACTATTCCCCTGCAATTGCTGTAAAAGAGCTGTCTACCAGCAAAACCGGAGCTACAGACAGTTTCGGAGTCTCAGAATCATCCTGCCATACTGCCAGTGGGTGAAGTTGTTATTTTTACCCCGAGTCCCTGGAACTCCAGCCTAGCAGTGATCTGAAGAATGAGAGTCTGTCCAGTGCAGCAGCTATTGTTGAGCCACATCTTCTGTGCAGAGTGGGAGTCTGGAGTAAGAGTCAGTTGCCTTCCCCTTTGCTGCTGAAGAGCCCCTCTGTCCAATGTTGCCGTTGGATGGAACAGGAGACAGCCACTGAATTGAGAAGTGCACAGAGCCTGGCAGTGCAGCGTCGTACACCGAAGTTCCGATCTGCCAAACTTCTGACTATCAATCACTCTGCTGACATCTGATCGAAGGGGATCTACAAATCACTAGTGCTAAGGTATGTGACCTGTGTCTTAACAGTAACTTAGGGTCCAGAGTCAGTGACTTTTTAATTTTTTTTACTAGCTAGCAGGGACAATAATGTTATGGCAGGCAGTCTGACACACTGAACAGGACTGTTGTGACAGGGAGCATGTCAAAAAAAATGCCAGAAGAGGGAGCAGCTGCACTTCAGTAAGCAAACTACTGTTGGTACTGTGGAAAGAAATAACTGCAGACTGTGAACAGATTTTTTTTTAGCAGCTTTTAGCTCCAATGTTCAGAAGTGCTGTTTATCAGGTGAGACAACCAATATTGCTGCCAGTTGAAAGTTCAGCCAGTTTAACACAGTCTGCACAGGACAAGAAGGGAGTTGCACTTTCTGGAAAATCACTGGTCTAAAACTGGTCCATTATCAGATTTGAATGCAGCCCAATAAGCCCCATTGATTTGTTCTTTGTGGTCTAAAAAATACCTTACACAATGTTGTGTTTCACATCATGTCACTTTGTGGTGGTTTTTCTCCCTGACAGCATTTTCAGCCACTGATCTGATTGCAAGTTTGTGTTCTATTTTGGGGGGGGGGGGTTCATTGCTGGCAACTTGTTTCATATTTAATCTGACATGACTAACATTCATTTTGTGCAAAATGAGGCAGTACATGTATGGTTTTGTTGCCCTGGCTTCTATCTTGCTTGTTAAAGCCTGCACAATTGTTTTTGTTTTCCTTGGGGGTTGGCATGTTTCTTTCCTAAGCAGTTGATGAAGGGAGGCTGCAGTCTGCTGGGGAAAATAAACACAGCAGGGCACAGAGATCAGTGAGTATTGATTTTTTATCCAGGGGCACTCCTGCCTTTCAAAGTTTGATTATTTCTGGGTTTCGGGTTGGGGGGGGGACTTGTTGCTGGCAACTGTACTTCACTATGTAAAATGTTTCATCTGACATATTCAGTTTATGCAAAATGAGGCAGTATTTCCTTGTTTTTTTTTTTGTTGTTGCCGTTTGATACAGAATGGCCAGGTACACTATCTGGCAGTAACAGTTTGTAATTTTCATGGTTGTAATGTGGTCTGCCTTAAGTACATCTACATTTAAATAATGCCAGCATATTTACCCTTCATTTTGTATTGGTGCTAATATTTTTTAACTGCTGAAGGGGAGGGGCTTGTTGCTACTATGCTCCTTTCCCTGTTGAGGCTTCAATCTGCTGGGGAGAAACACTGAAGAGCACAGAGTGATTTTTTTGGGAGGGGATTTCCTGCCTGTGACATTCCAGCTTCAGTTCAAAAGATTATTTCAGGTGGTCAAGTATTGCCTAATTTGGTGTTAATATAATTTTTCTTGTAAACTGTCTTTATTGGTGGGGTAGGCTGGGATGACATGACACTGTGTGTTTACGGTTGGGGCTATGTCTGGCTTGCGGCCACTGCATCGTCACTTCTGTGTGTTTAATAAATAAGATTATGTGCTGTGCTGCCTTGTTTGGGGTGCGTGTGTATGGGGGGCTTCTGTTGTGCTGCATTGATCACTTCTGATGTTTTATTGCACTATTTCACTGTCATACTTTACTGCAGTTGTGTTGAGAGAAAACATCAGATGTGATGGAATACAGCAGATCATGTCACCCCTACCCATTCCCCCACAAAGGTTGTGTGATATAACACTGTTCGGGTCTGCATCCTAAAACAGTGCTTCTCTGCTGATATTGATTGTTATGCCCTTTACTAATGTCTTGCATAAGAATAAGCATTCAATTTCTGCAACTTGAGATTGTCCAATGTCTGTGACTACATATAATTCCAGATCCCACTTGTGTCCATGGCATGATCTTTTCCTTCATCTGGACTGCATGTTAACAAGTTGTGGAACTCCTTTTGTGCGCACTTCTGCCACATGGATTTCTTAAAGAGATTGAGTATTATGTTGTTGCCATTCTTCAAAATGTATCTCAGGTTGTAGCGTTCCTTTTTTCCTGTTCACACGCTTCGTGCAACAGAACTTTTTCATTCTTATTTCTATTTTTCTTGTTCCCTCAAGTGTCTCAAAACTGTGGTGTGCCATGTTAATGACCTTATTGCTGCCAATTACATTTATAGATTTTTTTTTTACTTCTTTCTTGTTGTTTTTTGTGGCTTCTATTCAGAAAGTATCTTGGTTGGTGTACACTGCAAAGAAACATGGTGCATCCGGATAAAAAAAGAAAGATCGCTGGTAAGAACTGGACATTTCAAGATGAATGGTTTAATTATGGCTTCATCGGTAGGAAGGAACTGCTGTTCTGTGTGATTAGTCGAGAATCTCTTGCTGGAAACAAGAAATCAAATGTACAGCGTCACTTCATGACAAAACATGCAGCATTTGCCATTAAATACCCTGAAGAACAAGCATGAAGGATGGTATTTGAGGAGCTAGAAAAGAAACTGGGGAAGGAGCAAACTGTGCTAACATCATGGTCATCATCTGCAAATCATCTCACAACAGCCAGCTTCATTGGAGCTCTGCATGTGGTTCACGCTGGGAAGCCTTTCATGGAAGGAGAATTTTTGAAAGACACATTTCTTGAAATGGCTCCATATTTGTTTGCAGAATTCCGGGAAAAAGACAAAATTGTTTGCCAGATTCAAGATTTGCCAATGCCTGCTAAGACCATGAAGGATCATGCACACAAAATGATGCAGGATGTGGATTCCCAGGTAATGAAAGATATCATCTTTGTATTTTTCTTTAGCACTTGATGAATCCACAAACATCAAGGACACAGCACAACTGGCAATAATGGTTCATTTTGTTTGTGAGTCTGGATTAAAAGTGGAACTAGTGAGCATTTGCCCCCTGAAGCAACAAACCAGAGGAGAGTACATCTTCAGTGCTCTCTGTGAGTATTTCCAGAAGGAGAACCTACCCCTTGACAAAATAGTGAGTATTTGTACTGATGGAGCCCCCAGCATGACTGGACATCACAAAGGACTTGTAAAGCTGCTCAAGGAAAAACTGCAATGGCCAATTATTATTTTTCATTGCATTCTTCATCAGGAGTCACTGTGTGCCCAGTCCCATGAAAAGGAGATGGCAGATGTTATGGCACTGGTCATGAAAACTGTAAACACTATTCTTGCCAGGGCTCTGAACCATTGGTAGTTCAGACACCTTCTGGAAGAGCTGGATTCACAATATTCTGACCTACTGATGTACAACAATGTTTGTTGGCTTTCCAGGGGTAAGGTCCTGAAACGGTTCGCAGACTGCTTGACTGAAATTAGCAGTTTTTACATGAGAAAAGCATTTTGCATGAAAAAATGTCAAACAGCTTTTGGCTCCAGAAGGTTTACTTTTTGGTTGATCTGACTGGACATTTGAACAGACTGAATATTGGTCTGCAAGGAATGGGCAATACTGTGTTCTTTCTGTGCGAGTAGGTCTCGACATTCTCATCAAAACTGAAAGTGTTCCAGAATGACTTAAAAAGAGGAACACTACATCATTTTGAATACCTTCGTAAATTTAAAAGGGACAATGAGGCACGAGAACCCAGCTTTACTATGAACACTGCAGTGCTTGATGAAGCCATCAATGGGCTGATCAAAAACTTCGGTCACAGATTTAATGATTTCAGACAATATGTACCAACCTTCCAGTTAATGACCCAGCCTTATCAGTCAAATCTTGATGAAATGTGGCTGGACCATTTTAACATCCCCATTGCTGACTTGGAGATGGAAGTGGTTGAATTTGAAGAGTCTCACATTTGGACAGATAAATTTAGAGAGCTAAATGCAGAGCTAGAACATCTGGAAAGACGAAGGGCAGCGCTAGTGGCAGCACACAAGTGGGCTGAGATGGAAAGACTGCCAAAGACAGATGGGCTCATCTTCCAAGTTTGGATTGCACTCCCTGATAATTTCAAGACAATGAAGCGACGTGCTTTTGGCATGCTGTCAGTTTTTGGCTCCATCTATCTGTGCGAACAAGTATTCTCTCACATGAACTGTATTTAAAACAAATTCTGCTCTCAACTCACTGATGGATCATTAGATGTTTGCACTCAATTAAAACTAACCAGCTATGAGCCAAATGTAGAAAAGCTGAGCAAAGGGATGCAAGGGTAGAAATCACACTAATATAAAGTAATGAACTGAACAGTGATGTCTGTATTTTGGGGAAAAGGTGTGTGTTTTTTTTTATTTTTTATTTTTTGGAAGCCTGCCTATCATTAATTGGCACAGAAAAGTGGTGACAGAGCAGTACTGGTTGTATTTTGAGAAGATGCTTTTGTAATAGCCAGCAGTTTGTGCAATGGAACAGAAAAGAGGTGACTTAACAAGTACTGCAAAGAGGGATTTTTCTTGTAGTCAGCAGTTTATGCATTGGTACAGAGAATTGGTGACTGAGCAATACTGGTTGTACGTTGGTAAGAAGGGTGTTGAATAACCAGCAGCTTGTGCATGGGCACAGAAGTGGATTCTGGTTATTCAAACATCCACTTGCCAAAATACAGCCAGCACTGTGCAGCTGTGTATGCAGTGGCACATAAACATGGTACCTGAACAGTACTGGTTTGATTATGGGAAGAGGGATTTTGAATAACCAGCAGCTTATGCATGGGCACAGAAGTGGATTCGGGTTATTCAAACTCCTTCTTATCAAAACCCAGCCAGCACTGTGCAGAAGTTTACGTAGTGTCCAGAAATGTGGTACTTGAACAGTACAAGTCCAGGTTGTATCCTGGGAAGAAGCATTTATAGAGGCCAGAAATCTGTGGATTGGCACAGTGTAAAGTGGTACCTGAACAGTACTGTGTCTCTATTTTGGAAACAGAGATTTTGATAACCAGCAGCTTGTGCATGGGCACAGAAATTGTAGCTGGTTATTTAAAACCCCTCTTGCCAAAATACTGCCAGCACTGTGCAGCAGTTAATGTACTGGCACAGAAAACTGGTACCTGAACAGTACTGGTTATATCCTGGGAAGACAGTTATAACAGCCAGCAGTTTATGGATTGGCACAGAAATGTGGAACCTGGTTATTCTAAATCCCTCTTCCTAAAAGACAGTCAGTGCTGTTCAGCAGTTCATGCATTGCCACAGAAACATGGTGCCTGAACAGTACTGTCTGTGTTTTGGAAACAGGGATTTTGAATAACCTGCAGTTTATGCTCTGGCACAGATAGTGGTACAGGAACCTTACTGTATTTTGGGTAAGTGGGATTTTAAAAAACACGAGATTGCTACATTTGCACAGAATGTATTTATTCAACAGAAACAGCTAATTCATTTGCACAGCAAATTTATTTATTCAATAAACATAGCACATTCATTTGCACATAATTTATTTATTGTTCAATAAACACAGTGGGTGGGATATTCAGACTGCGCCAGGCAGGGGCGCAAGCCTGGGCATTGCACATCTGGGCTGAGCCAGGGCAGGGACCAGGCGATATTCTACAGTGCTGCACCATGGCACAGCACCATTGAATATGGCACTGAGGGCGCATGCACTGCGCCAGTGCAAGTGGCCGGTGGTGTGAAGGGGAATGCGCCAGCGCAAGTGCGGTTGTGCTAGGTGCATCAACCATGATATTCAGCACTGGGCATGCAAATGAGGCCATTATGCATGCAATGTGCAAATGAGTCCATTTGCATGTCATTCTGGCCCCATTTGCATGCAGTGTGCTGATCCCCAGTGACTAAGCCCTCCTGCCCCTAGGTGGGCACCACTCCCGTTCGCCCGATTGCAGGCATGTGTAAACAAAAGCCCTGGTGGTCCAGTGCACTGATCCCCAGCACCAGATCACAGGCATAGGTTAGAAATCCTTGGTGGTCCAGTGGAAACTCCCCCAGTGCCCGATCATGGGTGGAATGCTTTAAGAACACTCTGGAGGTCCAGGCGGCGGGGAATGCATTGGGCGGGTGGGGAGGCAGTACCACTGGACCACCAGGGTGCCCTTACAGCATTCTGCCCTTGATCGGGTGCTGGGAGGGGTTTCCACTGGACCACCAGGGATTTCTAACCTATGCCCATGATCAGTAGTTGGGGATCAGTCCACTGGACCACCAAGGCTTGTGTTTACACATGCCCATAATCAGGCACAGGGGATCGGTCCACTGAACCACTGGGGATCAGTTGAACAGATAGACCACCAGGGAGTTATTCAACATATGCCCTCAATTGAGCGAGGGGGGTTACGACACCCCTGGGCAGAGAGCTCATGGACTGTGTCCTGGGTGGTCAGGCGGCCACCCACAGCAGGTGGCTGCCGTGTTGCACCTTGCAATATGGCAGCTCACCTGTGGGTGGCCAGGACTTGCTCCTGGTTTTGCCAGGCACAACATTGCATCCCTCTGTGTGGCGCGAGGTGGGTATGTGCCAGTACATGCGCCGCACATCCCGGGCTGAATATCGGGATATGCCACATATGCATAGGCACGCCCCCCACACTTGCACTGCATACATTACTGCTGCACCCCAGCACATCGGGGGCTGTTCAGGACAACCTGCCCCGTTGAATATCATGCTGGGGCACATTGGTGGGTTGCACATGGTGCAATCCTGTTGCGCCATGTGCAACTCCTTTGAATATTCCACCCAGTAAATTCATTTGCACAGCAAATTTATTGCTCAGTACAAACCAGTGAATTTATTTGCACAGAAAATGTTTTCAATAAAAACTAAATTCCTCTTAATATAGCAGTCTGTGTTGTTCTTTTAACAAGGTAACATACATTTTGCCATACAATGACACATTTTGAGAATGTCTGGTGAATACATGTGCATGTTGGTCATGACCACATTTCTGAATGGCTCTTTTGCAGTTGGCCATTTTTTGGTCATTGGTCATGCGGCTCCCAGGCCTGAAAAGGTTTCAGACCCATGTTATAATGGAATATATATGCATATAATGGCCCGGATATTCAAACTGCACCCAAAAAGAGCGCAACAGCAGGAGAAGGTGCAAGTCCGCTGTGCCCATGCACAAGAAGTGCGATATTCAAAAACTGCGTAGGTCAAGATGCGCCTGCGGCACACAACTGAACATCATGCCACCTGCGCCATAGCGCAACCAGGGGTGTGCAGTTGCACAGTTCAGATGTGCCATAGGGTAATCAGGAATGCTCAGTGGAGCAGTCCAGATGCACCATAGCGCAACCAGGGGTGCCCCGTGGAGCAGGGCAGCAGTGCAACAGCACAACCAGGGATGCAAAGGCACAGGATGCAGGGGCCCACCACCCATGCCACAGATGGGCAGAATAGCACTCAGCAGAACAGACATCGCCCACCCACACCACATGCACTGCACAACCAGTGGAGAGCTAGAATAACCACCAGCCCATGGATACCAGCAACCAACCCACAGCCGGGGCATGGTGCCCCAGCACACCCCCTGGCAAGCTGTGACCGGCACACAAGGAGGGCCAACCACCCCATGCCACACCATCCCACCAATATAGAGCACACCCTGCACCACGATCCCCATACACCCTGCCCAGGAGTAGTGCCCAACAGTGCGGACACCCCATGCATGCCCCCACCCCCATTGTGACAATGCAACCCTGTGCACCACAGAGCCATGCAAGGCAGCCCCACCATGTGCACTCTGCAGCAGGTGGCAGCAGACAGCGATGCAACAACTGCATACACAGTACCACCCTGCACGTCCCCCCGGAGGTACAGCTGAGAGACCGACCATGCGTCGGCACATGAGGTACCCCACATGTGACAGGGAATGCCCCAGACCCCACCACCAGTGGTACAGCACCCTGAACATCCTCCCAAGGACACATCCCATCTCAGCACTGGCCACAACAGCCAGCACAGACACACACAGTGTTGCATGGAAGCATGCACCACACAGGATGCAACACAGTGCATGGACAAACACCCACCCATACCCAAGGGCACACCAACACAGGGACACAGTAGTGGGTCAACCAAGCCACTGACGTGTGGTCACGGCAGCTGTGTACACATGGCCAGCACCCCTACATGACACAGTTGTGCCAGCCACCCTGCGAAGGCACCATGAAGCTGTATGCCACCAGCATGCAGCCGGAGCACAAGAGACAGACAGTGGAGCACATCCCCTGCGACAGACACAAATGACAGCATGGAGGGGGGACAACAACAGTGGAGGCCACAGTGCCACCGGAGGCAGACGTGCACCATACTGGTGACAGGAGGCAACCTGGCATTGTGCTGGGTACAGTGGTTGTCCAGAATGGACAGCCACCACTGACATGCCAGCAGACCGTGCATATCACAGACATGCAAGGGTGTCAGCTGCACAGGCCATGGACGGTCTGACAGGGGTGCCATGGACACAGTGCATGCACCGTGGACCACTGCACACAGGCATCCAATGCATAAAGAATAATACACAAACCACAAACAGTGACTGATTCCCCCGACCACACCATAGTCGGTTCCCTTCCGGACACACACACACACCCATGCTTGCACCACCCCTGATGCCATGCACACCACTGCAGCTGAGCACCTGTAGCCAGCTGCAAATCATAGACTACCACAGTTGTCATAACAAAACAAATGTATTAAAAAGAGGTACGAAACAAAACTATTTACAAATATTTACAATGGGGGGAAGGGCCACATACCAGGTGGGGGCGGGTAAGGGGCAGAGGTGAACAAATAGGAGAGGGAAGAAGGGGTGTGAGGGTGGGTCCAGGGGGGTAAGGTGTTTCTGGGGGCATGGAAGGCCTATCATCTGCCCCGCTCTTCAATTCTGCGGCACCGACGTGTCCTCCGCCTCCTGACCCCGTGCCACTCCATTCGCTGGAGGATCTCCAGGGACGCCCTTGCTAGCTGCAATAGCTCCTGCATGCCCCTTTCAATGGCCATAAATCACTGTCTTCCTAGGACAAGGGAGTAGAGTCAATACGTGTGACTGTCCAGCTCTCTGCAGCCCACCCATTGTGCATGGCATACAGCCATGTGCCACACCCCGTGATGGTGTGCGACCACCCGCAATGACAGCATCCACAAGACCTGCCTACCCAGGCACCCACAGCCATGCGGACTGCTGCACACACCCACCACCCATGTCCCGCACAGCACCACCGTGGCCGTACAGTGACATGGCTATGTGGTGCAAAAGCAGTGGCCCAGCCATGTACCCGGTGCATGCATGGACCACCATTGATACACTCCCAGACAAGCAGTGCCACTGGACAGTGCTGACTGTAACAAGCTGTGTGCATGGCAGTGGTGTCATTGGATGGTGGACATGCCCTGCTGCCTGCCCTGTTACACAGCATGCAATAGTAATCATGGATGTAAGGCACTCACCATCATCAGGCTGGTCCCTGCGCCTGTGTGGTCCAGCATCCCTCCCAGCCTGCTGGTCCTCTTGGCAGTGCCTCCTCTCCCTTGCCCACTGGTGCTCCTCTGGGCCTAAGGTGCAAACATGGAGAGAGGAACATCAGTACAATCTGGTAGCAAAGTCCCCCTGCCCCGTGTGTGCTCAATCCCACACAGCTATACCATCCACCCCCAACCCCGATACCACCACCATGGCCAACACTGGATGGCCCCCCCATGTGCCGGACACATGCAACCGTGATACCTGTATGGATGTTAACAGTGTATGGATTGGGCACCTACCTGGCCATGGCACTGTGCCCCTCCTGGCGTGTGCCCACAGGTGGGCAAGCCTGTCTGGGTCCCTGTGCTGTAGGTCCCTGTATCAGTGGCGACACTGCTCAGTCATGCGCCCGATTCCTGTGGCCTCCTCCAGCGCCACTGCCACCTCCTCTCATACTGCACTCCTGGTCCTGTCCAGGGGTGCATCTCCAAAAAGTGCCCCAGCATGGACTCTACTATGGCCACCAAATTGGCCATTTCCACCTGGCTCCAAATAGCAGCCATCCTTCTTGCCATCTCTAAAGCTGGTTGGAGTCAAAATGGCGCTCGGTAGCGTGGTCTGCCACGTGCAGATGCTGCGCGGTACAGCTCTGCCATTCCCTTTCACGCTGGCACCGAACAGCATGATAGTGGTGCACCCATATGGCTGCATGGTGCCTAGGGGGCAAAGGTCAGGCACAGGGTCAAAGGTCTCTCGCGCACGGACCACCACAGCGCGATTGGTACTCACTGCGTGTAGCACGATGGGGTGCCTGTGTGCCACCTCCTGTAGTGGCCTATCGCACTGTGGCCCCAGTGTGCCTATGGCACCCCTGTGCCAGAGTGCCATATACGTGAACAGTGCAGTAGCGCGACTGGCACAATGGTGGCCATGCCCTCCATTGCATCCCGCACACAGCACGTCAGCAGCACGGCAGGTGTTTGCGTCATCACCCTGGGCATGCGCCGTTCGGTGTGTACTGTACATGTCACAGAAATGCGCCCTTGCCTGAGCACGTTCAACACAATTGTGCAAAGCACAACAGCATGATATTCAGCCAGCATATGCAAATCAGCCATTCAATAGCGCATATACTGCATTTGCATCCACTTATAATTGTGCCTCACCTCATTTGCATGCATTGCACTATAAAAATGCGACACTGGGCTGCACTGGCCAGAGTCTGTTATTGCAGCAATTGTGGTGAGTTGCATGCTGTTTTGGAGTGTGGACTGTGGTGTGTGGGACATGCATGGGACTGCACAGTCACAGGTAACACCTGTCATTCTCACAGGATGAATAATGAGCGATCGTTGGGTGGAGGAAGAGGAACAGAGATGTGGGAGGAAGAGAAGGCCCAACTTCACAAAGGCAGAAACAGATACCCTGTCTGAGGCCTACCTCAACCAGGAGCTGCTGCTCAGCGAACGGCGGGGAACACCACAGGCCCATGCTGCTGCATGGGAAGAGGTGGCACATGCCATCAACCTGCATGGCAGCCACCAGCGGTCCATGCAGGAGTGCAAAAAGAAGATGGGCACAGACAGGCAGAGGATTAAGGACAAGGTGGCTGCCATCAGGGCAGCATGGTCTGTGACCGTTGGGGGACAGCTGGCCGTGCAACGCCTGACCCCACAAGAAGAGCGGGTTGCTGGCAGCATGCGGCATTGTGCCATCGACGGTGTTCCTGGTGGTGGACTCCAGATGGGTGGTAGCCCGTCACTGCATGGTAGGTCCTGGTCCGTCAATGGGGGGACAGTGTAGGGCATATACATTAATGCTACTGTGTTCTCTTACAGCTCCTGAGCATCTACATGGGTCAGCGGTGGTGAGCTTGTCCACTGAGCGTGATACCATGGACATAAAGGAGGGCCCATCCACCTCCACAGGCATATGAGGGTCAGGGCAACAGTGGGCCCGCCTGGATGTTCGGACTGATGTTGGAGGAGCAGGTGCGGAGGAGGCCCTGCCCATGTCCCAGCTTGCCAGCATCCATGGATGCCAGCATGCTGAGACTCGGGCTGGTGCCGGATCCATCACTGATGATGATGGACTGCACTTCATGGACAGTGATACGTGTGGGCCACAGGATGGCCACACAGCAGGTGACATCACAGGCATGGCAGTGGGTGGTGCCACCGTGGAGGCCTGCATGACATTACAGTCCCAGCCGGTGCCTGTCTGCACCAGTGGGGCAGCACTGGTGTGTGTCCAGGATAGTGGGGCTATTGCAGACAATGCGGGCGGCACCATTGAGTCCTGGAAAGCGGCAGCCGGAGGGGCAGTGTCAGCAGTCAGCCAATGGCCATGGGGGTACAGTGTCAGGGGGCATCGTCAGTGCACCACCTCTGGACATGCCCAGGACTGGCCCTGGTGATCAGCACTCACCCTCAAGGGGTGCTGCCCATCAGGGCCATGAACACCTTGAGAGACAGCATGCCGATCAGGCAGATGACCTCTTAGAAGAGTACACCCGCGCATACTCCAAGAATCAGTCGATCAGCAGTTGCAGCTTGTGACGGTGGTGGATGCACTCAGTGTGGCTCTGCGCAAGGCAGAGGAGCGGTGCAGCAGAGACACTGCTCTGCTCCTGGCAGGGATGGACCGGATGCGGGAGGATGTGACCACTGCCATTGACAGGTAGACACAGGCAATCACAGCTGTCATGGCCACAATGGGCACACAGTTATTTGCCCATGTGTCGCAGACACTGCGCAGTGCAATGTCCACCCCCTGTTCCCAGCATCGTGCAACACCCTCCTTGTCGACACCGGGTTCAGCTGTGGGTATCCCGAGCACGTCTGGCACAGGCATGTTTGGTGTGTTGCAGACCCCTGCACGAGCACGGTCGTGTTCATGCAGCGGAACCCCTGGGGGGACCATCGGTGCCAACTCATGAGGCCATTGGTCAGCCTGTCACTGCTGGTGTGTCTCGGCGGGGCTGTCCATGCATCTGTGGCTGCCGTGGCACTGTGGCGTGTGACTGACCTGCCTCCCACCATGGCTACTGTCTGATGCTGCCCTGTGTGCATTGTGTTGTTCAACGTGCAATGCATGGGTGGGGTACCCGGCCCTGCACGCACACACACATTCCATCTGCACACCCTCCCAGCTGCTGTCCACTGTGGCGTGTGTATGATGATGCCTGTGTTGTGCTGTCTGCCACTGTGCAATGGTGCCCAGCGTCTGACACACGCACAATGACAGGCACTGGGCATGGTGGTCTGTGGATGTGTGTGTGGCTAGGGGTGGCGGTTGGGGTTGGCGTGCCTCCTACCCTTTGTGCATGTCTTGTGAGGTGTGTGTGTGTGTGTGTGTGTGTGTGAGACCACATGCCATGTTAGACCTTTCCCATCCCTGACGGCGTGTTCGGTTCCATGCTCGGCCAATTCCCTTAATGACATGCATCCCTGGGGTTTGTCCATGCGTGTTTGTGGGTTGTGCAGTTGCCACTGGTGGTTGCACATGGCCCCATGACTTACCTGGGTTGGTTGAAGTGTTCATCTGTGATGGTGTCCCAGTGCAGCTGTACCATCCGGATCAGTCGGGGGTCCCTTTGACCAAGGGGGGGCTGCCCATCACCATCTCCACCAGCGTCCTCATCATCCCCATCGCTGTCCCCCTCTTTGACCTATACGGCTATCCCACAGTCATTGGCCATGTTGTGCAGGATGCAACAGGCCAGGAATAGCCTGCAAGCCTTTGAGGGGCTGTACTGTAGGGCACCTTCAGCATCCCGAACACCCGCTCGATGACATTGCATGTGGTAATACGTGCCTCATTATAACATTGCTGCGATGGGGTCGCAGGACACCGGTATGGTGGGAGCAGCCAGGGATGGAGTGGGTATCCACTGTCACCTGTGTGTAGAGGGTGGACATTAGTTTGGTGATCAGTGTCGCCCTGCCTTGGGCCATCTAGGCCAATACCCATGTCACCTCTGACTATGCCCCTCCCAAGCTCCATGTCTTTCTGCGTGGTTTGCATACTCACCTACTAGGTGGCCAGTGGGGATGTCCCCACTCTCGAACCTGTGGCACAGTGCGGACTGGTGCCAGATGAAGGCATCATGTGCTTCCCCAGGGTGCGTGGCACAGACATTGATTATGCGCCCCCTGGCATCGCACACTACCTGGCAGTTGATGCTTGCACACCCCTTCCGATTCATGTATGAGGCCCCTTCAGGGCCAGGTGGCATGTGGATGGCCACATGGGTGCAGTCTATTGCCCCGAGCACACCTGACATACGTGCTACCCTGTGGAACTCCTGTATGTTTGCTGTGCACTCCGCCGGTGTGTTGGGGAAACGGATATACTCCGCAGCATGTGGCAGCAGTGCACTGAGGAATTGGGTGAGGAGGCGTGACGCGGCCGACTGGGTTATGCCTGTGGTGTCCCCTGTTGGTCTCTGGAAGGTACCCGTGGTGAGCAGGCACATGACAGCTGTCACTTTGGTCTCCACTGACAGAGCATGGCTCTGTCGTGGTGCCTGCATCACATCACTGCACAGCTCACAGAGCCGCCTCAGGATCGCTCGGTTCAGGTGGTACCGGCCCACGATCTCAGTATCAGTGTACAGCTCGAAGCTGGTGCAGGCTCGGTACTGCCTGTTGGGGGCATTCCACCGACAGGCCCTTCCAAGGCCGTGCCCTCCTGCTGCCTGCCTTCTCACCCCCCTCATAACTGCCTCCATCTGGATGGTGGCACTGGCCATGTTCCTGGCTTATGTTACCCTCCCTGGCAGTTGTTTCTGTGTTCCCCCCGCTGTCCTTGCTGCTACTCCCTCTGCATAGGGAACACCTCCCTGTAGTGGCTGTACTGCCCACTATCTGTGCCCTCAGTGCTGTGTGGCACTTCCCCCTTTTGACCTGTACTGTGGCACAGGCTCCCCACACCTTCCGTGTTCCTGGGGGTTCCAGGTGCTCTGTCCTGCTCCTGCCCTGTCCTGCTCCCAGTTTTTGTGTGCCTGTGTGGCTGCCTGCAGTTCACCAACATGTGGCTTCCCTGTAGCATTCTTGCACCTCTCTCTTGTTCCTTTTTATTTTGGATCATTTCCGCTATCGCGCAACTTCCGTTTGCTCCCCTATTGCGCATGGTGCATGTTGTTGAATATCGCACTGCGCCATTTATTCATGGTTCCTCCCCCTTCAGTTGCTCATGCATTCATTATCATTGCACTCTTGCACATTGTGATTTGGGAGCGCATCTGCCTCCTGCTGAATATCGCAGAATGGTGCATTTTCTGACTTGCGCTGGTGCATCCCTGTTGCTCATGGTGCAACTCTTTTGAATATCTGGGCCAATGTGTATATGTATTAGTCTGTGTGTGTGTATCACAAAAACTAGAAAGTGCAGTTAGGTGGCTTAGTGCTTAGTTCAAAAATTGCTAGTCTACATTCCCCTACTATCTAGTTCAGTTTCAGACTTATGCATGTCATTGCTGATTTAAATGAGGTGTCCAGTGGCACCCCCCCCCACATACACACCTCCGATGTCCCTCGGAGACTGAAAAGAAGAAAATGGTCCTTCCATGTCTTTTTTTTATAATCTGTAAAAATGTGTGTAAACAGTGCAATGCAATGTTACACTGTAATATGTATATGTGTATATGTATTAGTCAGTGTGTGTGTATCATAATTAGAAAGTACAGTTAGGTGGCTCAGTGGTTAGTACAAAAATTGCTAGTCTATATTGCCCTGCTATCTAGATCAGTTTCAGCATTATGCATGTTGTTGCTGATTTAAATCAGGTGTCTAGTCGCAACCTCCCACCCTCTGATGTGCTTCGGAGCCTGAAAAGAAGAAAACTGTCCCTCTGCATCTTTTCTTGAACCTGTAAAACTGTGTGTAGACAGTGCACTGCTATGCTATACTGGAAAATACATGCATATATGTGTATATGTATTAGTCTGTGTGTGTATCACAACAATTAGAGAGTGCAGCAAGGTGGTTCAGTGGTCAGTGCAAAAATTGCTAGCCTACATTTCTCCTCTATCTAGATCAGTTTCAGCCATATGCATGTAATTACTGATTTAAATGAGATGTCTAGTAGCAACCCCTTCCCCCCAATGTCCCTCAGAGCCTGAGAAGGAGAACACGGTCCCTTGATGTCTTTTTTTTAATCTATAAAAAAAGGTCCATTGCTGATGCAACCCTGCACCCCCATTCTAACCTCCCACTAAGCAACCACCACCCCACATGCCCTGGACCCCCCTCACACCCTCACTCACCTGAACAGATCCTAGTGTGAAGATCCACAGTCCATTGGAAGACACGTCTTGCTGCTGGAACTGGGCACTGCTGTATTCCAGGTGTGGTCTCACAAGTGTCTTATACAGGGGCAGGATGACCTCCCTCTTTCTATTCAGTACCTATCCCTAGGCATCCAAGCATCTGGCTAGCCTTTCCAGCCACCTGATCGCACTGCCTCGATTCTCTTAGGTCCTCTGAGATGATAACTTCCAGGTTCCTTTCCTGCTTTGTGACTGTCAGAACTTCCCCACCTTGTTCATACTTTTCCTCTGAGTTATTCTGCCCTATGTGTATGATCCTGCACTTCTTTGCATTGAAGCCCAGCTGCCATTCTTCAGACCATTTATCCAGTACCCCAGTCAGACCAAATTTTTTTTAGAAGCTTTTGAAGATGCCACAAAAAAACCTTACAGCTATTTATTGGTTGATTTAAGAGCTGGTATGCCAGATGAATACAGGCTGCACAGTGGGTTGTTTCCACCTGACTGGCCTGTGGCGTACGTCTTGAAAAAACACATTCTGGTTTTAGAAATACATGATGCTGTATTGTCATTATGTCTAAAAGACAGTAGAGAAACCTCTCTGTTTTAAAGTTACTTGTCAGAGGACCTCTCCATTTAAGAAAAGCTATTTTGTGCTCAGCCTCTGATGACTTGATATCTGCCATCGCGGAGGTTGCTTTAAACACCCTGAAAGGAAATATACCATTGTTGGCTAAACAGCTAGCTTTTCTGAGAAAAAGGGGTAGAGTCATAAAAAATTTAAACAACAGCAAAGTGCCTTTAAAAAGAAAAAAAAAGATTGTAAACCAGACAGGCGGATTCATAGGAACGTTGCTGGGTATTGCTATTCCTTTGATTACTGAACTGTTGGCTAACAGACAATGGCTTTTACTCAGAAAATATGTCAGATACCTCAACAGCAATTGGACCATATGAAAACAAACTATCCTGATGAGGATATGAGAAAAGTCGCAACTTACAACTTGGATACAGAAATGAGATCTATACTATCACAGAGTAATTTATCAGAGCATGACAAAGCCAAGCTGTACTCTGCAGTGTTGCAACATTACCTCACTCTAGTACATCAAGGAGAACAGGCTAAAATCAGTTTGACCTTACACATGCCTGACAGTGAGGCAATTTCCGAGCAACCCCCTACTGAGACTCTTTCTGTCACGAGTTCTATGGAACGTGGACATTTTGAACAGTGTTTCTCAAAGACCTAAAAAAAATACTGAGATATTACTAAAGCAAACGGCAAAGAAGAAGAATATTCTTTTTTGGAATAATATGGGGGAATTGATGTACAAAGGTAGTGTTGTTTCTGGGTCTCATATGGTTGATTTGGTAAGGGCTGTTACAGCCACTCACGCTATCCCTGACCACAAAAAGCCAAAGGGGCGGGATGTGTTTGTCAAAGCAGTGGCAAAGGCTAACATGCCCACATCCATCTTTGGTCATTCAGCAAACAGGAGATATGTTGAAAGCTGAAAAACAGCCGATGTAAAAGCACCTGAACCCTCTCCACTTAACAAATGGTCAGTGACACCCAAAAGATGAAAGACATTTAAGAAACCTGCCTGGCTCCCTGTATAAATGTGAATAATATATACCTTAGTGACCAATGTGTATTGACTATTTTGGCATTTTGTTTTTTACAAAAAGATATTAACAGTGATGTATGTTATAATCCTACCTCATATTGAATACATTAGCATGTTTTTTATGTTTGCTTGCGCGCAGCACAAGAAACATATTGCAGCAGCTTGGTGCCAAAGCAGGTTCTGGAGGTGCGGCACTGTTGTTGCCAATACTGGCATGGCATTTTGGAGCATGTGTGATGTCCACCAAAATGCGGGACACAGCCAGTGACAGTAGTTTGGAACGTTACCACCAACTTGAAAGAAAATAGCTGACGCGCTCCCCTCCCCCCACACACACACACACATGCATATTGCATGCTAATGCACTCCCCCCACACACTGTATGGATGACAGGGGTGCCCAATCCCCTTTCGGCTCCAATGTCCTCCCAAACAGATAGTCGGGTGCCCCACTGGGAGCCCACCCCAGCATGGCAACAGTCGGTATGGCCGAGGGGGGTGCCCAATCTCCTGTCAGCTCCACTTCCCTCCTGCCCCAAACAGCCTTCCAGCTGCCATGCTGGGAGCCCACCCCAGTGTGGCAAAAGTCACACATCGTCCAAGAAAAAAAACATGAAACTTGAAAGAGAAAACCTTCCTTCATTGACTGTCCTGACCCCCAATCCCCCACCCACACCCACCCTCTGCGCACCCTGCCTCCCCACACCCCCTCACCCATATTTACCTCTGGAGTCCAGCACAATGATCTTCAGTGGACCAGGAACACGTCTGCACTCTTCAAAGCCAACCAGGAACTGAAGACATGCCACTAAACTGTATAATGTAATAAATAGGGTTTTTCAACTTTGCTGCATATCTCAGGCATTTTTGAGAATTTTTTCACCAAATTTTCAACATGGGGTTTTTGGGACCCCACCTCATGAATTCTGTCACTGTCATTTTGTTAATCAGCCCCGAAAGGTGATTTCGCAGTCGCTGCATGGAGCCACCTTTTGGGACCAATTTCCAAAATGACAGTGTCAAGGTTCATGAGGTAGGCCCCCAAAAATGCTATGTTGAAAATTTGGTGAAAAAAATCCCCAAAATGACTGCTTCACGAGCATGCGTTGCGCTGTTCTTACATACGCTCATAAGTTCGCGAACTTTCAACATTTACACTCCAGATTTTCAACATTGCCATTTTACCACACCTCCTTATGAGCAGTACAGCTGTCATTTTTCACATTTGGCTCAAAATGTGTGCCCGCGCATGAAACACACAATAGTGCAGTTGGTGTGCGAAATCAATGTTCAGGACAGATTAAGAAAATCATAGTGACACTGTTCATGAGCAGAAGTGTTAAAATGGATATGTTAAAAATTTGGTGAAAAAATTCCCCAAAATGACTGTTTTACGATCATGCATTGCGCTGTTCCTATGCACGCTCGTAAGTTTGTGAATTTTCACTATTTTCACCCAGATTTTCAATATTGCCATTTTACCACACCTCCTTATGAGCAATACAGCTGTCATTTTTCACATCTCACCCAAAAAATTTTTCCACGCATGTAACGCACAATAGCGAAGTCGGTGTGCGAAATCAATGTTCAGGACAGATTAGGAAAATCACAGTGACACTGTTCATGAGAAGAGGTCTTACAATGGCTGTGTTAAAAATTTGATGAAAAAAGTCCATAAAATGACTGTTACGAGCGACCATTGCGCAGTTTCCACGCACCCTCGTAAGTTCATGGATTTCTAATATTTTTAAATGCAGATTTTCACCACTAGCATTTTTACACACTTCTTTATGAACAGTACAGCTGTCATTTTTCACACCATGGCCGAAATGTGTTTTTGCACTTCGAGCACAGAAATGCGTGATCGCTGTGGGAAATCACTGTTCGGGACAGATTAAGAACATCACAGTGACACTGTTCATGAGCGGAGGTTCCAAAATGCCTGTGTTGACAATCTGCTGTAAAAAAATCCCCAAATTAATTGCGTTATGGGCGAGCGTTGTGCAGTTTCTACACATGTTCGTGACTTCACCAGTTTTTATGTTTGCTTGCGTGCAGTGCAAGAAACATATTGTGGCAGCTTGGTGCCAAAGCAGGTTATGGAGGTGCAGCACTGTTGTGGCCAATACCAGCATGGCATTTTGGGGCGTGTGTGATGTCCACCAATAATGGGGGACACAGCTGGTGACAGTAGTTTCAAACGTTGCCACCAACTTAAAAGAAAATAGCTGCCCAGATGCGCTCCCCCTCACACACACACTGTATGGCTGATGGGGGTGCCCAATCCCCCATTGGCTCCAATGTTTCCCCCAACAGAGAAGCAGGTGCCACACTGGGAGCCCACCCCAGCTTGGCAACAGTCCATATGGCTGATGAGGGTGCCCAATCCTCCGTCGGATCCACTACCCCCCTGCCCCAAACAGCCTTCCTGCTGCCACGCTGGGAGCCCGCTCCAGCATGGCAAAAGTCCTGCATCGGTCAAGAAAACAAAAAGAAACCTGAAAGAGAAAACCTTCCCTTGCTGACTGTCCTGATCCCCGCTTCCCCACCCACACCCACCCTCAGTGCACCCTGCCTTCCTCTCACCCCTACTTACCTCTGGAGTCTGGCGCAATGATCTTCAGTGTATCAGGAAAAGTCTGCACTCTTCAAAGCCGACTGCGAACTGAGGAAATGCCGGTAAGCTGTATAATGTAATAAATAGGGTTTTTTCAACTTTGCTGCATATCTCAGGCATTTTTTAGAATTTTTTCACCAAATTTTCAACATGGGGTTTTTCAGACCCCACCTCATGAATTCTGTCACTGTCATTTTGTTAATCAGCCCCAAAAGGTGATTTTGTGGTCACTGCATGGAACCACCTTTCAGGGCCAATTTATGAAATGACAGTGTCACAGTTCATGAGGTAGGCCCCCAAAAATCCATGTTTAAAATTTGGTGGCAAAAATCCCAAATTCTATTTCTGAGCATGCGTATGCCTGTTTCCACGCATGCTCATAAGTTCACGAATGTTCAAAATTTTCACTCCAGATTTCCAACATCACCATTTTACCACACCTTCTTATGAGCAGTATAGCTGTCATTTTCAACATTTCACCCAAAATGTTTTTCCGTGCATGTAGCGCACAATGGTGCAGTCGGTGTGTGACATCAATGTTCGGGACAGATTAAGAAAATCACAGTGACACTGTTCATGAGCAGAGGTCTTACAATGGCTATGTTAAAGGTTAAGTGAAAAAAGTCCATAAAATGACTGTGTTACAAGCGACCATTGCGCAGTTTCCACGCACCTTCGTGAGTTCATGGATTTATAATATTTTCAGTCCAGATTTTCACCACTGGCATTTTTCCACACTTCCTTATGAACAGTATGGCTGTCATTTTTCACACCATGGCAGAAATGTGTTTTCACACTTCCAACGCAGAAATGCGTGGTCGCAGTGGGAAATCACTGTTCGGGACAGATTAAGAAATCACAGTGACACTGTTCAGGAGCAGAGGTTCCAAAATGCCTGTGTTGACAATATGCTGTAAATCATCCCCAAACTAATTGCATTATGGGTGTGTGTTGTGCAGTTTCTACACACACTCGTGACTTCAACAGTTTTTTTTAATATTTTCACTGCAGATTTTCAACATTGCCATTTTTTCCACCTCCCCATGAACAGTACAGCTGTCATTTTTCACATCCTGTTCAAAATGTGCTTTCACACCTGTGGTGCCAAATGGCATAGTCACTGTGCAAAATCAGCTTTCTGCTAATGAACTGATATCAGCACTGTTCATAAGGTGGGGGTCACAAAAAACCCGTGTTGAAAATTTAGAGTGAAAATGCCAACGGACGCCTGAGACGTTAGGGTTTCCGACCATAACACCCCACTCTGTAGAGATTGACAGGCCTCAGGGGTGTGACTTGGGATTCTCGCCTGTAATACTCATACCATTCCACACCCTGCAGGCAGTGAGAGGCATCAAGGTGTGCCTTGGACTCTTCGGCACCAAGTTCACCCCATCTCCTATACAGCACACATCTCATTATATTTTCTGATGGAATGGGGTGAGCATAAGGGCCAAAGACCCCAAGGCACACTGTGACACTTGTCGGTGTCTGCAGAGTAGGGTTTGGTGAAATGGTGTGGCCATTATGCCTGATGACCCAAAGGCACATCCCAATGCCTGTCAGTCTCTGCAGGGTGGTGGTGGGGTTGACTTCGGTTCAATACTTCACTGCCATTCCTATTATGCAGCTCTCTGACTCCTACACTACCAATGCCAATGCCAGCAAGCAAACATTTGGCATTGACACATGCTTGTTTTAATATTTTTACTGCAGATTTTCAACGTTGCCATTTTCTCCACCTCCCCATGAACAGTACAGCTGTCATTTTTCACATCCTGTTCAAATTGTGTTTTTGCACCTGTGGTGCCAAACGGCTTAGTTGCTGTGAAAAATCTGCTTAGGCTAACAAACTGATATTGCCACTGTTCATAAAGTGGGGGTCACAAAAAACCCATGTTGAAAATTTGGAGTGAAAATGCCAATGAATGCCTGAGACATTAGGGTTTCCAACCATAATGCCCCACCCTGTAGAGATTGACAGGCCTCAGGGGTGTAACTTGGGATTTTCGCCTGTAATGCTCATACCATTCCACACCCTGCAGCCAGTGAAAGGTATCGAGGTGTGCCTTGGACTCTTCTGCCCCAAAGTTCACCCCATTCTCCTATACAGCACCCATCTCACCGTATTTCCTGATGGAATGGCATGAGCATAAGGGCCAAAGACTCCAAGGCACACCGTGACACTTGTCGGTGTCTGCAGGGTAGGGTGTGGTGAAATGGCATGGCTGTTATGCCTGACGATCCAAAGGCACACCCCAATGCCTGTCAGTCTCTGCAGGGTGGTGGCAGGGTTGGCTTCAGTTCAATACTTCACTGCCATTCCTATTATGCAGCTCTCTAACTCCTTCACTACCAATGCCAGCAAGCAAACATTCGGCATTGACAAACGCTTGTTTAAAAAAGGTACTTATATTTCTGTATGTTATCATCCTACCTCATATTAAATATCTATGATTTTGTCTGTCATTCTTTTACAATTAACATTTTTTAATATTTTATATATTGTGTCATTATTGAAGACATTACATATCTGAAAATTTCAAACACATGTCCCCCAGAAAAACTGACAAAGACACAGAGATCATGAGGGTATATATGATTTCATAAGATGATGGTTGTAAGTTACAAATGATTGCATGTTTTAAATTCATTACAAGACAAACAAGTCTGAACATGTTGCTATCCCACTGATACAGGCCCCAACATGTTTTGATGTCTGAAAGGGTGACGTACAAAACTAGTTACCATGGCATTATTTTTGAGCAAATTATTAGAGTACATATTTAGAATTTGATCATAAGAAAGTCCTTTACATCTGTGATGTAAGAAAAAGATGCAGTGAAATCCACAGGTGGTAGAGAAGGTATCTTGCAACTGTGTGTTTTGGTATAGAATGATCTTTGCATTTTTTTTTAAAAAGACCCCGCTCCTTTGTGCATAATTGTCAGGATGAAAACCGTAGCTATCAAAGAACTCCCCAGTCCCATTTTCTGAAATGTATACAGCTAACCAGTGCTGTCCAGGGAGGTCATGGGGTCAATATTGATGACTAGTGCTGCCGGAAGGTTTCTCAGTCTCTCTTTGGGTAACAGATCATAGGGAAATACACCTAGAAAGCAGTCACAGATGTGTGAGTCATTAGTTACAATTTTTTCCAGCTGCTTTGTGTTCATTTTTTTATGATTTATCACATATAATCAAAAATAACATTTCTTCTCTGGATTATTTCAATGACATTATCAAACACTGCATAGACAATGAGATTAACTGTTGGTGGAAGGGCTTCTTCAAATCTGATTGCTGCTCTGAGGTTCCCAGTTTTAATTAAAGAGTAATGATCAGCACATTCTTGGTCCGGAGTGAGATCAAAGCAAACAGTGTATACCCTTGGGTAAATTCCTGATGGTTGACAACTAATGATCAATCTTTCATATTTTTTCCTACTGTCTGTACTAGATTAAAATATTCTCTCACAGCATTTCCATTTCTAAAATCAGACTGCAGAGGTTTAGCGGGGATTTGTTCACCGTCCAGACACAGAGCCACAAAATTAATGTTATAATGTTTAAAGTTAAAGGGGTTTTGAGTGTAGGAACCGCTAAAAGCATCATTGTCAACAAATCCCATGACCACCATTTTTGGTAACTGTCCCAAAAACAAATTATCTTGGTTACAGACCCTGCTGCCTGCTGGTAGGCTGAACACTTTCATCCCCACTCTCTGTATAGGATATTTAGCATTGGAGGTCAGCAGGGCTTCCGAGTGTCCCAGACGAACACCGGGGGGGGTCACCTTAACCCTTTTGACAAAGAGAGAGACAGCCATGAGTTTTAGCTTATAAGGCTCAGCATTTCCACTCATCAGGCAAAAGCTGTCCCTGTTATGTGTCAGTTAATTTTAATATCCACACCATTCAGCATCAGTTTCTCTTGAAACAACAATTCCGTGTGCAAGTATCCCAGCAGCTCTACTCTTCCACTGAGTTGTGTGAAGGAGGTTCTTTTATTAAGCCCAACATTGTCACCCACTCTGTCTGTGATTTAATGTTTCCCAGGGGTGTCTTTGTAAAATAATCCTGCTGTGAATTGTGTAGAAAGTGTCTCTTCACTGAAGTTCAGCACAGATTCTATGATAGCCCTGTAGGGGTAACAGTTATTGCTCTGACTGATGAGCCAATCACTGGCAGTCACATCCAGCTGGCTGAAAATGGTGGCCACTGGGTAGTTTATAAGACCCACTTTGGCCGCTGCAGGTATATCACCACCATCCACTTCAGTGATTTTGCAAACCAGGTAAAGAAGCATGTTGTTTAGATCCAAATAGTCTTCACCATTCCCTGCTGTATAAAATTCAATTGGTGAGTTTTCTGAAAGGGCAGCCAGAGGGGGTATCTCTACATAAATACTTTTTTCAATGCTTGTCTGTGTGGGAGCAATGGCAAACAAGTCCAGTTCTGATTTTGTACATTCTTCTGAACCACAGTGCATGAAAGCCATGTTTTTTAGAATAAATCTCTATGTTTTTTACATCTCCTCGAAGGTCCTTTGGACTTTGACCTCTTTCTTTTATGTGATGTTTTGCATTTTGAGACACGCCTTTTAAAGTAGTGGGGAGGTCTGATGAGAAGCGAAGGGTGTACTCTGAGCTCTCTCTTTTGACCTCTGTTGACCACAATCAGCCCTGAACCACCCTGAGTGGTCTTATCACCTCCTGACATCCTTTGAGTGACAGCACGAGTCACATGCCCCACAACATCCTTTGCAACATTTTTAGCAGCTGTTTGTAGATGTGGTTTGGCAATTTCAAACCCCTGTCTTAAAAATGGAACTTCTTTTCTAAACAGACTACCAAATATCCCTCCGATACCAGAACCATACATAGTAGGAAGTCCATGAAAGCCCAGAAGGCCAGATCCTGCCTGTGCCTTGTAGTAGCTTCTGTACAAGGCAGGGTCTCCATAATGTTGAACAATCACCATCCTTGTTTAAATTTTAAAGTACTCTCTGGGGGCAAAAATGCAACTTCACAATCACCTTTCCAAATTGAAATGGCACAGGTTCATTATAATCATTCTTTATTTCAATAGTGACTGCATCAATCTGATGTTTACTGACTGTTTGATAATGGGGTTTATTGTAGGTCACGGTCACTATCTCATTGTCTTGGCCCCTGATGGGTATGCATCTCAGCAGAGGCACTGTCACCCACTATTTCATGCATGATAATGTCAGTGTAGATATATAATGTGTAAAAACTCCCATTAATATCTGTAGGGTTCTTTGTTAGAGTCTTTCCTACACCTACCTTGAGTCTACTAAAACCCAAAAGGTACTGTAACTGCCCATGCATAAACAGAATGCATTTGATGTCACTGTCAATGCTTATTTCTCTCCCGATGGCTTGTTCTTCCAAAACCACTGGCAGTTTATTTGCTTCAAATATGCTTTTATTAATTTGATTAATACCATTCGCCATGTTAGGATAATAGTCTGATGAAATTTTCAATGCTTCGGACTCAGCAAAGGGGCTGGTTGGTGGCATTTTACTATGTGTTATGCTTAGAGGTTGATAGAGCATACTGAACCTGTTTTTTCTGTGCAGACACATTGTTCCAGGTATGAGGGTACTGAATTTCTGCTAATCCCACTTCCCATTCACCACGCAGTGCCAGCATTTGTGGTAACTTTGCTGTAAAAGTGGATATAGTATTGTTGGGGAAAATGTTGTGTGAGGAGTTGCTAGGGAAGGTGATATAAAAACCATTTTTGAGCATTTGTAAATCTTATCCGCTTCTAATGTCCCAAACCTGTGTTGCCTTGATCCAGCTATTGAATTTATCAGGCCACCCTAGCCACTTTACCAGGTACCAAGTTTTTCTGCCAAGCTTTTTCTCAGCCAGGATTTTCTGCACCCTATACACTTGGTCCTCATCTGGTTCAATTTTCTGCAACTCTTCTGCATAGAAAGTACCTTTGATGTCTTCCCCCCTCATAATCTTTTAGCTTATAGGTAGGTCTCAGTGTTTTTAAGACCTCTGTCACAATAAATATCTCATCTGTGTATGTCTGTTCATATACATTTTCAAACACCCCTTTCAGCTTTGATAATCTCATGTGATCACTTTTCTGAAGGGTACCCTTTTGTGTTTTGGCAAGAACTGCTTTGCCATAGATGGTCTTCCATACATCCAGGGCATTGAAAGGGTTAACATCCGCTGGTCTGCGTATAATGCTTCTGTGATAAGTATGATTATAGCTGTGCACCAGGTCAGGCAACACATCGATATATTTCCATGTGTTTGGGGCTGTAAAGTAACGCCACATGCATGTCTTTAAAGTTCTATTGAACCATTCTACAATGCTAGCCTTAACTTCATTGTTTGTTTCAAAATGGTGTATTTTATTTTGTTTTAATAATGCCCTTAAAGAGGCATTTAGAAATTCTTTACCCTGATCAGTTTGCAACTTCTCAGGTATGCGTCTGCTTTTAAAAATTGTTTTAAAAGCATGCATCACTGTCTTGCCTGATTTATCTTTTAACACCATTACCCAGGCATGCTTGGACAGCACATCGATGCGCGTCAGTATGTATTTAAACCCATTATTGTACTTTGCATATTGACTCATATCCACTAAATCAGCTTGCCATTGTCTATCTATGTCAAAAACAATGACAGAATTTCTTGTAAATCAAATTCTTGCTGGTCTGTGTAAGGTATAGGGGTTCTGCTTGGCAAGCCATTCTGCAACACCTTTCCTAGTTACTCCTTTATCAAGTTCTTTTGCAGCTTTATATAACTGAGTCACACTAAAACTGCCCACTCTTCTTGCATTCAAATATATATTCTGAAGCAGTTGCTCTGTCTTCTTTCATCAGTACCAAAATACATCTGTTAACTAACCAACCCCGTCATCCATAAAATGATGTATATGTGTGCTCTAAAAAATTCGATGACAACCATAAACTGCAATATGTGATTATATTTTATGCATACATACAAAACATAAACTGATACATATATTAATTACATACAAAAGCCATAACAGTATTTTAAAGAGCATATATATACCCACAACACATAGTATGTATGCAATGATTACATAATATCCTGTTTCTACACTACCAGATTCTTTCACATTCTACCATACCCAGAGACAGTAACTTTTGGGCTGTATGTTTTACACAAGCAAGGGTTTCATCCACTTTCCCCCTGGTGACAAACTAGGCACAAAATATACACACATGTGCCATGCACCACTCAAAATAATCAGGGTGATCTTTGAGGGGTACTGTTGCAGAATCAAAAATGCTATTCACCTTACATATGTCTGTGTGTGTTCTTTTTTTTTGTTCTTTGCATCAATATACATATGCCACAAAATTGGGGGCATACTTTTAATCTCAGTCATTGTCCTTTCTTCCAGTGAAGGTGCAGCACTTTCACAGTATACGTTTAATGCATGGCACTTTCCAAAGTATACAAGGGCCTTTAAAATGTCCTTTATCACACGGCACATTGTAGCCATCAAGAGTGACTGGAATATCAGGAGCATGCCATTACGTTCCATCTGAAAGCACGTAATACATGTTATACAGATTAGCGTGTCACTTTTTTATTCAGAAAAAATGACTACTATATCTCATTTATTAAATACAATGTAAGTGATACATTCTACAAAAATGTGATGAATACACATGATGCTTAGTGCTCTTTCATTTCATGAAGCATCATAACAAGTGAAGACCCCACTTTTGCAGTATAAGAAATATCACATTATTTTCTTTGCTTTAAAGTAGACACACACATTGCTGCAACTACCAATATATACAGGTTACAAAGACATTCAGGATCTCCTATGAATCTAGGCACAATCACTGTAATGTTTTTTAAAAGTGTCAACTCAGATTCTTTCATATAGTTATCTATATCCTCCCACATGTCTGAGGGGGCACGCAACATCAGTTCCATGGCAGAAGATAAGTCAGAAAGGGTTGCTTCAAAATCAGGCAGCCTGAACATGGAAGGATTGCAGTAATGGCTTATGATCAGATACATTAAGTCTTTGGACACTCTCTTTGCTTGCATCCTGCATGGTTCTCTGTAAAATAAAATATGAAGCTTTGGATTCTACAACATGTACACATAACCTGCAGCAAATCAGCAGTTAAAATAATTTTCACACACAAAAAAAAAAAAGAGTCCCTTAATTTCTTTTTAGAAATTTAACAGAGTCCCCAAAGTTCTTGTCAGGAATGTTTTAAAGGAGCATTTACTGACTAGACATCTGGCTTCTTTTCTAGTCTCACCATCTGTCTGCTGTAACATATCTGTAAGTAAGCCCATTGGGTGATCAGCTCTTTTCACATCATTTAAAACATGGCTTACAGATTCTATAGTTTCATTGCTCGTGCATAAGCCCTGTTGTTTCATAGCTATTGCTAAGATCACAGGCATGAGATGCCCTATATGTATGACTTCTGAAACATTTTTGTTTGCTTCTCTAGCCATCAAGTCATCAAAGATACATGTATGGTTTATCTGACTAGGGTCATCTATCTCACACCCAGGACAGGCATCAACTATTTCACAACGTATCACTCTCTTTATCACTGTGGCAATTACACCACGAATGATATGGTACATAACATACTTCCAATACACATTGTAGTCAGTTTTGGGGGGCTTAATACTTAGGCCTGGTTTTTCACCTGAGGAAACCTGTCTAATCTCAGTAAACGAAGATGGTTGTGGCTGTGTAGTGATTACAGTGTTTTCTGTTTTTTCAAACATTCTATTGCTCTTTAACTTTCTAACATATTGACCCTCACACATCTCATTAATAACCAGATCTCGATCTTTCATACAACAAACGCAGTCAAGCAGTAGATTTGTAAAGACTCGAGTATCTATGCTGTCCAAATAAGACTGTTGCTCCATTCCATATCCATCACTCTGATAAAGCAAAAAGAAAACACCATTGGTCCTTTTACTCAATAAGTTCCAGTTCATCTGCTAACTCATATGTTCAGTTACACTCTGCATGCATGTCTCCACTCACTAATTTTTTTAGTGTTTAAAAACAAAACATAAATTTACCTCCGCAGTGTAAGATGCTTTGCCATCTTTTTCTTCTTCTTTAGACTGTTGCTTTGTCTTATCTTTTCTTTTCTTTTCTTAGCCTGTGGCTTGCTGGTCATGGCAGTGTCACCATCTGCCTCTTGGCTGGCTGCTGCTTCTGCCTGTGTCTTGGCATCCTTTTCTGACTCTCCCTCCATGTCACTCTCTGTTCTGGGCTTCATTTTCACATCTTTCTCTGCAACAGACTCACAAGCTCTCTCTTCTTCAAGGTCTTGCAGTTGTGCCTCTTCAATAGGTGTATCAGGATCAGTTTTTGCTTCTTCTGATTCACCAAACTATGCAGTGAGATTTCTTTTTATGTCACAACTCCTTCCACTGGCCAAAATTCAAACTGAACATTCTTTTTCACACTTTATGTAGCACACATACATGGGTTTGGGCCAGAAAGGCAACTTGTCTTCTGGCTTTTCATCTCCTGGCTGTTCATTTGGTGGGTGTAACCATCTGTTCCATGACTGGAATGTTAGTTTGAGATGCTGTGTTCTGGGCCATCTTCTTGAATCTCTTGAATAATCAGCACAGATCCTATAAAGCAGATTCAATGAGGCTCTGAAAGCTATTCTGGCACATCTCCTACCAGGGGTTTATATAAGACCCCTGCCAGATGAACTCACGCTATGTGACCATCACATGGATGGGCACGAGGTTTCTGGAAGACAGTCCTCCATTGATAAATATAGTTATGTCATCTCTTCTGACTAGCACCACACATCTGCATGTTTAGTTGGGGTTTATTAATATCAATCATCATTTATGTGACCGTCATAAGACTGGCAAAAGGTTTCTAAAAGACAGACTCCATTGATAAATATACTGTAGTTACGTCATCTCTTGTGATACATAGAATGACTAGTATGTGATTTTTATACTGTAATGTTGGGCAGGGCACATTTAATAGGAACTTTTAATAGGAATTTTCTTAAGTTTCTCAGAGTATAAAAGTCTCCATGAAGCAGTCTACTGGTTTTTCAGTTTTACATAGGTAATGCAGAGCACTTTTTGTTGCTTTCTGGAGGCTAAAGCGCTCTTAAATACTTTCACCAGTAGATTAATATATATTTAATAGAAATATATGATTTTGATAAGCAGCAATCTTTGTAAATTATCTTTTTCAAAGGAATAGAAAAATATGTTTAGCTTCTGACATCAAAATAACATATTTCTGATGTATTCATTTAAAAGAAAATGTATGTAGAGAGTATGACTGTTTTTTAACAGACTTTAGGATTTGAAGCAGTCTACTTAGACTACAAACCGTTGAAACATCAGCTTCAACACTGGAAACACACACACATACACACACACACACACACACAGCCTCTGCTTTTAAAGTTAGAACTCATTTTCTTTTTCACATTAAAAAAGAAATCACAGTTTTTTCATAAATACTTAAAATGCATTCTTTTAACAGAAACTTTTTGTATAGCAAAGATAAAATGTTCTTACAGGAAATGCAGAGAGGATAAAACACTCTTGAAAAACAGAATGCAGAGAGTATGTATGTATGTTTTTAAATCAGACTTTAGCATTTGAAGCAGTCTACTTAGGCTACAAACCCTTGAAACACCAGCTTCAACACACACACACACACACACACACACACACACACACACACACACGCTGTCTCTGCTTTTAAAGTTGGAACTCATTTTCTTTTTCATGCTAAAAGAGAAATCACAGTTTTTTCATAAATACTTAAAATGTATTGTGTTAAAAGAACTTCCTTACACTGAAGAGATAAATGTTCTTACAGTCCTTCGAGCTTCAAAGCACATTTCAAATAAAAAATCTCCAGAGTAAAAAGGCACACTGCAGTCATGCCACAGATCAACAGGGAGAGGTTGAATGAGTGCCAGGTAGGTGATAGTGGGGCAAGATGAGAGGAGGGGAGAGACTCGGGTTCCAGGTAGATGATGAGTTGCAATGTAGGTGGTGGTGGAGCATGGAGAGAGGAGGGGGACAGACTCAGGTTTGAGGTAGGTGATGGGTGCAAGGGTGGTAGTGGGACAAGGTGGGATGTCGGGAGAGTTTGTGCAGGGGGTCAAGGAATGGAGGATGGATTCAGGTTCAAGCTAGGATGGGGTGGTTGTGGTTCGAGGGGATGGAGGACGGACTTGGGTTTGAGCATGGATGGTGTCATGGAGGTTCAAGGGGACTGGGGATGGAGGAGGAAGGATGTAGGGACATAGAACGGGAATGATGTGTCATTTTCAGGTTCGAGAATATGTCATTTCCTGCATTTCATACATCACTTCCTGTGTTTGACGTGGGACGCCCTACTTTTAAGGCAGGATGTCCTGCACAGAGGGGCAGGATTTCCTGTGCCATATGGGGACGATTCTGATTGGTCCATTTTACACCATGCCCACCTGTCAAATGACGTGGAGCACACTGATTGGCTGAAATTTAACATTTGATGAGATATATGAACTCTATACTACTACTCTAAATTTTACTGTATTTGGAATAAGCACTGTGTTTTGCACTAACACATTATACTAATCTATGGCATGACTGGGTAATTAAGTTAGTCGACCAGGGAGGTGTGGTGGATGTGGCCTATCTGGAGTTCAGAAAGACCTTCAACACTGTCCCCCATGGAAGGCTGATTAACAAACAGCACAGCCTAGGGGTGTATCTTAAAATAGTTATGTGGGTGGAGAACTGGCTAAATGGCAGGAGTCAGAGGGTTGTGGTAAACAGGCAGTACTCTGGAGAGGTGATGAGCAGGGTGCTGCAAGTGTAGGTGTTGGGGCTGATCCTCTTCAATATCTTTATTGGGAACATTGCAGGAGGACTGGAGGGGAAGGTGTGCCTCTTTGCAGACAATACAAAGGTATGCAATAAGGTGGACACTCTTGGGGGTTTGAAAGAAAAGGGTAGACCTTAAAAAACTGGAGAAATGGTTTGAAGAATGACAGCTGGGCTTCAATGCAAAGGAGTGCAGGATCATACACATAGGTCAAAAGAACTCAGGGGCAAAGTACGAACAAGGTGGGGAAGTTCTGACAGTCACAAGGCAGGAAAGGAACCTGGGAGTTATCATCTCAGAGGACCTAAGAGAATCTAGGCAGTGTGATCAGATGGCTGGAAAGGCTAGCCAGATGCTTGGATGTATAGGGAGGGGTACCGAGTAGAAAGAGAGAGGTCATCCTGCCCCTGTATAAGACACTTGTGAGACCACACCTGGAATACTGCATCCAGTACTGGAGTTCCCATCTGAGAAAAAAGATATAAACAGGGAAGAGGTGGCACAGTGGAGGGCAAGTAAAATGCTGCAGGGCCTGCAGGATAAGACCTATAAGAAAAGAATAAAGGAGTTAAATATGTATTCCCTGGAAGAAAGGGGGTATGACTGAGACATACAAACACATCACCGGTATAAACAGAATACATGAAGGCAGCATCTTCCAAAGTAAGAGATGCTCCAAGTCAAGGGGGCACACAATGACATTGGGGGGAAGGCTCAGAGGAAACATGAGAAAATATTTTTTCATAGTGAAGGTGGTAGACACCTGGAAAAGCCTGTCAGAGGGTGTGTAGGGGCTAAAACAGTCACAGAATTTAATAGGGATTAATAGGGCAGACCGGGTAGTGATAAGATGTTATTTCTCATACAGCAGTGCCCAGTTCCAGCAGCAAGACGTGTCTTCCAATGGACTGTGAATCTTCACACTGGGATCTGTTCAGGTGAGTGAGGGTGTGAGAGGGTCTGGGGCATGTGGGGTGGTGGTTGCTCAGTTGGAGGTTAGAATGGGGGTGCAGGGTTGCATCAGTAATGGACCTTTTTTATAGTTTAAAAAAAAAGACATCAAGGGACCGTGTTCTCTTTTTCAGGCTCTGAGGGACATTGGGGGGTTGCCACTAGACATCTCATTTAAATCAGCAAATACATGCATAAGGCTGAAACTGATCTAGATAGAGGAGAAATGTAGACTAGCAATTTTTGCACTGACCACTGAATCACCTTGCTGCACTAATTGTTGTGATACCCAGACTAATACATATACACATATATGCATGTATTTTCCAGTATAACATAGCAGTGTACTGTCTACACAAATTTTTACAGATTCAAGAAAAGGCATAGAGGGACAGTTTTCTTCTTTTCAGGCTCTGAAGCACATCAGAGCATGGGGGGTTGCGACTAGACACCTGATTTAAATCAGCAACAACATGCATAAGGCTGAAACTGATCTAGATAGCAGGGCAATATAGACTAGCAATTTTTGTACTAACCACTGAGCCGCCTAATTGTACTTTCTAATTATGATACACACACACTGACGAATACATATACACATATATGCATACATATTCCAGTGTAACATTGCATTGTGCTGTTTACACACATTTTTACAGATTAAGAAAAAAGACATGGAAGGACTGTTTTCTTCTTTTCAGTCTCTGAGGGACATCGGAGGGTGTGTGTGTGTGGGGGGGTGCCACTAGACATCTCATTTAAATCAGCAATGACATGCATAAGGCTGAAACTGAACTAGATAGTAGGGGAATGTAGACTAGAAATTTGTGCACTAACCACTGAACCACCTAACTGCACTTTCTAGGTTTGTGATATACACACACACATACTAATATATATATATACACATTATATGCATATATATTCCAGTATAACATGGGTCTACAACCTTTTCAGGCCTGGGAACTACATGGCCAATGACCAAAAAATGGCCAACCTCAAAAGAGCCATTCAGAAATGTGGTCATGACCAACATGCACATGTATGCACTAGACATTCTCAAAACATGTAATTGTATGGCAAAATGTATGTTACCTTGTTAAAAGAACAACACAGACTGCTATATTAAGAGGAATTTAGTTTTTATTGAAAACATTTTCTGTGCAAATAAATTCACTGGTTTGTATTGAGCAATAAATTTGCTATGCAAATGAATTCACTGGGTGGAATATTCAAAGGAGTTGCACCATGCGCAACCCACCAATGTGCCCCGGTGTGATATTCAACAGGGCAGGTTGTGCGGCACAACCCCCAATGTGCCAGGGCTCACCAGTGATGTCTGCGGCACAAGTGCGGGGGACATGCCCATGCATATGCAGGACATCCTGATATTCAGCCCAGGATGTGCGGCACATGTGCTGGCACATACTTGCCTTGCACCGTACAGGGGGGCATAAAGTTGTGCCCAGCAAAACCAGGAGCAAGTCCTGGCCACAGCTATGTTACACTGGAATATATATGCATATTTGTGTATATGCATTAGTCAGTGTGTGTGTGTCACAATAATTGGAAAGTGCAGTTAGGTGGCTCAGTGGTTAGTGCAAAAATTGCTAGTTTACAGAATTTTCACTGCCCACAATATCAATATTTTGCAGCCATATTGGCTCTTGCTAGAGTTTGTTTTAAATTACAACATCTTTCTTTTTTTTGCAACCATGGCCTTCAAGCCACTGGTACTCAATATCCTTTCTTTGTTTACTAATTTAGTATGCTTTATTTTCATTTTTCATAACAATGCCAACCCCCTCCCCAAAAAAACAAGAACAACAATTCACAGGAACAAACTACATCATTTTTTTATTTAGTTAGTTTTTTTTGACCAGGTAAGTGCACTAGGCAAATTCTGTCTATTTTCAGGCACGACCCAGGGAAGGGGGCTGCAAATGAATGCCAACTGACCTTGGAACAGATTAAGCTGTTGGTGGTATTTTTGATGACTGTGATACAAACAGAGAAAGGGAGAAAGAATAAACAACAAAAACTGCCCTCCCTCCCTCCCTCCACCCAGAAGCTCAGCGACCAACCCTAAAGGGACAAAAAAAATCTAAGAAACAACTATATGGGATTTGATGACTTAAGCAGAGATGATGGGGCCCAGGACTATCACCTCCCTATAAATAGGATAACAGCACATACAAGGGTTCCCATCTGTTTCAAAACTGTTGTGGGAATCTACTCAATGATGCAATCTGTTTCTTAACTAATAGAGTGTTTAGTACAGTATCTCCTGATGCCATTCTCTGAAGGAGTGGATCTCGTCATCAGTTCAATGATGTAAAATAATTCATTTTGCTGTGTTCACTATCAGAACTATATTGGCTTTACGGATACCAAATAAACCCTTGGGGTACAAGCCCACCATACAGATGTCTGGCTCTAAGAGATTGTCTGAAGCTAATAGCAGGCCAAGAGAGGCCCTTACAGCTGCCCAGAAGGGCACCACCTTAGCACATTCCCAAAGGATATGCTTAAGGTGACCCTCAGCAGGACCACATTGGGAACATAAAGAATAAGGGAGTTTACCCATTTTATTAAGTTTATGGGGGGTGTAATGTAAGTTGTAGAGAACCTGAAATTGTGTTATGTGCAACTAGTCTTGTTTGATATATTTGTAAAGATCCCTCCAGATGAGCGCTATACAGCTGGATCTTTTGGAAGATTAAGGGCCTGTGGCAAATAATGACAGGTTCTGGTCTATGTATCAGCATCCAGAAGCTGAAATGGGTGGTACAGTCCTGACACTGGGTGGGGTTGATGAACTACTGAAAGAAAGCACTCAGGGACAGAGGGTTCCAGCAACACCCAAGGCTTAGGACCCATATAAGCAAAGACCACATGAATTAACTGAACAAATTTAAATCAAAACTCCTTTGGGAGGTGGAACTGTTCACTCATCATAGAGAAGGGCACAAATCTGTCTCCTTCAAAAAGGGATGCGAGCAAAACTTCTCAGAGCTGGGGACAGAAAGAAGTTGGGACAGATCGACTGGCAGTGGTGATGTTAGGATTTCCAAGGATGGGTTGGGCCAGGTACTTAGACCATGTCAGGCCTAAGTATAGACCAAGTTGCTGAAGCACCTTCAAATACCACCCACTAACACCAACTTATTTATTTATTTATTTAGTGAAATATTTCATCAGGAGGGCACACTGAGCAACAAGTTGTTCATCTCATGGTGTGACCTGGGGGAAGGGGGGATACAGGAGGATATGAACACAGTGATGATACAATAATGGATGGAATAACAGGAACAAAATCCAGTATACAGTTAAGCAGATGATACAATTGGTAATACAATTAATGGATGGAATAGCATGAACAAATTCGGTATATAGGTACGCAGATAATGAGATTACAACTTAAGTGATAATTAGTTCCAGGAGCAGGCTCAAGAAAGACATAAGTGCTGGGAGCAGGTGTGGCTATAAGAGCTAATAGGCTAGGGGAAGGGGCAGGAGGGAGGAGAAGAGAGGAGAGGAGAGTGGGGAAAGGGGGAAAACAACCAACACCTGTTGTGAACTCAGGAAGGTGAGGCAGTCCTGGAGGAGGAGATAGGTGCAGAAAGTAGGGGAGCCAGCCAACCCTCCCAGTGCCCCTTCAGGATGCTGAGATCCCTGCAAGGGGTGTAAGGAAATGGAAGGCTGGATCTTGGAATAGAGAAAGTTGGGGGGTTATAACAGGAACAACTGGGAGAGAGGAAGTTATGGAGGGAAGAATAAAGGGAATAGGTGGAAGAGGAGTGGTGAATTTGGGATGGAAGGGAGTTCCAGATTTTAGGGAATCAGTGGGTAAAGGCTGTCTGGCCAATGTGGGTGGAGCAGCAAGGGACCACCAGAGTATGGGAATCAGTAGAGCTGAGGGAGTGGTTGGGAGGGGGAGGTGCAGAGAGCGAGGATGAGAGATAGGAGGGGAGAACTAAAAGCCAGAATTTGGAGGTTAGTTTGACGCAATGGGAGAGGCACCAGTTTGCTAGTGGAGGAAAAGCAAGGGAATGATAAAGTTCACAGTGATGAGTATGAAAGGGAGAGTCAAGGGTGAAGTGACAGAAGGAGTGAAAAAGAGAGTCCAGTCTGGTTAGGGATGATTTGGGAGCAGCACCATAGACTACGTTACAGTAGTCAAAGATGGGGAGAATCATCTTCTGGACAAGCTCGTGCCTCGCAGTCAGAGGGATGCAACTGCGATTCCTGTATAGGGCACCAAGCTTTGGAAGCAATTTCTTCAGGATGGCATCAATGTGTGCAGAGAAGTTGAGGTGTTGGTCCAACCAAACCCCAAGATATCTAAATGAGGATGAGTCCTCAAGAGTTGTCCCATCTAGGGTGTGGAAAGTGGGTAGGGTAGTAAGCCAAGAGAGTCTCTGCCTGGTGCCCAGGGTCATGGAGACAGTCTTCTTGGCATGGAGGAAAAGCTGATGGGATGTAAACCAGAGCAGAACATTGCTGAAGTCATGCTGTAAGCTGGATTCCACAGCCATGGGTTTTTTGCCAGAGGTGTATATGACAGTGTCATCAGCATACATATGGATGGAGGAGGTAGAACAGGCTGTGGGAAGATCATTAAGGAAAATGGAGAAGTGCAAGGGACCAAGCACTGAGCCCTGAGGGACACCAGTGTTGATGAGGGGGGAGATAGAATCAGAGATTCTTACCGATTGGGTCCTACTGATGAGATAGGATTTGAACCAGTTTGTCGCAGATGAGGCAAGGCCTACTGCAGAGAGGGAAGCAAATAGTAGAATATGGGAGATGGTGTTGAACACTTTGGCTAGGTTGACAAAGATGGCCAAGGTGATCATGCCATTGTCCATTACAGTGAGGATGGAGTCAGTGAGCCTGAATAGGGAAGTGGTTGTCGAATGGTTCTTCCAGAAAGTAGATTGCAAAGGTGTGAAGAAGGAGGAATCAAAGAGGAAGGAGGAAAGTTGGGAGAGAACCAATTGTTCTTGAAGTTTAGCAAGGGTAGAAAGGAGAGAGATAGGGTGATAGTTGCGAGAAGAGGACAGGTCACCACCTTTGGGGAGAAGAAGGACCATGGCATGCTTACAGGAGGAAGGAACTTGAGCAGTGGAGAAGGAGAGGTTCAGAATTAAAGGCATTGGATAAGCAATAGCAGAAGCCGAGAGATAGAGAAGTTTAGGATCAAGGTAATCAGGAGAGGAACCTTTGGAAGGGTTAAGGGAGAGAAGGGCACTTAAAGCGTCCTTAGGCAAGATGGAAGAGAAGGAAAAAGGGGGAAAGGCAGACACAGAGGGTAATGGGGATGTCAGGGTAGGAGTTGGAAGGTGAGGAAGGGAGCTAAGAAGAGCTGAGGCGCAAGAGGTGTAGTAGGCATTAAATTCATTAGCCTCCAAACCAGGGTCAGAAACCAGGGAATTATCTACTTTAAGAACTGGGGAGGGGAGGTGGGGACAACCAACATACTATAATAGAACTAAAATACGATATCAATATTTAGAAATTCTATCATAGGATTCTGTATGTGGCCTTAAGGATGAAAACAGTGGAGATTGAAACTAAGAAACTCTTACAGCACAGTGAGATTAATTTAACTCCACCTCTGCAATAATGTGAATCAAGGGGCTTGCTTGCTTGGCCTCCTTAGTCCTTTAGCTGTATGGTATCAGCTGCATATGCAGCAGGCACACTGCAGTGCAGTATTTCTGGTTATCTGGCCCTCCATAGGGCACACCATCTTCTAGCACTTCAGGGGTGGGGTCTGCCACTGCCCAGACTCCGACTCCCTGGAGTGAAGGAAAACAGAAACACAGGGAGTGCCTGCAGTATCAGGAGCACAAAACAATCTGGAAAGAGATCGGAACAATTAAAATTTAGGCAATGGTGGCATATCTTTAAAAACAAACTCTGACCAGAATTGATAGGGCAGCATGGGGTAAAAATATTGAAAATCAACAAAGTTATGAGCCTGCATTAGCAACAAACTTGCACTGTTGGGTCACAAAATATACAGATGACACAAAGTTAGGTGGACCATGCAAAACTGCATCAGATGTAGAATCAGTACAAAAAGATTTAGACACAACAGCTAGATGGACTGATAGATAAGAAATGTCAGTCAATATGAGAAAGTGTAAGGTAATGCACTTAGGTAGGGGTAATATGATGCGTAAATATACAATTGGTGGTACCCCGTTGACAGTGTCAACATACGAAAGAGACCTAGGAATACTGGTAATGGGTGAGCTGTGCTCCTCAAAACAAATAACAGAGGCCATAACCAAAGGAAATAGGATTATTTGGACAATTAAAAAGAATATCACATCCAGGGATACTGGAATTTTAATCTCCTTGTATAGGTCACACGTACATCCACACCTTGAATATGCATTCCAATTGCGGAACCCATTCAAGAAGGGAGAAAGAAATATGTTAGAAAAAGTCCAAAAGATATATACTAAGAGAATCACTGGACAAAATGACAAAAAAACTCTGAAGAGAGACTGCATTCATTGCAATTAATGTCCCTGGAAACACAATGCATAAGGGGTGACAATCTGTTTATGTATGATATGCACATTGGAGCCAAGAATCCCAAAATGGAGTGCTACCAGGTGGAGTCTAGGTATCTGCAACAGAGGAGGAGGAGAAGGACCTGGGAGTGATGATCACTAGTGACCCTAAAGTACTCCATGCAGTGCAAGAAAACAGCAGCAAGGGCAAACAAGATGCTGGGATGAATAGCTAGGGGGATTAGTAGTAGGAGACAGGAAGTCATACTAGTACAAGTCACTGGTGAGGCCACATCTAGAGTATGGAGTTCAGTACTGGTGCCCTCACCTCAAAAAGGACATTATCCTGCTGGAGAAGGTCCAGAGGAGGGCTACAAAGGTGATACCAGGTCGGCATGGTAAGGCATATGAGGAGAGATTAAGAGCATTGAACATGTACTCCCTGGAGGAAAGGAGAGAGTGAGAGAGAGAGAGAGAGAGAGAGAGAGAGAGAGAGAGGGGACCTGACTTGGACCTTCAAGTACTTGAAAGGGATAAATAAGGTGGATAAGGTGGGTTTCTTTAAGCTGAGTGGCAACCATAACATGAGGGGGGCAAAGTCTTAAGCTGGAGGGTGGAGGTTTAGGAGGCGGTCAGGAAGCACTTCTTCACAGAGAGGGTGGTGGACACTTGGAATGTACTACCAGAAGAAGTGGTATCATTGAAGACAGTGAGCAGCTTCAAGGGAGGCTGAGATAAGCATACAAGGAAGGTAAGGATCATGGATAGGGACAATAGGAGGAGTGGTGTGTGTGTCTGAATCATGTGAGAAGAGGGACTGGGAAAAGAGTGGGATTCAGCTGGAAAGTATTCTGATGTATTGTGATGAACTGAGACCTTGCCATTCTGTATTTTCTTTCCTGCACTTCTCCTACCACACCCCCAGGTGCCCGCATCTGGTGCACACAGATGTTTCACTGTGCTCCCCTTAGTCTCCGGCAGCTCTGGCAAGTGGCAAGTTTGCCATTTGTCTGTTCTGTATCAGGAAAGACAGCACGGATTTGTCCAGCTTTTTGTGTTAGAGGAGAGTGAGAGGGAGTCCGTTTTTAGCTGTATGCAGGAGCCTGCAGCCCAACTGAATGATCGGCAGCAGTTTTGCCCTTCCCCATGCTATGTTTCACAGAATTTGTGCCCAGTGTCTGCATGTATTTACTGAAGAAAAAGACACCTGTTGTATCCCTTTTTCAAATTTTATTTCTATACCCAGCTTGACCATACTGTTAGAGCCAAATATTGACAAGCTTTAGAGTGGTAAAAACAGCTGATGACTGTGTGTGTGTGTGTGGGGGTTATACTGCTTTTTACATAGAGTTCATGCAGCCGGCCACTGCGCAGTGCTGAGACCACTCAACTCATTTCAAGTTTGATACAGGTTTCTGATTAGTAGCTTGTGATAATGAAGTTCAAAGAGCTATTCATTGCTGCAACATAATGAAAGTGTTGAACAGGCTTGTTAGCTAGTGCAAATCATGGGCATCAAGCTGCAATGAACCACTATCTGTTTTTTACGGGATATATTATTTGGTGTTTTGCTTTAGATTAGCAGGCATGCTGCACACTTCAATGTAAAATAAGTAGACCCACACCAGTGTTTTGGTTTTATATGCCAGCTTCTGTCTTATAGCATTGTGATATATTTCTGTTAATGAACGTTTACCAACAGAACACTATTGTTTTAAGTTATGATTTATTTTAATTTCATATTTGGGTATTTTCCATGTTTTTCTTCCATGTGGGCTATTGTTTCCATATGCAAGCCTTGATTAAATTAAACATGTTAATGCAAACAGACTTTTGTATATTGAAGTTGACACAGGTGGGATTACATTAATGGTAAGCAACATCGAATCATATGTATGAACCATCAGTTCTGACATATTGATGTGAATGGACTGGATACAATCCCACTTGTCTCAACTTCAATATACAGAAGACCATGTGCTTTAATATGTCTGCATTCATTTTGGCTTGCATATAGAAAAGATAGCCCCCTTGAAAGGAACACCTACAAAATACTGTCACATGAAATTATAGGAAATCGTGACTTACAGAAATAGCATTCAGTTGGTAAACATTCATTCACATAAATATGTCACAAACAGGACTGAGACAGCTTGTATCAGAGGAAATGCTAAGGGAATGCTGAATTTTAAATGCCCTGAACTTCTGACAATCACACATGCTAATGCTGGAGTGAAGCCATCAAAACAATGTAGCCAGCCTGCAATTTGAGGGGAAAGTGGGCAAAACAAAGCAGGAATAAACAAAGGTAAACTTTGGCACTAAACGGCAAGGAGTATTTGTGACTCACTGACTGTGATCGCATCTGTCTCTTCCACAGTCCTGGTCAGTGAGTGAGTGGATTAGTACACTGCAGCAATCACACATGCTAAAGCTGGAACAAAGCCATCAAAACAATGTAACCAGCTAGCAATTTATTTATTTAGTTCGTTTTTGTTAACCAGGTAAGTTAGCCAGTAATTGACTATTTTCAAGCCTGACCCTAGGGAGTATAACAAAAAATACAGACAGGTAACATCTCATGCGTGCAGGACAATTACACATAGGACAGGTCAAAACAGTTCAATGAGAGATGATATAAGCAGTTAAAACACCACTACATAAGGCAAGAAAGGTTACATGTAGAGTAGGTTGAAAACAGTTTGTAGAGGGATAATATTCAGCTAGAAGTACATTTCATGATACAATAATTTAAAAGGGAGTCAGTGTAGAAAGGAAACAGTGAAAGGCAAGCACAGTACAACAGGAAAAGTAAATTAATAAGAGCAATTAAGTACTTATTAGAGGGAGATGGGTGGGCAGGAAGTAACTAGCAGGGAAGATAGGGATTGGAGGGTGAGTAAGGTGATAGTAGTGGAGGGAGTTAGGTGGTGAATTGTAGGTTTGAAGGTGAGCGAGGGTGAGATGGAATCAAGTGGGGTCAAAGCAAATGCACAGGTCAGGAAGAGATAGGTATTGATGCAGCTCCCTTTTGAGGTTAGTTAGAGGAAAGAGTGGGCAAAACAAAGGAGAAAGTATTAAAAAACAAAACTAATAACCATGCTTGCGTGGTAGTGGGGGAGGGGCAGTGAGGAGTTGTGATTGAAACACTAAGGGATTGGGCACTCCCAGTGACACTATTATGTTTCAGGGAGTATGCTGAGAGGGAGGATTGGGTGGGGGGTTATGTATTTTAGCAGCCAAACACAAATAGAGTGAGTGCAGAGTGTTCAGACAACTGGAGCATAACAGCTGTGGAATCCAGAGAGAGAGAGAGAGCGTGAGTGAGCAGCACACTGCAATGCTGTAAAACCAATCAGTCTGTGTGTATCTCTCTCTATCTCCCTGGTGTACTGTCAGACTGTCCCTTTGTCTCTCTGGCTCATAAATGTATAAAAATTAATCAAAGTTCCTCCAGGTCAGGTAAACAAAAAAGTAATGCAAGCATGCAGTGGTCCATGGTGCACAGACATGTAGGCAACTTTGTCACTTCATGAGGTTGTACATTCTCAAGCTGCTTTTTTACTAGTCCTAGTAAGAAGACTGCAAGGCTCCGCCCACCTGCAGCCCTAAAAACAAAAGTAAGCTTTACCAGTCTCCTGCTGCTCAGCTTCTCCACAATGGAATAGCATGCAGCTACTCTTACCTAATGGTCTGTCAGGATATCTGTAAAGAAACTATCCTGATGTTCTTGTAGCCACCAATTCTCAAAGTAATGTTGTATGGGAGGGCAGCTCTGATGTTGTAGTGGATATGTTGCCCGCATACCACGTGGAGGACATGGGTTCATAACCAGTTCTCGGATCCAATTAAAACAGTCAGGAGTATAAGTGCAGTCCACTTAGACTATTGATGTGCAGGTCAAATTTTCTGGTTCTGCTGGGTCAGGCTGGGTCAGGTCAAGCAAAATAGAAGCAGAATCAAAACCAGAATCTGCAGTGTAAAATATAGTACTAATTAGTGGTGCAATCTATAGAACAACACAAGACAATATATACACAGCAGGTATTCATCTGCAGCACTGAAAAGGCTTGTGTGAATCAGTGGAATAATTTCTTCCTCTATCTATTCCATCCCACCCACCCTGTGCCACTGCGCAGTCTCACATAGGTGTAATATTGGCCTTTTCAGTGCAACAGATGTTTGTCCTGTAAGGGAGGACTGGATGATAATTATTTATTTGCTTTTGTTAACCGAGTAAGCACACTAGACAGTCAAGTGCCTATTTTCAGTTGCAACCCAGGAGATTACAAGGTACATGAACATCAGGCAAAAACAAGTAAAGGATTACATTAAAGAGCATTAGCGCACAGGGTCAATACAAGTAACAGCAGGGGTTTACAATGCAGGCAGATGGTAAATGACCAGTATGGTAGTTATAAGTAAGTCAGTGTTCATCATGCCGGGCAACAATGCTGCAAGGCTTGCAGAAAGGCAGAGGGGAGACAAATTGGGATAGAGGGGGCCCAGAGCAAGATAAGTATGTTGTACAGTAACCATGCTCTCCCTGTTGGGCAGGTGGGCCTAACTGGTCAGACCTTCCAGTAAGCTGTGAGTACAGGAAGAGTATATAGTAAAGTGTGGAGGGGCACTGCCTATATCATATTATTTAGGCAGTGTCTCAGTTGGAGTGGCATAGGCTGAGGGGGTTTATCTAGTGTAGAGGCAGGTGGAGGCAGCATTGAAATAGATACAAGCAATACTGTCTGTATGTAACTTTCTTTCATAATCAGTGAAGGGCATCTATCTGCCAGTATGTGTTATGTCTTTTCAGTGATAGATAAAAGAAGAAGAGTGACAATGCAGGCAGTGGTCTGGGGCATGCAGAGGCAGCACAGAATTATGATGGAACTTATCAAGTCACTCAGAAACAGTTTTACTGTAATTTGCATAATGGTGGCATAAATACAAAAAAAAACCAGAAGACAGAGTAATATTGTTAGTGTTGCACTCACAGCAGGTGTGAATGTACTGCACTGAAAAAGATTGGTGTGAACCAGTGGAATCATTTCTTCATCCATTTCTTCTGTCCCACTCACCTTGCACCACTGGTACAGTCTCACACAGGTATAATACTTTGGCTTAGTCAGTGCAACAGATTTTTATCCTGCAATTGAGGAATGGAGGAATGGAAGACATGCAGAGATAAATTCAAACAGTACTGTATAACTTTCTTTCCAACTTAGTGAAGGTGATGACATATAACTACTGCTAGTATGTGTATGATGAATATTTTATAATGACTTTCAGTGACAGTGATAGTTTGGGGCATGGAGTGGCAGCAACAGTATAATCAAAGTTGACAAGCAATCACCTTCATATATGAAAAATAAGATATCATTGAAGCTGGGCATCAGCTTAAAATCATTGAAGGTGGGTTGTGCACACAGAAGAAAACAAAAGATTCTGCCATGCTCAATAAAGGAACCTGTTTTGTTGGGTCAAAAAATAAGGTTTCATTTAGAGACAGTGACAGGTGGTGTGGTGCCTATTTGATGAACTTGGCAGCAGGAGACAGCAGTACAGTTTTAAGGCTAGTAAAGTTGAAAGTAAGCATTCGTGGTGCATTCTTTCAGGTACTTCCTCCAACCAGGAGAAACAGGGGTGGGTGGCATGGAATTGTTTAATCATCTATCCTTCCGATATCAGACTTTTCATTTTGCTGTACGTAGTGCAGATCATATTTGTTTGTTTGTTTTTTGTTTTTTTTTTAACCAGGAGAGACACACTAAGCTGAAAGCTTGTTTATAGGTGTGACATGGGAGCACAAGGAAGTTAAGTGACTTGTTCAGGGTCACACAGTATGAAAGTGTGGGATTCGCACCCAGGTCTCCAGGTTTGCAGCTCAGAGCCATAAACCACTGCGCTATACTGCCTCCAGTTGTAATTCAGTGTGGATTGTTCAGCACATTCAGAGAGAAGTATAGCTCTGGCTGGAGCTACTACTTCACAAGTGGTGCTGAATATCATTTCTGAAGGTACACTGGTGGGTGGACAAGCAGGATAATAGGCAGCAACTTGAAAAAATTGTTGCCAAGTGGATCTCTTCAACTTGCAGTACAACAAAGGTTCTGCTTCAGGATTTGGGTCTCTGGGTTCATTAAGATATGAGTGAGCATTCTTTCAGCAGTGAAGTCCTCCTGTGGCAAGATTTCTAAATGTGGGCTTGTTTTTCCAGTCTGACATAAGCAAGTCAAAATATTTTGGCATGGTGTATGCGACACTCCTCCTCTGCAGCTGTGCTAGAGGTAGGCATATCCTTAGAGGTTTCAGTATGGAAACTGGGATTTGAACCCTGTGCCTGAGCCTGAGAACAATTTCTCTGTTGTACTGGAGGAAGCAGAGTTTTTAAGAGTGCTTGGGCCACTTGCCCCTCTCTGATTACCTGTTGTTTATACTCCTGTAAAGCAGTGGTATCATGAACAAGAAAGTCATCCTTGAAATGAGGATCTATTTTTGTAACTGACATAATTTATATCTTTCAGTGTGTTATCAACATCCCTATGGAGTTCATCATTCAGTGTCTGTGCCAGTTGTATTAAATTGGAAGACTAGTCATTACTGTAAAGTCTTTTATCAATGAAGTTCAGGAAAATACGCACCAAGGGAATGAGCTCACTAATAGAGGCACTGCTGCTGCTGAGTTATTGGGAAGCACTGTCAAATGGGGCAAGGATGTAACAAAGCAGATTCAGCAGTGAATAGTTCTGCCAATGTCATGTGACATAGCCATTGCATGTATGGCCTCTTTTGTTTCACCAATATTTCTAACATGTAATGTGTAGAATTCTGTCTAGTAGTGATGTCCAGTATTGTGTTGAGTCCAACAGTGTGCTGGGGCAGTTTTGCTAGCTGCTGGAATATGAGTAGTGTGGCAGTTGCTTTCACAGACCTGTGGAAGTGACTGGTTATTCTATGTGCTGTTGCAATAAGATTGCTGATATTTGTGATTCTGTCTCAAGCTTTGTGTACAACTAAATTAGTGTGTGTGTGAAGCAGTTCACATTTAGTCTCTTTTCCCTAGCACTGTCACTTAAAGCCTATATGGCTCAATGAGATCTGTAGGATTAGCAAGTACGTGAGCAAGCTGCTGCATTAGGTGTCACCTCGTGGCAGTGGTTTCCATGCCACTGAGTTTCTTCCCCCTACTAATGGTTGTTAGACAGTGCACACATAATACTTTAAGTTCATCAGTGCAAATAATCAAAGAATGATTCCATACCATTCTGTTACATTTTTTGGCTTTGCATCCAGGCAAGGAATGTGACTGTTGTCTGTGTCTTAATGGATGTGCGGCAGCAAGTAGAGGAACCAAAATGAGGCTAGTAGTAGTAGCAGCAGACAGGGGCCTGGTGGCAGAGGAAGACAATAGGAGGGAATGTGTGCAAGGAATAGTAGTTTGTTTGGTCACTGTAATTACTGTGACACTGGGCAAGGAGGCAGAGGAAGTTGTTTTATTCTTGACACTACTGGGTAAGATTGTGGCATCACTATATTCATGTGACACTGCATCATCATCATCATCATCAGATGCATCACCAACAACATCATCACCATGATCAGAGTTAAAAATAAATAGGTATATAGTCTCTATTAGACATGTGAGAAGTCAGCATCATTTTTGGTGGACTCATCATTCTCAGTATCAGAGTTAAACTCAGATTCAGATGAAGAGTTTAGCTCAATCTTTGCCAAATCTGTATGTCATAGAACTGGAGAAAAGGGCATTTGAACCTGAGCTGGAAGCTGTGATAATGACAAACAAACCATAGTTTCGTTCTGCATTGGAATATGAGTCGGACTGCTTACTTTTCAATTTAATGAAGAAAATGAAAGTAATGATGATGACAATTGTAACCCCCCCCCCCACCAGCCACTTGTTTAACTAGTAAGCACACCTCCCATACTTTTTTCTATCTAGGGGAAAAGAGAGAGGAGGGGATACAAAGCAGTAAACACAGAGTGTGTACAAGACCTTTACCAAACCCAGGTCCTGAGGAGAGAACTTCTGTTAAGAGCTATGCTAGGTTTGCACTTCTGGAGGGGTACCTAGTAAATCCACACAGGAAGCATTAACTAGATTGTCTGTACCAGGTTGGGATTCTAGAGTGTGGCTTTATTCTAAAACAGTTGGTACACAAAAGCAAAGATGGACCCCCAAGGGTTTTCACTTCGAGGCACAAGGCAACACAGAACACAACATCCATAGAAAACAGAAACTCGAACTTCCCATATAGCATAGGATTAGACATCTGAAATGTGACAGTGGCCACGATGAAACACAATTTCTTCTTCTAATGGCACTAGACCATGACTTAGAAAATATTCTTAAATGCATAGGCTTTTAAAGTAGAAAATGTGGCATCTTGTCACGACAGAGCACACAAGTGCTCAATACTATCAAAACCAACATCAAAGGGTAAACTTCATCTTCAGGCATTGGCCAAATGACCTGAAAAACAGGCGCCACTACAGAACCTGAAGTGCTGAACTGGTCACTCCAGATGGGGGGTTGCCCATCTTTTGCTTCCTCGTCCACACCCAGCCATTCTTTCAGAGTTACACCTCAACAGATAATAAACAGTAGAACTATGCTTCTTGAATGTTTGGCACATTTGGCATTAGGAAACACTACAAAGGAGTGTAAAATTAAAGTTCTGTAAAAAAATGTTAAGTCACACCTGGGACTCCACTATTGTCAGCCAACTTTAGAAAAAACGCTTGAGAACAGTCTCAACACAGAACTGGGTGAATAGGTCCCTTTATCAGAATAACACTCCAAATAAAACAAAGCAGGTACATTTCTCCTGGGCACTGACATACAGAATTTGCTCACAGATTGTACATGAAAAGGCAGCTTCAAATGTCCTGGATCAAACACGGGATTGCCCTTCAGATTCCTCTGCAGTCCTCCTCATCCTGCTGGGTATGAGGACATCCAGAACCCCTGCAGATGGTATCCACCACTTCAACATGATAGATAAAAGGTTCTCAGACTAGGGTGAGAAAAAGTAGGCTCTCCTCAGAGCCCACACAGCAGCTCTTCACTCCTCCAAATGCTCATGCTGAACTCCTACTGAAGACTCTTGAAAATTCTAAAACTCCCCTACTCACAGCAAGCTATGTGGCTTATGATACTGCAAGAGTTCTAAGTGACATCATCTCTCTGCTCTCAGCTGAGACCAAGCAAGCAGAGAGGGACCATGTGAAAATCTATATAACTAGTTATTCACCAGCTTCCTTCCCTACCTAACACTGACACTGATATGATTCTAGTAACCACAGGGAACATAGGGGTTACACTCACCCCTAGCCTGGTAAATGACTGTCTGCAGTCATTTCTCTACCTGGCACCAGGCCATCCTACCCTCTTTGTTACATATGAGGAGGTAGCACTACTTCTCCCTTACCATGTGCCAGGCACAGGCAGGCAACACTAAAAGCACAGAGGCTGGCTGATAAAACTTCAGCCCCTATCCTACAATCTATCTATGGAAAATCAGTGGCTCCAAGAAATTGCCTGAAGCATGCCCTAATAGACCAGAACTGAGGCCCCTACTGCAGTTCAAGATCATAGCCTGTCTATCCCCCTAGGCCTCTAGGGAAAATCTATCTGACCAGGCTACCCCTCGGGAATCTGCCCCCAAGCCCAGGGTACCTGCAAACAAAAACAACAAGGAAACAATATATTATAATGCATTACATTTCCCAAACTTCCCCACAATCTCACACTTGTGAAGAAAAACATGTTAACATTCTGTTAACCACAACCATTCTAAAACTCTAAGAAAAAAGAGGAACTCTGCTGAGCTCCCACATCCTCTTCTTTTCTTCTCTTCCTTTCTTCTCTTCTTTTCTTCATCAGGAACACCTGCAAAACAAGAAAAATACAAAACTACATTCTGCATAAAGCAGTGTCCAAACCTCCACCTGAACACTAGAGAATCCCAAAAACAATTTCTAGAAAAGTACAAAAGTAAAAAAATGGAAAATAGACATTTACTCAACACATTTTGGGGGATGGAATGCCCTAAATGTCCTATACTAGTGGCAGAATGTTGTTGCCCGAGGGCAAAGTCTATAAAAGAGTCTATCCTGGGCCGGAGCCCACTGAAAAACAGTCCTGGCACAAGACAGAGCCTGAAAAGCACTGCAATCCATGGGGAGAGTCTTTAAGGACAGTTCAAAAAGTTTGTGGTAGTCTTTCAGTGTATGGTGTGTTGTGCAAAGTCAGTAGAACATAGAAAAATGGGTCTTACCAGTTCCTTGAAGACCAAAAACAAAGGATCACCTTACTTCTCCAAGCTAAGGACTCTGTCCTTTTAGGTGGCATCTTTGGATATAGCTGGGTTTATGTCCGCTGGATGACCAGGCAATGAAACAGGAAAACAGCTGGAATGATGTCACCTGGTAGGCCAGACAATGGAAATGGGAAAACACTGCTGGGATGATGAATGTGGAGGCACCTGAAGAATCCTGGAACACCAGTAGAGCTGCATCTTCCTCCTTGGATACTGATGCTGCTGGATGACAGACACTGCACTGCCACTGCTTTGCTTCCCTCTGGGCATGCTGGGAATATTCACAGAGAGTGGCACCATTAAGGGTAATACCACTTGGAGTGAAGTGCAAGAACTATGACACCATCTGGGCGTTTAAAGTTGATGCTGTGGAATGTCTCATTTCCTGCCTTGTCCACAGTTCACACAGTGTCCATAAACAAAGTTCTTTCCAATTTCCAGAATTTCAGAAGATCATTTATGACTCTGTCCCTGACACATGCTGTTGCACCAGAATGCAAATTCTTGCTTACCTCTTGCAATAACCAGGACTTCTTGTTCTGTTCAATTTCCTCCCAGACTGTATGAGGAAAGGTAGGAAAGGACCTCCCATATATGGCATCGGGCCTCCTACGTACCAGTCTCTCCTCCTTACTACTCTTCACAAGTGTACGGCCCATGGCCCAGCTTGGGGGTGGCCAGTTCTGCTTAAGCCAGTGCTGCATACTTAATGAACGAAATAACTTGTACCCAACCATCTCTGTAGGCAGGGTACTGGAGGCTTCTTCTTTTCTTTCTGGGTCCACTGAGGCAACAGCTTGAGGTGACTTACAAGGATCCTCAACATGAAGATACATTTCTTCATCCTCCTCCTCTTCCTCACTCAGGATCTGAGCCCAGGAGTGAGCAGATGTCCTCACTTTCGAGATAGCCCACTTCTCACTGGGTGAGGAGGTTGACACCTCCCAGTTCAGTGTATCTTGCAATTTGCTGTCCCCTACTAGGCTAGGACTAGGATCCTCCCTCCATGGGTCCTTCCATTGCACTGTTCATCTGGGACACAGGCATGGCAACATCTCTTGGTGTCTGCCCTTGCAGTAGATCCATAATCTCTCCTTCTATGCCACACTCTATGGGCCTTCCCCAACAGGTTCAACCTGGTGCTGCATGCTGATAATTGCAGGGTTTCCTACTTTGGTCCAAGTGGGAGTCAAACAAATTTGTGATGCCCTCTCGGGTGCTGCACCCCTGCTTATATTATACTTCACAAGGCAATCTGAACAATGGGGTATCAGAAACACATCCCTTCCAGCCCTGAGGCACATGATGCATAGTCTCACTGGGTAGCTAGAGATTGCTACATCTGGAGGCACCCCTTCACCATAGAAAGTTCTCTCTATTTCTCTTAGTGTGGCATCCTCCTCTGCAATCATAGCTTGGGCATGATCCGGGTAGCGGGAAGTTCCTGAAGACATGTCTGCAATCAAAACACCTAAAAGTTTGTTGTTATTAAATTGCTCACTAGTCCCATTACTGTCTCACAAAATGGCTCCCTGCTGCTGTGTTTACATTTGCTAACCCCACCCTGTAATGGCAGTGGTAGCTCTCCTCATACATCAAATCTGTTTCTGACTCAAAATGGTGTATCTGACCTTTTTCTGATTTTTGTTCAAAACTGTTATTGTTTGCACTGCTTGTATCTCTCAGCACATTCATATGATTTTACAGGACTCTGTGATCAGCATACGAATCAAGACTATTTACACATGCTCAAAGTCACTTGCAAGCCACAGTATTCCATCACACAGGATTGCCTGTTTGTTGCAGTCTAATATACAACTTATAGTCTCTCACTTGCTTAGGAACATTTTACTGTTGCTGAACCCATTATGAATGCTCACAGTCTATGCTCAGAATTTTTGTCTGTTGCATCACTACTTACAACTCAAAGTACTTCTTTGCAAAACAATCTCATTGCTTGCACATAGATTCAGCTGGCTTGAAAATTGCAACACAGTTTGATGCTCACTAGTTTAGACTGTACTCACTGAAATCAGTAACTGGCTTTCTCCGGTGGAAATTTTTGGCCTGATGTCAATCCTGGAAGGTCTCTGGGGTGAAATGGGCTGGTGGTCCTGCCAATCGTAGCCACTAATGCCACGCTCACTTTCCAGTCAGTAGGACAATGGGTTGAGCCCGAATTTACGAAGCAAAAGTCTGTTTTTCACAGATTAGAATGTTCACAAGCCCCTCGATGGTTGATCCTGGTCTGACCAGCTCACATGCCACTCGCTCTCTCCTCCTCAAACACTCGGCTGCACATGGAAGCTGGCTGGGGGTGTGGCTGATTGCAGTCACACCAAGCACTCGATGCCAAGCAAATGAGCCTCTCTCTCTCTCTCCTCCTCACTCTTTCTTCACAGCTATCGTTGAGCAGGGCAAATTTAAACTGCAAACTGTAACTTTTTTTTTCAGTTGCAATTTCAGTGGTGGGAGCACCGTTTTGACCATTTTCTCCACAGATTTCAGCAATTTCTTTACAGAATCCCCCCAATTTGAACACAAAGCACATAAAACATTCAGGGCACATTTCTCTCTTTGTTTCCTAAAGTTCACACTACTTTTGGCAATGAATTACAAACAAAAAAGTTCTGTAAAACATTCTGGATGCAGGGATAAGGACATAGACTTTCTGGCTTTACAGTCCATTGTTAGTTGACACAAACACAGAGCAGCACTGTACTAGCAGACACACAGCGGCACATATGGATGGCACTCTCCTGGGCAAGATCCTTTTACTCAAAGCCTCCTTTCCTGTTTTGGGCTACCATGCTACCAGACAGACAAAACACTAACCATACCCTCAGCAAAAATCTCTTGTTCTCTCCTCAAATTCAACAATATCCCAGATGAGCCCCCATTTCTGTAATCCCCACCGACCACTTATTTAACTAGTAAGCACACTACCCATACTTTTTTCTGTCTAGGGGAAAAGAGAGGGTTGGGGGTACAAAGCAATAAACACAAAGTGTGTACAAGACACAAACAGACCTTTACCAAACCCAGGTCCTGAGGAGAGAAGTTCTGCTAAGCGCTATGCTAGGTTTGAACTTCTGGAGGGGTACCCAGTAAATCCACACAGGAAGCATTAACTAGATTGTCCATACCAATTTGGAATTCTAGAGTGTGGCTTTATTCCTAAACAGTTGGTACACGAAAGCAAAGATGGACCCCCAAGGGTTTTCGCTTTGTGGCACAAGGCAATGCGGAGCATAACATCTATAGAAAACAGAAACATATTCCTATATGGTATAGGCTTTTAAAGTAGAAAATGTGGCATCTTGCCATGATGGAGTACACAGGTGCTCAATACCAGCAAAACCAACATTAAGGGGTAAACTTCATCTTCAGGCATTAGCCAAATGACCTGAAAAAAGGCACCCTTACAGAACCCGAAGTGCTGAACTGGTCACTCCAGATGGGGGGGTTGCCCACCTTTTGCTTCATCATTCATACTTCGTGGCACAAGGCAATGCAGAACACATCTGTAGAAAACAGAAATTCAAACTTCCCATATAGCATAGGATTAGACATCTGGAAATATAGCACTGGCCACGATGAAACACAATTTCTTCTTCTAATGGAACTAGGCCATGACTTAGAACATATTCCTATATGGCATAGGCTTTTGAAGTAGAAAATGTGGCATCTTGCCATGACAGAGCACATAGGTGCTCAACACTAGCACAACCCACATTAAGGGATAACCTTCATTTTCAGGCATTAGCCAAATGACACAAAAAATAGGTGCCCTACAGAACCTGAAGTGCTAAACTGGTCACTCCAGATGGAGGTTGCCCATCTTTTGCTTCCTCATTCATACACAGCCATTCTTTCAGAGTTACACCTCAATAGATAATAAACAGTAGAACTGTGCTTCTTGAATGTTTGGCACATTCAGCATTAGGAAACACTACAAAGGCGTACAAAATTAATGGTCTGTACAAAATGTTAAGTCACACCTGGGACTCCACTATTGTCAGCCAACTTTCAGAAAACTGCTTGAGAACAGTCTCAATGCAGAACTGGGTGAATAGGTCCCTTTATCAGAGTAACACCCCAAAGAAAACAAAGCAGGTGCAGTACATATCTCCTGGGAATTCACAGACAGAATTTACTCACAGATTGTACACAAAAAGGCAGCTTCAAATGTCCTGGATCAAACAGGGGACTGCCCTTCAGATTCCTCTGCAGTCCTCCTCATCCTGCTGGGTAAGAGGACATCAGAAACTCCTGAAGATGGTATCCACCACTTCAACATGGCAGATAAAAGGTTCTCAGACTAGGGTGAGAAAAAGTGGGATCTCCTCAGAGCCCACACAGCAGCTCTTCACTCCTCCAACTGCTCACACTGAACTCCTACTGAAGACTCCTGAAAATTCTAAAACTCCCTCACTCACAGCAAGCTATGTGGCTTATGATGCTGTGAGAGTTCTAAATGGCATCACCTCTCTGCCCTCAGCTGAGGCCAAGCAAGCAGAGAGGGACCAGGTGAAAATCTATTTAACTAGTAATTCACCAGCTGCCTTCCCTTTCTAACACTGATGGGATTCTAGTAACCCCAGGGAACAGGGGGTTACACAATGATTATGAGGTGGCAGTGGCACCTGATGTCATTGGTAGTCCTCAATGTTTCACAGGACCGAATCTTTTGGCCTTTAAATCCTGACCCGACCTACTGTGTTCTACCAATTGCAGTGGACTAAATATTGTCTTTTCTTGTTTTGCTGAATTAGCCTCCAAAGGCCATGTATTTTTCTTTTTGGCACTGTCCATAGGCTCAGTCCAGGATCCAAGGTAAGCGGGTGCCTTACCTTTATCTTTTCCTCTACAGGTTCTAGTGATTTTGTTGTCTTATTACTGTTGGGGGCACACAGCTGTACATAACACATATACGGGGATATTTCTCTGAATGCACACTTGGTTTTAAAAAAATAAAATAGCCAAGTGCTTAAACTGCAACTAGCCCTATTGTAAAGCACTGGTTCTTATTCACTGATGGTGTAATGGTACTTGGATAAGGAGAGGAAGGAGACAAACTCAGAGACCGGAAAAGGTTTACTAGGTGCAAAGTATCAAAGAAGATAGGCAATTACACAACTGTATACTCTGTAACTCTTTTCTCTATACTCTATGATAACTTTATACTCTATGACTCTATTCTTTATGCTTCTATAATTCAATAATACTACTACAAGTCTCTATACTCTACGGTAACCTTATACTCTATAGCTCTAGTCTCTATACTTCTATAATTCAACAACGCTATCACTCTAACATTCTATTATTCTATTACAGTATAACAGCATGACTAGCATAGACCAAAAGTCAGAAAATAGCGTTTGTCAAGGATTGAAAGTGGTGGTCAACAGTGCACTTCATTGGCCAGCTTAGCTGAACTGGGAAAAATGAAAGGGGTAAAGAAGCAAAATGCACAAGAGATCCAAGCAACAGTAAAGCATCCCAGCTGAAGTGGGACTGCAGGGAAAACAAGACACAGAAAAGCTGATGAATAAGAGCCAAGCAACTGTAGAGGCTCCTTGCTGATGAAGGATCCCAGGGAAATGAGATGCAGATGAAACTGGCTGAAGACCTCTGAGCTGAAGGAAGATCCCAGGGAAAACGAGATGCAAGCAAAACTGCCTGAAGACCTCTGGGCTGAAGCAGGATCCCTGGGAACAAGATGCAGACAAAACTGTTTAAAGACCTCTGGGCTGAAGCAGGATCCCAGGGAACACAAGATGCAGATGAAAGGGAAATGACAAACTGATCATTGCACTTGTATGGGACCTAGACAACACTTGAAAATGGTGAAAAACAACAATCTGGGTAATGAGGAGGGATGACTAAGGAAGAAGCCAAAGAAGGTTGGCCAGCACAGTCTCTGGTTGGTCACTGTTAGTGACAGTCTAATGTCGAGCAATAATCAGATTAAAAGAGTGGCATTAGGCAAGGATATTCTTGAACGAGTAGGCAGTTCAGTTGAAGGTAGGGCAATTCTTGACAAGAAAAGCAAGTTTGAGGTTACTCTGACAGTCTTTGGAGCAAACAAGGCACATTCGAACAGAAAGGGCAGTTTAGTACATGCAGGGAAAATTCAGGGTTAATCCAACAGTCTCTTGAAATAACAAAGGCAAACTTGAGCAGAAAGGCAGTTACACTGTTGCATACAGGCACTGTCCCTTTAAATGCAGGCTGAATGTCAATAAAAGGTTTTACCTTTTTCAAAATTCACAATGTTCCATAGAAACATTTTCTATAACAGGAACTCTAGGAAGGTGATGCAAGGGGAAAGCCTGTCAAATGCTAGATAACTAGTTACAAGGAGACCCTCGGGTATGACCCTCTCCCACAGGCATTTGAGTTTGAAAGAGCCTAATAGGAGAATTACCCTATAGGATGAGGGCAATCTGGCTAGCTGGCATGCTAAGGGTCCCTCAGTAACTGTCCCTCCCTGACCTAGGGGCTACGGGACAGTTGCATAAGTTACTAGCCCTTGGCTCGGGCTGTGGCTTCTATGCTGCTGGGATGGCTAACTGTGTGACCCAATTCCCTCCCCTTGCTGCTAGCTGAGCTGACACCTGAGTGCACTTTTAAACTAACAGAATTTTGCACTCTTTAAATACTAGCCATGGCTGTGTTACTGGTAGCCACTTGCCTACTGGCCACCTTTCTCCACTTTAGGGCACTCTCTCTTTAGGTCTGTGGCTTACTTCCCATACCTGGCCAACCTGGAGCTGAATACGCTGAAGAAAATGAGAAGGAAAATGTTTGGGCTACCTGGCCCTTAATTCACTAGCCTACTTGGCTAGCTGTCTACAACTTAAACTGGGGCCCTCCTTACCCTGACTGGCTCTTTTATTTATAACTGTAAATAAAAATAAGCTTTTGGGCTAACTAGCCCTGTCCAGTAGCCCACCTGGCTAGCTTTATGTATAAACTGGGGCTTTACCCTGCCCCTGGCTACAGTTTTCCTTGTTTTAACTTAATTTATTCATTTATTCCGGGCTTGTCCGCACCAGCTCTGCCTCCAGGGAGCTAATTTGAATAAGGCCGCCTCAACCCTATGCCCCTTTACTGGGGGTTAATTCTAATAAATTTAAATAACCCTGCCCTCAGGCAGTCCTTTACTCCCAGGCCTTTGCTCTGCCCTACTCTTGGCTGCCCCTCTGTGTGCCTTTTGGCGTGAAATAAACATTTATTTATTTTATTTATTTAATGTCCAGGCAGTCAGCACCTGCCCACTGGTGCTGCCGCTGACTCACCACCCCAGCCCGGAGGAGAATAACTGGAGACAGCAGGTGGGAGGTGCTGTGCTGTCTGGCAGGTGCTGGCTGGTCTCCCTTGGGGCCTTGGCCTGACACTTCTCCTGACCCAATGCTCACTCTCCCTGTCCGACGCTAGCTGCTGGAAAATGCGGCCCCACTTCTGGGCACCGCCGACAAGGGACAGAAACTTTACTTTAAATAAAAAAATAAATAAATAAATAACAGGGCTGTACAGAGCCTACACCATGACTGACTTCAGCTGCCCTCGAGAGCCACCAACCACTTTCAGGAGCTGCCGCAACACTTCTGGACCTGTCGAAACACTGGGACTGCTGCACTGATCACAGGGATGACAGGAGGACTGCAGGTATGACTTACCAATGATTGTTACCTCCCCACATCCCCCTCTCTCCCTATTCTGGTCACAAAACTCTTCTTTGTTTCTTTTCTTCATTGGGGTGCCTGATAATGTTCTCCTGGCCACTGCTGCCCACTGGGTCACACTTCAAATTTAAAACGGCCTTTACTGGCTACATGTAGACTTCCCTGACATTTGGGACGCCAGCTCCCTAGCGACCAGGGAGGCAAGCAGCTGCCCAGCACAAGATGGCACAGGCTTGTGCCAAAGCTGGGCAGACTGCAGGAAACAAAAAAAAAGTTTATTTTAAAACTGCAGGCTGCAGTTTTCTTTTGCAGGGAATTCTGCTCTGAGTTCAGCCCTCACCCTGCCACCTAACCTACTGGGGAACCTGCGGACACTGAGGACTACTGGGAACACTGGGGGGGGACCCCAACATTGGGGTATTACATATTCAGCCCCACTTAAACATACATGTCTCCATGTATGACATAAAACCTTTTTCTTAACTCATTATCTACATTGTACTATATTTATTTTCCTTTACTTTATGCTATATAAGTAAATAACCTTATATAACTATGTAAGCAATAATACCAGACAGGGTGGGCGGTATTGTGCTATACTGGTCCACCAAGGGACTTTTATAGCCCCTGGAAGGCCTGGTATAGCACAATACCGCCCACCCTGGAGGGTATTATTGTGCTTAGAAAATTGGCAGTGTAAAAAAAAATAAGTTTAATAAAAAGGTTTTTATGACAAATTAGGGTAAAGTACATTTTGTAATAAAATAGTTCCTCTGTCTGCATTAGAATGATTTTTTTCTTAATTTTCTTGCCTTTTCAAAGACCCCCTCCCCCCACCCACACACACACACACACTGACAAAATATTATTTTGTTGTCTGAAGCCCATGCTGTTGTGAGTGAGCCTGGGGAGTGAGCACTACTGAGAGTGCAATCAGGACCGATGGCTGAACTGTTATTAAACTGGAAGTACTTTACTTTTATTTATATGTGACACAGTTTGCAAGAATGGAAAAAACAATGTTCTTTAAAAAAAAAAAAGTAATAATAATAACATGCCTGTCCCTGTTAGAATTGCACAGTAGTCAGGAGAGATGTGAGGTAATTGCCAGTTGAGCATGCATGGGATGCTAGAAGCACACCCCCATTCTTAGCCTGCTGTTAACTCATTGACCCCTGCCGCTCAGTCAACTCAGTAGTCACTAAATAAGGACAGGTAGCAGTGCAGCAGTTTATTATTTATTTTATGTAAAGCCGATGACCATGTATAGCAAAATTTAAGCTAGCTGCTAAGAAAATGGGATTGTCCCAGAGGTTAGGAGCAGGAAGATGTGTGGTGGTGAGAGCCAACAGACGAGCTGTGGAGTGCCAAGGAGGTATGGAAAGGTAGTGAAGTATGGCACCAGGAACATTTTAAGCCACCACTAGTTTAGTTTTAGCTTGCTTTCTGCTCTACTGACAGCTTTTTTATTTGCTTCTGGATGGTAGAAGTTGCTTCATTTAGAAAGGTGTGGGTTATTGGGTAGTGTGGAATGGCCATACGGCACATCACGGGTCTCTGTGTGGTTGTCTTGCCCACTGATGGATGTGTGCTGCCAGCTTGCGGTTTACAATTTAGAAGCCGGCTTTCTGGAGCAAGAGATACACATCTGCCTCAGAAGTTTTTATAGGTGGTGTCACTTTGTGGCATGTATTTTGGTTTTTCATCTTCTTTTGCTGGATTCTGGATTATTGGGGGCGCAAAACGGTGAACTGCCACGTGAATAGTTAGCTGCAAGGACAGAATAAAACTGTCAGCTGTGCCACTTGAAAATTGTGTTGTCTTTGATATTTGTGGTGCGGCCCCTGGCACCGGTACTTTTAAAACCTGGGCTCTGTTGTCTGATAGATAACCACCCTGGCAAGCCTATCAGCCAATCAGAGCCCGAGGATTTTTTTGACCATTTTCTAAATATATATACATTCATCTTCGAGATGCATTACTGTGTACTGTTTGGATGGCTCTCCTTTAATCAGACTCTTCTATCAAGCATCTGGAAGGCTGTCCTTTATTGCATCGATTAGACCTTCTGACAACTGGACCATATGGTTCGGAATAGGTGAATAGTGTAATATATATGCCAATGCCAGGCAGGCCAATCCACTCTAGAATGGGGCTGTCTCCAGGGTTACCAGTGGAAGTTTTTTCCTGCCTCTCACTTACACAGTTTTTTAAATCCTCTGGCTCACCCATGTCTGCAGTCCTGAACGTACATGGCTTGATTTGATTTTGATGCACTACTTTAGTGGAGTGTGCATCGGTTTCTGATCAGATCCAATAAACAGGCAAATCATCATAGGGAATGTGCACTGTTGCAAAAGGCTCTGGTTTCCACATTGTCACTAACTTGTGCCCATGGATATCTTGATTCTTTAGCAGGACAAGGTCCCCAACTGATAAGAGTCCAGGTCGAGCTCTGCGGTCGTATTGCTCCTTTTGTAGAGTATGGGCTTGTTCCATACAGGATTGCATCAGCTTGCCTGCCTTTCTGAGGTGCTGATAATGTTCTTCTGTCCACTGGTTGGGTCGGATGGGTTTTTGCGGTGCTCAACCTTGACATCCATCACAAGATCCATAGGCAATCGTCCATGTCTACCAAACATTAGAAAATAGGAAGTGAACCCCATGGAGCAAATCACTGTGTTATTATATATGTAACATAGTTCTGGTAACAGATTGGGCCAAAGTGGTTTCTGGTGTGCAGACAGTACTCAAAGCATTTAAATGAGGGTACAGTTCATGCGTTCGCATAACCTGTTAGTTTGGGGATGGTATGGGTCTGTTCACATTTTGTGGTATCCATACAGGGAGCACAGTTCTTTAAACAGTTGAGATGAAAACACCCCTCTTTGGTCCGTCAAAAGTTTTGTAGGGTAACCCTACGGCTTGACAAAATATTTCTGGAATGTTTCAGCAGTGCATTTTGTAGACAGAGCTTTCACTAGTACTGCCACTACAAACTTGGAATAGTGACTTGACCTTTATTAAAATTTGGTTAAGTCCACTGTGACTGCTCTCAATCTTCAAGTGATCCAGTGCCATGATTTCTAATGGGGACTTGGTGACAATGGGCTGCAGAGGTGCTGTCTGAACTTTGCCATCACCTTTCTTTAAACTACATGCCATACAATCTGTGCACCAACGCTCAATGTCTTCTCTCAAGCCCACCCTACTGACAAATAGTGCTTTCAGTCTTTTTGGTTCCTGAATGTCCAGAGGCATTGTGATAGGCTTCTATTACTGGACCAGTTTTTTGATGAGGGATTATGATTTGTTTATGTTCTTCAAGACTGTTAGGATCTTAGGTCACTCAAATCAGAAGGTCATTCTCAATTCTAAAATATTGCTGCAGCAATTTGACAAGTTCCAGGGGCATGTTCATTCTACACTGCTTGTTTATCTTTCTTCCAGTCTGGAGAATATCTTTCAGTTCAGCCATTATTAGACTCTGATCCTGGAGTTGCCTCCAAAAGTCTTCCTGCCCATCAAACATGAGGCACCCCAGGGGATCCACCTGGTGCTTACAGCAAACTCGAACTTTCTCAGCAGGTACTCGCATAAAAGGTGGCATCTTGAGGTCTTCCTGCTCTGTCTCACTCCTTTCCGGCTCATCTGCAACAGGCAATCTGTGCAGGGCATCAGCATTTCCATTAGACCTCCTTGATCTGTACTTGATTGGAAAGTTAAAACTGGCAAGGCAGGAGGCCCATCATTGCTCTAATGCTGCTAACTTGGCCGACCCAAGGTGAGCGAGGGGATTATTGTCCATGTAGACAGTGAACTGTGCAGCTGCCAGATAATATCTGAATTTTTCTGTTACCGCCCATACCAAGGCCAGGAACTCTAATTTGAATCAGTTGTAGTTCTTGTCATTTTCCTCCAATCCCTTTAGGTCTTGACTGGCATAGGCAACCACCCTCTCAACTTCATTCTGTTCCTGAGCCAGGACCACCCCAAAACCGTGATTTCTGGCATTGGTGTAATGACAAAATAGGTGAGCATAGCCTAGATAGGCCAAGATAGGTGCGGTCATCAATACATGTTTTAGATGATCGAAAGCTTCTTGGTACTGAGGGGACCACCTCACAACACTGGTCTTTGGCAATTTCTTTCCTTTTTGGTACCACTGCAACTCATGCAGAGGCAAGGCAATTTTTGCAAAGCCTTTTATGAATCTATGGAACTATCCCATGAATCCCAAGAAACGTCTAACATCTGGAATGGTTATGGATCTGAGCCAATCCCTTATTGCTACCACCTTACTGGGGTCTGGTGATATTCCTTCCTCTGACACTACATGTCCCAGGTAGTTCACCTGTTCTTTTATAAAGTGGCACTTTGATGGCTTGATTTTTAGTCCATACCATGTCAAACAACTGAAAACCATATCAATGTGCCTGAGGTGTGCCTTGAATGTCTTGGAGTAAACAATTATATTGTCCAGATAGAGTAATAGAGTATCAAAATGTTCACTGCCCAGTCAGTGCTTAATCAGTCTCTATAAGGTTCCAGGTGCATTGTAGAGGACAAATGGCATTCTTGTGAATTCTTACAGGCCCATTGGAGTAATGAAGGCAGTTTTCTGTTTATTTTCATGGTCCATGGAGACCTGCCAATAGTCACTTGCCAAGTCAATTGTGGAAAAGAAGATAGAGGACTTCAGAGGGTTAAGGCATCCTCAATTCTTGGTAGAGGATATGCATCCCGGTGGGTGATCTGATTTAATTTGTGGTAGTCTACGCAAAACCTGATCTTGCCATCTTTCTTTCTAACCAGCACAATCGGCACAGCCCAGGGGCTATGACTTTACCTTATGACATCAGCATCCAGCATCTCCTTGATCAGTTGCTTGGTTGGTTGTTACAATGCTGGTGGAATGGTCCGGAATCTCTCTCTGATTGGAGGGTGGTTCTTTGTACTGATGTAATGTTTGACATGAATGACACAACCAAAATCAAAGGCATGATGAGAAAATGCTTGCCAATGGCATCGTATTAGTGCCAAAAGTTGGGCTTTTTGTTCCTGCGTTGTTATGCTGTCGCATGTCGGTCTCCTGTACCCATGCTTCCTCTTGGCTGTCCATATTACCCTCTCTGGTGGTGACCTGCAGGTATGAGGGGTGGTTTGCCTTTTCCTCTTTAGGGGTTACAATATCATCCCAATCTATTCTGATAAGCTGTCCCACCATTTGTTATTTGTAAAGTTTCACAGGTTGGGATCCATAATTCAAAAGGCATACAGCAAATTTGACCCTCTGTTACGGTCACTAGACTCCTGGCCGCCATCATCAGGTCTCCCTCTCGAGTCCAGAAGGGTTCCACCATGACTACATAGTCTTTTCCTTCCAGATCCACTTTAGCTTTACCCATCACAAATGTTTAAGTCCCTGGTTCCAGCTGAATGGAGTAGCCATCCATCACACGCACCTTTCCTTTCTCCCCTTGTTCACTGGTGAACTTTTGGTGCTTCTGGAGGTGTTGGAGATTATTCTGCCAGACTTGCCTGTACATGCATTGATTGAGGCTGTTCCCTCATATGTTCATCAACGCACTCTGGTAATGCTGCAGCATGTTCATCCTCACAATAACGGGTGGTATAGAAGGATCATGGGTGTTGTTTACAAATATTTCCTGCTGGCTATGCTCACTACCCCCAATCTTCATGGAATCTTCCACATATCTACTTATTGGAATTCTGGTTCCATTGCTGATGACCAAGTTAATCCAACTTTCAGGTGATTCCAGTAACTGGTTCCTGGACCAGTGGTCAAAGAAGTATCCACTTTGGATGGTGGTCACCTGAGATCTGATATCCAGCAGTGCAGGTAGGGTTACTCTATTTATTTGTATTGAAACAGCTGGGCAGTTACCCACGAACCTTGACCTTTCCAGGTGCTTCTATGGACCTATTGTCTGACATCCTGGGACTTGGTCCTCTGCTCTGGGGACTCCCTGTTTGGTGTTCACTTGTTCCCATATGGCTTGCACTTTAAAATCTGAGATCCTCTTTCCATCCCCATTTGAGAGTACCAGGTCTAAGATTGCTCCCTCCTGAGTGGGTTACAACACTAGCTGTCTGAGGCATGTCCTTGTAGGGCATCAAGAATGAACGTGCTCTTGGTGTGGCTGCAGTAAAGCTGCTCCAGTTAACACGTGGCGTATTCAGGTCCCCCACCAACAATATCTCCCCTTTTTCTGCCATTCTAAGGATTCTTTTGAATTATAGAAATACAGAGAATGGAGCTGGAGAGTACAAGGTTATTGAGAGTGTAGAGAATAGAGCTGTAGTGTATAAGGTTGTCACAGAGTATAGAGAAAAGAGTTATAGAGTATACAGTTGTGTAATTGCCATACTCTTTGGTGCTTTGCACCTAGTAAACCTTATAGGTACATTAGGGAGTGAAGAAAGACCAAAGGAGGGATACTGAAGCTTAATAAAGGGGCAGGAATGTGGGCAGAGGGTGACAGAGAGTGAAAAAGCAGGGATACTGAATGAATACTTCTGCTCAGAATTTACAAAAGAAGAGAAGGGAGAGGTACCTAAACCAAACAATAGAAACCCTCTGGACGGGGGGGGGTTGATACCAATCCATTCACAGAAGAAAGGGTTCTGAAAAAACTCTTAAAACTGAAGGTGGACAAAGCAATGCGGCCTGACGGGATTCACCCAAGAAGTCTAAAAGAACTAAGAGGAGAACTAGTGACACCACTGACTGCCCTCTTTAACAAATTATGGGAGGATGGGGCGGTACCTGAGGACTAGAGGAGAGAGGATGTAATTCCTCTTCACAAAAGTGGGAGCAAGGCAGAGGCAGGAAACTACAGACCTGTTAGTTTAACCTCAGTGTTAGGTAAAATGATGGAATCACTTCTGAAGGAAAGAATTGTTGAATAGCTAGAGACCAGTGGGGCACAGGACCCAAGGCAGCATGGATTCACAGTGGGAAGGTCATGTCAGATGAATCTAATAGATTTATTTCCCTGGGTGGCCAAAGTAATAGACCAGGGAGGGGCTGTGGACATGGCCTATCTAGACTTTAGCAAGATGCAGAAAAGCTGAAGTACAATAACCAAAGCAACTGTAGAGCCTCCAGGCTGATGAAGGACCCCAGGGAAATGAGATGCAGATGAAACTGGCTGAAGACCTCTGGTCTGAAGCAGGATCCCTGGGAACATAAGATGCAAACAAAACTGCTGAAGACCTCTAAGCAAAAGCAGGATACCAGGGAACACAAGATGTGGATGAAAGGGAAACAACAAACTGGTCATTGCACTTGTACAGGACCTAGACGACACTTGGAACTGGCAGAAAACAACAAACTAGGCCATGAGGGGGATGACTAAGGAAGAAGCCAAAGAAGGTTGGCCAGCACAGTCTCTGGTTGGTCACTGTTAGTGACAGTCTGAAGTTGAGCAATAATCAGATGACAAGATTGTCATTAGGCAAAGAAATTCTTGAACGAGTAGGCAGTTCAGTGGAAGGCAGGGCAGTTATTGACAAGAAAAGCAAGTTCAAAGTTAATCCAATAGACTTTGGAGTGAACAAGGCACATTCAAACAGAAAGGCACTTTAGTACATGCAGGGTAAATTCAGGGTTAATCCAACATTCTCTTGAAATAACCAAGGCAAACTTGAGCAGAAAGGCAGTTACACTGTTACATACAGGTGCTGTCCCATTAAATGCAGGCTGAATGTCAATAAAAGGTTTTGCCTTTTTCATAATTCACAATGTTCCACAGAAAAAATTTCTATGACAGGAACTCTAGGAAGGTGATGCAAGGGGAAAACCTGTCAAATGCTAGAGAACTAGCAACAAGGGGATCTTGGGGTAAGACCCCCCTCCCACAGGTATTTGAGTTTGAAGGAGCCTAGCAGAAGGATTACCATATAGGCTGAGGGTAATCTGGCTAGCTGCAATGCTAAGGTCCCCCGATAACTGTCCCTCCCTGACCAAGGGGCTACGGAGCAGTTATACAGGTTACCAGCCCTTGGCTCGGGTTGTGGCTTCTATGCTGCTGGGGTGGCTAACCATGTGACCCAATCCCCTTCCCTTGCTGCTGGCTGAAGCTGGCACCTGAGTGCACTTTTAAAATAGCAGAATTTTGCAATCTTTGAATACTAGCCGTGGCTGGGCTACTGTTGACCACTTGGCTATTGGCTACCTCTCTCCACCCTGGGGCTCTCTCCCTTTAAGTCTGGGGTTTACTTCCCCTATCTGGCCAACCTGAAGCTGGATACACTGAAGAAAATAAGCAGGAAAATGTTTGGGCTACCTGGCCCTTACTGCACTAGCCTACTTGGCCAGCTGGCTACAACTTAAACTGGGGCCCTCCTTGCCCTGACTGGCTCTTTTATTTGTAACAGTAAATAAAGATAAGCTTTTGAGCTAACAAGCCCTGTCCAGTAGCCCACCTGGCTAGCTTTATGTATAAACAGGGGCTTTGCCCTGCCCCTTGCTGCAGTTTTTCTTGTTTTAACTTAATTTATTCTGGGCTGTTCTGCCCAAGCTCTGCCTCCAGGGTGCTCATTTAAATAAGGGTGCCTCTGCCCTATGCCCCCTTACTGGAGGTTAATTCTAATAAATTTAAATAACCCCACCTTCAGGTGGTCCTTTACTCCGGGGCCTTTGCTCTGCCCTACTCCTGGCTGCCCCTCCGTGCACCCTTTAGTGCGAAATAAACTTTTATTTATTTTATTTATTTAATGTCTAGGCGGTCAGCACCTGTCCACTGGTGCTGCCAGTGACTCACTGCCCTGGCCAGAAGGAGAATAACTGGAGAGAGGAGGCGGGAGATGTTGTGCTGGCTGGTAGGTGCTGGCTGGTATCCCTTGGGGCCTTGGCTTGGCCCGATGCTCCTCCTGGCCTGACACTCAATCTCGCTGCCTGATGCTGGCTGCTGGAAGATGGAGCCCCACTTCTAGGTGCCACTGACTAAAGATGGAAACTTTAAACTTTTAAACAAAAATAAAAAAACAGGGCCGAGACAGAGTCCATACCGCGACTGACTGTAAGTGCCCTTGGGACCCACTGACCACTTCTGGGAGCCACTGCAACACTTCTGGACTCATTGGATTGCTGGGACTGCCACACTGACCACAGGGATGAGAGGAGGACTGCAGATACGATTTACCGATTACTGTTACCTCTCTGTATCCCCTCTCTCCCTATTGTGGCCACCAAACTGTTCTTTGTGTCTTTTCTTCATCGGGGCACCTGATAGCGCTCTCCCAACCACTGCTGCCCACTTAGCCACACTTTCAATTTAAAAAGGCTGTTATTTGCCACACGGAGATCTCCCTGGCATTTGGGACGCCTAGTCCCTAGCAACCAGAGAGGCAAGCAGCTTCCCAGCATGAGCTCGGCACGAGATGGCACGGGTTTGTTCCAAAGATGGGCAGGCTGCAGGAAACAAAAAAAATTATTTTAAAACTCCAGTCTGCAGTTTTCTTTTGCAGGGGCTTCTGCTCTGAGTTTGGCCCCTACCCTGACACCTAACCTACTGGAACACCTGGGAACACTGAGGACTACTGGGGACTGTTAGGAACACTAGTGGGGCCCCAACATTAGGGTATTATACTATGGGTAACTGTGGCAGAGCACTACACACAAATGTGACAGCAGACAGCCAGGCATGCTAGGCTGCAGCAGACAGAGGCGTAGTACGGTGATCAATTGGTTCTACTTTTTTTTTGTTAAGGAAAATTAACCAAGTGCTTAAACTGCAACTAGACCTTGGGGAAACTGTAATAGAGCAGTAGACAAGTGGAACTAACAGCAGGCAGCCAGGCACACTAGATGGCAACAAGCAGAGATGTACTACAGCCACTGATTGGTCCTACTAATTTTTTGAAAGGGAAAATAGCCACATGCCTTAAATACAACTAGCCTATTGGGCAACAGTGAGAGAGCAGTACACAAGTGGACATGACAGCAGGCAGCAAGGCACATGAGGTGGCAGCAAGCAGAGGCACACTACACTGACAACAGGTCCTATATATTTGTTGTTTTAGGAAAAATGGACAAGTGCTTGAACTGCAGCTAGCCCTTTGGGCAACTATGACAGAGCAGTAGACATATTTTCATACAGGTATTTTTTTCAGCACAGTTTAACTCTAGCCCCCTCCAGCACAATGTTCACAGGTGCCCTGGATTGCCTCCCACCAGATCATGCTTCTGCTCCAGTCTTTGACTTTTATAAAGATATTATTTTTCATGTGTTGTTTTAATGCCATTTAGCTCTATCCCCCTCCTGCCCAGTTTCCACAGCTGCACTGGACTGCCTCCTGCCAGGCCATGCATCTGCTGCAGTCTATGTCTCTCTCTCTCTCTTTGACTTTTTTAAAATACATTATTTTTTTGTCAGGTATTTTATTAGTGCAGTTGGACTGTAGCCCCCCACCTCTGACACCAATACCCAATGCCCAGTGCCCACAGCCTGGACTGCTGCCTGATCCTGTTCTGCTACAGTCTGTCCCTGATTTTTTTCATAGTATATTTTAATTTCCTCATGTTTTCAGTGCAGTTCAGCTGTAGTCCTGCTTGCCCTGAACTGCCGGCCCCAGTAACTCTACTACTTCAGTAGTCCTTCTAATTTTTTAAAAGTCAGTACAGTTTTTATTTAGCAAAATATTTTCTTTTTAGTTTCAAATTTCAGTGTCCTTGGATGCCATCAAGCTGACTAACACTGTCTCCCTTTCTGAGTCCCTTCTGTCAGTGTGTGCTCTCTTTTTGACTGTGCTATCTGTTGCTGCAGCATATGATTTGACTCCCACCCATTCCCCAGCACAACTCCTCAGGAGGCAGACAGACAGCCATTCAGAGTCCCTGTGATCCCACCTATTCCTTTCCCTGACAGGCATCACACTGAGCCAATTGCATGCCACCAGTCAACACAGGCATCGAGTGATTTGTTTCTCTGCTTACCATCCCCTCTCCAATCCCAGTCTCACCACTGTCATCGGGTTCCAACTCCTTCAGCCACAACCACTACCAGCCACCCCTTCTTTTCCCTAATCACAAGTCACAATGCCATCACCGAGTTCCACCTCATTCATCCACAGCAGCATGTTAGCATATGTCAGTCACTCCTCAGCATCAGTTACCTACCCCCATAAGTTATCAAGTGGCCACTCATTCACCCAGCCCACCATGTTCTACTATCCCCCCAACAGTTAGCCACAATCAGCCCAGGGTGGCATTTTCAGTTTCTCCTTCCTCCACACTGTGCCACCCCCAACTCTCTGTCTCTCTGTCTCTCTCTCCCTCCCTCTCTCCCCCCCCCCGCACTGACAAACATAACATGGTCAGACAAGGAGGAGAGAAGATTATGCAGCGCCCTAGTGCCCTGTCAACTTCCAATCTGCCCTGTAGCCACTTCTTACAATTTGGTCATAAAGGCCATGGGGCATATTTTGCAGTAGGGGGTGGGTCAATAACAGGTTGGATCAACTGAGCTCTGATTCTGGCCCACCAGATCAGGTTGGGCAATACACAGCTGCCCTAAACCGCTGACCTGGCCTGCTGTACACCCCTAACTCAGAAGCATAATTCCTCTGGGGAGGGCTGTGGGCCCTGCCACTGCACAGCTGACCCCTGGGAATTGAGGAGTGGGCTGGAGACCATGCAGGACAAAGTCTCCCAAGTGACTCTCTCAACTCAAGTAGTGTGAATATGCCTAGGATGTGCACACTGCCACAGGCTGGGTTTTGGGGCATGCCTTGAAACCTCATCCAATGATTTCTCAGGCTAACAATGTGTGTGTTTGTCCTCTGTGATAGCCACTACTCAGAGGGAGCTTGTTATTGTAGGGGGTCAACTGTGGCATGGCCTCTATGGGTAAGGATGGCTATCCTGAGTAAAGGCCTGAGCATATTGGGCTCTTCTGACAGCAGGGAGGCATGCCTGGGAGCATAGGAGTCAGGTTTGTAAAATGTTTGGTGGGGCCCAGGGATCAGGGGTCAATGCCCCTTCCCCTGGCAGCCCAGGGGTCAAGGCCATGCCCACTGGCCAGGGGTCAGAGGTGAACCATCGTGTTCTAAGTGTGAAAGCACCACCCATGGTCTGGGTTCAGAGGTCAACCTAGTACCATCAGGGTCTATGCAAGGGATAGACATAAAGGAATTTAGGAGACCTGGGGCAACAAGAAACACACTTCTAGAAAATACATAGAGGGAACTAAGAAGCTCAAATGGGCAGACTGGGTGGGCCAAAGTGAGACCTCATATTTAAGTGCACACATGCCACACACAAAAACATCGACATGAGACACATGACTCAGGGAGCTTAGTCAATCAACCCTCTGACACACTGGATCAGGGATTCCCTGGACTTCAAGAATATCACAACATGTATGCCTTTGTAATCCTACAAACACAGAACCCATCTGTAAAGTACAGTCAAGCATGGGGCTTAACTGCAGCTGCCACCCCCTTTAAAGGGAAAGAGAACATTGTTTAACCAGGAGTAGCACACTAAGCCGAAGCTTATTTCCAGATGTGACCTGGGAACACAAGGAACTTAAGTCACCCTGCCTGTGGGTAAGCTTGGTGGGGGGGGCAGCACAGTACTGTGCTGTGTTTGGGCCTAGGAGTGCCAGGAGTTCAGGCTATAGGATCTCAGGATCACACAGTATGCACCTAGGTGGCTGTGGGATTCAAACCCAGGCTTAACCCACTGTGCTATACTGTGTCGAGTGCAATGAGAAATTTGTTGTAACAAATAGTTGCACTGCCAGGCAGTGCCATATATTATGTCAGCGGCTCTGGGAAACCTCTTAGTCAGAGGCAATGCCTCATGATGTTCAGAAGTCTTCGTAGCCGAACACTTTTTTCATCAATTTTTCCACTGTGTTCATTTAAGTTATTCTCCCGGGTCTAGCAAGATGACATCTGCTAGAGAAGCAAGAGATAGGCAAGGCAGACAGGACAAGAAAGCAAGGTTCCTAGTGGCAGACAAGCACCAGCACACCACACAAAAAACAGCCCCATACCTCAGATGGTTCCCCTAGCATGCCACAGACCTGGGGTGTCAGAAACCTGTTCACAGACATTCTCTGGAGTTAAAAAATGATGTCAGAGCAACGCAAAAATATTAGAAACAGATGGCACCTGTAACCACACACACTCAGCAATACAGCCCCTAGCACCTCACAAGGATCAACTGTCAGGCTGCTTCTCCCAATGTAAAAGGGGAAGCAATAGTAAGGCTGTAAAACCATATGAGGTCTTTGCGACCCTTAGAATAACCAGCTGCAGACCACAAACACCTTCAATATCATACTGGCTTCTAGGCAGCCTCAGAGTGCCGGGGAATTTCTTATTTAATTATATTTAATTATCTTCAGATAATGCAGAAAATACATTACATTCTCATACATGGTATTAGAAATATACATTAGCCATTTGAAAGTCTACTACTTACCAGAACAGTTGATATACATAACACCAACACTATGTAATCATGTGCAATAGAAGGTGGGGACTCAAGTTCAAATGTCCAGAAACTTCAAACAGTAGAAAGATATTATTGCCAGCCTCTTCAGTGGCTGTGGCTGTATCAATTAAGGAGAAAATATACCTGTAGGTAGTGAAAAGCAAACAATGAGGACTGCTGTTTAACCATTTAAAGTTGAAATCGTGGAAAAAAGCCTGGGCCATTGGAATGCCAGCCAGTGACCACAGGTGGAGGTGCAGGGAGTGGAGCTTGTAGAGGAAGCTGGAGTGCAGTTGTCATTAGATGCATCAGGGGTACTACTGGGATCTGATGAAGTCACCCCAGTCCTGTTGAGTGGGCAGGACAAAAAGGTTAACACAGGGATGGCACACACAGATGAAGCCTCCATCTGTCCCTCATATCTATCCCTGTCCCTAGCAGATGGCTCCTGGGGGGAATCCAGGCCTTCACCTCCACTGTGGGTAGCCAGATAGGAAGAGGAAGTAGCCAAGAAGCAGAAGACAACCCCTGCCTCTGGGTAAACTTGTCAGGGGGCAGCACAGCAGTGTGCTGTGTTTGGACCTAGGAGTGCCAGGAGTTCAGGCTACAGGATCTCAGAGTACAGCAACAGGACACTGGTGGCTGGTGGAAGTGGTGGAAGAACTTTCTGGCCAGGACCCTTGGAAAGCAAAAAAAAAAAAAAAAGCTAAAGTCATAAAGGGAATCTTTGACCCTACCATGAGCCTTCCTTCCCCCACCCCATACACTGCAAATATCAACACAACCTTTCAGTATGAAAATGGTTAGGCACTTTAATGTTCGTACCCTGGACAGAGAACCTAAGTCAAAACATTCTCTTCCCTGAGGCTGCAACTGTTAGGATCTTCTGTTGACTGCAAATATCCTGTTAGCAACTGGAACCATGGTAGAAGGTATATGTTATGGTGCCTGGCCATGCAGTCTGTACCGTTGTAAGAAAAATAAATACTGTTTACCCATCCTCCATACATAGATTAATCCACATTGCCATGAATGTCCCATCAAAAACATTAATAACCCCAACATAAACTGTTTCATAAGATCAAGTAGGCAGGATGAATAGGGTTCTGTTCCCAAAAGAAAATCCGTCAATTTTGAAGTCCCACAAATTCAGTAAGATAAACTCAAAATGTTAAATGTCCAGCACCTGAATTCTCCTCTAAGTTCTCTTCTGAAAGCTTCTGTTCAGTGGCACATTTACTAACAAACTAGGCCTCCATTGTCTCCCTCCACCTATCCATATCCAGCCTGCCCCTGGCCCCACACACCGACTAGTCCCCAAAGTGGGAATATTGTGACTATGCCACTATAGACTGTCAGCATAGATTCCAGCACTATTTGCACAAGACTTGTTACTTGCTATACTGCACTGTACTGATTGAAGCACATTAAAATCATACTGCTAGAATCCACACTGACGGACTGTAGTGGCTCAGCCACAATCTCCCCACTTTGTGGAGAGTTAGCTGCTAAAGCTGCAAAAGTAATTTGACTTGGACACTGGCAAGATTTTGAATAAATTGTTACCAGCAGCAAACATAACCTGTGTCAGTGACTCAGTGTGTATGACATATGAATCGAAAGGGCCTTTTTTGTTTTGTAAGAGGATGCTTTATCATGAGGTGGATAGAAGGAGCTTGACCACAAAGGGCAGAAGCATAATCTGAGATCATTTACAGTTTGGAGACTTAGATCTAGCCTCCTGTAAGTTGTTGCCACAAGATGTAATGTGCACTGAACAATGATGTTAGAGATCTGATTAAATGAAAAACGGATATCAACTTTAATGAGGCAGAGCAGGGGGACTAAGTAATGGATTTGCTGATGTTACAGAAAAAACCCTTGCAGAGGAGGTGATAACAGCTGGCCACGGGGACAAAAGCATAGTCTGGCATTTCCTTCTGCACTTATGGTCCATAAATGAATTATGGTTCTGGGCTCTAGTGTGTTTCTTCATGCTGCTGCCCTCTGGTCTTTGTTCTTCATAGTGGAAGGAGCTCTGTTGCAACTTAAGGCGTTCTACAATAGGCACCAGCCACGATGTACCAGAGGCTTGTCTGACACTTTTTACACTTGGGGGCAGCCTGTGACAACTATTCAATTTATTTATTTTTAATTTCATCCCTGAAATTCCTGACCAGAACCTCCTTGCTCCTCCTTCAGCCAACCACTCCCTATACCCACCATCCGAGATCCTGTCTGTTGACCTACATACCTGGGACTCTGCGCCTTGCCTCTCATCTTCTGCTGCTCTTCTGTCACAGAGACCTGGACTCGGACTCCCTTCCAACCGTTACCAATGCACCGTGAGCCGCCCGTGTGACTCCTCCAAATCTGGCAAGGAAGCCTGCCGAAAGGTTGCTGACTGTACTGTTGGTGCTTTGCTGACCGGCACCCGGCCGTCACTCGACCCGCACCTCACGACTCATCCACCCCCATCATCTCTCTCTCCCTCTCTCCCCACCTTGACTTGCCACACGCTGCCTCGCCTCACCAAGATGCATGCATCTGGTGCCTAGTATCAATATCAATATCAATATCAACTTTATTTTTAAAAGGCGCTTTTCTTAAATCAAAGCGCCTGTACAAATAAAAATAACAATAAATATAATAAATCAAATTAACAAAAATCCTTAAAAGCTATATTAAAAAGGTGGGTCTTCAGCGCTCTTTTAAAACTAAGGACGGTCGGGCAGTCTCGCACCTGACGAGGTAGAGAGTTCCACAGGGTAGGTGCCATAAAACTAAACGATCTAGCACCAGATGTTTTCAAGCGTACCCTGGGAATCTCTAGCAATCCCTCATCAGTGGATCGGAGGGGGCGAGAGGGACTATAAGGGCGCAGGAGCTCTTTCAGGTAGGCAGGTCCCCAGATCATGTAGGGCTTTATAGGTCAGCAAACCGACCTTGAAGGTAATTCGCCAAAACACTGGCAGCCAGTGCAGTCCGCGGAGCACAGGCATTATGTGACTGGATCTAGAAACTCCAGTCAACAGCCTGGCTGCCGCATTCTGCACCAGCTGCAGGCGCGGTTCAACCCCCGATAGCCCTAGGTATAGGGAGTTACAGTAGTCAAGCCGGGAGGTAACAAAGGCGTGGATCAATGTTGGAAGGTCCTCTGGAGGAACCAAGTGCTTCACCCTGGCAATATTCCTCAGATGAAAAAAGGAAGTCTTTATAACCGCTGACACCTGGGATTTAAGTGTCAAACGTCATCAAGTACTATGCCAAGATTTTTGCACCTGGTCTGAGGTCGTCAGCTGGACACCTCAAGCCATAGGCCTGAGGGTGATCCCTCTGGCAGACCCGCCTCACAGCGACCTATATCCACAACCAACACCTCAGTTTTCTCCGGGTTTAACCTCAGCCAACTCCATTCATCCATTCTTGGATTTCTTCAAGGCAGTTATTAAATACCCGACAAGGCAGGCGTCCTGACCGGGCACAAAAGACATATACAGCTGGGTATCATCTGCATAGCAGTGAAAACCCAAACCGTACCATCTAATAATCGCCCCCAATGGTAGCATATACACCAAAAACAACATGGGTGCTAAAATGGAGCCCTGCGGTACCCCACAGGGCAGGGAGAATGATGCTGAGGAAAAAATTCCCGACACCACTCTCTGAGTCCTACCCTCAAGGTAAGATTGAAACCATCTGAGGACCGTACCAGACAGTCCACAGACTAACCGCAGGTGCTACAATAGCACACCATGGTCAACGGTGTCAAACGCTGCAGAGAGATCAAGTAGTACCAAGATGGATCGGGTCCTACGATCTCTTGCCATTAGGAGGTCATTTAGTACTCGTACGAGCACTGTCTCGGTACTATGCCTTTTCCTAAATCCAGACTGGAACGAATCGTAGATATTGTTGTTGGTCAGATGATCCTCCAACTGCACTGCGACCACTTTCTCAATAACTTTACCCACAAAGGTAAGTTAGAGAACTGGCCTGTAATTTGCTAGACAGTATGGGTCTAAGGAGGGTTTCTTTAAAGGGGCTTAATTATAGCCTCTTTGAGGGATCTGGAAAATCCCCTCTCCAAAGACTTCCATACGATCAAAGCTAGGACTAGGCCAATCTTATCCACGCAACCCACTAAGAGGTGCGTGGGACCAGGGTCCAAATCACAGCAGGTCGGTCGCAGTGCCCGAATGATCATCACAACATCCTTGATTATGGGAAGGCTGAAGTCAGACCATTCCAACTGGGTGTTTGACATCTCCTGACGACCACCGCTGCTCCCATTAGGAGGGGAAGAGCGAATGTCCGATCTGATTTTGGCAACCTTATCTGCAAAGAAGAAAGCAAGCTCCTCACACCATTCTTGAGATAAAGCTCTTCTGGGCTGAAGACAAACTGGATTGCACAGTCTGTCCACAGTCTGAAAGAGCTGAGCCGGTCTATTCTGTGCAGCCACTATCTCTCTGGACAGGAATTCTGCCTTCTTACGAGAGATGGCGGATTGATAGACTAAATAATGGTCCATCAAACTAAGCTTGTCATCCTCACAACCGGACTTTCGTCAACGCCTCTCCAGCCTTCACCCAACTCTCCTCAATTCCTTCATGGTCTCATCAAACCAAGGAGACCTGGGGCGAGTAGTAAGTCATCCCCCTGGCCAATTACAGTGTGGCATGCTGGCAAATTGAAAAATGCCACTGGTCACCAACCAGTCAGAAGCAGACAGTGTCACACGGTGATTGAGGTGGGGGGTTGACCAGCAAACCTACAGGCACATATTTTAAATAATGTCATCGCCGCGCCCGCACCAGCAAATTAAACAGGGGGGTGGTGAATCATGCCGGCAGCCAACGCGGGTCACACAACAGCAGAGGACACGTGCCACGTGTGCACAGTGAGCCTTAAGTGGGAAAAAAAGTCAAGCAGCAGCACTGAAAAATATTGCTGGGGCTCAGCCCAGCTCAATAAATATTGATGGGGCCAGTGCCCCACGGTCCCATACAACCCGGCGCCTATGCCTGGGAGTGACACAGTGAGAGAGGTGCAGGAACAGTGTGAAAAATATGTAAAGATCAGACATAGAAATTGAAAATTAAACACTTGGAATTGTCTTTGCTCACTTAAATTAATTGACTCCATAGTAGACTATGGCATAAACCAGGGTGGTCTACTTCAAGAGGAAATTGTTGGTTGACGCTGAGATTTTTGGCGTACATAAAAAATACACCACCTTTAAGCAGTTGCTATAAAATTTTTGTAGCATTTACATTTTTTAAGTCATGCTAAATCATTTCAGAAAGTTACAAAGTACGTGTCAACACAGGAGCAGGGTGGAAGTACAAGATAATTACTGCCATATGCTCTTAAAATAACAGCAGATTAATAAGTATAACTGGATCATGTGCTAAAGAGGATAAGCATAGCCCAGGGAGATTAAAGGTTTCATTAATTGGGTGCTTCATCTAATTTGAGCCAGCTTCTTAACAAAATGACTGTACCACAAAAAATGCAAATCATCCCTTATTTAAATGGCAGGTTTTTTATAGCATTTTCACATCTGAGTTCAATTTAGAACACCAGCGTAATATTATTTTTGGGAACTGGAAAAATAAAATAAACCATTTTATAAACAGAACACATGACAATCTGCAGTGTGATGCTGTTTTTCACAGCAGTGGCTTTTTCACTTGCTGGTTCATTGGATGTCTCACCTGTTCTAAAGCAGTGCATCTGTGACATGCAAATTGGTACCTGCTTAATGTGCATGGTGTAGTTCAAGGGAATTAAAAAATTCAGTGGCCAGTTAACCAATAGGCACTTAAAATATCGTCATGGACTACTAAGAAATCTGTTTAAAACAGCAATTCATGTAAAATAATGTTTGTATGCACATTAGAATTTATTCAGTTTCAGTCTCAGATGTCATTTCAGGCTGTATGCCATATATGGGAACCATCCCAGCTGTGAGTCCCACTAAGCTGGTGCCTATCTCCCTCACCCCCACTTCTCTAGAGACCTACTTGCCAAAGTTGGAGGGCTCAGGGGAAGGGGAGAATGTCAAGTGGCAGGGGTGGTCACACACTAGTCAGCTGTTCCCATGCGGTACCAGTGGCAAACTGCTTTGTACCCCTTGGAAGAGGCACAGGTGCCTGCCTCTGACAGGGGTGATCATGGGCCAGTTGGTACTGACAAGAAGGGAGACATGGTGACATCTGGGGGAAAGAGGGGGCAGAAGTTAATAAGAAGGATTCTAGTAATGATACTCCATGTTCAGAGAGGTGGAGAGGGTAAGGGGAGGGGTGTGGTCAGAAGTCTGCCTAGAGCATCCGCCATCTGAGACTGGGAGAGGATAGGGAGGATAGTGTGGGAGGAGAGAAGGAAATACTGGTATAAATTGCTGCCAATGGTCTGGTGAACCATCCTGTGGAGATAATGAAGAGGGACTTCCAGAGGATGGGGACAGATTGAAGAAGCACTCAGCTTCCTAAGACTTTTCTGATGCCCTCTCTGTCTGGAGTGTGGAGAATGGGAAGGATAAATTAAGGGAGGTAGAGACTAAGTAGTTCAATGAGTGGTGGAAGCGGTGGTGTCAGGAAGAGTGACACCACTTAGTAAGGGATTGGAAGGGCTTCGGTGACAGAAAGCATTGCTGCAAAAAAAAAACAGGCACTCCCCACTACATATTCTGCTGACACCACATGAAAGTTTAAAAAGGCTTTATTAAAACAGAAAAAGCATGTTGCTCATCTAACGCATTTCAGGTCTCCACTGGACCCTTTCTCAAAGGCTTTGTGCCTTTTTAAACTTTCATGCAGTGTCAGCAGAATATGTAGTGGTGAGTGCCTGTTTGGATTTTTTTTGTAGCAATGTATTGATTTAACATGTGTGAACTCGCATGGGTTTCCTGCGACAAAAAGCACACAAGGTCCAAGAGATTAAAGCGGATAAAGCTGGTGCAAGCTTAAAACTTTAAATCTCCAACAGGTCAAAGGAGCTGCACTTGTATCAAAATATAAGAGACTTGGGGCTTGAGTCTCAAAGGTCCCTTAGATTGATGCAAGCTGCAGCAAAAGGCACCTTGCATCAAAGCCTGGTGTGCCAGGGACCCTACACCCAATTCCCTATGGGGCAGGGTCCCAGCGGCAAAGTCCCTAATTGTGGCAACCCTGGCCATGTGCCAAACAGACAGCGCATCCAGAGGGTTTGCCACAAGCTATGGAGTGGCTGTGTACCACTCTAGCATGTCAGTGGTAGCAAGCGGCACCCCCCCCCATAACACTGATCGGGCTATAAAATAAAATGTTAAATAAAATCATTCCCTGGTGATCTAGTGCCCCTCTCCCAGCCCCGATCTGGCCATAAATTCAATGTTAATCAAACTTCAAGCCCTGGTGATCTAGAAGCACCCCCCAGCCCCAAGCCCCTGTTATGTAAAATTAACACATCTCTGGTGATTTAGTGGCACCCTCCCAAGCCCTAATCCCCCATTATGTACAATTAAATCATCCCTGGTGATGTAGTGGCCCCCTCCCAAGCCCTGATCCCCTATTCTGCAACATTTACACATTTCTGGTGGTCTAGTGGACCCCCACTCCCCCACCTCAGCAGACAGTGCCCCACCACCCCACACCCCCTATCCTGAAACTAAGCTGGTGACTGGCACAGCCTACCATACACCACAATGGCCAGCCACCGACTGAGCACTCAATGAGTGTGTACTCTATACTGTATGCACTCAGTAAGTGACAGCCCACTGTCAATCAATGAGCACATACTGAATACAGTATGTGCTCATTGAGAGCTCAGTTGGTGGCTGGCCATGGTGGTGTGTGGTGGGCTATGCCAGTCACTGACTCGTTTTTGGGAAGGGGTGCAGGGTGGTGTGGCACTGCTTGCTAGGGTGACTGTCCACTAGATCACCAGGGATGTGTAAATGTTTCATAATGGGGGATCAGGGCTTGGGTGGGGGGTCTACTAGATCATCAGGGATGAGTTAATTTTGCATACCCGGGGTTCAGGGCTGGGGGGTCTGCTAGATCACCAGGGATGAGTTACTTATATACCTGGGTTTGGGGCTGGGGTCCGCTAGATCACCAGGGACTTATTTACTAACAGGGGGATCAGGGCTAGGAGGGGGGACCGTGGTACATTGCCACACTTGCTCAACTCTTCCAGAGGGCATATTTCTAGTACTCCTCAAGACCAGCCCTGGCTGGTCTAATGGTACTTAGAAATTTGCCCTCTGGGAGAGTTTTAAGAATCCTGATTTAGGAGATTTGGCAGCCTGTGTCCACCGCAAGTCCCTAGCGCCATGCTACAGTCCGTTTTGTGACACACAGGCAGCACAAGCCCCATTTGGTGCAGACAGCCTGCGGTTGAAGCAGGCTGCCTTTGAGAATTATTCTCAGTGCATATTTTGGTGCAAGAGGCACTTTGCGCCATTCTTTGTGGCACACGCCTCTTGTACCATACCATCAGCTTTGAGAATCAGGCCCTTGAAATTTAATGGTATTCAAAAACTCACAGTTTATAGATGGACAGAGAGTGTGGCACCATATCCCCAGCACTTTGGGTCTATAGCATGAACATGCATCAGGACACCAAGTTTAAGTACTGTTAGCTCGTAAAGGTACATTCAATTCATCATAGTGTGCCTTTTAGTAGCACATTGTTCAAGCCATCTCATACACATAATGCCCCTAAACAATAGTGCAAAAGACCAGAACCATAAAAACACCCAAGTGCTGATAAGAAAACTTTAAAACAGATAGGCAGGAGAAGAAATAGGGAAGAGTACAAAAACAGCTATTGGGCTGCTATACGTAAAATGCCTCCAATTGTAAAAGTAGACAGTATTGGTAGTGCCTGAAAAAAAATAACAGGTATTAAAGCAGATACATAAGAGGTTGGGGGAGAATGGGGAAGTTGAGGGAGAGAGGGACAAATTCACCTACAGAAATGGAAATATTTAATACATTTAAGTGAAAAAGAGCAAGAGACAGACATGGATAGGACCTTCATATAGACAATGCCAAGGCTTGTTCAAATCTAAGGTAAAACTTAAGAGTAAGGAGCCAAAATGCATGTAACCCAAAGATAGACATGGTATATTACATTCATATTGTACCTGAAAAACAAAAAAGGAATAAACATTAGGTACCATATAGAGAAACACATTTCAGAAATACATTTTCACATTTGAATTCCTACTCCTACCTTTAGCTCACAATTTTATAGAAAGGGAAATATATCAACTGTATTGTTTAGTCCTTAAGAATGTATGGCTCACAAAGTGTACATCCATTTTGACTCTTTCTGAAATAAGATCTTGATCCTGTCACCACCACTTGGGTGTATGAGGCTATGTTCAAGTCCCATAAATGTCAGTTTATTGTGGTCTTTTTTTTTTTTTGTAAAATGTATTCGTTAAGGATGTGATTCATGCTTACAGTACAATCAGACAACAGGCATTAACAAATGTACAATATTAGAATGACCTACATATATATTACATTCTAATAGGATGCAACAGTTATTAAAAGGAGTTACAGACATTAGGGTATAGTAACATCAGCGCACATAACCGTCAAACACATATATATATATATATATATATATATATATATATATATATACATAATTGGTCAGTCGGAATAAGGTCAGCTTCCACTGCTGACAGCCAAAGACCCCAAGTTTCCCAAAACTGTGTCTCCTTGCCCATAGCACCCAACTGCTCTTTCAAGCAGCATACACATTTTCACATTTTGGACCCATGTGGTAACTGGCAGGGGCCATCCACGTTTGTGCAATGGTTCTTCTTGCATTAATAAGTGCAATACACCAAAGAGGGTTCAATGCCCTACAACCTGGGTGTAAAGGGTCCGCTCCGAGTAACAGCTCCAGAGGGGATTTAGATGGGCTGTAACCCAGGACACTGGCCATAATACCATGAATCAAGTGACAGAAGGGAGCAACTTTTGGGCATGTGAGTGCTAAGTGAATGAAGTCTGCCCTGTCAGCCGCACACTTAGTGCATTGATGAGATTTAGCAGGGACTATGGAAAACAATCTCAGAGGTGTTACATAAGCCCTATATAAGAAATATAGCTGTATTTGTCATAGCTTGTTACTACAGGAGCACTGTTGGTAGTGGGTACAAGCCACATGCCATTCCTTCAGAATGATAGGCAATTGGAGATCTGCACTCCATTTATCCCTACTGGGATTGGTCGCACAATTATGTGCTCTATGCAGCGTATGGACATGGGTTTGCTCCCGGGTTGGGGACAGAACACTTCTTCCTCTAAGGGGGAGGATGGGGACCACCCATTTGTAGGGGTGAGTGTGGTTCCACACCATTGGTGTATCGTCAAGTATAAAAAGAAGTCTCCCACCGGGATACTCCACTCCTTACACATTTGTGTGAAAGCTTTCAACCACCCCCATACAACTAATTAACTGTAAGGAGAACTTTCTTTCTCCATATCCATAACCTTTGAATCATCATTATAGAACATTTTCCCCTAGTCTGCATAAAACCAAGTAGGCTAAGGTTCAGGGAATTACCCCCCTCATGTCCCATCCACCTATGCACCCACTGCCAGGCTTGTAAAGTGTTTGCAGTGAAAGGGCTGGTTAAACGCACCTCTCTCATGTCTTGCAAGCTTCCAACCAGTACATCATTGTGGAAGTTCCCCTTGAGCATATCTTCTTCCAGGCCCAACCAAGGACAGTCCAACTCCAATTTCACAACAGGAAGGGAGGCTACCTAGGCAACCCAGTAATAAAGCCTAAAATTTGGTAAACCCACTCCACCATCTCCCGAAGTTTTTTGCAAGGTGGATCTGGAGATCTTAGCTCGGTCCCCTTGCCACAAGAACTTGTGCAATAAGGCATCTAGCTGCTTAAAATGGGCCTGCGGGATTTTAATTGGGAGAGCTTGATAGAGATACAATGCCCTCAACAGGACAGTAATTTTATTGACCCCAATTCTCCCTAGCATAGAGAGAGGCAAGGCAGACCATCTATCACAGTCCTCTTCAATCCCCACCAGCAAGGGTTTCAAATTTAACAGGTATAACGCACCCACAGATGTTGAAATTAGGACCCCCAGGTATCGTAGCTTATGTACTAATTGGAGATCTCCCAGCTGAGCTATGAGCTGAGCACAATTCAATAATCCCACAGGCATCAGCTCACTTTTAGATCAATTGACCTTGTGCCCTGATATGGTGCCAAATGTCTGCATCGGGTGATGAACCATGGGCAGATCCTCGTCAGGATGTTGTAGATAAAGTAGTTGGTCATCCGTGCACATAGAGATTTTATGTTCCCTACCCCCTCCTCTGTAGCCTCTGATGCTCACATTGGCCCTCAAAGTAACTCCCAGTAGTTCTAAGGATAATACATATAGCAGTGGGGAGAGAGGGCATCCATGCCGTGTACCCCTGCCCAGACCAAAGGGAATTGACAATTCTCCATTGACCAATATTTGTGCTATTGGATTATGATATCAAGTTCCAACCCAGGAACAAAAGTTCGGGACAATTCTCAACCTATCCAAGGCATAGAATAGGTACCCCCATTCCACATGGTTGAAAGCTTTTTATGCATCTAATGCCACCACCTCAGCTCCATGACATCTTTTGATACGGTCCCATCTAAATATAATTTTAACCCCCTTGTTCCCAGGGGTTACTAGAATCCCACTTAGAATCAGTGGCAGGCAGGGAAAGGCATTTTGTGAGATGCCAGTTAAATGGGTTTCACACTGTCTCACTTTTTTCTTCAGTTTCAGCTGAGCTGGAGTGATGATGTCACCATAGAATTCTTGCAGCAGCATAAGCCACAATGGAATGCTAACTGCAGGGGTTAGCAGTAGAACATTGGGACATTCAAGCCAGTTTCAAGAGAGATTCAAGAGAGTGAGGAGTGCTGCTGTGTGCAGCTCTTTAGAGCCTAGCTCTGATTTAGAGCTACCTTAGAAAAAGAGGTTGTGTGTTCTCACCCTCGAGAGGAACACAGAAGACTTGTAGAAGGAAGTGGTAGAGACCATTCCTAGAAGTTGTTCCAGTGCCCCATCCCCGAAGGGATGGGGAGGAATTACAAGAATTCAGGGGCAACCCCTGGTCCAGCCTAGAGAGGGAGAAGCTGCCTGAGAGTGGTCTTGTTTGTGAGTACCTGAGACATGTGTGGGAAGAAGCCCTGGGGCACCTGCATACCATGGTGAGTTCTCCTCTGTTAAAGAGACTATGTTCACTGAGATAGAGTTTGAAGTAAAAGTGTCTGCCTACTGTGGGGTCTAAGAGAGACTTGCCAAGTACAGAACTTTTAGTCTATGTATGACTTAGAAGCATCTGCAACAGTGGGGGTCTAGGGTAAAGATATAGCCACTTACAATACTTTTAAAATCAGGACACCTCCACTGAACAGTAGAATTTTAAATGTGAAAAACATTTCGAGAGAGCATCTACAATCTGTGTTTCGAAGAAAGGTGTTGTAACCTAATGAATGGCCGAATATAGATTTGGGAGCAAAAGGTGGGAAACACCCCCATATGGAGTAAGCAGGTTTACCTCTCCGGGTTCAGTTTGGGCACCTATGTTTTCTCTTGGTGCATTCGGACAATGCCTGAGGAAAGCACCCAGACGTGGGATTTTGGATTTTCCCTGAGACCCAGAAAGTGCTTATGGGTGGTTTAGGGAGCCACCATTCAACCTCAATGCCATATGGAAAAGTGTCCTAGTACTGGCCAGGGTGCCATGTCAAGGAATAGAAGAGAAATGTATCAGTTTGGGCCGTGTGTGCCCAGATCCATTCAGAACCTGAGGGTCTGTAGTGAAGAAGTGTGCTCTGTACCTCAGTAATCTGCATTACCAGTGAGTGTAGCCCTGTGGGGATCCATCGTTGCTTTGTTATTCTCTGTGTTTTGTGAATAAAAGTCACACTCTAGAATCCCAACCTGGTTTGGGCATTACAGTTATTGCTTCCATTGTCTGGATTTACTTGGGTGCCTCTGTCCAGAAGTACAAACCTAGGTATAATGCTGAGCAAATGTTTTCTCCCAGGGACCTAGGTTGGTGGCCATGCTAAATGGTATCCCCAGGAGTGAGCCAGGTAGTTGCCACACTTGGTTTTCCTGTCTGAAGAATGGCAGGCTCAGCAGTAGAAGTAATGGGTCAACACAGAGTATTGTAAGATATTTGTAGTGATATCCCCACACCTCTCAGTGGTGCCTAGATGTGAGAGGAGCAGCCCTGATGGTAGAAACAAGGGGGGCCAGTGGGGGGAAGTTACATAATATTAAGTGTACGTCGAATGTTAAGTCTCCCCATGTGGCCCTTCACAAACCTAGATTGGTCCAGGTGTACAATGCCCGGGAGTAACACCTCCAGTTGGGATGCAAAGGCCTTCTCCACAATTTTATAATCCGCCGTGAGGAGCAAGATTGGACTATAGGAGGTACACTTATTAACATCCTTACCCGGTTTAGGTGAAACAGTTATTGTAGCAGACCATGTGGATGGGGGCAGCTCACCCTTTAAAAGGCCCTCAGTAATAGCATCAAAAAGGGGGTCAATTAGTCGTCCATCAAAGACTTTGTAAAATTCTATAGGAAGACCATCTGGCCCTAGTGCCTTTCCACTTTTAAGGGAACGCATCACCTCTTTAATCTCCTGTTTAGACAAGGGCGCATCTAATTTCATAGCTTCCTCCCCACTAATCCTATTCAGGGGCACTCCATCGAAGAATTTGTCATACTCCTCATGGGAGGGATTGCATTCCGAAGCATATAAAGATCTGTAAAAGGCACTAAAAGCATTACTCATTTCCCTGGTGTCCTGGACAGTTGTTTCCTGTACATCTTGAATTTGGCTAATTGTCTTAGCAGTTTCTTTTCTTTTCAGTTGCCATGCCAGTTAGTTCCCTGCCCTATCCCCATCAAAGTAGGCACCTGAGTTTGGCAAAAGTATAGGTCTCTCCATTTGTGCACTAGACAGTGTGTTAAACCTCCACTTCAACTTCTGAACTATTGCATAGAGGTTTGAGGAGGGGTTCAGCATGTGTGCTTGCTCGCAGGCTGCAATCTTGTCCCTAGGAAACTCTAATTCCCTATCTGCATTTCTCTTAAGATGTGTTGCAAAAGAAATAGATTGCCTTCTCATGTAGGCCTTTAAAGCCTCCCAAGGGGCTGAGTAGGAGGCATCCCCTCAGTGGTTAAAGGTTAAGAACTCTTGTAAGCTCCCCTTCACATGAGTGAGATATTCCTGGTTCCTAAGAAGGAGGGGGTCAAGCCTCTAAGCTCTGGGACCAGGCGCAGCCCCTGTACCTCTACGAACATACGAAATTTGCCAGCAGATAAAGGTCTAGAGGTCTATCAAGTCAGTTCGAATGTGCAGCTAGCACCCCTTATTCTGCAGCTGCCCTTCCCTTCCACCCTTCCCTTCATTAACCCTCCCCCTTGTCCTGTCCCATCCCCTTTTGAAGCAGTCCACTGTTCTACTGGATACCACTTCTGCAGGTAATGCATTCCACCCAGCCACCACCCTCTCTGTAAAAAAGTGTCTCCTCATCTCCCTCCTGAACCTTCCTCCCTCCAGTCTCATATCATGGCCCCTGGTGTCCCTCCCCTCCCTTACTTTGAACAGCCCCTCTGTACCTGTCTTGTTTATTCCTTTCATGTACTTAAAGGTTTCAATCATGTCCCTCCTGTCCCTCCTCTCCTCCAATGAGTATATGTTCAACTCCCTCAACCTCCTCTCATATGATAAGTCCCCAAGCCCCTTGATCATCTTTGTTGCCCTGCGCTGCACCCCCTCCAGTAAGTTAATGACCCTCTTCAGAAACAGGCGCCAGTACTGCACGCAGTACTCCAGGTGAGGTCTAACTAATGACCTATACAGTGGCAGAATCACCTCCTCCCTCCTCGAGGATATACCCCTTGCAATACAACCCAGCATTTTATTGGTCTTTGCAGCTGCCTTCCTACATTATGCCGAGTTGTTCATTGACCCTGTAATGAGCACCCACAGATCCTTCTCCTCCTCTGTCTGAGCTAGCTGCACTCCCCCCAGCTAGTAACTCCTCCTTGGGTTCTTCATCCCAAAATTCAGCACCTTGCACTTTTTGCCATTAAACCCCAGTTGCCAGGTGTCTGACCAGGTTTCAAGCTTTGCCATATCATCCTGAAACCCCTGCCATCCCCCTAGGTCATCCACCACCGCTCCTACCTTGGTATCATCAGCAAACAGACTGATCTTGCTCTTGATGTCCCATGATATGTCTGCAATGAATATACCAAACAACACTGGTCCCAACACCGAGCCCTGTGGAACACCGCTCATCACTACTTTTGGGTGTGAAAGCTCCCCACCCACCACCACCCTCTGTTGCCTTCCCTGAAGCCAGTTTCCTACCCATCTCACCAGCTTTGCACCCGCCCCTGTGCCTACTAACTTACTTCCCAGCCTTCCATGCGGCACTGAGTCGAAATCCTTACTGAAGTCCAGATACAGGACATCCACTGCATGGCCCCTGTCCAGTTGCCTAGTTACCCAGTCATAGAACTCCATCAGGTTGGTTTGGCAGGATCTGCCCCATATGAAGCCATGCTGTCTGCTGTCCTGTAGTCCTTTGGCCTCTAGGAGGGCCACCAGTCTCTCCTTCAGGATAGTCTCCATTAGCTTACCCATGATGGATGTGAGGCTCACTGGTCTGTAGTTTCCCGGTTCATCCTTGCGGCCACTCTTCTAGAGGGGCACCACATGAGCCATCCTCCAGTCCTGAGGTACACACCCCGAATGTAGTGAGGCATTAAATAGGTCTGCCAAAGGTCCTGCAAGGACCTCTGCCAGCTTCTTCAGTACCCTGGGGTGGATGCCATCTGGGCCTGGTGCCTTGTCCACTCTCAGTGCCTTCAAACCCTCCCGAACTCTGCCCTCCATGATTTCCCCATCTGTCACCCCTTCCACCCTGTTTCTGCCATTTCTCCCCTTGGGTGTTACCCCTCTTCTCTTTAGTAAATACTGAGCAAGTACTCATTTAGTGCTTCTGCCTTATCTCACCCTGATTCCACCCAACCCCCCTCCTTCCTAATCCTTACTATGTGGTCCTTACAGCTCCTTTTCTCCCTAATGTACCTAAAGAAGTCCTTCTCCCCCTTCTTAATGCCTTGTGCCAGCCTGAGTTCCATAGATGCTTTGGCTCCTCTTACTGCCCTTGTCACCTCCTTCGATTCTGTCAAGTACTCCTCCCTGTCCTCCCTCCTCCCTGGTTTCTTGTACTTCCTAAAGGCAGATCTTTTACTCCTTACTTTTTCCATGACCTTCTTGCACAACCAACTCAATTTCTTAGCCCTAGCCTTCTTGCTCTGGGCCTTGCAGCAGGTTTTGGTTGCCTCCACTATCCCCAGCTTTATGAGCTCCCACCTCTTGTTAGTGTCCATACTAGATTGAATTCTGGGCAGGTACCCTTTTACCACTTCCCCCATCCTACCAAAGTCGGCCTTCCTGAAGTCCAGCACTCTTGTGCCAGATTCCACTCCTTCCTTGCCCATATCCAGTGTGAGCCATACTGAGTGGTGGTCACTCCCTGACAGCGGTTCCTCCACTGTAAGTTCTCTCACAAAGTCCCCATTTGCCAGCACAAGGTCAAGTGTATTCCCTAACCTGGTTGGTTCACTGACCATTTGCAGCAGGAAGCTGTCCTGGAAGGCAACCAGCAGTACCTGCTCCCTTCTGTTCCTGGTTGTTGGGGTACTCTAATAGTAATGCAGTGCATGGCATGATCTGATACAAGGATAGGCAAGTATTCCACTTCCCTCAGATGCATTACTAGAGTGCAGGAAATGAGCAACCTATCAATGCATGCGTAAGAGTTGTGTGCATGCGAGTAAAAACTACAGTATATTCCTTCCCAGAGGGATAAAGGTGTCGCCAAGCGTCAGTGAGATCATAGTCTGCCTGCAATGCCTCTAAGGCTTCAGCATTTTGTGTTTTTGATATGGGGGTCCTATTCAACCAGTCCAACACTGTTTCAAAAATGCAATTATAGTCACCCCCCCAGTACCCAGAGGCATCATTCACAAATCTGGACTGTCATGTATGGTATGGGCTGCCGCCCGTGGCTCTAGCTCTGCCAATGGGCGTGCAGCCCTACCGGACAGATCAGTCGGTGGGCAGTGGACGGTAGGTGGTGGGATGCTGCCTCACCGCTGCCGGGGAAGCGGTGGTGGGCTTCGGGTGGGTGGTGGGGTGGGGACACCAGACACCAGGAGATGTTTGGGGGTTGTCACTGGACATTCTGCCCACGATCGGGCATTACGGTCCACTGGACCACCAGGGAGATATTCGGGTTGGGGTCTTTACATTCTGCCCGTGATCGGGCACTGGGGCGAGCCACGCTCTAGTCTGCGATCGGGCATTGGGAGATGTTTGGGTGGGGTTGTCATTATACATACCGCCCGCCATCGGGCACTGGGGGTTGTCAGTATCATTCTGCCCACGATCGGGAACTGGGGGGTTGTCAGTATACATTCTGACCCATGTCGGGCATTAGGGAGATGTTTGGGCAGGGGGTTCTTTTCACGCTCTGCCCGGGCAGGGTCGGGCTGGTGCGGGGCATAGGACTGGGAGTTAGCCAGCCACAGGTGGCAGCTGTGTTGCTTCCTGCAATACAGCAGCTCACCTGTGGGTGGCCCTCAACTTGATCCTTTTTTTTGGCTCAAAGTTGTGCAGGCGCAGGTCTGGGGCGCCAGAGCCACTTCTGGCACAACCCACTGAATATCGGGTTGTGCAGTTTATGCATGGTTCCTCCTCCTGTTAAGCATGCATTCATTTGCATTGCGCTGTTGCTCAACCTGTTTTCAGTGGCTAACTGCCTCCTGCTGAATATCGCAGAATGGCTAATGTAGGACTTCTATGCGATAAGAACCTCTGTTAAGCATGGCTAACCTCTGAATATCTGGGGCCCTGGTATACATATACATTAGTGTTCTCAGCTTTTATAGGGCCAACTTCTTTAGTCTTTTGCAGCACTGCCTCTTCGTCCTGAAATCTTAAGTACTTTAGACAATGACGAGGGTGCTCCCCTGGTTTAGGCGGTGGGCCCACCCGATGTGCATGTTCAACTTTAAAACCCAACTCCTCCTCTGCAAGGCCCAACTGTTTTACAAGCCATTGGTGGATTTCCAGGTTGGGGTTCTACCCCTCCAACCCCTCAGGCAGACCAAGAATTCATATGTTAGATCTCCGGAAACAATTTTCTTGGTCATTTAGGCATTCCCGGAGTTCTGCTACCGCAGATAGCAGCCCATTCCTCTCAGCCAAGACCCCCACATAGGAGTCCTCCATTTTGCTGACCCTCCACTCCAACTCGCAAATTTGTGAAGTGTTGGTGGTAGTAGTTTCAGTCAGGCTAGTCACTACCGACTAAATATGGGTAAATTGAGTATTTAGGTTATTAAAGCCTGTCTTCATGTCCCGTTGCATCTGCAGGAGCATGTCCAGAACTCCAGCCAGCAACTTCATAAGCTCCATCATGTTGTCCTCTAGCTGCGCGCCTTCCAAGCTAGCACCTGGACAGGAAGGCCCAGAATTGTGTGTGTCACTCTCGCTTTTTCTGGAGGACATGTGAGCTCCAAACTGCAGTTTAGCTTGCTTATTTTTTAACTTGCCCAATGCCATCTGCCCAGAGGAATCAAGGATTGCCAAGGGAGCAGCCCCGTATTATTTGTTCAGCTAGAAATACAATTTTTAAGACCTTTGCCCAAGGGAGCTGTGTTAGCAAGCATCCTCCATGCTTGCCAGCTAGCCACGCCCCCCCATTTTGAGTGGTCTTTACCATGATGTAGTTGGAAGTGGGTGCAAATATGGGTATTGGGAGTTCCTGATCTAACAGAATGAACATGCTCCTGGATTCATTTCTGAAGAGGTCGTGCAGTATAAACTACATTGTTGGACACTCACAAGTGATATATCTAACTATATGTATGTATATATATATATATATATATATAGCTATATATCTATATTTATGCCATACCTGTGAGGATAAAAAAAGGCAAATATTTTCGATATCCTTAGGGTGGTCAGACCTACAGTGAGGATATCGCATTTATCCTCACTGTAGGTAAATTTATCCAAACAGTAGGTAGAGATTGGCTTATTCGGAACTCATTTGCATATTCAGCTGCAGTAGCAGTAGTAACTGTGTTCAAATGCGAATAACTTTAAAACGAAAAATGATACCATGGTACTGTGAGTACGAAAGTTGTTCAGCACAAAAGTATCTACACAACGAGTGGTGTTTCATTTATGGGTAACTTTTATTTTTTTATATAATTTGCTGAAAAACAACAAAAAGTTAATTTTTTTCACTTTTTTCGATGAACAAATGTGAATAACTTTAAAACTCAAAATGATAGCATGGTACTGTGAGAACAGTAGTTGTTCAGCACAAAAATATCTACAAAATGAGTGGTGTTTTATTTATGACAAACTTTTATTTTTTTTATATAATAAACAAAAAACCAGCAGAAAATGCTATTTTGTTTAACTTTTTCAACAAACAAATGTGAATAACTTTAAAATGAAAAATGCTAGCATGGTACTATGAGCATGAAAGTTGATCACCACAAAAATATCTACTAAATGAGTGGTGTTTTATTGCTATATACCTTTTAGTTTTTTTATAATTAGCAAAGAAACTACAGAAAATTATTTTTTTTTACTTTTTGCAACAAACAAATGCATATAACTTTAAAATGAAAAATAGTAGCATTTTTTTTGTGAAAAAATTTGATCAGGACAAACATACCTACAAAATGAGTGGTGTTTCATTTATAGTTTTCTTTTAGATTTTTATAATCGGCAAAAATGGCAGAATTTACTTTTTCATTTTTTTTTGGAGTATGGCATAAATGGAATGTGTCATCTTTTACTGGAAATATTAGGATATTTTTTTGTTTCGTGTTAAGTTATTTTATAACATCACCATGGCTTCACCCACTATGATGTTATCAGGTCAATTGTACTTGAACAAAAAATATCGACAATATTTCCAGTAGGGGGTTATGATCCTATATATATATATATATATATATATATATATACACAATGGGGTGAGACATATTCCAGTGAGATAAAACAAGTTATTTTCACTGCAGTGAAATAAATCCTGATGATATCAGCAGAGTTCAAATAAATGCCATTTATTACACCCCCACACCTGCACTAAACCTGCACAAAGCCGCGCAAAGTGTATATTTTGCAACAATGAGGCACAGTAGCACCCCCATAGTTAGGGTTGTACCAGCATTTCTATGTTAAATCCACTTTGCATTCTTTGATGTAATAGCCAAACATTTGGCAGGCGTGGTCATTCTGCCAGTGTCTCAAAACTTGAAAAGTGGCGTGGTGGCATCTTGTATAGTTTTTGAAATATGGAGTGGTACTGTAAAAAAACAGAAAAAAAAACACTTTTTGCTGTACTTAACATGAGATTTTGTGCCCTCATCTGCAGTCCAAAAGGAATGAAATTTTTTCCTGAAATTTTCAGGGAAGATGAGGTCTGTGCCAAGGGTGTGCCTTTGGATGGTTTGGTGAAACTATATCTCACCATTTTTTAATTATAACAAAGTTTGTGGTAGCCGCTAGACAGGCAGGTAAATAAAAAATGTTCAAACTGTTAACAGTTGGTGATTTACTGTTCCTGCTCAGAGAAATAGTGTTTGTGATGCAGCCATCTTGTCCCCCCACCCATTTTATAAATGGTTTTCTAAAGAAGCGTGCTTGTTAAGGAATGAACAAGCCCTGTATGTTGGTCATCCTTTGATTCTAAGCTTGTTTTTATCTTAGAATGTCAAACTTTAAGGTGGAAATATGTGGTACGCATCATTTTGCCCATCTCTCACTTATGTAGAGACTGTTGAATTGAAAAAAAAAAGGTTTGCACTTTTATCAGTTCCAACAGTTCACAATTTACTGTACGAATGGAAAAGTCTGAACTGAGGTGTCCCAATCTGGTAAAACCTTCTAAATACCTAAATGCTCCCACACATGAAAATATTTTTTTTTTTTTACATAACCGGATTTCTAATTTGATACTCTGCTGTTACTCTTCATACACTGCACTGAAACACTGCTCCCTGCAAAGACCATTTAAAAAAAAATAAAATAAAAATAAACCAAAATCTGAGCACAGTGATTGGAGCAGCTTTTACTTTTGAGATGGTGCTATCTCCATCTATCTCTCCTACAGTGCCCTCTCACTCACAACACGAAACCACTGTACAGAGATAACCAGAGATACCCATAGATACAGGCTACAGCTCTAGTGTTAGAAAGCTGATTATTTTTATTAGAAAAATAAAAACACTCCCCTTTTTTCAGCAGTACCCCTACCTAACACCACATAAATAAGGGAATGCCATTTGATTTAATTTATTTTTTTTGCATTAGTTTACACTGACCAAGACAGCATCATAATGTTAATAAGTGGCTGTGGCAGGATTTCTACATGCATCCTGTTCCCCACGTCTGTCTGTCTGTCTGTCTGTCTGTCTATCTATCTATCTATCTATCTATCTATCTATCTATCTATCTATCTGTATCCATCTATGTAACAGTATCTAATAGTATCTAGCTTGCTTGCTATTTAACCACATCCACTGGAACTGACCATGTGTGCAAGCCATCCTACGTGGTTGGGTCTCTGGTGCATACTGGCGGTCATTGCTCAGCATTGGTGGTGGTGGTGGTGACTGGCTCCTAACTCTATGGGTGATCTTTAACTTGTAGCTTTACCATATCCTGTGCACCCAGAATAGCCCAGAGTTCATGTAGAACCAATAAAAATAAAATAGTACAATATCCTAATGTCTGATTTCTCTACTTCTTATAATTTTATTTTATTGCAGAAAGATAAGCACCGGACTATTACCACTTTTGCTCCACTCCTCCCCACTCCCCTTTCCCCTGCATTCCACAATCACACTTGGTGAAAGATTTGTTTATTTATTTAGAAGAGATTCACCAGGAAGGCAACATGAACTGTTAACAGCTCATTTCTAGAAGTGTCCTGGGGGGAAAGAGAAGATTTCTGTGTTTTTTTTTTTGCAGCGAGATAAGCAGTTGATTATGGCACCCAGTTGAGGAAAGAAAACATTTCATGTGGATTCCCTGGTGACTTGGGAGATACAGAGAGTGAAGTCACAGTAAGGAGGGGACAGTGGGAAACTCTGCTCCAAGTCCAAACAAGAATGCAGACCAGAGTTGGACAGAATCAGAATCATCGCTGCTCTCCCTGAGCTTCAACTCGGCCATACAACTAAGGTACTACCCCTGGCTTCTGAATTACAGGCACCTTTTCTCTTGCTTCCCGATTGGTGCAGTAGTCCAGGTAGCAGCTTCTGATTGGCCCGCCCAGCTGCCTGGCCTTACTCTCATTGGAGCTTCTTTCCTGATATTCTCCTGGCCTCCTTGGATTGAATACTTTTATTTTTGCTTTATTCTACCTTCTATATTTTAAAGCTGTATTGTTTAAACTGTTACAATGCTCATTGTTATGTATGATTGCTAGCCTCAAACTGCGCTGTGTATTTTGCCATACTGTTTAGCATTAACCGTTTGCCTGCCTCTCACTGTTAACTACCTAGCCAAGACCCCTTATTTCACCCTCTATTTTTATCTTCTTTTTACATTCTTTCTTAACACACGTATTGCCTGCTGAACCACCCCTAGACCCCTCTCTGTATTAATTAGGCTCTCTGCATCTCTGGTCTCCTGCAGCTAGGCTCACTTGACATCGGACCCTTACGCCACCCCTTTCCCTATCTAGCCACCTCTCGCTCTTCCCACCCTTAAACCCCCCTTTGTTCTCTCTCTGTCTATCACCTTTTGTGAACTATAACGATTACACTTAGCCCTCTTTTTGTTTTGATTTCAACACTGCCCCTATTCTCAGTCTGCCACGAGTCTCCCCCCTGCCCCTCTCCTCTTGCCTTTCAACTAATCTGCTTTTCTTTTTTCACTCCACTAGGACCTCCCACTCCAAATGGGTGCACCAGACTGATCAGGAGCGTGGTACAGCCCCAACTTTGGCTGCCACCCTCTACTTGCCTCATCGTTACTGTTCCTGACCAGCCTCCTGGAGCCTCGGCTCAGCCAAACAACTAAGGTACTACCACTGGCTCTTAAATTACAGGTGCCTTTTCTCCTGCTTCCTGATTGGTACAGCGGTCCCAGTGGCTTCTGATTGGCCAGCCCAGCTGCCTGGCCTTACTCTCATTGGAGCACCTTTCCTGATATTCTCCTGGCCTCCTTGGACTGAATATTTTTATTTTTGCTTTATTCTACCTTCTATATCTTGTCCCACCCCCACCATCCCCTCCCAGGCCTCCTTTAAATATGCTTGGGCCACTCCCTCTTCTCTGTCCTTCCATCCTACTGGTTAACCTTTCACTGTGTCTCCTGCACTTTTTTTATATTTTTTTTTTATTTAGTTGTTTAACCAGGAGTAGCACACTAAGCTGAAAGCTTTTTTACAGGTGCATCCTGGGAGCACAGGGAAGTTAAGGTACTTGCTCAGGGTCACACAGTATGTAAGTGGAAGCTGTGGGATTCAAACCCAGGTCTGGTCTGCTGGATGTCACCAGATTTGCAACTCAGAGCCTTAAACCACTGCACTATACTGCCTCCCAGCCAGTGTAAGCAGAGTAACACTGGCTGCACTGAAACAGTGCCACCAGTATTCTTAGTGCTCAGTGAGCACTTCTCTTCTGCTTCATCTCAGTCCTGTTTTAGCACTTCTACCCACCCACCCCCTTTTCAAGTCTGCACACTGCCTTTACCCTGTGCATCTATTACCTGCACCCCCCAACATGCCCTTAAACATTTTTGCACCGCTGCTACTTCTCCTCCTTCTCATCCCCTTTATCCACCCCTGAACTGGTACCACCTCCCTATACATTTATTGCCACCTTACGTCGGGCTATATCCCAGTGAGTACACTAGCTTACATACCACCACACCCCTGCACACCCATGCATGACATCTGGATTAATAACCGGGTTAACCTCAACCCCCTCCATGAATACCCCCTTCTCCTTCAGCTTCTCAAGCACTGCAGTAACACTCTCCTAAAAAGACCCACCAGAAGGAGGCAGCATAGGGCTGCTAAGCTCATTGCCCACTATCTGGCCATGGTTTTGCTTCTCCTCCTACTACTCACTGGGAACGTCCACCAAAACCCTGTTCCTCCCACAACATCCAACCCCTGGCACAACATACAAGGCTCCCTTAAACTGGCCACTGTTAACATTTGTAGTTTGCTACCTAAGCTTGATGCCCTCCAAGTCTGGGTGTCTCAGCACAGACTTGATATTATAGACCTAACTGAAACCTGGCTATTACCAAAGGTCCCTGATAATGCTGTATCCCTCCCCAGCTATGTCCTGTCCAGACTAAACTAAATTGGTAAGCTCGGAGGGGGCTGTGCCATTTACCTGAGAAACACACTTCAAGGTGAAGTCCTCCCACAATTTCCTTTGCCAATAGCTTTCAACTGCTCGCGGTAAAAATAATTCTTGGCTGTCAGGGTAAATCCCTCACAGTGGTATCTGTGTACATTCCACCACTTGAACAAGTAACCAGATTCAAACTGGTCACTGACTTCCTTGACAACAACTCCCATGGGGTGAGACTATTGTAATGGGAGATCTCAACATTAACTGGCCAGCATCAGAAGCTGACTAATATAAGGATGCCATTGCAGCATTAGACATAACCCAATTGGTCACTACCCCTACTAGGATCAACTATAAAACTGGCAGTAGCACCCTGCTTGATCTGATCCTCACTACCCATCCCAATAGAATCACTCACATGGAAGTATTACTGGACGCACTAAGTGATCACTCTCCTGTTATCTGCCAATGACCCAACAAAGCACCTAGATCAAAACCCACATTCTCCTAAAAGCGATCTCTAAAAAAAGGAAGCATCTTCAGTTCATTGCTGCCCTGTCAGTGATTGATTGGGCACCCCTTAACTCCACAAACAGCATTGACCATACCCTTAATTACTTCATTTCCCAGTTTAATGAAGTTTGCAACAACTATGCCCCCTCTAAAAAAAAAGGAAATCAAGATCTTCCTTTAACCCCCGGATTACCTCTGAGCAAGTCACCATAATGCAACACCGGGATAATCTCTGGCACCAAGCTATGGCCTCAGGGCAGCAGCTTGACTGGCAGTGCTATAAAGCTACCAGGACCCAGTGTGCCCAGGCAATACATAGTGTCAAACAAGCCTACTACAAACAGGAGCTTATAAACTCATAAAGTAACAGTAAATCCTTCTGGGAGAACATCAAGAACCTTACGAGGAAACCTACCAAATACTCCTCAACTATTCTTGAGGTTAACGGCACCACTAACCAAGACCCCAAAGAAATAGCGGACATGTTTAATCATGCTTTCACTGATCTCAGCAGTGTCCTTGCCCCTAATTTCTTTGATGACTCTGCCCTGTCCTGCCCCAAAAATAGATTCTAACCCCCAGGAATACCCCTCCTTTCTACTTTAAGAGGATATCCATTGCTGAAGCTAGGAGCTACCTTCAAAAAGTCCTAAGCAAACCTAGTTTCAGTAGCGACACCTTGGAACTTAAAACTTCTCTCTCTCCCTAGACGTCATCTTACTCTCCCTCACTAAACTTCTGAATCTTTCGCTCTCCCTTGGACAGTTCCCCCAGCTCTGATAGTCAGCTATCATCACACCCATGCATAAAAGTGATGGTAGATCCCATCACGCCAATTACTGCCCCATCTCTATCCTCCCTCCACCCTCCAAAGCACTTGAATGTATCGTTGCAGACCAGTTGTCAGAACACCTCAACAAATATAACCTACAGTGTCCACAGCAGCACAATTTTAGAAAAGCCCACAGTACTGCCACTGCCCTGCTTGATTTCACTACCCATATACATAAGGCCCTAGATGCAGTCTGATGGATGTGGTGTTCATTGATGTGACCAAGGCATTTGACATTGTGAATCATCGGCTCCTGCTGCACTCCCTCTCTACCTTTGGCCTGTCAAATGATACTACCAAATGGTTTGAAAGCTACCTTTTGGATAGAAACCAAAGGGTCAAAATCGATGACTCTCTTGCATAGCCTCCCTGTTTGCTCCGGTGTCCCCAAGACTCCATCCTTAGCCCACTACTATTTAGCCTCTTTATCAATAATCTTCCTGCAGCATGCAATAATAATATGATACTCTACGCTGATGATGCAGTCCCCTTTTCCACCCATGCTGACCCCGTCCCTTTCTCCCAGGACCTTCAGATGAACTTCAGCCTAGCTGAGTCCTGGTTTAAAAAGCACAAACTGTTGATGAACTACAAAAAGACAAAGTCTATGCTGTTTTGCATCTCACACAGCAAATTCAGAACAACTAACCTCGCTATCCATAACAAGATTCATCAGCTGCTTGATCAATTGCAGGAATTTAAATACTTAGGTATTACCCTTGACAGCAAGATGTCCTTCAACTCACATGTCCACCGTGTCTCAAAATCTATAAACTTTTGAATAGGGGTCCTCTACCACCATCGTCACTGCCTGACAAATTAAGCCATGCGTGCAGCTATAACCAGCTCTGTCTTTTCCATCATTGACTATGGGCTAGTTTTCTATGGGGCTGCCTCAGATACCACCCTTAAGTGAATTGAGATGGGCCTCAATAAGTGCTATAGACTTATCATTGGCGCAGGGAAGTGTACACATACCTGTACCCTCTACAAGCCCTCTAACGGGCTCAATCTACATGGTAGACTGGCTTATCAGTCATGCCTCTTGGCAAAAAAAATCTTCTTTAGCCTTACACCACCAGCTATGCATGCCTTAATTTTACCTGCTGCCAACTCACGTTTCACGTGCAGCACCCTCAAATCATCATATATCGTCCTGTTCTGCCATACCTCCCAAGCTTAACGTGCCTTCTACACCAGGGGCCCCTTCGCTGATGAATAATCTTCTTCCTGAAATCACTGCTGAGAACAAGCTTGGCCCATTCAAATGTAAACTTCACCAGTACCTCTCTGATCTCAGCAAATGTGATTGCTCCACTTAGGCTCCACATCATCTCCTGTCCTCCCCCTTTCCTCTCCTGCTACTTTATTCATATCCCCAGCCACCCCCCACTCCCTCTCCTTCCTCTCTTCCCCTCCTCCCTTGTCCTCTATCCTGCCCTCCTCTTTCTTGCCTTCCCCTTTGTCCTTCCCACCCCTGCCCCACCATCCCTCTCTTGCCCTCCTTCTTCCTCCTTCTAGCCCTCCTTGTCTACCCTACCCATCCCCCTCCCGCCTATCTCTCTCTCTCTCTTCTAGTGCATCCTTTCTCCAGTCCCTTCCTCTTGTCACCTCCGTATTCTCCCCCTCCTTCCTCTACCCCACTCTGCTTTTTAACCTCCTCCTCCTCCTCCCACTACCTGTGTACCCCTTGGCCCCTCCTCTTCTCCTTTCTCCCCATCCACCTAGCACTTTTTTGTCCTCATGCACTTGCCACAAAGTCAACACCTTGACTGCCATCTCTCTTTATCCCCCTCCCATGTTCGTCTCTCCACACACCCCTAGTTTAGTACTTTTGTACTTGCTTCTTGTATCCCTGTTTTGTATTGCCTGCACTGCTAAATCGTCTCTGTTGTTGTACTACTGTATTTTGAAAACTCACTTTTGAATTGTACTCTCCACTATTTGTTTTTACTCTCCTGCTAACATGGAACCTTTGTAAATGAACCTCTGGTTCAAAGGTATTTGTAATCCTAGTATTCAATAAATCAATAAATAAATCAGAATGAGAATGAAAAAAATGCAAGGTGAGAGAAGGGAAAGGGGAGTGATAGTGGGACAGTTCCTGTCATGGAAAGCTGCTGTAGTCACAAGGTTTAGAAACTTAAAAGTCTAGCAGGATGGGGCCAGGTGAGATATGTTTGTACGAGTTAGCCATAATGCAATGCACCAACTGCTAATACTTTCAAAGTTAATCTCCAGCTGGATAGGTGTTGTACATCCAGGCACAGAGTATTAGCCTACTGCTCACCTGGCTAGTATATTCAGTTCATTACTATTTGGCTAGCATGTTCAGTTCTCTGCTTCTACAGACACATGCAACAGTCTGTAAGATCTTTGCAATGTATTCGACTGTTTTAATGTTTGTATCGTCTTAATAAGTCAAATCAATAAAACTTATTAACCCCAAAAAAACTTAAAAGAAACAAAAATCAAACAAAAGTTAAACGATTTGATCTTGAAAAAAAAGACTAAAAAATGCAGACCAGTTGCGTGAGTAACACTGACCGAGAATGAAAAATGGCCAGGAGAGAGAGAGGGGGGAAGGGGATGAGACAGCTGGCAATTATCACCACATTAAGCAGATGACTACAACATCACTCTCGATGGCAACCTAGAAATGAGCATCCACTGTGTGACGCCTGACCAACAGCTACAAATATATACATCTATATAACACAGCCATCATCCTTAAAATCACCAGCTCCCAGAATGTTATAACCCCCACCCCCAAGTGGGCTTCACTTTTCTGACCAGCTCTTTTTCCACCAGAAGCTCAGTGGAGACCCAGCTGAGTAAATTGGACCACTGTCTGGCTAACTAAGAGAAGCCAGAGAGTGGGCATTTGAGGTAACTGGTCGAATTGGGTGGATGTGGGTAGAGGGATGACCCAGGGATCAGTTCTGGGTCCTGTCCTGTTCAGATTTTTGTCTCATCGATGCAAGTACAAAATGAAGCTTGGTAAAGTAAATACACTGATGATGACAAAATAGGAACAATAGTAAATGATGAGGCCTCCATAAGGAACTTCCAGTTACAGTTACAGAGGATTGAAGGTTGGGCGGCAGAAAATAAGCTGGTGTTTAATGGTGAAAAGTGTAAGGTAATGCACCTTGGGCATAACAACTCAAGAGCAGTCTATATATTCAATAATACAACTCTAAATGTAACCAAATGTGAGAAAGGCCTGGTGGTATGGATGACAGACTCCCTGAGCTTCTCTAAACATAATTCAGAGTGTGCAAAAAAACCAATAGACTCATAGGAAATATCCTGAGAAACATAAGGAGTAGAGAGGAAAAAGTTCTTATACCACTGTTCTGTTCTCTAGCAAGGCCTATGTTAGAATATGGGGACCCAAATAAGTACACCACAGGATACTGAATGTTCAATAGCTGTTGAGAGAGTGCAACGGAAAATCACAAAAAAAGTTGAAGGCGTAAAGGAGCTCCCCTACAAGGATAGATTGGACAGACTGAACCTATACTCTATGGAGTACCAGAAATTAAGGGAAGATTTAATCTATGTCTATAAGGCATTTAAGGATGAACTGACATGGGTAACATCAGGGCTTGTTAAAAAGGAACTGTCAAATAGAAGTTCCTGTAGACTCCCCTATCAATTAAAAGGGGAAATATATAGAACATCTAAAAGAGGGAGATGGTTCAGTCAAAGTGTGGTGGACTCATGGAATACTCTACCATATTGGGTAGTATCAGCACCCAATGTCACTGCATTCAAGTTACAATTAGATTTATGCATGTGGGAAAATAAGTTAGTATACTGTACATCCACTGTTAGTGGCAAGTCATCACATGGCTTTCTAGTTACAAGACTTGTAACTACCTATGAACCTATGAACCTAGGGCAAGCAATCTTTCTTCCATTTTTTATTTTTTTTTTGTGTTTGTTTTTAAGTAATACAGCTCCCCAACTGCACTTTACTCTCCTGACCAGCTCCACTTTCAACAGGAGCTCAGTCAGGAGAAATACAAGGTAAATAGACTATTTTTAAAGAGCTCGCAATGGGTCCCCTGTTCTTCTGGTTTACTATCAAGACCAGTCCCTTTAGTATGACTGGGGAAAAAATTGTCATGCTATCAAATACTTTTTAAGGTGAGGTGGGACATTATTCACAAGCACTTCACGGTAAATCATAAAAGAAAGGAATATAACTTCCAATGTCTTGTGTAACATATAATGCTCAGCTCTTAGCACTTTAACACGATTACATTGCCTTTCTTTTTTTCACAGTAAATACTAATGTCAGCACAAACTGTACTTTCTAACAAGCAAGCAAGCTACTATTTATAACAAACTGTGATTATGTGTGAGGCCCAGTTCTGAAATTATGAAATTGTCATGTATATTGTGTCGAATCAAATGCTTTATTGCTTTTTTTTTTTACTTACTCTTTATGCTCCCCTTTGGCACCTGGTCGGCTCCTACTGTCTGGGCATCCCATTCCTCCAGCCACTGTCCATCCTGCACACGTCTCCATATCAGGCCACCGCCTTGCTACCCCCACAGCTTATCCCCCCCCATGGTGGGGTGGTGGGGAGCCCCCTAACTCCCCAACCAGTACTGGATCCAGTACAGGCAGTGCCCTAGAAGACAGTGTAGTTAGTTAGACGGCCATCAAGTTGCTTGACTAGGCTGAAACTTTTTCCTGGTTTTCCGTCAGTGGCGGAGTATGCAATGCTGACAGTGGTCATGCCACACATCTGTCCACACATAGCACACCTGCCGGCTGTTCCACCTCTATGCCCCACTGTACATGGCCAAGTGTGCCAACACTCAGCCTCCTCTAGGTGTCAGGCAAGCGCAGTCCTGTTTCCCACCCTCCGCTGGAGAGAAGAGCTATCTTCTTGATGCGCAATCCTCTCCAACCCCGGCTGGCCCCGATGACCTGCTCACATCGTGAACACAGGTCGCTGGCCTGGCAGGAGGTAAGGCCACTGGGCCAGTCACAAATGCTCTATTTCTAGGATATTTACATACTCCACTCCCCATTCTGACTGTTAATGCTTAAAAAAACAAGCTGCAGTAAATACATCAGGTCTGATAAATATTTTTTAAGCAGCTATAACAGATCATGGGATATTGCCAATGGAAATCCAGTTACTCTACTTTGCAATACAGATTGGGTCCTGACAGATTTCCAAAATGTTAAAACTAGTCAGTAAAACTAAAACTAGAGTATACTGTAAAAATGCATCGATCTTTGAATTAAAAACATATGCAGCATGCCGATTGTTCTCATTACCTACTATAATAGTGCCTGCATGTTTTGGCGATCATCTTATAAATAGTGACGAATCTGTTAGCGATATTTTCCATTTTGCTAAATCGGCCACATAATGGATTCATCATTTAAAAATTTAAAAAGAATCATAGCTATTTGATTCTGTTGTTTGAGAGCTATGAAATGTGCTAGAATGATTTACAGTTTGTATGGTGTTGTCACATACAGAATGATACAACCCTATGCAACATAACTCCCCCCCATGCTCACAACAGCTGGAACTGACAGTTACAGTAAGCTATGTATCACTGTATCTGTGCATCACCTTGGTTTACTCACTCAGATGTTCACTGTGTTTCTTAATTAATGTTCAGTTCAGTATGATCTCCATGATGCCAGTTGGCATAAGAATTAAAATTATAAGCTTTTTTTTCCACTTTTAGTTCAGTTTGTATATAAGCTCCTACCACCCTCCACAATTCTTTTGTTGCGGGGGTGGATGGGGACAGATTTGAGAAGTACTTGGTTTCATATACTGAAAATGTCACAGTACTGCTGAAAACTACATGTGTGGATTTCAATTGCAATTCATGTCTACCAAGTTAGTACAGCAGATTGGAGAAATGGAACTTATGCCATTTATACTTTTTATCTGACTGTTTGCAAATGACCTATGTCTCATTAAATTTAGTGAACTGCATATCATTACTGTGGCATTGTCTCCAGATCCCCCCCACACACACACACACTCAACCCCCAATCCCCAAATGCAGTGAGCGTGGGCCGTATTTATGTTTGAGGAACCAGAGAATGTTCATCTCCATGAACATTTTTTTCATAAAAAGCAGCTCACATCCCATCGCTCCCTCTCTCTCACTGTTGTTATCTGAGGGATGGAGTAAATTAGCAATGTAGGACCCTGGGTGAAGAGACCTACTGTATTGGCAACTAAATAAAGATATTAAAAAGGTAGAAGTTCTTACATCCCCTCTCAATCTATCAGTCTCTGAGTGGAGAAGGAAACTCGGTTGACAAAATGGAGAACATCAGCAACTATCAACATTTCTTTTTTCATGAAAAGCAGTAACATCTCCTCACACTCAAATTTAGAAATGAGAGCTGCAGAGGCTACACTGCTAACACAGGAATGCTAACAGATGCTCACTCATAAAGTAGGCACAAACGAGGATGTCAGCAGATGACGATGCATCCCACAAGACAAACTCGAGACTAAAGCAAGTGCTTTGGAACAGTTAAACAGTACGGGCAGAGTAATGTAAAATAAAACAAACAATGCAGAAAAATGAAAAGAAAACACTATATATATTTTTTTTAAATAATTTCTTGTCATCTGGAACATAGTAAAAGTGTATCCACATCCTTTACTGCTTTCCTGTCCCCTTTAAATGTTTCAACTAAGACTGGTTCTGTAACAGACTACTCTTTGCATACATACAAAAAATATTCTACATGATGTAAATTACCTTATTTCATCTCTATATTAGAGGGGAAATGAAATGAAACTAGAATGAGCATACCAAGCTAGTACATTATTTAATTTGACATTCGAATTGCAGTCAGGATTCTCAGCTTGCCTTTTCTTTTTGGACCTAAAAATGAATTACATATTCAGCAAATACTTTCATTTGGCAACTACAGATATCTCTTGCAAAAGGCTCAACATATGTGTCAAACATTTTAAAACTTATTTAGTTATGGAAGCATTTTGTGGACAACTTGTCCTGGATCAGTTACTAATGGATGCTTTTTTCTTTTTGTTCAATAAAAAAAAGACTACCTAAGTATAGTTTAACATACACCTCACCAGCTTCTTTTTAATCTGAGTTTGCAGTTCATTCACCTTTGCCTTCTGCAAGGGCTCACTGATCAATAATTTATTCTCAGTATTCTGCATACCAGTTATCAATAGAATGTTATAATGGAAACCTGAAATGGCATTGGGTGTACTTTAAAATAAAAACTCATTACAAAGTGAGATCCATCTTGTCTAAACGATTTCTTTCATGATAGGTGTTTGAATTTGCAATAGGGATGGGGGTGTACTTTTGAAACTTTTAGGTGGACTCTGGAGCATTACAGTACGGATAAAATTGGATAACTAAAGATCTCTAGGACTTCACTTGCTACATGATTGGCATAGCCTGTGCCATACTTCTATGAACCATTTCCTCTCAAATCAGGCACAAGTCTTAAAAAAAGGGACACATCTTAAAAATGTTTGCCATATCAGCGCATCAAGCTGTTGCAGTATGGGGCTCAGTAGAAAACTAGGCTGCAAAATTATTGTTTGTTACTATTTTATTTTGTAAAGCAGTGCTTCTCACTCTTATAAATATTAGACTGAAGAGGGACTTAGTACATATCTGGAATAAAATCTGTGGCATCAATGAAAATAAGAGGTACTTCAGAGGTATGGTGGCCAGCACAAAGATTTACATTACAAACTTCAGTCAGGATTTCATTTTGTCAGAACAATTTTATTTCATCAGCACAATCTCTTGCAATGATCTTACTATCTTTATTTTGCCTCTCTGTCTAATATATTATGCTGGCATGGGTGTGGGGGTTCACCCTGTTGCTATTCACTGCAACCTCAAACCCTGTATCTGTCACACTGCTGAGGGTTTATCTTCATCTCTTGCCTGGGACATTGTAGCCGAACAGTTTGCCTGATACTGTAACTGTGGATCTGTCTGTCTGTCTATCTATCTGTTGATTGATCGCTCGATCTATCTCCACAGTGCAAAGTAATATATATCTATGGCTTGTCTGTCTGTCTCCTTTGCAACTTCTTTACCTAGTATAGCTTTCAGTGGGCCGTACATCTACCCCTGATTACTGCAGGGTGGGCTGATGCGTTGTTTAAGTGACTTTCTCAGGATTACACAGCGTAGGAGTGGCTGTGGCAATTTGAACATGGGTCTCTTGATTCCAAAGCATGTGCTCCAACCAATGGACCTCCCAGTGCCTCCGTATTTACTTTGGATATGACCTATTTGGTTTTATGGATCTCTATTACTCATAGAGACAAAAATTATAGTGCTACCATTTACTGTTTATGAAAGGAAATGAATGCGTACAGCAGTCCTTTGGCCCCATGCATTTAGAATCAATAAAATGTAAATACTGGAAGTTATCTGCACTAAAGCTTAACACAACAAGTATACAAAATGATCCCCTCCCATTTAATAAGGCATGGTCATTTGTGTATAAGCTGCCATGTACTTTAGTATTCCACAAATGTCAATGTGTTGAAAAATCTCTGCATTCCAACTACTGTATAATCCCTGAAAGTCTAACGTTTGAAGAGTCATAAACATAGTGGTAATGGTATTGTTCAAGTGGCTGGTAAAATAGTTGTACTTTTTGGTATCTGGCCCTCTCCGGCATCGCTTGAATCCGAACTTCCAGTTCATTCACCTTTGCCTTCTACAACAGCATACTGATCAGTAATTTATTCTTAACATTCTGCATACCAATTATCAATCAAGGGTTGGGTAACCCATTGTACTTCAGAAGACTGGCCAAATGACTGACCAAGCTTTAGGAAAGGCGAAAGGTTACTTAATTGGCTTCAGGGGTTGGATCAAATGAAGCTACTGACTGGCTGACTGATAATAAGAACCAAATTACACACTGAACTGGGGGCAGCTTGGCCACTGACCAAGCTTCATGTGGAGAGCACTACCAAAGAGATGGGAGAGGTTACCAGTTTGACTTGCAGGATCCACATTGCCAACCAGGTTTAGAAGGGGGCTGGGCTTTCATCTTTGCAGCGGGGTGGGTCTGGCTTACTGATCAGACTTGAGAGGAAACCCAGATAATGAAGAAGTTTGAGGTGTCCTGGCTACCAACAGCTTGATAGGCCTGAGCTGGGGGGATTGCATTGGAATACACCAGCACCTCCAGCCTGGGAAGGGAAGGTGCAGAGTTGTTCATACAGGTCCAAGTGCCACCTAATGAAGAGAAATTGTCTCTTGGCATAGGGCCCAGCCCCTCTGCACCTGTGGGTGCCACAGGGCTCTGCTTTGGCTGAGAGATATACTCTGCCTATGCTCATGTATCTGTGTCCACATGGAAGCACAAAACCCAGATGCCCATGCACTTATTTATTTATTTATTTATTTATTTATTTCAAATTCGGATTAATACCTTTGAGCAGGGGGCTCATTTACAAAGGCTCCAAGTCAACAAGGAATACAAGACATTTACAGGTAATGAAACATTGCAGAACAGAAACACATCAACTAACAAGTGGTATTAGTGTGCAGTTACAACATTAAGCAGGGTACAAGAAGTAAGGAGAAACAGGACCACACTTCCAGAGAAACATTAATGCAGCACTAATTAAGTGCAGTACAGTGTTTAACAATCATGTTACAGTTCAGACGGGGTGCTCCCAGTCTACAGAAATGCATGTTTTAGCAGCCAAGGTGAGGCTTTGTCAAGGGGAGGTAGTAGGTGGTGGGAGGTGGGAGGAGGAAGTGGGCAGTTGTGGAACAGGACAGTGAGAGAGGGTAGCATTTGTCGGAAGTGAGAACCGCCTTTAGAGGCCATGGGTTAACAGAAACACTGGCAGTCAGATTTGCTGGCAAGAAGAGATCGAAGCCCATTTTTAAAGTAGCCAAGTCTGGGGGAGTTGGCAAGGTCTGCAGACAGATCATTGAACCATTTAGGCCCACAATAGGAGAGGGATCTTTGGCCAAGGGTGGTTCATTTGAAGGGAACAGTTAGAACAGTTCTGGAGGCACTCCTTGTGCATTTAGATGGTTGTGCAGGTGCAAAGAGGGCTGAAGTAGCCGTAGGCATGGACCCTATCAGGGACTTTTTCGCAAGGAGGCAGGCCTGGTATTGGACTCTGTGGTGGAGTGGGAGCCAGCAAGTTTCCTTGTATAGGTCACAAGAGTGAGTCATTTTGTGTACTCCCAGGACCAGGCAGCAGGCCTTGTTGAAGATGGTTTTGACCCTTTTAAGCACTGTGTCTGTACCTGCCCCATATATGACAAACCATAATCCACAGATGAGAGAACTGAACTGCACGTAACAAGTTTCAGGGCAGCTGGTGTCATTGAGGTGTGATGTCTGTACAGGATGCCATGCTTCATGTTGGTGGACTTTACCAGTTGCTCAGCATAGGCAGTGAAGGTGAGGGTGTGATCAAGGTGAATCCCTAAGTACTTGAATGTATTGACTTGGTCTAGTACTTCTCCTTCGCTACTAAGTATATGCAGTGAGGACCCTCGAATCTTGCTCTGTGGGGTGCTGAAGAGCATGCTTTTTGTCTTTTTGTAGTTGAGTAGCAGTTTAGTTCGGGTGAACCATGATTCCAATGCACGAAAATTGTGCTGAAGTTCAGAGCTAATTGATCCCAGGTCTTTCCATGGGACGGAGATAACGGGCATCGTCTGCATAGAGTATGGAGTGTGCAGGACAGGTAGAAGGCATGTCATTTATGAAGAGGCTGAATAAGAGATGACCGAGGATAGAACCTTGTGGGACCCCTAGGTTTACTTCCCTGGGCTCAGAGATTATATTGCCAATCCTGACCCGTTGAGATCTATGGGTTAGGTAGCTATGGAACCTAGCCACAGATTCCATTGACAATCCTGTAGAAAGGAGACATTTCAGTAGCAGTTGGTGACTGACTGTGTCAAAGGCCTTGGTGAGCTCTATGAAGATAGACCCCACCACCATCCCTTTATCCAGGGCCCCATAAAGCTGAGTGGTATACTCTACTAGTACGGTGACAGTGGAGTGGTTTTGTCGGAATCCATGTTGTTGCAAGCAGAGAAGGCTATGCTTTTCTAGGTACTCAGTTAGTTGTTCTGAGACCACCCTTTCAAGTGCTTTGGAGAGGGGGGGTAAAATCGAGATGGGCCGGAAGTTTGCTAAATTAGCTCTGTCTCCTGATTTAAAAACAGGTGTGACTAGAGCCTCTTTCCACCTGTCAGGGAAGATGCCGGATCTTAGAGAGGCATTGAATACCTTGGTGAGTGGTGCCACAAGTTTGTTTAGTGTGAGTGCTACCATCTTCATATCGATCGTGTCACTTCCTATCTTGGTCTTACCAAGGACCCGTTTGATATATTTGATGGTCTCATCTGTGGAGATTTGCCTGAAGTAGAATGGTGGGGTAACATTATCCTGTGGTTATGGAGTGTTGAGGTTGTGCTGCTGGCCTGTAAGGGTGTGATTCAGGTATTCAGGGGGCAACACATTGCTGAGGTCCATGAATGCAACATTAAAAGCATCAGCGATTTCCTTTGGGTCTTGCAATGTACCAGAGGTGGTAACTATAAGGTCCAGTGGGGCCCTTGAGGCTGTACCCATGAGAGATTTTACAGAGTCCCAGAACTCCCTCCCTCTGCAGGCCTTTCCTAGGAGGTCATTGTAGTAAGCTGCTTTAAGCCAGATGTATGAGTTTTGTGCAGGTATTTCTAGCTGCCTTATACGCTTGGGAGTCAGCTAGATTCCCGGTGGCTTTGGCCCTATGCCACAGGTAGTCTCTGAGTCACATGCGTTCAGTTAGAGGGCTGGACAGCCAGGGTTTGGGGATTCCTCTGGCTTTCTTTGTTTTGTAAGGAGCAAAGATGTCACAGGCTTTAGTAAAAATACTGCAGAAGTAATCCAGTGCTTGGTTTCCATCCTTGACTCTATCCAGTGGGGACCAGTCAATCCCTTTTAGGTAGTGCCTGATGGAGTCTAGTTGACCAGGCCTTAGTGATCTTTTCCCGGTGGTCTTAGGCTTACTCTTGGTGAACTTGTTTGCCCAGGTAAGTAGTACAGGGGAGTGGTCACTGATGGTGTCAGGTAGGACTGTTACCTCTGTGATATGTTCGGGACAGGAGGAGAGTAGCCAGTCGATGAGGGTGCTGGTTCCTGTATGGTAGTTTTGTCTGGTGGGTTGTGTGACCAGTTGGGTCAGGTACAGTCTATCTATTTGGTCTCTAGCTGTCGCTGCATCCTGTGCTTGCCAATTAATGTTGAAGTCCCCCAGGATTATATGTTCCCAGTTTAGTTTGTTGTGTTCGAGGTGGCTTATGAGCTGTGGGAAGCCAGTGAGTAGTGTCCCAGGAGGCAGGTATACGGTGGTTAATAGTAGCACTTTGTTTTGTTGGCTAATATTAAGTTTTAGTGTTAGAACCTGTGCTTCCTTGGTGTGGAAGCTAATTGGTAGTATTTGCCCTTTGACGTCACTCTTGAGGTAAACCAGACAACTCCCCTCTTTTTGCGGTACGGTCCTGCCGGAACAGGTTATGTCCAGGAAGGGCAATTGCTGTGTCTGGGATCTTTGGTGATAGCCACGTCTTATGCAGCCCACTTGACAGCCCTATGAATTCTTGACATCCAGTGCTGCCCTTCCTTAGGTGGATGGACTCTTCCCTTTGTGGGCCCTGTGTATATGCATCCGTTGGGACCTGCATTAATTTTCCAATTGTTTAACCAGGAGTGGCACACTAAGCTGAAAGATCATTTACAGGTGTGACCTGGGAACACAGGGAAGTTAAGTGACTTGCTCAGGGTCACACAGTATGAAAGAATGAGGTATGAGTGAATGAGGATATGATTCCACTATCTCAAAAAGAAAGGATGAGAATTCTCTCCCCTCGGAGGTGGTTAATGCAGGCAGTATGGACAGTTTTAAAAATTTACTACACATACAATTGGGCCCCAAAAAATGGAAAAATTGACCACTCTCGTGGCAGGTTCTGGATTTGGCTGTAATAGTCATTTGAACCTGAAAAACTTACCTATGCACCTATAAAAGAAATTCTTTAAAAAAAAACTGTGTTGATGCATCCATTAGGGCTCAACTTAATGCCACAAAAGTAGGGAAATGTAGTGTTATGGTTTCTAACCCTAACTCTCCACCCCTCAAAATCAGCAAAAGGACAACACCACACAGGCAACCACAGACAGCGATCATCAGGTAAGACAAACAACATAGAACTGTTTCCAGATGACACAAACGCAGTAGCACTGATGTGCTACCTTCATGACTTGGTACCTGTGGCTGCATTAGCATGCAGCCATACCTCTATGTGTATGTTGTACTGTTTTCATGACTGCATGTGAATGCAGAACTACAAACCCTTAGGGTCCTGCCCTTTTGTAGATAGAAAGCCGCATAGGACCGGCACCGCTGCAGCCAGTAATAAAGCGGTGCCAGCCAGGATGCAATGCAGTAATGCTGCAATATAACACAAAAAGGCTGTAATGTGCTGCAGGGAACAGTGTAATTCAATGGCAATGAAGCCCTTTTTTAATGCAGTACATTGTAGCACATCATTTACTGCAAGTTATTGCATTGCATCATGGCTGGCTCCGCTGTACTCATACACACTGCGTAAGGTACCTTGCTAGACTGCATGATCCATTAGTGCATGTTTTCTATATGCATCTGTATAATTGAAAAAAACTGCTAGCCCCCAAAACAGTTTCTAGATCCGCTGCTGAAACCATTATATCCACATTGTGACAGTACTTCCATCTGTATAACTGGGGCCTGCCCTTCTGAAGCCAGATGTTGGTGTGTACTTCTTACACCTAGCTGAAGAGGTGCAGCCCCTTCTGGGGCATACACTTCTGCAGATATAAGTAGTATAGCAATTTTGGTGCCATGGATTTTGTGGTGACTGCACTTCTGCAGCACAGATTGGTGTGTATATCTTACATCTATGGCTACAGAAGTGTAGGCCTATCAAACGTGTGTATGTTTTAAGGTCTGCATGAGTACCTGAGGCTGCAGAATCACAGCTCCCATAGGGGCATGTGTTTCTGCAGACAACAGAACTCTTATAATTTTGGTATCGTAGATTTGCATCTGTGACTATAGGGATTTGTGCTTCTGCACACAGAAGCAGTGTTATGATTGGAGTATCATGGATTTTTATTTGCAGCAACAAGTGAGTGTGTATGTCTTCTGGTTTTCAGTCCTGCAGGTCTTCTGGTTTTCAGTCCTGCAGATACAACTCCACGAAAGTAGCACATCAATGCTGCTACATTTGTGTCATCTGGAAACAGTTTTATGTTGTTTGTCTTACCTGATGATGGCTGTCTGTGGTTGCTTGTGGGGTTGTCCTTATGCTGCTTTGGAGGGAACAGCGAGTTAGGGTTGGAAACCCTAACGTCACATTTCGCTACTTTTGTGGCATTAAGTTTATTTATTTAGTTAGTTATTGAAATTTCAGAATTACAATCCTTTGAGTTAGAGACTCTGTTACAAAGGCTCCACATTAAACAGTGCAAGTAAGTTCAAAATAGTGCAAAACAGTAACAATAAGTAACAGTACAATTAGAAAGAAGCAGCACAATAAGTAGATTAAAACTGGAGGTGGGGAAAAAACAAAGAATAGGGAGTACAGGGTACAAGGGGTGATAATATTACAAAATGCTTCCAGGAGGGTATATTTACACAATGTGTAAAGACAGGGGCCAGGACAGTGCTGGGGGGAAAGGGAGAAGCTTGGGACACAGTGAGGGGGACTGAGACACAAGACCAGGATGGTCCAGGCAATACAGTGTTACTAGTAGAGACAAGCAGTCCATGGGACATTGTCGGAGAGCCTAGAGGGATAGCAGAAATGTGCTCAAGGCATAGGGGTAAATTTACTAAGGAAAAAGGTCAAGGAGAGGGAAAGGAGGAAGGGAGGTGCAGGAGATGGATAAGAGGGACGGGGAGGAGGGAGGAAGGCAGGGGAGATAGTTATACTGCAGTAGTCAGGAGGGAAATAACTGGGAAAAGACAGGAGGGCAGTAAAGATAAGAAGGGTGAGTTGGGTAGAGCTAAGCACATTCACAGCAGTTTAAAGAAAGGAGATACTACTGGAGTTTAACTTTAAAGGGACCAAGCTTGTCTAAGAATAGAACGTCAGGTGGAAGACCATTTCGCCAAGCAGGAGCTCTATAAATGACAGAATGCTATCCTAGAGCAATTCTACAGGAAGGAACAAGGAGAGAGACCTTCGAGGAGATCCTAGTAGCTCTGGGGGTAGGAACAGGGGCTAGAAGATTCAAGGCTGAGGGAGGAGATTGACTGGGAAGTAATCCTTCTTGCCAACAAGCAAGTTTGGTAGGTTAGATGACCCTTGCAATTTAACCAGTTCACTTGTTTGTAAAGGTCACAGGTGTGGGTAAGTCTATGTGCGCCAAGTACCATGCGACAGGCTTTGTTGACGGTGACCATGACCCAGTATAGAACTGTGTCTGATCTGGAGCCATAGATACTATAGTCAACTATGGAGAGGACTGAGCTCGTGACAGCTTGTGAGGGCATCATTGGTCATACAGTTTCTGTGCCTACACAAGAGGCCAATTCTGGAATTCACCACTTTGCAAACAAGATTGACATAGTCCTGGTAGGAGAGGAGGAGTCCAGTGTAATGCCAATGTATTTGAAGCTGTTTACCTGCTCTAGAGGTTGGTGGTGATTGTTGAGGATGATTATGGCAGCATCTTTATGCTTGTTTTGAGGGTTGGCAAGCACCATAGTTCTGGCCTTTTTGTAATTTATGATGAGTTTATTTGGGGAGAAAATAAGCTGAACCCTAACTGGTGCATTATCGCAGTTTTTTGCAAAGAATATATATAAAACAAAGGCAGTGGCACACAAAATACATTTGCAGATTTCCACTATCTTTTGAGTGTATGGGTGCATGAACTGAGAACCTGTTTTGCAATATCTGCAGATATTGCAGTGACCGGATTGGAAATAATCCTTGGATAAAGGGGGATCCAATTTCATAGTTGGACAATCTTGTGGTTTCGATAAAAGCTGTGGGTCATTATATCGCCTACTTTTTTTTGCCCTATGGTAGATAATCCTGTGCTGGTTACCAATGGCTCGGCACAACACAGTATCTCCCTGCAAACTGTGGCATTATTTTTTCAAAAGTGTACCAACTTGGTGAGTGATGTTACTAAATTCAGTGACAAATGTCACAGCGAGGGTGTGTTGCTTACTTGTTGGCGTGGTGTAAGGAGTTCATTTCTACTAATGTGCCTGGCTTTCAATTTAGCAGATTCCACCAAATCAGAGGAATACCCATGCTCCAGAAACCTATCACTAAGTTCCTTAGGTTGCTTGTTAAAGCTGTCCAAAGTTGAACACTTCCACTGTATGGGGACAAACTGTCCAAAGGGAACAGTTTGGATGGTACATCTGGGGTGAGTGCTTAGTGCCAGCAAGAGGGCATTACCCAATGCTTTTTTTCTGTTCATTTTGGAAACCACCTGGTTTTCATCTGTGGTTACAAATGTTAGATCAAGGAAATGTATTTGTGTTTTATCCACACTGGCAATAAATTTCTAATTTACATTGTTCAAATAAAAAAAATCAACAAATTCTAGTGCTGCATCAGGAGTTCCTTGCCAAACAACAATAATATCATCAATGCATCTGCCCTAAAAAGCGATCTGGGGCAGATACAGGTTTTTACCATATGACCAAGGGTTCTTCAAAGGTGATGGTGTTCTCCCGACAAGAGAGGGGACTAGTGCATTAGGGCAGAAGTTTCAGATTTTTTATTTTATTTATTTATTTGTTAACCGGGTGGCTACACTGGTCCCAGGGACCATTTTCAGGCACAACCCAGGCCATAAAGATGGCACAGATACATAATCACAGAAAAAGTAGATATGTACAGTAAAGTACAAGGATTTACAGAAAAAGAAGATACATATAGTGCAAGTACAATGATATATAGTAAAACAAAATCCATACAAAGATTAACATTTGCAGTTGCAATTTACTGTAGATACAGGGCAATATGATCTATCATATAGAGGTATAGCAACAATCGAAATGAGTGTAGGTGTCAGCATGCTAATGGGTACACCTGCATGTGAATTTGGATAGATGGGTGGAAAATAAGTTGGATTTGAAGGTCTGTGAATGGCCTAAGATGTGAACAGAGGAGGGGAGGCTTTTCCAATGTGTAGGAGACACAACCAAGAAAGCTCTCTGTCCCATATTCATGTTAGAGTGAGGGGTAATCAGCAATGGTTGGGACGAGGACCTCGTTATCCTAGTGATTTGCTTATAGCAGAGGATTCTGCTTAGGGGGGAGGCCAAGCCCATGATGAGGGTTTTGTGTAATAGGGCTCACAGTTGGAGGTCATGTTGGGCATGGGGAGAGAGCCAACCTAGTGTGGCATATAGTAAGCAGTGATAGGTAGTTAGAGGGGCAGAAAGAATAAAGTGACTAATGCAGTTATATGCAGTGTTTAGTTGGGTGAGTTCCCTGGATGATGTCTGTGCGATGACAGGGAGCAGTACTCCAGGAGAGGGAGTATTGTGCCCCTTCCTATCGCAAGTCATGCCTTGGGGGTGAGAAAGTGTTTGAAGTGGTAGCAAGTTCCAACCTGCTGGTGCACTCTCTTGGTAGTTGTACTTAAATGTTCATTAAACATGAGGGAGATGTCCAAGGTGACACCCAGATATTTAAAGCTCTTGACATGCTCAAGAGATGTACCATCAGGGGCCAAGATTGAGAGGAAAGAGACCACAGATGCAGATAATCTGTTGAGCTTTCTACTGGAGCCAAATAGCATAGTCTGGGTTTTCTTGGTATTCAGCAATAGTCTGTTAGCAGAGAACCAGTTATGTGTTAATTTGAAGTCATGAGATAGTGAGTGGAACAAGGAGGTATCCTGAAAAGGAGCAGATCATTCGCAAATGTAATTTTCTCAGAGTTATGATTTATGTGCCGCAGGTTGTTGATGAGTAGGGAATAGAGAATTGGTCCCAATATTGATCCTTGAGGGACACCACTTGTCGCCTCAGTGGAAAATGAGAAAGTACCACTAATGTATACACTTTGTGACCTACCAGATAGGTAATGATGAAACCAGTTAGCTGTCCCCTCAGAGAAGCTGGCTGAGGCCAGTTTCTGGATGAGGAAGTTATGACTGATGAGATCAAAGGCTTTGGATTGGTCAATGAAGATGGCTCTGGTTAGCCTACCTTCATCGGCAGATCTGATCACATAATCAGTGAAACAAGCCATTGCAGATGTGGTGCTATAGCCTTTCCGGAAACCATGTTGTAGGGGGGAGAGTAATCCATTATTGTCAATGTAGTAGGACATTTGCCGGAAGACTCTTTTCTAGTACTGTACTTTACTTAGATGTGACAGTATCAAAACAGGTCTGTAGTTCTCCATAAGCATGAGATCTCCAGATCTGAATATTGGGACTACATTGGCCTGTTTCCATAACTTTGGTATGGAGGAGGTGGCTAGGGACACATTGAAGAGTAATGCCAGGGGTTGAGTAATATATCTGACAGTTAGTCTCAGGAATCTGGGGCAGAGTCCACCACTGCCTGCACTACTGGATTTGGGCAGTTCCATTAGGAGCTGATAGATCTTTTGAGTAGGATACTTAAAATGCAAGGGGGCAGTTGATGGTGGAAGGGGATAACTGGTGACCTCATGCTCAATGGTGATATTAATGGAAAGTTTGTAAAGGTAGGGCTGGAGGTTGGTCAATTTGTGGTTTAGCAGATCAGCCATGATGTTAGGCTCAGAAGCTAGGCCCGCTTCAGTGAGTAAACTAATGGAACTCTGCTTGGTGTCAGATTTTATTAGGGAGTTGATGGAGGACCAAAATCTGTAGGGATCATTCAGGTTGTTTGTCTGTTGGTGTTTGAGAAAGGAAGCCTTTTGGAGTTTGGCTTCTTGTTTGCAGCTATTGCGGAGGGCACGGTAAGAGTTCCACAAAGCTGGGGTAGAGTTTGCTTTGAATTAGGTTTCAACTTGCAAAAGAAAAAAAAAGAGGCAGTACTGGGGATAGCTCAATTAAAGTAAAACTACATGTTAAAATCAGGAAAAGATATGTATTATTACCTTTTTTTGAGTTCTAACTTCATCTTGGTGGTTTTTTGTTTTCAGTTCTGGCTGTGAGAGGAGTTTTTTCTAACTTTCCCTGTCTGTTTTATGGACCATGGGGGCTGCCATTCAGGGTGTGTGTGTATGTGTGTGTGTAAGCATGTCACTATTTAAAGTAGCTTTGTCTGCACTCCTGTTGTTATCCCTCAGTCCCTTTCAGTTTTTGCACCACTACCAAGTAGCAGAAATGGAACAGCACTTTCTAGTTTGTTAGAGTAGACCATGAATTAAATAATATATGCAGAATTGGAATGGTTTATATAAACTAGTCTGGAAACATAATGGAGCACAGCTCCCCTCAACAATGCTACTTCACTCCCCCCCATCGCATAGCAAGGGACACATCAGTTTATCTCGGCAGCAGTTATTGCTGCCTACAATCTGTATATAAACTGTGTCACTTTGCCTAAAATCCTGCTCCCCCCATTTTGATCAACATGTTATAGATTTTTGATTTAATTGCTTGTGTCTTGCATAGAAGACAGTGCTTGTAGACAAATCTAATCATTTTGCAGCTGTGGTCATCCATTGGCTAAGTAGGCTTTGTGATTGTTTGTGTTTATGTGATTAAATCCTTAGTATTTGGTTACTTTATTGATGTCTCCTATGGAGGGACTCAGAATGTGCAGGATAGTTTTTTAACAAATTCAGAGAAATCACAGAGGCACCAGACTTGGACTTTGGGTGGAGTTTTCCTTTAACTTCTCTCAAGCCAGAGGAAGGCCCCATAAAACACTATAAAGGAGGTTTCAACTTGCAAAAAAAGACAGTACTGGGGAGGGCTCAACTTAAGCAGTGAAACTTAATAAAGAAAAGGTCCATAAAACACTATGGAGGCAGTTCCAACTTGCAAAAAAGGCAGTACTGGGGAGGGCTCAATTAATTCCTCAAGCCAGAGGAAAACTAGCGCTCTCCAGCTTCCATACACACACAGGCAACATAGTCATGAAGCATCAGTGGAGGATACTATTTTTAACACTCTACCATGTTGTTTGGAAAGTAATTATGCAGATAGCCCTTTTCTCAAAGCAAAATGTCTGCAGGGCTATGCCCACTGCAGCTGTAAAAAGGACAGGAACAAGCTAAAGAAGGTACAACACAAGCTGACCAAGGTGATTCAGGGCCAGGAGGGTAGCTCCTATGAGGATCAACTAAAGATGCTGAACATGTATTCACTCAAAACCAGAAGAGAGTGGGTGGATATGATTGAGACTTTCAGTTTCCAGAAAGGAATTAGCAACATGCACTGAGAGGAGCTATTGACCAGGAACAGAGAAGTTAGGACACGGGGTCGTATGGGAGGTTTTAAAAAGGATGTGAGGAAGTGCTATTTGTTTTTTAGTTAACCTTTTTATTAAAATTTTCAATAACAAGAGACATGCAAGTAAAACTCCATAACAATAAAAAGTATACATCAGATAATAACAGTTGAATAACTATGAAGTGAACAGCAGAAAAAAATAATAGATTCTGGGATAGTAAAACAAAACAACATATAATTATTACTGTAAACATAGACTGGTTTATGTAAACATACAACTGAAAAAAATACAGCAGAATAATATATAAATTCAAAGGAGAAATTAGTCTACATTGTAGAGGGTCCCATCAAAACACCAGAGAATGTTATTTGGAACAGTAATGCAGACTACTGTCCAGAGGGATTTAAAGTTGATGATGAGACATTCCCATGAAAAAGCAGAAAACAAGGGTAGACTTCATTAACAATGGGCCTTGCCACACTTTACTGTCAAAACTATACATTGTGTGTCACTCTTCTGTGGTTGGCATAGTTCAGTGGATAAATAGGTCCCCATATTTCCTAATACCAGTCAAAGGTGCCTGCAATTTTGTGTGCAAGTTTCTCAAGGGAGGCCAATTGTCCAACTGCTATGAGTCACTCAGGCAAGGAAGGTGCATTAGGGGATTACCTCAGGCAGAGGATGAGGTGTTTAATCACAATACTCACAGAGACTATCTAATTAATTAAAAAAGGATGAGCCATTCCAGATGGGGATTGGTTCCCAAACAGAAGAAATGAGGCATCGAGGGGAAGATTATTCCCAACGATTCACTGACACGTCTTTCTGATGGCTTCCCAAAACATGGTGATCACTGGACATTCATAGAGTATGTGAAGAAGGTGGCCTCCAGGCTGGGAACATCACCAGCATTTGTCATCCAGCACTAACCCCATCCGATGGAGTACTGCTGGTGTGTGATACCACCGAAGCATGATTTTATTTTGTATCAGACAGCTCTGGCTTTCCCTGCAGGCTTTGTGTGCCCTGTGCAAGTAAGCAGACCATTCTTATTCTGTGAGATAGATACCAAGATCTCATTCTCATGCTGTTTTAGCAGATAGGGATTAATCAGGAAGAGCTTCCTGGAGTGCTTTATGGAGAGTACTGTCTCTACCTAGAGGTAACTGGGATACCTTGAGGATGAAATCTTCAGCAGATTCATCTTTCCTCTTGGAACCCGTGAGCAATATATTAGAGATTTTGCTCCTAATCCATAAGTATCGCCAACAATCCTGTTTTGGAAGGCTGTATTTTTGCTGCAGTGTAGAGAAAGATTCAATATGCCGTTTGTCAGGAGTGAGGACATCCCACAGTAAAAGGATCCCTCATTGTGCTCAATTGTGCAAGCAAGGAGAGGAGCAGCCAATTTGAATGTTAAGATTGCCCCAAAGGGGTGCCAGTAGGTATGGGGTAGGAGAAGAGTCTAAATATTTATGAAGTTGCTTCCGCATGGTTATGGAAGTCATGATCACTGGGTTAGTGTGTAAGGATGCTGGCAACCGGGCATATAGCAACATTGCAGTCTCAGGGGTCTTGCTAAGGTCTTGTGTAACCCCCAGGTGGCGCTATCCCAAGGGCTACTACCCCTGCCTGTTTGACTACGGACAGGTTGAAGTCCTAGGTTCTATGACGGGTGCCTCCACCCAGAGGTCAGGGTTTGTAGTAGTTAGACTAGCTTGGTCACAGCCCTTTGGGACACTGTGACCCCTTTGGTTCCCTCTAGTGGCTCACGCAGTACACAGGAGTTACAATCCCAATACCCCACATATACACACTGTTCGCTCATAAGGTACCACTTACCCTCGAGACTGATACTGCAGCACGTCTCTGAGGGTCCCCTGTAAAACAAAGTTAATCAACATACACAAACACAATGCAATGCTTTTTCTACATGTACTGATACCACAGACAGCATATAGTTCAATAATAACAAATCTGATTTATTAGAGGAGGCAGTAACAAGGAGGGGGGCAATCAGGTTGATTCGGTTTGGAAATATTCAAATCACAGTACTGTGCATACATATAGGGTCCAAAAAGTCACTCTCTGGGTACCCAGGATGGTGGGGGCTAGCCAGGTCGGTGCAGCTGGTTGGGGCTCTTTAATGGAAAAACACATGCACACACAAATTGTAATCCAGAGCCCTGGGGCTCAGTTCATGAAGAAATGAAACAGCAATAATCAGATTACACACTTGCAATTTGATAAACAGATTGCAGGGAGCTACCCTGATTTGTACTCACGGACGCGATACTGAAAACTGGATGGATACAGGTTTCCTGTATTGCCAGGAGAAACAGAATAGCTGGACCAGCCCTCATGGCAGGACTCACTTGCATTTGAAAACAGGCGGATTCAGTTCGAATCAAGCTGGGTTCTGCTGCCAGCTTCAGCACACAATTCACAGTACAGGACAAATAAGATTTCGGTTCCCCACTAGCACTAGACACATTTATATGTAAAGGAAATTGCTATACCAGGCAGGCTGCTTCTCAATCCCAATTGCAAAACTCTGCAAAACCCGGGAGCACTCACAGCAGCCTCAGTTCCTGACAGCCTGAGCACGATTCAGCAATTTCTCCAGTCTTCTACAGGGTGAGCCTGGTTTTCACTCTTCAGACTTCCTTCTTTCTCCTCACAAATCGGATTCAGTTCGAACTGGCACTTACAATGGCTGCAGGCCGAACCTCAGGGCCTTACACGCACTTCCCACGCGAAACTATATACTGCAGAAGCACAGAGCTCCTTCTCTCTTCACTGTCACAACTGATCTGACTCCCCAGTAGACAGCCTGGGGCTTTCTTTCAGATCCACAAGATCCCGGTTGGCTGATTCTTCTTGTCAGTCACAACAGACTCCCTCTATTGATTTAAAAAGGCACCAGAACTCCAAGAACTACATTTTCCAGAGGCTCTCTCCATATAACCCCAGTTCATGTAGGCTGCAAATGAGAGTCCAAGTTCTGATTCGCCCAGAGCAGGCTCCATTTTAAAGGACCCCCACGCTGATTGGTCCAATTCGGCAGTCTGGGACCAAACTGAAAGAGCTACACTACACAGTCCTTGCTGAAAGGAAAGCAGGTTAGAACTAACTGTATTTTCATTATTATTCTAACAGGTTACAAGCAAACAATTAAATCTTCTGAAAGAGCTCCCTCTGCTCATATTGCAACTGCAGAAATGGAGCGATTTGCTCAATGGCCCAGGCGGGACTCAAGCAGGGAAACACACAGGCCCCCCATTTCAAATTAATTATACTGCAGTTTGGCAGCTCTTAAAGTGACAGTACATGGAGGCATTATTCACTCTCACTCAATTATTTTTTAAATCAGCCGAAATACAGGACACCAGCCTGGTGGAGAGCATTTAGGCTCACCTAAAGAAGGCTTTTTAGTGACTCCCATTTGTAGGGGGGTTAAACCTGCTTAATGTGTAACCAGAAAGGACTACCTTGATTTTCTGGAAAAAAACAGTGCAGGGTCTGGGCAGATGTAAAGGCTATGTGATAACCCTGAAACCACAGAAGGCATCATCCCCCCTTACTGCAATGGCTTTGGAGGTTTTTTTCTGCTGAAATGGGAAGGGGTACCGTCCCTTAAAAAGTTGCCCTCCAAGGTATTAATTTTGTTAAACTAGGAAAGGAGAATACAAATGGGTAGATGGGAGAGGAGATGTTTGAACCTTGGCTCATACAGTATTTTAATGGCATCAAACTTTTCAGCTAATGATAGATGGAGGAGCTTCCATATGGCAAAGTCCAGCTTAGTGGCGTCTAGAGCTAGGGTCATATTGGAGTGGGTCATTTTAGAGATGAAGGGGTTAATAATGATGCCTAGGTAAGTGATACTGTTGGGAGCCCATTTGAGCCCTTTAGGTTGAAAAGAGGCCACCTGTGCAGAGGAATACAATGGCAGCACCTCTGTTTCATCAGGATTAATGTGTAATCTTGACAGCTTGATGAAATGTTAAATAGTTGGAGAGGAGAGTCAATAGTTGGCCCATTATGCTGGAGGATCAGAAGATCATCCACATATAGCAAGGCTCGATATTCCTTGCCTCTGCCTTTAATCCCGTGAAGGCCAAGTACTGCTGAATGTCAATACATAAGAGCTCAATGGCTAAATGAAATAACAGTGGAGACAGAGGGCATTCTTGCCATGTTTCTCATTGTAGACTGAAAGGCCTGGAGCATAGACCATTGTTGAGCACAGAGGCTGATGGAGATGAGTATAATAATTGTACCCATTTTAGGAGATTGGCCCCAAAGCCCATACAGCATAATGTGCACCAAAGGTAGTTCCATTCTATGGAATCAAAGGCCTTTTTGAAGTCTATAGGTATGGCTACAGCTATAGCTGGGCTGGAGGATTGTTTGGCATAGTGCATGATAGGAAGAAGGGTGCAAAGAGGATCAGAACTTTGCCTCCCTTTAATGAAGCCTACCTGTGAGGGATGAATGAGCCCCTGCAGAATGGATTCAAGTCTGGAGGCTAATATTTTAGCCAGTATCTTAGCATCCACCTTGATTGGTGAAATCTTCCTGTAGTTGCTCAGAAAGGAGGGATCCTTCCCCTTCTTGGGTAAAACTGTTATGACCACTTCAGTCAAAGTAAGTGGCAGATTACCAGAAATAAAGGCTTCTTGAAATGTTTGTAAAAGGGGAAGGGCAATCTCATCACAACAAAGTTGATAAAAAACCACTGGGTCCCCATCACCACCAGGTGCTTTGCCTTTGGCGAGGGCCTTGATAACCTGTTTGACCTCATGGACTGTGATGGACTCCTTCAACATACCAGTTTCTTTAAGGGAAATGCAGGGAATGTGGAGGTCCAACAGAAAGGAGTCTATATGTTCTTCAGAGGTTGTAGTATAAGAAGAATATAAGGTCTGGTAGTATGATTTCATGATATGAGGGATAATACATTGGATTGTATTACCCCCTTACAGTAGTATCACAGATGCTGGCAATATGGCTCTCAAACTGTTTGTTTCTTAAGCAGTAGGCAAGGAATTTGCCAGCCTTCTCTCCCCTCCCCCCCCCCAACTTCCCAGTATTTTTGTTTCAGATGAAACAGGGCCAGCTCAGCTTTTCTTGAGAGTAGCTCATTCAGGCATAGCCGTAAGTGTGTAAGTCTGGCAATTGTTTCTATAGAAGGGTGGGCCTGTTGTTTATATTAAGTTTCTACCACACAAAGCTCAGCTTCTAAGAAGTATAGTTCCGCCTCTCGTTCCCTGCACTGATGGACAGAAAAAATTATTATTTTCCCTCACATAGTGGCACTAAATGCCTCTTACACCACTGAGTGTGGAGTTTTCCAATTTTAATTAAGGCACATGAAGGCTGCCACCTCTTCTCTGACCAATCTGATGAAGGTGGGATCTTTGAGTAGCAGTGGCCCCAACCACCAACTGCATGATTTAGGGGGTAGAGGGTCCCACAAAATTGTGAGAGCAATGGGAGCGTGATCTGATATTAAAATCGGGTATATATTGGTGGAAATTACTTTGTGGATCATGTCAGGAGACATAAACCACATATCTATACAGATAGAGGATCCATGCACAGCTGAGAAATATATGATATCCCAAACCCTGGGATTATGGGCACTGGGTCCAAACAGTGCCATTCAGAATAGCACACACTAGGTGTGTGTGGCAAAAAAATATGCCGTTTTTGTTTTCATGGAGTGCCCCCAGCACCCCCCAGACTTAATTATTCTCACTCTTGTGGGGGGGGAGCGGATCACAGGGTGAGTTAAATGTCTGGGGCCATGAAATACTGTTTCCATGGCCCCTTGAGAAAAACACAAGTCCCAATAGCATGCAAAATGACTGGAGAACAGGATTAGAACCCTGGTCTCCAATGGCGCTGGCTGGGCTGCTCAATGTCCCAGCCCTCCATGCCTTGGGAACAGCTCGGCCAGCTGGCTAGATTCTAGTGCCCTTGTAACTGAGCAGCACCATGGACAACGACGAGGGGAGTGCTTACTGCAAGCGCTGTAAATCCCATCTCGCTGTCCCAGGTAGCACTATCCAAACTAGTGCTCAGATGACTGGCGCTATTCTGATGGCGCTTATCTAACTGGGTACCGGGATTATGCAGCTGCCAAATATCTGACAGGCTGTATTCACCCATAAGTACATCTATTGCAGCTCTAGCATGTGTATGAGGTTCTGGGTGACCTGCGCTCCTGTCAAGAGAGGCCTGTTACTAGGTTAAATTCCCTGCACATTAGGATAGGTACCTGAGGTGGGACAAAAGTGGATGTTAATTCCATGAAAAAAGTCAGGATCATCAGTGTTGGGGGCATATAAGCTAACCATTATGATTGAGCCTTGGGGGTGTAGTGGCTTGAACCATGAGCCAGTGGCCATTGTTGTCAGAAATTGTAAGGTTTGTAGACACATGTAGGTTTTTATGTATGAAGATAGAGACCGTACATTTTTTAACCGGGGCTGTGTTATGCACCTCTAGTCCAAACCATTCCCTCTGAAGTTCTATAGCTTCTTGGCATGAAAGTCGAGTCTCTTGGAGAAATGCTACTTGAGTATGTAGACTGAGCAAGTTAGTTAAAACTTTTTTCTGCTTCACCGGGGAATTAAGGCCTCTTACATTCCAAGAACTTAATGAATGTCACCCATGTGCGGATGGGAGGGGTAAAGTGGCATTGATGGGTGTACCCTCTAGGTGGGGTCCCTTAATAAATAGAATAAAGGCAGTTAAAATAACAAGAAATTAAAGTAAATATGTTTATTTCTCTCAGTATCCCCACACATGTATTGAAGTACACACTGGTGCATTAGCCAGGACAGTAACAATAACACTAACAATAGAACAGTTAACATATCTGAAAAATCTAAAATAAACAAATCAGATAAAGAATATTTCCTAACCTTGTTCCCCATCCCAAATCCACACCAAATTCCTCCCGCCCAACCTAGACCTAGTGCCTTACTAGCTATTAAAACACCAGCTATCAAAAGGAGAATGAAGGTGCACCTCCGTTAGCAACAGGGGCGTAGCAAACTAAACCTTGGGAGCTAATATTCCCTACCTATGGGAGATGAAAAACCCCAAGGGATGACTTACCTATGATGAGACAATTAAACTGGAGTACGGCCATCCTGTTGAGTTAAGCAATGCAAATATCAAGGTGACATAGGGAAAGGTGTAGCGATGTAAACAAGGTGGCACATCCAGTGAGGAGATAGTGTTTGGGAGTGCAGGGTGTTTAATGACTGGATAGACATTAGGAGAACAGTTGTGCCAGAGATTGAGTTGCCACAGACAGGAAGTGAGGCTTGTAGGCAGGATGAATAATGCGGCATGGGACAACAGTACCGTGTAGGTCTCAGAATCGAGCGATAGCACCAAGTGCTAGGATTTAGTTCCCTAATCTGGGGCACACCCTCCAACTGACAGATATGGTCTTAGGCCCCATGCTGGTGGAGCAGCAGGAAAAAATATGCACATTATGTGGTGGTTGGATAGTGAGCTGGGGGGAGGAGACCCTCCTTCCCATCTACTGAGGGGAACGTGGAGACCCCCTAGATTGTACGGGCCATCACTATGCCAAACATTCTTAAAAAACTTGCACTTAACCTTGGCTTGCAGTGAGATAAGTGGCCTGAAGGGGAAATCAGTGTACTAGGAGCTTGTGTGTGTCATGGAGCCTGGCCAATATTTACACCACAGCACTAAAGGCTGCCATCCCACATCATACCATCACCAAGCCTCCATGGTAAGTTCAGGTTCCCAAACACCCATAGGGTATCGGTGGCAACCAAGTGTTTCTCCACAGCTCCAATGTTCGGAGGGGTGGCTATAGATGTCATGAGCATGGGGGGGGGAGTAGGTCCAGATTCAATGAGTTAATGTATCTAAGAGTTTGTTACATTCCCACAGCAGGACCATCTATAACAGGAAGCAAGCATTAATAATACCAGCTTACTGTACCACCCTCATACTGATATATGGTATGTGCATCTGCCTCAGCCTTTGCGGCAAGTAGGCAGGTTGTCTGAATTATAGCCCAAGGATGACTTTGAATTAATGTGGCTTAGCACTAATCCTTATTGAGTAAAGTACCCCGATCTGAGATACTTAATGGCAAAAGTTTCCCTCCTTATTGATTATATTCCATTCCCCAATAATTGTTAGAACATATTTTAAACTAATCAGTGTGTTTCTGTGGAACGGTGAATGTCTGTCCTTGCAGGATCTAATGGGGCAGAGGTCTGTCTAGCCTCCCCAAAGTCACACCATCGCAGAGCAGGACTTCATGAAAGTGCAGATGCTCACACCGTGCCTGTGGCCCAAGGATCTGTGGATGATCGGTGGGTTGTGCTCCAGAGAGCTGACAACCACCAGCAAGAAAGCGCGGGAAGTGCCCACACAACAGTGGGGCATAAGCACTCCTGGTGAGTGTAAAGACCCAAGAAACAAACAAAATGCAGCATAGTGGACAGCAAACACCGAGAATACCATGCACAGCAAATGGGTCAATCCTCTCCGTGGTAACTTCCCTTATCCAGGGAAAGGAAAACTCAATTACCCCATCCAAAAGACCATTGCCCACTCCCTCCCCCACAACAGCAATGTAACTGCATAACAGACATTGACCAGGGATTCCAAAGGGGTCCAGTGATCATATCCCAGCAGCAAAGTGCCACCATGCAACTGTACATGGACGGGCACATATCTAGCATGGGTCACTATTAAAGGACTGACTTACCATTGTCATTCCCATGAGGGCAGTCCTATGTTGTGATATGGCCCCCCCCCCCAAGCAGGCAAACACTGAAAGTGGCAACATCTTGATTTGGTAAAAGAAACACAAATTAGTTTTAACATAGCAATGACCATACCTACAAGTCCAATTGCAACTTTAAGGGGGTGGCGGCTTAATTGATCCATGGGGAATCAACAGTTTGTGTAGTATACCATAAACAAACTCTAGCAAAAGCCAATACGTCTGCAGTCGAGGTCTGGTGGAACACAGCACTATTCGCCATGTACAAGATGGCCACTAGAGTTTTCTGCACATGTGCAACGACTCAAGTATGTGCACTGAACTCCAGCAGCATGGCAGCACAATCTGCCTTGTTCAAAATGGCTGCTGGAGTTCTCTGCACATGCGCAATGACTCGCACATGCACACTGGGCTCCAGCAGCCATCTTGGATACACAGACTATGCCACCATGCTGCTGGAGTTCAGTGCTCATGCACGAGTTGTCATGCATGTGCAGAAAACTCAAGTGGTCATCTTGGACACAGCAGACAGCGATGAGTTCCGCCAGTACCAATGGACAAAATAGTGCGGTGGATGAGAAGTGATTGCCATTCACCTCCACTATTTAAAAAGTCCATTCAGTATCCGATAAGCTCTCTTTTCTCAACAGTGATTGCAAGATGTCTGCAGGGCTATGCCCACTGCAACTGTAAAAAGGGAAGTTACTTCACATGTGCACTGACAGAGAAGTGGGTACTATTGGCAGTGTTGCAGTCTGAGAGCTATTGAAATTGTAGCGGGATGTTACTATGGGTCTGCGGCTGCTTGATTCTCCTCTGGCCCAGTGGTTTATCTGCAGGAGTCCAAGTGACAGTTTCCACTAAATTGACGATGTTGGACCAAGACTTGGGCCTACTCTTGGAGTCTGTCAAGCTGGATATCTTCAAGAAGGAGGAGGTGGATGTTGGAGGAGGGGTATCAACTGCTAGAAGAGGAGTGTAGCGACTGCCCAGGGAAAGAGGTGCGTGTGCTTCAGATGATTCTGGGGATCCTTCACTCTGGCTCCTGCTGCAGCTGTGGGGTCTGTCCATCTGATTTTTCCTGGGCCGTTGTTTTCTGGTTCCTCCATCTGGATTTGACAGCCAGGAGCCAGGGGTTGGTACTGGAAGGGAGGGAGGCAAAGGAGGTAAGTCCAAGAAAGAGTCAGCAGCACATGGGATCCTGATTAAAGTAAATGCAAATGTATTTGTACCAATGCAAGTAAAAACAGGATCCAGAGCAGTAGTCCCACAAAGCAGTCGTTACCCCAAAAGAGGCAGAGGAGGGCCTTAGTCTGGGGAAACAGAATCAGTGTTGGTGGTCACCGGGGCAGTGTCCATGTCAACCTGTGGAGTCTCTGAGGACTGCTGTCAGGTACTGGATCTGAGGGAGATTAAGCTGGCATGGGGCCATATCTTTTGCATGTAGGTTTCAGCTGCTTTCTGGTCATCAAATGTTTGCGAGACACCATTTCTTATTATACATAGTGAGGCAGGATAGTGTAATGAATAGGAGACCCCAAGTTCCATTAATGCCTTCTGGACAGATGTGTATGCTCTACGCCTGTTGGATAATTCAGTAGAGAAGTCCTGATATATATGACTTTGATGTCCTTGACAAAAATGCTCCTTTTTCTGACTGGCCCAAGTAAGTATGCTCTCCTGATCTGTGTAACATAAAAAATGGGCTAGTAAAGGCCGAGGGCATTCTCCCATCTTTGGAGATGGGGCAAGAAAATGATGAACCCTATCACACTCAAGGGCACTGATACATTCGTGAGAGAACAGATCCTGAAGAACCTTCTGTAAAAATGTTATCACATCTCTCCGGAAAGCCCACAAAACAGAGATTGTTTCTCCACCCCTTGTTCTACAAATCGTCCACTTTCTCCCAGAGCAAATGGATCATTCAGTCCTGGTCCCAGAGGTGGGCTAAGAGCCTGTCAGCTGTGTCTTCATTTAAAGCAATGCACTATTCAGCAACATTTAGCTGATCCCCCAGATGAATACTATCTGAAGTAGTATTTTGTGCTGCTATTTCTAATTTTTTGATCTGGGACACAAGTGTTTGAAACATTTTTTTTTATTTATATTTTTCCCCCCGGCTTTTCTGGGGAGCTGGCAGGTGGCTCTTCTCCTCTTCCTCAGGGGGTCACATCTGGTTCCGGATGTCTGCTGGGACCATCATGGAGCTTGCCAGCTCTGTTTTTCTCCCTGCCCCTGCTGCGGCTGCATGCGCGTGTATGGAGGCATGCACGATGCAGTCCAGCAGCACCCACCCTTTCTTGTGTCACTCCCGACCAGCACTACCCTCAGGCCTCCACCTGGGGTCAGCCATGTGGCGGGAGTGGCAAGATCCCTCCCCAGGAGAGGAAAGGATAGCTGCCTTGCAGCTGCTCAATCCAATTCCTCCCTTCCCCCTGTCTGACCCCCAATGACCCAGGCTCGTTCCCATACCTAGGTTGCCAGCGTAGCACAAGATGTGGCATCCAGCACCTCAACCCTCAGCACCACTGGGCCAGTCTGAAACATTTCTTTAATTTTAGTCAGGGTCGAGTCTGAAGATCCAGTGCCAACTCGTTCCATCCTGTCAGGCTGAAGTGTCACTGCTGAGATGAAACTTCACTCACAGATCTCTTTGGCTGTGAAAGTCTGATCTAAAAATTGTTCTCAAGGAAATGAAGCTGAGGAGACCCAGTTCCAGAAGATATGAAGAGCAACCAGGTAAGTCACCAAAGAAACTGAAATGTTTTAGCATAGAGTGCTGAGGGCTTAAAGACAACAGGGGTTTAGGCTGCCATCTTGTGTTGCCAAGCCACGCCTTTCCGAGGAAGTATTATTTTACAGGAATAGTGGTTGAGCCATGGAATGATCTGCTGACAGAGATTGTGGGTGCCAGAGCCAAAGAACAGCTTCAACCATGGCTGGTGTAGAGTCAAGGAGATAGTCGCTACTCAGCCAGAAGAGGGAGGTGGAAACACGGAGAACAAAAGGGGGAATAACATAAGCCCTCTGGCAAATGGCCATGGTACAGACCTGAAGCACCCAGGCCTTTGTGTTACCCTCTTTTGTTTGGTCAATGGCACAGGGTCATAATGCCTAAAACAAAAACAGCTCCTACAATAACAGTGCAGGTAAAACAGCTAATACAAAAACAGCTAACGTACATAATGCTGTTGCCCCAGAACAGCGCGACCCAGAAAACAGCAAGGTACCCTAAACAGATAGTCAGGAGACAGGTAATGTAGTGTAGTGAATGATGTGACATTTACTGAAAAATACACAGGTGGTATACACAGTGCAGTGAGAAACAGCAGTGCCACTCCACCAAGACAGGTGCCCTCCCCCCCGCCAGCAGGATGTCCATTCAAACTTCGAAGCTGAGGTTATAAGCAATGCGGTTAGTCCCCGGTTAATGGTAGCTGGCCATTGTTCGGGACCCATATGCCACCACAATAGCGGAAATGCGTCAGCTGGCATCTTGTACTTGCACTTTTCAGTTGCCAAGGTGTTGCCCGCAGTGTGCTGTGCCAGCTTCAGATCAGTAAGGTGCTGCTCTGTGGTGAGGGCCCTGATAAAGCACCAAATGTTTGGGTGACACACCCCAATCCTTGAGGAGAAACAGCGGTGCCAGGCCTCAACAGCATTGTTCATATGGGGGCATGCCATCCCTCGCTGCCTCATACATTTCAGTACTGAACAAGGTACAGTGGACAGCGCCTACCAGTCTGACTGACAGGTCTGCCAACCCAGGTGTCCTCAAAATAGTTTAGGAGGGGTGTTAGCATGTCCCCAAGGTCCCTGAGGTAGTGCATGTCCTGCACCTCCTCGAAGGCCACCAGAACTTTGTCAGGGGACACGAATGACAGTGCCACCAGCAGCCTCACATTCAGGGCAAATTTTGGATTGGTGGTATAGAGCCCTGCCAGACCCTTGATCTGCTGCACCTTCCACCACACAGCATGGGCAAGATGGAATAGGCACCCATGCTGCTGGCCGGGGAAAACAGTGTTGAAGGCCATCATCACACCCTGCTCGAAGTCAGTGATCATAAAGTGTGGGTCCAGCCTGGGGCACAGGACCGTCAGCTGTTGCAAGGTGGCAGTGTACATGGCACAGGTGCATCCACTCATCAATATGTATACCGCCAAGAAGATTACGTTGTCCAACATCCCATATAAAGTGTACAGCTGCTAGAAGAGCGATGGCATGACCAGGAATTTGCCATCTGCAAAGAGGCTGGCACACCCCTCCAGCTGTGCAAGTGTCAGATGTGTGGCAAACAGCAGGAACCTGCCCTCCCTGGGCCACTGTCGAATTGCAGGAACAGTTCACCAGTCTCTGTCTTAGTGTATTTCTCTGGTATGGCCAGGTCCAGCAGTAACATATGCATGGGCTGTGGTCGATGTGCCACTGTCCTAGCCCAGGCAGCCTCCCACTCACAGCCACAGGAATGCCCCTGGTGCACGCAGTCATGACCTCACAGCAGGACTCAGTGGTGGAATGAGAATGGTCTTTAACTGTGGCCATCATGCCCCTGGTAGCCACATTGACTGTGTCTACGACGTGGTTGTGTGCACCACTAACATGCACTACTTCCTCTGCTACTATGTGCACACATCCAGGGCACTTCCAGTATTGCCTGTCATGGTGCTAATTCTTATACAAGTACCCAGTATGCAGCAGTAGACAGGCACACTTTTGGCTCTTGATAAAATGTAGTGGCATCCTGTGGTCTGCAACTCTCCTTCTCCAATGAAACCTGGTGGGATACTGGAACTGCTAGGGACTTGTCAATTTATAGTGACCACCTGATTGCATGAGTGCCCATACCTGGACCTCCTCTGCATGTGCAAATTGCCCAACCCCCCAGTAAAGGCGAACTACATGGCCAGTGGTAAACTGTGTGCCTGCCTGGGCCAGCTGTGCTGATCAAGGGGCTGTTGCCATGGGGATCCCATTGCAGTCCCAGGCAGAACCCAATGCCTTTCAGCTGGCACTGATTAGCTTCCCCTGTTGTGCTCATGTGTGTGGGGGACAGCCGCCCATACTGTGCACTTGCATGAGGAGTGGCTTGGACTGTGAAACAGCCATTCACAAGGCCACAAGGGTGCATAGGGCTGCACATCATGCCTGGTTCACAGTCTTGCCAATTACTGGTGTTTGTGGCAGTGTTACCATCATTGCTGCAACTGTGCATCTGGCGTCATTCAGCCCAGGTACTATCAGTTGGACTGGTGTCAACCACCCACTTGCACCATGGGCAGATGGAGCAACTGTGCTGGGACCAGGGGAGAAGCTTTATGGTACAGGACAAGGGACACCACCAGGTATATGTGCCAGAACACTTTGCAGTCAGATGCTGCCTGCCCTGCCTCACCACTCCAGTAACTGTGGCCCCTGCATGTTCCTATGGCCACTTAGTGCGAGTGAACCCTTCAGTACAGCACCACAATATGGCCACACCAGTCCCCTGTGGGGCAGCAATGCTGTCCTGGCTCCCCTGTCCCCTACTGTCATGCTCTGGTGGGGTGGCGACCACCTGTGGCATTGGCTGGTGGTGCCTGTAAGCGGTGCTGCCACCCACATCATGGTACACAACTGCAGCACTGTCTGGTATGGTGGGGTAAAACAGGTATGGCCAGCTTGCCTTTGCTGACACAGGTGGGGGTGCATTAAAAAAGGTGTGCGGTACCCCTAACATTGCTATGGATGCACAGTGCAGTTGCACCGCTGTACTATGGCGGGTGGCACAGGGTAGTCAGTGGTGGGTGCTATTGTTGCCTGTGTGATGGGCAATAGTGGGGTCCATGGCATGCCAGATGTCACTGTTTACATTGTACTGACAGTGTCTTATGGTTGACATTGTCAGCCATGGGTATCAAACCTGTTGCTCTGCCTCCCTGCCTGCCTACAGACCTATCCCTGTTCACCCACCCCTCTGCACCATGGGTTAAGCACGGCTAGCTGCCGCATCCCTCTGTCTCTCATGGTTTGCACAGGGGGAGACCCCTTCCACTAAAATGATTGTGACTACTGCACAACAGTTGGAAGGGGCAGAACATCACCTGCATTTGCTGTCTTGCCAGTAGCAATGTGTGAAACATACTGTATTCACTGCAAGCTGTATTTCAAAATTGTGGTTTTGCAGCAGGTGCTGTTATGTGGCTTTCACTCTTTTGTACCAGCCCCTATTTCTGTGTGTGCTGTTTTGTCCTCAACATTTTGCTTTAGCTATTCTTCAGACAGCACATTGACCTGGTACCTTGGTGGGAAAACCATGAGTCTTGCATTTATGAGAATTTGCTCAGTTTTGTACCTGACTGAGTGCAGCTTTGTGCTTTTTCTATTGCTGGGGCAATAGGGGCAAACTGGGTGGGCCATTTCTGCCATAATTTCCTATGTTTCTATGTATATTCATAGTTTCAAATCCATCTATATGGTGTCACATTTCCTTTTGTGTTTTCCATATCAGTGCTTAGACTGTGTGGTCTGATGTTAGCCCTGTGTTCCCAGTATTCTATAAGATCAGCAAGCAGTTTATTTTTATGTATTATTTGTTTACTCCCCTATGTACTCCAGGACCTACCACTCCTTTGAGCTGCCAAGGACCCCGACTTACCTCCTACTACCACCTGTTCATGCCTACATCCTCATATTTACAGCCATCCCCGAGGTAACCCGGCATAACCTTTCGCTGAATGTGTCCCTCTCCTCCAAGGGGGAAGGCACCATTGGGGCTGGCCAGCATACTCTACTACTTGGCTCCAGGGTGCTGCTGAGGGGGACATGGCTCCTTCTGGGATTCGGTGGCGTCAGCAGACCGGCAGTTGTTATCTGGCCAGTCCTGTAGCTGTTTCCACTTTTCTGTGTTCCCCTGTTGTGCCTCTCATGCGGTGCTCCCGGTCTCTACTGGGGGCTGCTGCCAAGTGAGGCTTCCCTGCAACCCACCCCAGGAGAGGAGAGCAGTTCCATGGACGCTGAATCCTCTCCTTCCCCTGCCAGCCCCTGGTGTCCCGAGTCCGTTCCCGAACCAGAGTCGCCAGCATGGTGTGAGGTGTGGCATCGAGCACCTCAGCCTTCAGCACCACCAGGCCAGCTAGCAAACAGTTTCAGTTGCATGCTAGTTTACACTTTGTCACAAGAAGAGTGATGCTAAATAATGGGTGTGGAAATACAGCTGAAACTATTGAACAAAACATGGGGCAGCAGTATTTCAAGAAACTCTCTTTTAATGCTTTCATACTTTAACAAAAATCCAAAGGGGACTCGAAATAGGGAAACTGACATCTCCCAAGCCAGGAAAACAGCTAAATTTAATATGCAAGAAAAAGGTAAAGGCAAAAAATGTTTTTTTCTGTAGCATGAACTGTTACTTTAAATGGTTATTTGGCCATTAGGTTTCAGGTGAGCCCTCTGTGCAATCCAATGAAACAGCAACCTCTGCAGAAGATTTGGTTACTGAACGAGTTAATCTAATGACTTCTTGGACCCCGTGTATGAAGCTATTGTATTATACCTTGGTTAAGTGAAACCCTTCAAACAGTATTTGTTGTAGGTACAGTACCACTCAGACAACCATCTTAATTATTTCGCTTGGTTTATTGTAACTCAATATGACCATGGGCAATTCCGTCAAAATATGAAAGTAAATCTATTTTAAAATCACACCATGATGTTTGACTTATACAAGGGTCCGCCGTGCTCCCCCTCACCAAAACAGTGCTGACCGCACTTTCACCAATGTGAGCATCAATACTGCATTATGTAATGCTTCTTCAAATCCTCCATAACGGCATAAAACATTTCTACGACTGTAATTTGTAACTCTTAAACCAGGCTGAGTAGTAGCCCATAGCGTTGTAATTCTGTCTAGGATCCTCAATTGTGGTAGGAACCATGTTTTATCTTTCATTCAAAAATATTCTGTTGAAATCCCCAACAGTTCTATCCCTGTTCATTAATGCTGTCTCAATATAAAGGTTGCAGTGTATATTAATTTTTAATGCCTATGTACTTCTTAATAAGAATAGTTTTTGCATGAAAGATAAAATATGGTTCCTACCACAATTGAGGATCCTAGACCTAATTACAATGTTATGGACTACTACTCAGCCTGATTTGAAGAGTTAGAAATTACAGTCACAGAAATGTTTTATGGTGTTATGAAGGATTTGAAGAAGCATTACATAATACAGTAATGATACTCACAGTGGTGAGAGTGTGCTCAGCACTGTTTTGGTGAGGGGGGCATGGTGCCACCATATATAAGTCAAACATCATGATTAAATTGATTTATTTTAATATTTTGACAGAATTGCCCATGGTAGTGTTGAGTTACAGTAAACCAAGAGAAGGAATTAAAATGGTTGTCTGAGTGGTGTTCATCCTACCCACAAGTATTGTTTGAAGTAGTCATGTTTTTTTTTTTGGGGCGATGACCCAAGATGCAAAATAGTATTCCTTGAAAGAGAAAGGGCAGCCGGGACACTCCAGATTGTTTAAGTGAAACCCTTCCCAAGGCCTCCATTGTATAATTATCTATTTGTTTACTGGATGGGTGCACTTGTCCTAGGGACAGTTTTCAGACAGGACCTGAGCAATGAAGATGGCATAAACACATTTATAGAAGAGCATACAGATAAGTTATCCAGATGTATTCAGGCAATGTTAGGACAGCATATTGCAGTCATAAGATGCTACTTACATAAAGAAATAAGAAATTATTACAATATTAACAACAGAGAAAGCTTTTGCAACTTCCCCATGGGGCTTTACCTTTAAGGATACCCACAGTTTGTATGTCAAAGATTCTGGCCACTGCCAATGGATCCACTTCGTCAGTGCCCCCGACTGGAATGGGTATCCCTCATCGCTGCCCCAAATGAACAGGAATGTAAGCACACCCATGTAGGACTGATTTGGGGACCAAACTGTTGTTAAACTGCAGAACTGTGTGAAAATAAGGACTTTATGGAAGGACTGCCTGTGGACTACAAAAGGGTGGCCACCTTTGTCACATTTCATCAGAGTTGGCATGATTATGGAGTCAGACAATGAATGTGTGACAAAGCAGAGTCAGATTGTGTAAGGAGAGAACCTCGAGGACTTGCAGACTTGTAATGGACATGTTGTATGTATGTATGTATGTATGTATGTATGTTAAACACTTTTCTCAATATTAATGCAGGAGATAGCAGACTTTATCATCGACATGGTACTGAAGTCCCCAGATGGATATTTCTGGGGAACTTCAATGCCTGGGTCAATGATGAACTCTTGCAGTTTGGTCAAAATTTCCTCCAGCTAATGATGATGCTGGGCCTCACACAGGTGGTTACTTCCACTACCCATATAGGGGGTCACTTGTTGGATCTGGTGTTCCTCCTGGAGATGGAGATCACGGATTTGGGGGTGGAACCAGTCAGTTGGTCTGACCATCACACCATAGGGTTCAGTTTTTGCTCCCCCCAATGGATGTGCCCCTATGGAGATGGTCCAGTACCGCCTTTTAATGGGGGTTACCCCAAATGGTTTGTCAGCGGTGCTGAACCTATTGGGATTGTCGGGTGAATGCATGAGTCAAGGACATCTCATACTGGCCTATAATAAGGTGGTGGGAGATGCCCTGGACATGATTGCTCCTGTTCATGTTCGGCCACTCACTCTTCAACCAAGGACCCCTTATTTTGATGGTCCCTGGAAGGAGTTGAGGCGAGCTGGTTGAAGGATGGAGAGGGCATGGCAGAAGTCTGGCCTGGATACTGACAGGCTTAGATTAATGGAACATTACAAGGGCTATCAATCAGAAATCACCCATAGGAAGGCAGAATTCCTGTTCAGGGAGATTTCTGCTGTGCAGAATCAACTGGCTCAGCTCTTCTGGACTGTCGACAGATTGTGCAATCCAATCTGTCTCTAGTCCGGGGATGCCTTTTCTCAGGCTAAATGCGAGGAGCTTGCTCAATTCTTCACAGATAAGATTGTGAGCATCAGGTATGGTATCAGCCCAGCTCTCCCTATGAGGGATTGTGGAGGTCGGCGGGAGGTGGGGAGCACTTGGTCTGTCTGGATGGACTTTAGCCAGACAGAATTCATGGACATTGTGAAGATTGTCCAGACTTTGCGTCCAACCAGTAGTAGTTTGGATCTGGGCCCTACTCCCCTATTAGTGGGTTGTGTAGATGTTATCTGCCCGATCCTAGCTGAAAAATTGTGTGGCATTCCTTGGGGGGGGGGGGTCTTTCCTGATGCCCTCAAAGAGGCGGTCATATGACCACTCCTTAAAAAACCCTCCTTGGATCCAGACTGTCCAGTTAACTACCGGACTGTTTCTAACTTGTCTTTTGTGGGTAAGGTTATTGAGAAGGTGGTTGCGTTGCAACTGGATGATCACCTTGTGACCCACAATGTCTGTGAAGCTCTCCAGTCTGGATTTAGGAAGAGACATAGCACTGAGACTGCATTGTTAGGGGTATTGAATGACCTCCTAATAGCGAGAAATCAAAAGGCTCGTACCATCTTGGTCCTTCTTAGTCTCTCTGCAGCATTTGTCATTGTAGACCATGGTGTGCTTTTGGAGTCCTTGTGGCTCCTTAGTGGACTGTTGGGTACAGTCCTCAAATGGTTTTGATCTTTCCTTGCGGACAGGTCTCAGAAGGTGATCACAGGAATTTATTCCTCTGACACCCTCCCTCTGTCCTGCAGGGTGCAGTAGGGCTCCATATTGGCACCCATGTTGTTTGCAGTGTATATGCTGCCATTAGGAGATAGCATGAGGTGATAACAGTTTGAATTTTCACTGCTATTCAGATGTTACTCAACTGTATATGCCCTTTCTACCCGGATAGGTTGATGCAGTCTCTGTGCTAAATAACTGTCTCGCCAAGATCAAGGATTGGATGTGCACCAGCTGGCTGAGACTGAATCCAGACAGACCGAAGTGTTGGTAGTGGACCCAGGTCATCCAGGGGTGGGTTTGGGGGCTGGACAGCATCAGGCTTATGGCTTGATGGTGTTCAGCTCACTACCTCAGACCAGGTGCATAACCTGGGCATTGTTTTTGATGACGGCTTGACCCTGAAATCGCAGGTGTTGGCCGTGGTTAAATCCTCATTTTACCATCTGAGTAATATCACTCGGGTGAAACACTTGGTTCCTCTGGATGACCTTCCAGCATTGGTCCATGCCTTCGTCACCACCCACCTTGACTACTGCAATGCCCTTGCAGCCAGGCTTTTCACTGGTACATCAAGGGCTAATCATATTACACCTGTGCTGCATGGACTGCACTGGCTGCCTGTTCAGTGGCAGATCACCTTTAGGTTGGCTTGCTAACCTTTAAAGCCCTACAGGAACAGGGACCCAGCTACCTGCAAGATCTCCTGACTCCCTACTGCCCCCTCTGTCCTCTCTGATCCGCCTATGAGTGATTGCTAGAGAGTCCCAGGGTTCATTTAAAAACTTCTGGTGCCCGTGCTTTTTCTTTTGCAACACCTACCCTGTGGAATTCTCTACCTCATTGATTAAGAGAATGCCTGACCGTCGATAGTTTTAAAACCAAGTTGAAGATGTATCTCTTTAACTTAGCCTTCCCGGATGAATTTTAATTCATAGTTATATTTATTGGTTTATTGTAAATTTTATGTCTGTATATTGTATTTTAAATGTGAAGCGCCTTGGTTGTGGAAAGGCACTATACAAATAAAGTTTTAATTTACTTTTCAGCAACTAATCACTTGTCAATAGAGAGCCCTCAAGGCATACTTAATTTTGATTGACATTCAGTTAAGCAATTTGATGCTGTGATTCCCCAGTGAATACATAGCAGGGCTGTTCCAGACTCCATTCAGTCTGTAGCTGTGTGTGAAAGAGACTTGCACCTGTGTACTGTGGAGAGAGAGAGAGAGTTTGTGACTGCTGTGCTGCAGTGACAGACTGCACCCAAGTTAAAGACAGAGGGGGAGTGAGATGCAGAACTCCTGCTGCACAGAAAAGGAGGTAATCATGTGCTAGCCCAACACAAAGGTACAAGCTGAAGCTGCAGTAATTGAAGTAAGAGACTTGCTGTGCAGCAGCCAGAGACTGTGAACTTTGACCGCAGCTAGTCTGGAAAGCCCATCAACCAGTACTGCAGCCTGATGCTGGATATCACCACACACTAGGGACTGGATGCCAAGACATGGAGTGTTGGATTGATAAGATCAGGTTTTCGAAGTATGAGCTGCTCTGTGCATGCACCAGAGAACTGAGTGTTGAATGCTGAGGTCAAGAGAGGCCTGATTGGCACAGGAGATAGAGTCATTCACCAGTAGGCACTGGAGGCCTTCAGGGAGAAAGGTGAGAAAGAAGTGAAACAGCCAGACAGGGATTTGCTGTAAACTGTAGTTTACCCCTGTGCAATGAGGGAGGAGCTCCTGGTTTGGGAAACCATCCCTTACAGAAATATAAGTGTGCTGTGTACATGCAGAATGATTGCCACATGCTTAATTGTGCAATGTTTGCATGTGATGTGCATACACAAAGTGGACCTTTGTGAACCAATTCTAAAAAAGCAAATCAGGGTTTGCATGCTGCAAGTTTGACATGTGTGCAGCAGGAAAGCTGCTGCGAACATCTTCTAAAAATCACATCAGGTTTGTGTGCTGCACGCTTAACATGAATGCAGCAGCTAAGCTGTTGTGAACATCGTTTAAAAATCACATCAGGTTCATGTGTTGCACGCTCAACATGTGTGCAGCAACTAAGCTGGTGCAAATCTCATCTAAAAAACATCAGTTTCTATTTCTTATACTACTGCTAACAAGTAGAGCCATTGAAATACATTTTTCATTGATATCCTATTAAAATTAGGTAAACTCATTAATTCTGATCCTTTTGCGAGTTGTTTAACGGCTTTTATTTTTTTTTGTCATTAAATTGCCATTAATTTGAGAAAAGTATTGTTTGCTCACTGTATTAAATGCCTAGGATATAGTCCGTCAATATCCTCCATTCCAAATGTGCGAAGAGGGTCCTCTGTGTTGTGATGCCTGACCTTTTTGTTTTGGACCATACAAATCCCCTTATGCATATTTAGTGCTACAAATGTGTTTCTCCAGGACTGTTTCGGCTCACTTACTTTCCCTTTGTCATTCTGTATGGAGCATATACACTATAGCCATGCTCAGCACTCTTTGTGCTGAGTAGGGCCTTGAAAGCATGCATCATGCTTCACATTTTGTCACTGAAATGAGGGATGTGGACACTCAAAATGAGGGACAATGAGGGACACTAACCCTCACAATGATCAAGACACATCCTGAAACATGGAGATACAGTACCTCAGAACACAGTGGAAACCATTGTTTGTTTGTTTTTTAACCAGGAGAGACACACTAAGCTGAGATCTTGTTTACAGGTGCGACCTGGGAGCACAAGAAAGTTAAGTGACTTGCTCAGGGTCACACAGTATGCAAGTGGGAGCTGTAGGTTTCAAATCCAGGTCTCCAGGTTTGCAGCTCAGAGCTTTAAACCACTGCACTATACTGCCTGTATACTGATTGTATTTACATGTACCAATACTAGCACATGAGAATGAATTTCTAAAATAAAGCAAGGGTGCCATTTAGCTAGGGCAGAGGGAGGCAGCTGCACCCCCCCCCCCAACAATTGTGCCTAGGTTGTTCTTATGGTGTGGGAATAATGGCATTAAATTTGGATTTAATCTTTTGAACAATAAGTGCCCCCCCTGGCCTCTGTGCGCTCACACTACAGGTGCACTCCTGACTTGACTGTGTCTGCATTGTGTTGTCCACTCTCTCCACCTATTAGCAGTGGTGTCATCACACATGACATCAGCCAAACAAGCACATATGAGTCATGCGAGTGCTACACTGTCTTTTAGGCCACAGAGTAGACAGTCTGCACACTACAGCTTGTAGGAGTCGGTGAGCACTGAACTCCCAATAGCAGTCTTGTGGAGGCACCAGATGACCTTAAATGAACCCTGGGAATTTCTAGCAATCCCTCATCAGTGGAGCAGAGTGGCCGGGAGGGGAAGTAGGGATGAAGAAGCTCTTGCAGACAACTCAGATCCTGTCCATGTAGGGCCTTAAAGGTGGAGTCAGAACTTCAGCCAGGAAAAAAAATTGGTTAGTAACTGGGTGGTTTAAGCCCAAATCTGATGCACTGCTCTGGGGTATAGACAGATGAATCTTATACTTTTACATTTTTCATGATTTGAATATCATTTTTCAGTCACAACAAATACATTTTACCTTTTAGAGATGTTCCAGACATTCTAGAGCTTGCCACCTAGGGACTAACTAGCAACTGGCTTCCACTGGTTGTTGACTCCCCCCTGCTGAAATCTGAAATGGCAACCCTGCCATAAAGTCTAAATTTACAGGACACCCTCTGTGCGAGCAGCATGCTTTCCATGAGGGATGGATAAGGAGCAGAACAGTTTTTTTAGGGGTAAAATGATGGCTGTCCCTTGCACTCTGGGACAGTTGAGAAATATGGTATGCACAGAATATTGGAGCCCCACTATAGTCAGGCTTATGCCCCCCCCATTGAAGCTGACCTCCACATCCTCACACTCAGGCACATTATGACATAGGGCAAGGGAGACTGCAGGGTGTGCACTGTGACAGTTTGTCACTCCCCCCCATCACCACGGGACATTCTCCTTTCTTAGGCATACTTTCTGAAATCTGTTGCAGTAGTGCTTCTCTTTCTCTAATTTCTTACTTGACTTACTTTTCACTTTTTTACCATGATGGGGTGGCTTCCTGTCATGATATCCTCCTACTTTACTGCCCCGCTAATTTCTGCTTTGGTCCGTGATGGTGTCTGTCTTGAGACTTATTAGCTGTCAGAGAACCCGTTTGAAACAGTATAGCTGTAGCAAAATGCACCTCGAGGTGGAGGCATGGCTGTAACTGAAGCAGCCCTTGTAAAATGGGTATGTGATCAGTAATTAATAAATAAAGTACCTGCAGGAGGAAGTAGTAACCATTAGGGCTGTGAGAATATCGAATATTAATTTCTGAATACCACGAATAATGGACTATCCGAATATCCGGAACCGAATACTGAATAGTCCACTATTCAGCTGGTATTCGGTGTTCTACCGTACACAAGGCCAAAAAAGTCTTTCCCACCCTCCTGGCCAGCAATAAATAAATATTTTTGCCCTGGTGTCTAGTGGTCCCACCCCTGGCCGATCGACGGTCCAAAATAAAGAACCCCCCATTGCCCAGACTCTCAGCAATGTCCCCAGTCCCAAATATATAAAAATAATTCCCTAATTTTTCTGGTGACTAGTGGACCCCTCCACCACTCTCCCCCATGGCCCCAAGTGGGCCACCGGTACAGCCCTCCACTCACCTCCATGGCTGGCAGCCCGACTGAGTTTTCAATGAAAGAGCGCATGCTTGTACAAGCACATGTTCATTCATTGACAGATTCAGCCACCAGCAAATTAGGAACTAGCACTACCGGCGGGTTACTACATTGCATTTCCCCCCATCCCACCCCCGCTGGTGATTGGAGCAGCTCCCCCTTCCCCTCCAGCCCCAGGTAGTCCTACTTGCTGTTGGTGGCTGAATCTGAGTGTTAATGAATGAGTGCGTGCTTGTACAAGCATGCGCTCATTCATTGAGAACTCAGTCGGGCTGCCGGCCATGGAGAAACATAGAAACATAGACTTTGATGGCAGATAAGGACCACTTGGCCCACCTAGTCTGCCCATTTCCCTACCTAGAGGATAAGCTGCAGATCCTGTTTAACCAACAGCGTATTTCTTCCTACTCCCTACAAAAATTGCCTTATGTCTGTCCCATGCATTCTTGAATTCTCCCACAGTTTTAGACCCCACAACCTCCTCAGGAAGGCTGTTCCATGCATCCACCACTCTCTGTGAAAAAATACTTCCTCACATTGCCCCTGAGCCATCCCCATCTATCTTCAAACTGTATCCCTTGTTCTTGTACATCTCTTTCTGAAAGACGCTATCCTCTTGGACTTTGTTGATTCCACTGAGGGTACTTAAAAGTTTCTATCATGTCCCCCTCTCCCTCCTTTCTTCAAGGGTATACATAATTAACTCCTTTAGCCTCTCCTCATATGGCTTCTCTTGCAGACCCTGCACCATTTAGTTGCCGTCCTCTGAACTGCCTTCATCCTGTCTATGTCCTTGCGGAGATGGGGTCTCCAGAACTGGACACAGTACTCCAGATGAGGTCTCACCAACTGTCTGTACAGGGGGATAACAACTTCCTGTTTTCTGCTGTGATGCCTCTCCCTATACATCCCAGTATCCCCCCAGCCCTCCCTACCGCCTTTGCACATTGCTTGCCAACCTTAAGGTCATCTGATATGATTATCCCCAGGTCCCTTTCCATTTTTGTTGTTGTTACTACCTCCCCCCCATTGTGTAATCTTCACCTGGGTTTTTGTTTCCCAGGTGCATTGCCTACTTCTTTGCATTGAATCAAGCTGCCATACTTCTGACCATTCCTCCAACCTTGCCAAGTCCTTCTCATCCTTTCCACGCCTCCTTGTGTATCAACCCTGTTGCAGATCTTTGTGTCATCTGCAAAGAGGCATACTTTTCCTTCCAGTCCCTCTGCAATGTCACTTATAAAGACATTAAAAAGGACTGGACCCAGTACTGAACCCTGCAGTACCCCACTAGTAACCCCTCTTTCTTCAGAGTGAACTCCATTTACAATTAACTTCTGTGTCCTGTTGTTCAGCCAGTGTTTTACCCAGGCTACCACCCTGGGACCCACTCCAAGGCTGGTTAATTTGACCACTAATCTTTTGTGTGGGACTGTGTCAAATGCCTTGCTAAAGTCTAGGTAGACCATGTCCACAGCCCCTCCCTGGTCTACTACTTTGGTCACCCAGTCAAAGAAATCAATTAGATTCGTCTGACATGACCTTCCCACTGTGAACCCATGCTGCCTTGGGTCCTGTGCCCCACTGGCCTCTAGGTACTCAACAATTCTTTCCTTCAGAAGTAATTCCATCAATTTCCCTACCACAGAGGTCAAACTGACAGGTCTGTAGTTTTCTGCCTCTGTCTTGCTCCCACTTTTGTGAAGGGGAATCACATCAGCCTTCTTCCAGTCCTCAGGTACCACACCATCCTCCCATGATTTGTTATAAAGGGTAGTCAGTGGTTTCACTAGTTCTCTGATTAATTCTTTTAGAATTCTGGGGTGAATTTCATCTGGCCCCATTGCTTTGTCCACCTTCAGTTTTAGGAGTTCTTTCAGGAACCCTTTCTTCTGTGAAAGGACTGGGATCGAACCCCCTCTCCAGAGTGCTTCTGGTAATTGGATTAGGCACCTCCCCCACTTCCTCTTTTGTGAATACTGAACAGAAGTATTCATTCAGTATCCCTGCTTTTTCACTGTCACTCTCTGCCCACCCACATCCATTCTATTCAGCCTCACTATCCCTCCCTTTGTCTTTCTACGCTCCCTGATATACCTATAAAAGGTTTAACCCCCTTCTTAACTGAGTTGGCTATCTTTTCCTCAGTTTGTGCCTTTGTTATTCTGACTACCCTCCCTGCTTCCTTCTGCCTTAACTGGTGCAGTTCTCTGTCCTGTTCCTTCTGTGTTTCCTTATACTTCCTAAATGCTATCTTTTTCTCCCTAACCTTCACACGCCACTTCTTTTGAGAACCATAGTGGCTTTTTCTTTCATTTTGATTTATTTGCTTCACACAAAGACTTGTTGCCTCTGTGATGGCAGTTTTGATATTTCCCCATTGTTGATCCACCCCTCTTTCTAGCCTGTTTGCTAGTGCTTTTCTAAGGCACTCTCCCATCTTGCCAAAGTCAACCCTCCTAAAGTCCAGAACCCTCACTTTTGTATGACTTGACTCTGTAGCTGAGTTTATTGCGAACCACACTGTTTGGTGGTCACTTGTTCCCAAATGGCTACTCACTTCTAGATCTGAGATCCTCTCACTGTCCCCATTTGAGAGTACGAGGTCTAAGATTGCTTCCTCATGAGTAGGTTCCAAAACTAGCTGTCTGAGGCATGCCCCCTGAAGGGCATCAAGAATGGACCTGCTTTTGGATGTGGCTGCAGCAAAGGTGCTCCAGTTAACATCTGGCATATTAAGGTCCCCCATCAACAGTATCTCCCCTTTCTCTGCCATCCTAAGTATGCCTTCTATCTTATCCTTGTCCATTCCTTCCCCCTGACATGGGGGTCTGTATACAACCCCTGTGCGGACTGTGGTGCCATTTCCAGTCTCTAAGGTGACCCACAGTGCCTCCTCTCCTCCCTGTTTACTCTTTTGTTCAGTTGCTTTTATCCCTTCCCTTACATAGAGAGCTACTCCCCCCCCTTCTGCCCTCCCTGTCTGTCCTGCAAGTTGTGTACCCTGGTATGTTAACATCCCAGTCATGGTTCTCTGTGTACCATGTTTCTGTGACTGCTACGATAGCCAGGCATCCCTCTTGAATCAAAGCCACCAGTTCAGGGAGCTTGTTGCCTAGACTACGGGCATTGGTACTCATTACCCTCCATTTCTTGATGGCCTTACCCCTTTTTGCCCCATCCCTGTTCTTATTGTGTTTGTCACTTTCTCCATTTACCCCTGCATTTCTCCCTATTGACATCTCTATGTTGGTATCTACCTCACTTAGTACCCTGATTTTTGGGGGCTAGGATTTCCTTGCTCCTTTCCAGTGCCTCACTCTTGGCTAGTTTAAATGCTCGCCAATGAAGTATTTAAACCTATCACCTAGGATGCTGGTTTCCCTCCTGGACAGATGCAGACCATCACACCAGTATAGGCCTGCATCCATCCAGGTAGAACCCCAGTCCCCAGTGAAGCCAAATCCCTGAGCTCTGCACCAGTTTTTCAACCACTGATTGAATCCCATGGTGTGGAGCACCCTAGCCTCATCCATGCCATAGACAGGCAGTACCTCCGAGAAGGTTACCATCTGTGCTATTTGTCTAAGACCCCTCCCCATCTCCACAAATGCTTCTTGCACTGCTCTCATCCCTTTTTTTGCCAGGTCATTTGTCCCTAGGTGGACAATGACATCCAGCTCCCTCCCCTGTGCAGCTGCTCCTGTGATCCTAAGGATTTGCTCCCTGTCCCTCCAAGCCATGGCACCAGGCAGGCACCTTACGTACCTCTTCCCTTCCTCCCCCAGTTCTACCTTCCTAACAATGGAGTCTCCCACCAGGAGTTGTTTCCTTCCCCTGTGTAGGGCTGTGCCGGTGGCCCACTTGGGGTCATTGGTGAGGGGCAGGGGTGAGGGACACTACCTGATAGGGTGGGGGGTGGGGTCCACTAGACACCAAGGAAATTAGGGAATTATTTTTATTTTTATAAATTTGGGGACAGGGGCCTGGTGATATTGCTGAGAGTCAGAGTGGGGGGGATTCTTTATTTTAGACTGGCTATCGGCCAGGGGAGTTGGTTAGCACCACTAGACACCTGGGCTAAAAACATTTATTTAATGCTGGCCAGGAGGGGGGTGTTCTTTTATTTTTAAATGCCCCCCCAGCCACCCGAATACAAATACCGAATATTTTGGAACCAAATACCGAATATTCGGCTGAATATTCAAAAAAAAGGTATTCGCACAGCCCTAGTAACCATATGCCCCATTTGGAGGGTATGCAGGGATGCCTGAATCCTTCTTGTACTGTTGTAAGGTTTCACCGCAACTACACACTGACCCCCTGTTGATATTTATTGAGCACGTTTTGCCAGAACTTCATAATTCTCCCTTATTTCTCGAGCCTGTGGCTGTGCATGAGAAAATCTTTTCCACTGAGCTGTTCACTTGCTACAGGCTGATTTTCACATATTATGACTTCCACCAGCCCTCCGCAGTGACTTGTCCTGCTCGCGGTCCCCTGTGCTGATTTCTATGCGGCATCACTGTGTAGCCACCTAGCGCAGCTATGTACAATTGCGACTTGTGCAAGGAAAATAATTATATACTGCAGTGTATAGTATTGCAGAAAATAGAATTAAAAAAACCAAAACTGAGCATGTGCATGAAGGTTATGGGCACCCCATAATACTAAGGGAAGCCCATAATTTCACGAACGCCCGGATGCATAGTCGGCTTCCCAACTGAACTTTTAATCTGTTTGTTTTCTTTTCCACATTTCTGTACATTCTGCAACTGAACAGCATAAATAAAACTGCTCTCCTTAGGACTATTGTTCCCATATAAACTCTTGTTTAAGCCTGCCTCGTACATATGGGTGGTTATAGGAGGACATACCTATGTGCTCTGGGTGCTTGTTGGTCCTGACTGATGCTCCCTAAGGGCCAGTGGTCCCCTTGTGGCACCTTATTATAGTAAAAGCACCCTATGAGATCATGTCAAGAGGGAGGAGCCTAGAATCATTACGTGACCCTTAAGTATTTTAACCATTTTTCTTTTGTTATCTTGCTTACCAATATGCATGTATGTTGGAAATCTTAATGGATAAAATAAAAGTATTATTAATGGTCCATGCTGATGCCCTACTCAGTGTATTAGAGTAGGAAATATAATGTATTAGTGTTAGGGGGTATCAGCTGATCAATGATGTCATTCACCACAGATATAAAAGAGCTTGGGTTTAACAAGGTAGTCAGATAGGGTTTTGGAGCACAGAAGATGGTGGTCATGCCGATGCTATAGCCAGTACCACTCTGTGGCAGCACTTAGGATGTATTTAAGTGCTGAAATTCAAATTTGAATGGTTTTAAATGGTAGCACGTCAATATAGCGCTTCAATAACACCGAGTCAATTATAGTGACTCATTTCCAGTGACAGCAATAATAGCGAGCACTGAATATCAGTGATTCATACCTTCAGCAAAACTGGTGGAATAACCTACCTCCAAGGTCCAGGTGCACCTCTGAGGATGCTATTTTAGAAATAGCAGGGGGTTCAGGGGAATAGCCCCCCAAGGTGGTGCAGGGGGCATAGCCCCCCTGCATGATGCAGTGAAGTGGATAATGGGGAACAGGTGTGGGGTTGGTATTTAAAGTGTGCGTGATGTCTTATGGGGGTGTTTGAGGATGTCTGTAGAATTCATTCACAGCCAGCATGGGATGCCCCTGCTTGTCCATGAGGGCTTTGTTTATCGGAGAGATAAGGCTGTAGCTCAAAAGGTCTACTGGCGTTGTGTGGATACCCATCATTTTGGATGCCGAGTCTGATTACATACTGTGGTGGATCATGTTGTGGCTACGATGAGGAAATATAACAATGTGCCAAATGATGCAGAGGTGGGTGCTCACCTAGTTATGTGGAATCCAGGAAATAATATGGAGTACTTCTGACACCACCGCACAGGTTGTTCTTAACAGCACCGCCAGAGCACCCGATGCTGTCGCTGGTGCTTTGCTGGACATACATGCACTTTGACAGACTGTCCAGAGGATTTGGCAGTCAGAGATAGTCACTCCCATGACCCCAGGTAGCGTGGAGGAGCTGATAATGTCCCCATCCTATACACATACATCCTTGGAGGGATCGCTTTCTTTTGCATGATTCCAGAACTGGAAATGACCGTATGCTGATATATGTGACTGACATGTCTCTTACCTTTCTTTACAGCTGTGATAATTGGTTTATGGATGGCATGTTCCATTGTTGTCCATCGTTATTCTCTCAGCTATATACCATCCATGGCTTGGAGGGGGTTGATGTTCCTTGCGTGTACGTTCTGATGAACAGTCGCAAGGTGACTGCATATGACATGCTATTCAGGTGCCTGAAAGCATGGGGTGCAGGACTGAATCCCAGGAATATCATGCTGGATTTTGAGAAGGCAGCTCACCAATCCGTAACTGCTGCATTCCCATCCACAGATGTTCATGGCTGTTTCTTTCATTTCGGCCAAGCGATATGGAGACGTATACAACAGTGGCTGAAGATCCTGTTGAGGTATGTGAATGATGCAGAGTTTGCCTTGAATAGTCGGATGCTGTCATTAGTGTTTGTACCTGAACAGTATGTGGTTCAGGTGTTTGAGGAGTTGCAGGACTTAACATTCTATGCCTCAAACGATGAGGTGCTGGAAACTCTGATCACATATTATGAGGATACATGGGTCGGTCATCTGATGAGTAGATCTGGACAGTGCAGATCCATGTTTCCCATAACTTTCTGGAATTGTTATCAGGCTGGGGTGAATGGTTCCGCTCATACCAATATTACCGTAGAGGGCTGGCATTGTGCATTCAATACACGTCTTGGTGCCAGTCATCCCAGTATGTGGCAATTCATTCATTGTATGCAGCAGGAACAGAGCATGTCAGAGCTGACGATGGAGCAGGTGGTGTCAGGTGCTGCAGCAGGGGGCAGTAGACATCAGTACCGTGATTTAATGGAATGGCTGTGCCAGGTTGTGAGCAAGTATGGGATATGGTCTTGCTATGAATATTTGCGTGGATTGGCTTACAGCTTTCAACTCCGTATATAATATAGTAGCTGAAATTACATGCACCATGATTGTTGTGTGCTAAAATTGCCATTGCTGTATTACAGTTGCTGAAATTACACTAGCTATAATCAAATCGCCGAATTGACATGAAACCTTTGGATATTTGTTTTCTTATTTTTGAAGTTTAATTTTTCTTTTGTAAATAAAATTCACACAAAAAGCAGTGTGTGTTTCCTGAAGAAAACGTGTAAGTGTTATCACTACCTGCACTAACTCACATGCACCACTGAAATGAATGGGGATATTGTTTTATTACTATTTTGTACATTATTGATGGAGAGTTGGAGATTAATGAAGGCCACTGCTCAACTAACAAGGGCCTTGTTAGTAGAACAGTGGTCTTCATTATTCTCCAACTCACCATCATAATATAGAAAATAGTAATAAAAAATAACTCCATTAATTTCAAGGGGGTATGCCCCAGCTCTCTGACCCATGGACATTATCTCTTAAAGATTCCTGCCTCTGGCTTCCTTGTAATCAGGCTAGAGACTCTCAACTTATATCTATACTTGGTGGATTGTTTGCAGCAGTATGGCTGCACCTGCTACAGTGTTTGTGTGCATGGGGGGATGAAGGACTGGCCATGTGGGTGGGTGTTGAGTTATTGGTACTTTTGTGTTTGCCCCTTAAAGTCTGTTTGAGTGGAAACATTCAAAACTATAGAGAGAAAATAGTAGGAGCACAGGCCAGACCAAAGTAATTAAGTAATTTTGTGAGTAGGTGTGTGTATTGAGGTGGGAAGAACCACATGTGTTTCCATTGGTATGTGTGCTACAGTTCAGCTGTGCAGATGAGATGAGGGGGGACAAGAAAACTAAAAAGTATAACAGTGGCTATAAGCATGCCGCATGAGTGCAGATGTATGCAGATTTGTATTGAAGTACAAACAAGCCATATGTGTGCAGGCAGTATAGCTTAGTGGTTAAAGGTTCTGAACTGCAAACCAAGAGACTTGGAGTCCTGAAGATCTGGGTTTGAATCTCATCAATCCCCACTTGTATATGGTACGATCCTGAACAAGTCACTTAACTTTCATGTGTGCAGTTATCAGTGAGCACATGCTTTTTCACGCATGCCACTTGCATACAGCCTGTTCCAATTTAACATAAAAAAAGCATGCTTTTCACACTTGCTTGCTGTATGCATGCCACATGCATGCAATCATTTCCATCTTACCATTTAAATCATGCTTGCAGCACACATATCACATGGATAGCTTTATGTACGCAGCACAAAAATATTTCATATAATTATTTCTGTCAGGGATGAGAAAATTCACTGCTTTCCCTGCTCTTGCATCATTTGTATCACAGATTGGGAAAAACATTTAATGGATTAGGCATTCCAGCTGTATTTACAAATAACCCCTATGTGTCTGAGAGCCCTTATGGGTTTGGGGTGTTAAACTGCAAAGCATTGCTTTACTTAAGTGCATTGGGTGAGGGACTGGAGTAAAAATTAAGGACAGTGGGACTTGGGTGAGGTGGAGTGAGTTGGGGGGAATGTATTTGGCACATAGATGGGGGAAAGGGATTACTTTTTATTTTGAAGCCACAGCAGCAGGTGTGATATTTTCCAGGGTGGGGATGAGGAGGGAGGGAGGAGGAGAGTGCCAGTGGGGGGTGCTTGATGGGGATAATGTTTTGCAAGACCAAATTGTCTTGTTTTTAACAGGTGACTTGGTTATTCACCTGATGAATTTTGGCCAATCAGCCTGGAGAATAAGAAGGCGAGTTGCAGTCCCCAGATCCGTAAATTTGCTGAAATTCACAGACTTTTCCATGGAGTGAGTTTAGGCAACTTCATACATCTCTAGTCATGATGATGCCATTAATAGCTGCACTTCGAAACTGAAGGAAGGGCAGGTGAAGGTACCTGTTTGGAAGCAGTGGCAGATGTCCACAAAATAATTGTATACGTTATTAAGACCTTTTTATTGTCAATTGTTATCTTTTGGAGTTAGTGTTATGTTTACCCACTGCCACTTTGTCTAGAATACCAGTTGTATTGTCTGTTTTTTCAAGTTTTTTGGGGGACAGCCATCCAAACCAGTAAAAAAAGGAAAGTAACTTACTTGATAATTAAGGAAAGGGGGTAGGGATTGTAAACCCAATAGCTTTTTTTTACTATTTTTATGTGTAGCAATATACTGTAGTACCTATATTGTTAAATAAAGTTTAGTGCTGGGGGGCTTGGGAAGGTATTTGACTAAGGCCTTTTGTGCATAAATTGGGGTCAGGAATGTTGGGTAGAACATGAAAAGGGAAGGGAATAAGACAGGCACCAGGAGACATTCAGAATATGTTTCTGAAAAAAAGTAAATGGTGCTCAGGTTGTCTCTGGTAACAGAGATGTTAAGGAAAGAGCTATATGCTTATGTAATGGGGGTGGTCTTTTTGACTGAACAGGTATTTGACAACTGTTCCATCTGAAGGACAAGCTGTATTGAAACTTCTAACTGATAAAAAAATCCCTCCAAGAATGTGGAATGTGTCTTGGCTTTCTATCAATGGCAGGTTACAGGTGAGAGGTAATAAAACACAAAAGTCTTAAGGAATGATATTACCCAAGGAAGGGTTGTAAGAAGGCATTGGAATCACAACAGCATCTCTTTCTGAAGTGTCTTTTCATAGAACAATTTTGGATAACAGTGGCAACAGCCTGTGGGGGAACCTTTGCTTTGACTGATTCAGTATGAAGAGTTGATATTGGGGACATATAGGCCCCCAGTGGTGGAGGAAAAATAACAGTGTTGTACTTTGAACATCTGATGTGCAGTGATTACATTTTGTGTGTGACAAATCTAATTGCAGTAGAAAAGAGGCAGGAAAAGGGGAACTGCTGACTATGATTCAGGGTAATATAGAAGGACTATATAAATGGGAGCTTAGCCAACTTCCAGCTGGACATTGATCTGAGTGTGGAAAAACATCTCCTGGAAAGTCCCTTGGTGATTTGCAACATTCAGGTTTTTATTTGGCATTGGAGCAGGATAACAAAACTACTAGAGGTTGTTTTCAAAAGATTGTCTCCAGTTACCCTCATTGTGTGGTACTTGGTTGGAAGTAACCGACTCTGTGAAATAGCATGGGGTGCATCTAGACCAGGAGCTCACACTGAAACCTCATGGTGAGGTGGTGATGAAGTCGCTGCATCTGAAGACTGGACTTCTATGCAGACTTAGTGGGTACCTCCGTAGCAAAGCTCACCTGCCATTTCCTCTGGCACACTACTACTTACTTTACTTGATGGTGCCCTTCTCCTACAAACCCTCCGTGGTGCTGAGCTATGAAGATTAAAGGTGCTATATCACAAAGTAACACATTTTGCAGTTGGTGCACAGCCCATAGACCATCACTGTGATGTACTCTCAGCTCTAAACTGGTCCCCCTTGGAAGCAAGATTTGCCTATCGGGTTCTCTGTCTAGCCTTTAAGTTAACTAAACTTCCTGTCCTTCCAAGTCTCCATGGTATCCTCCAGACCAAAACCTAGAAGAGGGCACGTAGGTCTTCAACCTGCCCACTGCTGGAGTTCCTTAGGACCAGGACATTTGCAGAAGACAGGACTTTTGCTATTTCTCTGACATCCCTCAGGAATAGCCTACTGTTAGAGGTGTTAAACTGTCCTTCTGCAGCTGCTTTCAAAAATACCCTCAAGTCTCATTTGCTTGCTGGCAGTCATTGCACTTGTAATTGTTGACTCTGTCTGCACCTCCTAATACCTGTCTGTAAATCTATACATGGTAACAAGTGACTTAGGTTGAAGAGTGCTAGAGTAGCTAGCCACACAGATGCATGTGCTGTAACCCTGATCCTTGTACATGTGCTCATGTTGTGCATTGCAACTTAAAGTGTAACTAACCCAGGACTTGTTCTTGTATTATGATTCATGCAATAATGCTGCCCACACTTGTGCAGAATTGTGATTTCATATGTTTTCTATGCACTTTAATCCAGTATGTATTCTTTTTTTGTTACTGTTTGCAATTAATTCTCGGTCACCCCTGAAAAAGGGACATTTTGTCTCAGTGGGCCTGCTCAGTCAACACATTTCAATAAATAAAATATTTGTTTTGTGTGTGTGTTTTTTTTTTCTTATTACTCCCATTTTCTCTTTTTCTCATCATGTTTTAATTTGGATTTATTTTAAGTGTTTGTGTCCTTCCAAATGCTTTATTTTTTATTGTGGGAATTTAGAATACATTTTGAAGTGTTTTCCTTTTTTTTCAGTAAGAAGTGTGATGTACATATGTTTTTGTTGTGAATATTTCCTTCAATTTTAAAAAAATTCCCCCTCCTTTTCTTCTATAAGTTCCATGGGATCCTTAACTTCCACCTGGACACTGACTGGAGATAGGCAGAAAGCCCTCAGAATAACATATCATCCAAAGGATGACACCTTAACAGGTAGCACCCCCTGTCATACTGCACTACAGTGTCAAGTATGAGTATTACCCCAAGTACCTGGTGTGGGACTAGAACCCACAAACTGCCAGTTTTCTGGTCATAGAAGCAAGTGTGCTACCTACTTAGTTGTTGGTACTGTCCATATTCTTGAGTTGGAGAAGATTAAATCAATTGGAAAAGAACAAAATCATTAAGAGAGGATAAAGGCAGAGGCAAAGTTGTCACAGGGATCATCAACATGAATGCTGAAATGAAAATTAGGGGAAGAGATACTGATGTTAGAAAAATGATCTGAAAATGGCATTAGATTTAGTCATAGATTTAGGAGACTGATATATGGCACAAATGTTAACGTTGGAGGGCAAAGGAAGATGGATAGATAGATGTTAAAATGAAGAATCAACTACAGATTTAAGACAGGATAAGTTAAAGAGGACATGAAATAAAGCACAAAGTTTGAACCACTAAATGTGTTCTACCTTTATTATTAATAAAACAAGTAGTTACAAGTAACGTGAACACTGTATGAATTATTAAACTTTCTTTATTTGTGATTTCACTGATTTTGTCAATATGCCCAATACTGGAGCCGATTAATCTAGCTTTCTGGTTTTCAGCTCAGAAAACGGAGCATGCCATTTTGTCTTATGATGTGCTAATCCATGCTCATTTGTGGTCCACGCACTGAGCATTCATTCACTCGTTCTCAGATAACAGATACTTGCAGACAAGTGAGTGAAGAGCTGAGTGTTTAATCCCAAGTCTTTTTTTTCTGACAAGGTACCAGACATCCTGCATGCCTCGGCACTTCCCTACCTCCTTTGCTGAACTGTATAAAAATTTTTAACACATATTTTTGCTTGTTTATTTGAGATTGTTTAGTTTGTGTTAGTCTTAAAATTCTCTTTAAAAGACAGCTTTTCAGCTTTTTCCTCGCTGTGCCAGCTTTCTCCCTTTTGAATCGTTCCCCACTTGACTTCTCTCCCTTGTGCCCTCCATCTGCTTTGAAGACCACTCAGTTCAAAAACACAGAACTTCTTTCCCTGACCCTAAAGCTGTACAAGGCCATAACTCCTTGACCCTGGTACCAAAAAACCTTATGTGATCCCAAACTCCTGTGCTTCAGGGGTCCTGGTGAAACTCGTTGCTCCTGTACAGTCTTCTTCTGGATTCTGCTGTTGAAAACACAGACTTGGGTCACATAAGCATACCCAGGTTCACAAATAGGAAAGTAGCAAAGAAAGTTGGCACCAGGCATTAAGACTTCTCTTAAATTTTAATTCAGTATAAAGAATACACAAATATATACACAGTAGAGCAACAAATGCTAGCAGACTCAACCAGTTTTGCCCTCTGGCTTTTTCAAGGGATATCTTCAACAGACATGGAGAGTTGGTTTTTAAAGTGCTGTGATTAATATACAAATAACATCAGTGACAGGTGTAAAACATATCAATTACATACTCATGTTTAAAAAACACACTCCTAGGAGAGGGCACTTAAATAAAGTCATCACTTAGACTGGTTATCACAATTACTTTTATTAAGAAAACATTTTTCAATCATATTCATTGAGGCACAGCCCCCTCCCCCATTTGAGCAGAGTTACAATAAAGAGCTTAAATTAAATACTATTGCCTTTTTTTGTTCTATATTTGAGCTAAACACCATATGAAAAGTTTACTAGCTGCTTCCCCTTGATAAGCAGTCACTTACAATTCATACTGTCAGGGTGTAAGCACCAAAAGCAGAAACCTATACAAAGAAAAAGGAAAAAAGGAGATAACCAAGTCAGTGGGACCAAGGCTCATCTTTTCTTTTTGATAAGAAGCATTACATCAATTTTTTTCATTTAACCCTGGAGAGTATTGACCTCTAGTTGTATGATTCACATAGCTTTTCTTCTTAACAAGAAAGCTTCCAGATCCCTGCCCCTCCTGCCCACTTTAACTCTTTTAATCCACATAAGAAATCAGAGAAATAATATATCAAATTAGGCAATGCTAGCATACCCTACTTAGATAAAAGTATAGTTTTACAATAGCTGCTGAACAGCATTCCTGCAGCTTTTCCACAGTGTCCTCAGTAATAATGTTTAATGTTTTAGCATTCACTTAGTTTCTGTTAGTACAACTGGAAATTTTACCCATCAAGTTAGTAGCTAGATCTGAACACATATAAGATGTGAGCAGGAAATGAAGGGCTTAGGATTAATGTGAATAAGTGCCGGGTACCTAACTGATGAGCAATAAATCTGAGTCACAGAAACACCATGAGCCATGTAGAAACAAACCTACAAAAGGAGCCAATTTGTGTATTCCCCAGTCGACATGTCCCTTGGTGTGTCGGACTTGGCATGTCAGTGGCAGTAAGATGACTATGACATTTTGTGTAGAAGCCAACTCAATTCTTGGTTGGTGTGTTTGTCAGTGTGTCACAATGTTCTTGCTCAGCGTGTGAAAGTAGAGCTGTGCAGAATGAGAAAATTCCAAATTTCCAGAATTCCAATGGGATTCATTGAAGTTTCATGAAATTTAGAAGAATTTTGTCAACATTTTGTGGAATTTCATCTAAACTTTGTGGAATATTTGAAACTTATTAATTTAGTCATAACTCAGCTGTCTTTTTAGCTAGAGATCTAAAATGTTTATTACCAGACTTGACAGCACAGATTCTGGGAGGGCAGTCCACATCCCTATCACTCTCAAATTAAACCGGCAACATATCAACAAGTAATTCAGGGGCTAGATTCACAAAACTTTGTGAATTGCACAAAGTGCTTGCACGCCAATTGCACTGAGTTTGTGCTGAACTGCAATTCACAAAATGTCAGTAAGTATGAGCAAAAGCAGTTGGCATGATTGCAAAAGATAATGTATGCATGATGCAAAGAGAAGGGAATGGCCTTGCATACAGACGCAATACTATTCACATAGCATTAGCACCATGCAAAGTGCCTTGCGTGGCACACTGCACAGTGTTAAATACTGCCTATAAAAGGTCCTCTTAATCCAGGCAAAGCCCAGAGGCAGGAATTGCAGGACTCAGCACAATGGTGAACATGACAGCACAGCTGCTATACATGGTGGGGAGGCCCTCCAGGAAACGCAGCAACAAAAAGGACATCCTGAACCATCTGTCACTGGCAGAAGTGCTCTGCTGTGAGCAGATGGTTCCAGCTATGAGCCTTCTTTGAGACAATGACCAACAACCAACTGATCAACTGGTACCACCTCAACCAGGCCATCCTCAGGCAGCTGTGCAAACTCCTGGAGGAAGACCTGTGCAGCACTACCCAGCACAATCATGATGTTTATAAATTCCCTCTTCAAGCAAGTTGAGGCTGACTTGTTTGTCCAGTCATTCCCTGACATGTTAAAGTCTTACACTAGTAATAAATTATCACCCGTGTCAAAAGTTTTAAATTTGAGGAGAAGACTTTGTATGCTGGTGGCTTGTTCTTGTGTATTATTTTGTAGTTCTTGTATAGCCACCTCCTGAGTTGCTACCTGCATTTCAGTTTTAAAAAGTCACCCTTCCAGTTGCTGGATTGCCTGGGTGATCCAGTGGGAGGTAGCTGTAACTTCTGCCATCTGAATCAGGAACTTATTGAACATTACCTCCACCACCACCAGGTCTTGCAGATTCCCTGGGAATGCTGCCATGTTTTGGCAGCAGTGAAATAAATAGACACTTTTTGGCCACTCTGCAAGGTTTCACACTATGAACATCATGGAGAAAACAATGCAGGCAGAATAACGTAGAAGTAATGCCGCGAACAAGAAAATTGCGATGGACCCAACAACGCTGAGGACAAATGCTGCCAACACACAAGCAAAGCAGTGCAACACAATGGCAGCAGTGGAGGGGCACACAAGGAACCACAATATGAGGGACACCCAGCACCATCAAAATTGTGAGGCTGCCAGCAGGGCAGCACAACTGGACACACAACGGGGCCAGCAAGATGAAAAACAACACAGATGCCATGGAGCAAGACACACCCAGAGCACAGAGGGAGGCAGAAGGCACACAGCGTAGCAGATGGACCTGAGAAGGGGGGGCACAACCACAGGCAAGCAAGCCACAGGGCTGACCAGTAAGGAGCCAGACCACACATGGGGTACGATAGTCCGAACACCACCTCAGGGCTATAAAGGAGACTCAGACACACAAGGGGCATGCAGCATGCAGAGAGAGGGGCAGAGGGACAGGGGCAGGAGGTGACTACCAGAACAGGACACCTGCACCCAGTGATGCACCACACACAGCAACAAGGGTGGAGGGCCACACAGGGGGAACACCACAGCATGTGAAATGCCCCCACACAAACCCAGGCAAGTGAAGCACATGATGCTGACAGACAGCAGGACACGCTGGGGGCAGGGTGTGGCACCACAGCATAGATATAGGGCTGACAGGACACACCTGTGAGCCGGGTGTGCGCTGCCAGGGCAGATGCTGTCACTCCCATAAGGCAGCACAGCACACAGACCACACTGAGGTGCATGAGGACAAACTCTGTTTTGAGCAGTCCTCAGAACCATGCACTGCACTATATGAATAGCCAAAAGGGGACAACCCTACTACAACATGAGGGCTACCTGTACTACAAGGAGCGGAACCTGGCAGAAAAAACATATTGGAAGTGCTTGGAGTATTACAAGTTAAAATGCCCTGGGCATGTCCACACCACAGGGGAGGAGGTCGTTAGGGTGGTGAACAGCCACAACCATGTACCTGACAGTGGGGCCATAGGTGTCTGGGAGGCCATCATGGACATAAATCAGAGGGCCCTACAAACTATGGAGACACCCCACCAGGTGGTGGCAGCATGCAGTAGCAACATAGCCATTGCTGTATCTGGTAAACTTCCCAGCATATACCTCCTGAAAAGGAGTGTCCACTGTGCATGGATAACTGCCAGCCAGCCTCCACCCCTGCCAACCTCACTAGAGGACCTCATAATCCCAGATGTGTACACCGTGACACATTATGGAGCCCAATTCCTGCTCCATGATGGTGGCGGCACCTCAAGAATACTGATATACACCACAGACAGGAACCTGCAGCTGCTGTCACTGTGCCATACATGGTATGCAGATGGCACATTCAAGACAGCACCACCACACCTTGCACAGCTCTAAACCATACATGGGGAGCAGTACTGCACCATAGTACCCACTGTGTACCTCCTGCTGCTGAACAAGATGGGGGTGACATACACAAGAGCGTTCACCACAATGAGCAAGCTCCAAGAGAACCTCAAGCCATTCATGATCATCACAGACTTTGAGCAGGCTGCGATAAAGTCCTTTGCCACTGTATTCCCAGATGCCAGTCAGCATGGCTGCTTCTTTCACCTGTGCCAGGCCCTGTGGAGGAAGGTCCAGGAGGTTCCTGAGGCTGTGCACCACTACACAGAGGACGAGGACTTTGCACTCCTTGTGAGCCTGCTGTCTGCACTTGCCTTCATTCCCCAAGGGGAGGCATCCACCATCTTTGAGGTACTCAGGTTATTTGAATTCTACATCACACATGAAGAGCTGCTGGCACCAATAGTAGACTACTTCGAGGACACATGGATAAGGAGCCCCATCCATGGTGGTGTCTGCATGCGCTCCCTGTTCCCTGTCACCTGTGGAGCTGTTATGATACAGCCAGGACTAGCAGTACCTTCACTAGCAACTCTGTGGAAGGGTGGCACCATGCCTTCAGCACCCTAATAGTTGCATGCCACCCCAGCCTGTGGAAGTTCATTGATGTCCTGAAGTTGGAGCAGTGGCTCAATAAGCTGAAGATCAAGTGATGCATCATTGGCAGGGTCCCTACTTTTCTGCGGCACAGTGGGACCAAGTTCTGCAGCAAGACTACTATTTGCCGCAGAACTTCTGCGGCAGTGGTTTGTAATTTCTGAGGAAGTTCTGCGGCACTAACAAACTACCACATCACAGTGTCAGCTTGTCATCCTGACTTCACTTTCATGGCAGTGTTTATAGCAATCAGGATGGTGGAAAGCACAGTAACACTAGTTCAAAAAATAACAGACTTATAAAAATAATTTTATGCCTAAAAAAGCAAAACAAATGTCTCTCCCTTAAGGTCCTAGCCTGTTGCATAAATGACATATGCAGAGGGGATCTTATGTGATAAATAAGGTATTTCTATATGCATGCTATCTATCCCACTAATGAGGTTTCCACTATCACTTATATATTTGTATGTGCTTTCTACACCACTCATGAGGTTCCCACTGTGTATCACTTATATATTTATATGCAATCTGTAACATACTGTAACACAGCACTGGGTAAAGTTGTGGAAGGGCATTACCTCCCAGCACGTATGTTCCATTTTTTTCTCTGCCAGGACTACAAAGTCCCAGAAGGCATTGCACCACAACTTCACAGAGCTAAGTGCCTGATTAAGAGCAGGTGCAGGAGAGTGATTGCCTGCATAAAAGAAGGCTCAAACAATTGCTTGTGGCTCAGTAACTGATTAGGAACAGACATGGAGCCTGGCTGGGGAACACTTGCAGAAGGATTTTACTTTGGAGAGAGAGCGAGAACTCTGAATCAACTGACTGCCTGGTTTGGAACTTTTGTTTGGCCTTCAACAACAAATTGGATTTTTACTTTGGAAAGAGAGAACTCTGAATCAGCTGGCTGCCTGGTTTGGAACCTTTTGTTTAGCCTGCAAGAATGAATTGAATTCTGACTTTGGACTGGCTGAAAACCTGAGACTGGTAAATAATTTTCCTTTGAAACATAGAACAAGAGACTCTGTGCTGATTTTGTTTGTATGTCCCAGAAACAGCTTAGCTACCTGGGTTATAGAGAGGGAACAAAAGTTCACTGTGTAGTTAGCGCTCAACAAAGAGCTAGGTATTATTTTCTGCTGTTTTATTTTCAACCTGTGTTATGTTTGAATGCACCTCTCACAGTAATCTTACCAATAAATGCACAATCAGTCTGCTGTGTTAAGCTGCACGTCCTGGGCTGTGGTACAAAGTGTGTTTATATCCCCACCTACAAGATCCCAGGGTAACACAACCCCTACCCTTGTGTTACAATACATACAAATATGCATATGTGTGTGGTGAGAGAGACAGAGATACTGTGTGTGTGTGTGTGTGTGTGTGTGTGTGTGTCTCTCTCTCTCTCTCTATATATATATATATATATATATATATATATTTTTTTAATTTCCATGAACTTGCATCCTCATTCACACAGGTCCCATTGGAAATGGAACAGAGGAGTTATTGCAAAACTCATTTTTCATGTCAACCTGCTTTCCCTGACACACTGCATAACACCATCAGGCCATGACATGCATATGAACCAATTGTGAGATACAGCTCTCTGGCCCATCACAATGTGTCCACCATGTGACAGAACACTGCACCATACCTTCTCAGGCTCTGAGCAGTGATGTGTTCCACCAATCCTTGTGCTGCCAGCCAGCTCCCAGAGCTAATCTCTGAACCTGAGTTGCCGGCATGGAAACACAGCATGCTACCCTCTGGTCCAACAGCTGTCCCTGCACACAACATTTCTCAATAACTTTTAGGTGATTCTATCAATCAATGACAATATGTAATCAATAACCCTGGCAAAAATGCGTACAGTGCAATTATTTATTTAACAGGTCTATTCTTTCAACAGGTCTGCACATTATTATAGTTCACTTTTCTGGGCATAATTACTTTATTTTTCTTAAAAATTTAGACAGTTAAATTCATTTTACTAGTTATTCATTTCAGATAGCGTCTCTATACCTTAAAGGCACAAATAGGTTTGTACAAAGTGAGGTATGGACTTAACAGGTCTGTGCTATTGACAAGGTTTTGTTTAAGTTGGCCCTAGTGCAATAATTTAAGACTGAAAATTGTATTAGGCTGTAGTGCAGATTGAGCAAATATCACCATGCCTGATGTGCTGTGCCACCGTCTCTGGCAGTGGGAGCTGTGGTAGATAAGTGACTGTTCATTTCTGTTACAGAATGCAGCCATTTCATTAGTTAATGTATGATGTTATAGCAATGATAACATCACATTCTGAACACATGGGGGGGTTGGATATAAAAAGAGGGGAATGGAACCAGATTCTATGTATAAACAGAAATATTAATAAAAAATCACCAAGAAGAGTGAATTCTGCAGCACTGCAGAAGTTCTGCGGTAGATTGCAAGTTCTGCACAAAATTCTGTGGCCGCAGAATTCTAGGGGCTTTGATCATTGGGCGCTATGCACCACTGTCACAGAAGTGGTTCTGGGACTCAACGGACCACATACAGCACATTGTTGAGGAGTATAACACCAGACCCATGTATGACTGTCGACGCGGCATCGCCCATAACTTCCAGCTGCAGGTCTGACCAGGGCCATGCCAATGGCTGTGGCTGCTGGGTGCAGACTGACCACCGCCATGCCATCTTAGGGTGCCAGTGACTGCTGACCACCTGTACAGTGTGCTACCGCACAAGCCTTGGGGGGTACTGTGCCGATATGGGGAGATGCACTGTCAAGGTGGAGGTACTGTGCTGTTATCAGGGTATCGCCCTGCACAAGGGGGGAACTGTGCTGATATGGGGAGATGCACTGTCAAGGTGGGGGGCTGTGCTGTACTAGGGATGATGCTCTGTCATGGGAGGACTGTGCTGTGGCATTAAGGAGGTACAAGGAAACGCAGAGGGAAGAAAACTGGGAACTGTATCTGGAAAAGCATAGGGAGGTGGGGGAAGCCATCAGGAATGCAAAGATACAAACAGAAGGAAAAATAGTCCTGGCAATAACAAAATGGGACAAGAAATTTCAGGTACGTTAGTGAAAGAAAAAAAAAACTAAGAGTGAGATTGTGACACTAAAAAGGGAAGGAGGGAAGTGTGCAGAGTGGGACCAGGAAAAAGCAGAAATCCTGAACAAGTACTTTTGTTCAGTATTCACAGAAGAAAGGAAAGGGGAGGGACCAAAGTTAGACAACAGAGGCACAACTGGGAAGGAGGAGGACACCAGTCCATTTAAGGAAGAAAGAGTCTTAACGTAAGTCGCTAATCTGAAAGTGGACAAGGCAATGGGGCTGGTTGGAATACATCTCAGAGTATTAAGAGAACTCAGGGAGGAGCTGCCAGAACTACTGACAGCTCTGTTCAATAGTTCACTGGAAACAGGTGTGGTACCAAAGGACTGGAAGAGGGCAAATGCAGTCCCTCTCCACAAAAGTGGGAACAGGGAGGAGGCTGGCAACTGCAGGTCAGTCAGCCTGAACTCAGTGGTGGGGAAACTAATAGAATCACTACTGAAAGAAAGGTTTGTGATATATCTTGAATCCAACAGCGCACAGGATCCACCTGAGGCAGCATGAATTCACAGTGGAAAGATTTTGTCAAACAAATCTGATACATTTCTTTGACTGGGTGACTTGGGAGGTGGATCAGGCAGGGGCAGTGGATGTGACCTACCTGGATTTCAGCAAGGCCTTCTACACCATCCCATATAGAAGGCTGGTAAACAAGCTGGGCAGCCTGGGAGTGGGCCCCAGGGTGGTAAACTTGGTCAAAAATTGGCTGAGAGATAGGACAAAGAGTGTGCTAGTGAACTGAGTTCAATCCAAAGTGAGGTGGGTGCCAGGCAGGGTACAGCAGGGATCAGTGCTTGGACCAGTCCTCTTTAATGTCTTCATAGGCGAGATTGGGGGGGGCAGGGGAACATTTTTTAACCAGGAGCAGCACACTAAGCTGAAGCTTGTTTCCAGTTGTGAAGTGGGAGCACTAGGAAGTTAAGTGACTTGCTCAGAATCACACAGTATACACCTAGGCAGCTGTGGGATTCAAACCCAGGTCTCCAGATCTGCAGCTCAGAGCCTTAACCCACTGTGCTATACTGCCTCCTGCAGAGGGGCTGGAAGGGAAGAAGTGTCTCTTTGCAGATGACACTAAGATTTGCAACAGGGTTGACACTCCAGGAGGGGTAGAGAAAATTAGAAGGGACCAAAGCAAGCTTGAGGAGTGGTCAAGGGTGTGGCAGCTAAGATTCAATGCTATGAAGTGTAAGATCATGCACTTGGGGCACAGAAATGCAGGGGAGGAGTACATGATGGAGGAGAGGTACTGACAGCTTCCAAACAGGAAAGGGACCTGGGAGTAATCATCTCTGATGACCTAAAGGTTACCAAACAATGTGAGAAGGCTGTGATGAGAGCCAGTGGAATGCTGGAGTGCATAGGGACAGGTATCTCCAGCAGAAGGAAGGAGGTGGTGATGCCACTGTATAGAACATTGGTGAGACCTCATCTAGAGTACAGAGTCCAGTTCTGAAGACCACATCTCCAGAAGGACATAGACAGAGTAGAAGCGGTTCACAGAACGGTGACAAAAATGGTGCAAGGGCTGCACCAAATGTCATATGAGGGGAGACTGGAGGATCTCAATATGTATTTCCTGGAAGAGAGGAGAGGAGAGGAAAGGAGAGAGGGGGGATGTGATAGAGACTTTTAAATATCTCAAGTGTGTAAATAAGGTACAAGAGGGTAGCATCTTTCAAAAAAAAGATGTTCTAGAACAAGGGGTCATGATAAGAAGACAGTGGCTTAGACTTAGAGACTTAGGGGTAATGTGAGAAAGTATTTTTTTCAACAGAAAGGGTGGTGGATCCATGGAAAAGCCTCCTGGCAGATTTTGTAGCGGCAAAAACAGTAGGGGAATTCAAAAACACATGGGACAGACATAAGGGAACTCTAGCGATAGGAAAGAGAGGGTAAACTGCAGATTATTTAGGATCTGTGGTATATGAAACAGGTAGGGAAAATGGGCAGACTAGGTGGGCCAAGTGGTCCTCATCTTCTGTCAAATTCTATGTTTCTATGTCACTCATAGTGGTACTGTAGGAGGTGTGAGAGTAGGGGAGCCAGTAGGGTCCAGTGGGTCAGCGACCATAAATTCATATGGTTTGACCTAGCCTTTGGGGCAAGCAAGCCCTCATCAAAGGCTGAAGTCCTAGATTTCAGAGGGCAAACTGCAAGTGGATGAAGGAGCTGGTCCAGAACAAGTCAGTTGGATCAGACAGCATCAGGGATGTGGAGGAAAGATACGGGAAATCAAGGTGCCATTCTTGAGGCAACAAAGTCTTGAATTAGAATGGTAATCAAAAGAAACAGGTACAAGAGACCAATATGGTTATCTTGAAAGAACAGGGATGCAGTGAGAGCCAAACAGAAGTCCTTCTCTAGGAACTAGGAAAAACAAGGAAAGGAAGAATAGACAGAGCACCAAATGAGAACAAAGAAAAACAAGAGGCTGGTCAGAGAAGCAAAGGCAGACATAGAGCTACATATTGCAGAGGGGCTCAAGGAAGGAAAAAAACAATTGTTTAGATATATTAGGGAAGAAAGAAAGAAGGGATGAGGCATTTTTAGGCAAGCAGAGGGCGGTAGTGTAACTGAGGAGGACAGGCAAAAAGTAGCAGTTCATAATGACTACTTCTGCTCTGTATTCATAAAGGAAGACAGAGGGCCTCTGCCAGACAGTGGCATTAAGGTGGCTGTAAGGTGGATCCCTGAGCTGAGGCAGAAAGTATTTACCAGTGAAAGGGTTTGGAAGGGGCAAGCAGCCCTAAAGCTATCTGAGACTCAGGGTCCAGAGGAGATAAATCTGAGGGTGCTCAAGGAATTGGCAAAAACTAACTGAATACAGTACCGTGTAGGATTTTTCAATAGTTCAATTAAGATAGGGGTAGTTACAACAGACTGGAGGGTAGTGGATGTAGTCCCACTCTATAAGGTAGTGGGGGACATGGAGCCACCAGGTAACTACAGACCTGTCAATCTTATCTCTGTTGTGGGTAAAGTGATGGAGACTAGGGTTACTGTTAATCTGCTGAATGGAATCCAGTTTGCTGGACTCCAATCTGATTTTTGGGTTTAGGATATTTGGATTTGCAGTTCAAAAATCATAAATTCTAAGCTGAATCTTAAAGCCTATTTTACATAGGCATTTAGGATTTCAAATCTGAATCCAAAATCAGATTTTTAGGTTCTTTTTGGATTTGAAACATAATCTGATTAGGATTTGAAAGTCCATAAAATCTTTAATCCTAAAATCAGATCAAAATCATCCAATTCTGAGCATTCCTAATGGAGACACAAGTCAAAGAGGACCTTGTGGACTGGGACAGTGAAAAGCACGGCTTCATCATAGAGAGGTCTTGTGAGGCCAACCTGATAGTATTCTTGACTGGGTAATGAGGGTAGTGAATAAGGACCACGCTATGGATTTAATTTACTTTGATTTCAGCAAGGCTTTCAACTCAATGCCTCACAGCATATTTCTGAAGAAGATAGAGGATCTGGGTGCAGTGAAGGACACAGTTAGATGGATGTCAAATTGGTTGGAAGGAGGACAGCAAAGAGTTGTGGTTAAAGGAGTCAAAGCAGAAGAGAGGGAGGTCACCAGTGGGGTGCCACAAAGGATTGGTCCTGGGTTCAGTCCTTTGCAATACGTTCATTAGCTACATCAGTGAAGGAATCTAGGGGAAGATGTGTCTCTTAAAAACCAAAAAGTAACATCGAGCACAGCCAAATGAATGCAGACAAACTCTGGTCAGAGCCACAATGGCTGCTACTGCAATATTAAGAAAGATATGCACACCTCTAGCTGCAGTTGGCTTCTAATACTCTCATGCTGAGCTTGAATTAAGCCAACTGCTCTGGAGTCAGAGCGCTATCCGAGTAGTGAAAGTGAAAACTGCCAGTGCTATCACTGAAAACCGATTGCTCAAGAATGCATGTGACAGACATAAGGCAATTTTTGTTGGGGGGTAGGAAGAAATAGGCTATTGGTTAACTAGGATCTGCAGCTTATCCTCTAGGTAGGGAAATGGGCAGACTAGGTGGGCCAAGCGGTCCTTATCTGCAGTCAAAGTGTATGTTTCTATGCTCAGCAATACTTGGAATCAAAGGGAAAATGAAACATATTACAGTTTGAGCACTTCCGGTGTCTGTTTTGATTCCAAGTATTGTTAAGCAATTGGTTTTCACTGATACCACTGGCTGCTTTCATTTTCGTTGTTTGGATAGCGCTATGGCTCCAGAGCAGCTGTCTTCCTTCATGCTCAGCACCAGAGTGTTAGAAGCCAGCTGCAGCTAGAGGTGTGCACATCATCTTTACTATTGCAATAGCAGCCACCGTGGCTCTGACCAGAGTTTCTTTCAACAGCAACAGCTGAAATCTGTGTTACTGAGCTTTAAATACTAGTTATGACTTTGTTCTGCTTTCAACAACCACAGCTGAAATCTATAAGTATTTTTAGCACTGGGCCGCCTTAGTGCTCAGTACTTTGAGTAGCCTTAGACATTATGCAGACTATGTTGAATAGTGTGATTTCATTTCTGTTGTAATGTATGGGTGGGACAGGTTCAAGCAAGTTATAAGACCACTTGAATGTTGAACAAGGTCAATAAATATTTCATACAAATCTTGATAAATCATTAATATAGATTTCTATTTCTATCTCTTTTTTTCAGTGCTGATGTGTTAAATTATGCTGTATTTATACAATTGGGGTGAGCAAAATGAATAGTGGATAAAACCATGTATTTAGCATACAGTGATATAAATCTTGCTGAAAAATCACACTGTGATAATATTTGCCATTTATACACATTGTGCTTACTTCACAGGCATATATTATCACTGTGCTGATGTCACGCTGGAACCCTAACCAATCATAGCTTTGCTGGCATTACTTTCAACAAATGACCCCCACACTATCAAACTCACCTGCTAAATTAGCATTGATGTCACCACTCACTCATTACAGCCTGGATTCTAAATGGAACTGCTTCAAAAAACAGTTTCTGTTTCTCACTGCTACCTACAACTAACTCAATTAGCATTGCAAAAGACACTCACCTGTGTCCCATAGTGTTTCTGAGACTCCCAGCCCATTCAGAAAAAACTCACACACACTCAGACCACACACAGAAAGAGCAGAAAGCACACAGAAACAGGAAAAGAACACATGAAAACATAACAATATTTCTGAAGCTCCCCCCCATTGTATAAATAGTACATACGCTGTGCAGATCGTGTGCTATGGAAAATATTCTCACTCCTGCAGAGGTTGGCCTATTAATACACCCCAACATCCCCCTAGTCTTACCTACTGCTTTAGTGGTCTGATTGCATGATTTCAGGTCATCTGTGATGATGATGCCCAAGTCTCTTTCTTCCCTTGTGAACGATCTGGATTTCCCTAATAAAGCACAATCAGTGTGTGTCCAGATACTCTACTTGTGCTGATGTAAGGCCCTGTTCACTATTGGAGACAGTGTCCAAATGATTTTTATGTAACTGGCCAGTGGAGCTCCACACAGTGCAGCTACTCTGCTCACTTTGAGTGCTGGTTGCATGCACTATGCCCATAAACCCCTGTATATGAATACAGAGCTACACAAGGAGGAAAAGGGTGGTCCAGGAGGTGAAACTTTGCAAGGCACTAGTCTTTCATTGGGATGACTGGTCTCAACATGAACAGTGTCTCTGACTCTGTGGGGGCTGATTATGGGATACAGAAGACAAGTCCAACACTGTGATATCCTGCTATAAAAATAGATTTTTTTTAAATATTGCTGACCACGTGCATCATACACCCAACACAATCTAGCATGAAGGAGGGATGGGCTAGTCTTAAATCTGTTCACGGTAGTGTGGGACTGCTCACAACCCCCAAAAATTCCACACCAGTGGGTGACGTCATATGTGTAGCCATGCCATTATAACTCAGTCACCAGTGGTATACCATATTCATCCCCCTAGTCACTAACAGACAAGCAGAAGTGGCATTACATTTGCAACATATCACAGCCCACACCTAGCATGTTCCTGACATACTACAATGTGTAGCTCTGCAGAGGGAGTGGGATCAGGCCAGTAAGCCCACAGATGTCCAGATGGTGAGGGTGTGGTAAATGTTGTGTAGACCTCCAAGGCCTGTGATTGCATGGCAAAGTATCATAAATACATAGATACATAGACACTGTCAGCAGATAAGGGCCTATGGCCCACCCAATCTGCCCATAAGGAATCACTATCTATGCAAAATATAATGCTTTGTGCATAGACCCCTTGTACCTTAACTGGAATATTTCTTCTTTTCTTACCCATGGCTCTCCCTGTCCTCTCCTATCACACACACACACACACACACACACACACACACACACACACACACACTGCTGTCCCACACTGTAATTGGGGAACCTTCCCGTCTGTTAGCTGTCCCTTACTATCCCAAAATCCCTATTTTTACCACCAATAGTCCCCTCTGTTGCATATAGTGTGGGTAGTGTCTCACTACTTACAGAGAAATTTGCACATCTCAGCTATCCCTTATTGGGGAGTCACCCCTCTTTTAACCACCAAATATCTCATATACTGCACATGTCTATGTAACCCCTAGATGGCGCTATCCCAGGGGCTACTACCCCTGCCTGATTTGCCACTAACAGGTTGAGGGGCCTGGATCCAATGGCGGGTGCCTCCACCCAGAGGTCAGGGTTTGCAATAGTTAAACTTACTTGGTCACAGCCCTCTGGGACACTGCAACCCCCCTTTCTTCCCACTAGTGGCCCACACAATATATCAGAATTATCTTCACAGTATACACTTACCCCCAGGACTGGTTCCGGCACTGGGACCTCCTGTGAAATAAGATACAGTGCAACAAACACAGTACAGTACTTTAACATAGACAAATACCTCAGGCAGTATAACTTTGCTGAAACAAGCAGCTCTGATTTATTTAGGGGGATATAACAAGGACAGGGGGAAATCAGGTTAATTAGCTTATAACTTTACTCATCTACCTATGGCTCTGTGCACAGGCCTATCCCTACCAGTTACTGTCCCTGGGTACCCAAGCCCTAGTGGCTAGTCCAAACCGTGGCAGCTGGTAGGGGCCCTTTCACACAGAGAAAAGAAAAATTAGTTTAAACAGTCAGCAGTACAGTGATTCCATTTGGATTTAATGTGGCAATTCAACAGGGAGCGACCCTGAATTAGTACTCATGACCTCCAAACAAGATAGGGTCCTTCAACGTCAGCAGGGCTACTCTTGAGCTCCAAGAGACTCCTCACACATTTATATGGTAAACAGTCACAGGCAAAAGTCACTTAATGGCAGCAGGATTCACTTGAGGTACACAAGCCTCCTCACACATGTATATGGTAAAAAGAAAGTACTATACCAGGCAGGCTGCTTCTCTATCCCGATCGCAATTACTGCACAATACCCGGGAGAACACACAGCAGATTCAGTTCCTGACAGATCGAGTGCAATTCAGCAATTTCTCCAGTCTTCTACAGGGTGAGCCTGGTTTCTACTCTTCAGATATCCTTTGATTCTCTTCACAGGACGGATTCAGTCCTAACAAGCAGTTACACAAGCTGCAGACCGGAACTCTGGACCTTACACATTTTTTTGACTAAAACTGTGCACTGAAGGAGCACAGGGTTCCTTTTCCCTTCACTGCCAGAGCTAAACTGAAACTCCAACAGACAAAACCGGGCACTTCCTTTGAGTTCCTACCAGTTCTTGACTGGATTGGCTGTCACCACAATAGACTGCTGCTGTTGGTCCAAAAAGGCGCCAAAGTCTAAACTACATCTCCCAGAGTCACTGCCCATACAATCCTCTTGTGGCTGGCTCAGATTATGAGTCCAAGTTCTGATTCGTCCAAGGCACCATTTTAGAGCTAGCTTACCCCACACTGATTGGTCCAGTTCAGCAGTTCAAAACCAGAATGGGGAACTAGGCAGACACAGTTCTGACTGCAAAGAAAGCAGGTTAGACAAACTGTAATTTCATTATTACTGTAAATGATTTCTGGCAAACAGTTACATCTTTCAGATAGGTTCCTTTGCACTCCTAGTGATTGCAAAATGGAGTGAATTGGCAGCAGCTCAAGTGGTACTCAAACAGAGAAGCACACAGTCCCCCATACAAACTAATTATGTCTGCAAGCAGACAGCTCTTAAAGAGACAGTACCAGAGGCTCTAAAAACACTCACTGATAAATGGCTTAAACGCCAAACACCATTCAGGCTTGGAGCATTCAAGCAAGCTCCTGGAAGTCTTTTGGGAACCCCCATTTGCAGGGGGGTTACATCTACAAGTCAAGTGGGAGTCAAACCTCCTCAGTTCTTTTTTGGGGTGCCTCATTTTATCACTCATAGCCCCTCATTCACATATGGAGGGGTGCTGTCCCACATTCCACAAAGGGATTCAAATGCAAAAGCCATGATGCTCCATTTTATTTATTTATTTAGTTCAAATGTTTTACTGGAAAAGACATACTGAGCTGGTAACTGCTAGGGGTGTGGGAGTAATGCATAGTATTTCTCAAATACCACGAATAATGCACTATTCATTATTTAGATACTAATAATAAATAGTGGTACTGCTCATGCCTATTGGTCTTTGGGAAGCCCCCCACCCTCCTCCACCACAGCCCAATCATTCAAACAGCAATCCCTCATCCCGCACCTGCTGCCACAAGCCCAATCTTACCCTTCTCCCGAAACACACAATTTAATAATTTTTAACAAAAAAACTGATGATTGGCAACCAGCATAACAGGCCCACCTCCATGGTGGCTGCTGTCTCATTATTTCATGTTATTTATTATTATTTTAGTCTTTGGTAACCAAGTGAGGCCCACTAGGCACAAGTGCCTGTTTTCAGAGGCGACCTGAGAGCACTGGGGTGGTTAAGTGACTTGCATAGAGTCACACTGTATGCAAGTAGAGGTTCTGGGAATCAAACCCAGGTCTGCTGGATGTACCAAGCTCATTCACAACATGTTACTCTAACCTCTAGGCTATACTGCCAGCCCTGATCAACTAGCACTTTTCCATTTGAAAGCTATTTATTTATTAAACACTCCCCAATCTAGCAGCAGTACCCAACTCCCACCTTCCTCCCCAGCACCCAAATTTCCTAACCAGTCAGAAGTTGCCCACCCCAGCTCAGCAAAGGGGACCAGAACAACCTGTCCACCTTCATGGCTGGCTGCCTTTTTGTGAATGGAAATGCTCCCGTATTTGCTCGTATAGGAAAACAGTTGATCATGTGATTGGACTTGTAACAGAGAGTGAGGGGATAGGGGTTGTAGTTTAAATGATTGGACTGGGGAGGAGCCGGGGGGGTCTGTTTCTATTACTTTTTCTTTTCCCACACAGGTACAGATACATGAATAACAAATACAGATAAAGAATGCATGAATAATTGGGTCCAGTGTAAGAATCATCACCCCAATATTCAAAATAAGGCATTCACCCAACCCTAGTAACTGCTCATTTTCAGATGTGTACTGGAGGAGGGGGAAGGGAGTAACAGAGATACACTAAGAACAGTAAGTACAAATACAATTAATACAAATAGGCAAGTAAGTGTTATAAGTAACAATTGTGCAAGGCCACAGATTCTGTGTAAGTAAAATACACTACAATACAATAAAGTGCTGGAGAATAACAACATTTGCAATGTGCAGAAGGCCATATTGAGTTTAGGGAAGAGGCCAAGAGTAGTAGGAAAGGGAGGGTGGACAAGGGGACTGTACTAATGTAAGTGCAGGGTGATGGGGGATAAATGGGGGCAGCAGAGGTAGGAGGGTGATGGGCAGCAGTCCTGGGTCCAGTATCAGGGATAACTTCAGCAGCATGTAGTGAAGTCACAAAGGAGAGGGGTGTGTAAGGGATGCAAAGGGATAAAGCAGATAGCAGGGGTGAGAGAACCCCAACATTTGTGGAACCTAAAGGAGAAGGCAGCTTGATGAGCAGTGAATTTTATTGAGGGTAGTGAGAGACAGCATGAACCAGAATTGCAAGGGGGATAGGAAGTGGTAGGTTGGGGAGATAAGGAGGGAAGCAAGGTAGGAAGTGAGGGAGCGAAGCCAGTATTCCGAGATAAAGGAAGCATGATAAGTGAGGTGTCTGGATTCAAGGAAGGGGAAGAAAAAGGAGGAGTACAGGAAGCAGTGGTGGGTGCAGGGGGACAGTCCAGGATACTGTGTCAAAAGGAGTGAAAGAGGGGATCCATTCTGGCCAGGGTGGACTTGGGAGTAGCACTGTATACAGTGTCATGATTGTTGAAGATGGGGAGTATTATCTTCAAGATGATCTCTCTATGGACAGGAAATAGGATATATACTCTGTTTTCTCCCCCGCACCCTCACCCGTGCAATGGGCACAGCAGCTGTCTCCACCACCGCGGAGGCGGCCAAACACCCTGGGTGTGGGCCAAACCCCTCTTGTTGTGCTGACATGTGCAGCACAGACCCCCCTGCCCCAAGGAAGGAAAGCAGTCCTCCAGACGCTCAGTCCTTACCTCCGCAGCAGACCCTCGAATGACCCAAGTTCATTCCCAAACCCGGGTCACCGGCATGGCGCAAGGTGTGGCATCCAGTGCCTCAACCCTCAGCACCATTGGGCCAACAGAAGCCCTGAGGTACTTAAATGAAGAGACATCCTCAATTGCTGCACCATTAAGGGTATGGAAGGAGAGAAGGAGAGCAAACCTAGTGAGACCCTGCTGAGTGACAAAGGTCATAGATATGATTTTCTTGGTGTTGAGGGACAGGTAATTTTCCAGGAACCAGTGCTAAATATTAGTAAAGTCTGGTTTGAGCCTGGCAGTGAAGACAGTGGCAGAGGAGCCAGAGGCAAAGAGTACCGTATAATCTGCATACACACTTTATGGATGTATGTAGAGAAGCAGGCAGTGGGGAGGTCATTTAGGGAAGATGGAGAAGAATATGGGGCCAAGGATGAACCCTTGGAGCATGCGTGAGCTGATATGCAGTGGGGGGAGAGGGATTCTCCAACTCAGGCAGCTTAAGACCTACCCTCAAGTCAATAGCAGAACCACCCAACTGAGGATTTTGAGATCCCCACTGCCTTGAGCTTGTCCAGGAGAAAGAGGTAGGCAACAGTGCTGAAGGCTTTAGTCAAGTCAGCAAAGAAGATGGAGGTGACCAGGCCTTGATCCATGCCAGATAGAATGGAGTCAGTAAATCGGGGGAGTTGGAACTGGAGTGGGTCTTTTGGAAGCCAGAGTAGTAAGGAGTGAAGAAAGAGGAAGAAACAAAGATGGGAAAAAGCATAAGGGGTTCCTGTACCTTGGCAAGGTGGAGGAGGACAGAGATAGGGTGGTAGTTGCCAGGAGAGGTGAAATTTCCACCTTTGGGAAGAGGAATAACTGTAGCCTGTTTCCAAAAATCAGGGAAAGAGGCTAAGGAAAAGGAGAGGCTGAGAAGGTAGGTAATAGGTAATGTGATAACAGGGGCAGAGAGGAGCAAATGATTGAGGTCTAGACCAACAGAATTTACACCCTTGTGAGGCAATAGAGGCAGGAGGGCTTTAAGGGATGCAGCATGAGTGGTTAGAGAGAAGAACAAGGGTTGGGGTAGTGAGAGAGGGTTTTAGAAGGAGGGGAAGAGGAGGGAGCAGGCACAGGATGTGAAGAAGTAGTTGAGAGAAAAGGTGACAGAAGAGGGGTCAGACTCAGAAATAGGAATGTTACCTACCTTTAGGACAGGGACAGGGGACTGGACTGGGGGTAGAGAAAAGGGTATGGATAACTATCCCAAACTTGGAAGGTGATTGAGATTGTTCTGGAGTGTGGATGTGAAGTATTCAGTCTTAGTGAGTCTGGTAGCTCTGGTACAGGCTTTATGGAGGGTCCAGTACTTGATTAGGTTGGCAGAGGAGCCAGAGGACTTGTAAGTCTATCAGGCAAGGTCTTGCATGTGAAGGCAAGCCGGCAACTCAGCTGTGATCCATGGGAGGTGGGAACACCTGACCCTAGTTTTCTAAGAGGCAGGTAGATCCAAGTAGATCCAAGGCAAACATGAATTTGGAGTTGAAATATTAGATGGTGGAATTTATGTTGCTGGCTGTAGAGATGGGTGACCAGTCAGTTGTCACCAGGTAAGTGTGTGGAGAGGACTCCAGTGACCTGAAGGACAGGAGCTGAAGGAATTTGATGGAGGCTAAGGGACAATGAATCTTGCACATGTAACCCTCCTGTTCCCTAGGATTACTAGAATCCCATTAGTGTCAGTGTTAGGTAGGGAAGGCAGCTGGTGAATATCTAGCAATATGGATTTTCACCTGCTCCCTCTCTGTTTACTTGTATCAGCTGAAAGCAGAGAGGTGATGTCAGAACTCTTGCAGCAACATAAGCCACAGTTTGCTGTGAGTGTGGGGAGTTTACAATTCTGTGAGTAGTGCAGTTCGAGCTGGAGTGAGTTCCAGTAGCAGCTCAGAGAGTGAGCAGCTGGAGGAGTGAGGAGAGTCTGTTTATTTCTCACCTAGTTTGAGGACATCTTTTGCCTGACTTATGAAGTGGTGGAAACCGTCTCCAGGATTTCCTGTGCCCTCATTCCTAGTGGGATGAGGGGGACTGTAGAGGGTTTGAGGGGCAATCCCCTGATCCAACCTAGATCATTTTGAAGCTGCCTTTGGTGTATAAACTGTGAGTAGATTCTGTCTGAGAGTTACCCAGGATATGTACCTGCCTTGTTTTCTGTGGGGTGACACTCTGATAAAGGGACACTTTCACCCATTTCTGTGAGACTGTTCTCAAGAAGTTTGTTTTACAGTTTGCTGACAACTGTGGATGTCCCATATGTGACTATGCCCTATGTTCAGAACTTTAACTTTACACCCTTGTGGTGTTTTCTGATGCTAAAATATGCCAAACATTTGAGGAAAGCATAATTTCTACAGTTCAGTATTTGTTGAGGTGTAACTCTGAAAGAATGGCTGGGTATGGATGAGGAAGCAAAAGGTGGGAGACCCCCCCCCATCTGGAGTGACCAGTTCAGCACTTCAGGTTCTATAAGGGTGTCTGTTTTCTGTCAGTGCATGTGGCCAACGTCTGAAGAAGTTTACCCCGTGTATGTGGGTTTTTGCTAGTTTTGCACCCTAGTGTGCTCTGTCGTGGCCCGTGTGCCACATTCCTTTTTTGCTAATCCTATGCTATATGGGAACTGTTCTAAGTAATGGCCTAGTGCCTCTTCCAGGAGAATGTTTGTGTGTTCATCATGGCCCATGTGCCACATTCCTTTTTACTAATCCTATACCACATGGGAACTGTTCTAAGTAATGGCCTAGTGCCATTTCCAGAAGAAGTTTGTGTGTTTTCATCATGGCTAGTACCACATTTTCAGATGTTTAATCCTATGCTATATGGGAGGTTCAAGTGTTCTGCATTCTGCATGACACTCTAGAACCCAGATTCCTCAAACTTGGAGCAGTTGCACTAGCCCATCCCATCCATAACCTCTTTAATAGGTCCTTCCTTACCTGCACCATCCCTGATAACTGGAAGGTGGCAGTGGTTATCCCCGTGCACAAAGGTAACTCCAATGGGGCTGTAGAAAACATCCGTCCCATATCAATACTCTGTCCCCTTGCTAAGATAGAAGAGCGGATTTTGTACGACCACCTCCAAAACTGCTTTGATTATGAACTCCTATCTCCCTCACAGCATGGATTTAGGAAAAATTACAGCACCACTACTGCTCTGATCAAGGACTTCTCTGACATATATCATGCAATAGATGCTAGACTTGTCACAGGTGCAATATTCGTGGACTTGACCAAGGCTTTTGACTTGGTCAACCATGACCTGCTCCTAAGTCAACTACACGTTCTTAGTCTTGAGGTGAATGCTCTGTCTTGGACCCGAAGCTACCTCTTTGGCCTTACTCAGCATGTCAAATGGGTGGGCTCCTTATCAGAGGCATGACTCATCACCAACGGGGTACCCCAGGGTTCTATTCTGGGCCCCTTGCTGTTTTCCTTATTTATTAATGAGCACCCTAATAACTGTGGTGGTGCCACAGTTCATCTCTATGTAGATGATGCCATCATCTACCATTCCCCTTCCGACTTTGGGTGGCTTAACCAAACACTTGCAACTGACTTCCTCACTCTAGAGGAGTGGTTTATTCACAAGCAACTAGTCCTAAATGCTAAAAAAACAAATGCATGCTCTTTCACAACTCTACATCTCGTGCATGCCCCCTCTAGCAATTCAATTACAATCTCAAGTTGCCCTAGAATCAGTTTAGTTATTCAGATATTTGGGTATCACCCTGGACCCCTCTCTCTCACTGGATGTTCATGTAGCTTCCCTTACCAAAACCCTCAATCAGAAGCTAGGAGTACTTTACAGAATTTGCCCATACCTCTCATCGACCTCATGCCACAAGATAGCCCTTGCCACTCTCCTGTCTCTCCTCATGTATGAAGCCCCACTGCTGCTCTCTGCATCTTCTTCTATTCTATCCTGCCTTTCACAGGTATATCATAGAGTGGGTAGGTTTGCCTTGGGAACTGATGCAAGGCATCATCACTGCAATATACTGTCTACCTTGGGCTGGCTACCCTTTGAGTCCAAGCTTCACTACACTATGCAGAGCTTACTACACAAGTTCATCCATTGCTTCACCTCCTCTTGCTTATCTGAGGTGATTCAATGTAAACTCCCCCAGTGTGCCCTAAGATCAGCCTCTCTGCCACTGCTATCCGTACCTAATCTGAGACTCTTCTCAGCCCGTAGATCATTTGCCTACTCTTCTGTGTCCTAGTGGAACTCTCTGCCTCCACCAATTCTGGCCTGCTCCTTCATTTCTCAATTTCAATGCGCTCTGCTTAGACACCTTGCTGCGCCCGATTGTTCATGCTTTCGGTAATGCTTGAGTTTACCAACTCTTCTTCTATGCCTAATAATTTAATCCCATATTCTTCCCCAGCACCTTTGTCTCCCCATGCCACCTTGAGAAATAAATGCAAATATGCATGTGGTCTGTAATTACCATTGATCTCCCTGTGTTGTATTTGTTACCTCCTTGTTTAATCTGTATATCGCTTCTCGTAGTTGTGTACTTGTTTGCTGTAGTAGCACTACTCTGTTCAACTTTGTATCTACTGCTGTGCTCACTCATTGTATGAATTTATCCTGTACAACTGTTGTATCAACTGCTGCACTGTCAATTGTATTGCACTCTAACCAGCCCAATGGCACTGAGGGTTGAGGTGCTGGATGCCACACCTTGGGCCACACCGGAGACCTGGGTTCGAAAGAGAGCTCAGGTGCCGTGGGTCGGCAGGGAGGGAAGGGATTGAACATCCCCATGATGGCTCTCCTTTCCCGGGGGAGGGTGTTGGGGTTGTCCAGTGTCCCAGTGACCCCAGGTGGAGACCAGGGGTACTGCAGGATCCTGGACCAGCAATGAAGGGGAGCGTGGCAGATGCTGGCAGGGTTGCCGTGTGCCATGGCATCACCACACGTCATGTTTGGGGGATGGGGAAGCATCTGAAAAACCTCTGTGGGCCGGATAGGTGATGGCATCCCAGTGCCTAGACCGCCACATACCCAACACTGGGCCTCTGTCTCCACCCCTTGATCTCCTCGCGGGTTTGGTCCTGGGGAGTGCTAATGACTTTGAGGGGGCAGCTGGTCACAGTGGGTGGTAGAGCAGCAGGTGAGTGGACTGCCCGAGAGAGTTCCGGTCCACCGGAGATACAAATAGATTTGAAAAAACATTTTTTATTGCTCTCTCCGGGTCACCCCTGAAAAAGGAACTGTTTTGTCTCAGTGGGCTTACCCGGTTAACAAAATTCAATAAAAAAATAAATTGCCTAGTGCTTCAAAGTGTAAACCCTTGGGGGGTCCATCTTTGCTTTTGTGTTCCAACTTTGTTTCGGAATAAAGCCTCACTCTAGAATCCCAACCTGGTATGGACAATCTAGTTAACGCTTCCTGTGTGGATTTACTGGGTACCCCTGTTCAGAAGTACAAACCTTGCATAGGCCTTAGCAAAAGTTCTCTCCTCAGGACCTGGGTTTTGGTATAGGTCTGTGTCTTGTACACACTTTGTGTTTCTGTTAGCAATTGCTTTGTACCCTCACCCCCTCTATTTTTCCCCTAGACAGAAAAAGTATGGGCGGTGTGCCTACTAGTTAAATAAGGGGCTGGTGGGGGTCACACACACACACACACACACACACACACACACACACACACACACTGCAGACCATATGGGTGTCATCAAGGGCACTGAAGAGGGTACCTGCATCCACAATATGGTGGGGATGGGAGGCAAAAACCCAGTCCAAAAGGGAGTAATTGAGGGACCTGTGATTGTGCTGGGCAAGGTCATTGATAAGCTGGGAAAGCTGGAGGAACTTAATGTTTTGGCACAATTTATTTAGAGAGGGGGAGAGCCAATTAAGGTTAAAGTTGTCAAGGATAAAAGACTGACCAGAGAGAGTATGAGAGGAAATAGGTGTGAAAAATTCAGTGACTGAAAGCGTGGACACGTCAGGACAGCAGTATACACCAGCTACAAATATAGGGACAGAAAAGTGGAGGGAGAGCTTCAGGAGGAGCAACTTATAGGCAGAGGGGAAGGAGACAGAAAGCAGTCTCAAATTGGATGCTGGAGGATAGGTCAGTAGCAACACCACCACCCCTCTTAGAGAGAGTCTGCAGGATGATTGAGTATCTGGGGATGGCAAACTTTAAATCAAGAATCTTGGGGGAGAGGTAGGATTCTGTGATCATCAGTACATCAGGTACAAGATGGACTATGAGCGATTACAACTGGTCATTCTTGGGAGGAGGCTTCAGATATTGAGATGAGGCACTCTCAGACCTTTGGGGAGATGAGAGGGAGATGCCTAGGCAGGAATGGGGTTGAGCTCAATTTCACCTGCTAGCAGAACCAAGGAGACAATGAGCTTGAGTGAGCCTATAAGTAGGGCAGGTCACAATTTATCTTCTGCCAATGAAATTCCAGCAAAATTCTGATTCTGCTTCCTTGATACTTTGTGAAATATCTGCAAAAAGTTCACCAAAAGTGGAGTTTCAGTTATTTCCACCTAATTTTTTATATTTGTTTAAATTTCACCAAATCTGGCATGATATTGATGACTTTCACAAGGTCCATACAGAAGTGTACCAAGTTGCAAATCTCTGTCTTTAAAGGTCAGCTGTCAAACCATGAGGATCTCAGGTGTGAAGCCCTGGATCATATACATACTGGTGCAACTGAATTGATGGCTGAGGTAATTTCCCTATTACAGGCCACCACGCCTCCTCCAATCCAATTCCACAAGAGTCATCACACTTGAGTGATCCATTTCCGCCTTGAGACCTTCTGGGAACAACCCCTTTAAAAGGTGGTAGTAGACCATCTCTGCTAGAAGTGGAATACCAAGGGGGAGCCCCTAATGAAAACTGCACTGTGCAGTGATTCAAGCAACTGACTGGATCAGTCTCAAGGTTATTGATCTCGAGCCAAAGTGAGAAGAGTAGTTCCAAGGCATGTCCGTACTGATGGCTTTCTGAAGTAGCTACTGTACTTGTGCTAGGCCCAGTGAGTCCATCATCTGGATGAAATCCTGGCCAAACTGCAAGAGTTAATTGTCAATCTAGGCTTTGAAATCAACCAGAACCATTATCTAGGAGACTCCAATGCCATCTGGGCAATGAAGTTCACGATTTCCTGTAGAAAGTCCTTCCCACTTCTCAGAGGCTGGTGTATAGGAAAGATTCTGCAGGCTGCACCTGGACCCCCATGCACAGCCACACATTCAAACTACAAAGTTTCCCCTACTGGGTGTACAGTGAAGTTCACCTTGGCTTTAAAGCAGAAAGCCACTCCTCCCCCTTACAATTCCTACATGGGTAATGATACACAGAGAATCCATCTGGGACCACCACTTCCAAGACTGGAGCACTTCATCGCTCAGCCAGGTCACCATGTTGCAAGTGCAACAGGGGAAAAGGAGCACTACCACTGTCAGACTAAAAAATAGGCTACATAAATGCTATGCAAAAAGACATTTATTTTCATTTAGAGCTCTAACAATTGGAATTGGTTGGAGATTTGCAGGTGCTTAGACAGCATCTCCATTAAGGGGGAACCACGACTATGGGATATTTGGCTATTTGGTATGTGTTTCTCATGAAAATAAATGTCTTTCTGTATAGCGTTTTTGTAGTCCTTTTTAAGTCTGACAGTGGTGGTGCTCCTTTTCCCTGTTGTACTGTACCTGCCTTGTTGTCCTGAAGTAGCATGCCTAGCAGTGGTGTGGTCTTTCCTGTTATTGCTCCATGATGCAAGCCAGATCAACTGAGGAAACTAAGTCTGCCATAATAGTAGTCTGGTTCCTAATTGATCTGACATTGCAAAGCACTACCCACAGGGGACGAATGGATGCCACTGGCCTGATAGTTACCTGCCCACTCAGTCCAGTAGGAGCCCTGATATGGGGAGCTACCACATCTGGCCTCTGTGTAGGTCCCTTTTCACCCCCACGGGTCTCCTGGCCCTCACCAACTCCCCATGCCCCCACCAACCATCATCATACCACTTGCAATGCCTGCCTACCAGCAATGCCCAAATACCACCACTGGTAGGAGGATGATTGAAGGGGAGGAAGCTAAGCAGCTGGGACTGGAAGTAAATATGTCTGGAGGTCCTGAAACCTAAGTACATAATGTGACCAATCAATCACAACACCCACCCACAAGAAAACCTCAACTCTCCCCATACCACCCACTAATAAACCAATCACTCACCCCCAGGACCCTAAGCAAAAACCTGCACCATTCACACTAGCACTAACACATTAAATGTCCTACAATCCCATACCAGTATATAACACTAACCTAATCACTTATACAAATACCCACTCTTCCCCAAAATGACAACACAGATAAAAAGAGATATAAAGAAGAATCCACACGAAGCTTTCAGTTCAGGGTGAAAAGGTTCACATAAGTAACAAAATCAAATGAAAATCCAGTCCATTTATTTCCAGCATGTAAATTCTGGTTCTGCTGTCACCAGAGAATGTCCCAGCACAAGTCACAGTAGCAATACCCAAAAGCAGCTCTCTCACTAATATATAGAAACATAGAAACACAGGTTTTGACGGCAGATAAAAACTGCTTGGCCCACCCAGTCTGCCCATTTCCCTACCTAATGGATAAGCTGCAGATCCTAGTTAACCAGCAGGCCTACTTCTTCCTACCCCCACCCCCTAGAATTGCCTTATGACTGTCCCATGCATGCTTGAATTCCACCACTGTTTTTGACTCCACAACCTCCTCCGAAGGCGTTCTATGCATCCACAACCCTCTCTGTGAAAAAACTACCTTAAATTACCCTGAGCCACCCTCTATCTTCAAATTGTGCCCTTTGTTCTTGCACACCTCTTTTTTGAAAGATGCTACCCTCTTGGACTTTGTTGATTCCCTTGAGGTACTTGAAAGTTTCTATCATGTCCCCCCTCTCCCTCCTTTCCTCGAGGCTATACATATTAAGCTCCTTAAGTCTCTCTTCATATGTGTTCCGGTGCAGACCCTGCACTATTTTAGTTGCCCTCCTCTGGACAGCTTCCATCCTGTCTATGTCTTTGCGGAGATTGGGGTCTCCAGAACTACACGCAGTACTCCAGATGGGGTCTCACCAACTGTCTGTACAGAGGGATAATAACTTCTTGTTTTCTACTGGTGATGCCTCTCCCTATGCATCCCAGTATCCCCCCAGCCCTCCTTGCTGCCCTCTCACATTGCTTGCCCACCTTTAGGTCATCTGATATGACTACCCCCAGGTCCCTTTCCATTTTTGTTGTTGTTAGTATCTCACCCCCCATTGTGTACTCTTCCCCTGAGTTTTTGTTTCCCAGGTATATTACCTTGCAGTTCTTCTCATTGAATCTAAGCTGCCATACATTTGACCATTCCTCTAACCTTGCCAAGTCCCTTCTCATCCTTTCCACCCCACCTTGTGCATCAACTCTGTTGCAGATCTTTGTGTCATCTGCAAAGAGACATACTTTTCCTTCCAGTCCCTCTGCAATGTCTCTTATAAAGACATTGAAGAGGACCGGTCCTAATACTGAACCCTGCGGTACCCCACTAGTAACCCCACTTTCTTCAGAGTGGACTCCATTTACTATTACTCTCTGTGTCCTATTCTGCAGCCAATTCTTTACCTAGGCTGTCATCTTGGGACCCACTCCCAGGCTGGCTAACTTGTATATTAATCTTTTGTGTGGGACTGTGTCAAATGCCTTGCTAAAGTCTAGGTAGGCCATGTCCACAGCCCCTTCCTGATCTACTACTTTGGTCACCCAGTCAAAGAAATCTATCAGATTTGTCTGGCATGACCTTCCCACTGTGAATCCATGCTGCCTTGGGTCCTGTGCCCTCTGGCCTCTAGAAACTCAACAATTCTTTCCTTCAGAAGTGATTCCATCATTTCCCTACCACTGAGGTTAAACTAACAGGTCTGTAGTTTCTGCTTCTGCCTTGCTCCCACTTTTGTGAAGGGAATCACATCTGCCCTCCTCCAGTCCTCGGATACCACCCCATCCTCCCATGATTTGTTAAAGAGGGTAGTCAGTGGTGTCACTAGTTCTACCCTTAGTTCTTTTAGAATTCTGGGATGAATTCCATCCAGGCCCCTATTGCTTTGTCCACCTTCAGTTTAAGAGTTCTTTCAGAACCATTTCTTCTGTAAATGGGCTGGTATCAACTTCTGTATCCAGAGTGTTTCTACTGTTTGTTTTAGGTACCTCCCTCTCTTCCTTTGTAAATACTGAGCAAAAATATTTGTTTAGTATCTCTGCCTTTTCACAGTCACCCTTCCTCCCCTTTGTTAAGCCTCGCTAACCCTCCCTTGGTCTTCCTTCGCTCCCTGATGTACCTATAAAAGGTTTTATCCCCCTTCTTAACTGAGTTGGCTATCTTTTCCTCGGTTTGTGCCTTTGCTGTTCTGACTGCCTTCCCAGCTTCCTTTTGCTTTAACTGATACAGTTCTCTGTCCTGCTCCTTCTGTGATTCCTTGTACCTCCTGAATGCTTTTTTTTTCTCTTGAACCTTCACTGCCACTTCCTTTGAGAACCATAGTGGTTTCTTACATTGTTTTGTTTTGTTTATTTGCTTCACACAAAGGCTTTTACCTCTGTGATGGCAGTTTTATTATTCCCATTGTTCTTCCACCCTCCTTCCTGCCCATTTGCTAGTGCATTCCTTAGGCACTCACCCATTTTGCAAAGTCAGCCCTCCTAAAGTCCAGTACTTTTGCCTTTGTATGACTTGACTCTATTGCTGTGTTTATTGTGAACCATACTGTTCGATGGTCGCTAGTTCCCAGATGGCTACCCACTTTTACATCTGTGATTCTCTACATCTCCATTTGAGAGAACCAGGTCTAAGATTGCTCCCTCTTGAGTGGGCTCCAATACTAGTTGTCTAAGGCATGCCCCCTGTAGGGCATCTAGAATAACCCCACTCTTCGAAGTGGCTGCTGCAACTGCACTCCAGTTAATACCTGGCATATTCAGATCACCCATCAGCAATATCTCCCCTTTTTCTGCCATTCTAAGTATTCTTTCTATCATTTCCTTGTCCATTTCCTCCCCCTAAGAAGGGGGTCTGTATACAACCCCTGTGCGGATTGTGGCGCCATTGCCAGTCTCCAAATTTACCCACAGTGCTTCTTCTCCTCCCTGTTTTCCCTTTTGTTCTGTTGCTTTGATTCCTTCCCTTATGGAAAGCGCTCCTCCTCCTTTTACCCTCCCTGTCCATCCTGTAGATAGTGTATCCTGGTATGTTTACGTCCCAGTCATGGTTTTGTGTACCATGTTTCTGTGACTGCCACGATATCCAGATGTTCCTCCTCCATCAAGGCCACTAATTCAGGAAGCTTGTTACTCAGACTACGGGCATTGGTACTCATTGCTCTCCATTTTTGATGGCTTTACCTTCTTTTGCAGCATCCCCACTGACCTTTCTACCTCGGTCTTTTTCTCATTTAGTACCCTGTTTTGTAGGGAGAGCGGGATTTTTTCTGCTGTTTATCAGTGCCTCCTTGGACTAGTTTAAAAGCTTGCCAATTAAGCATTTAAACTGATTGCTCAAAAGACTTGTTCCTTCTGGACAGATGCAGACCATCCTGCCAGTATAGGCTGGTGTCCTCCAGGTGGAACCCCAGTCCCCAATGAAGCCAAACCCCTGTGCTCCACACCATTTTTTCAACCATTCATTAAACTGCATGGTGCAAAGTACCCTCACCTCACTCATGCCATTGACAGGCAGCACCTCAGAGAAGGATATTGTGTGTGCTACTTGTCTTAGGCCCCTCCCCAATTCTACAAAGACTTTAGAAAGTGGTAACAGTGGCTGGCCCAGTGGCGCAGAGTGCTGAGGCATCACGCCTTACCTCCTATCACACCGGTGATATGTTTTCACAAGTGGACATGGGTCACTGGAGGTTGGCCGGGGGGAGGGAGAAAGAGGATTGAGTATCCGGAGAATGCCTCTGCTCTCCCGGGGAGGGTGGTTTGGCAGTCCCACTGCATGACTGCCCCCAGGTGGAGGCCTGATGGTAGGATGGGTCGGGGATACCAAAAGAAGGGAGGCTGCTGCAGGACTCTGAAGCATTGGCACACCTCCACATACTCATGTTGGTGTGTCCGCAACCCAGCAATGGGATGGGAGGGAAGGGAGAAAATGGAGGAAAAAACTCTCAGATGGCAGGATGATTGACCGTCCCTCTGCAGGCCCTGCACTGATGGCTGGGCACAACCATATTTTTTATTTAATTTTTATTTTGAGGAAAATCAGAATTACAATCCTTTGTGTCAGAGATTCCTTTTCAAAGACTTCACGTCATGATACAATAGACAGACACAACGACACAGTGAGTTGCAAGATGCAATTAGAAATAACATGAAGTACAAACATTAGGTACATTGATTACGTATACATGTGCAAAGTACAATAGTAACACAGTGAGATACAGGTCAATTGAGAAGCAAGGAGTAAAGACATTTGGGTACAATAATTAATTTATACATGTGCGGGGTACGATAGTTGAGCTATTCAAGTCTATAGCGAAAAGTAGTTAAGCATTAGGTACTAAAATTGTAAGCACAGGGATCTTACATTCAGGAAAATGAGAGAGGGGAAAACGGAGAGGAGCCTAGCACGGTTCTATAATGAGGCTCAGGAGGTTGTAGGGGTGTAAGGAGGAGTGGAAGAGAGGGGTTGTGGGTGTACGAGATGGGCAGAGTCCAATGTCAGACTAGTATGTAGGGATGTAGAAGGAGGAAAGTAAGGAGGAGTGGAAAGAGTTGGGTTGTGGGTGTATGAGAGTTAGACCAAGTCCATTGTCAGAGTTGGGGAGTGAGAGGGATAGTGCAGGCAGGACAGAGTCCATTGTCAGCCTGTGGGGGTGTTAGGGGCAGCTACAGGAGCATGAGGAGAGAAGGTGAGAGCAGTGAAGGGATTTAAATTGGCCAAGTTTTGTTTCCTTGGTAATGTCAGAGGGGAGGGGAGGGAGTTAAGCCAGGAGGGTGCTCTGTAGGAGAAAGAGAGTTGGCCAAGAGAGGTTTTTGTCGTGGCAACAGGTGGGTAGGTTTGAAGGAGCTCCTGGTGGTCCTAGTGGGGAGTCAATTGTAGGAGGGGGAAAGGCTGGGGGCAGTGACCCCAGAGGATATCTTTTTGGCTAAGAGGCATGTGTGGTATTGTAGTCTGTCATTGAAATCAAGTCAGTTTGTTTGGCTACGCAGGGAACAGGTGTACATGGTACTAGGGCAACCCAAAGTGAGCCAGCAGGCTTTGTTTAGGGACATTTTGACTCTTTGAAGGGCAGTGTTATCAGCAGCCTCATATATGATGATGTCATAGTCTATTATAGATAGTACTAAGGAGGTGAAGACGAGTTGGAGGGCTTCTGGGGGAGGCAGTTAAAATGGTGATACAGTAGGCCGATACGAGTGTTGACAGCGGTACAGAGGTGGTGGATATGGTCATGGAAGATGAGGGCAGGGTTGAAGGTGATGCCCAGGTATTTGAATGTGTGGACTTGCTCAAGCGGCAGTGAAAGGGAAGTACTGATGCACAGAGGGGCATGTTTGAGTTTGTTTTGGTGATGGGCAAAAAGCATAACCATGTACTTTTTCTGGTTGAGTACCAGTTTGTGCTTCTCGAACCAGGACTCAGCCTCAAAGAAGACAGTTTGGAAGGAGAGTTCTAAGGGGACAGGGTTAGTAGGGGATGTGCAAAGGACAGAATCATATGCATAAAGGAGGATTTCACAGGAGCAGGCTTTGGGTAGGGAGTTAAGGTAGAGACTAAAGAGGAGGGTCCAAGTATGGAAACCTGAGGAACTCCAGAAAGCACTGGGAGTGGTTTTGAAAGGGTGGTGTGGATTTTTACATTCTGGGTGTGGTCTGACAGGTAGTCAGTAAACCAGGCTTTGGAATCTTGGGACAGGCCAAGTTGTGTGAGGGTGGAGAGGAGTAGTGAGTGGTTCACGATGTTGAATGCCTTAGACAAGTCAAGGAATACTGCATCGGCCAGTCTGCCATTGTCAAGGGCAGAGTGTATAAAACTGGAGAATTCCAGGAGGGCGGTGGTGGTGCTATGGCCCTGTCTGAAACCATGCTGCTCAGCAGAGAGCAGGTTATATTTAGAGAGATATTCTGTGAGTTGGTCAGCCACAATGCATTCTAGGGCCTTGGAGAGTGGAGGAAGGATTGATATTGGGCAGTAGTTGCTGGGGGTAAGGTGATCATCAGATTTGTGGATAGAGGTAATATGAGCCATTTTCCACAATGTGGGGAACTTACCCAGGTGGAGATAGAGAGGTTCAGAATGGTTGTTAGGGGGGAGATGACTTCATCAAGTGTCAGACCCAGGATCCATAGGTCAAGCATGTCACTACTGTAGCGTGAGCCGCTAAGGGCTTTGAATAGGTAGGTTTTGGTTTCCCATGGAGTGAGAGTGTGGAAATGGAGGTTGAAATGCCAGGGGGATGGGGAGGGGTGGTTGGGCTGAAAAATTAGGGGGTAGAACTGAGATCGAGAAAGTGGTGTTGAGTGCTTCGGCAACCAGCTGAGGGTTATTAGTGATGGAGCCATTTATGTTCAGTTGGTCTGGGGGGGGTGGACTTGCATTGAGGAATTTCAGTTTGTCCCAAAATTTATGTCCATTGCCCCATGTTGTTTTCAGGGCAGTTTTGAAGTGCTTGGCCTTAACTTTCCAGATGGCCCAGGTGCAGCTGTTGTGGGAAGAATGGTAGGGTTGTCTGTCTAGTGGGCTGCCGAAGTCGAGGGCTTTTTCCACAAATCATCCTGACATCGCATGAGGTCAAGTAGGGGAGTAGTGATCCATGCTGTCATGACCTTTAATAATTTTCTTGGTGAATGGTGCAAACCTATTGCAGGCATTGTTGAAGGTGCTGATGAAGTAGTTTCATGCATCATCAAGGTCCTGATAGTGGTACGGGGGGACCAGTTAAAGTGTGCAAGGTATAATTTTAATTCTTTTAGCTTGCTGGGTTTGAGATGCCTGGTGAGGATAGTCTTGGGAGGTGGTTTATGACCTAGGCAGGGCCAAGTGAGAATGATGGGGGAGTGGTCACTTAGCATGTTGGGAAGGATGGAGATGTCTGAGCTTTTGTGGGGGCGGTTAGAGAGAATTAGATCTAGCAATGTGGCAGTTCCACTATTTGGATTGAGGCATGTAGGGCATGAGACAAATTGGGAGATGTCCAGGTCTGCCAGCACATCTTTGCAGTGCGAAAGTGCAGGGGAGAGCCAGTTAATCTTGAGGTCTCCTAGAGTGATCTGCTTAGTTTTAGGAGGAAGTGTGGTGAAATATTGAAGAAGTGTCTGAAAGGCTAGTTTCTGTCCCCGGGGTAGGATGTACACTACAATAAGAATAAGAGGGGCCCTGGGCAGGACCAAGGTGATATTAAGAGATAAGGTTTGTGCTCCATTTGCTAGCTGTGGGGGGGAGGGCATGAACTTGGAAGTGGTCACGTAGGTAGACAGCACAGCCAGCCCCATGTTTGCCTGTTCTATCTAAGTGGTACAATGTGCAGCCAGGCAGTGAGATGAATGAGTCAGGGGTGGACTTGGATAGCCAGGTTTCCACAAGTGCAAGGATATCTGGCTGGTGTTGGGCTACCCATACCTGGAGGTCATTGAGTTTTTTTGGTGGGCTACAGATATTGATGGATGCGATACGTAGTCCAGAGGAAGTGGCCTGTGGCGGGGTAGTGAGATGGCAGGGCCAGGATTTGGATGAATGTTCCCTGATAATAGCAGAAGGAGGGAGAGTGTTCTGAGCAACAGCTGGCATAGGACTTTTCTCTGGGTAGTCTTGCAGTACTGCGAGTTGGTTTGCTGAAGGAAACAGGTTGGGATAGGTAGGGCTCGGAGGGTAGGGGAGGCAAGAAGGAGGTGCAGACACATGAGATTGGTGGGCGGGGGATGAGTGACACAGGGTGGGTAGGAGGAGGGTGCAGTGCAGGGTAGCTGGTGATTGTGGAGTGATGAGGCAGAGAATGGTTTGTTTGTAGGACATGCATAATGGGGGTGACTTGAAGGGGGTAGGAGGAGGCGAAGTAATGGGAAGCACGGCGAGGTGTATGAGAAAAGGGAAGAGGAAGGCCATTGCAAAAAGGGGGGGATAAGAGGAATAAGAGGAGCAAAGTGACACCTGTTAGTAGGGCAGCCGGAGTGGCACAGTGGTAGGGTGCCTGACTGTAAAGCAAAAGGTACAGGGTTCGAACCCCAGGAAAGAGAAGTGGGGGGGGAGTTATGCAAGAGAAGGGGGAGGAAGAGGCAGAGAGGAAATGGGAATAGTGTCAGAGGAAAGAGGTTAAACCTAGATGATGAAACTCAAAAAAGAGGGGTAATACTGCCTCCTAGAGGCCAGGTGGCGCAAAAGCAGGCAGGGGGTTGGAGAGGGGAAAGAGTGGAAAGAAGAGATGTGAGGAGCATGGAAGGGAGAGTTATGAGACAGTAGAGGTGGAGGGACCTCTGGTGGAGGAAGTATATAAGCTGCTAAGGGGAAAAGGGACACTTAGTCATGTGACAGGGAGGGATTATAAATTAGGAGACACCCTTGGGTGGGAGGGTGGCTGGGGCAGTTGACGTGAAGCATTGAGGGGCTAACACCCCCCATAGACAGAGCTTGTCCCGAAAGGGAGCAGTAAATTACCTTTAAGGGCTCCGCGAACCCTGTGTTGCTCCTTGGAATGCAGTGGGCTTGTGAGTGTCCCCCATAGTCCACAGTCTGAGGATGACAGCACAGGTAAACCCTGAAGGAGCCATTTGACAGGGCTGGGGGAGGGGTTGGTCAAGAAGGTGGCTGCCAGGGAGTGAAGGGGATGAAATACAATATATATATATATAAAAAAAAAGAAATAGTAACAGCAAAGACAGGGAACAGCAAAGGTGTCAACCCACAGGTTCTTTCACCACGTGAGTCCAATATCAGCTAGGGAAAAGTCTGTCCCTAGATTCCTTTCTTTTACCTCCAGTCAGTTTGCAGAGACAATTCAAACAGAAGAAGATGTAGTAGTAGTAGTAGTAGTAGTAGTAGTAAGCTTTATTTTTTTACTGGACTTCACTAGTTTACACACCATTAGGGCATTAATTAGGGCTGGCAGTATATTCTAGAGGTTAGAGGAATGAGGTGTGAATGAGCTTGGTACATCCAGCAGGCCAGACCTGAGTTTTATTCTCACAACCTCCACTTGCATACTATGTGACTCTGAGCAAGTCACTTAACCACCCAGTACTCCCAGGTCGCCCCTGAAAACAGGCAATTGTACCTAGTGGGCCTTACCTGGTTACCAAAGACTAAAATAAAATAAAAACATAAAAATTAAAATGCTGTTTACAGGGCGTACCAGATGTACTATAACCTCCCTCATGCAAACTGACACCGCTGATATGGGCATGTCTGGCAGCCGAGAAATGAGTGTCCACCAGTTACTATCCACTGCACTTAACATGGAAACCAGGCAATAGCCTGGAGATCTCTCTCAGGCTGCATCTCTCAACCCTGTGATTGCTCAACAGTTGAATCACCATCTTTGGGAGCGGGTCGGTCCAGTTATTAATCATACTTGCTCAGACCTGGCCTCCTCCACTGCACCCCTCACACCACTCTTCTGGGTTTGTTAGCCCATCATGTGGTGTTTTGGTGTTGTTCTGGCACTAGGACCCTTACTTTCTCTTCAGGTCTGTCATGCCCATCTCTTGCTGTATCGGCGGACACCATCTTATTGGACCCTTGAAATTATTTTAGTCGGACACATAAAATAAAGTAGAAAAGTCTTTATTCAGCACAGGAGACTTCTGCACACCATGAGGCTATGCCTCAGACTGAGGGGATCCCTCAGCCCCTGAAACAGCATTGTGATGCAAGGCAGTGCAACAGTTTGTATCAACAACCAGTGTTCTGAGTGTTTTTAAAGGAGGAGCAGCAAAACATTAAGCATCGTGCTTAACTGTGTACTTCACTCTACCCTGGGGGTCAAGAAAGTGAGTACCACTTGAACAAGCAATAATATAACAGTATAAACAGGAAAACAGTTAAGAAATATCAAGCATTATATAACACAACCTGACTGAATACTCCACTGCTGGGGAGGGGAATGGAAAGGATCTTGGCTACAATGGTGACCAGTCAGAGTAGTCCCAGGTGAGGTGAACAGCATAGTGACCTGAAGCTAGGTCAGAGTGACAAGTGCTACAGTGTCGGGAAGAGAGGGGAACGGGTAATAGCTGAAGATTACCCAGAATGAGGATATGCAGTCAATAAACTGTTGTAGAACATGAAAACAGAATATGAGTACTGTGAATATGAAAACATCTCTGTGGGGAAAATACATCAGTGCAGTAGAAGCAGTATTCTACACTACTAGCAAAAACATTTATGCATAGAAACAGGTACATGATGACATATACTGCAGGAGAACAATTAAGCACAGACAGTGCGGAATAACTTGAACAATAGATCCATTAGTTCCAAGAAACACTGAGTCCAGATGAACAAACGTTCAAGACTTGTGTTGACTTTTCCAGTCAGTAGGAATGGTATTATTAGAACTTCTTTGAGGATATCTCTTTCATCAGGCCACGCCTATGAAACTATAGTCATCAGGCTCTAGGACCACATAGAAACTTCTTGCAAACAGTCCAATAGGGGCCACCCACAATGACGTCCTACATCAGTACTTCCCATATAAACGTGGGTGGCCCCTTCTCTCCTCAGTTCTTTTCCAACTGTCAACTGTAACTCATCTGACCCTTCATGGAAACAGTGTTATTACTGTCGACATTCCTAATTTTTCACCCCAGTTGCACTTACTTTTTAAAAGTGAATTTCAACACTGTGTGTGTCATCTAAAGAGACATTGAAACTGTTTAATTACTGTGAGTGTGGTGTAAAGATTTACTCAGGGGACTTGCACAATGTCTGCGTCTACTGCCTCAGCTTGGCCCATAACATGAAGGCCTGCTCTATCTGCAGAAAGTTCAACAACACTACCCAGTGATGCTGAGAAGGAAGGCCTTGGAAACCCACCTTTTGAAGCAGCAGGTGGCCAGGGTGGAGAAAGAGCTGAGGGAGAAAAGCTCTGCCACATTGCTGGACCAGTCCTCAGGCTCCCAATCATCAGTCTAGGGAAAAATCTTTTGGACACAAACACAAGCACCGGGAGAGGGAGTGAAGCAAAGACAAGGCCTCCCACTATGATCACGATTGTCCATCCATTCCAGCGTGACCAATTCAGCATCATTGACAGGTGCTGCAGCGCTGCCACCAGCCGCACCAACTGTCAACATCCGCAAACAGTCTGAGCAGGCTAAAAGCACCACCAGGCCTATTACGGCTGGTGAGTCACCATCGATATCTGGGACAACACCCCCCTCTCCCCCGTCAACACCCGCCTGCACTCCCATCGACTACATGGGTATCAATGTACAGGCTGTTCTCTTGTCCTTTTACAGACATCTCTAAATGCCTGCTACCTCCCCTTCCTATACAGGGGGGCTCCATCAACAGGGCCAGTATGACCAATTGCAGCATCGACACCAGCCAAGCCAATGCACCAGCCACCCTCTTGGCTGTCAACGTCTTCTTCTTCTCCCTCCTTACGTCCTCCTGACCACGTCAATGAGGACCAAGAGTATAAACCAGAGCTCATTATGGAGGAGAAGGAAGAAGAAGGTGAGGAATATGGAGACCTCTATCAAAGAACTAGTTCAACAGTCTCTACTGCAAAGTGAAGATTCTATGGTTTATATTCCTAGGTCTCCCCCAAAGACCCCTCATTCATAACAATGATGCAGGAGCTTCAGTCTACAATGGCGTATGACTCAGAGGAGCAAGATATTACTAAGAAGAATCTAGTGGACATTTTAGAACACCCTGACTCACCCCCATTGTTATTCCTCCCCTCCTACCAGCACTGGAAGATGCCACAATGGCTGCCTGGCATATGCCCAGTATGACACCTGCCATTCCAAGGAAGACAGATAAACTGTACCAGACCCCCTCATGTAAACCTTTCTTTGCAGGACAACCTGAGGCTGACTCTGTTGTCATCAACGCAGCTCATGACAGGTCTAAGGTACCAATGCACCTTAGTTCTCTCCCTCCTGATAAGGAGTCTAGGAGGATTGATGTTTTGGGCAAAAGGAGTTTTGCTTCTGCTTCTCTGGGCTGTAATATTGCAAACTACCAGACCCACATGGTAAAATGCCAAAATACTCTTTGGAGAAAGGCCAAGGCTGCTGCCCAGTTCCTTCCAGAGGGAAATCCTAAGTAGGAGCTACTTCATACTCTTACAGCAGGTGCCAAAGTAGGCGAACAATTACTGCACTCCACCTATGACATCTCTGATGCCTCTACCACAGCTGCAGCCTCTACCACATTTTTCAGGTGACACTCCTGGCTAACAGCAGCTAGATTTGCCAGTGATGTCCAGCAATCCATCCTCAATGAACCATTCAGGGGACATAAGCTGTTTGAAGCAGATGTTCAGAACATTCTCTCCAACTCTATGTACCATACTCAGTTTAAGACTAGGCAGAGGGTGACTTTTCTTCCAGCCACTACCAGACATAGATCTGCCACTAGACAGCAGGGCAAGGGTAGAGCAGCAGCACCCTTATCCCCACCAAGCTCCACCCCAGGTGCCCACTCAAAAGCCCCTGGAGGTGGCATTGCGGCAGCAACCACAGCAACAGGTTCTGCCTGACTCCTTCAAACACCACCCACCTTCTCTGCTTCCAGGGACAGTGATTGGGGGTTGCCTTTCCCTCCACCTGGACCAGTGGAGGAAGGTAACTTCAGATACGTAGGTCCTACAAATAATTGCACAAGACCATGCTCTGGAGCTTCTAGAACTACCTCCATACCACCCCACCAATGCCTTCACATTACCCTCCAGAGCACATCCCGTTGCATCTGGAGGAAATTGTCACCTTGCTTCAGAAAAAGGTAATCAGTCCTGTCCCCTGAAACAAAAGAACACAGGATTCTACTCTCAGTACTTTCTGGTTCCAAAATGGACAGGAGACCTGAGACCTATTCTAGACCCCAGGGATCTGAATTTTGTATATAGTACAAGACATTCAGAATGGTCACACTACATGGCCTGCTTCTACTGCTGCAACCAAGGGACTGGATTTGTTCCCTTGATATACAGGAGGCTTACCGGCACATCAAGATCTGCAACTCCCACAGGAAATATCTAAGATTCCCATTTCAGGGAGAGCACTACCAGTTCTGGGTATTGTCATTTGGCGTGCCATCTGTGTCATGGATAGTTATCAAAAGTTTAGCAGTGGTAGCAGCAGCCCTCTACAAGGAAGGCCTATATGTCTTCCCATACCTGGGCAACTGACTCCTCAAAACTCACTCCAAGGAGCAGCTTTCCCACACCCTAGACTGCACCAGGCACCTGTTCAGTTATCTAAGGATTACTATCAATGTCCCCAAATCAGTCCAAACCCCTTGCCAATGTCTGCAGTACATAGAGTAGAGGCAGTTGTGGACACAGCCCAAAGCTTAGCCTTTGTACCACAGGACAGGGCCAAGCGTCTAATAGCAAATGCCCAGGTGGTCTACAATAACAGGAACATCATGTCCAGAACATTCCTGAGACTCCTAGGCCCTATGGCAGCAGCCATTACCACAATACCACTGGTCAGACTACATATGAGGATCCCACAGTGGACACTGAGAGTCCAGTGGGACCAATGCACAGACAACCTAGAACAAAACATTATAGTGACCTCTCCTGTCCAGAAAGTACTTCAGTGGTGGATGGAACCCAGTCATTTGCTGAAGGGGATCCCCTTCCTGATTCCCTCGCCTCATCAGATTCTCACCACAGATGCTTTGGGGCCAGGCGGGGGGGTGCATCTAGGGCCTTACCAAACATAATAAACATGAACAAAAGTAGAGGGCATCCTCAACATAAATGTCCTAGGAATGAGGTCTGTTCTGTATGGCTTATAAACCTTCCAGTCTTGTCTTTTCCTGGGTCCTCTGTTCATTCAGACAGGCAACATAAGTGTGATGCAATACATCAACGAACAAGGAGGGACTCATTCCTATCCCCTGTGCAGGAGGGCAAAGAAAGTTTGGTATTAGGCTCTGAAACACAGTCTAGAACTATATGCAATGCATGTTCCATGGGCCCAAAATGTCTTGGCAGACACACTACGCCAATCACAGTCCAAAATGCATGAATGGGAGCTGCTGGCATCAGTCGTAGAAGATCTGTTCAACCGATGGTGTCATCCAGAGTTGGACCTTTTTGTGTCTCCACACAATGCAAAACTGTCACTTTTCTGCTCGCTCGCTCCAGGGCCTGGAGTTTTTTGGCGAGACACCTTGTCCCTCTCTTAGAAGAGGAGGTTCTTGTATGCCTTCTCTCCCTTCCCTCTAATCCAGGGAGTACTAATCAAGCTTCAAATGGAGGGGGAACTCTGATACTCATTGCCCCATTGTGGCCTCATCAGATTTGGTTCCCCTTACTGCAACAGCTGGCTTGCTGTCATGGAAAGTGTTATTTTTAGTTGCTATTACTTCTGCTTGAAGAATTCTGGAGCTTCAGGCTCTTTTGTGTGAGCCTCCTTACTTGATTTTCTACAAAGACAGGGTGTCTTTGCGTACCAATCCTTAGTTTTTACCAAAGGTGATGTCTAAGTTTACTTTGAATCAAACCATCGTCCTGCCAGTTTATTTTCCTGAGCATGCCAATCCAGGGGAAGCATTGCTCCATACTTTAGATATAGATAGAATACTCAGGTACTATATACTGTACACAGTACAAAGGACTGCAGGAAGTCCTTGCAGCTTTTTGTTTCCTTCGCCCCCGGGAAAGCGTGCATTCCTGTTTCAAAACAGTTCTTGTCCAAATGGTTGGCCAACTGTATTACTTTCTGTTGTAGGAAGTACGGTAAAGAACTTCCTGGGGCTGTTCATGGCCACTCAACTAGAGGTATGGCCACTTCTGTTGCGTGTTTCAAGAATGTATCTGTTGCTGAAATTTGTGCAGCTGCCACCTGGAGTACTGTCCACACCTTCACTAAACACTACAGTCTGGACATTAACTCATGAAAAAGTGCAGGCTTTGGTCTAGCTGTCCTTCTAGGCCTAATTTCTTACGTCTGTGGACTCCAGCCACCCATACTATTTCTCTGTCAGTACTGCTTGGTAATCATTCCACAGGTGTGGCTTGATGAAAGAGATATCCTAGAAGAAGATGTTAGAGTTGTGTACTTACCATAACAGTAGATATTCAAGAGAATCTCTTTCATCAAGCCATGCTGTTCCACCCACCATCCCCTTGGGGTTTAACAGCTCCTGTCCCTTTCTTCAGAAAGGTCTACCTGCTGCTTCCTGCCTCGCCTGGTAGGAAGAGCCACAGATTCTTTCCCAGTTTCCTACAGGGAGGTCCTCTGAGCATGATCTCCAATGGGGAACTGAGGCAGGATGGGGCTTCCCACATTTATATGGAAAGTGCCAACACAGGACATCATGGGAGGCCCCAGAGGACAGCTTGCAAAATGTTTCCATGTGGTCCTAGTACCTGATGGCTCTAGTTCCATTAGTGTTGCCAGATGAAAGAGATATCCTCAAAGATTTACTGTTATGGTAAGTTGCCTGAACATGTTCTTGACAGGATGGGATAAGGACTGCAAAAGCAACCCAAGAATTCCATGAACTGTCAAAAATCACATCATTTGACTATAAGTCCAGAATCCATTCACAGATTTCTTGTGAAGAATCTCCTCAGTCTGATACGTTGGGGTGGGTATCTCTTGATGAGAGTGAAAATAAAAGGGTGACTGCAATAACGGTGAAGGAATAATGGCGATGGCAAATGAGAGACGGGGAACAACAGCAATCCCTGAAACAGGAGTGTGGGGTGCGAAGCCCCCCACTCAGAAATGCAAAACAGTGTTGTCACTCTTTTGGCAATCGCTGTTTATTCACAGTCACCCTTTGCAGCCTCATTCTTTTACCATCACTGTAATTCTTTCACCCTTTTGCTATCGCTCTTATTACATGGAACCATTGGGGTGTGCAAAAGAGTCCTGAGAAATGGTCTGAGAATTTGCAGAAAGTTCATCTCAATGAAGGACAGGTGCAACAGAATCCAACTGGAGAGAGTTAGGCCTTTGAGTATCTGAATGAACTGATTACAGGTTATTAGGAGGAAGTTCTGATTCTGAAAGAATGGTAGGCTCAAGTGCAGATTCATTGCTGGGAGAACTGGGATCATCTAGGAGGGTGTTACTCAGTTACCCATGATTCTGATGACTGATGTGGACTTTGTTAAATGCAAGCTTTCCACCTGATATTTTTATTTTTAATTTGTGTTTGGAAGTCCTTTGACCTCAAGAGCCCTTTTTCAAAGGTGTCTAAGTCAATAAATGTATCATAAAACATTATACACAACATTAATCATAGGAAAGACAAATAGATAAAAACCAGAGCCAACATACATAATACCAGACATGAGAGTTCCATAAAATCTCCCTTCGAGATAATGATGGTAACCTTATTGAGAGAGTCACTGAGTTCAAATACCAAGGCATTTACCTTGACTGTCACTTATCCAATGAATACCACGTCAGTCAGCTTATTTAAAAAAAATCATCAAAAGCTTGGCATGTTATACCTGTTAAAATAATTTCTAATACCCAAAACCAGGGTCTTGCGAGTCACTAGCCTCCTGCTGCCCACAATTGATTATGGCTTCCTGTTTTACTCCTCCTCCCTTACTCAGAAAAATCTTGGTAGGTTAAGGGCCACATATCACAGCATCATTTGTTGTGTCACCAATCTCCCCAGTTCAGCCCACTACTGTGACCTCTACAAGGCAGCTAACTGGCTTTCGCTAGAGCCCCTTGGAAGCCTCAGAGGGAGGTGAAGCACTGGGCTAATTGGTCGCTGAGTGAGCTTTAAGTTGTTGAAATGAGCCTAAAATAAAAGAACGTTTGATTACTTACAACTGTTGTGGAAGTGATTTCTTGGAGTGCAGCTCTGTGGATTCTTTATTGCAACACTGGGGGTAGCCACCCTTCAGCTGTGCCTGCTTGTAATTACTGGATCTTGAACTCCAAACATTGGGAACCAGTGGCTTTCACTAGAGGACAGATTTGACAGCAAAATCCTGACTTTCTTCTACAAAATCCTCTGGGATCATCAGCCTAGTAATATTGCCTCCATTATTCCAAGGTCAGTTTGCTCTAGGTCAACCAAATTTTCCTCAGGTCACTCCTTTGCTAATCCCTTCTGTTACAAGTCTCAAAGACAGCATACCCTCACTTTCAGGGGTGTCAAACTCTTCAATAACCTGCCTCCATCTCTGGTTCAATGTCCAACACTGATCCACTTTAAAAAAAATCTAAAGGGCAACCTCTTTGAAAGATATGTACGTAAATGTTTGTAAATACAATTGATACTATGCTATTAACCTCTATGTGTTTTCCCTTGACTGCGCATTGTTGTAAAATATCTTGTTTTGTCACTGGACACCTGCAAAAATGAGCAGTCTTGCTCACATGCCTTCCAGTATAAAAAATAAATGAAATTAAATAATTAGGCACAGGTAGAAGAATTGGGTCCATCAATACAGAATGAGATGGAGGCCAACTATATAATAACATACTAAGGGCGGTTCAGTAGGAGGGACTTGGTTTCCAGAGTAACCAAAATCTGGGCAGCTGCACTTGAGATACTGGGACAAAAGGTTTGCCACCTGTGATTTGAAGGAATGGAATATTGAGGGCATGGTGACCACTGGTGGAAGTGAGTTCCAGACTTTGGCTGCTCTGTAGGCAAAAGAGCACTGGCCCATAGTGGTTCTCCTGAGGGGCACAACTAGCTGACTATAGCCCATGGACCTTGTGCTATAGCAGTTATTGATTTTGGTTAGTAGGTTACAGGCGTCATTTGACCAAGCAGGGCCCTTCTGACGAGAAGAGCAGAGTTGCAGCTTGTGCGGAGATGGAAAGGGAGCCATTCTGTGGAGGGGTACAGATCATATTGTTGAGAGTCCTGTTTCCTGTTACATACAAATCCACAGGCTCAATTGAAAACCACACAGATTTTGTTGAGGATAGTTTTGTGAAGAGCTGAGTAAATTACTGACTCATAGCAATGATGGAAATGATGAGGCTGGAGTCTAGTATATTTTTTTTACCTCAGGGATGAGGTTTGACCTGTTTCTTTAGTGTAAGCCTAGTCACTGTTGGATGTTTTTGTCCATGAATTGAACACAGTTGGAGAAAGACAGGGTGGAGTTTAAACAGATGCCCAAGTACTTGAAGATCTGTACTTGCTTGATGGTTCTCCATTTGGAATGGTGATACTCAACTCTGGCATGTCCCTTAGAGTGCAATTACTTCTGAATAGTAAGGATTTTGTCTTTTTTGAGTTGGTGAGTAGCTTGCTATTGGAAATCCAGTAGCATACTTTGCTGAAATCTGATTGGAGATTGACTTGACTTGCATGACAGGCAGACATGAACTGGAGAAAACTTTTCCACAATGTAGAAACGATCTGTCCAAGGGCAGAGCAATTTCTCTGTGGTGCCTGGAACTATGACAGGTCAATACAAGTAGGTAGTGTCCTCCACAGAAAACAAAGTTTATGTGACCTGGCTGCTGTCATTTTCTGCATGGGTGATTTTCCCAGTCATAATGTGGTTACTACAACATGTCTGGCAAGTTCAAGCTGTTCCAGTACAGGGGTAATATATGAGGAAGATGATTTTGGAACCTCTAGCAGTGAGAGATCCATGTCCAATGTAAATCTTGTATGACATGACGTCCATGGATCAAGAAGAATGGAGTGCTCTTTGTTCTATCAACACAAGGACTAGTGTTGTAGTCAAACTGAAAAAAGGAACAATGTGGTCCACATGTCATGAGTTTCATCCAGGTACTTGGACCATGTGTTTAGAATGGTAGCCATCATTCTTTAGCTTTGTTCATTGTATTGCAGGTGATAGCTCGTTGTAAGAATCTTTTTTACATTGAGAAGCTGTGGTTGAATTTAACATTGTTTTACTAGCCCAGGGCCTAGTGAAAATTGACCAGGACTAGTGCAACTAACCCTCTACTTCTCTGTCTTGAATAGTGTATGTTTTTCATAGTTGTTAATGAAGGGGCTGGCAGTATGGCCTAGAGGTTAGAGGAACGAGGAGTGAATGAGCTTGATACATCCAGCAGACCAGACCTGAGTTTGATTCTCACAACCTCCACTTGCATATTGTGTGACTCTGAGCAAGTCACTTAACTGCCAGTGCTCCCAGGTCACCCCTGAAAACAGGCACTTGTGCCTAGTGGGCCTTACCTGGTTACCAAAAGACAAAAAAAAAAGTTAAAAAAAATCCCTGCTGTAGCAGGCTGTAGTCCTCATACCATTCTCCCTCAGTGTTCCAGATGGCCTGGTGTGATTAACAGCTCATTAAGAGCTGCAATTGTCTGGCAGTTCAAGAGGGGGATCCAACAAAATGCTCAATGTGAGTCATTAAAACTCAATTGTTAGGACATTCAGCTAATGTGCAGGCTGTGGTCAAGGGCTGATTGATGTTAAAGAGCTAGTGTACTGGTTGGAATTATAGTAATTTTCAGATGCAGTCAGCTATCACTTCCAATATCTGAAGTATTTTTTTTTATTTTCTGTTTGTTAATTAAAAGGTTTTCCACCTGACTGTACTGGGGTGATGTGTGGAGCAGCACGCTGTCTGGAGGGGAAAAAGTCAGTTCTGTTCCTCCCACTAGGCCACTACATTGTCAGAAATGAAACCAAACACCTTGAGGCACCACAATCCTTGCAGTCTGGGCAGTGACTTTCACAAGCTACCAATCAAAATACAGGAAATTGTAACATCCCTAGTAACCAAGGAGAGCCAGTCCCTGCTGCTTCATGTGAAAGTGAAACCTGGCAGTGAGAAATGGTTCTCAATGGTTACTAGTGATATCATAGTCAGTGTGGTTTCAGTGTTGATGTAGTGGGAGGAACATAACTGACTTTTTTTTCCCTCCAGACAGAGTGCTGCACAACACATCACCCTAGTACTACCAGGTGGAAAATCTTCTAATTAGTAAACAGAAAAGAAAAAAATACTTGAGATATTAGAAGTGAGAGCTGACTACATCTGAAAGTTACAATTAATTGCAGGCAGTTTCCAGGCAGTACACTAGGGCCCAGATTTTCAGAAATGTGCCAAAACCCAGCACTAGTGCGGCGCAGTGCAAATCCGATGCGCCATGGTGTAACTGGAGCCATATTCAGAGGTTGCACAGGCTGAACTGCGCCAGCGCAATGCAGCTGAAACAGAGTTGCATCGTGGCACGACTAGAGGTGCACCGTGGTGCACACAGAGATGCTCCAGTGCACCTGTGGCAGCAGAGCAGCAGAGCAACAGAGAGAGAGGGGCACAGAGTACAGACCCAGGGACACGGCCATGGCAGCACAGTGACAGGTCACAGCAGGCCTCCACCAGCAGGGCACACACAGACACCCCGACACTGGATCCCAGAACACAACAGTGGCATGGACAGCAGAGGACAGGAGGTGCCAAGAACCGGTGGAGGGCCACCAAGACAGCCCTCCCAGCAGGCTGCTGGCCCCCTGGGTGGTTGGCTGCTAGCTGTGTGCCACCCTGGTACACAGGCTTTGTGTCAGTGTGTGTGTGTGTGTGTGTGCCTGTCTCTCTCTGTCTCTCTCTCTGACCCTCTCTGCCTCTCCCATGCCACCTCTCTCTCCCTCTCCCTCTGTGTCTGGTCATGTGTCTGTCTGTCTGTCTCTCTGTCTCTCTCTCTCTCTCCCTCTCACTCCCACTCTTGGCGCAACTGCTGTGTGTGTGTTTTTCACCCTGTTTTACTAGGAACAAGTCTGGTCAGAGTAACTATGATTTGTTCCACACTTGCACCATGGTTTCACGATTGAATATGCCACTGCACTGGATATTCATGGGACTGCCCACTACACTTGCACCTGTATATATTATAGTTGTGCATTGGCACAATGGATTTTGTGCTGTGCAATGGCTCCCGCTGAATATGGCTCCTTGGCGCAATTCCGCACTTGCGCTGGTGCAACTCGGTTGTGCCATGTGCAACTGCTCTGAATATCTGGGCCTAGCTCTTTAAGTCACTAGCTTCCAGTTTTCTGGACTTGTCTTTGTCTGGTGATTTTTTCCACATTATTAAGACCAGTGTGCATCATTTCCCTACATTTTGAGTATCTGTATTCAACATTTCAGTGACAAAATGCTAAAGTATACAGGGCCTGCCCTGCAGGTGAAGGGTTTTATCCCAGCCTCATCATAGATGCTCCCTGTCCCCTCCCAGTCTCTCAACTTTATACTTTCACTGAACACCACTACAGACCAGAGTCTGAAATGACCATCCATAGACCCATATCTGCCAATACTGGCAGGTGTAGGGGTCCACAGCTCTTCATAATGGACCAGACCAGTCAATGCTGGCAGTATAGCCTAGAGGTTGTAGGAATGGGGAGTGAACGAGCTTGATACATCCAGCAGACCAGACCTGAGTTTGATTCTCACAACCTCCACTTGCATACTGTGTGACTCTGAGCAAGTCACTTAACTGCCCATTGCTCCCAGGTTGCCCCTGAAAACAGACACTTGTGCCTAGTGGGCCTTACCCAGTTACCAAAGACTAAAATAAAAATAAAAAAAGGCCATCCATGCAATTCCACCTTTATCCCATACACCATGTCATTTCATCTAAAAACAATGCTTTGCTGCATGTATGGTACAAAAATGAACCTTAATAAAATATATAATCTGAAAGGTTAACATAGACATTCCTGTGGTGCATAGATCTTCCAGAATAGAAACAGAGGTAGTATAGCATAGCACCGTTTCCTCTGGGCTGATGAGAGGACAATGTTAAAAAATCTGTTATTGTTGGAGCAGAGCAAGTTAAATCAATATGGTTGTGCCTGATGTGTATAAACAGAAATGTCATAAATTTTTCTATAGCCCAAGCCCTTAGGTTTGTGTAGCTCCCTCCCCAAATAAATCCTAAATCTGCCTTTGACTTATTTGACACTACAAAAACTTCCAGAAGTGTAGGTCTCTGGTTAATCATTGGGGGGGGGCTAAGAGTGCCATTCTCTGCCTGACTCTGTTCATTGTCCTGCGGGTGGGGGTGAGACTGTGGTGGGGTGTGTAATGATGTCATCTACTACGTGTGCAGAGCTAGGACTGGTCGATTGAACATTTCATACTGTGGTATCCTCTGGTTTGGTGGGAAGGGGAACAGAAAGAGGAAGCAAGGAGCCATGGTACAAACCAGCGGGGGTGCAGACTATGTGTGATTGCATTTCAGTCTTTTTTTTTTTGCCAGGACAGGAAGCAATGTAGGAGAAGGATAAATGTGCAATAATCAGAGTATTTCTTGGCTTACATTTTTTCCTCTTTAAGGGATCAAAACTGACCATTATAATTGTGGGCTAGTGCAACCATCTGTGAACTAGTGCAATTTTGAATCAACTTGTCCTGCTGGCTGGTGCAAAAAGGTTAAGGTTGATCTCTGTCAAGGAGCTTGCAAGTCTGAACAGTGGTAAAAAGATATTTAGTGTCTAGAGATGCAGTGAAATTTTATTTAGCCAGTGAAATTCTGGTGAAATCAGGAATTTCACCGCACAAAATACAGTATTTCATGAAATTCGTGCATTTCGCCAGAATTCAGTCCATGCAAAATGCGGAATTTCATGTGGTCACTGTAAAAAAAAAAATGTCTTTTTCCCCTCTGCATCCCTGGTTTCTAGTGGTCCCATCCCCCCTGACCAATTGCTGCCCAAATGGAAGACCCCCATGAAATTAGCCCCATCCCCCATCCACACAAAATTTGAAATTAAAATAATTCCTAGGTGTCTATTGTTACCCCTGGCCGATCACTGGACAAATAAAGGAATTACCCCCATCCTGAAATTCACACTCGTCCCCCCAACCCCCTCTTCTATTGTCCATAACAGGCTTGCCACCCAATTCATATCACTTTAAAAAAAAAATGTCCCTACTGTCTAATGGACTCTCAGCCCCCACCTTGTCTGGTATTGCCCCCACCCAGCATCCCTTATCAAGAACCCCTCCCACAGATACAGCTGGCCTCCACTATCCTCCCGGTCAGCAGTCTAACTGAGTTTATCAAAAGAACAGAGTGAGCTCCTTTTCAATGAATAAGCATGTGCAAACACTCATTCATTGAAAAGGGCTCAATCTGTCTCTTTTGCTAAAAGAGCTTAGTTGGGCAGTCAGATGGGAGGTGAATGGAGGGCTGTGCCAGTGGCTCGTGGGGGGGACTTGAAGGGGGGTACTACTACTGAATAGGGTAGAGGTGGGGGAGTCCACTAGACACTAAGGAAAGGTTGTGTTTTTTTTTTAATGACATGAATCAGGCAGCAAGCCTGTTACGGACAACAGAAGAGGGGGCTGGGAGGACAGGTGTGGATTTCGGGGTGGGAGTGGGGGGTCATTCTTTATTTGGCTGGCAATTGGCCAGGGGTTGGGGCCACTAGACACCAGGGAAAGTATTCTAATTTGAAATTATGTGGATGGGGGGATGGGGCTTAGTCTTGGCATGGGGGCATCTTTCTATTTGGACCTGTAATCAGCCAGCAGGGTTGGGACCACTAGACACCAGGGATGTGGAGGGGAAAAGACACCATGTGGGGTCACTTTTCAGGAGCTCGGAAACCACTTTTTTATGGCAAGTTGTTCCCCCCGGCTCTGAAATGTGGAATTTCGCCCACAGGTGGTGAAATTAGCATTTTGCACGCGAAATTCTGCTTTTTGCCAGGGGGGATTTCGTATTTTGCACCCACAAAATATTTTGCATAATGCGGAGATTACGTGAAATATTTCATTGAGTGAAATTTTTCAATTTCGCACAACACTATTAGTGTCTCTTTCTGAATGCAGGCACAAGGAGGTACTGTGATGACAATAACAGTGTTGTGGAACGCATTTGCTACTGTATAAATTTTAATGACTTTTGTTGGAATTAGTTCTGGGTATTTTGTAGGGTTGTCCACAAAAACAAGAATATATTTTTTACTAAATTCAGTGCATGTTGGTGTAACCCCCCAGTTACCCAGGGTTACTAGAATCCCAGTAAGACCTAGTGGTAGGCAGGGAAGGCAGCTTGTGAAACTCCAGTTAAATGGATTTCACACTGTCTCACTCTGTTCTCAGTCTCAGCTGAGACTGAGGGATGACATCATTTTAGAACTGTCGCAGCTGCATAAGCCACACTGGAATGTTGCAGTTGGAGGTTAGAGTAGAATGTTGGGGAATTTGAAGCCAGTCTGTGTGCAGTCCGAGAGAGAGACTGTAGTGCAGCTGAGTGTGTGCAGGCTCTCAGAGCTTTAAGCTCTGCTTCAGAGCTATTTTTGTTTTTGGTGTGTGTTTTCACCTGAAGAAGAACACAGGAACTGATAATTGAAGTGGTGGAGACCACTCTCAATGGTTCAGAGCCCCATCCCTGAGGGGATGGGGGGAAGGTGTCTGCCTGTTTTCTAGGAGCAAACCCCCCTGGGTCCAGCTAAGGGAAAGAAGATGCCTGTTTGAGTTGTGCTGAGGCACCAGAAGCTCTGACAGGAAGATTTCTGAGGAGGAAACGCCTGTGGGGCACCTGCAACCAAAAGGTGAGTTCGCTCTGCAAAAGGGCCAAGTGTTTTCACCTGAAACAGAAGGAAACTAAAGGGACTATTACTGTGGGGCCAGGAAAAGACAGCCAAGTACAGTTGGAAGATGTGGGGATTGGACTGCTTAATCTGTGGGGGGTCTAGAGTAATGGACAAATGTCACTTAATTTTAAGTAAGTTCAAGTCCAGCAGAAATGGGAAGCAAGACAAGTAGATTGAATGTGAAATCCATTTAGCAAGAATCTACACAGCAAAGTGTTAAAGGATGAGGTGTTTACAGTCCAGAGAAATGGCTGGGTATGAATTGTGGGAGCTAGAGGTGGGAGACTCCCCCATCAGTAGTAACGAAATTCACCTGTACGGATTTGCTCTGAAACACCTGTTGCTTTCCCTCAGGTACAAGGCCAGTGCCTGAGGAAAGTACCCAGACGTGGGATTGATAGGAAGATTCCCTGATGGAGCAGAGGTGCTCTTAGGTGGTTTAGGGAGCCACCAGAAAATGTTTCCATGAAGTATGGAAGGTGTCCTAGTGGCTGGCAAGGGAGCAGAGCCAGGGATGACCCAGAGCAGTGTACAAGTTCAGGCTATGTAACCCAAAACAGCGTACAAGTCTGGGCTGTGTGCCTAGAGTGTGGTAGAGCCTGAGGGCTAAAGTGATGAGGATGTGTTCTGGTCTCTTTTAATCTGCATTACTAGGAGTGTAGCCCCGTGGGGGTCCATCTGTGCTTTGTTTATTCTGTTTGGATGTGAATAAAAGCCACACTTTAGAATCCCACTTCTGGTATTGGACATTACAGCTATTGCCTCCTGTGTTCAGAGTTACTTGGGTGCCCCTGTGCAGAGTAGCCAAACCTAGCCTTTGTGCCGAGTGGCCTATTCCTCCCTGAACCCAGCCCCACCTGATATTGCTGTCAGATACAAATGGCATACTGGGTAGGGGTTACAAAAATGGAGGAACCACTGATGATTTGGGTTTGGAATTTAGGGAGGAATGTAAGAAAGGTCGCTCGGGCAAAGGGCTAGTGTTTTGGTTATCTGGCAGTAGGTAGCCCAAAAAGCTGAAGCAAGGTTAACTAATGTGCCGCTGTATGCTGTTGTCCATGTGCTGCTGTTAAAATGCCAACTGTTTACCAAGGAGCAGTAAAGCCTGAGAGAGTATGCCCTTGTCCTGTATCAAATTTACAGCGTTTACCAGCTTTTAAAACTGTCTGTGACAAAGAAAAGTGTGGAAAACTGTGGGTAGCAAAAGAAAAATTGTGCCCTAGATGTTGGAAATGCTTTCTTGTGAACTGAGAGACTTATTGTGCTTAATGGCCATGAAAAATGGTTGAAATGGGCTCCTGCCATGGAGACAATTGAGAAAAAAAAAGTGTGGTTTTGCAGTTTAAATTTGACTGCTCGATCCTTGCCATGAAACTGAAACTGCTGGCATTAGACAAACTTGGATAAGATAATTTTAGCATATCCTCTACTTAGTAAATATACACCTTTAATAATGGAAAAATAACTTAGTAAGTGTATGCAATGTTTGATGTATAGTGAGGGCAAGTATGGGAGTGAGTATGTATGTGCTAATTGCCATCTGATTACTACTCTTGAAGCAGAGATAGCATTTCTGCTTAATATTAAACCCGTTTCTACTGATATTAGGGAATTGGAAAGTTACATTGATCTTATGGATGAACAACTTCATTCTAATGAACAATTTCCTTCACATTTAGGTAGCATTTCTAAGCCTCCTGATGAGGAGACAATTGTAATGACTAGTACTAGTATACCTGCTGCCTCTGCCCCCTCTTATAAGGTAGATGATTATCCGCCCTCTTCTCATGATAATGATGACTGGACCATTGTCGCAAAGCCTCTTAAAACAAGCATTTGTCAATGCCGAATGTTTGCTTGATGGCATTGGCAGTGGTAATGTAGAAGTTACAGAGCTGTGTAATAGGAATGGCAGTGAAGTACTGAACTGAAGCCAAGCCCACCACCACCCTGCAGAGAGTGACAGGCATTGGGGTGTGCATTTGGGTCATCAGGCATAACGGCCTCGCCATTTCACCACACCCCACCCTGCAGACACTGACAAGTGTCACGGTGTTCCTTGGGGTCTTTGGCCCTTATGCGCACCCCATTTCATTAGGAAATACGGTGAGATGGGTGCGATATAGGAGAATGGGGTGAACTTTGGGGCTGAAGAGTCCAAGGCATACGTCGATGCCTCTCACTGGCTGCAGGGTGTGGAATGGTATAAGCATTACAGGCAAGAATCCCAAGTCACACCCCTGATGCCTGTCATTCTCTACAGGGTTGGGTGTTATGGTTGGAAACTCTAATACCTCAGGCATTCGTTGGTATTTTCACTCCAAATTTTCAACATGTTTTTTTTTTTGTGACCCCACCTCATGAACAGGGGGAATATCAGTTTGTTAGCCGAAAGCTGCTTATGCACAGCGAGTACGGCATTTAGCACCACAGGTGCAAAAACATTCCGAACAGGATGTAAAAAATAACAGCTGTACTGTTCATGGGGAGGTGTAAAAAATGGCAATGTTGCAAATCTGCAGTAAAAATATTTTAAAAAATGGTGAAGTCATGAGCGTACATAGAAACTGTGCAACGCACACCCATAATATAATTAGGTTGGGGATATTTTGCAGCAGATTGTCAACTCAGGCATTTTGGTGCCTCCGATCATGAACAATGTCACTGTGATTTTCTTTATCTGTGCCGAACAATGATTTCCCACAGCGACCATGCATCTCAGCGCTGAAAGTGTGAAAACACACTTCAGCCATGTTGTGAAAAATGACAGCTGTACTGTTCATAAGGAAGTGTGAAAAAATGCCACTGGTGAAAATCTGGACTGAAAATATTACAAAGTCATGAACTTACGAGGGTGCGTGGAAACTGCGCATTGCTCACTGTAATACAGTCATTTTATGGACTTCTGTCACCAAATTTTCAACATAGCCATTTTAAGACCTCTGCTCAAGAACAGTGTAACTGTGATTTTCTTAATCTGTCCTAAACATTGCTTTCGGACACCAACAGCACCATTGTGCGCTACATGTGCGAAAACACATTTTGGGTGACATATGAAAAATGGCAGCTGTACTGTTAATAAGGAAGTGTAATAAAATGGCAATGTTGAAAATCTGGAGTGAAAATATTAAATTTGCAAACTTACGAGCATGCATAGGAACTGCGCAATGCACGCTCGTAAAACAGTCATTTTTAGGAATTTTTCAATTTTCAACATAGCCATTTTAAGACCTCTGCTCATGAACAGTATCACTGTGATTTTCTTAATGTGTCCCGTACATTGATCTCACACACGACTGCGCCATTGTGTGCTACATGGGCAGAAACACGTTTTGGGTGACATGTGAAAAATGACAGCTGTACTGCTCATAAGAAGGTGTGATAAAATGGCAATGTTGAAAAACTGGAGTGAAAATATTGAAATTTCGCGAACTTACGAGCTTGCCTAGGAACCGCGCAACGCACCCTTTAAAACAGTCATTTTGATTTGATATCAATTTTAACATAGGTGACCCCTTCCAGAGTGATGTCACTGTCATGGGATTCAGGCCCAAAGGGTGATTTCACAGTCACTCGCGCTGTCACTGCGCCAAATCACCCTTCGGGCCTGAATAATGCCATGACAGTGACATAATTCATGAGAAGGGGTTCCCAAAACCCATGTTGAAAATTTGGTGCAAAAATTCCCAAAAATGCCCGAGATATGCACTAAAGTTGAAACCCCTCATGTAACCCATTATTCAGCTTACCGGCATTTCCTCAGTTCGCGGTCGGCTTTGAAGAGTGCAGACGTGTTCCCGTCCACCAAGATCATCGCTGGAGTCCAGAGGTAAGTATGGGGTGTGGGGGTGGGGAGGCTAGAACGCAGTGGTGGGTGCGGGTTGTGGGAGGGGTTGGGAGACGCTGGCGGACAGTTTTTATTTTACAGGTTTAAAACAAAAAAAGATGTTGTGGGATGTTTGCCACGCTGGGGTGGGCTTCCAGTGTGGCACAAGGACTTGAGGAGTGCTCAGCCGACGGGGATTGGGCAGCCCTACGGCAAAATAAAAATAAAAATCGCCAGAGTTGGCTTGCCACTGGGGTGGGCTCCTGCGTGCGCACAAGGACTTGGGGGTGTTCAGCTGATGGGGATTGGGCAGCCCTGCTGGCAAAGGACTACAGTGCTTGCCACGCTGGGGTGGGCTCCCAGCGTGGCACCTACACTGGGGAGGTGGGGGCGAGCTCAGCCGGCGGGGATTGGGCACCCCGTCGGCTATACAGTACATGGGCGCGCACATCTGTCTGTGCATGGGGGGGAGGGGGAGCTGCATGTGAGCAGCCGATATCTTATCAGTGCTCACTCAAGCATAGCTCCCCCTTTCAACTGTATGCCACTGCATTTTGGAGCATGTCATAGACAGCTCCAAAATGCATTGGCTTACAGGGGCCGCGCCTGCCAGCCCACTGACTGAATTGGAGGAGGAGGTGACACACCTCCGAAATCTCTGATGAAGGCACTATGTTTCTTGCACATGAGTGCAAGCAAACATAAAAAGGAGGGTCAGTCAAATATACAATAGTGCCCCTATTGAAACTCATAATAGGTTTGAGCAATTGACTGTATCAAATAATGAAGTGCTACATGATTTATCTTGTGCATCACCCTCTGTTGATAATAATGGTTTAAAAACACTTTTTAATCAGGAGTTAATTCCCATGAATATTTGTCCTAGTAAGTCTCAAGCTACCAAATCAATACCTATTAAGTTAATCACTCCAGAGTGTGTTAAACAATCACCTGTTTCTGATTCTTGTACCCCTACTGTCTCAAAACAAGTGTTAGTCCTGAGAGATTCAATCATTAAGCACATTGACAGGGCGGTATGCAATAGTGACAAGAGCAACCGCACTTGTTCTAGCTTCCTTGGGGCCAGGGTATCTGACATTACCTCCATGTTGCCTAAAATTTTACAAACTGTGGGGGAAAATCCACTGGTTATCATATATGCCGGTGTTAATGATATAAACAACACCCCATTTAATCAGTTACAACAGGGCTATGTGGCATTATGTAACCTGTTACTTGATACGGGATGCTGTGCATGTATATCTGAAATTCTACCTGTCCCAAGAGCAACATCTACCATGACACAGAAAATCAAAGCCCTAAATGAATGGCTGATAAAGTGGTGTTTTAAGCAGGATATACCCTGTATTACCCACTGGGATACATTCTCAGATCGTTCTTCCTTGTTTTGCTGGGATGGTTTACATCTCAGTCGTAGGGGTAGTACACTTATGGGGAAAAGTATCACTAAAATCATAAATCATTGTTTAAACTAAAAGCAATGGGGGAGAATGGGTCTATTCCAAGTCTCTGAATACTTACCAAAATATTATTACGACTAAATGTAAATTCCTAGCTTTGAATGCAAGATCTTTAAACCAACTCAAATTAGCAGAACTCGGCCAAATGTAAAACTTAAATATAGGTGTGGTGGGAGTAACTGAAACTTGGTGGACGATCCTCAATTTGGTCCAGAGAAATTCCAGGTTATAAGTTATATCATAAAACAGATTAGATAAGCATGGAGAGGAGTTTGTATGTACATACAAAATGATATTCTTCCTTGAAGTGTGTTCTCCTTTCCTTTGAAAGTATATGGGTTAAAATCTTATTGAAGGAGCAGTCCTATATAACTATTGATAACATCTATCGATCTCCATCTGCAAATTCAGATTACAACTGATATGTTTAAAGAAATTACACATTTTTCAGAATCTCAAGGTACTGTAATATTTGGTGACTTTAACCTCCCTCATATTAACTGGGACTCATTCTCAGGACAGTCCTATGCCGAGAAAGGACTAATAGATGTGGTAGTTAGTACTGAATTACAACAACTTGTTACTGAACCCACTCAAGGTCCTAATATTTTGGATCTATTATTTACTAACATAGAGCAACAAATTAGCAATTTACAAATTTGGGATCCACTTGAGACCAGTGATCATTCATCTATTCTTTTTGAAATTCAACAGTTTAAAATTACACAAAGGAAGTTATACTGTAGAAAAAATTATAATAAAGCATTTTTTTCTAAAATCAATGAATATTTACAAAACATAAACTGGGAATCTATTCTTAATTGTACAACACAAGCTGGGGACTTTTTTAAAAAAGTTGTACATTATTTGGAAAATACCTTTATTCCATCTAAGAGGAAATTTAATAATAAAGGAAAAATTCCCCCTTGGTTCCACAAGATAATTAAAAATCAGATTAAAATAAAAATTAAACTTTTTAGGAAACTTAAGAATAGTTCTGTTCCATTTAAAACTACTCTATTACATAAATACAGACTATCTGTGAAAAACTTAAAAAATTCTATTAAATTGCCAAAAAATAAGCTAGAATTTAAACTAGCTTACACAAAAGACTGTCACAAATCTCTTTTCTCCTATATAAATAGTAAAAAAGGTGTTTCAAGGACCATTGGTCCCATTATAACCAATGGCTCTTCTCTATCTGACATAGAAACCTTGAATCTCTTTAATAAGTACTTTTGTTCTGTCTTCTCTCAAAAATCACCTATTAGTACATTTAAAGTTCACCACGTAGATTATCATAGGTTCTATCCAACTGACATTATACAGGCTATCAAAAAATGAAAAAAAATACTAGTCCGGGCCCAGACGGTATACATCCATGGTTTCGATCGAAACCTCTATAAATATTTCTATACCTTTGTCAATTATCTTCAACAAACTCCTTACAAGAAAGCATTGTACCAAATGATTGGCGTTCAGCAATAGTTACTCCCGTATTTAAAAAAGGCAATAGAGGTTCTGTGCAAAATTATCGTCCAATTAGCCTGACCTCAGTGGCTGGTAAATTAATGGAATGAGTAATAAAGTCTCTAATAGATCAAGATTGTAAAAAATTAGGAATTTATGATTCAAATCAGCATGGGTTTACTCCCAAGTATTCCTGGACCACCAATCTGATATCTTTTTACAATAATATAAGTACTCTACTAGATGGGTATCCCTACTGATGTAATTCTTTTGGACTTTAGTAGAGCTTTCAATAAAGTCTCATATGAAAAACTCATTACTAAAATGCACAATCTAGGTTTGTCACCTGATATTGTCAACTGGACTTTAAACTGGCTGACAAATAAGTCTCAGAGAGTCAGAATTAATGATATCTTGTCTGATTCGGGTAGTGTGACAAGTGGTGTACCACAGGGGTCGGTCTTGGGACCAACATTGTTTAATCTCTTTATCAGTGATTTACAAACGGGGCCAAATTACTTCATGGTCAAATTTGCAGATGATAGTAAATTGGGGGGCAAGGTTAATAATCAAGAAAATATTTCTGCATTAAAGAAGGGTTTGGAAAAATTAACACTTTGGGCAAATGAAAATCATATGCAGTTTAATCAAGACAAATATTTAGTAGTGCATTTCAGTGTAAATAATCCAAAAACGATATATTATATAAACAGACTACCACTTCACTCATCAAATTGTGAAAAAGATTTAGGGATATATGTTAATAATAAACTTACATTAAATGATCACTGTGTTAGAACTGCTTGCATGACCAACAGACTTTTGAGGCAAATAAAATGCACTTTTGTTAATCGCACTGAACTATGCCTTATTCCATTGTATAGGGCATACATTAGACCATATCTAGACTATGGCTCCCCTTTCTGGAATCCAAACCAAAAAAAAAAAATAGCAATTCTTGAACAGGTTCAAAGGAGAGTAACTAGAATGATTCCAAGATTAACAAATGTGGATTATTAGAACAGATTAAAAGTTACTGGTCTCTTCTCTCTTCAAACTAGAAGATTAAGAGGTGATATGCTTATGGTTTTTAATTTAATAAATTCACCAGATCTAATGGAAAAATGTGGTCTAACAATATTCAGTAGGAGACATGTTCTGAGACTACATAATAAACAGCTTGAAGTAAAAACTTATAAAACCAGCAAAAGGGGAAACTTTTTTCCAATAAGAGCATCCATTGTATGGAACACCTTGCCACAAGAATTGGTAGAGACAACTAGTGCCACTGTCTTTAAAAACAAATTAGATGTTTGGTTGAGAGATCATAGATAAATAATGTCCCACATAGTGTGGGGAACAGTCTTTATGGGCTGTGGTCTTCTTCTGTTCTTTCACACCAAGTAATACTAAGTAAGTGAGGAGAAGAGCACTCGAGAGGAAAGAGGCTCATTTGCATGGTGTCGAATGATTGGTGAGACTGCAATCAGTCCTGCCCCCAAGCCAGCTCTAGAGGGACTGCCCAGCATTTGAGAGGGAGAGTGAGTGGAGTGGGTGAATTGGCTTGTTAGGAGGAGTGTTGCGGTGACTGAAAGCGATGTAAAAGTTTAAAAAAATGACTTTTCTGTCTGAATTCGGGCTCAACCCACATCTCGATCGACTGGACTGTGAGTGTGGTGTTCAGAGGGATGATCGGCAGGACTTCCAACCTGCTTCTTTCCAGAGGCCTCCAAGACTGGCTGCAGGTCATTTCCCATCACAGCAAACAGCTACTGATAACAATGACTACTAACAGAAATAATTGCTCAGACTAAGTGATTTTGCCAAAAGCCAGCTGAATCTGAGTGTAGCAGTGTAATCGCTTTCACAAACAAGGACTGTGTTAAGTTTTACCAGTAAAAGCAAGCATTTTAAGCCATTGACTATGAGCATAAAGATAGGTTCAGCATCAGTATAAGTTTCAAGGCCATGAGAGAGATTGTGAGTTGCATCCGATATGCAGCAAGAGTTACAGGCAAATCTGTGCTATGAAATTCTGAGGTTTTAAGGGACTGTGAGCTAGAGCAATGTCTTCAGCACATGAAAAGTCTGTGGTAAATCATATAAATGTGCTAGGATAAAGAACAGTGCAAGTTTGTGCAGTTTGAGCAAAGTTATCAGTAGAGTGTGTAAATCAGATGTGCAGTGGCTTGACCCAATTACAGAATGTTGATGCGTGGAAGTGCTGTCGCCGCCATTACAGGGTGGGGTAGTAATGTAAACACAGCAGCAGAGGAGCCATTTTGAAAGAGAAAGAAAGTTTTCAGTGATGTGGGACTTGAAATAACTGAGCGTTGTTTGTTTTTCTCTGCAGTTATGGCTTCAGGACCAGCCCGCTACCCAGATCATGCCCGGGCTGTGGTAGCAGTAGAAGATAACAAGTTAAGGGACATTGAGAGATGTTACTAGGGGGAACGACTGCCTCCTCATGTGGCGATTCCTGGATATCCAGTGTGAGTATGTGTGATGTGCTTAAATGCTGGAAGAGACGTCTTCATGGTACCTTACTGTTCTGGGTGCCTAGAGAAATATGGTTTATTTAAAGTGCCCAAGATTCATTTGGTGCCCACATGGACAAAAGTTCACAAATCTGCAGTTGGCAGCACACAACACCAGGCAGAGCCTGTTGGAGAAGGCCCCTCAGAGTGTGGCACTAAGCAAGAGGGTGCAGATTTACAGACAGAATAATGTGCTGATGTTTCAGAGTCTGAGTCACAGAGACACATTTCTGGAAAAGCATCAGTAGACCCTTGGAGAGAAGGGCCTAGCCCAAGTCTCATAGGTGAAGACGAGATGAGGGAGGCCTTTGAATGAGAGGTTTCAACCTCCGCGCCCAGCGAAGAGTGAACAGTCTCAGAAGTGAGGATGACTGCTCACTCCTGGGCACAGATTCTCAGTAAGGAAGAAGAAGAGGGGGAACCTATGTGGCCTTGTGAAAAAGGGACTAGTACACAGCCTCAAGCTCTTGCCTCAGAGGAACACATGGAAGAGAGTGGTGCTTCCACTGCCCTGGTTGTGCAAGAAGGAGCCAGGGATCTATTTTTTGTGTTGTTAAGAATGCGTAGCTGGCAGAACCAGTACAGGCCACCCCCAAGCCAGGCCAGAGGTCTCAGGTTGGCCAAAGCTAGTAAAAAGGAAAGACTGGTTCATAGGAAAGTGAATGCAATCTATGAGATGTCCTTTCCTACCTTTCCTTGGAGAGTCTGTGAGGAGATTGAAAGAAGCAGGAAATCCTGGATTTGGGAAGAAGCAATGAAATGTGTGCATCCTGGTGCAAACAAGCATGTCAAGAACAGAATGTTTCAAGAAAAATACAGCCAGTGGAAAAGAGGCAGGACACTGTTTATTGACACTGTTCGAATAGTGGTTGGAGAGGGACATGAACCCTTTCACAGTGTGAATTATGAGTGCCCATATGTGGTGATAATTCAAGCACCTGACCCGTTGTGCTATTGGCCACAATGCAAATACCTTCCTGTGGATGTGCCCATGCCTACCAAATGGAAAGCAGAGCAGTGGTAGCCAGTGCTGCCACTCCAGCTATTGCCGTACCTATGTTGTTCTGCCAGTCTGGACATCCAGGACTCGGTGCCCCACATTCATCAGTTCTACAGTGTACTGGCTTTCCAGAATCCATTGACTGGCCCAACAGATGACTTCAGATGCAGAGAGGACACCATCCCAGCTGTATCCTGATTCATTGCCTGGGTATCAGATGACTTCAGACAAGCTGTTTTCCTTTTTGTTCTTGTTCAAGGTTCCATCTCCAGAGATGACATCAACCCAGCAATTTCCAGATGTGCCCTCCTGTCATTTCTGGAAGATGTCCTCCCAGCTGTATCGGAAGAATGCTGTCAAGGAGAGTCTTCGGCTGAGGACCAGGTGTGGTATCATGTTGTTCTACAAGGGACTGGTAAGTCCAGACTTTTCTATTCTTATGACATTGCAGTACACACCCTACACTAGCAGACTCCAGATGTTTGAACTGTCCTCAAAGACTCTCCCCTTCAGGACTTTGGCCTGCTAGAACTGTGCTTCACTGGGCTCTGGCCCAGGAGAGACTCTTTAGTGGACTTGCCTTCGGGCACTGTGGTTACTAGATGGGACTTTAAGGGCACTCCATCCCACAAATATTGTGTATTCTAAATAATGTAATTGTTTTCTACTGTTTTCTAATGTTTATACTGCTTTTTTCTACTTTTCTAAAAAAAATCTTTTTGGGATTCTTCAGTGTTCAGATGATAGGGGTTTAGACCGACTGTGTATGCAGATTAAGAATGTGTGTTGTCTTTCTCTTTCTTGCAGGTGTTCCTGAAGAAAATAGAAGAGAAGACAAGAAGAGGAGAGGGACTCAGCGGAGTTCCTCAGTAGTACTTTGGAGTGTAGAGTTTAAAGTACTGTTGTTGTTGTTACTGTGTGTAACTTTTTCTTCCACAGGTATGGTTGTGGGGGAGTGTAGGAGTAATGCATGGTGTATGGTATTAGCTCCTAGTGTGTGGTTGCACGGTGTCCAGGGTCAGGGAGGTTCCCTGTTTGTTTTGTTTCTGGGAAATTTTAAGTTAGAGGCAGAAAGGTTTTTCCTAGAGGGCTGGGGGACAGACAGGCTGTAGTTCTGAACGGCCGTAGGGGTAGCAGCACTGATCTATTAGGGCTATGCTCTGGACAGTTCTTCCAGAGCCACTGGGTACCCATAGTCAGTGGGTAGAGTAGATTAGAGGCTGATACATTTGTCGATGACCTCTGTTGCCTGCCTGTGCCTAGCACATGGTAGGAGGAGGCCTGATCACCCCTCTCCGCAGGTAGCACATAGGGTAGGATGGTCTAGGTCAGGTAACTAATGACTGCAGACAGTCATTTTCCTGGCCCAGGGTGAGTGTAACCCCCCTATTACCCGGGGTTACTAGAATCCCAGTAAGACCTAGTGGTAGGCAGGGAAGGCAGCTTGTGAAACTCCAGTTAAATGGATTTCACACTCACACTCCGTTCTCAGTCTCAGCTGAGACTGAGGGAAGACATCATTTAGAACTGTCGCAGCTGCATAAGCCACACTGGAATGTTGCAGTTGGAGGTTAGAGTAGAACGCTGGAGAATTTGAAGTTAGTTCAGTAGAGTCTGTGCAGTCTGAAAGAAGTGCTCTGCTGTAAGCAGGCCCTCAGAGCTCTAAGCTCTGTCAAAGAGCTATTTTTTGTTTTATAGGTGTGTGCTCTCACCTGAAGAGGAACACATTAAGAGCACATTGAAGTGGTGGAGACCGCTTTCAGTGGTTCGGGGCCCCATCCCTGCAGAGATGGGGGGAAGGAATCAGCCTGCTTCCAGGGGCAAATCCCCTTGGTCTGGCTAGGGAAAAGAAGCTGCCTTGTTTAAGTTATTGCTGAGGCACCAGAAGCTCTGGAAGAGAGTTCCTTGAGAAGGAAATGTCTGTGGGGCACCTGCAACTGAAGGTTGAGTTCACTCTGCTAAAGGGCCATGTGTTTTCACCTGCATCAAGATGAAACTAAAGGGACTGTTACTGTGGGGTCAGGAAAAGACAGCCAAGTACAGTTTGGAAGATGTGGGGATTGGACTGCTTAACTCTGTGGGGGGGTCTAGAGTAATGGACAAAGCCACTTTTTAAGTATGTTCAAGTCCAGCACAAATGGGATGTAAAGACAGTAGACTGAATGTGAATACATTTAAAAAGAATCTACACAGCAAAGTGTTTTAAAGGATGAGGTGTTACAGTCCAGAGAAATGGCTGGCTATGAATTATGGGAGTGAGAGGTGGGAGACCACCCATCATTAGTAACCAAATTCACCTCTCCGGGTTTACTTTGGACACCTGTTGCCTTCTCTCAGGTACTTGGCCAGTGCCTGAGAAAAGTACCCAGACGTGGGATTGATGAGGAAGATTCCGTGATGGAGCAGAAGTGCTCATAGGTGGTTTAGGGATCCACCAGTAAATGATTCCATGCTATATGGAAAGTGTCCAAAGGGCTGGCAAGGGAACCAAGCCAGGGAAAACACAGAGCAGAGTACAAGTTCGGGCTGTGTGCCCAGTGTGTTTCAGAGCCTGAGGGCTAAAGTGAATGAGGATGTGTTCTGATCTCCATAAATCTGCATTACCAGGAATATAGCCACATGGGGGCCCATCTATGCTTTATTTATTCTGTTGGATGTGAATAAAAGTCACACTTTAGAATCTCATTTCTGGTATTGGACATTGCAGTTATTGCTTAGTTTGTCCGGCGTTACTTGGGTGCCCCTGTTGCAGAGTAGCCAAACCTAGCCAATGTGCCGAGTGACATATTTCTCCCTGAACCCAGCCCACCAGATAGAGGTGTCAAGATGGAAATGGCATACCTGGGTGGGGGTTACACACAGAAGGTGACGGCAGATAAGGACATGTGACCCATCTAGTCTGCCCCTTTTCCCTACCTAATGCATTACCACAGACCCAAGTTGATCTGTGGCTTACCTTCTCTTCCCTATTTCTAGAGTACTCCTGTGTCTATCCCAAGCATTCTTGAATTCCCCTACTGTTATGGCCTCCACCACCACTGCAGGGAGGCTGTTCTAAGCATCCACTACTCTGTCTGTGAAAAAGTAATTTCTCACGCTGCTACTGAGTCTCCCCCCTCTAGTCTCATATCATGCCACCTAGTTCTTGTCCACCTTCTTTTCTCAAAGATGGTACCCTCCTGTACCTTGTTTCTAGTACTTGAATGTCTCTATCATATCCCCCTTCTCTCTACTCTACTCTCCTCTCCTCTCCTCCAGGGAATACATATTGAGGTCCTCTAGTCTTTCCCTTACGTGACTTTTGGTGCAGTCCTTGTGCCATTTTTGTTGCCCTTCTCTGGACTGCCTCTATTTTGCCTATGTCCTTCTGGAGATGTGACCTCCAGAACTGGACACAGTACTCTAGATGAGGTCTCACTAGTGATCTGTACAGTGGCATAACCCCCTCCTTTTTTCTGCTGGAGATACCCCTCACTGTGCACCCTAGCATCCTACTGGCTCTTCCCACAGCCTTCTCACATTGCTTAGTTACCTTTAGGTAATTAGATATGATTACCCCCAGGTCTCTTTCCTGACTGGTGACCGTCAGTGCCTCCCCCCCATCTTGTACTTCTTCCTTGAATTTCTGTGCCCCAAGTACATGATTTTGCACTTCTTGGCACTGAATCTGAGCTGCCATACTCTTGACCACTCCTCAAGCATGTTAAGGTCCTTTATCATTTTTCCACCACCCACAAATGAAGCTACATTTTCTTACTAATTTGACACTTATATCTCAGCAGGAGTCAGGGTCTGTTGAGATTAGGCAGACAGATACTTTATTAGAAGTAGAAGGGGTCTTATTTAGGGTTAAAAAAAGAAAGAAAAGAAAGAAAGTCAGTGTGTGTTCTGTGCTGTGAAGGGTACTGTATCAACTTACTTTGCTAAACCAGTAGGAGGAGACAGAGCTTAATTGGGGGTGTGGCTTAGACACTATAAAAGCAGGTGACTCAAATTACAACTTCCTGTTGCTAGCCTTTTTTCTTACTAATTGCCCTCCATCCCACCCCTCTACCTACCCACCCTAAGCCAGTTCTACTTTTATAGCCACTGGATTTGACTGTCAACAGGAACTTCCTGTTTCGCAGTAGGAAGGGAAGTATCATAAAGAAACATTGGTTTTGTCAACCCTGTGTGGTACCATTTGCTTGTAACTGATGCTTCAGTGAATAGCAGAGCATTGTGGGAACCTGGAGGACTAGCAGTAGGCTAGTATATCTCCTACCCCAAAACAACATCTCTCTGTTAAAAGCACTGTTGCCTGGTGGTTCTCTTGCCCTTTTAAGGGCTTGTAAACCTTCAACTCACAGAATCTTGCTGAATTTAAGTAAATATTGTTATTTTTATTTCGCGCCGTAACCAAAAGTGAATGGACACCTACATCCAGTTTTTCAGCTTAAAACCTGCCCCTCTAGTGAGCGGGGCATTTAATAGTGGCATTGCTACTGATATAGTGAACCTCTGGTGAGAGGTGGAGTAGTGCAGTGCACCAATATACTTTGATATACCATTAATATATTTGTTTTAACTGTTGCTGTATTGTGTGGTACCATTTGCTTGTAACTGACTCTTCAGTGAATAGCAGAGCGTTGTGGGAACATGGAGGACTAGCACTAGGCTAGTATACTTCCTACCCCAAAACAACATCTCTCTGTTAAAAGCACTGTTGCCTGGTGGTTCTTGTGCCCTTTTAAGGGCTTGTAAACCTTCAACTCGCAGAATCTTGCTGAATTTAAGTAAATATTGTTATTTTTACTTTGTGCCAAACCCGGAAGTGAACGGACGCTTACTTCTGTTTTTTTGGCTTAAAGCCTGCCCTCTAGGAGCGTAGCGTCGATGTGGAGACACGCATATTTATGATCTGTTGTGTCTGCTGGCACGCTGAAACTGCTGGCATTAGACAAACTTGAATAAGATAATTTTAGCATATCCTCTACTTAGTAAATATACACCTTTAATAATGGAAAAAGAACTTAAGTGTATGCAATGTTTGATGTATAGTGAGGGAAAGTACGGGAGCGAGTATGTATGTGCTAATTGCCATCTGATTACTACTCTTGAAGCAGAGATAACATTTCTGCTTAATATTAAACCAGTTTCTACTGATATTAGGGAATTGGAAAGTTACATTGATCTTATGGATGAACAACTTCATTCTAATGAACAATTTCCTTCACATTTAGGTAGCATTTCTATGCCTCCTGATGAGGAGACAATTGTAATGACTAGTACTAGTATACCTGTTGCCTCTGCCCCTTCTTATAAGGTGGATGATTATCCGCCCTCTTCTCATGATAATGATGACTGGACCATTGCCACAAAGCCTCTTAAAAAAAAAGGAAGGGCAGTCAAATACACAATAGTGCCCCTATTGAAACTCATAATAGGTTTGAGCAATTGAGTGTATCAAATAATGAAGTGCTACATGATTTATCCTGTGCATCACCCTCTGTTGATAATAATGGTTTAAAAAAAACTTTTCAATCAGGAATTAATGCCCATGAATATTTGTCCTAGTAAGTCTCAAGCTACCAAATCAATACCTATTAAGTTAATCACTCCAGAGTGTGTTAAACAATCACCTGTTTCTGATTCTTGTATCCCTACTGTCTCAAAACAAGTGCTAGTCCTGGGAGATTCAACCATTAAGCACATTGACAGGGCGGTATGCAATAGTGACAAGAGCAACCACTCTTGTTCTAGCTTCCGTGGGGCCAGGGTATCTGACATTACCTCCATGATGCCTAAAATTTTACAAAATGTGGGGGAAAATCCACTGGTTATCATATATTCCGGTGTTAATGATATAAACAACACCCCATTTAATCAGTTACAACAGGGCTATGTGGCATTATGTAACCTGTTACTTGATAGGGGATGCTGTGTATGAATATCTGAAATTCTACCTGTCCCAAGAGCAACATCTACCATGACGCAGAAAATCAAAGCCCTAAATGAATGGCTGATAAAGTGGTGTTTTAAGCAGGATATACCCTGTATTACCCGCTGGGATACATTCTCAGATCGTTCTTCCTTGTTTTGCTGGGACAGTTTACATCTCAGTCGTAGGGGTAGTACACTTATGGGGAAAAGTATCACTAAAATCATAAATCCTTGTTTAAACTAAAAGCAATGGGGGAGAATGGGTCTATTCCCAAGTCTCTGAATACTTACCAAAATATTATTACAACTAAATGTAAATTCATAGCTTTGAATGTAAGATCTTTAAACCAACTCAAATTAGCAGAACTTGAAGCCAAATGTAAAACTTTAAATATAGGTGTGGTGGGAGTAACTGAAACTTGGTGGGACACATCCTCAGTTTGGTCCAGAGAAATTCCAGGTTATAATTTATATCATAAAAACAGATTAGATAAGCAAGGCGGTGGAGTTTATATGTACCTACGAAATGATATTCCTTCCTTTGAAGTGTGTTCTCCCTTTCCTTTGGAAAGTATATGGGTTAAAATCTTATTGAAGGAGCAGTCCTATATAACTATTGGTAACATCTATCTATCTCCATCTGCAAATTTAGATTACGCAGCTGATATGTTTAAAGAAATTACACATTTTTCAGAATCTCAAGATACTGTAATATGTGGTGACTTTAACCTCCCTCATTTTAACTGGGACTCATTCTCAGGACAGTCCTATGCCGAGAAAGGACTAATAGATGTGGTAGTTAGTACTGAATTACAGCAACTTGTTACTGAACCCACTCAAGGTCCTAATATTTTGGATCTATTATTTACTAACATAGAGCAACAAATTAACAATTTACAAATTTGGGATCCACTTGGGACCAGTGATCATTCATCTATTCTTTTTGAAATTCAACAGTTTAAAACTACACAAAGGAAGTTAAACTGTACAAAAAATTATAATAAAGCAAATTTTTCTAAAATCAATGAATACTTACAAAACATAAACTGGGAATCTAATCTTCTTAATTGTACAACACAACAAGCTTGGGACTTTTTAAAAAAACATTGTACATTATTTGGAAAATACCTTTATTCCATCTACGAGAAAATTTAATAATAAAGGAAACCCCCTTGGTTCAACAAAATAATTAAAAATCAGATTAAAATAAAAATTAAACTTTTTAGGAAACTAAAGAATAGTTCTGTTCCATTTAAAACTACTCTATTACATAAATACAGACTATCTGTGAAAAACAAAAAAATTCTATTAAATTGGCAAAGAATAAGCTAGAATTTAAACTAGCTCACACAAAAGACTGTCACAAATCTCTTTTCTCCTATATAAATAGTAAAAAGGTGTATCAAGGACCATTGGTCCCATTATAACCAATGGCTCTTCTCTATCTGACATAGAAATCTTGAATCTCTTTAGTAAGTACTTTTGTTCTGTCTTCTCTCAAAAATCACCTGTTAGTGCATTTAATGTTCACCACGTAGATTATCATAGGTTCTATCCAACTGACATTATACAGGCTATCAAAAACCAAAAAAATACTAGTCCGGGCCCAGACGGTATTCATCCATGATCGAAACCTCTATAAATATTTCTATACCTTTGTCAATTATCTTTAACAAATCCTTACAAGAAAGCATTGTACCAAATGATTGGCGTTCAGCAATAGTTACTCCCATATTTAAAAAAGGCAATAGAGGTTCTGTGCAAAATTATCGTCCAATTAGCCTGACCTCAGTGGCTGACAAATTAATGGAACGAGTAATGAAGTCTCTAATAGATCAAGATTGTAAAAAATTAGGAATTTATGATTCAAATCAGCATGGGTTTACTCCCAAGTATTCCTGCACCACCAATCTGATATCTTTTTACAATAATATAAGTACTCTACTAGATGTGGGTATCTCTACTGATGTCATTCTTTTGGACTTTAGTAGAGCTTTCGATGAAGTCTCACATGAAAAACTCATTACTAAAATGCACAATCTAGGTTTGTCACCTGATATTGTCAACTGGACTTCAAACTGGTTGACAAATCATTCTCAGAGAGTCAGAATTAATGCTATCTTGTCTGATTCGGGTAGTGTGACAAGTGGTGTACCACAGGGGTCGGTCTTGGGACCAACATTGTTTAATCTCTTTATCAGTGATTTACAAACAGGGCCAAATAACTTCATGGTTAAATTTGTAGATGATACTAAATTAGGGAGCAAGGTTAATAATCAAGAAAATATTTCTGCATTAAAGAAGGATTTGGAAAAATTAACACTTTGGGCAAATGAAAATCATATGCAGTTTAATCAAGACAAATATTTAGTAGTGCATTTCGGTGTAAATAATCCAAAAACAATATATTATATAAATGGACTACCACTTCACTTATCAAATTGTGAAAAAGATTTAGGGATATATGTTAATAATAAACTTACATCAAATGATCACTGTGTTAGAACTGCTTGCATGACCAACAGATTTTGAGGCAATAAATGCACTTTTGTTAATCGCACTGAACAATGCCTTATTCCATTGTATAGGCATACATTAGACCAGATCTAGACTATGGCTCCCCTTTCTGGAATCCAAACCAAAAAAAAGACATAGCAATTCTTGAACAGGTTCAAAGGAGAGTAACTAGAATGATTCCAAGATTAACAAACGTGGATTATCAGAACAGATTAAAAGCTACTGGTCTCTTCTCTCTTCAAACTAGAAGATTAAGAGGTGATATGCTTATGGTTTTTAATTTAATAAATTCACCAGATCTAATGGAAAAATGTAGTCTAACACTCTCCAAAAGGAGACATGTTCCGAGACTGCATAATAAACAGCTTGAAGTAAAAACTTATAAAAGTAGCAAAAGGGGAAACTTTTTTCCAATAAGAGCATCCATTGTATGGAACACCTTGCCACAAGAATTGGTAGAGGCAACTAGTGCCACTGTCTTTAAAAACAAATTAGATGTTTGGTTGAGGGATAATAGATAAATAATGTCCCACATAATGTGGGGAACAGTCTCGATGGGCTCTGACCTTCTTCTGTTCTTTCATACCAAGTATTACCCCCCTGGAGTGTCGACCCTGTTGCAGATTTTAGTGTCATCTGCAAAGAGGCATACCTTCCCTTCCAGCCCCTCTGCAATGTCGCTTATGAAGACCATTAAAGAGCACTGGCCCCAGCACGGATCCCTGTGGCACCCCACTGGTCACCCCCTCTTCTCGGATTGAATGCCATTTACCACCACCCTCTGTGTCCTGTCACTCAACCAGTTTCAGACATAGTTTAGCATTTTGGGACCCACTCCCAGGCTGCCCAACTTATTTATCAACCTCCTATGTGGGAAGGTGTTGAAGACCTGGCTGAAATCTAGGTACGCCACATCTACCACCCTTCCCCTATCTACCTCCCTGGTCACCCAGTGAAAGAAATCTATCTGATTTGTTTAACAAGACCTTCCCTCTATGAATCCATGCTGCCTTGGATCCTGTGCTCTGCTGGAAATATCACAATCATAGAATCATAGAAGCTTGATGGGAGAAAAGGATCATGCCGGCCCATCTAGTCTGCCCCATTATTCCCCCTATTCCAATCCTTTCCTTTAGCAGTCCAATTCAAGATGGAAGGTGTAGGGTGGAGGGTTGTGTGTGCTTATCTGTGTCTGTAGGTTAGTTCTTGTTAATTTACATGTTCTTCTGCTTAGAATACCTGCTCCATTCTTGCACAAAACATCTGTGAAAGTCTCCTGGACTGAATTTCTGCAAAACATCATCACCAGGTACCAGCTTTTTAATTTTAAATAAACTTTCTTGAAGCCTTCCCAAGGAAGTATATGTCTTGCAACTAGTCTGACAAACGTGGTGATGCTGGGTCCTACAGCTGAATCAACATTTTTGTCTGACCACTCCTAAAGCGCTGTACTTGTGGACTTTAAAGATCAAAGGAAACATACAGACAAAAGGATTTCACACCTTGCATATGCCCAGGCTGCAGTTTATCACCGTTCAGGAACCTTAACATATTATGTGACCCTGGATCTCAACAGTTAATTTCCTCTATATGTAATTAACCATCAGCATTTTCCTTTTAAATCAACTTTACATGTACTTTGTTATTTTCTCTGCTCTCTAATCCTGCTGCTCCTGCTTCTATCAGGGAACATTCACCCAAACTCTGGACCCCCTCACTCTAAAATGACTAAGCTTAAAGGTCAACTCATTATAGTATCATTGAGTATTAACAGTCTCCTCACCAAGTTTGCACAATACCAGGCATGGGTACAGGTGAGCAACCCAGACATTATAGCACTCACTGAAACCTGGCTTTCCCCCAAGACACCAGATGCATCTATCTCACTTGATGGCCACAACTCATTCCGACAAGATAGAATTGCTAAACGTGGGGGTGGGTGTCTTGTATATGTCAGGTCTGGAATAAAGTTGCAGGCCCTTGATAACAGTCTTAATACAAAAAAGGCCCAAATTCTGTACCTCAAATTAAACATAGGGACACAGAATAAAGTCCTGCTGGTCTCTACAGTATACATACCTCCAGGGCACCAACCTGCTGGGCTAAACCATGTCATCACAAGCCAAGAGCAACTAAGCAACCACTGGAAGAAGATCATTGTAGGTTTACTTCAACATTAACTAGCACTCACAGAAAGATGCCAAACTCAAGGATTTAATAACCAGCCTTTTCCTAACAGAGATGGTCACTACTGACACCAGGATGAACTACAAAACAGGGAGCAGTTCTCTCATAGACTGGCTCCTGACCACTCACCCAGAGCATATAACCAACGTTGCTGTCCTGCCTGACAGCCTCAGTGACCACTCCCCTGTGAAATGTACCTGGTCAAACAACTTCACAAAAAGTCCACCCAAGGTATGCAAAAACTGATGTTTGAGGCCAGGGCTACCCGAGCACTTTAAACTGTACGTGACATACGGATTGGTCTCCATTGGCAGGGGATATTGATGGCAATGAGGCTCTTAACTACTTCATAATGGTCTTCAACAGAGCTTGCAATATTTTTGCACCATATAGAATTAAAACAGTTAGGGAAACCACCAATCCTTGGCTTTCCAAAGCCCTAATTGGACTCTTGCAGAACAGAGACAATCTTTGGCATATAGCAAAGGCAACTGAAACACCTGCTGCAATAAACACCTACAAGGCAGCCAGAAATGCTTGCACCAAACTCATCTGACAGGTCAAAGCCCCCTACTACAAGGATCTACTTACAAAACATGGGGCTCTGGCAGAGACTTTTGGGGGACCTTGAAATCCCTGACGGGCAAGGCCACTAAGGCTCCCCTTGACCTTCTTATTACCACAAAGGGGCCCTTGCAGGAACCCATTGATATTGCCAGTGAGCTCAACAATGCCTTCACAGACCTCTCAAGTGTACTCCCCAGTGACTATTTCATGGATACACAAGCACAACAATGACAAACTGTCCCTCACAACCCACTAAGAAAAGTGGTACCACCATTTCACTTTAAATGTGTCAACAAGGCCAAAACAATTGAACACACTAAAGGGGCCCTTGGCAAGACCAGGATGGTAGTGGATATGCTTGACATGAAGCTGGTTGGTCTTCTCCTCAATGAACTCTCTGGTCCTCTTACCATGGTTTCCAATGCCTCTCTTAAATCGTGAGTGTTCCCAGATTTATAGAAGTCAGCTAACTTCACACCTGTCTTTAAAGCAGGGGACAAGACACAAATATTCAACTACAGATCCATCTCCATCCTCCCTCCCCTATCTAAAGTATTCGAAAGAATGGTCTCAGAGCAACTTACGGAATACCTAGATAAACATAATCTACTCTGTGCACAGCAGCATGGCTTCCAGAAAAAGCACTCCAGACTCACCACACTAGTGGACTACTCATCCCACTTATACAATGCATTGGACAATGGGCATGCAGTTGGTTCAGTCTTCATCAACCTTGTAAAGGCCTTTGACTCTGTAAATCACAGCCTCCTTCTAGCTGCCTTCTATCTACAGGTTTATCCCCGAGACAGTAAATTGGTTTGGCAGCTACCCCACCAACATGGCACAACGAGTCAAAATAGGTGATACCCTATCTGCAGCTAATGAGGTGACCCTTGGGGTCCTGCAGGGGTCAATCCTTGGTCCTCTACTCTTTAGCATTTTCATTAACTCTGCCCCTACAGCATGCTCAGCAAGCACAGTTCTCTATGCTGAAGACACAGTAATATCAGTCGGTGGTAAAGACCTCCACTCCATCACAACAGATCTCCAAAGCAGCTTCCTTAAACTTGAATTGTGGTTCACAGAAAACAAACTACTGTTAAATGTCAAAAAACTAAGAGTATGCTCTTTACCACCTCTCAAAGCAAAAAGAAATACCGGCCACTGCTGATACATAACCAAAAAGGTGAGTTTCTAGACCAAGTCACCAAATTCAAATATCTCAGCATCACGTTTGATGACACCCTCACCTTCTCAAGCCACATAGACTCAGTTATCAAGACCACAAATGCAAAGCTGGGTGTGCTTTACCGTCATAGACACTCAATGACTCCTGATGCTCTCAAATTACCCATTAGTAGTTCAATACTGTCTACCATAGACTATGGATTGCCTATTTATGGGACGGGCACAAAAACAGCCCTAAACAGCATCAGCACACTCCTCAATAAAGCCTGCTGCCTCACTCTGGGGCCTGTCATTGACACCCATACCTGCATGCTCTACAAAGACACTGAGTGGCTCCCACTCAGCCTTTGAGGGCAATATCAAACCTGCCTGCTTCTAAAAAAGGTGCTGCTGGGTCTGCCATCTTCCACACTGGGAGGCCACTTTAGGCTGGCTGTCCCTACGAAATCGACCTGAAGTATGGCCACTGACAGGATGATGATTCCCTTCAAAAGGAAGAAACTTGCCCAAAACTCCATCCTGTATTAGGGACCAATGTAATACAATGAACTACCCACTGACCTCTCTGAGACACCCAAGATGAGTACTTTCAAAACTGGGCTCAGAACCTTCCTTGGCTCAAAAATTACCTGTACCTGCTGGTGCTAATGTGGTAATAACTCAGCCAACTGTCTCCCAGTACCTACCCCTTTCCTCAATTATCACTCCACTAAATATCACCTTACCTGGGACCCCCCCCTTTACCCTATCCCCTTATAACTAACAAAGTCTCCTAATGGCTGAACATTCCCCTCCTTCTGACGATGCCACCTGTGGCTGACCCCTCTTCTCTCCTTGAATCAAGATGGTGTAATTAAGTAGTAAATTGATGTGTAAAAGCTCAGACTTGTTCTATTACTGGTTGTGTATATGATTCAATGTTCCTTTTACTGTTAACCTTGTGTATTTATACTGTTATGTCTGTTTTTAACAATTGACGTGGAACCTTTGAAAACAAGTCCTTGACTCAAAGGTATTAATCCCAAACTGAAATAAATAAAAAGCAGTGACTCCATTCATTTTCCCACCACAGAGGTCAGGCTGACTGGCCTGTAGTTGCCAGCCTCCTCTCTGTTCCCACTTTTGGGGAGAGGGACTACATTTGCCCTCCTCCAGTTCCTGGAACCACCCCTGTCTCTATTGATTTGTTGAATAGATCTGTTAGTGGTGCTGCCTGCACCTTATTAAGTTATTTTAATATTCTGGAATATATCCCATCCAGATTCATAGCCTTGTCCCTTTTTAGATTATCGAGTTCCTTTAGTAAGTGTTCTGCTTATCTATGGGTTTGACCTTGAAAGGATTCTCAGCAATAGCAAGCTAAAGGGATGCTATTCATTCCATTTAAATTTGTGATTTTTGAAATAGGTACTTATAACCAATGAGAATTTTTTTTCTGTTTTTTTTTTCTGTATGATCTGGGAGTTAATAGATTGTGACTCTCTGAACAACTGTCATAAGTCTCCGAGGAAGGACTTGGTTGGTCCGAAAGCTTATACATTGTTTTCTTTTTGTAACATCTATGTTGGTCCCATAAAATATATCAAACCATTTGCTTCTGGATGAGTTCCTTTAGGACTCTTTCCTCTGTAAACAGCCTGGTTCCACCTCTCTCCCACTGGTGCTCCTATCCCCCAATAGTGGTCTTTCTCCTTCCCTTTCTTCTGTGAATACTGAACAAAAATATTTGTTCAGAATTGTTGCTTTTTCTAACTTTTCTATCACTAATGTACCTGAAAAAGGTCTTGTCTCCTTTCTCAATTGCCTGGCTATTTTTTCCATGGTTTGTGCCTTTGCACTCCTGGCTGCTTTCCCCACCTCCCTCTGCTTTTCCAGATACAGTTCCATCTTCCCCCTTCTGAGTTTCCTTGTACCTCCTGAAAGCTAGCCTTTTCTCTCTTACCTTCCTGGCCATGTCCTTTGAGAACCATAGTATTTTTTTTTCTTTCTCTTTGTTTACTTACATGCCTAACACAAAGGATTGTTGCCTCTGTGATGGCTCCCATAAGGTTAGCCCATTGTTTCTCTACAACCCCCCTTTTTCTTCCCCTGCCAGGGCTTCATTGAGACACTCCCCTATTTTGGCAAAGTCAACCCATCTGAAATCCAGGATCCTTGCTTTCATGTGGTTTGACTCCTCCACTGTTCTGACATTAAACCACACTGTACAATGATCATTGGAACCCAGGTGGCTACCCACCATTACATCGGTGTCTCTGTCCCCATTGGTGAGTACCAGGTCAAATATTGCTCCTTTTCTTTTCCTTTTTTCACAAACTGCTTGAGGAATGCCCCTGCAGGGCATCCAGGATGCCTCTGCTCCTGGCTGTGGCTGCAGCCTGGGTGCTCCAATCCAAACCAGGCAAACTGAAGCCTCCCTACAGCAGCACTTCACCTTTGGCTGTCATTTTGTGAATGGCTTCCACTAGTACCCCATCCATCTCTTCCCCTTGTGCTGGAAGTCTGTTGATCACACCTGTGTGAATGGCAGTACCATTTCCTGTCTCCAGGGTGACCCACAGTGCTCCTGCTCTCTCCTGCATTCACTGAACTTCAGTTGCTTTAATTCTCTCACTGTCATAGACAGTCACCCCTCTACCCTTGTTTCCCACCCTGTCTTTCCGAAATAGAATGTAACCTGGTATTGCTATATCTCATTTATGGTTCTCTGTGTACCATGTCTTGGCAACAGCGACAATGTCCAGGTCTGCCTCTGCCATCAAGGCCATTAGGTCTGGGATTTTATTTTCCAGGCTGTGGGCATTTGTGCACATGGCCTTCCAAGTTTTTCAACCTCCTGTTCTAGTAGCTTCCTCCTATCCTCATGTCTTCCTTCCCTTCCCTTCCTCTCCTGTTTTTACTCCCTTTCTTCCTTATCTCTGCCATTCTACCTATCTCAGTTTCAGGTTTTAGCATACATTTCCCAACCCTAGGGTCTTCTCTACTGACTGCTTCATCCTGTGGAGGGGCCAATTAGCTTCTTCCTGCCTACTAGCACCTCCCCCCTTGGCTAGTTTAAATACTTCCTAATGAAGCATTTAAGCCTCTCACTAAGGATCTTGTTTCCCCCCCAGATAGATGCAGTCCTTCCCACTTGTATAGGCCTGAATCCCTCCAGGTGGGACACCCAGGTCCACAATGAAGCTGAAGCCCTCTGCTCTGCACCAGTCCTTCAACCATGCATTGAATCTCATGGTACACATTGCCCTGCCTTCCTCCTTGTCATTGACTGGTAGCACCTCTGAAAGGTTACAGTGCATGCCACTTGTCTAAGACCCCTCTCCAGCTCCCTGAAGTCCTCCTGCACTACCCTAACTTCATCAAGAGCCAGATCCTTTGTCCCCAGGTGGACAATGATGTATAGCTCTCCCTTCCATCCTGCTGCCCCAGCAATCCTCTGGATCACTTTCCATCCCTCTAAGCAGTGGCACTGGGTAGGCACTTAACCTGCCTCTTTCCCACTCCATCCACCCCACCATCTACCCCCTACCAATTGAATCCCCCACCAGGATTTGATTCCTTCTCCTCCTCTGGGGACATCTGCCTCCCACCTTGGGTCTCCACCATGAAAAATACCCACATCCTCCTTGATCTCCACTGTGGGTGCCTCCTTGGGAAAGTCCCATCCTGCCAGTGCAGCATAGGAGTTGTGGAGTTTAACTATAGCAGGGATGTGCCTCTGCCCCTCCACCCTCACCCTTTCTAAGCCCACCATAGTCCAGCCACTCCTCCAACCAGGCAACTTTTGAGGCAGTGGGGGTGGACTCGTTGTTCCCTGGAAGAAGGACGAAGTCCCCGAATCCTGGCCAGCTCGGCATGGAGACAAGCAACCTCTTCCCTCATCCCAGAGAGGTGCCCGCAAATGGAACAGCACCACATCCTCCAGAACATCTCCCGGAAGACTGCCGCCCCACCGCCACTGCACTTCACCACTCCGATCAAGTCTTATTTGTGGCCCCTCTCCTCCTGTTTCTTTGTATGCTTACTCTTTCCTCCCTCTGTTTATTTTCTCCCTACTTTCCTACTGCCTTTGTGCTCTTACAACTCCCTCCCTTCCTGTTCTGGGACAGGAACTTCCTGTATTCCTTGGTAGTCTCCTTCCTCCTTGCTCAGAGTCAGACCTCCAGTAGCTGGGGGGGAGAGCTACTCTTTTCCTTCAAATGATGAATCTCATGTGTCTCAGTGATCCTTCCCTTCCAGCTCCCAAACATGAAGTTCCTGTTGTCAGTCAAATCCAGTGGCAATAAAAGTAGACCTGGCTAAGGGTGGGATGGTAGCAGGAAGGGGAGGAGGGCAATACTGATGTGTAACAGGCTGTTGCTGAGTCAGAAGTGTTCTAGTAGTAAAGTTCCCTTCCCCCAACTCAGAGAAGCACATTAACTCTTTTTGTTTCACCCTAATTGGGACCCTACACTTCTAATAAAGTATATGGTTGCTTAATCCCAACAGGCTCTGACTCTCTTGCTGAATCAGAAGTACTCTAGTAGTAAAGTTCTAGCTCCTTAGTCAGCTGCCTCCTTTCTCTGATAGCAAGATTGCTCTCTGCCAAAAGCTAGCAGCAGGGAAGTCTAACTGCAAACACCTGGTTTTCTTCTGCCTAAGCCACACTCCCCAATTAACAGTTCTCCTCCTGACTTAGCAAACTGCCAAGATGATATAGTTCCCTTCACCAACTCAGAGAAGCACACTAATTCTTGTTTTACCCTAACTGAGACCCTACACTTCTAATAAAGTATCTGTTTGCTTAATCCCAACAGGCTGTGACTCTCTTGCTGAGTCAGAAGTGTTCTAGTGGTGAAGTTCTAGCACCTTAGTCAGCTGCCTCCTTGCTCTGATAGCAAGATTGCTCTCTGCAAAAAGCTAGCAGCAGGCCAAATGTCAGTGACAAGCTTTGTGTGAATGAGAAGGTGGATCAGTAGAGGCTTGGTAGAACCCACTTTGATGATCAAGAGAACTGAAGTAGGCTTGACTGACCATGCCAAAACTCTCTAAGGTATCCTCTGTTGAGGGTAAAGAATAAGAATCCAGCACCATACAGGCATTCAGCTTCCTGTAGTCCACCACAAAATGATACCCCTTGTCTTTCTTTACTATCAGCAGACACGGCGCGCTCCAAGGATTTATAGATTCTTCAATGATGTTTTGTTCCAGCATGTCCTTGGCCATGTCCTCTATGACTTGTTATTGTTTGAGTCCCATGTTGTAGATTTACTCATGAATGGGTTTCTAACAGGGCTAAACCTTGATGGTGTGTTGTAGGATATCTCAACATCCAAGCTTGCTTTCTGTACCAACAAAGACATCTGGGTAGCCTTCTAGGAAATCCAAAAGTTGTTGTTTGTCTGTTGGAGGTGATGGAATCTGGAAGAGGATAGTCGCTTACTGAGGGATAACACTGGCAAAGCTGAAGTTTTGGTGGTAGCATTGACAGGTGTAGATATGGTGGCACCACGCTGAGGTTCTTGCATGAGACAGAGCTGGTGCCCAGTAGACAAGGAGGCAAACTATTTGACATTGGCAACCTTGGAAATTACAATTGGCTCAACTGTAAAGTTACAGCATTTCTGGAATACTGTGCTGTTGTGCACAACAAACAGGATGTTTCCTGGGAGAAAACCTGAAGAATGCAGAGTGGTGGATCCCATGGTGATGCCAGAAATACTTTGCTGGAGTGGTTCACCTAAAATCTTGCAATCAAAATCACCTCTGTATTAGGAGGTACAGTGAGTCTGTAGCTGCAAGTTGCCTCTAGTTGTCCAGTGGCACTTTGAAGCAAAGTCTAGGATGGCTTTGTGATATTTGAGAAAGTCCATGCCAAGAATCACTGATGGTTGTAGATCAAGCACTAGGTAGAACTGGACAGAAGCTTGCTGTGAGCCAAAGCATAGCTTGAGGTGTATGACATCTGTGATAGGTACCACAGCAGTGTTTGCTGGGATGATGTGCTTCAAGTCAGCTGCAGAGAAATGAGGTAACTGACAAAGAGCTTTGTTGCTCAAGATGTTGGTGTTGATTACTGAGATGCCTGCTCCTGTGACAATCAAGACATGCACAGATCAATCTCCAGTGGTCATCTAGACATAGTCTGGTAGAAGCAGTGATCTGATGATAAGTACAGCTGCTCCTGAAGGCAAAATGGTACCAGAACTGACTTTTGGAGTTAAAGGTGCTGCTTGTGTCAGTTGAGAGAGTCAGAGGAGCAATCAATTGAACTGTTCTCCTGCCCCCACCCCAAAAAAAGTCCCTAGTTTGTTGGGCAGCAGTCATTTCCTTGATTCTATGGGTACTTTGGTTGATCTGGCTGATGACACCGTAGTGGCTGTCTCTGGTTCCTGTTATTCCTAGTGTCATACATTAGCTTTCTGCAAACTGCCTCAGTGTGTCTTCTGAATCCACACCACTGGAAGAAAACTGGCTCTCAAAAAAGTGGTGGTTGAGCAGGTGGCTGTCTAGGAGGTTGCAGAGCTTTGACAGAGCTAGCAGAGGAAGAAGTTGAACTGAGCTTAAATTATTGATAGATGTGATGAGCTTGCCTATCATTGCTTGTTGCTGCTGGATGCATGTTATGAGTGCAGCCATTTGTGATGATTGAGTTCCTTGCACTTAGGTGGCCTGAAACATTGATACAGATTCCTGAACAAGTCGAACAGCTTAGATGGTGTCCATCCAGGTTGTCGGCTTCTGTTGGACCACATAAGGATGAATTTGTGACTGCAATCCTCAGAAGAAGACTGTGAATTGGTCCTTCTCTGTTTTTTGCAGACATTTGCAGTGACTCAATGTCCACCATGAAGACTTCCAGAAATTGATAGTGCTGAATGGTGCATTCCCAGAGTTTTTGATTCAGTAACTAGGGCAGATGTAATTAGGCAAAAGGATCTTTAAAAGTGCATACAGGATGGCAGTATTTTCTTTAACTTGTTCTGGAAGTACATTAAGCCAGAAAATGCCAGTCCCTCTCAGAAGCATGCATAAGGAGTTGAAGATATGCAGGGGATTGTCCAACCATTGAAGACAATTCAGGCTTGGAATTCCTCGAGCCAGTTGACAGTGTCTTTGTGAGGCAAGGCTGATAAGCATGGCAGCTCTAGACTGGTATGTACCATGGAGTGTAGTTGAACAGTTTTAATTTAGGCAAGGTCATCCTGAATGGATTGCATAGCTGACAGACCCTGTGACAAGATGATGGACTGGATGTCCTGCAGGAGGGTTTCTATTTTGTAGCTCCAAATCCTTGATATGGGTAAAAGTAGGCCTCCATATTTTCCTTTCTTCATCGAACATGGTCATCATGGGAGATCTTTGCTTGACAGTATGGAGGTGGAAAGGATGAGAAGGAGCTGCTGTTACACAGAGTGTAGAACATCATGGATTAGATGGAGTGCCAGTGAGAAAATGTTGTCATAGGCAAAGTATATTTATCTGTAAGCAAGGTCCAAATGACATCCTTAATGAACAATTACAGCCCAAATCATTGTTCTTCTGTTATTTAAATAAAGATTTCTTTGCAAATTTATCTTTTTGTGTCAGTGTCCTGTTATTTCAATAGGGTTTGCCCTTTTTAAGGATGTCCATTAATAATGTCTATGGAGTGAAGCCATTTTGAAGTAAGTTGGTGCTCTTCAAAGGTGACCCCTGTAAATTTGCATAGATCTGTGCATTGCCTGCAGAATTCCCTTGCAAGATGGTCACCATAAAGGTTGAACTTGTCACTTCCTTCCTGTTGTTTATGCCCAAATACGGCTGCTGCTTGCATCAAGGCTGCTATGGAGGTGGTGGTAGTGACAAAATGGTGATTCCCTCTGTTGTCCTCCTCAAGGTGTTAAGGAAAATGGTTGGACTCTGTTTGGTGAGTGGCATTTCTGGGGGAATTTTCTTTAATTTTATTGCTCCTTGTGCTGTATTATTTGTCTGTTATTCTGGCTATGTATTATATTAGTAGCCCTTTAAGTTCCCATGCTTTTCCTTGTGTTTTATTTATTCATTGCAGTGCCTCTGTTCACTGATTATTTTCTCTGCTGTTTTTTATTTAGTTTATTTATGTGTTAATTAATTATTTGTTTGTTTCTTTGGGCATCCTGTTTTTTGTTTTCATACATTTTTATGGCTGTGGGCAGAGCCTACAGCCATCTTGCTATCTGTAGCTGGAAAATGGAGTATCGTGGAACACATTTTTTGGACTTTTCAATGTATCCTTCCACATCTACAAATCACTATGCCAAATGAAATAAAATGCTTCCTTCTTTTTGGAGACATAACTCCTAGCTGCTTATCAGATGACCATTAGGAAACTGAAACAGCTTATTAAATATTAGTTGCCTATTAAACTGGAGATTTGCTTACCCCCTTCAGAATGCAACAACTTGCACATTTAAATACTTAGCATTTAAACATTTTCTTGCAACTACTGTAGTTTCAGTTTGGCATGTATTGTCTTTCGAAAAGGATTCATACCTCATGCTGACCTGGCGAGGATTGAGGAAACCTCCTCCTCCAACCAGGAACAACCCAGGCCACCATCACTGCCTCAGAGGTTGCCAAGAAAGAAGAGTGGTTGGACAACAGTGGGCTCAGGGAGGGTGAAGGTAGTGGAACAGAGGAGGTGCATCCCTCCAGTTTTGCCTCTTCACAATTCATTTGACATTCTGGTGGAGCATGGTTTCTCTATGGAGGCACCCACAGTGGAGACCGAGGAGGATGTTGGGAACCTCCACAAAGGAAACCCACAGAAGGGTGGCATGGGACCCCACAGGGGAAAGAAACAACTCCTGGTGGGGGATTCAATCATTAGTGGGGTAGAACTGGGGTAGGGAAGGGAGAGGGAGGTAAGAAGCCTGCTCAGTGCCATGGCTTGGAGGGACAGGAAGAAAATTTTCAGGATCATGGGAGCAGCTGCATGGGGGAGGGAGCTGGATGTCATTGTCTGCCTAGGGACAAATGACCTGGCTAGGAATGGGATCAGGGCAGTGCAGCAGGAGTTTGTGGAGTTTGGGAGGGGCCTTAGACAAGTGGCAGGCATGGTAACTTTTTCAGAAGTGCAACCTGTCTATGGCATGGATGAGACTAGCGTACTCCACCCCATGGGTTCAATGACTGGTTGAAAAACTGGTGCAGAACTCAGGAATTTGGCTTCATTGCGGACTGGGAATCCACCTGGAGGGATACAGGCCTATACTGGCATGGCGGTCTGCATCTGTCTGAGAGGGGAACCAGAATCCTAGGTAATAGGTTTAAATACTTCATAGGCACGCATTTAAACTAGCCAAGGGGGGAGGCACTGAAGAGATGCAGGGAAATCCCAGCCTCCCCCCACAAAACAGGGTAGTTAGCAAAGTAGACACAAAGGTAGAGAATTTGATAGGGAGCAGGACAGGGGTAAATCTAGAAAAAGGTGGTAAGGAAAGGGCCCAAAAGGGTTAAGGCCATCAAAAAATGGAGGGCAATGAGTACCGATGCCCATAGTCTGGGTAACAAGCTCCCTGAACTAGTGGCCTTGATGAAAGAGGGATGCCTGGATATCATGGCAGTCACAGAAACATGGTACACAGTGAATCATGACTGGGATGTCAACATACCAGGGTACACAATCTACAAGAAGGACAGGAAAGGTAAAAGAAGAGATGGAGTAGCTCTCTACATATGGGAAGGAATCAAAGCAACAGATCTAAAGGGTAAACAGGGAGGGGAGGCGGCACTGTGGGTCACCCTGGAGACAGGAAATGACACCACAATCCACAGAGGGGTTGTTTACAGACCCCATCTCAGAGGGAGGCAATGGACAAGGAAATGATAGCAGGAATCCTTAGAATGGCAGAAAAAGAAGAGATATTGTTGATGGGGGACCTGTATATGCCAAATGTTAACTGGAACACCTTTACTGCAGCCACACCCAAGAGCAGGGTAATTCTCAATGCCCTACAGGGGGCATGCCTCAGATAGCTAGTGTTGGAACCCACTCTGGAGGGAGCAATCTTAGACCTGATACTCTAAGACAGGGATGGAGAGAGGATCTCAGATTTAGAAGTGGGTAGCCATCTGGGAACAAGCAACCACCAAACAGTGTGGTTTAAAATAAACACAGCTGTAGAGTACAAAAGCAAGGGTTTTGGACTTTAGGAGGGCTGACTTTGACAAATTGGGAGAGTGCCTCAGAAAAGCACTAGCAAACTGGTAAGAAGGAGGGGTGGAAGAACAATGGGGAAAAATCAAAACTGCCATCATAGAGGCAACAAAACCTTTGTATAAAGCAAATCAACAAAACAAAATGAAGGAAAAAGCCACTATGGTTCTCAAAATAGGTGGCAGGGAAGGTTAAGGAGAACAGGATAACATTCAGGAAATATGAGGAAACACAGAAAAAGCAGGACAGAGAACTGTATCAGTTAAAGCAGAAGGAGGCAGGGAAGGCAGTCAGAACAGCAAAGGCCCAAACTGAGGAAAAGATAGCCAACTTTGTTAAGAAGGAGGATAAAACCTTTGATAGATACATTAGGGAGCAAAGAAAGACAAGGGAGGGATATTGAGGCTTGCTAAGGGGGAGGAAATGTGGGCAGAGGCTGACAGTGAAAAAGCAGGGATACCGAACTAATACTTTTGCTCAGTATTCACAAAAGAAGAGGAGGGGGAGGTACCTAAACCAAACAATAGAAACACTCTGGATAGGGGGGTCGATACCAGTCCATTCACAGAAGAAAGGGTTCTGAAAGAACTCTTAAAACTAAAGGTGGACAAAGAAATGGGGCCTGACAGGATTCAACCAAGAATTCTAAAAGAACTAAGGGTAGAACTAGTGACACCACTGACTACCCTCTTTAACAAATCATGGGAGGATGAGGTGGTACCTGAGGACTGGAGAGGGCAGATGTGATTCCACTTCAAAAAAGTGGGAGCAAGGCAGAGGCAGGAAACTACAGACCTGTTAGTTTGATCTCAGTGGTAGGGAAAATGATGGAATCACTTCAGAAGGAAAGAGTTGTCAAGTACCTAGAGGCCAGTGGGGCACAGGACCCAAGGCAGCATAGATTCACAGTGAGAAGGTCATGTCAGATGAATCTAATTGATTTCTTTGACTGGGTGACCAAAGTAGTAGACCAGGTAGGGGCTATGGACATGGCCTACCTAGACTTTAGCAAGGCATTTAACACAGTCCCACACAAAAGATTAATATACAAGTTAGCCAGCATGGGAGTGGGTCCCAAGGTTGTAGCCTGGGTAAAAAAATTGTCTGGACAACAGGACACAGAGGGTAATAGTAAACGGAGTCCTCGCTGAAGAAAGGGAGGATACTAGTGGGGTACAGAAGGGTTCAGTACTGGGACCGGTCTTCTTTAATAGCTTTGTAAGTGACACTGGAAGGAAAAATATGTCTCTTTGCAGACGACACAAAGATTTGCAACAGGGTTGATACACAAGGTGGGGTGGAAAGGATGAGAAGGGACTTGGCAAGGTTGAAGGAATGGTCAAATGTATGGCAGCTTAGATTCAATGCAAAGAAGTGCAGAGTAATGCACCTGGGAAACAAAAATCCAGGGGAAGAGTAGTCAATGGGGGGTGAGATACTAGCAACAACAAAGATGGAAAGGGACCTGGGGGTAGTCGTATCAGATGACCTCAAGGTAGGCAAGCAATGTGAGAAGGCAGTAAGGAGGGCTGGCGGGATACTGGGATGCATAGAGAGAGGTATTACCAGTACAAAAAAATAAGTTGTTATCCCTCTGTACAGACAGTTGGTGAGATCCCATCTGGAGTACTGTGTGCAGTTCTGGAGACCGCATCTCTGCAAGGACATAGACAGGACAGAGGCTGTCCAGAGGACGGCGACTAAAATGGTGCAGGGTCTGCACCAGAAAACATACGAAGAGAGACTAAAGGAGCTTAATATGTATACCCTCGAGGAAAGGAGGGAGAGGAGGCACATGAAAGAAACATCCAAGTAACTCAAGGGAATCAACAAAGTCCAAGAGGGTAGCATCTTTCAGAAAAAGTGATATGTAAGAACAAGGGGGTAAAATCTGAAGATAGAGGGGGGATGGCTCAGAGGTAATGTGAGGAAGTATTTTTTCATGGAGAGGGTGGTGGATACATGGAACGGCCTTCCTAAGGAGATTGTGGAGTCAAAAACAGTGGGAGAATTCAAGAATGCATGGTACAGACATAAAGCAATTCTAGTGGAGGGTAGGAGGAAGTAGGCTGTTGGTTAACTAGGATCTGCAGCTTATCCACTAGGTAGGGAAATGGGCAGACTAGGCAGGCCAAGCGGTCCTAATCTGTTATCAAATTCTATGTTTCTATGTTTCATAAATGTCACCCTTTCCTAGCAAATCTATAAAGATTTACACTGTTTTTAACCTCTTGAGACACTATCTGATAAGCACTGTCTCAGACACGCCAGGTCTTCAGTGAACTACCCAGACTAAATATATAGCAATCAGCAGGCATTTTGGGAAAAAAAACTTATTGAGCTACAGCACACACACACACACACACACACACACACACACACACACACACACTGTACACACCATCCTCATGGCCAGAAGATTCAAAATAAATACTGTATTCTAATATGTTATAAAACAATAAAGAAACTGTTTGTTTATGCCAGTGACCACAGTGAAGTTCAGTTTAGAGTTGATTTCCTTTAAATTTCTTTTTCTATATTTTGTATTCTGGATAGCGCAGGGGAGATGCTACATCTCATTGCCATAAGGATCTTCATTTACACATTTTTGCACTGTATTTACTCAGGCTACAGCAAACAAATACACACACACACTGTACACACCATCGTCATGGCCACAACATTCAAAATAAATATTGAATTCTAATATGTTATAAAACACTAAAGAAACAGTTTATGTCAGTGAACACAGTGAAGTTCCGTTTAGAGTACATTTCCTTTATATATTTCTTATCCTATATTTTGTATCCTGGATAGCGCTGGTGAAAAACTACATCTAATTGTCATAGGGATCTTCATTTACACATTTTTACACTGTATTTACTCAGGCTGTCCCAGATTAGAGGCAATATCTTGTTTCCAGTGGGATCATGATTTTACCATTTTTATAATGTATTTATTTAGGGTAGCATAGTCCAGGGCCCCCATATTCATAGGAGATGCTTGGCACATCCCGGCGGAAAAGGGAAATGTGCCATGCAACCCCAGTAATGTGCTGCAGCGTGATATTCAGATGTGCAGGATGCTACAGCTGCAAGGGAATGGGTCAGGGCACACACAAATGGTATGCTGCACAAGTCAATGGGGAATTCCCATGCATATACTGCGCTGTGGCATCTTCAGTGGGAATGCACCCCTCACAGTCCACAGCAGTGCGGCTCACAGTTAGGCCATGAATAGCTGCCTAGCCTGGCCAGCCACCCACAGGTGGGCTGTGGAGGTGCCTGGCAGACCTGGTGGACTTGAAGTACTCCCTCCCATCCCCAATCGATCCAACTCCATCCCTGAAGAGCTCCTTAGTGTAGGGCCCCCTCCCAGACCCAATTGCACCAGAGGAAACTATGGTCCATATCTATAGTGGTGAGGACCCCCATTCACCACCCCAGTATGAAGACACCCCTGCTCCCCCCATACCTTACTTGTTGCGGAGACTGGCACTGACCTTTATACCCTGCCATGGTCAGCTACTGACTGCACTGGACCTGGGCCAGGGAACTCCACTCCAGAATGACCCAAGTGGCTGTACCTTGCATTGGGGCACTACGCAAGCTGCGGACCCAGCAGTGTATGCAGCCGTGTGTATGTCCCTGGCAAACTGTAAGAGTGAATTGACATACCTCCAATGCATGACTTGTCAATGCTGTATTTTCCTGCTGTCATACACTGCTGCAGGCCCACACTCTCCCCCATTCCCCTGTGTAGCATGCCACCCTCCGGACTGCTGAGGTATCCTGGGTGCCATGGGGTGTAGTATCCTGCAACGCAATTTGCAGTGTACAGCCCAGGCTATGGATAGTGCATCCGTAGTTCCCCGATTGTACAAATGAATGGGAGAACAGCTGTAACATGCTTGTTCTGGGATCTGGGTGAGTGGGTACATCATTGGCCATCACCCACATGGAGCAGTGCAATGGCACCGAGATGATGGATCTGCAAACGAGCACCTGAGGTTTATGGCCACTGGGCATTATCGCCCACATACAGCTCGTGCCTACATATGACACATTCCAGCATCCTACTGCCAGTGCTCTGCCACCTGAAATAAGATGCCATTTCTTCTGTGTACTATCCAGGCTAAATATATAGCAATCAGCAGGCATATTCTAGGAAAATACATTGTAAAAATGTGCAAAAGGAAGACCACATTGAAACTGCCTCTCAGCAGATCTGCACTGTGTGAATTCATTAGAAATAAAGGGTAAATGCATCCCAAAAGCTCTCCACAGCCATAACGGCTCTGACCAGAGCTACTTTGCCCTGCTATGGTTTATGCTGCTGTCCAGCTTGTTTAGTCTGCCCTGATTATATATTTAATTACTGGGCCCTTTGTGGGCTGTTGTGGTGACTTAGAATTTTGTAAGGTCATTCCAGTTTGCAGCATGGCCTTGTGGGGAGCACAGATGAGTGCTCGGTATGGCCACAGCCATAAATTCAGTGGAGCATGGAGCAAAGAGAGGCTCTGTGTTGGCTGCACTGAGCAGAAAGAAGCTGCGGCTCTGAGGAGGGCACAATGGCAGCAAAACTGGGGGCTCTGCAAGGCTGGGAGAAGCGCAAAAAGTCATGCAGCACTGTTGCCTGGCTTGAGCAGAGAAGTGGCAGGACTTTACCCGGCACAGCTGGTATAGCAGGAGGAGGAAGTGGAACTGTAATAGTACAAAGGCAAGTGGCTGGGGCACAGTGAGTTTTATTTTATGGCTATCTGTGCTTGGGTTTGTAATCAATCAATCAATCACTTTATTTAACCAGGCATAAACACCATTGAGCAAGCTCATTTTCAAGGTGGTCCTGGGCATAAATACAATACAGTACACTTCATAAGATTACAATTACTGTGGACAACGGTGCAAAAAAAAAAAAAACATTGTGAAGGTGCTGGTCAATATGGGCCTATACATACCGGTCAAATATAATTAATATGCAAAGGTACATAATGATAAGCTTACTGAAATGAGAAGAGACAACAATCCCATATAGTCTCCGCTGAGTAAGAGCTCATACCTAAATGATAAAAAATAAGGAGGTATTAAGGAATAGGGTAGAAACTGGGGTGAAAGAGTAGGCAGCCAAAAGGGAGGCCAGAATAGGTAAAAGGTAGAGAATAGGCAGGGTCATCTTGGATTAAGGGAACTAGGCTTGTAGGTCCTAGGTTTCTGTTGTTAGGAATGTGGGGTGGATGAGATACTTAGGCGTAGGATTTGAGAGTAGCACCTGAGGCTTAGGGGTCATCAGCATCTGAAACAGTTGCATGATTCCTTCAGATAATCCATTAATAGAGCTTTGAATGCGAAAAGGCTTGGAAGTGAGGATAATTTTAATGAGTCTTGCATAGTGTTCCAAAGTGATGGAAGTGAGAAGTTGATTGCTGCTGAGCCAAGGGTAGTTTTCACTCTAGGAATCTGGAAGCAGATTAAGGAGAAGCATCTCAGGCCATAGGAACCGTTAGCCCGTTTGAAGATGTTCGAGATGTATGCAGGGAGGTTATCAGATAATGCTCTAAAAAACCAGAGGAGGGCATTCCTTTTTCTTCTAGTTGAGAGTGAGGTCCATCCCGAAACCTGGTATAGACAACAGTGATGTGTACTACGGGGTAGATTTAAGATAAATCTTAAAGCCCGGTGGTAAAGGGTGTCCAGTTTGTTTAGCATCATTGATGAGCAATGACTGTAAAGGAAGTCAACGTAGTCCAGTATAGGTAGGAATGTAATTTGTACTAGTCTCATTCTGGCTTCTAATGTGAGTATGTGTTTAATGCAATAGAATAAACCTAATCGCTGTCTTAGTTTCTTCAAGGTTTCATTTAAGTGGCACAGAAAGTTGAGCTTGTTATCCAGCCAGAACCCTAGGTATTTAAAGGTATCAACTACTTCAAGGGGTTCATCTAAGAGTGTTCGGATCTGTGTGATATGTGGACATCTGGAAGTAGACTTTGGTGAGTGAATCATTGTTTTAGTCTTTTTGGCATTGAGGAGGAGCTTATGAGTGAGAAGGTTGTATTGGAGGGCGACAAAGTCTTTCTGTAAGTACTCATGGGCCAGATCCAAGGAAGAATTTGTGGTGTAGAGTACAGTATCATCTGCGAATAAGTGCACATTTGCCCTGCCCATCTGAAAGTCCAGATTATTGATGTATATTGCAAAGAGGATAGGGCCCAGGATGGAGCCTTGTGGGACTCCTCGTAACAAGGATTTTTGTGGGGACAGATCTCCTATGGCTTTGACTTGTTGTAACCTATTGGTTAGGTAGCTGGTGAACCATTTAATGGCAGAACTATCAAGTCCGATGTTACTCAGTGCAGTAAGCATGATGGTATGATCCACAGTATCGAAGGCCTTACTTAGATCAAGGAAGAGGCAAATACATGCTTCTTAGAGTCCAAGGCCATTTGCCAGTCTGTAGTTACTTTGGCAAACCCGATATCGTACTGTGTTTGGCTCTAAAGCCGGACTGAACCGGGTTTAGCAACTTTTGTGAATCCAAATGTTCTCTAAGTTGGATGTTGACAATTTTTCAAGTAATTTAGAGAGGATGGATAGTATAGAAATAGGCGGTAATTGTTCAGATCACTCGGATCCCCAGTCTTGAATAATGGTAGGATGTGGGCAGTTTTCCACAAGACAGGTAGCTCACCTTGAATCAGAGAGGTGTTGAATAAGTGTGTAATGGGGGCGGTCAGATAGGTATGGCCAAGTTTTAGGAAGTAAGGTTCAATATTATCTGCACCCGCACTCTTTTTTGTATCCAGAGAAAGGAGGAGGTCCTCCACTTGCTTGAACGTAATTGTGAGGAAGCTGAAGGGGGTGGGATGCAGTTGGTTATGGTTGTGATTATCAGTGAAGTCAACAGTGTAGTCTCTTGCCGGGCTAAGTTTGCTGATAGGTGAGGTGTCAAAGGCAAGCCCTGCAGTGGCAAAGTGATCATTAAGGTTTTCTAGTATATCAGCTTTGTCTGTATAGGTGGTACCATCAGACACAATTTTGTTTGGAAGGGGTGTTGCAGTGGACTGACCTTCGACTTCTTTGAGGATGTTACAAAATTTGGCAGAGTTGTTTTTATTGTCTTCTAGTTCTTTTTGGAAGTACCTAGCTTTCTCTAATCTAATTAGCTTGGTACAAGTATTCCTAGTGGTACGGAATGCTAACCAATCAGCCTCCAGGTGGGATTTTCTCTCTTTTTTCCACCAGTAGTCCCTATCCCTAAGTCAAAGAACCTCTGTGCGCAAACACTGAAGCAAGGGTTACCCCAAAGGGCATTTGGCTGGGAAGCCATGTTTCAAGAAAATACAAAATCACACATGCCCCCACAATGCAAAGCATCATGGGCTGCATATGAAAATCACCACAGAATGTTATGCTGGTCCAACTTTAAGCAGAATTGCATGGTGCCGAAAGGCCTCTCACACAGTTTGCAAAGGGTGCTAACAGAAGACATAGACACGTGTTTTGTCCTACCAGGACTCATCAGTATGCTTCGTCTGTTTGACACCCCAGTGGAATGGACCAGCTACCCTATAGGCAGTGTGCCTTGGATATATTGTGGTGAACCCATTAAAATAAAAAAACATTTAAAAGACAAAGAACCTCTGTGCGCAAACACTGAAGCAAGGGTTACCCCAAAGGGCATTTGGCTGGGAAGCCAAGTTTCAAGAAAATACAAAATCACACATGCCCCCACAATGCAAAGCATCATGGGCTGCATATGCAAATCACCCTAAGTGCTTTCTTCAGGATGGAAGAGAACCAGCCAGGAGTTTTATTTTTTGATTTGATCAGTCTTAGTGGGGAGTGTTTGTCTATTAGCTCCAGTAAGAGGCTGTGAAAGATGTTAAATGCCTCGTTAAAGGTGGGGGCTAGGTAAAAATCCTGCCAATGAATGTTGCTTAGATCTTTCAGGAAAGTATACTGGCAGAAATTTTTCAGGCATCTTTTCAGTTTGAATTTGGAGGCCGTTTTTATTTGGGAAGGATGTCTGATGCAGGCAGTAGCGCAAAAGTCGCTTATATCATTGAAGAATACTCCAGTATGTGAGATAGTGTGAGGTTTGTTTACTAGGATAAGGTCCAGGAGGGTGCTGCGCTCAGGGTTTTTTCTGTTAGGTCTGGTTATAGCAGTCACCATTTGTAACAGGCCATTAACATCGCATAGATCCTTCAATTTGGTAGAGTTGTCATCATTCCAATTTAGATTGAAATCCCCCATTAGAATACACTCAGTATCAACAGAATCTAGAAGGTTTTGAAGGTGTGGCAGAAGTGCCCAGCCACCAGACAGTGGTCAGCAGCATGCTGCCATAAGGAGTGATTTCTTGCTGGAAAGTGATAATTTTAGAGCAAGGCATTCAAATTCCTTAGCCATTGAGGTTCAGTCAAAGACTGTGACTGTGAATTTGCTTTTGACATATATTGCAACCCTTCCCCCTCTAGTCAGTCTATCACAGCGGTAGATGATATATCGGGGTACGTTGATAGATTTGTCCATGGTCGAGGGTGTGAGCCAGGATTCAGTTATCATGAAGAAATCAGGAGATGCATGTAGAGCCCAGGTCTGTATAGAGTCAATCTTCTTTAGCAAACTACAGACATTGATATGGAGAAAGCTAATCCCTTTATATTGAGGGAGGTCCACAGGGGTGTCCAGAGAAATAGGTGGACCTAGGTTTAATTCAACATTCCCGAACAGAGTAGGAGAAGCAGTAGTAGTTTTTTAAGGTGGTGTCTTAGCCTGCTAAATAGTCTTTTATTACTCCTTCTAGCATACATTGGTTTAAGCGGTGGCTGTGTTAAGGGCAAGATTGCTATTTCTAGGGATAAAACATAGAGAACTGATAGAGCTGACACCATCCTTGGGAATTGTAACGTGTTCTATAGTTATGGCCTGGTGGGAGGAGGGCATGACCATAGAGGAGACGTCCCTGATGTAGAATGCCATGGTCTAATGTGGGAGGCTATATCTTGGTAGATGATAGAGGAGGGAAACTGGCCTTTGTCCGAGTTGCAAACCGAAATTTTGGGTAGAGTATAACAAAGTAATATAAGGCAACTATGGAGAAGGATAGGCGTAGATGGCATTCTTAACGTGGAGATATTTCCTTTTACGAGTAAAACCACAGGATTTGCAACAGTTCCTTGAGAGGGGCAAGAAAATGAGTGGATCTTGTGGGAGGATGGGGTACCAATGAAAAATTAAGGCCTAGATAACTAATAAGACATGGCTGGCAATAGCCAGTAGGAGTGAGCTAGAAGGCTGGGGCGGGGTTTATGTGTATTTAATCAGGACCGGGGGAGGGGGAGGATGGGTGAAAAAATTGGCAGCTAGGGCTCCCTTCCTGGAGGTAATCAGTCCCTGAGGGCAAGTCCATACCTGCGTTTCTGTGAGGGGCTGGTGGCTTCAGACCTGGACTGCAGGTGGCAGTCTGGCAGGTCAGGTTCATCAGAGAACCACGGCTGTGGCTCTCAAGACTACCTGGAAGGAGAAGGCAGAGGAGAATTAAATAAGAAAGTCAGAGGAGGTGGGGCTGCTCATGGAGCTAAAAAGAAATGCAGACTGGCTTAAACAGGGGGGGTTTGCAGAACAAAATGTTAGGTAATGTCCCTGAGCAGAGGCAGAGAGAAGGTTCTGTGGAGAACCAAGTTTTAGGAGGGAATGAATCACTGGTGCAGCCTGAAGGCTAAGGTTGGCAGTGAACAGCTGAGGCAGCAGGATGGAGCCTTATGGAGCCAGGTGTCCAGGTGCTTTGAATGTTGAAATCGGTCCTTGTCAATGAATCCAGACAGAGGCACAGTGTTGGGAGGTGCAGAAATTCAAAATAATCAGTGGAGCAGTTTGAAGCTGGCAGGGAGCTCAGTGCAAGCCTGCTGCCACAGAGTAAGTGCTGGAGGGGTGCAGTTCCTGAGGGAGATTCTGTGGTGCCTTAGCCTTGAAGAACTAATTTCTGGCAATTCAACTTTTTAGCAGCTGGAGTAGTACTGTCTAACATATTTGCTTTTTATTTCTGACAGTACACAGTATGGCAGGAGGGCTGCAAGTAAAAGCAGGATGCATTAATTACTTTCTTTTCCCTGCAACCAGGGTTGTAACGTTGGTGTCCATGGGTCCAGATCTTGAACTGCTGGACTAGGGAAGAAGACTGGGAGACCAGCAAAATACTAAGTGCAAGCACTCGAGATACCGCCAGGGCAGAAGAAGGGCCCCATTATCCATGATGTCTGGCATATTGGCATTGGTCTACTACTAGGATCCTTACCTTCTTTTCAGGTCTGCCATGCCCATCCCTCACTGTACCAGAGGATGCCATCTTGTTGGGACATGCAAATAACTATAGTCAGATTCACAAAATAAAAGCAGGAAAGTCTTTATTCGGCACAGGAGACTTCTGCACACTCTGAAGCTACAGTTTGCCTCAGATGGAGGGGTTTCCAGAGTCCGTGGAATAACATTGCCATGTTATTCCAGGGTCTCTGGAAACTCCTCAATCTGCCACGCAGTTCAACAGTTTGTATCAACAACCAGTGGTCTGAGTGTTCTTAAAGGGATGGCAGCTAAACATGAAGCCCCGTACAGTAACCCCTCATTATAGCAAACCCCGCTATAGCAAAAACTCGGGTATAACGAATGGCTTTCATGGCTCCCAGTGTTACAGCTGATGAAACACTGGGAGAGTAAACATTCCTGCCAAATTAGCTATTCCACCACAGCCACACGCAAATGTCTCCTCATACCTTCATCCACATTCCCACTCCACACCACGGCTTTTAACACACCTCCATTCCACATAGCACAACCAATAAGGAAAAAACAAACATAAAAGTTAACTCAGTGGGTGCAGCAAAAAATGCATATATGCCTGTGCTGCCTCTCTGTGTGAAAGAAACAATCAGCTCCTCTTAAACACTCTCTACCAAAAAGGCCCTGATCCCTTCAAACACACCTAACTAGGAAGAAAAAAAAATATGCTGTGTAAACCCCTTGTTCCCAGGGATTACTAGAATCCCACTTAGAATCAGTGGCAGGCAAGGAGAGGCAACTAGTGAAATGCCAGTTACATGGATTTCACAGTGTCCCACTCTGTTTTTCAGTCTCAGCTGAGCTGGAGTGATGATGTCACTTTAGAATTGTCGCAGCAGCATAAGCCACAATGGAATGCTAGCTGGGGGAGTTAGCTGTAGAATGTTGAGTTAGAGTTCAGTAGTCTGTAGAGTGGAGAGTGAGGAGGAGGCTGCTACCTGGGCAGCTCCTCATTTTTAGCTCTGACAGAGAGCTATCTCTGAAGATTGGGTAGTTTGTTCTCACCCTAGAAGAACATAGAAGACCAGAGAGTGAAGTGGTAGAGACCGTTCCTAGAGGGTTTTCCAGTGCCCCATCCCCAGAGGGATGAGGGGAATTCCAGGATTCAGGAGCAATCCCCTGGTGTAGCCTAGACTGTGTTGAAGCTGCCTAAGATTCATCTGCTCTGTGAGTACCCGACACTTTTGTGTGGAAAAAGCCCTGGGGCACTTGTATTCCTGTGGTGGGTTTTTCTCTGACAAAGGGACTCTGTCGCCAAGACTGTTTCTGTTTAAAAGTGTCTGCCTACTATGGGGTCCAGAGAGAGACTTGCCAAGTACAGAACTTTTAGTTTGTGTCTGATTTAAATGTGTCTGCTAAAGTGGGGGTCTAGTGAAGAGACATTGCCAAATACAGAACTTTTAACTTCATGACACCTCAGAGGTATGAGAAAGTAGTATGTTAAATGTGAAAGACATTTCAAGATAGCATCTACAAGAGTTGCTGAGAAAGTTGTTATTAACCAGATGAATGGCCGAGTATCAATTTGGAAGCAAAAGGTGGGAGACCCCCCAATCTGGAGTAACCATGTTCACCTCTCTGAGTTCAGTTTGGGCACCTTTGTTTTCTCTCAGTGCACTTGACCAGTGCCTGAAGAAAATACCCAGACGTGGGATTTTGGATTTTCTGTAAGCCGGAGTGTGCTCAGAGGTGGTTGAGGGTGCCACCAGTAAGTCCTCATGTAACCCCCCAACAAATGGGGGTTCCCGAAAAGTCTTCCTTGAGTTTGTCTAAATGCTCACTGCCAGGCTGGTGTCCTGCATTTTAGCAGTTTAAATGTATTGCCAGAGAGTGCCTGTATTGCCTCTGTGTACTGTGTAACCCCTAGATGGCGCTATCCCAGGGGCTACTACCCCTGCCTGATTTGCCACTAACAGGTTGAGGGGCCTGGATCCAATGGCGGGTGCCTCCACCCAGAGGTCAAGGGTTTGCAATAGTTAAACTTACTTAGTCACAGCCTGGGACACTGCAACCCCCCTACTTCCCACTAGTGGCCCACACAATATAGCAAATTACCTCACAGTATACACTTACCCCAAGGCTGGTTCAGGCACGGACATCCTGTAAAATAAGATACAGTGCAACAATCACAGTACAATTACTTTAACATAGACAAATACCTCAGGCAGTATAACACATTTGAAACAAACAGCTCTGATTTATTTAGGGGATATAACAAGGACAGGGAAATCAGGTTAATTAGCTTATCACTTTACTATCTACCTGGCTCTGTGCAGGGCCTATCCCTACCAGTTACTGTCCCTAGGTACCCAGGGCCTAGTGCTAGTCCAAACCGTGGCAGCTGGTAGGGGCCCTTCACACAGAGAAAAGGAAAATTAAACAGTCAGCAGTACAGTAATTCCATTTGGATTTAATGTGGCAATTCAACAGGGAGCGACCCGAATTAGTACTCACGACCTCCAAAGAAGATATGGTCCTTCAATGTCAGCAGGGCTACTTTTGATCTCCAAGAGACTCTCACACATTTATATGGTAAAAAAGCACTATACCAGGCAGGCTGCATCTGTATCCCAATCACAATTACTGCACAATAACCAGGAGACACAGCAGATTCAGTTCCTGACAGAATGAGAGTGTAATTCAACAATTTCTTCAGTCTTCTACAGGGTGAGCCTGGTTTCTACTCTTCAGAGATCCTTTGATTCTTTTCACAGGACGGATTCAGTCCTAACAAGCAGTTACACAAGTTGTAGAGCCGGAACTCTGGGCCTTGCACACGTTTTTGACTGAAACTGTGCACTGAAGAGCACAGGGTTTCTTCCCTTCACTTTCAGATCTCAAACTGAAACTCCCAACAGACAAAAACGGGCACTTCCTTTGAGTTCCTCCCAGTTCTTGACTGGATTGGCTGTCACTCACAATAGACTGCTGCTGTTGGTCAAAAGGCACGAAATCTAACTACATCTCCCAGAGTCACTGCCCATACAATCCTCTTGTGGCTGGCTCAGATTATGAGTCCCAAGTTCTGATTCGTCAAGGCATCATTTTAGAGCTAGTTTACCCACACTGATTGGTCCAGTTCAGCAGTTCAAAACCAGAATGGGGAACTAGGCAGACAGTTCTGACTGCAAAGAAAGCGGAGTTAGACAAACTGTAATTTTATTATTACTGTAAATGATTTCTGGCAATCAGTTACATCTTTCAGACAGGTTCCTTTGCACTCCTAGTGACTGCAAAATGGGGTGAATTGGCAGCAGCTTGAGTGGTACTCAATCAAAGAAACACACAGTCCCCCATACAAACTAATTATGTCTGCAAGCAGACAGCTCTTAAAGACAGTACCAGAGGTTCTAAAAACACTCACTGATAAATGGCTTAAACGCAAACACCATTCAGGCTTAGAGCATTCAAGCAAGCTCCTGGAAGTCTTTGGGAACCCCCATTTGCAGGGGGTTACACCTTCCTGGTTTGGGAAAAGCTGACGTCTGCTGGGTCAAGCAAGTACCCCCATAAGTTTCAACTGCAACCATATATATACATTTGCATTAGGCTCACACATGTAATCATCAGTCAATACATCATTTTACCAGAACCATTTCTGAAACATTGCAGTACGTCACTCTTTACACAGTATAACACACACATTGTACCATAACTCAAGTTATTACCTCTTGTACATGAAACCTGAAGAGAGGGACCCTTCCTATCAGTTACCTTGGGGCTGGACAGGCAAGGGCACCATACTTGAAGGACAACACAAGTAACTGGAGTTAGCACTAACGCTCAGTTTGGGCAATGAGCTCGGGACACATACACTCCTTTATGGACACAACATTGAGAGGCAGGTCCACTGGCAGCCCAGGAATCATAACTGAGGTTCACCACAGGCTTTACAGCTCGACCAGTCTTTCTGGGGAGCTGGTTACAGTCTCTGCACTCTGAGCTCCTCATTTTCAGCATTGTTCTCACTTGTCAGGGAGTCTCCATGGGGTAGAAGGCTAGAACTTGGGGCACTTTCAGCTCCAGGAGTTACAGTTTCTGAGTCCACAACATTTGGCTCGCATGGAGAGCTTTCAGACACTGGCAGTGGACTGTCAGGCACTCAAAATACTCTTCTTGTTCGGGTGTATCACCAGTCTGCCCCAATCTATCATTTTCCTCCCTGAAAGCTCAAACAGTTCAACCATGCACAATGATTCCATTTCATCTGATCTGATGCTTTGCACTTCACTTTCTGGGAGCAATGGCTCCAGGGATGAAGCTGGGGCATAGACAGTCCAGAAGGCCCAGCTTTGTCTCCAGTATTGACTAGGGATTGCCGAAACAATTGACTCAGTTCGTAAGAAGGATAGTATTCAAAGTCACTCTCACTTTCTTCTGATATGGACTGACAGTCATGCTCAACTGGGACTTGTGCAGGGAACACTTTAACTCTGCTTCTGTAGGTGCAGACTTCCTTGATCTTTTCTTAGCAGCAGCTCTAGTCACTGGTCCAGAGGGGCATCTTCTGGGGCTCAGACTCAATCAGGATTTGTCCAATGGGTAGTAAATGATTTCTATGCATTGTTTTTACATCTTTGAATTGTTCTCAGGCCTTACTTTATACACTGGCAGATCATCTAGTTTGCCCACTACAATGTGAGGGAGATGGTGCCATCTGTCAGCAATCTTGTGTTTGCCATGCAGTCCCAGATTTCTTAGCAATACCGATCTCCTCCTGGAGTTCCTGTGCTTTCACCTTTTATCATACCTTTCTTTGTTGGCCAGATTTCTTTTGGCAGCCATGGTTTGAGCCAGTTGGTACATGAGTTAGCTGGGCCTTTAACTTTTGCACATACTGTAAATAGTTGTCAGCTTGAACCCCATCAGAGAGACCCCAAAACACACATCTACCGGTAGTCGAGCTTCTCTTCCAAACATCAGGCGGTAGGGGAGAACCCAGTGGCATCACTTTTGGTGCAGTTATAAGCATGTACCAGGGTGCTAATTTGTTGGCTCCATCTAGGCTTGTCCTTTGGGTGCAGGGTGCCTAGCATATCTAGCAAAGTCGCGGTTGAAACGTTCAGGCTGTGGGTCCCCTGGGGGTGGTAAGGAGTGGTTCTGGACTTTCTCCTCCCCACAGAGAAAGCATCTCTTTGATCAGACGACTCTCAAAGTCTCTCCCTTGATCAGAATGGATTCTTTGTGGAGCCCATAGTGAACAAAAAGTTTTCACGAGTACTTTGGCTACAGTGGATGCTTTCTGGTCTTTGGTGGGAAAGCTTGGGCATATCTCGTGAAATGGTCAGTGACCACCAGCACATTACTGATATTTCTTTGATCTGACTCCAAACTCAGAAAATCAATACAGACCAGCTCCATGGGTGCACTGGTGGTTATGTTAACAAGGGGCAGCCCTCTGGGGCAAACTTTCTTCTGTAACAGCGACTACAAGTTCGTATGTGTTGCTCCCATCAGCCCCATCTTAGGCCAATAGAATCTGGATCTCACCAAGTCAAGTGTTCTGTCTATACCAAGGTGCCCCATGTGGTTGTGCAAGGACCTCAATACTGAGTCTCGAAAGGCAGTGGGCAGCACCAGTTGTTGTTTGTCTACTTGTCCCCTCTGTCTACTGTTTCTCTATATAACAGTTTATTGATCAGTTTCAACTTAGGACTTTCTTTGTATAACAGTGCAGTTCTCAAATCAGTGGAGCTAATTTGGACACATCTTTTCCTGCATAGAGGGCTTCTAAAGCTGATTTGATCATAGGATCGTGAGATTGAGCCCGCTGAATACTGTCATTGTCCAGCTGAGGCAGTGCACCAATGTCTATTGCAGAAAAGTGGCAATAAGCAGCAGGTATGCAATTCTCAGAGGGTCCCAAGCAATCCACCATGCAGTCCACTGCGTCCGTGGACATTTGTTCCTCCTGTCAAACTTCGGCAGAGTGCCCGAATCGTCAGGTTCTGCCAATCGGACCCAATCATTCTGAGGAACAGGCCTCCGGGAGAGAGCATCAGCATCTATGTGGTTCAGACCTGCTCGGTATTCGAGCATAGTCATATGTAGATAATGCAGAAAGCCACCTGTGGCCAGTGGCATCCAACTAGCTGAGGTCTACATAGGTCAAAGGATTATTGTCAGTTTTACTAGTATTTTAGCCCCATACAAGTACTCATGGAATTGGTCAACAATAGCCCACTTCAAAGCTAGGAACTCTAACTTATGTACAGGATAGTTCTTTTCGGATGGGGTCAGGCTTCTACTGGCAAAGGCCACTGGTCTCAGAGCCATTCTCGTGCTCTTAGTGCACCAGCTAACCCTTGCAAGCTAACATCAGTGTGCAGGGACAATAAGGTTTTCTTGGTCGGCATGGCCAGCACTGGAGCATGGGTAAGTTGATATATGATCTCATGAAAGCAGTCTCACAATCAGGGTCCAGCGGGCCCCAAAATACTTCCTCGGATGAAAATGCACTCTTTCAGTCTTGAGGGCGCTGACTTTTGGTATTTTTGTGGGTTGGGGATACCCTTGAGTAAGGTTAAGTAAAGGGATCACTCTTGAATAGTCCTTGATGAAACGCCGATAATAACCACAGAATCCCAGGAATCTTTGCAGTTCTTTTAGATTTTTGGGCTGTGGCCAGGTGGTCAAGGCCTCAACTTTACTTGGTCGGTCTCTATTCCTCGGTGGATACTATGTGTCCCACATACTTTACTGATGTTTGAAAGAATTGACACTTATCAATGGACAGTTTAAGGCCAAAGTCCTCCAGTCGATCCAATACCTTAAATAATCTGCTCTCATGTTCCTCCAGTGAGCTGCCAAACACAATAACATCATCTAGGTATACAGAGCACTCTAAGTAAGTTCATGTCCCCTGCACGCTCCATCAATCGCTGAAAAGTGGGCGGGCACCTGAAATCCTTTGAGAGCATCCCCCATGAATTCATAGAAGCCAAGCCGGACAGATAAAGGCTGTCTTCTCCACGGTCCTCTGGGGCCATCCGGATCTAGTAGTACCCACTGCGGAGATCCAGCACAGAAAACCACTTGCTCCGTTTAGGCAGTCAAAGCATCACTGAATCGGGCATTGTGTACTGATCGGGATGATCTCCGCGGTTTAAAGGTACGATAATCACGCACATCCTTACTGTCCCATTCTTTTCCTCACTACCACAATGGGAAGCATAAGGGCTTCTGGATTCTTGTATTACACAGCCGCTAACATCTCTTGCAGATGCCGTCTCACATCATCTATATCAGCAGGTGCCAGGCGTCGAGACCTCTCCACGAAATGGTCTTTCGTCATGCAGCGGATATTGTGCTCAGCTCCTTGCACATCCCACGTCCCATTCCTTTAAAGAAAACACCTGGTCTCTCTGGGCAAGCTTCTCACTGATCCTCACTTTCCATTCAGCTGACAGCGGGAGTTGCCGAAATCAAACAAGTCGGCTGCTACTTCCGTATTCTTCCTTGAACTCTTGCTGCTGGGTAGCACTGCAGTGTCTGCACAATGCATCATTAGCCAGGATGCAACCTCTACTTACTCGAATGTCTCTTTCAGACACATTATGAACTTGGACCATTACCCTTCTGGCATAAGCATGGGCTCTAGCGGGCAAAATACTAGACTTGACCAGCAGTCCCTCTGGAATTTTCCATCGCCTGGTGCATCCAACATTAATATTTTATTCTTAACATCCTTTCTGATCAGGACCTCTCCTGTAAGGTACACTGGGCATTTGGTGCCAGGATCAGAGACTCAGGATCCTTCTTCCATACAATTCACCGGTTCCTCTGGTTCTATATTTTCAGCATCTCTCTGTGCCTCATAGGCCTTCTTAATTAAAGCGGAACTCTTAAAGCTCTACTAGTCTTTGACCCTGTTTTTCATAACACAAATGTGCCAGCCTTCTGAACATATGAGCATTTGTTCCAATCAACAAAGGACACCATCCATACAGTCCAGTGGAGGGACACACTAAGGCTAGGGTCTCTACTTGTTCAGCCACTCCAGCCACGGAGGTGGGGAAAGACAGCCAAGATCTGGATATACCCAGAATGAGGTAGGCCTTCTCACTTAACCCCCATGCAGTCCTTCTAATGGTTGTAAGGTACGGCCTTCGACAAATGCTTCTGATACCAATCTTGAAACATAATTGTCACTCAGGAGCCACTGTCTAATACAGCTCTTGTAGACACTCCATTTACCTTTACAGTGGTCTCCATGGAGGGACCCACTATTCTGGACCAGTCTGGAGGCGGTGAGTGGGGCCTGGGCAGCTGACCTTGCCACAAAGGGCGTGGATTAGCATTTTGGTGCCCTCACTGGGATCATTTTTGCACCTCTTAACCACTGATTTGTTCTCCGAAGCTCTCCTTGTAGCCTATATGCAACTTTGTCAGTGTCTTTTGGGGATTGGCATTCCCTTTTCTGTGCCCATCCTTCCCACAATTATAACAAAACATACTTTTGGAGTTTGAGCTGGCGAGGTGCCACACTGGGAGCCAGGAGGGGGTATGCTAACTGGAAACCTTGGTGCCATCTCTGTCTCAGGCGTGATAAGCATTTGGAGACATCTCGTCAGTTTCTCCACTTCCATGGTCAAGGAATCGAGTTCGGAGCTGTTATCAGCAGGAGATACATGGTGGTATCCCCACCCCATAGCAGATGCAGTCGGATATAGAGTCGAGGCCCGTACTTGCAGGCGTGGCCTTCATAAAGGACTGTTTTAATTCCGGATCTCTCAACAGTTCTGCCCCATTGTAGGCATATCTTTCCTTATCAGAGCACTCATTGACTGCCAACCTCTGCCCTGAACTTCACTTGATGGGCCACCCTCAGTCACTTGGGTCATAGCCACAGCTATTGGTGCAGGTCCTCCAGTGCTCCTTTTCTCAACTCTCAATTTCTCATTAACTCATCATAGGAGGGTGGGGATTCCAGTCCGATTTGCCAAGGCGTAACTTGAAGCAACAGCAGTTCTGAGAAGGGGCAGACTTATGATCTGTCCAGTCTGGTTCGGTCCAGTTCAATCGCTGGCAAACTACCTTCTGAGGCATTCTTGCAACAATTTTTCCAGCCGAGAGACATACACAGACAACTCCTCCCTTGGTACTGTTGTGCATTTCTTACTCTCCACCATAGGTCCTCATCAGAATCTGGGCTCCCATACACAATTCTCCAAGGCCTCAAGATAGGCTTGTGCAGTCGCTTCTAGGGTTACTGGCCCGTTGTAGCACGGATGGTAGCCAGGGCAGGACCTCGGAGGCTCTCACTAACCCTCTTTGCTCTAGCTTCCGAGCATTGCCATTCTAGCACTTAGGGGCAACATAGTCTATCCAGGTCTCCCAGTCATCCTCCCCTGGGGGGTGGGAGGGTGCCAGAGAAGATCCTCAACCTCGTAAGAGTCGTGACTAATGGCAGGTGCAGAAATAGGAGTCTCGCATTGGTTCAGCCACCATTACGGGTACTGAGCAGGAGAGGGTGTTGGGGAGGAACACCCCAGGTGGCAAGAATAGTTTCTTCAAGTCCTCCACAGTTTTCCTTCTCCCAGCAACCATTTGCAAATTTCTCCTCAAAGTTTCAGATAGTGGTGGGGCTCATTCCCCAGGTCTTTACTGTCATTAGTTATCACTCTCCAAGCAGTGAGGGCTCCTCTGGGGTAATGGTCTGTGGTACTTTGGAGCTATCTATAGGATCCTTAAACTCTACTAGGGCCAGGAAAATTGTGGGTGAGCAGATTAAGTGCCGACCCACCACCACAGGATTTTGTAAACCTTCCACCTGGAAAGTACTCCTGCACAGTGTCCAGTATTGATACCCAGGGGATGTCCAGGATAAGCATAGCATTTTGAGGTCGATCTCCTCCCAGTACACCACTCCACCAGCGGTGCACAGCCACTTCTGTCAGGGTACCCATTTATTTATTTATTTATTTTTTCCTTAACAGTGGTTTTGTAAATATGAGCCACTAGAGGACACACAATCCCAGCGGAGACCTCAAAAGTACAACTAGATGGGCTATCCCAGGGGCTACTACCCCTGCCTGATTTGCCACTAACAGGTTGAGGGGCCTGGATCCAATGGCGGGTGCCTCCACCCAGAGGTCAGGGTTGCAATAGTTAAACTTACTTGGTCACAGCCCTCTGGGACACTGCAACCTCTTCTTCCACTAGTGGCCCACACAATATAGCAGAATTACCTTCTGTATACACTTACCCCAAGGCTGGTTCAGGCACCGGGACATCCTGTAAAATAAGATACAGTGCAACAATCGACAGTACAGTACTTTAACATAGACAAATACCTCAGGCAGTATAACTTTGTTGAAACAAACAGCTCTGATTTATTTAGGGATATAACAGGACAGGGGAAATCAGGTTAATTAGCTTATCCTTTACTATCTACCTGTGGCTCTGTGCAGAGCCTATCCTACCAGTTACTGTCCTGGGTACCCAGGCCCTGGTAAGTAGTCCAAACCGTGGCAGCTGGTAGGGGCCCTTTCACAGAGAAAAGGAAAATTAAACAGTCAGCAGTACAGTAATTCCATTTGGATTTAATGTGGCAATTCAACAGGAGCGATTCAATTAGTACTCACGACCTCAAAGAAGATATGGTCCTTCAATGTCAGCAGGGCTACTTTTGATCTCAAAGAGACTCCTCACACATTTATATGGTAAAAAAAAAGCACTATACCAGGCAGGCTGCATCTGTATCCCAATCGCAATTACTGCACAATAACCAGGAGAACACACAGCAGATTCAGTTCCTGACAGACGAGAGTGTAATTCAACAATTTCTTCAGTCTTCTACAGGGTGAGCCTGGTTTCTACTCTTCAGAGATCCTTTGATTCTTTTACAGGGCCAGTTCAGTCCTAATCAAGCAGTTACATGTTGTAGACTGAACTCTGGGCCTTGCACGCTTTTTTGACTGAAACTGTGCACTGAAGGAGCACAGGGTTTTTTCCCTTCATACTTTCAGATCTCAAACTGAAACTCCCAACAGACAAAACCGGGCACTTCCTTTGAGTTCCTCCCAGTTCTTGACTGGATTGGCTGTCACTCACAATAGACTGCTGCTGTTGGTCCAAAAAGGCACCGAAATCTAAACTACATCTCCCAGAGTCACTGCCCATACAATCCTCTTGTGGCTGGCTCAGATTATGAGTCCCAAGTTCTGATTCGTCCAAGGCATCATTTTGAGACTAGTTTACCCCACACTGATTGGTCCAGTTCAGCAGTTAAAACCAGAATGGGGAACTAGGCAGACAGTTCTGACTGCAAAAGCAGTTAGACAAACTGTAATTTTATTATTACTGTAAATGATTTCTGGCAATCAGTTACATCTTTCAGACAGGTTCCCTTTGCACTCCTAGTGACTGCAAAATGGGTGAATTAGCAGCAACTTGAGTGGTACTCAATCAAAGAAACACACAGTCCCCATACAAACTAATTATGTCTGCAAGCAGACAGCTCTTAAGAGACAGTAACCAGAGGTTCTAAAACACTCACTGATAAATGGCTAACACGCCAAACACCATTCAGGCTTGGAGCATTCAAGCAAGCTCCTGAAGTCTTTTAGAACCCCATTTGCAGGGGGTTACACCTGTCTCTTCAAAAGCTGCTTGGATTGCAGTCATAATTAATCTGGGAGGGAGCTGTGTTAGAAGATGTACTTGTTTGCTAATCATTTATTAGAATAGTAATAATATTGCAGTTTGCCTAACCTGCCTTCTTTGCAGCATGGACATTTCTGTTTATCTCCACCATCTTGGTCCTGGACTGCTGAAATGGGCCAATCAGTACCTTTGGGAACTCTAAAATGCAGCCTGTCCCCAGGGGCTTTGTGGGAGCAAAATTCTATAGGAATTGAAGTTTTAGGCTTTTGGCGCCTAAATGAACATGGAGGGGGAGCTCTTGTTGTGTCTGACAGAGGAATCAGCCAGCCAAACCTTTTGGATCCTGGGGAAAGTCCCAGACTGCTTGCAGTTTCAGTTTACATCTGAGTTGGGAAGTAAAGCTCACTAGAAATGGCACAACCTCCACCGAGCCTGCCACCATAGCTAACTGGTTCAACACCACTTTCACTGACCTTAGCTCAGTCCTCCCTAGTAATTTCTTTGACCTTCCCCCCAGCCAAACTCCCCCTGTCCTCCAGCACCCCAGCTTCCTCCTGTGAAAGATTTCCACCCGGGAAGCCAGACCCATCCTAATCAAAGCTCTCAATGGCAACAATCCCGGCAGTGACTCACTGGACCCCAGCATCCTCAGGCTGGTGCTAGATGAGGTCCTTGCACCTCTCACAAGCCTAATTAACCAGTTACTCTGCCTGGGACAATTCCCCACAGCTTGGAAAACAGCCATTATCACACCTATTCATAAAGGAGGTGACAGGTCATCGGCCAACAACTACCGGCCAATCTCCATCCTCCCTCCCCTCTCTAAAGCCCTGGAGAAAGTGGTGGCCATTCAAATCACTGATTATCTGGCTAACATAACATCTATGCCCAGAGCAACATGGCTTCCGTGCGGGTCACAGTACCAGCACTGCCTTTATTGAATTCTCCAACTTCCCACACTCCTCCTGGATACCAGCTCCCAGCTGGTGCAGTGTTCATTGACCTCAAAGGCTTTCGACACTGTCTCCATCCACTGCTGCTGAATGCACTCTGCCTCACTGGTCTCTCGGCTGGCCCCTGGCATGGTGTGCTAGCTATCTTGAGACTCGATTCAGTGTGTCAAGATTAATAGCACACTCTCGATCCTCCCATTCTCTCTGGGTCCCCAAGGCTCCATCCTGGGCCCCCTTCTCTTCTCGCTGTATCTGAACACCCTGCCCAGTGCATGCTCTGGCAAAATTCTGCTGTATGCAGACGACCCTGTCCTTTTTGCCACCCACCGTAATCCCATCTCCCTACAGGACTCCCTACAGCAGTCCTTTAACAGTGCCGAGGCTTGGTTTAAGGAGCGCAGACTCATCATCAATCTTAAGAAAACCAAAACTATGCTCTTTTCACACCCCCAAAACAAAGCTAGCAACCACCCACTCTATATCCATCCAAGCACCAACCAACCACTGGAACAAGTCTGCTCCTACAAATACCTTGGGGTTACCTTCGATTCAGCCCTCACATTTCACACCCACATCGACGCCCTAACATCCACCACCAACACACGGCTTGGCATCCTATTCCACCATAAAACCTGCCTTCCCCCAAATGCTCTCTGGCTAGCTGTTACATTGTCCGTTCTGTCCCTTGTAGACTATGGTCTACCAGTATACGGTGCTGCCGACGCCACTGCACTCAACAAAATTCACCTAACCCTGAATAAAGCATGCAGATTGATTACTGGTGCCCCCAGGCTCACACACACCTGTCAGCTATATGTCGATGCTAACCTGATTACCCTGGATGAACGGCTCCGATACCAGACCTGTCTCCTCACCAAAAACCCTACTGGCTCTCCCTGGGGTAACGCATCCATCCACCAGAGCCTCCCACCATTGCAACACGGTCTTCCTACAAGACCACTCTAAAGATCCCCAGAACAAGAACCAGCCATGGCCAGAGGTCCTTCAGCTATAGAGCCCCAACCTGGTTTAACTCTCTCCTGCCACCATCACCAATGCCATCACCATCTCCACATTCAAACCGCACTGAACCACATCTTCAGCACTCGTAACTGCTCCTGTCTCTGAACATAGCCTCCACCTCCTTTTCTTTTGACAATGCCCCCGGCAGCTCTCCACCAACCATCCCTCCACCACTTCCTGTACACACATGCCTAGGTTTAACCTGGCCAGTGCCAGCTGTTTCAATGTTTATCTACCAGAATGCTCACTTGATACCGACTTGTTTAATACCTGTTATCGATTACATGTACCCTGTACCTGTACCCAATTGTATCTGTCTGTACCAACTGTATCTGTCTGACCACAATGTGACGTGGCACCTCTGGTGAATGCCTATTGATTTTGGGCAAATCTTTGCTATGTAACCGAAACGCAATGTATGTCTTTATGTGACGAAGTACCTTTGTAAACGAGCCTCTGGCTCAAAGGTTGTAAACTGATTCTTAAATAAATAAATAAAAAAAAAAGGAGTAACAGCTCAAGATAGTCGAGCAGTAATCCTGCATAGATTCGCATGGGAGAACTGTGAAAGGACTGAGTTTTGGCCTGCCTGTCTGCCAGCTGTCCCTGAGAGGGAAATTGAAGTTTATTCGGACTGAATCTGAATTGTGAGGATGATTTAAGCCACAGAACTGTGACCAGGCTTTAGCCTGAAGAAGACCAAAGATTTGCTGAATGCAATCAGACAGTCAGGATTTCCAGCCACCTTTGAACTCCCAGTTTGTGCACAGACTCTGTAATTGCGATGGATAGCAATCTGCCTGGTACAGTAGAATTTCTTACATGTAAATGTGCTGTGTGCTGTTACTGGGTCATGATTTGGTTCCCCACTGTGTGCTGAACTATGTTCTGCTTGCTGGAGGCTGCATCCAGGTCCAACAGACTAAATCCATTTGCATCTCCATTTGGCCTGGGCCTTGCCACACTGGCCCAGCCAGACTACCCGCTACACAGAGAAAGCCATCGATGAGAGACCTGCCTGGGGATCAGTCCCCTGCTCACCGCCTTGAACAGAAATGATGCCTCGGTGACTCGTGTGGGCCCTGCTTCTCCTGGCACTCCAGCTCAACAACGTGCAGTCTCGATTTCATCCTGCCTGTGTCCTATATTGGGTATTGTGAGTAAACATAAGGGTAGCTCTCTGAAACAACAGCTAAATCGGAAGTGTTGTCATCTGATTGCTTTGTTGTCTTTTTTCTTCATGAACTGAGCCCTCAGGCTCCGGATTACAAATAGTGTGTGTTGTGCATGTTGCCTTCTTCCGTCACAGGGCCCCAACCAGCTGTGACGCCGGCCTACCCTGGTCAGTGGTCCTGGCTAGACCACCTTTTTCCTACCTGGGTACCCAGAGTGTGTGACTGTGTAGGGACTCTGAAGTACGTGCATAACTGTTTGATTGATTTAGCCTTTAAGCCAATCAACCTGATTATGCTCCTCCCTTGTTCAAGTCCCCTGAATAAATCAGATCTAACTCTTTTTTGCATTTAACCTGACTGTGGTTCCAGTTTGTGCCCAGAGTACTGTACTGTTGCTATTTGCTGTGCATAACCTTGATTTACAGGGGTCCCCAGGGTTGAGCTAGAGGAACCAGCCCTGGTGGTAAGTGCAAACAGTGTGGGTAATTGCATGGTGAATAAGGGTCATTGTGAAAGTGGTTATTGTACATTGTTCAGGCCACTAGAAGGGAAAGACGGGGTTACAGTGTCCTGGAGGGCTGTGCCAAAGTTAGCTTGACCACTAACAACCCTGACCTCCTGGTGGAGGCACCCATATCAGTACCCAGGCCCCTTAACCTGCTACTAGCCAAGCAGGCAGGGGTAGTAGCCCTTGGGATAGCACCACCTAGGGGTTACATCTTGGATGCTCACTGCTGGGATTTTGTGTCTTCTAGTGGCCGAAATTCTGAATTATTGTCAAACATAAATGGCTACACCAACAGAAGTGGCTGTGCACCAGTTGGTGGGGTGGTGTACAGGGCAAGAGATTGACCCCCATAATGCTTTGCTAATACTGGATATACCTATGGGCATTAGTAAGGACACTGTTGAAGGGACACTTTCTAATACTGAATGTTTGAAAAAAGCTGTAGTGGTGGGGTGACAGGCTGATTTAACTGCCCAAACTCTCATGGCCTTGGTGGAGTGTAGCGACCCCCCGGACAGTTCAAATGTGCCTCACACTATCACTCCAGAAGAGTTCCCAGCTGCCTGGAGGGTGATAACCAAAGATAGCAAGGATCCCTTAGAGGATGATCCCCCACTGTTATCCGAGTCTTTTGAGGAGAAGTTTGCTAAGTTGTTACTGGAGGAGAGCAAAACTATGGAGGAGTTAAAAGAATTATTCCTGCCACCTGGGAGTGTCACCTCCCCACTGTCCACACCCAAATCAGCACCTGTTCTTTCACCAACTTCTGTACCTGCCTCTGAGCCAGCAAGTAGTCATGGCCCTTACCGCAAGCTCAAGGTATTCTCTGGCATCCGCCCTACTCCTAATTGGGAAGTCGACCTGGAGACCAGGATAGACTCTACTTCTCTTGTGGTACAAGACTGGCAATGATCAGAGGCCGAAAAAAGGGCCCACCTGGGGGAATGCCTCCAGGGACCCACCCTACCTACTTTTCACTCCCTGAGGTCCTCTGACCCTGATGCCAAAGCCCAAGAGTACATAGTCGCTCTTGAAAATGTGTTTGGTGGCACCACTAGTATTGAGGCCTTGAAATGAAAACTTAAAGATGTTAGACAACAGCCAGGGGAATTGTTATCTGCCTACATGGATCGATTAGAGGGAATACTACAAACCATTTTTCGGAAAGAAGGCTGGGCCTCTAGTGAACTGGACCAGGTAAGACTGGATCATATACTCTGCTCTGCCCAGCACTCCAGCTGGGTGTTGCTCAAATTGCAACTGCATCAAAGGAAATCTTGTCCCTTGCCCTTTCATGTGTTCATGAAGGAGGTACAGGAAGTTAAGGGGGAGGAAGGCTTTTTGGAGCCCTGCGCAGTTGTAGCTGCTGCAACCCCAGCTCCAGGCATGGTGTCGGTCGCTGATGGCCTGGAATCACCACAATCACATGACGGAATCCGAGAACTAAATGTCAGCCCCAGGGGGCCCAGCTAGAGAGGGACTGCTACGGATGCTCCACCATGGGATGAACTGCTGAGGGAGTTCACAGAAACAAAAAACAGTCTCTATAAAGGCCGCTCCTGCAAGTACAGGCCCTGATCCTTATCTGACTGCATCTGATATGGGGTTGGGGGTGCACACTCAGGCATCTCCTGCTGACAGCAGCTCAAAAATTGATGTCTTGACTGTGGAATTGAGAGAATTGATAAGATGTCTCCAAATGCTCACCACACCACAGACAGAGGTGGAACCAAGGTTTTCTGTTGGTAGTATCCCCACCTCAACTACCAATGTGATGTCTCGGCCACACCAGGTCCCAGAAAGCATATTTTGCCATAATTGTGTGAAGGATTGGCACATGAAGAGAGAATGCCGGTCCCCAAAAGACCTAGATAAAGTTGTATACTGACTTCAAGGGGAGCTTCGGAAAGCGAGATCATGGCCGAGGAATGCCAGAAATGACCGCAGTACAGGATTGAGAAATTCTAACTCAAATTTCTTTGTGGCTAAATCATTTGTCCAGGCCTCTGCTATTGCCTCTCCAGACTGGTCCAGAATAGTAGGCCCTTCGATGGAGACTTTTGTGACTGTCAATGATATCCATGCTCTGGCTGTGCTTGAAAGCGGGTCACAAGTGACCATTGCATTCCAGGACTGGTATGATAAACACTTATTTGATGTGGCATTACAGTCTTTGGAAGGTTTGCATGTGTGGGGCCTGAGTGACAAGTCTTATCCCTACCTAGGATATGTCTGTCTCTGGTTGTCTTTCCCTGCAACTGTAACTGGTGTAGATGAACAAGTAGAGAACCTAGCCCTGGTGTGCCTCCTATGGGATTGTATGATGGGATTCCCTTGCTCATTGGAACCAATGCCCACATGCTTGGAAGACTAGCGCAGTTGTATCAAGCGAAACAAGGGAAATGGACTGGGTGGGCACTGAGAATCCCAGCCCTGATAAACAGAGCATATGATCAAGGCCCCTAGAATTCTGCGGCCACAGAATTTTGTGTAGAACTTGTAATCTATCGCAGAACTTCTGCAGTGCCGCAGAATTCATTGTTCTTGGTGATTTTTTATTAATATTTCTGTTTATCCATAGAATCTGGTTCCCTTCCTCTCTTTTTATATCCAAAATCCCTCTATGATCAGAATGTGATGTTATCATTGCTATAACATCATAAATTAGCTAATGAAATGGCTTCATTCTGCAAGAAATGAATAGTCACTTATCTACCACAGCTCCCACTGCCAGAAGCGGTGGCACAGCACATCACACATGGTGATATTTGCTCAACCTGCACTACAGCCTAATACAATTTTCAGTCTTACGTTATTGCACTAGGGCTAACTTAAACAAAACCTTGTCTATAGCATAGACCTGTTAAGTCCATACCTCATTTTGTACAAACATATTTGTGCCTTTAAGGTATAGAGATGCCATCTGAAATGAATAACTGGTAAAAATTTATTTACCTATCAGTTTTAAGAAAAATAAAGTAATTATACCCAGAAAAGTGGAATATAATAATGTGTAGACCTGCTGAAAGAGTAGACCTGTTAAATAAATAATTGCGCTGTACACATTTTGGCCAGGGTTATTGATTACATATTATTACTGATTGATAGTCACCCAAAAGATATGGAGAAATGTGTTCAGGGCCAGCTGTTGGGCCAGAGGATAGCATGTTGTGTTTCTGTGCCGGTAGCTCAGGTTCAGAGATTAGCTCTGGGAGCTGGCTGGGCAGCACAAGGATTGGGGGAACACATCACTGCTCTGAGCCTGGGAAGGTATGGTGCAGTGTTCTATCACACGGTGGATACATTGTGATGGGCTGGCGAGCTCTATCTCACAATCGGTTCACATGCATGTCATGGCCTGATGGAGTTACGCACTGTGTCAGGGGAAGCAGGTTGGCATGATAAATGAGTTTTGCAATAATTCCTCTATTCTATTTATTCCATTTCCAATGGGACTTGTATGAATGAGGATGCAATTTCATGGAAATAAAAATTAAAAAAAAATATATATATATATATATATACACACACACACACACATACACATATACAGTATATCGCTCTCTCACACTATACACACACATATTTGTATGTATGTATGTTACAGATTGCGTATAATTATATAAGTGGTACACAGTGGGGACCTCATGAGTGGTGTAGAAAGCACATATAAATATATGTGATACACAGTGGAGACCTCATTAGTGGTATAGATACCATGCGTATAGAAATAACTTATTTATCACATAAGGTCCCCTCTGCATATTTCATTTATGCAATAGGCTAGGATCTTAAGGGAGATATATTTGTTTTGCTTTTTTTAGGCATAAAATTATCTCTGTCTGTTATTTTTTGAACTAGTGTTACTGTGCTTTCCCCCATACTGATTACTATAACCACTGCCATGAAAGTGAAGTCAGGATGACAAGATGACACTGTGATATGGTAGTTTGTTAGTGCCGCAGAACTTCCTCAGAAATTATAAACCGCCGCAGGAGTTCTGCGGCAAATGGTAGTCTTGCAGCAGAACCTGGTCCCACTGTGCCACAGAAAAGTAGGGGCCTTGCCTATGATCTGCAAAAACAGACTACCAAAGTAGACGGAGATGAGCCGGTGGGGATGGTGTGGAAGAAAGATCCTGATTCTCTGGTACTACCTCTTAATGCTCAGTACACCATTCATGGAGAGGTTTGCATTAGAAAAGATGTAAAGAACAAAATTTTAATGTTGGATGCACCTGGCAATGGAAGGTTGCTGGAAGGATTATGGTTAAACCTAGTGTAACCCCCACCCCCATCATTTTGCAAACGACAGGTGGTATGCTGTTTAAATCTGACAGCAGTACCAGCTGGGGACTGGGTTCGGGGAGGAATAGGTCACTCGGCACAAAGGCTAGGTTTGGCTACTCTGCACAGGGGCCCCCAAGTAACTCCGAACACAGGAAGCAATAACTGTAATGTACAATACCAGGAATGGGATTCTAAAGTGTGGCTTTATTCACATCCAAGCAGAACAGCAAAGCATAGATAGACCCCCACGGGGCTACACTCCTGGTAATGCAGATTAAAAGAATCAAGAACACTTCTTCTACACTTTAGCCCTCATGCTCAACCCACCGGGTACACAGCCCGGACTTGCATGCTGCTTTGGGTACACAGCCCGAACTTGTACACTGATCTGGGATTCCCAGGCTCGGCTCCCTTGCCGGCCACTCGGACACCTTCCATATGTCATGGAAACATTTTCTGGTGGCTGCCTAAACCACCTAAGATCACCTCAGCTCTATCAGGGAAACTTCCTTTTAATCCCATGTCTGGGTACTTTCCTCAGGCACTGGCCAAGTACCTGAGAAAGTAAAGTTGCCCTGAAGCAAATCCGTGGGGAGGTGAATTTAGTTTACTACTGATGGGGGGTCTCCCACCTCTCGCTTCCACAATTCATACCCAGCCATTTCTCTGGACAGTAAACGCCTCATGCTGTAAAGCTTGACAATGTAGATTAAGGCTAAATGTAGGTCACATTTCCTCTACTTGTCTTGCTTTCCCTTTTTGCTGGACTTGAACATACTTTTACTTGGCATAGCCCATTGCTCTAGGCCCCCCGATTAAGCAGTCCAATCCCCACTTTACTTCACTCTTTGTGCTGGGCTTGAACCTACTTGAGTTATCCGGCAATGTCTATTACATTAGACCTCCTACAGATTAAGTAGTCCAATCCCCACATTCCAACAGTTCAGGTGAAAAACATTGGCACTCTGTCAGAGCGAACGTGCCCTTTGGTGTGCCCCACAGGCGATTCCTCACAGGAATTTCTCTCCCACAGCTTCTGGTGCCACAGCACAACTTGAAATAGGTAGCGTCTTCCTTAGCCGGAACCAGGAGGATTGCCCCTGGAAAACAGGCAAACCTTTCTACCCCCATCCCATTAGGGATGGGGCACTTGGACCAGTGACAGCGGTCTCCACCACTTCAGCAATAAGTCTCTGTGTCCCTCTTACAGTGGAAACACACACCTTCTTAACAGTAGCTCTAAACCAGAGCTTAAAGCTCTGAGAGCCTGCTCACAGACTGCTGTGCTACTGTCTCTCACCAAGACTGCACACAGACTCTGTTCAAAATCCCCAACATTCTATCCTAACTTCCAACTGCAGCACTCCAGTGTGGCTCATGCAGCTGCGAGGTTCTATGGTGATGTCATCCCTCAGTCTCAGCTGAGACTGAGAACAAGTGAGACAGTGAAATCCATTTTAACTGGAGTTTCACAAGCTGCCTTCCTGCCTACCACTAGGTCTTACTGGGATTCTAGTAACCCCGGGTAACAGGGGGTTACACTCACCCTGGGCCAGGAAAATGACTGTCCGCAGTCATTATTTACCTGGCTTAGGCCATCTTACCCTATGTGCTACCTGCGGAGGGGGGTGATCAGGCCCCCTCCTACCATGTGCTAGCACAGGCAGGCAACACTAAGGGCCTAGAGGCCTTTGGCTGACATATCAGCCTCTACTCCACCCACTAACTATGGGTACCTAGTGGCTCTGGTAGAACTGTCCAGAGCATAGCCCTAATAGATCAGCACTGCAGTCCCTATGGCCATTCAGGACCACAGCCTGTCTATCCCCCCAGCCCTCCATGGAAAATCTGTCTGCCTCTAACTCAAATCCCAAAACAAAACAAACAGGGGACCTCCCGGACCTTGGGCACCATGCAACCACATACCAGGAGCTAATACCAACCATTACATTGCTCCCACATTTCCCCACAACCATACCTGTGGAAGAAAAGGGTTGCACACAGTAACAACAACAACAACAGTACTTTAAATACTACACACTAAAGTACTAGTAAGAACTCCGATGAGTCCCTCCTCCTCTTCTTGTCTTCTCTTCTATCTTCTTCAGGAACACCTGCAAGAAAAAGAAAGACAAGACACATTCCTAATCTGCATACACAGTCTATCTAAACCCCTACCATCAAAACACTGGAGAATCCCAAAAATATTTTTTTTTATTTTAAAAAAGGTAGAAGAACAGTAAAAAAAAAAAAAGGTAGAAAAACAATAGAAAACAATGACATTATTTACAATACACCATTTGGGGGATGGAGTGCCCTAAAAGTCCCATCTAGTGACCACAGTGCCCGAAGGCTAGTCCATTAAATAGTCTCTCCTGGGCCGGAGCCTGGTGAAGCACAGTTCTAGCAAGCCAAAGTCCCGAAGGGGAGAGTCTTTGAGGACAGTTCACACATCTGGAGTCTGCTAGTGTAGGGTGTGTACTGCAATGTCATAAGAATAGAAAAGTTTGGACATACCAGTCTCTTGTAGAATGAACAAAACACCGACCTGGTCCTCAGTCGAAGACTCTCCCTGGCAGCATTCTTCCGATACAGCTGGGCGGACATCTTCTGTGAATGACAGGAGGGCACATCTGGAAACTGCTGGGATGATGTCATCTCTGGAGATGGAACCTTGGAACAGGAATAAAAGGAAAACAGCTGGTCTGACATCATCCGGTTACCAGGCAATGAATCAGGATACGGCTGGGTTAGTGTCCTCTCTGGATCTGAAATCATCTGATGGGCCAGTCGATGGATTCTGGAAAGTCAGTACCCTGTAGAACTGATGAATGTGGGGCACCTGAGTCCTGGACGTCCATACTGGCAGAACAACAAAGGCACTGCAACGGCTGGCATGGCAGCACTGGCTACCACTGCTCTGCTTTCCATTTGGTAGGCATGGGCACATTTGCAGGAAGGTCTTTGCATTGTGGCCAATAGCACAATGGGTCAGGTGCTTGAATTATTACCCCATCTGGGCGCACATAATTCACACTGTGAAAGGTTTCACGTCCCTCTCCATCCACTATTCGAAGAGAGTCCATTAACAGTGTCTTGTCACTTTTCCACTGGCTGTATTTCTCATGAAACATTCTGTTCCTGACATGCTTGTTTACACCAGGATGCACACATTTCATTGCTTCGGCCCAAATCCAGGATTTCCTGCTGTTCTCAATCTCCTCCCAGACTCTCCGAGGAAAGGTAGGAAAGGAAATCCCATAGATTTCATTCGCCTTCCTATGAACCAGTCTCTCCTCTTTACTAGCTTTGGTCAACCTGAGATCTCTGGCCTGGCTTGGGGGCGGCCAGTCCTGGTTCTGCCTGCTACGCATTCTCAATGAGACAAAAAATGGATCCCTGACTTCTTCTTGCACAGCCAGGGTAGTGGCATCACCACTCTCTTCCATGCATTCCTCTGAGGCAAGAGCTTGAAGCTGTGTACCCGTTCCTTTTTCACAAGGCCACATAGGTTCCCCCCTTCTTCTTCCTCACTGAGAATCTGTGCCCAGGAGTGAGCAGTCATCCTCACTCCTGAGACTATCCACTCTTCGCTGGGTGCGGAGGTCGAAACCTCTCATTCAAAGGCCTCCCTCATCTCATCTTCTCCTATGAGACTTGGGCTAGGCCCCCCTCTCCAAGGGTCTACTGATGCTCTGCCTGAATTGTCTCTCTGCGATCCAGAATCTGAAACATCAGCACATTGTTCTGTCTGTAAATCTGCGCCCTCTAGCTTTGTACCACACTCCCCTGAGGGGCCTCCTCCAACAATCTCTGCCTGGTGCTGTGTGCTGCTAACTGCAAATTCTTGAACTTTTGTCCATGTGGGAGCCAAACGAATCTTGGGCGCTTTAAAAAACCGTATTTCTCTAGGCACCCAGAACAGTGAGGTACCATGAAGATGTCCCTTCCAGCATTTAAGCATATTAAGCACACTTGCACTGGATATCCAGGAATCGCCACATGAGGAGGCAGTTGTCCTCCATAGTAACACCTCTCAATGTCCCTTAACTTGTTTACTTCTGCTGCTACCACAGCCCGGGCATGATCCGGGTAGAGGGCTGGTCCTGAGGCCATGACTGCAGAGAAAAATAAACAAACGCTCACTATTACTGAAAGTCTCACATCACTGAACACTTTCTTTCACTTTCAAAATGGCTCCTATGCTGCTGTGTTTACATTACTACCCCACCCTGTAATGGCAGTGGCAGCACTCCTGTGCATCAACATTCTGAAATTGGGTCAAGCCACTGCGCATCCGATTTTTACACTCTACTGATAACTTTGCTCAAAACTGCACAAACTTGAACTGTTCTTTTTCCTAGCACATTTATATGATTTACCACGGACATTTCACTTGCTGAAAACATTGCTCTAGCTCACAGTCCCTTAAAGGCTCAGTATTTCAAGCACAGGATTGCCTGTAACTCTTGCTGCATAACTTGATGCAACTCACAGTCTCTCTCACGGCTTTGAAACTTTACTCTGACGCTGAATCCATATCTATGCTCACAGTCGATGGCTTAAAAGGCTTGCTTTTGCTGTTAAACTTAACACAGTCTTTGATTGCAACGCGATTACTCTGCTGCACACATTTTCAGCTGGCTTTTGGCAAAAATCACTTGTTTGAGCAATTATTTCTGTTGGTACTCACTGTTATCAGTAGCTGTTTGCTGCGATGGAAAACGGCCTACAACCAGTCTTGGAGGCCTCGGGACAGAAGCAGGTTGGCAGTCCTGCCGACTGTCCCTCTGAACACCACACTCACAATCCAGTTGATCGAGATGCGGGTTGAGCCCGAATTTAGACGAAAAAGTCTGTTTTTTAAATTTTTACAGTGCTTTCAGTCACCGCGACGCTCCTCCGGTAAGCCAGTACACGCACTCCACTCACAATCCCTCTTGAATGCTGGGCAGTTGCTGTAAAGCTGGCTTGGGGGTGGGACTGATTGCAGTCTCACCAATCACACGGCGCTACGCAAATGAGCCTTGTTCCTGAAAGTGCTCTTCTCCTCACGGCGATTGTCGAGTAGGCAAATTTAAACTGCAAAGCCACTTTTTTTTTTCAAACTGACTCCACGGTGGGAGCCCATTTCAGCCATTTGTCATGGCCATTAACACAGCAAGTCTATCCATTCACTAGAAAGCATTTCCAATGTCCAGGGCACAATTTTCCTTTTGCTACCCCTAGTCTTCCACACTTTTCTTTGTCACAACAGTTTTTTTTTTTAAAAGCTGGCAAAATGCTGTAAATTTTTGATGCAGGACAAGGGCATACTCTCTCAGGCTTTACTGCTCCTTGGTAAAACAGTTGGCATTTTAACAGCAGCATATGGACAACAGCACACAGCGACACATTAGTTAACCTTGCTTCAGCTTTTTGGGCTACCCACTGCCAGATAACCAAAATGGTAGCCCTTTGCCTGAGCACCTTTCCTCCCAAAATTTAAATCCAAAGCAGTGCCTCCATTTTGTAACCCCAACCCCATCATTTTGCAAATGACAGGTGGTATGCTGTGTAAATCTGACAGCAGTACCAGGTGGGGACTGGGTTCGGAGAGGAATAGCTCACTCGGCACAAAGGCTAGGTTTGGCTACTCTGCACAGGGCTCCCAAGTAACTCCGAACACAGGAAGCAATAACTGTAACGTCCAATACCAGGAATGGGATTCTAAAGTGTGGCTTTATTCACATCCAAGCAGAAGAGCAAAGCATAGATGGACCCCCATGGGGCTACACTCCTGGTAATGCAGATTAAAAGAATCAAGAACAATTCTTCTACACTTTAGCCCTCAGGCTCTGAACCCACTGGGCACACAGCCCGGACTTGCATGCTGCTTTGGGTACACAGCCCAAACTTGTACACTGATCTGGGATTCCCAGGCTCGGCTCCCTTGCTGGCCACTCAGACACCTTCCATATGTCATGGAAACATTTTCTGGTAGCTCCCTAAACCACCTAAGAGCACCTCAGCTCTATCAGGGAAACTTTCTTTTAATCCCATGTCTGGGTACTTTCCTCAGGCACTGGCCAAGTACCTGAGAGAAAGTAAAGTTGCCACAGAGCAGATCCGTAGAGGTGAATTTGGTTACTACTGATGGGGGGTCTCCCACCTTTCGCTTCCACAATTCATACTCGGCCATTTCTCTGGACAGTAAACACCTCATACTGTAAAGCTTGGCAATGTATATTATGGCTAAATGTATGTCACATTTCCTCTACTTGTCTTGCTTTCCCTTTTTGCTGGACTTGAACATACTTTTACTTGGCATAGCCCATTGGTCTAGGCCCCCGATTAAGCAGTCCAATCCCCACTTTACTTCACTCTTTGTGCTGTACTTGAATCTACTTGAGTTAACCGGCAATGTCTATTACACTAGACCTCCTACAGATTAAGTAGTCCAATCCCCATATTCCAACAGTTCAGGTGAAGAACATTGGCACTCTGTCAGAGCAAACTCACCCTTTGATTGCAGGTGCCCCACAGGTGATTTCTCACAGAAATTTCTCTCCCACAGCTTCTGGTGCCGCAGTACAACTTGAAATAGGCAGCGTCTTCCTTAGCCGGAACCAGGAGGGTTGCCCCTGGAAAACAGGCAAACCTTTCCACCCCATCCCCTCAGGGATGGGGCACTTGGACCAGTGACAGTGGTCTCCACCACTTCAGCAATAAGTTTCTGTGTCCCTCTTACAGTGGAAACACACACCTTCTTAACAGTAGCTCTAAAACAGAGCTTAAAGCTCTGAGAGCCTGCACACAGACTGCTGTGCTGCTGTCTCTCAGCAAGACTGCACACTGACTCTGTTCAAAATCTTCAACATTCTATCCTAACTTCCAACTGCAGCACTCCAGTGTGACTCATGCAGCTGCGAGAGTTCTATGGTGATGTCATCCTTCAGTCTCAGCTGAGACTGAGAACAGAGTAAGACAGTGTGAAATCCATTTAACTGGAGTTTCAGAAGCTGCCTTCCCTGCCTACCACTAGGTCTTACTGGGATTCTAGTAACAGGGGGGTTACACTAGCATTTTGCCTGCCCATGCACACGCCTATGCATGACGAGTGATGGTCCAGATTCAGAATGTGTCAGATCGGGAGATCCGGGTGAACAGAGGATGCACCCTAGCTACAGTACTCTGCACAGACACTGCAGTATTACCCAGTAACAAGTGCTCCGGCATGAAGGAGAGAGTGACACCAGACTTATTTGACTTTGGTGATTCCCCGTTGCCAGCTGAATGGAAGGCTAGAATTAGCAAGAAACTCGCCCAGAGAGACCAAGTGTTTTTGTTAAAAGAATGGGACGTGGGGTGTATCCAGGGTGCAGAGCATCACATACGCCTGCACGATGACCGGCCATTTTGAGAGAGATCCCGATGCCTCACCCCAGCGGACATAGATGATGTTAGGAGACACCTGCAGGAAATGCTCGCTGCTGGTGTGATACAAGAATCATGGAGCCCATATGCCTCTCCCATTGTGGTTGTGCATAAGAAGAAGGGGTCCATGAGGATGTACGTTGATTATCGAACCCTGAACTGGTGGATTATCCCAGATCAGTACACCATGCCCCGCATACAAGATGCCCTGGATTGCTTGAATGGGAGCAAATGGTTCTCGGTATCTGATCTTCGCAGCGGATATTACTAGATGCCGATGGCCCTGGAGGACCATGGGAAAACAGCCTTCATCTGTCATTTGGGGTTCTATAAATTCCTGAGAATGCCACAGGGGATTTAGGGTGCTCTGGCCACCTTTCAGCGACCGATGGAATGTGCAGTGGGGATATGAACTTGCTGGTTTGTCTAGTGTACCTAGATGATGTCATTGTGTTTGGAAGCACATTAGAGGAGCATGAGACCTGACTGTTTAAAGTGCTGGACCGATTGGAAGACTTTGGCCTCAAGCTGTCCATTGACAAGTGCCATTTTTTTCAAACCTCCGTGAAGTATGTAGGGCACATAGTATCTGCAGAAGGGACAGCGACTGATCCCAGTAAGATTGAGTCACTGACTACTTGGCCCCAGCCCCATAACTTGAAAGAACTACAATGTTTTCTGGGGTTCTGTGGCTACTACCCGCAGGTTCAGAAAAGACTATTCAAAGGTGTTTCGCCTGCTCCTGAATCTTACCCAGGGTTACCCCCTACCAACCGTAAATACAAGAAAGGGACTGTTAAAGAACTAGAGAAAGTGTACTTCTTCACAGGTGAACCTTTTGGACCCTGCTAGACACCTGAATGTGAAGCAGCCTTCCATGAAGTCATATACCAGCTCACCCATGCCCCCATCCTCACCTATGCTGACCCTAAAAAGCCCTATGTGCTGCATACAGATGCTAGTCTGCAGGGCCTAGGAGCTGTGCCATATCAAGACCATGAGGATGGCTTGAGACCGGTAGCTTTCGCCAGCAGGAGTTTGGCCCCACCGGAGTGAAACTATCCTGTGCACAAGCTGGAGTTCCTTGCCCTAAAATGAGCCATCATTGATCAGTTTCATGAGTACCTCTACGGGGCAAAGATATTGGTGAAGACCGACAATAACCTGTTGACCAACATACAGACTTCAGCCAAGTTAGACGCCACTGGGCACTGATGGCTCTCTGCCTTATCAACCTATGATTATGCTGTTGAATACAGACTGGGACTGAACCATATTGATACTGACACCCTGTCACGAAGGCCCGCTTCCAAGAGTGATTGGGTCAGGCTGTCTGAACCTGACATCCGAGCATTGTGCCAAAAGTTTGACAGAGATGAACAGATGTATGCAGACACAGTGGATTGTCTACTAGATTGCTTGGTCCCTCCTGATACCAGCATACCAGCTGGCTATTGCCATTTCTCTGCTCTAGATATTAGTGCACTACCTGAACTTGACAATGACAGTATTCAGTGGGCTCAATCCCAAGATCCTATGATTCAAGCTGTTAAAGAACCAGAGAAAGTGTACTTCTGCACAGGTGAACCTTTTGGGCCCCACTGGACACCCAAATGTGAAGCAGCCTTCCATGAAGTCATATACCAGCTCACCCATGCCCCCATCCTCGCCTATGCTGACCCTAAAAAGCCCTATGTGCTGCATACAGATGCTAGTCTGCAGGGCCTAGGAGCTGTGCTGCATCAAGACCATGAGGATGGTTTGAGACCAGTAGCTTTTGCCAGCAGGAGTTTGGCCCCATCAGAGCGAAACTATCCTGTGCACAAGCTGGAGTTCCTTGCCCTAAAATGGGCCATCGTTGATCAGTTTCATGAGTACCTCTATGGGGAAAAGATATTGGTGAAGACTGACAATAACCTGTTGACCAATGTACAGACTTCAGCTAAGTTAGACGCCACTGGGCACCAATGGCTGTCTTCCTTATCAACCTATGATTATGCTATTGAATACAGACCGGGACTGAACCATATTGATGCTGACACCCTGTCATGAAGGCCCCCTTCCAAGAGTGATTAGGTCAGGCTGTCTGAACCTGACATCCGAGCACTGTGCCAAAAGTTTGACAGAGATGAACAGATGTCTGCAGACACAGTGGATCGTCTAGTAGATTGCTTGGTTCCTCCTGATACCTGCATACCAGCTGCCTATTGCCATTTCTCTGCTCTAGACATTAAAGCACTACCTCAACTTGACAATGACTGTATTCAGTTTGCTCAATCCCAAGATCCTATGATTCAACCCGCACTTGATGCCCTGCATGCGGGGAAAGATGTGTCTAAGTTGCGTTCCCCTGACTTGAAAACTGCCCTTTTGTTTAAAGAAGGCCCCAGATTGAAGTTACTCAATCAGTTGTTATACAGAGAGACAGTGGATCATAGTGGTCAAGCAGACAAGCAATAATTAGTTCTGCCCACAGTCTTTAAACACTTGGTACTGAGGTCAACCCTACAATCACATGGGGCACCTCAGTATTGACAGGACTCTAGACCTGGCATGATCTCGATTCTACTGGCCCAAGATGGGGGCTGATGTTGAGCACCATGTAAAGACCTGTAGTCATTGCCTCCAAAGAAAAGCCTTGCCTCAGAGGGCTGCCCCCCCCTTGGCAATATCACTACCAGCGCCCCCATGGAATCGGTCTGCATAGATTTTTTTGTGTTTAGAACCTGATCAACAGAATATTGGCAATGTGTTAGTGGTTACAGATCATTTCACATGGTATGCACAAGCTTTTCCAACTAAATATCAAAAAGCCTCTACCATGGCCAAGGTGCTAGTGGAAATATTCTTTGTCCACTATAGTGCCCCCCAGCAGATCCACTCTAGCCAAGACAGAGACTTTGAAAGTAGGCTAATCAAAGAAATGCTCTCTCTCTGTGTGGGGGGTGTGGAAGTCAAGAACCACCCCTTATCACTCACAGGGGGACCCTCAACCATAACATTTTAACCACTCCCTTCTAGACATGCTGGGCACCCTCCATCCAAAAGACAAGCATGAGTGAAGCCAGCAGATTAGCACCTTGCTACATGCATACAATTCACCAAAAATGAGGCTACTGGGTTCTCCCCCTATCAACTCATGTTCGGGAGGCCCAACTGCCAGTTGATGTCTGCTTTGGGGTCTCTCCAAATGGGGTCGGAGCCGAAAACTATCTGCAATATGTACAGAAACTGAAAGATCAGTTGAACCACGCATATCAACTGGCCCAGACAATGGCCGCCAAGAGAAATCTTCCCAACAAAGAGAAGCACAATAAGAAAGTAAGGCTCAAGAGCTACGGCCTGGAGACCATGTGTTTTACACAATTTGGGACTACATGGCAAGCACAAAATTGCTGATAGGTGGCACCATCTTCCTCATGTAGTAGTTGGAAAGTTGGACGATTTACCAGTGTACAAGGTATGCCCAGAGAATAACTCCAAAGCTGTCAAGACCATGCACCTTAACCACTTGCTGCCTATTGGCCAAATTATTATTGAAGCTGAGCCAGCAGACATTGCCTCCCCTGGGCCAGTGACTCATGCTGCCGCAAAAAAGAGACAGTGTCAACCTACCCCAGTAGTTACAGATTTAAGGTTTCCCCCGCAGCAGGCCCAGAATGATAGTGACTGTCAGTCCACCTCTGATGAAAGTGGCTATGGTAATGCCTATTATCCCTCCTTTGAACTGAGTCAGTTGTTTCATGGAAATCCTATGCAGAATCATGAGGATGAAGCTGGTCCTTTTGAACTGCCTAACTCCCCAGTTTCATCCTTGGAGCCAATGCTCCCTGAAAGTGAAGTGCAAAGTATCACGTCTGAGGCTGTGGACTCCCTGTGTTTAGTGGAACTGTGTGACTTGCCCAAAGAAGAAGCTGATGGTCTGAGTCTCTCTGATGACACACCAGAACTTGAACAACAATATGAGAGTGCTGACAGCCCCCCTTCAGTGCCACAAAGCCTAACTGTGCCAAAAACTTCTCTAAATGAGCCAAGTGTTGTGCAAACAGAGCCTACAGAGTAAGGAGCTGACAGTGCTCCCAGTTTGGATATTCCCATCCATGCAGAGGCACCCCTCACGACTGACGAAAGCTCCAAAGTTAGTGCTGAAAGTACAGAGACTGTGGCTGTTCCCCCAAGAAAGACTGGCCGAGCTGTCAAGCCAGTATTACACTTCAGTTATGATTCTCCATTGGAGGCCAGTGGATTTGCCTCTCAATGTGGTTCACAAAGGTGTTTAAATTTCTCAGAGCTCACTACCCAAACTGAGCTTAATGGCCAATTTCAGGTTGATTGTTCTTCCTTCTCAGTATGGTGACCCTGTCCCATCCAGCCCCAAGTTATCTGATAGGGAAGGGCCCCCTCCTACATTGTTTAATGTGCAAGAAGTTATAACATGAATCAGTATTGTGACGTTACAAGTATGTTAATCATAGTGGAATCAGTATCACCTGTATGAAACATGCATAAGTATTGTCAGTATGGATATAGTATTGTGAAGTATGTTGAAATGTATAGTAATTTGACAAGTTTATGTTAACTGATGTATCAGTATTTGCATAGCATGCTAATGTCATATATGTCTCGTTTACATTGCATTTTCAATAGTGTGATGGTACAGACTTGACATGGATGCCAAGTTTTCTCCAGGCAGGGAAAGGTGTAACCCCCCTACAAATGGGGTTCCTGAAAAGTCTTCCTTGAACTTGCCTAAATACTTACTGTCAGGCTGGTGTCCTGCATTTTAGCAGTTTAAATGTATTGCCAGAGAGTGCCTGTATTGCCTCTGTGTACTGTCTGTTTCAGAGCTGCCTGGATTGCAGTCATAATTAATCTGGGATGGATCTTTGTTAGAAGATGTACTTGTTTACTGACCATTTATTAGAATACTAATAATATTGCAGTTTGTCTAACCTGCCTTCTTTGCAGCATGGACATTTCTGTTTATCTACACCATATTGGTCCTGGACTGCTGAAATGGGCCAATCAGTACCTTTGGGAACTCTAAAATGCAGCCTGTCCCCAGGGGCTTTGTGGAAGCAAAATTCTATAGGAATTGTAGTTTTGGGCTTTTGGCACCTAAATGAACCTGGAGGGGGAGCCCTTGTTGTGACTGACAGAGGAATCAGCCAACCAAACTTTTTGGATCCTGAGGAAAGTCCCAGACCGCTTGCAGTTTCAGTTCAGATCTGAGTTGGGAAGTGAAGGAGTAACAGCTCGAGATAGTCGAACAGTAATCCTGCAAAGATTCACATGGGAGAACTGCGAAAGGGCTGAGTTTTGACCTGCCTGTCTGCCTGCTATCCCTGAGAGGGAAATTGAAGTTTATTCGGACTGAATCCGAATTGTGAGGATGATTTAAGCCACAGAATTGTGTCCAGGCTTTAACCTGAAGAAGACCAAAGATTTGCTGAATGTGATTGGCCTGTCAGGATTTTCAGCTACCTTTGAACTCCCAGTTTGTGCAGAGACTCTGTAATTGCGACAGGATAGCAATCTGCCTGGTACAGTAGAATTTCTTACATGTGAATGTGCTGTGTGCTGTTAGTGGGTAGTGATTTGGTTCACCACTGTGTGCTGAACTGTGTTCTGCATGCTGGAGGCTGAATCCAGCTCCAACAGACTAAATACGTTTGCTTCTCCATTTGGCCTGGGCCTTGCCACACTGGCCCAGCCAGACTACCGGCTACAAAGATGGAATTAAGAGTAAAGTGTGAATGTCATGACTAGGAAATAAATAGACCAATTATTGGCTATATCCAGAATAGAGTAGTGCAATATATAATTACTGTATAGTTGTTTAAATATAAGTAATGTTATATGATAGCTTAGATCTATTTACTGGTATTGTTGAAAGTATGGTTTAGTATTGTGTATTTCATTGTGTTATTGTATTATGCCCCAAATGTCTGTAACTTTATATAACAGGACCATCTTGTAAATAGGACTCCGTCCTAATGATGTGTTATTCCACCTATTTTTCTGTCTAAAAATAAAGGTTTTTACTACTACTTACTACTACAGAGAAAGCCATTGACGAGAGACCTGCCTGTGGATCAGCCCCCTGCTCAGTGTCTTGAACAGGAACGATGCCTCGGTGATTCGTGTGTGCCCTGCTTCTTCTGGCACTCCAGCTCAACAACCTGCAGTCTTGATTTCGTCCTGCCTTTGTCCTGTATTGTGTATCGTGAGTAAACATCAGGGTAGCTCCCTGAAACAACAGCTAAATCTAAAGTGTTGTCATCTGATTGCTTTGTTGTCTTTTCCTTCATGAACTGAGCCCTCTGGCTCTGGATTACAAATAGTGTGTGTCATGCAAGTTGCTTTCTTCCATCACAGGGCCCCAGCCAGCTGTGACGCCAGTCTAACCCGGGCAACAGTCCTGGCTAGACCACCTTTTTCCTACCTGGGTACCCAGAGTGTGTGACTGTGTAGGGACTCTGAAGTGCATGCATAACTGTCTGATTGATTTAGCCTTTAAGCCAATCAACCTGATTACACCCATCCCTTGTTCAAGTCCCCTGAATAAATCAGATCTAACTCTTTTTGCATTTAACCTGACTGCGGTTCCAGTTTGTGCCAAGAGTACTGTACTGTTGTTATTTGCTGTACATAATCTTGTTTTCAAGGGGGTCCCCAGGGTTGAGCTAGAGGAACCAGTCCTGGTGGTAAGTGCAAACAGTGTGGGTAATTGCATGGTGAATAAGGGTCATTGTGAAAGTGATTATTGTATATTGTTCAGGCCACTAGAAGGGAAAGAGTGGGGTTACAGTGTCCCAGAGGGCTGTGCCAAGGTTAGCTTGACCACTAACAACCCTGACCTCCTGGTGGAGGCACCTGTTTCAGTACCCAGGCCCCTTAACCTGCTACTAGCCAAGCAGGTGGGGTAGTAGCCCTTGGGATAGCACCACCTATGGGTTACACTCATGAAATATGGGAAAGTCTCATAGTACTGGCCGAGGGTGCCTAGTCAAGGGAAGTGTACCAGTTCGGGCCGTGTGTGCCAAGATTCATTCAGAACCCGAGGGTTCACTTGGTGTGTGCTCTATATCTCAGTAATCTGCATTACCAGTGGGAGTAGCCCTGTGGGGGTCCATCTTCACTTTGTATTATTCTCTGTGTATGTGAATAAAAGCCACACTCTAGAATCCCAACCTGGTTTGGACAGTACTGTCATTGCTTCCACTGTGTCTGGATTTACTTGGTTGCCCCTGACCAGAAGTGCAAACCTAGCATAATTCTGAGCAAATGTTTTCTTCCAGGGACCCAGGTTGATGGCCATGATAAATGGTCCCCCCAGGTGTGAGCCAGGTAGTTGCCACACTTGGTTTGCCTGTCTGAGGATGACAGGCTCAGAAGTAGAAGTAATGGTCAACAGAACTGTTCATAGTGACTACCCCCATCCATCTCGTTGGTGCCATGTGTGAGAGGAGCAGCCCTGCTAGTTGAACAAGGGGGGCTGGTGGGGGGAGGTTACAACTGTATTATTTGTAGCTCGCACAGATCCTCCGTCAGCTCCCTGTTCTGTTCCTCTGAGATGGCATCTGCCAAAATACCATACACCCTCTGCAGAAAAAGCTCCAGTTTCCACAAACACCAAAATTAATCCCGTACACTCCCAAAATAGAAAATACAAACCATGGCAACCTGAAGCTCTCACAGATTCACGTTCAGCTCCCCAATCTACTCCTCTGTGGCGGCGTCTGCTAATACTTCCTCGGCAGGCTTCTTTTAATGGCTCCCTTCTTGATGTTTAAATCTGGTGCCTTTTCCCTTACTACACTATTGTCCATAACCTACCCACGTCACCAAGAAACTGTTCCTACATCCACTGACTCAGCTCTGGTGTTCACTTCTATGTATCCTTGTGCAACAGCTGCAACAAAATAAGTACTGACCATGACCACAAAAGATCTATGGTTGTGCCCAAAACTAAGGTACTATTCCACGGTATTTATTTAATGCATTTCATTTATACATTTTTTAAGACTGGTAATGGTTACTGTGGCAGAGGTCTGGTTACTGTCTGAGGGAAAGGCAAACTTAAAAACAGCAGTCTGTATTGTGTATTTCGGTGTCTCTCACTGTAATGAATCGGGAGCTATAACGAATGCCAGTTATAGCTCCTGATTCGTTCGTTATAGTGAGGAGTTACTGTACTTAAATGTTTACTTCACAGTCATTAAGGAACATCCTCAGCCTCAACCGGTATCCTTGATGAATCCTAGTGTTGCGACTGCAAAGCACTGCACTGCCAATGGTGCTCCTGGGACAAAGTGCAATAGTGTAAAAGACCTTCAAGACAACAGGGAATGAGTGCAGGGAGGGACATTCTGACAAAACAAAACTAACTGCTAAGCTACCTCATTAAGAGCTTTCACTATACACTACCTACTACCGTTAATAAAAACTCATACTGAAAAAAAGGCTGAAGTCGATAGCACTAGTCAATAGGCTTTCGGCACCAAACAATTAATTTTGGATTCTCTGCAAAACATTATTTCCAGTGGGTTTGTTTAAAGTTTGGCGTACAGCTACAGAGCTCCAAACAGATGTCTAGCCCAGCCTGGCAGCCGTCTTTATATTTTTGTAAACTTTTTTTTTTATTCACTTAATTTTTTTATATTCTTTTGGTAAGCAGGTAAGGCCCACTAGGCACAAGTGCCTGTTTTAGGGGTGATCATGGAGCACTAGGGTGATTGAGTGACTTGCTCAGTTACACAGTATGTAAGTGAAGGTTATGGGAATCAAACCCAGGTCTGCTGGATGTACCAAGCTCATTCACAACTCATTACTCTAACCTCTAGGCTAAGTGCCAGCCAACTTTCATCTGAGATCTGGAGGAAAGTGCATGGATACATAACCACCTTGTGGGTATCTCACCTGAAGCACATAATAGGAACAGGAAGTTTAGTTCATATAGCCTGGACAGTTCTGTAGAATGCATTCATTTGATTGTGTTATAACCTTCCAACCGTTTGATAGATGGAATAGTTAACATTAAAAAGAAACAGAGTTGATTGGTTAGTACAAGGAATTCTTACCTGTGCCAGAATGATAGCTGTAAATCATTCAGATAAACAGTTCATATGCAAGCACCAGGTTGTACATCACACATTCCTTGGGAGACTTCCAAGCTTGTCTCTTCTTTCCCTTTTCTCCCCACAAGCTTCAGTAGCAACTCCCTAGAACCCACAGTGCACAATACCTGACTACAGAGCTTTGAGCAGGGGGGGCCCACATTTTGTTGAACTTCTTACTGTCCCCTAAGGCACTGAGTCAGGCTCGTTCCAGCTTTAGACATTCTAGATCAGGCATTGAGTGGGAAACTGATGGAGATTACATCTTTTCCTGGTACTGTGCAATTGTTTTTTCTTGTTCACCCAATGGCAGGTTTCATAAGGCCTGTTCTGCATCCCCCTTCACCCCCTCACCCGTCCCCCCAGTCCTAACAGCAACACCAAGGGTGAGTTCACTAGATTTCTGTTCAAGACTTGTTTCATAAACTGATTTATGCAATAGGAGTTTGCTCAAAACTCATTGAATAAGGGATATACAGGGGGTGCCTGTGGGATAACAAAGCTATTTGTACAGTTGCCTGTGACCTCGAGTAACCTCATGAGTGGCGAAGCCACGAGTGGTCACTAGCAACTGAACAAATAACTTTGTTATCCCACAGGCACCCCCTGCATATTTGTTTTATGCAACAGGATTTTTTGGGGTTCTGGTTTGTCATATTTTTTTTTTTCAGTTAAGTTCCTTTTCAGGTTTTTTCTCTGTGACTGGTTGCTGTGTTTGGTTTGCAGGATTGCTGTGCTGAGAAAGAGGAAAAAATGGCTTTTTTTTCTTAAGAGTGTTTTCATTTAAAATGTGGTTCCAGTTTGGGGGGGGTTGGTTAGGGTGTGCATTTTATGAGTGATTGGGACTGTGATAGCTTGGCTTTTAAGAGCACTGTGAGGAGGTGAAAGTGAAACTGGGAGACAGTGCTGGTAAGAAGGCAGCACAGGTGGTTGTAGTTAGTGATGTAGCTACTGTGTGGATAAATGGGTGATGATGTAGTTACTATGTGGATAAATAAATGTATCCACATAGTAGCACAGATAAATGGATTTATCAGTGCAGATTTATTCAGACACCTGTTGCATAAATCAATTTATCTTCACAGCCGTTGAATAAATAAAATCTATCCATATAGTAGCTATGTCACAATCACTCCGGAACTCATTTAGAATGTTCGACCTCAGTAGCAGTACTAGCAATATTCAAATGCGAATAACCTTAAAATGAAAAAGAATAGCACGGTACTGTGAGCATGAAAGTTGCTCAGCACAAAATTATCTACAAAATGAGTGGTGTTTCATTTGTAGATATCTTATAAATTTTTTTTATAATTAGCAAAAAAGAGTAGAAAATGCTATTTTTTGTTCACTTCTTTGACAAACATATGCAACAAAAGATAAGCAATCAAAAGCAAATGTCCCTGCACTGACAGAAATCATCCCTATTGCATAAATGAAATATACAATGGAGAGCTGTCAGATAAATGATTTATCTTCACTTGTGCTATTTGACCTCGGACACCTCACTCGTGGCATATGTGAGGTTATCCGAGGTCAAACACCACTTGTGTAGATAAATCATTTATCTGACAGCTCTCCATTGCATATCCCTTGTAGATTCCCTGCCAGAAGGTCCAGATCTTGGAGCATTCTGGCACCATATGAAGGTAGGCTCCTTCAACTGTTTTACATTTGGGGCAATTGAGACTCAGTGAGGGTTTCATTTGACTTAGCTTGTGGGGCAACAAGTATGTTCTATGTAGGTAATTAAGCTGGACTTGGTGCAGCCGGTTTGACCTAGCACATGTAAAAGTGTGCCCAACTGCTTTTTTCCAGTCTTCATTAGTTACCTGCACACCCAAGTTTTCTTCCCATGCCTCTTTGTAGTCTACTGACTTTGTAGTGATGGCTCTCCATGATTAGTTTGTAGTGTGCTGCTAATGGTTTAACCAAAGGGAAAGGTGAGGGGTAGATATTCTCCACTAGAGATGCACGGGGGGGGGTGAGATCTCTCCCCTTTTGGTCTCTCAACAGTCCCATGATGCAGAGATAAATGGAGTAGGAGTTTGGTGTATAAAAAAATCCTGCTTAAGGACAGCTAATGGGAAGATTACCTCCTCTGAATAGATTATCAACTCAAATTATCCCCAGCTTTTCACACAGCAGTAGCCTTGGTGGATGAAAACAGTATATCCCCTTGAACCTTTCAATGCATCAATTAAACGTGCTTCAGGGAAGATGATCACAGGGTGGTTGATGTACCCATGCACTTTCCTCAGCTCCATGTGATAAGGGTGAACTTTTAATGGCGAATGTCAAAATTATATGCCAGTCCTCTAAGGTAGTCATACCTATCATTGACTGTACACTCCTGTACCACAGCCACAAGCTGAACGTTGAGTCCTGATATCACTGACGTCCTGGAGCACAAGCAGCACTGGAGACCAGCTGCTCGATCGTCATGTCGGACAACCACTGCTCCTCACATAGGCATTCGATCAGCCTCCAGATATTCAGGTGGCATGCTCTGAGATGGGTATTAAACCCCCTGTGCCAGCCTTCTATGGCATTATTGCTTTGCCATTTTTGAATCACCCATATTGAGTCACCCTATTGATGTGCTACCACTTTCCCCCAGATCTCACATGAAAGTTTGGTGAAGGTTTTTCTTACCTTGGTCAGACCCCCCATCAGTGAAGCACTGCGCATGTTTCCTATAAGGCCCTCACTATTTAGGGAGGCTCCCTCCAGCTGTAGCAGGGGTGAGGTTTTCTCAGACGAGGCCTGGCCCAAATAGGCCAGCTGAGCTGCCCCATAATAGTGTTCAATATGAGGTGGGGCTAGGCCCCGCTCCTTAGTTGGGACTTGTAATATAGACGTCCATATGCATGCCAGTTTGCCCCTCCACAAAAAGTTGTGAAAAACATTGTGAACGTCTTTGAAAAATATTTTGAGAATTTTGATAGGCAAAGCTTGGAGCAGATAGAAGATTTTTGGAAAGGTGCATGTTTTGAGGGGAATTTGCCTGGCCAATCAGCATTAGAAGCAGTTTTGTCCACCTCTCCAGACCATTTTTAATACTTTTTAGTAAGGTCAGGAAGTTAAGTTCATATAGCCAGGACAGTTTTTTAGGTACTGTATATAGATCGCTAAATATTTAAGGGCGTTCACCACTCTTAGGTCTAATGCCAGCCAATTAATATTACCAGTCCCGTTGCACAGGAGGAGGAGGAACTCACTCTTCCCCCAATTTGTCTTATGTTCCAATATGAAGCCATACTGATTTAAGATTGATGTAACATGAGGCAGGGCATCTCAGGGTTTCCTCACATATTGGAGGAGGTCTTCAGTGAATATGGAGTTTATGCACCACAGTGTTAAATTTGAGCCCCTCTACCAACTCATTACATCAGAGCACTTCTGCCAGAGGATCCAAGACCAAAACATATAGAAGAGGGGAAGGGTGAATCACTGGTGGATTCCCCTCTGTAGAGCAAAGGGGGAGGAGAAGCTCCCATTGATCATAATGTAGGCCTGTGGGCTACAGTAGAGCAAGAGCACCCACTGCCTGAATAGTTCACTCGGCCTGAATCTCATCAACGTGTAGTGAAGGTACCCCCACTCCATGCAGATGAACGCCTTTTCTGCATCTAATTCCATAATACTTGGTGCCTCTCCCACACCTCCATGCTACATTGAGGGTTCTTCTAAAATTCCTCTTTCCCTGGCTGCCTTTAACAAACATAGACTGGTTGGAGTGTGTAATCTCAGGAAATAGTCCCTCCTGCCTTGTGGCCATGATTTTGTCTAAGATCTTGTATCTGCTGTGAGAAAAGATATAGAGTGGTACAAGGGGCAGAGGGGTCTTTCCCTGATTTGGGGAGCATTACGGCATAGAGGGGGGCAGTCAATCAAGTGTAATACTTTCCTGGAACATTCTCATCAAAAATTCTTTGTGGGTCTCTCCACAAACCTTGTATAGGTCGATGGGAAAACCATACAGGTCCATGTGCCTTTCCCCCTGCCAGATATTTAATGGCTCTTGAGTTTCCTCCCAAGATAATGATGCATCCAGTCTTTGCCTTTGCTGTGGCATAACCTGCTGGATTGGGGGCTGAAGCAAAGAAAGAGTCCAATGCCTGTTCCAAGGGGTCAGATTAGGAGAAGTATAACTGTTGGTAGAATCTATACAATGCATTTTCAATGTCTGGGGTGTTGGTAGTCACTTCACCCTTCCCTTCCAGAGTTTTGATATGGCTATTGCACCAGCCTTCTTCTACAGCCACCATGCTAACCACTTCCCCACTCAGTCACCCTCATAGTAGTAGCCTCCTTTGAAGAGCAGTATCTGCCCCTCTAGCCTGCTGTCTACAATATTATATTCAATTCTAGCTTTTTGTAACTTCCCATATACCTTTGGATCACTGCACTCTTTGTATAATGCTTCTGGTTTTTGGATGGTTTGCTCCAATTCCCTCATCTTTGTCCTCTGGGTTTTTGATTTATGGCTGCCAAATGATATTATTTTCCCCTCTCAGGGTTGCCTTAAAAGTATCACACATAATATGTTCTGAGGTGCCCCCCCACCCTGATTGCATGTTAAGGAGAAATCCTTAATCACTTTCTCAATGTGTTCTCTGAATTTTGGGTCTTTGAGGAGTGTACGGTTCATTTTCTGTACTTTAGGTTTTGAAGCTGCTACTTCCATAGTTCCATTGAGCACCACTGGGGCATGATCCGAGATTAAAAGAACACCATGTTCGACCTCAGCCATATCCTATAGGATTCCACTGGTGACTAACATGAGGTCCATCCTGACATATGATTTGTGTGCATGAGAATAAAAGCCTGGTGGTGTGGTTATGCATGTGCCAGGCATTGTAAAGGCCATGATCAGCCAGCAGGGTGTGTGGTGCAATTGAACTTTTAGTAGCCTTGTAAGGGGTCACTGAGGAGCAGTCCAGCAGTCCATCTAGGACACAGTTATTATCCCCTGCTAACACTCACTTCTGTTCAAATTGTGCCATCTGAAGGGAGAGTTTACTGAAAACTTCGGCACAGTCATAGTTGGGACCATAGAAGCAAACGATGGACAGTTGGTGCCCAGAGTTGGTTAAAAGTTGTACCAGGGACCACTTCCCCCGGATCATCAGTGTTTTTTTGCAGTGCCCTTCGATTTTGAATTAAAGGCGACTCCCACCCAAGCCAATTCCTCTTTAACTGCTGCAGTTTGGCCTCAGTAGCATGTGTTTCATGGAGGCATACTACATCAGGGTTGTATTTTTTAATCAGTCCCAGGGCTTTTTTCCATTTAATGTGTGACTTTAAACCATTGATATTCCATGAGAGAACACTTAGCCTCTCAGCTATAGTTGCTTACATAAATGTTACATAGATGCACGCTGATAATCCAAATTTGAGATGAGTTAAACTGCCTGCTGCTACTTCACAGTGAGAATATTTTCCAGTCCATCAATGAAGCAATATATTCTGTTGAATACTGTTGCCAGATCCCCAACTGTGGTGCAACACAGCCTCTTTCCCTGACTAAGCAGACATCTTCCCCCGTACCCTCCGGAGGACTCTACCTCAACAGTTCCTCACAATTCCCACACTTACGGCATATACAAATTGTCAGCGTTACTGGATGCCCTCCCCCCCAGTGGAATTATTGCTAATTGGGTGCATGCTCCACATCTTGCAGAGCTGTTTTCCCACCTAGTGGTTTCATGCAAAGGGGCGGTACCCAAGCACCTTCAGGCAGGAAGGCACAGTGAGCAGCATGTGCTAATGGAGCATCATAAACCATCCTGCCTCCTGGCTGCAGGATCCAACCCAACATCCTGACACTAGTCCCAGGTTACTACTGCTCTGCCCCCCCCCATCACTGCACCCTTTAACATAAGTCCACAGCACTATTAGTTCTGGAAAAACACTCAGCTGCAGTATTACAGCAAAATCATCATCAACTGGTAAACTGCAGGTAGGAAATATTAAGGCTAATAAGTGTCCAATAAACAGAACAGTCCTTATTCAACCACCCTGGTTGAACGGTTGTCTCACTAGCACAGAGCAAATTCAACTCCCAGGTCATGTTAGGAAGCTTGTTCTCACTGGAGACAAGGAGGGAGAGAGGAGATATGATTGAAACAGCTACAGTGGGCCCTTTACCCTAGCTGCCCTCAGCACTGCCTTCTTGTCTTGCTAGAAGTGAAACCAAACCAAGAAATGTCACAGCCTCTTCCCAGTTGGCAGGTGACCATCCGGAGTGCAGTGGGCTTTCTCAGCCCCATATGGATGTCCCATTTCCGCCAGCTGCAACTGCTCAATTAGGCATTTGGTGATAACGTACTCTGGATTGCTACCTTCTTCTGTAATTCCTCCAGGAGGCCAATGACGTGGAGATTATATCTTTGCGATCTGTTTTCATGATCAGTGACACACTGACAGAGCTGATCGAGGATTTCCGGGAGCTGACCTTTTTCCACCTCCCAACCCACCAGCTTGTCTTCAGTTGCACTCATCCAGACTTCCACAAGTGGGCAGTGCGATGAAAGATGGTTTCACTGTGGGTTTCAACCACAGTTTGTAAATAAGTAAGTTAGGCATTCATTTTCATGAATCACACACACATTTCTGACCTCAATGCACTCAGGATTGCTTATATTGTGTCTCTTTGTGGCTCTGTTTCCTCCATAGTGGGGGCTTCAAATGTGGCGACCATGATGCTGGCCATTGCTCAAGTCTCAGGTGGGTTGACAGGCTTGTTTTGGATGCTAACAGGCAGCTAAGACTGTTTTTTTGTGCAGTTTACACATCATCTGGATAAGCAGTTCACATTTCCACACAGTTTCATTAACCCTGATATCACCGACTGAGAGAAGATTCTAGGTACCCCTTAGGGAGCTATGCTGTCAGGTATCCACCATCTTTACCCACATGGCCACGCCCTACGACAGCCATCTTACGTTACTAAAATACTACTTGTTCTATTATGCATGAGGAGTTCCAGTTCTTAATATAACCATTTAGAATGCACATCAGGTGATCATGTGCTCCCTTTCCAGCCTTTGTTTTTTACCTTCATTACTGCTGCTTTGCTAAGGCTCCTGCTTGTGTAACTCCAGGCTGGTATGCTGTTTGTATCTGACAGCAATACCAGGTGGGCTGGGTTCGGGGAGGAACAGGCCACTCGGCACAAAGGCTAGGTTTGGCTACTCTGCACAGGGGCACCCAAGTAACTCCAACCACAGGAAGCAATATCTTTAATGTCCAATACCAGAAGTGGGATTCTAAAGTGTGGCTTTTATTCACATTCAAACAGAATAAACAAAGCATAGATGGACCCCCACGGGGCTACACTCCTGGTAATGCAGATTAAAAGAGACCAGAACACATCCTCATCACTTTAGCCCTCAGGCTCTACCACATACTGGGCACACAGCCCGGAATTGTACACTGCTTTGGGTTACACAGCCTGAACTTGTACACTGCTGTAGGTTTTCCCTGGCTTGGCTCCCTTGCCAGCCACTTGGACACCTTCCATACTTCTTGGAAACATTTTCTGGTGGCTCCCTAAACTACCTAAGAGCACCTCTGCTCCATCAGGGAATCTTCCTATCAATCCCACATCTGGGTACTTTCCTCAGGCACTGGCCAAGTACCTGAGGGAAAGCAACAGGCATTTCAGAGCAAATCCATACAGGTGAATTTCGTTACTACTGATGGGGGGTCTCCCACCTCTCGCTCCCACAATTCATACCCAGCCATTTCTCTGGACTGTAAACACCTCATCCTTTAACACTTTGCTGTGTAGATTCTTGCTAAATGTATTTCACATTCAATCTACTTGTCTTGCTTCCCATTTGTGCTGGACTTGAACATACTTAAAATAAGTGGCATTGTCCATTAACTAAACCCTCCCCCCCACAGATTAAGCAGTCCAATCCTCACATTCTTTCTTTCCATTTGTGCTGGACTTGAACACACTTGTAAGAGGCTTTGTCCATTACTCTAGACCCCGCACAAAGTTAAGCAGTCCAATCCCCACATCTTCCAACTTTACATGGCTGACTTTTCCTGACCCCACAGCAACAGTCCATTTAGTTTCCTTCTGTTTCAGGTGAAAACACTTGGCCCTTTTTCAGAGCGAACTCCCCCTTTGGTTGCAGGTGCTCCACAGGCGTTTCCTCCTCAAGGAATCTCTTACAGAGCTTCTGATGCTTCAGCACAACTCAGACAGGCAGCTACTTTCCCTTAGCCGGACCCAGGGGGGTTGCCCCTGGAAAACAGGCAGACACCTTCCCCCATCCCCTCAGGGATGGGGCTGTGAACCATTGAGAGCGGTCTCCACCACTTCAATTATCAGTTCCTGTGTTCCTCTTCAGGTGGAAACATACACCAAAAATAAAAGTAGTTCTGTAACAGAGGTTAAAGCTCTGAGAGCCTGCACACACTCAGCTGCACTACAGTCTCTCTCTCAGACTGCACACAAACTGGCTTCAAATTCTCCAACATTCTACTCTAACCTCCAACTGCAACATTCCAGTGTGGCTTATGCAGCTGCAACAGTTCTAAAATAATGTCATCCCTCAGTCTCACCTGAGACTGAGAACAGAGTGAGACAGTGTGAACTCCATTTAACTGGAGTTTCACAAGCTGCCTACCCTGCCTACCACTAGGTCTTACTGGGATTCTAGTAACCCCGGGTAACAGGGGGGTTACACTCACCCTGGGCCAGAAAAATGACTGTCCGCAGTCATTAATCACCCGGCTTAGGCCATGTCACCCCATGTGTCGTCTACGGGGAGGTAGTGCTACCTTCTCCCCTACCATGTGTTAGCACAGGCAGGCAACACTAAGGGCCTAGAGGCCTTTGGCTGACATATCAGCCTCTACTCTACCCGCTAACTATGGGTACCTAGTGGCTCTGGTAGAACTGTCCAGAGCATAGCCCTAACAGATCACACTGCGGCCCCTACGGCCGTTCAGGACCACAGCCTGTCTATCCCCCCTAGCCCTCTAGGGAAAACCTGTCTGCCTCTAACTCAAATTTCCCAAAACAAAACAAACAGGGGACCTCCCTGACCCTGGACACCATGCAACCATACACCAGGAGGTAATACTATACACTATGCATTACTCCCACACTCCCCCACAACCATACCAGTGGGAAAAAAAGTTACACACAGTTACAACAACAACAACAGTACTTTAAACACTACACTCTAAAGTACTAGTGAGGAACTCCGATAAGTCCATCCTCCTCTTCTTTGCTTCTCTTCTATCTTCTTCAGGAACACCTGGAAGAAAAAGAAAGACAACACACACTCCTAATCTGCATACACAGTCTATCTAAACCCCTACCATCAAACATTGAAGAATCCCAAAAAGATTTTTTTAGAAAAGTAGAAAAACAGTATAAACATTAGAAAACAGTAGAAAACAATGCCATTATTTACAATACACCATATTTGGGGGATGGAGTGCCTTAAAAGTCCCATCTGGTGACCACTGTGCCCGAAGGCAAGTCCATTAAAGAGTCTCTCCTGGGCCGGAGCCTGGTGAAGCACAGTTCTAGCAGGCCAAAGTCCCGAAGGGGAGAGTTCTTGAGGACAGTTCAAACATCTGGAGTCTGCTAGTGTAGGGTGTGTACTGCAATGTCATAAGAATAGAAAAGTCTGGACTTACCAGTCCCTTGTAGAATGAAAATGGCACCAAACCTGGTCCTCGGCCGAAGACTCCCCCTGGCAGCATTCTTCCAATACAGCTGGGCGGACATCTTCCGGGAACAACAGGAGGGCACATCTGGAAACTGCTGGGTTGATGTCATCTCTGGAGATGGAACCTTGGAACATGAACAAAAAGTAAAACAGCTGGTCTGAAGTCATCCGATTACTAGGTGATGAATCAGAATACAGCTGGACTGGTGTCCTGTCTGGATCTGAAGTCATCTGAAGGGCCAGTCGATGGATTCTGGGAAGCCAGTACACTGAAGAACTGATGAATGTGGGGCAACTGAGTCCTGGACGTCCATACTGGTGGAACAACATAGGTACTGTGATGGCTGGAGTGGCAGCACTGGCTACCATTGCTCTGCTTTCCATTTGGTAGGCATGGGCACATTCGCAGGGAGGTCTTTGCATTGTGGCCAATAGCACAATAGGTCAGGCGCTTGAATTATTACCCCATCTGAGCACTTATGATTCGCACTGTGAAAAGTTTCACATCCCTCTCCATCCACAGTTCGAACAGTGTCCATTAACAGTGTCCTATCTCTTTTCCACTAGCTGTATTTGTGGTGAAACATTCTGTGCTTGACGTGCTTGTTTGCACCAGGATGCACAAATTTCATTGTTTCTGCCCAAATCCAGGACTTCCTGTTTTGTTCAATCTCCTCCCAGACTCTCTGAGGAAAGGTAGGAAAGGACATCCCATAGATTTCATTCACCTTCCTACGAACCCGCCTTTCCTCTTTACTAGCTTTGGCCAACCTGAGACCTCTGGCCTGGCTTGGGGGTGGCCAGTCCTGGTTCTGCCAGCTACGCATTCTCAAAGACACAAAAAATGGATCCCTGGCTTCTTCTTGCACAGCCAGGGCAGTGGCATCACCACTCTCTTCCATGCATTCCTCTGAGGCAAGAGCTTGAGGCTGTGTACCAGTTCCTTTTTTCACAAGGCCACATAGGTTCCCCCTCTTCTTCTTCCTCACTGAGAATCTGTGTCCAGGAGTGAGCAGTCATCCTCACTCCTGAGACTATCCACTCCTCCTGGACGTAGAGGTCAAAACCTCCCATTCAAAGAACTCCCTCATCTCATCTTCACCTATGAGACTTGGGCTACGCCCCGCTCTCCATGGGTCTACTGATGCTCTTCCTGATATGTCTCTCTGTGACTCAGAATCCGAAACATCAGCACATTGTTCTGTCTGTAAATGTGCACCCTCTAGCTTTGTACCACACTCCCCTGAGGGGCCTTCTCCAACAGGCTCTGCCTGGTGTTGTGTGCTGCCAACTGCAGATTCTTGAACTTTTGTCCATGTGGGAGCCAAATGAATCTTGGGCGCTTTAAATAAACCATATTTCTCTAAGCCCCTAGAACAGTAAAGGTACCATGAATACGTCCCTTCCAGCATTTAAGCACAATAAACATACTTGCACTGGATATCCAGGAATCGCCACATGAGGAGGCAGTCGTCCTCCATAGTAACATCTCTCAATGTCCTTTTAACTTGTTAATTTCTACTGCTACCACAGCCCGGGCATGATCCGGGTAGCGGGCTGGTTCTGAACCCATGACTGTAGAGAAAAAACAAACAATGCTCACTGTTATTTCAAGTCCCATATCACCAAAAACTTTCTCTCTTTTTCAAAATGGCTGCTGTGTTTACATTACTACCCCACCCTGTAATGGCAGCGGCGGCACTCCTACGCATCAACGTTCTGTACTTGGGTTAAGCCACTGTGCATCTGATTTACACACTCTACTGATATCTTTGCTCAAACTGCACACACTTGCACTGTTCTTTTTCCTAGCACATTTATATGATTTACCACAGACTTTTCACTTGCTGAAGACATTGCTCTAGCTCACAGTCCCTTAAAGCCTCAGAATTTCATAGCACAGGATTGTCTGTAACTCTTGCTGCATATTGGATACAACTCACAGTCTCTCTCATGGCCTTGAAACTTATACTGACGCTGAACCTATCTTTATGCTCACAGTCGATGGCTTAAAATGCTTGCTTTTGCTGGTAAAACTTAACACAGTCCTTATTTGCAAAGTGATTACACTGCTACACACAGATTCAGCTGGCTTTTGGTGAAATCACTTAGTTTGAGCAATTATTTCTGTTGGTACTCACTGTTATCAGTAGCTGTTTGCTGCAATGGAAAATGGCCTGCAGCCAGTCTTGGAGGCTTCTGGAAAGAAGCGGGTTGGCAGTCCTGCTGATCATCCCTCTGAACACCACACTCACAGTCCAGTCGATTGAGATGCGGGTTGAGCCCCAATTCAGACAGAAAAGTCAGTTTTTTAAACTTTTACATCGCTTTCAGTCACAGCGACGCTCCTCCTGATAAGCCAGTACGCACACTCCACTCACTCTCCCTCTTGAATGCTGGGCAGTCGCTGTAGAGCTGGCTTGGGGCCGGGACTGATTGCAGTCTCACAAATCACTTGACGCCATTCAAATGAGCCTCTTTCCTCTTGAGTGCTCTTCTCCTCATGGCGATCGTCAAGCAGGCAAATTTAAACTGCAAAACCACACTTTTTTTTTCTCAACTGACTCCATGGTGGGAGCCCATTTCAACCATTTTTCATGGCCACTAAGCACAACAAGTATCTCAGTTCACAAGAAAGCATTTCCAAAGTCTAGGGCACAATTTTCCTTTTGCTACCCACAGTTTTCCACACTTTTCTTTGTCACAAACAGTTTTAAAAGATGGCAAATGCTGTAAATTTGATGCAGGACAAAGGTATACACTCTCAGGCTTTACTGCTCCTTGGTAAGCAGTTGGCATTTTAACAGCAGCACATGGACAACAGCACACAGCAGCACATTAGTTAAAATTGCTTCAGCTTTTTGGGCTACCCACTGCCAGATAACCAAAACGCTAGCCCTTTGCCCGAGCAACTTTCTTACATTCCTCCCTAAATTCCAAACCCAAATCCTCAGTGGTGCCTCCATTTTTGTAACCCCAGGCTGGTATGCTGTTTGTATCTGACAGCAATACCAGGTGGGCTGGGTTCGGGGAGGAATAGGCCACTTGGCACAAAAGCTAGGTTTGGCTGCTCTGCACAGGGGCACCCAAGTAACTCTGAAAACCTCGGCTCCATCAAGGAATCTTCCTATCAATCCCATGTCTGGGTACTTTCCTCAGGCACTGGCCAAGTACCTGAGGGAAAGCAACAGGTGTTTCAGAGCAATCCGTAGAGGTGAATTTGGTTACTACTGATGGGGGGTCTCCCACCTCTCATTCCCACAATTCATACCCAGCCATTTCTCTGGACTGTAAACACCTCATCCTTTAACACTTTGCTGTGTAGATTCTTGCTAAATGTATTTCACATTCAATCTACTTGCCTTGCTTCCCATTTGTGCTGGACTTGAACATACTTAAGATAAGTGGCATTGTCCATTACTGTAGACCCCCCACAGATTAAGCAGTCCAATCCCCATATTCTTTCTTTCCATTTGTGCAGGACTTGAACATACTTATAAGTGGCTTTGTCCATTACTCTAGACCCTCCACAAAGTTAAGCAGTCCAATCCCCACATCTTCCAACTGTACTTGGCTGTCTTTTCCTGACCCCACAGTAACAGTCCCTTTTAGTTTCCTTCTGTTTCAGGTGTAAACACTTGGCTCTTTTTCAGAGCGAACTCACCCTTTGGTTGCAAGTGGCCCACAGGCGTTTCCTCCTCAAGGAATCTCTTACAGAGCTTCTGGTGCCTCAGCACAACTCAGATAGGCAGCTTCTTCCCCGTAGCCAGACCCAGGGGGGTTGCCCCTGGAAAACAGGCAGACACCTTCCCCCCATCCCCAAGGGATGGGGCTCTGAACCATTGAGAGCAGTCTCCACCACTTCAATTATCAGTTCCTGTGTTCCTTTTCAGGTGGAAACACACACAAAAACAAAAGTAGCTCTGTAACAGAGCTTAAAGCTCAGACAGCCTGCACACACTCAGCTGCACTACAGTCTCTCTCTCTCTCAGACTGCACACAGACTGGCTTCAAACTTCCCAACATTCTACTCTAACCTCCAACTGCAACATTCCAGTGTGGCTTATGCAGCTGCGACAGTTCTAAAATGATGTCATCCCTCAGTCTCAGCTGAGACTGAGAACAGAGTGAGACAGTGTGAAATCCATTTAACTGGAGTTTCACAAGCTGCCTACCCTGCCTACCACTAGGTCTTACTGGGATTCTAGTAACCCCGGGTAACAGGTGGGTTATACTTGAACCCCCCAGTAAATCTTTGCCATAGGGACTTTGTACCCTCCTCACTATCCCTCACCGTGACAATTGCTGTTTTACTATGTCTCTGACTCAGTGGCCAAGATATTCAAACTGTACCCAGAAAAGGCACAAGTGTTTGCTCGGCGCAACTGAGTTGCGCCAGAGATGCAATTGCTATATTCAAACAAGATGCGCAATCACACATCCCATATGACTATAGCAAAAGATCCAGGTGGCACAAATGGGGCTGACTAAGATGTATCAGGCTCAACCCCCTGGGTGGTCTGAATACCTGGAATGGGGATGCGTGGCACATCTTGGGGATGCGTCGAATGCAAATTACAGAAATTCAGACCGTGACATGCAAATGGGGCCATTAGTCATGTGAGGCACAAATGGGGCAATTTGCATGTCATTATGGCCCCATTTGCATGCAGTCAGCAGGGATGCACCTGGTGGGATGCACCAGGTGCCCTGCAATACCCCCCCACCCCGGCCAGTCCCATGTCCCTACCCTAAAGTGTACATCCAAAGTCCCTGGTAGTTTAGTGGCCCCCCTCCCATCCCCGAACTCAGACTGTAGTGTAACACACCATAAGGAACTTCTCTGGTAGTCTGGTGCCCCCCCATCCCCAAACCCAGTCCAAAGTGTTAAGCAATGTTATGATCGTCCATAGTGTACAGTAACATTATGATCTTCCCTGGTAGACTACTGGTACCCCCCTCCCAGCCCTGATCATAACAGAAAAAATAAATCCCAGTATTTCCCTGGTAGTTCAGTGGACCCACCACCCACTGAGGTATGACACCCTACCCTGCTCCCCCCCCCAGCATGGCCAATGAAGCCAGCAGGCAGCAAATCCCACCCACACACCTCCATGGCTGCCCACTGACTGAGCTGTCACAGAATGACAGCTTACAGTATGCACTACAAAACCATTGGTCAACACTGTTGACCAATGGGCTTGCAGTGTGTACTATAAGCTTTCATTCACAAAGCTGTCTGAATGAATGCTTACAGTGCACACTGCAAGCCCATTGGTCGACAGTGTCGACCAATGGTATTGTAGTGCATACTGTAAGCTGTCATTCTGTGACAGCTCAGTAAGCAGGCAGCCATGGAGGTGTCCACGTGGGTTTTGCTGCCCACCAGCTTCTTTGGCCATGCTGGGATGGGGTGAGCTGAGGGGGTGTGGGTGCCTCAGTGGGTAGGGGGTTAGGGAGTCCACTGGACTACCAGGGAAATATTGGCATTTATTTTTTCTGTTACGATAGGGGCTGGGAAGAGGGTACCACTAGACTACCAGGGAGGATCATAATGTTCAAACAACATGAAGTCTTGCTGTATTCTGACTACATGCAGTTAGCCCCAGCACTTGAACTGCTCTGGAGAGTAAAGGGTTAACTCTATGCCAAGGCATAGAACGTTGAGCTCAAGCTCGGTTTTCAAACCTTTGTCTGTGGTACTCTGAAGTCTAACAGTCAGATTTCTTACTCCGCCTAATTGTGAAGTCGCTCTGGAGATCCCTCCTGTGTTTTGGTTCAGTAAAAGTTCGAATCAGAAGGTTTTTTCAACCGCAGTTCATAATTTCTTCGGTATTCTTACCTCTGTCTCGGTAACAGTAAGTGGTAGTAGTAGGTAGTGGTATTTTGTTGAAATTGCTAGAAATTGTTCTGTCTTCAGTTATTTTCCGGTCGATCCGGTTCAGAACCGAAACCTATTGTTTTTTTCTGTGTCTTTGTACAAATATTTGTGGTTTTCCAGTACTTATTGGTTCCTAAAAAAATCCTGATTTTTGTGGGATTTTTTTAACCAACATGTGACAAGGTTGGAAATGATAGGTTTTAGTTACCTGGCTTGAAAGCTGAGAAGGGTGACTTTTTCTGATATTCGGCATGTCTGAGAAACCCAAAAGGAAAACCGGTCCCACTGGGTTCAGCACTGCACTGAGTATGTGGAGGCCTTTGCTAATGCCGATCCCCATCTCGTATGTGTTTATTGTCTGGGGTTTGACCACCTCAAGGTAGACTGCCAAATTTGTAAGAACTTTCCTAAGGCCACTCTTGAAAAATGTTTGAGTAGGCTGAAGGAAAGGGAGGCTGAGCAGTCCATTGACCCGGATGGCCAGGCCGGTTCAGTTGCTACCGAACCTGAAGAGATGCCTACTGAGCTGGGCGATACCTCTTCGGGCAAAAGGAGAGCCAACTCTGTGGAGTCAGTTCTGTCAAAGAGAAAGAGAAAATCAGCCAGTTCGGATCCAACACGTCATGTTCTGACCGCTGAGGAAATAGCGAAAGCGATCTCTATAGTGTAATCGCTTTGCCCGGTTCCAACTGAACTGACATCGGTTCAAAGGCGATCGGTTCGGTCGGAAGTTTTTGCCTCAGATATTGATCCGGAGGCATACTATGAGGGCAATTAGGAGGAGGAAGAAGATGATGAAGAAGGAGAGTTTGAAGGCCTAGATGAGCCAGCAGAGCCTGACATCTCCCCAAACAGGCCTTCCAATGTTTCCCCTCCCAGGCTTTCTGAGTCCCCTTCCCACTTCTTGTTCTACAAGAAGGTGGCTGAGACTCTTCAGCTTCCTATGGAAGAGGCTAATCATGATCAGAAGGAGCCTGATTATGTGGAAATGATGGATGTTCCAGAGTCAAAGAGAGTGTCTATCTTTTTGCACAAATCCCTGGGGGAACAGACACAGAAAATCATGCAATTTCCCACATCCATTCCTCCTGTGGATAAAAGAATGGACAGGAGGTATGCTTTAACAGGCCCTGGCATGGAATTCCTTTCAGCACATTGCAGCCATGTTGGGGTAGTGCAAGCTGTAGCCTGTGACAAGGCTAGTATTCCCTTGGCATGTCACCCCCCCCAGATAAGAAGACAAACACTTCCAGGAAAGTGGATGCCATGGCTAAGAAACAGTACTTGGCATCCTCTTTGAGGCTCAGGCAATCAAATTACATGGCATATACAGCCAGGTACCAGAAGTCTATGTGGGATACGGTTCTGGAGCTGGTTAAGAATGCCCCTCCCCAGCTAGCCAAGGAGCTGGAGCAGGTGGCTATAGATGGTATAGAGGCATCCAAAGTGCAATTTCATGCTGCTGTAGACTCGAATGATGTGCATTCTAGAGTCATGGCTATATCTATCCCCACGAGGAGGTTTACTTAACTTAGACGTACCAGTCTTTCACAGGATACCCAGACTAAGACCATGGATTTCCCTGTAACTGGTAATTCTCTGTTTGGTGAGCAAACAGAGAACTACATGAAGAAGATGGATGAACATAGGACCACCTATAGCAGTGCTGCAGCCAAGGAAAAGCAGGCCACTCCTCAGAAGCAGCAATTCAGGGCTGGCAGAGACAGGCCTTTTCATAGGCCTTTCTACCAAGCTGAGGCCCCCTCCTCTTCTTTCCAGCATAGGGGGTTCTTTAGGGGAAGAGGCAGGTGTGGGATGACCAGGACCCCATCATCCACGCAGTCTAAGCCCCCTGCCAAACAGACACCCTGAGGTGTCAGTCAGGGTTGCCTCTCCAGTTCCAGTAGGGGGCAGGTTGGCTCACTACTCTCAGCCTGGGAGTCTATTACTTCAGACAAATGGGTCCTGGAAGTAGTGAGCCAGGGACTTGCTCTCAGTTTCAAAAGGTTCCCAAAAATGAGAGCAAGGTCCTTCAGTCCTCCCTCTCCCTTGGAGACAAAGGCCTTAGAGGCAGAAGTCTCCTCTCATCTGCTTCTGCAAGCAGTAGAAAAGGTAACTCATTGTCACAGGGGAAAAGGACTTTACTCCAGATGCTTCCTTACCCAAAAAAAGACAGAGGAGTGGTGACCCATCCTATATTTAAGGTATCTGAACAAACACTTAACAAAACCAAAATTCAAGATGGTGACTCTGGGAGTAATTCCTCCTTCTCTGAGACCAATAGACTGGTTAGCCTCTCTGGATCTCAAGGATGCCTACTTCCACATACCTATAAGACATTCCCACAGAAAGTACCTCAGGTTTGAGTTGCCCTCAGGCCATTACCAATTCAGAGCTATGCTTTTTTGGCCTAACATCTGCTCCAAGGGTGTTCACCAAGTGTCTCGCAGTAGTGGTGGCATTCCTAAGAAGACAGGGTATCCTTCTGTTCCCATACCTGGACGACTGGCTCATTGTAGGCCAGTCCTTAGACCAAGTCAAGTCAGCCTTAGAGGCCACTCAAAAACTTCTAGACTCCTTGGGTTTCATTCTGAACCTAGAAAAGTCTGTCCTGGAACCAGCCCAGAACCTCACTTTCATAGGGGTGGAACTAGACACTATTCAGGCAACAGCATTTCTCCTCTTGCAAGGGTTCAGCCCCCTTGTCACTCTGGCTTCCTCCTTTCATCCTCTAGTTTCTTGTCCAGACAGACACTTTCTACAGTTGTTGGGTCACATGGCAGCATCCACAGCAGTGGTCCAGGGAGCAAGGTTTCAGATGAGAGATATTCAGTTGCATCTCAGATCTTATTGGTCTCAGAAAAAAGACCCTCTCTCCAAATTGGTTCCTGTGTCTCAAACCCTAGTTCAGACCCTCCAGTGGTGGCTGGAGGAGAACAATCTTTGACAAGGTGTCTGCTTTATCAGTCAGGTTCCTTCAGTGATTCTCACCACAGATGTCTCTTTACTGGGGTGGGGGCTCACCTAGATCAGCTTACAGCTAAGGGAACCTGGTCTCACCAGGAGTCTCTTCTACACATAAACCTTCTCAAACTGAGAGCTGTCTTTTTAGCACTTCAGACATTCTCAACTGCTGTTCAGGGGAAAGTGGTGCAGATCAGGACAGACAATACCACAACCATGTGGTACATCAACAAGCAGGGAGGCACTCTGTCCTCAATCTTGTGCACAGAGGCCATGAAAACATGGTCTCTAGCTTATTTCCTTCAGGCTTCCCTGATGGCTGTGCACCTCCCAGGGAAGGACAACATTCTAGCAGATGGTCTAGCAGGATTTCTCAGGGTCACCACGAATGGACCCTATACACTCTAATTCTTCAGGTCATTTTCAAGAGGTGGGGCACTCCAGAGATAGATCTCTTTGTAGCCCTGGACAATCACCAACTTCCTCTTTTTTGCTGCATACTGCCTCTTCTGGGCCCTCTCCCTCAAGATGCTCTCTTGTTGGATTGGACAAGCAGGTTTCTCTATGCATTTCCTCCTTTTCCTCTGATATTCAGGGTCCTGATCAAGATCAGGTCTCAGCTCTGCAAGGTAATTCTAGTGGCTCCAGACTGGGCCAGACAGCCTTGGTACCCCTTTCTCTTGTCACTGTCAGTGACAATGCCTCTGTGTCTTCCCAGACAGTTCAATCTCCTTACTTCCTCTCAGGGCAGGATTCTTTACCCCAACCTTCAGACTCTCAGGCTCAAAGCCTGGCTCTTGAAGAGCTAGAATATGCAATCCTGCATCTTTCTCAATCAGTCTTGGACATTTTAAAGGTTAGCAGGAAACCTGCTACTACAAAGGCTTACAACTCCAAATGGAAAAGATTTGGGATTTGGTGTTCCCAGAAGCACGTCTTGCCAGAGCTGGTTGATATTGCTACTGTATTGGACTATTTGGTGCATCTTAACAGTTTAGGCCTCGGGCCTACTACTCTCAAGGTACATTTGGCAGCTGTGTCTGCCTTCCTTTCTGCTGGTAAGGGCTCTTCCCTGGCATCTCATCAAGTTTTCAAGAAAGTTTTCAAGGGCCTGGTACATGTTAATCCTCCCTTTCGGAAGCCTGCCCCTTCTTGGGACCTGAATATCTGTATCGCACAGCTTATGCAGACCCCTTTTGAGCCTCTATCCTCAGCTGAGCTAAAGTACTTGACTTGGAAAACTGTATTCCTGGTAGCCATTACCTCTACCAGGAGAATCAGTGAATTACAGGCTTTATCAGTGGAACCTGACTTCATTTCATTTCACAGGGATAAGGGGGCCCTTTGAACCAACAGAAAGCTTCTTCCCAAGGTGGTATCAAACTTTCATTTGAATCAGTCTATGTCATTGCCTGTATTTTTCACTGACCATTCTTCCTCTGGGGAAAGAAGATTACACAGTCTTGACATAAAGAGGACTCAGTTACTATGTGGAACACACTAAGGCCCATAGAAATGGCTGTTCTCAGTTGTTTCTCACTTATGGGGAAGTGGGAAAGGGCAAACCTGCCACCAAGAGAACTATTGCCAGGTGGATTGTCTCCTGTATCCAGTTCTGCTATTCAAAGTTCGGGAAAGAGACTCCCTCAGGCCTGAGGGCTCACTCCACCAGAGGTACAGCTGCTTCAGTCGCAGCAGCTAGAGATATACCATTAGTGGAAATCTGTAAAGTAGCCACCTGGAAAACTGCTCACACGTTTACCAAGCATTACTCTCTGGACATTCAGTCAAGAAGTGATGCTAGGTTTAGCACAGCTGTGCTGCACAGCCGGTTCCTAAAATAGGTTCTGTGACTCCCTCCTCCAAGGGGGTACTGCTTGGTAGTCTGCATATAGTCAGAATACAGCAAGACTTCATGTTGTTTGAAGAAAAAATTACTCACCATAGTAACGTTGTTTCTTCTAATGGATTCTTGTTGTATTCTGACCTCCCTCCCTACCTCCCCTCCTGGAACCTAGTAGTTTTGGGATGTGGTCTGGCAGGCACAGTGTTGCACTCCAGAGGTGTACTTGGCATGCGTTATCTTATTTGGGGTTTTTATTATAAATGTTTTGTTTGTTTTTACTACCTGCTTAGATTCTTTTTGGGGCTCTCGACTTGAGTCTTTTGACCCTAAAAAATATTTTAGAAACAATTTCTAACTATTGAGTTAGTTAATTTAGTGCTAGTAAGAATTTAATGGTTAGACTTCAGAGTACCACAGACAGAGGTTTGAAAACCAAGCTCGAGCTCAACGTTCCATGCCTTGGCATAGAGTAAACCCTTTACTCTCCAGAGCAGTTCAAGTGCTGAGGCTAACTGCATATAGTCAGAATATAGCAAGACTCCATTAGAAGAAACAACATTACTATGGTGAGTAATTTTATCTTACTTTACACTACAGATGATCATAACATTACTTTACACTATGAACAGGATTCGGGGATGGGAGTGGGGCCACTAGACTACCAGGGAAGTTCCATATGGTATATTACACTATGCTCAGGATTCGAGGATTGGAGGGGGCAACTAGACTACTAGGGATGTGCTGGGTGCACATATTTACTTTGCGATCGGGGATGGGAGGGTAGCCACCCAGCGGCTGGTGGCTGCTGTGTTGTGCTGTGCAGTACAGCAGCCCACCTGTGGGTGGCTATGACTTAGGCATGTTTCTTCCATGCCTAACTTTGTGGGCACCTCTCCGAGATGTGCAGGCAGCTGCACCGCACATCTCAGCAGAATATCAAGGTGTAACACATATGCAAGGGTACGCCCCCTCCAGATGCACTGCATACATTATCTTTGCACTGCAGCACATCTGGAATTGCAAGCACATCCCCTCCTTTTGAATATGGCATGGGGTGCATTTTTCGGGGATGCACTAGTGCAACTCGGTTGCACTGGGCGCATCTCCTTTGAATAACTGGGCCAGTTGCTATAAGTCCCCTTCTAATCTTGAGCCTGCATCTTATTCCTCCCCAAAGGCCTCTTTTTCTGCATCACCTTCTGCTGACTACTGCTGGAGCTTTCTATTTATTTCAAATGCTACTCTGCGGGATAGCCTCATGGTGTTAAAAGTCTTATTACATCAATATAATACACAGTTCATCCGAAATACATCCCTGTGGCATTCAATCATCAAACTCTAAAGCTATCTATGATCATCTGCTTGTCTACAGGATTCTAATTCTAGGAACGAATTCCACACGGGTGACATTACATATGTATATGTAACCCCTGTGCCCCTCCCCCCCAGGGTTACTATACAGGTTTACTAGAGATGTACTAGAAGCAGTCCTGTTAGTGAGTCACTTAATACAGGAGTAGTTCCAGAGGACTGGAAGAGGACACATGTAGTCCCTCTTCACAAGAGTGGAAACAGGGAGGAAGTAGGAAACTACAGGCCGGTCAGCCTTGCCTCAATAGTTGGCAAGATTATGGAGGCGCTGCTTAAGGAAAGGATTGTGGAACACTTGGAATCCATTGGAGCACAGGATTCAAGGCAGCATGGATTCACAGCAGGAAAGTCATGTCAAATGAATCTGATAGACTTTTTTTTGACTGGGTGACGAAGAAGGTGGATCAAGGAGGAGCGGTGGATATTGCCTACCTCGATTTCAGCAAGGCCTTCAACACCATTCCACACAGAAGTCTGATTAACAAGTTGGGTAGCCTCAGGTGGGCCACAAAGTGGAGAACTGGGTTAGAAATTGGTTGGGGGACAAGAAAGCAGAGGGTGGTGGTTAATGGGATCTAATCCAAGGAAAGGGGGTAACCACTGGGATGCCTCAAGGATCAGTCCTGGGTCCAGTCCTTTTTAATGTCCACATTAGTGACATTGCTGAAGGGCTGGAGGGGACGGTTTGCCTATCTGCAGATGACACCAAGTTCTGCAACAGAGTAGACACTCCGGGGAGGGGTTGGGAAAATGAGGAGGGACCTAGGAAAGCTGGAAAAATGGTCCAATGTATGGCAATTGAAACATAATGCAAAGAAGTGCAAAATCATGCACCTGGGGCACAGAAACTGTTCAGAGAGTTACAGGAAAGGGGGAAGTTGCTAATGGTTACCAGGGAAAGCAGGGATTTAGGGACAATCTTCTCAGATGACCTAAAGGTGTACATACAGTGTACCAAGGCTGTGGGAAGGGCCAGTAGCATGTTGGGGTGCATAGGAAGAGGTATCCCTAGCAGAAGAAGGGGAGGTGGTGATGCCACTGTACAAAATGCTGGTGAGGCCACATCTGGAGTATGCTGTACAGTTTTGGATGCCACATCTTCATAAGGACATAGACAGGGTGGAAGTGGTACAGACAAGGGCAACAAAGATGGTGCAGGGATTGCACCAGGAGACATATGAGGAGAGATTTAAAGACTTCAACTTGTATACACTGGAAGAGAGGAAGGAATGGGGAGATATGATATAAACCTTCAAGTATCTTAAGGGCAGAAAATAGTGCAAGTGGGTGACATCTTTCAGTATAGGAGGTGCACATGGATGAGGCAGCATGTTATGAGATTGGAGAGAGGCAGGAGAAAGGGGAATGTGAGGATGTTTTTCTTCACAGAAAGGGTGGTAGATGCATGGAATAGCCTACCCCAGGAAGTAGTGGGAGCTAGCACAGTGGGGGGATTTAAACATGCATGAGATAGGCACAAGGGAACCCTAGAGGTGGGTAGAAAAGGCTAAAGCCAATGACCAAGTAGGGTCAGCGACCACTGATGAAGGCTGGGAATACGAGCAGACCAGGTGGGTCTAGCAATCCTTATCTGCCATCAAATACTATGTAAGTGTTTTCTACAGTATGTTTACATTTCCTACTGCAGAGTCTTTAAAATAGTTAGTAGTGTACTAGAATCCTATGTAGTGTAATTGGTTTATCTTTGTTTAGTCACTCTGGCCTGCAAACGGTTACAACTTTCAGGTCTTCTCTGAAACCCCTATCAGTCATTTGGCAGAGGTGCCTGAAGAGAAACTCTCACCGCAGCTTAAGCCATGATGGAATGTTGCAGCAGGGAGTCAGTTGTTCACTCAGAGTTTTGAGTTAGTCTGACAGAGGTAGTTGCAATGAGAGGTCCCATCCTTTTCCTGTCCTCTTTTGGTCCCTGGTTCAGTCCTAGAATAGTTGAGCATCGAGTCGTGGTGGGGGTCTTCTCCAGTGGCATACCTCTTGTGAGGGATTGAAGGACTTTTTCAAATCTGATCATGGAAACCATGAGTAAAAGTATGAGAAACATCCTTGAAGTGTGAGACTTTTTGTGGGCAGTTCAGTGTTGATTCCTGCAGGCTGGTCCCAAGGAGAATGCATGTGAGGGTTTGGAGGGAATAAGCTTCAGCTTGCCTCACAGGATGTTTGAAAGATAACTGTCTGTGTCATGCCTCACTGGCACAGTGTCGTTAGTTGACAGAGTGGATCGCTCTGACTGGAAAAGGGGCAGTGCACCCTCTCACCAGAAGATGGGAAAGGGCTCACATGCTACAAATCCAAGATGCACATCCCTTACCAAAATATCCTTGGAAAACCGTAGCATTACCATTTATCCACCTTTTCCATACCCTTGTAAATTCCTCTGCAGTACCACTGTATTCCCTTGACTGGTAACACATTGGATTTGTTTTAATTCCATTGTACAACCATTGTTGCCATTGTGGTGCCACATGGCCAGTGGTATTGCAATGAGAACATGTGCATGGATGATAAACAAGGGCTCAAACACACACCACTGTATTCCCACTGCTGTTTGGTAACACAATGGATTTGTTTCAATTCCAGTGTATTACCACTGCTGCCACTGTGGTACAATGTACCATGGTGGTAACACAGGGGTGATTTCCATGATCAATGGTAACACAATGAACTGCCATTGCAACACCACTGAAATTGGTCTCACAATGGATTTGTTTCAATTTGAGTGTGTTACCACTGCTGCCACTGTGGTACCATGTACCATGGTAGTAACACAGGGGTGATTTCCATGTAGAATGATAACACAATGAGCTGCCATTGCAACACCATTGAAATTAGTCTCACAATGGATTTGTTTCAATTCCATTGTGGACACTGTGGTACCATCTGTGTGCAATTGTAGTGTGTGGTGCACTGAGGGGATGCTGGTAGCTCAATGAAGACATGGCACTACCACTGCTATTGGTAATCCTACAGGGGGTAGCGCATGTTAGTATAGTGGTTCTCATATGGTATGACACCGACCATTCCAGGTCCTCCTGCTAGTCCCCCCCATCAGACTGACATCAGATCCTCCCCCCAGTGCCCCACTCCCCGCATGCCTCTCACACCCTCCACTTTGGATCCCCATGCCTGTCTCCTCCTCACCAGTTCTCACCAAACTTAGACCTGTAGCTGCACAATAAGGACCACACATGCAACAGTTTTGCTCGGTCATGATAATTTTTAATCAGTACTTTTGGTGATACTAAATCATTATCTATCATTATTGATCAATACCCAAAGCCGCCATAAACCATAAGTTTTCTTTCAATGCTGACAGTGTTTTTTTTATCATCATGATTAATCATAGTTAAAAAATACCTGATGAAGGTTATTGGCAGCTAATCAGCATCTGCTTCACAGATCATGCTTAGTCATAGGCATTCACTAAAAAAAAATACCACCAACAGCTTAATCTGGTTCAGTTTCAGTTGGTTACCATCTGTATCCCCCCTCCCCCTGGTCACCCATGAGAAAGGGACATCTGGTCTCAATGGGCCTACTAGGTCAACCAAATTTATTAAAATAAAATAAACAAAAAATAAATAGGCTTGTAATATTTGGCCATGATTAAAGAGCAGCTCTCAACTAGCTCCCCACTGACACATATATGGCAACTGACCTAGCCAGGAGGCTTTTCCATAAATTATTCCTTTGTGGGCTATCACTGTAAAATGTTATTCCACTCACAAATGCAGCCCCATTTTGTGATGTCAGTAAACAAAGCCTGCATGAGCGAGCCCCACTGACTTGCATGGGGCTGATTTTTCTCAAAGGTTTTATGTATCTTTAATGTCAGGATTTTAAGAAATCAAAATGACTGCTTGACTAAGAGGGTCCCTCTTAGTCGAGCAGTCTCTTTGATATTTCTTAAAATCCTGACATTAAAGATACATAAAACCTTTGGAAAAATCGTCCCCATTCAAGTCAATGTAGCACGCACATGCAGCCTTTGTTTACTGACAACACAAAACGGGGCTGCATGTGCTGATGTGGCCACAGGATGCGGAACTGGCTCTGTTTTTTGCTGGCGGGTCAGGGAATAAATTTATGAGTGGAATAATTTTTTACAATGATAGTCCACAAAGGAATCATTTATGGAAAACGACTCCTAGCCAGGTCAGTTGCCATATATGTGTCAGTGGGGGGCTAGTCAAGAATGTAGAAGCTGCTCTTTTAAACATGAGTGATGTACCTGGCTCTCATTGGCTGCTCTGCTGTAATTAATTTGCATAATTTGTCATGTTTAATCATGATCAGTCATTGCCTTTTAAAATAAAGATGTGACATTCTGTATTGGGCTTCATTAAGCCCATCCTGCAGTGGTGATAATCTGTCCATGCAGAAATTATAAAATTTACTGCTGTCCTGTAAGGGAGGGAAGGGACGATAACTCTGGTGAACTGCTGTCCAGCCGACCCCTTTCCACTTCCCAGTCTGCCTGCTCTGCCCCCACAATCTGACATTACATGTCTCCAGAAAGGGCACGGGGAACACCCCATACAACTCATTTTCAGAATGGTTACAGACATTTAAGCAACCTTTGATAGAAAATGGAAGCCACTGCTCAACTAATAGGGACCCTCCTGAATGCTGATGTTTTTGCTTACCCTTCCCCAACATCTCCTCTGAAAACCATAGTGGTCTTTTTTTCCTCTTGCTTCTATTTACATGTCTAACACCTTTCACTATAATTCCACTGTTCCTCTACTTCTCCCTAGTCTCCCCCCCTGCCAGGGCATCCCTGAGGCAATCCCACATCTTTGTAAAGTCTGCCCTCCTGAATTCCAGGACTGTTGCCTTTGTGTGGTTTGACTCCACCCCTGTACTTATATTGAACCACACCATTCAACGATACTGGTCCCCAGGTGGCCACCCACTGTGACGTCTGCAACACTGTCCCCATTGGTGTGTACTAGGTAAAAATTGATCTCTCATGAGTGGGCCCATTTACTAATTACCTAAGAAATGCCTCCTGCAGGGAGTCCAGGATATCCCTACTCCTAGCTGAAGTTGCAGCCAGGATGCTCCAGTCCACATCTGACAGATTGAAGTCTTCCACCTGGAGCACTTCCTCCGTAGTTGCCATCTTATGGATGGCTTCCAGTAGAACCCTGTCCATTTCCTCCACATGTGCTGGAGGTCTGTAGATCACCCTAGTGCAAATAGCTGCTCCATTTCCTGGTAAAAGGAAAAGTTAACTTACTTGTTCTTGGTTATACAGTGTGTAAGTGGGTGGGGGCTGGGGATTCATGCCTGTGTATCCATGTTTACCACTCAGTGCTCTGCCTTTAAGCATACGGTGCCCAAGTGCCTCAAAAACAGCACATAATGTCACCACCACATATACATAAAGTAAATACAGTACTTCAATGTGCTTATGCAACTGGATGAGGAGCTGACTTTGATAAGATGGCCAACAGAGTTAAGCTAGCCCTGGCAAAAAGAACCACAAGTGAGGGGGTACAGACAGAGTGGGCAAGCATTAAGGATGCAATACTTGAAGCAACATCCCATTGTGTTAGACAGAAAATGAAGTGCAAAAGAAGAAGGAAACCACTTTGGTTCTCAAATACAGTAGCAGAAAAGGTCAGAGCCAAAAGGCTGGCCTTCAGGAAATATAAGGGAACACAGCGGGATGAAGATAGGGAGGCATACCAAACTGCCCTAAGGGAAGCAGGTAAGGCAGTAAGGCAGGCAAAGTCCCAAACTGAGGAAACACTAGCATGAACAGTAAAAGAAGGTGACAAGACTTTCTACAGATACATTAGTGAAAGGAGAAAGTCCAGAAAGGGTATTGCTAAGCTTAATGGAGAAAAGGGAGCATGTGAGGAGGAGGACCCTGTAAAGGCATCTATCCTAAATAGATACTTTTGCTCAGTATTTACTGAAGAGAAGGTAAGGTAGGGCAGGGCCCACAGCTCAGCATCATGGACACAGGGGGGAGGGAGGTGAGCACTACTCCCTTCACAAAAGAAAGGGTCCTACAAGAGCTTGCTAAGCTCAGGGTGGATAAGGCAATGGGACCTGATGGCATACATCCCAGGGTACTTAAGAGCTAAAGGAGGAACTAGCAGAGCCATTAGCAGAATTGTTTAGTGAGTCTCTGAGCACAGGAGAGGTCCCAGAAGACTGAGAAGGACTCATGTGATCCCGCTCCACAAGAGTGGTAGCAGGAGGAGGCGGGGAACTACAGACCGTCAGTCTTACCTCAGTAGTGGGCAAGATTATGGAGGCACTCCTTAAGGAAAGGATAGTGCAACACCTGGAATCCATAGGGGCACAGGATCCAAGACAGCATGGGTTTACAAAAGGAAGGTCCTGTCAAACTAATCTCATAGATTTCTTTGACTGGGTAACCAGAGTGGTGGACCAAGGGGGAGCAGTTGATGTTGCCTACCTTGACTTCAGCAAAGCTTTCGACACTGTTCCACATAGAAGATTGATAAATAAGCTGGGTAGGCTTGAGGTGGGTCAGAAGTTGGTCAAATGGGTGGCAAACTGGTTGACGGGCAGAAAACAGAGAGTGGTGGTAAATGGTATACAGTCAGAAGAGATGCAAGTCACAAGTGGGGTACCTCAGGGATCAGTCCTGGGGCCAGTCCACTTCAACATCTTCATTAGTGACCTTGCAGATGGACTAGAGGGTAAGGCTTGTCTGTTTGCAGATGACACCAAGATCTGCAACAGAGTAGATGATCCAGATGGGGTGGGCAGAATGAGAAGAGATCTAGATAAACTAGCAGAATGGTCAGAAGAGTGGCAACTGGGATTTAATGCAAAGAAGTGCAAAATCATGCACATAGGGAAGAGAAACCTGAAGCTACCTATAGGCTGGGAGGGAGTTGCTAGCAGTCACAAAGGAAGAAAGAGACTTGGGCATCATCATCACTGATGACCTAAAATCATCAAGCAGACCTCTAAAGCAGTAGGTAATGCTAGAGAGTGTTAGGGTGTATTAGTAGGGGTATCACAAGTCATGAAGAGGAGGTAATAATCCTCTGTACAAGACACTGGTTAGGCCCCATCTGGAGTACTGCGTGCAGTATTGGAGGCCACACCTCTCACAAGGACATTAACCAAATTGAGGCAGTCCAGAGAAGGGCAACCAAAATGGTGCAGGGACTGCATCAGAAGACATATGAGGACAGATTAATGGAGCTCAATATGTATACCCTTGAGCAAAGGAGGGAGAGGTGATATGATCGAGGCATTCAAACACCTTAAGGGCATAAACAAGGTGAAAGAGTCTAACATGTTTAAATATAAGAAAAATAGCAGGACAAGAGGACGCAAGCATGAGATTAGAGGGAGGCCGATTAAGGGGAATGTGAGGAAATTTCTTTTCACAGAAAGGGTGGTGGATGCATGGAATGGCTTACCACAAGAAGTGGTGGCTATGAATACAGTTGGGGGCTTCAAACAGGCATAGGATAGGCATAAGAGCAATACAAATGACTACGAATAGATAGGTCACTGACAGAGCAAAGGCCGATGGCACATTTATAAGGTAGAAAAAGAAATGGGCAGACTGGATGGGCCTTGCGGTCCTTATCTGCTGTCAACTTCTATGTTTCTATGTTTCTATGTTTCTATGTTTCTATGAGATGAGATGAGATGAGATGATGCTTGTGTAACCTGATTTGCTTTGTGGCTTTCCGCCTCTCTATCCATGGGATATACCACCCTGTAGGGATATGATGCTAGGAACCCTAGAGGAGGGTTCCCCCCCATAGGTGCTACGGGAATGAGTGCGTCAGCTAAAGGTAGGTTAGGAAGAAGCCCACAGGTAAGAGAGACAAGCCACTGGAGGAGGAGGGGTAGATGGCAGGCAATGCAAAAATGAATCCCGCGTAGGCCCTGGATGAGTGACCTTTAAGCTCGATGGGGGATCAACGTTGTTGCTTTGCTCATCGAACCCTAGAGGAGGGCCCCCCCACAGGTGCCATGGGAATGAATGAGTCAACTATAGACAGGTTAGGAAGAAGCCCAAAAAGAATACCCAAAGATATCGAGCTTCAAAGAGGTGAGGATGATGAATGAATTCTCAGAAGATGATAAGGGCTGATGGACACAGGAGAAAGCCAGGGCCACCATCCGCCTCCATCCAACAGTGGAACCTAACTAACTAACCTAAGAAAGCACTAACTCTAACTAATATTATGACCATTGGCATGGAGGATAGGAAAAAAAACCTTTGAGGAGGAAACTTCTGGGAATCCAAGGCCTAGGTCGCCTTACCTCCAGGCTGATGACATTTGATTTGAAGACATATGTCGGTAAAGAGAATGGTTCATCAATGAAGGATATGAGTAGGGAGGATGATGATGGAATAGGGAAAAAACTCCAAAGAAGAACAGATTAAAGAAGGAACATGAGGTAGCTAAGGATATGCTCGAGTAGTCAATGGGAGGGAATAGATCCATGTAGAAGTCAGAGGAGCAAGGGGTATCCAGATGTGCTTATGAGGAGACTCCAGATGTGCTCATGAGGAGACCAAGGATAATGCAGACTGGCTTGATTGAGTGATGTGAGTGAGCAGACACTGAGGCTGATGAGGCATGCTTGATTATGTGATGTGAACGATTAGAACCTGAGGTTGTAGTCAGTGAGGAAACATAGGATTCAATTATAGGAATGCTTGAGTAAGTGATGTAAATAGATAAACCTTGACGTGAGGCTGAGTGAATGATGACTGGAGTTATGAACCCGATACATGTGGCAGGATGGCCATGGTTTGATAAGGTGGCATAGGAGTCATGATAGGTATGCCCAAAAAGAAATATCAATTGGAGGCCTCGAATTGAGTGAATCCTGGAAGGTCGGTACAGAATTAGAAGAGGAGGCAACATGAATGAAATGGAAAAGGAACGTGTACGAAGGTAGTATAGCCAGATGGAGACAGCTGAGGCATACTGATTGAGTGGCTGACATAGATGAGCAGGTCAAGGTGAGGTATCGTGGACCAGCATGTCCTTGACTAGAGACTGAGTCAATGCAAGGTAGCATTGAGATGAGGTGGTATAGGAGCCAAAAGGAACTTGGATGAAGGTAGCATGCTCAATACAGCAATGAGAGTAGTGAGGTACCTCGAAAGGAGGTAGACTCCGAGGCCAAGAAGGCATGTCTGGAACCAGAGTTTGCGAACTAGAGGGTATGATCCTCAACAGTCTGTATGGAATGTGAATGAGAGGAGACTGGAATGAACTTGAAAATGAACTTGCATGAAGGTAGAATGCTCAATAGAGCAATGCGATTATGCTCCTCGAAAGGAAGTGGACTAAGAAGGCATGTGAATCCTTGACGGCTGGTACAGGAGAATAAGCGGTGAATGATGACCGAAGTCATGAACCTGATACATGACGCAGGAGGGCCATGGGTTGAGGAGGTGGCATATGATTAATGATAGGGATGCCCAAAAGAAATATCGAGTGCAGGCCAGATGGTGGCAGCCGAGGCATACTAACTGAGCGAATGAAATGGATGAGCAGGTTGAGGTGAGGTATCATTGACCTGAGAGGGATAGAAGTCAGAAAGGCTTGCAAGGTAGAAGAGGAGGGCTACGGCCGTGGGTCAAGGAGGGGAAGACGATGGCAGAATAGGGAACACCTCCGAAAAGCAAGGAATGGAGGTCAGAGAAGACCTGCCTGTGAAAGAGCAGGAATTCTCTTCATGTAGACATGATCATACCATACCAGACTGGTAGAGAGAGTAATTAAAAACAAAGAAAGGGAGCGCACTTCTGGCAATGGATGGTAGCTACTTGAGGCATCAAAAAAACACAGAAATAAGCAGCACTGGTGTCAAACAAACAAACACTCAGACTAAAATCAGGCTCATAAATGCAGGAGGAGCCCGGCACCAGGGAAGTAGCCGCGGGCTCCTCTGCATTTATGCACCTGATTTTCATCTGAATTGTTTGTTTGCTGACACCAGTTGCTGCTTATTTTCTGTGTTTTTTGGTAGAGAGAGTAGCCAGGTAGGGCTGAACCAGGAGACACAGTATGAAAGTCCAGCAGAGCACTCCTGATGACTATAGATGCCACACTGAGAGATCGGATAAGCGAGGGATACCAGCTATGGCAGAAGAAGAATGATAGTGATAATCACTGCAGAAGGGCACTGGAAAGCTACCGGTGGAAAAGTACCAACATCAGGAACAAGACAGATGGAGGGGAGCCATAAAGGCCAGAACAGGAAAGGTAAACCCCCTCAAATTTGCCCCGACCCTATACGTCCCACATAAACATGGTGCTGCACATGCAGAGAATGTGCTGAAACCTCAGACAGGAAATCAATAACACAATAAGATGCTGAATACTTTGTCTGAATAAAGGCCATGGTTTCCACAGCATTCTGAGCTGGTATCGCATGACTGAGGATGCGGTTCCCCATTAGGAGCAGCAGCAGTACCTGAGAGGGGGTTGTACATATCGACAGAGGAAGAGCGTCAGAGGAAACAGGCTTGCATGTGCACAATACTCAATTCAGTGCAGCTTGAAACACACAAAGAAATCATCAGAGCAGCACTCCTGTTTATTCCATGCGTCACGCTATGATTGCGGAAGGCCAGCGCCGAGATTCCCAATACTGAGAGGTGGAGAGGCATGAAGCAAGGCAAAATAGCGAAGGGCACCTGCAATGCAGAGAGAGAGAGAAAGAGAGCGTAGGCAGGCAGCCCGCATGAGGTGTCCAGCAGAAGAGGTGCTGGCAGCCTAATGAGCAGCATGGTAGAAGAAAAGATGAGACAGGGAGGAGGGAGCAGTCTGGATTGAGGTAGAGCACAGCTGGCACACTGGGGCTGGCCAGAGCAGAGACAGAGAGGAAAGAGTAGTCCCGGGGAGCGGACATCGGGTGAGCAGCAACATAGCCGCTCAAGAAGACCCACTGGGGGAGTGCCAAGACCCAGGAACAAGGTGCAGAACAGCCACCAAAAATGCGGTGATCACGAGGCGACCAGCAGAGGAGCGGCAGATACGGAGGCCACGACTGGACCAGGGAAGGAGCAGGACAAGCAGGGCACAGGAAAGAAGGCGATGCGCCCAAGAGAATGAAGGGCCAATGGAAGGGGACGAGCTGGCTGCCAAAGTGGCAGACGAGAGGGGGGCGCAGCAGGCGAGCTGCCCAAAGCAGCAGGAGAGTCAAATAAACAAGGGAGAAACAGGCAGGCAGCTGGAGGTGACCGCGGAACAAAATAACAGGAACGAGACGGGTGAGGAAGGGTGGCGCCTCTGGCCGCAACAAAAAAACGAATCCTGGCGAGGTCCAGGATGTGACCTTTAAGCCCGATGGGGGAGTGACGTTGTTGCTCCGCCCATCGAACCTTGGTCTTAAAGCCCTCCCATTGTTGCAAAACAAAAACACTACATTAATGCAGGTATTAAGCAAAGCACACAAAACAAGAACATGAAAAACAGGGTTTGAGCCTCACAAGTTTTGGCAAATTGGTTATGTGGTGTTTCTTGGAGCTGCCAACCTTAATGCCCATCCCATAGTATCCTGTCTAAAGCGAAGGGTACAACTCCAACCCCGTGCCTCATATAGCAGCCATTCATACCTGTAAAACAAGAACAGCAATGGGCTCACAAAGGATCTGCATCTCTTTATGAACTATGACAAACAGTGTAGGGTAAACAAAAAAATACTTGCTGATACATATGGTCAGTGTCCTCCTACACCTGGTCAATGCCATGTTAGACCTGTAGATATAAAAGGGAAAATGGGTCAGTATGAAAAGGAAAAACAAAAGTGGGTTGTGTGTTGGGGGGGGATACCAGACCATCACCAGGCCATTAGCCTGGCCTTTAGAATGGACCCAGTCACTCAGGGGATGCAATGGTTGGGAGAGGGAGGAAGATTCATTGCCCCTATGCCCCTAGAACTGATCTTTTTTAGGGGTAGGTGGCCATGTTGCTCCACACATCGACCAACACAGGGCAGGGTAAAGACACCAAGGGACAAATATTCAAAAACTTTGTCCAGGCACAATATATGCTTCCCTGGTGTTGTAATGGATCCCCCTCCCTTTTCCCAACCTGCCTGTTGAATAGATGAAAACATAGGTATGTGACAGCAGAAAAGGCCGCAGGCCCATCTAGTCTGCCCAGTTTGCCTATATCCACTAGGCCTTTTCTGTAGTCCCCCCTGTGCCAATTGCCCTCTGTGCTTATCCCATGCCCTCTTGAACCCTCCAACCATCCTCTCCCCCACCACTTCCCTCAGCAGCCCATTCCAGTTGTCCACCACTCTCTCAGTAAAGAAGTACTTCCTAATGTTTCCTCTAAATTTCCCCCCTTGATTTGGAATTTCCAACTACCATCCACTGCAGTACAGCAGACCAAATGTGACTATCTCTAGGCCAGCATCCCCTGCCACAACCAGTCCCATAACTCCCTGCAGCTGGCACCAGAGCAACAGGCAGCAATTAAAGCTCCAATAGCCCGCAGTGCACGTTCGAGCTTCCACAATCTCTGATCAGATGTTTTCCACTTCTGCTTTTTTTCAAGCGCTAAGGTCCTCAGTGACAGAACTTAGCCCAGGGAGTACAATGGAGCCAGTAAACAAAAGGTGAGCGCTTATATAAACTCTTAACATGCGCTGTAGGACACAGTCTCCCACTGCTGCCCACCGCACCAAAGCCAGCCGCAGAGGACTCCAGGATCTGCTGCAAATGAAGCTGTCAGTGCAGAATCAAGCAAAACCAGTACACCATAATCCACCACACTACAGCAAACAGCAGGCAAGCCAAAATGGCTCCACATGCAAAGTGCACATTGGGACCAAACCCACACTTGTGTGGGACCCCCTGGCGCAAGCCAGCCAGTTGGTGCAGTGGTAAGGAGGGACAAAACTTTTACATGCAGGTACATCAGTGAGAAAAGGAAGGCAAGGGGAGGGATTGTGAGCCTGAAAGGGGAGGATGGAGGGAGGGTAAAGGATGATGACCACCAAAAAGCAGAAATACTGAACAAATACTTCTGTTCGGCTTTTACAAAGGAGGGGACAGGAAATGGGCCAGTAATAAGGATAGGTAGATCACAGAAATGGACACAGGTCCCTTTGCAAAATAAAGGATCCTCATGGAACTTGCAACAATAAGGTTATGTACCAGGGCCAGATAGGGTGCACCCCAGGATACTGAGGGAGTTAAGGGGGTGTTAGCAGGGCCTCCGACTACCCTGTTCAACCTGTCATTGTAAACAGGTGATGTGCCCAGGGATTGGAGGAGGGCTGATGTGGTCCCTCTCTATACAAAAGTGTTAACAGGGAGGATGCAGGGAACTACATACTGATCATCCTGACCTCAACAGTGGGAAAAGTCATGGAAATACTACTGAAGGAAGGAATAGTAGAACACCTGGTTGTCAATGGTCTACAGAAAAAGGGGGGGAGGGAACACTGTTTAACCAGGAGTAGCACACTAAGCTGAAGCTTGTTTCCAGATGCGACTGAGGAGCACAAGGAAGTTAAGTGACTTGCTCAAGATCACACAGTATGCACGTGAGCGGCTGTGGGATTCAAACCCAGGTCTTCAGATGTGCAGCTCAGAACCTTAACCCACTGTGCTATACTGCCTCCAGGACCCAGGGTAGCTTGGTTTTATGGGAAGAAGGTTGTGCCAGACGAACATAATTGAGTTTTTCGACTGGGTAACCAGGGAGGTGGATTTGGGAGGGGGGGATGTATGTGGCCGACCTGGATTTCAGCAAGGCCTTTGACACCTTGCTGCACAGATGGCTGGGAAATGAGCTGGAAGGCTTAGGGGTTGGACAGAAAATAACAAGGTGGGTGGAGAACTGGTTGAAGGACCGAAGCCAGAGGGTGGTAGTAAATGGGGTGCATTCCAGGGTGGAAGGGGTGACGAGTGGTGTGCCCCAGGGTTGGTGCTGGGACTCATCCTTTTTTAATATATTTATAGCAACAATATAGTGGAGGGACTGCAGGAAAAGGTGTGCCTATTTGTAGATGATATGAAGATCTGCAATAGGGTGGACACCCAGGGAGGGAGGGAGGGGAGGCAATGAGGGAGGACCTAAAGATTCTGGAGGGTGGTCAGAAACTTGACAGCTGAAATTCAATGCCAAAAGTGTACAGTAATGCACATGTGGTGTAATAACACACAAACCATTTACACACGGGGGGGGTTAAGGAAACAGAGCAGGAGCGAGAGATCTGGGATTATAATTTCAAATAAATTTAAGGTGGGGAACCAATGAAGCACGGTGGTGGCTAAAGTGAATAGAATGTTGATGTGCATAGGGAGGGGTATAAAACAGAAAGAGGGAGGTGCTGATGCTCCTTTATAAATCCATGGTGAGGCTTCAGCTGGAGTATGGGGTTTAGTTCTGGAGGCCTCACCTATGCTTGTGTGTTTGTTTGTTGAATTTTGTTGACCCGGTAAGCCCACTGGGCTTAGAAGTCCCTTTTTCAGGGGCAACCGGGGGGGAGGGGGGATACAGATGGTAAGCAACTGAAATTGAAACAGATTAAGCTGTTAGTGGTATTTTTAGTGAATGAGAGAAATTTGGCCAGGACACCGGGGAAATTCCCCTACTGCATTGCTGGCAGTAGGGGGCTAGTGGCTGAGTCAAGTCATTCTTGGCTCAGCTCGGTGGCGATCGGTCATCATGGATCTTGAGGAGCAGTTGCGCTGTGTGGGATGAACCCAGGATTTACACGTTATGCCAGACGATAGAATTTTGGACTCTGCGGTTGCTGAAGGTGAAATAATTGTTTCAACGGAAGATTTGTCTCATTGTGGAAACGTTTTGGTAGCAGGGGCTACTAGTGATATTGTAAAGGAGCGGCAAGTGTTACCGGAGAAAATATTATCTGAAATAAATTCGGAACATGAGCGAGTGGAGCTGCTTCTGCCTGTCAATTCTACGGGAAGTACACCTGAGGCTCCGGTGTCTACTGTGAGTGTTTACCAAGAGTTGGCAGTTCAAAACGTACCAAGCATGGTCTGGGAGCAGGGTACGTCTGAATTTAATTCTTTACAATGCCCTAATTCAGAGTGTTTGGCTGGCAGTACTGTGTCTACTTCTGTTTTGTGCCAAAAGCCAGAATTAGAAGGCCGGTCGGCTACGATTGTTTCCCCAGCGTCTCCGGTTGTTATGGGAACAGGAGGGAACCCGGAAGTGAATGCAGTAGTGTCTGGAGGCTCTGCGAGCAACGAACAGGGGCAGAAGCTGTCTAAGGACTCAGGTTTTGTATTACAAACATTTTCACCTGATATTTGCACAGTGCCTCAGCAGCCCACGGTAAGATGTGTTTTTCAGACTGATCCCACGATTCAAACAGGTGTCTTGGAGTTTTCTTTTTCGAAACGAGTGGTTGCCCATTGTGAAAAGGTGAGTGAAGAGGGGAAAGAAAAATGAGCAGCAGTTTTTTCTGTAAAACGGAACTTGGGGGCGTCAGTTAGGATTTACAAACTGTTGTGATGGACCCAAACTCTGACTTTACCCCTCCTATTGTCAAAGATATCTCTGTGTTGAAGCCCTTATCTGAAGACAGTTGGACCCCTCAGTCTGCTTTAAGTGCAGCCGGTTGGTCTTTTGACAAGGGTTCTTGGTATTCCCACACCTGATTGGGACCCCAAATTAAATTTTTCGCAGAATGAGCCTTCCTGGCGTCCCAAAGGACTTTCCTTTGCCTACTGTTGTTGGGCCTACAGAGGTAGAACAACTGAAAGAACAAGAACCTTCTCAGGACCAGACTCATGCTCGGCCTTCTGAGGTTTTGATTGACTTAAGTACTGAGCATGATACTACTGTGGAACACAATGTAGAAACACAAAAACCCCTAATGTCTGAGTTATTTTCTAAAATAAAAAAAAAAGCAGCCCCTCGAAGGAATGCAGTTCGGTTAAAGTACAAGGGTGGTTTAGAAGTTAGACCGGATAGGAATTATGTTGGGAAATGTCTATTGAAGGAATCATTGCATTTTTCTCCACGGGAGGTGTTCGCTTTTATTAACATCTCTGGGGAGGATAATTTTGATGTGAGCTTTCGCTCCCCCCATGCTTTGGATTTGTTTTGGGAACGATACACTCAAGTTAAGTTTTCCCCCCTGTGGACTCCATTTCTGGTTATTCCTCTAACTAAACCTTTAGTTAAATTTGTCACTATTATGTTCAGGAATGAAGGAGTGCATGTTGATGATATAGTGTATTGGTTATCACAAAAATGTGATGTGTTGAGTTCTCCGGAAGCCATTTTAGATGATCAACAGTTTTGGACGGGGGGTTGGAGATTTAAGGTAAAGCTTAGACAGACAGATTCTGGGATTCTACATATTCCAAACTCCTTTTTGTTGGGTCGGGATAGGGGGGTCTGTTTTTATACGGGGCAACCTCGGGCATGCTATAAATGCGGTTCTAGGACACACTTGTCTGGTTCATGTGACAGGCCTCGATGTGACAATTGTGGTGAGACTGGTCATGTGGCTTTTCAATGTCTGAACCAGACAAAGTGTGATCTCTGTGAAGACACAGGCCATGTTTTCTCGGAATGTGGCTGGGCTGCAAAAAAATAAAACCACTATTAGTAGTCCTGATCTCTTTATACAAAAAGCCCAAGATCTGGCAGCAGGGGTTGATTTGATTAATCAAGGTACAGGCGGTGACGTGGTTGTTCCTGATTCGCAACCTGTGACTGAAATAATTGAGGCTCCTTTGCAGGAGGCCCCAGTAGTTTTAGCTATGACATCTCCTGTTTGTTATGCCCAACAAAAAAAAAGAGTTGCCCTCAGGAACCTGTTCCTGTGGAATTGCCGCTGGTAAGAAGGTCCTCTAGGATTTTAAAACCTCCTTTAGTAGCCCCGTCTTTGGTGGAAACGGAGATTAGTAACCCCTTTGAGGTTTTGTCATCACAATGGGGTGATTCAGCTATGGAGTGTCACGATTTGGATTCTCCACCCTCGAGGGATGACCCCCTTCCCCTTCTGTGGTACAGGAAAGCTATAAGAGCAAAAAGAAAAAAAGGCATAAAAAAGATACTTAATTACCTAATATTTACATCTGGCTTGCCTTAAATTTGGTTCGGTAAATGTGCATAGTTTATTGAATTTCAAAAAAAGACAGGTTGTTTTTGATTATGTACATACTACTTCTTTAGACGTTTGTTTATTGCAAGAAACCTAGGTTTATACCATTGCTCAGGTGAGGGGGTTTTCAATAAGAATGGTGTTGGGGCCCTTCGTATTGATCATTTGGACAGCAATCTGCTGATGGTTTGGGCTTTCTTTTCAACTCTTACACATTTTCCTTACTAAAAATGATGGATTTGATCCCAGGGAGGCTGATGATTTTAGATGGGGTGTGGAGATCTATGTCGTGTAGATTCATTAATGTGTACTGTTCCCAGGTTAAGGCTGAAAGGGTGGCACTATTTCAGATGATAAAACCTTTTTTGATAACCTCATTTAAAATTTTTCTTTGTGGGGACTTTAACTGTGAGCTGCACCCCAGTGGGAAGTCCTTGATGGACTTAAACAAACATAAAATATATTGTGATACTCATGCATTTCAATCTTTAATACAGTCATCTGGTTTGGTTTCCGGCAGTGATCACCAGCAGGGGGGCCCTAAATTTACTTTTCAAAAAAAGAAATATACATCAGTTTTAGATTATATTTTTTTATCCCATAATTTACCCTTTTCATTTTATACGATTCCAGTTTCCTTTTCAGATCATTTATTACTTAAATGTAACATTTCTTCTGGTCAGGTCCCTCAGTGGCGAAATCTCGATGGAAGCTAAGTGCTGCTTTATTACAGTCCCTAGAGTGCTTCATAAGATAAGCACATTATTGAAAGCACGGCTGTCAGTTTCTTTTTGTAAGGACGACAAGGGACAATGGTGGCAGGATACAAAAATGATCTGTGTACATTATTGAAGACTCAAGGAAGTCTGAGGTAAACTTTAGACAGCTTAACTATCAAAAACTTAGACAACAATTGTATTATTTATTTTCGGTTGCTAATACCTCCACATATGATTATTCTTCACAAATTCAGGCTTTAAAACGGGATATGTATCTGGTGCAATATAATAGAGCAAACACTTCACAAGTTATTTTGCAATATGGTTTAAAGAAACAGCCTCATGGTGATTCTTTTGTGGCCTTTAAAAAATATAAAACCAATACCTCCCTCACTGCATTGATAAATCAAGAAGGTAACTTGGTAGATAATACTACGAGTTTACATCTTATTGTTAAAGATTTTTTATTGTCTCATGCTCCTGCAGTACCCCGTAGTGTTGAGGAAATGTCACAATTTTTGACTGCAATAAAAATACCAGATTCTCGTTTTGATAAAACTGTGTTGTCCAGGTCTATTACCAGATCAGAAATTGAGGATGCTATTAAATCCCAAAATCTTGGTATTTCACCGGGCCAGGATGATTTAACTGCAGAGCTTGATAAAGCTTTTCCCTTGGAGTTCTCTATATGTTTAGATGTAGTTTTTAATTTTTTCTTATCTACGGTGGTTTTTCCTGTTTGGTTCTCAGTTGGACTAGTGATTTTCCTTTATAAATCAGGGTCTACAACATTGATCGAAAATTGGAGGCCTATTACAATTTTAAATACAGATTATAAACTTTTTACGGGAATTTTGAACAATAGACTAAAACAATATGCAGATACAGTTCTCTCCCCGTATCAGTACTGTGGATTGCCAGGAAGAAAAATCCAACATGCACATATGATTCTTCGTGATCTAATTGAATTAACTGGTATAAATCAGAAACAGGGTTGTATTGTCTCATTAGACCAGAAAAAGGCATTTGACAGAGTGTATCACCCTTTCTTATTTTTGACCTTAGAACATTATGGTATTCCTGCTGTAATCATTAGTTGGCTGAAGTCTCTTTATGAAGAGGCTGTGATTTATCCGATTGTGAATGGCATGAGTGGTGAGGGTTTTCATGTGCCTATTGGAGTCCGTCAAGGATGCCCCTTGAGCCCTTTGTTGTATTCTTTTGTAATTGATACATTGCTTAAATCTGTTTCACAATACCCAAAATGGGAATGTGTGTTGGGCCCCTCCTTGTCAAAAGATCTTTATATCCAAGCTTACGCTGATGATCTTTGTGTATTCTTTTCCAATGTTGAACACGTATCTATGTTTTTGGATTTTCTGGAATATTACTCTAAGGTGTCTAATTCAACAATTCAGAAAAAAAAAGTCAGGGATTATTTATAGGGATTGGAGAGACATCTGACAGAATTATACAAGGAATCAAAATTTCGTCGGAGCCAATTAAGATATTAGGTTTGTTATATGGACCAAAGAATTTACCAGAATTGAACTGGGAAAATGCCTTGACTGGGATTGAGGGAAAGATTAATATGTGGAAAAGGTAGAAATTGTCAAAACTAAAACGGGTACAGGTCTTGAAAAATTATATTATCCCTTGTTTATTATATACTGCGATGGTATTTACCTTACCTATGAATTTGGAAACACGCCTTTACAGTTTATTTTTTCAATTATTATGGGGTAACAGGCTTAATCCTATAAAGCGACAATATACATACCTTGAAAAAATTAAGGGAGGCCTTGGGATGGTAGATCAGATTATTTTTTTTAACACACTGTTTCTCTCACAAAACATCTATTTGGGATTTACTCCAATTCAGACCTTGCATGGGTTTTTATTGCAACAGGTGCTGGCTCCTTATATTCTGCTTTGGTAGACCTTTCCGCCAAAGCCTGTTAAGAAACTGGTTTTGCCTCCGTATTTTTTGCCGATTGCGAAAAAACTTTTTAAATGGAACCTTTCAGCCCATATAGTTGTGAATAGCACTGGGCCTCAATTGTATAACATAGTAATGGCGTTACTATATCAAGCGGAACCAGCTTTTAAAAACTGTCCCTCGTCCAAAGTTAAGATGGTTGTAAAAAGACTAAATAATCCCGGCTACCTGATTACATGTGGGACTTTGTTTGGCTATCTTTGTATGGTCGTATTAATGTACGGGGGAATGCAAAACATAAGGCAGTGATCAATAGATATTGTCCTTATCCAGAATGTATTGCCCAAGAAGAGACAATGGAACATTTCTTATGTTTGTGTCCCTATGCTATATCTTTGTGGAAATTCCTAGCCAAAAAATGGAATATGTCATGGTTATTACATTTGGATTATGATACCTTGATCTTGGGTATTAATTCTCAGTTGGGCAAGGGGTATGATAATGAGACATGGCAAATTTTTTGTTGCTGCTTAACTTATTATTTATGGCAAGCTAGATGCCAGTGGGTTCTGTATCAAAAAAGAATGTCTTATGAGGCGGTGGGTTTATTAATACAAGGGGCTATGGAGCGCATCTATCTTAAAGATTGTGAAAAGCCTACAACGTGGAAAGTGACTAGTTGGTGGAAGGGATTTACTATGTTTATTAAATATAAATAGGATACTTTAAGAAGTATTAGGTTATCTGATACGGTATAAATAGGGTTGGGATATTTTTCTAATTCTTTGTTTCTGGGAATAATTTGAAATTGTTTGTGGTGTTCTTTTGTGTTATCCGGATGTTGTAAGGATTATGTTATTTTTGTTTTTTGGAATATGATTCGTATGATTTAACATTATGTATGAGCTACTTGTGATTTTTGTTTTGATGTGATTTAAATAAAAAATTCCCCTACTTGGTCTACAGGGGGAGCCTTTGTCCCTCTGTCCAACATGGCCGACAGTCCTGCTGTGGATGGTGGAGGTGGTGATTCTGCTCTGCCTCAGGTCACTGCTTCTCCTTTGGCTCCATTGAGTTTTTCTGATTCTGGAGTTTGTTTGCTGAACATGGAAGACCTGCTTACTTCTGTGAGTTCTCCTGACTCTGCTTGTACCTCTGTTGTTGATGTTCCTCCTCCTGAGAATGCTGCTACACAGGTCAGTCGAACAGACGCTGATATACCTGAAGCTCAATTTAGACAGCTATTTTCTCAGCATAAACGCTTTATTTTACAACTGGTTCAAGATGACTCGGCTTTTCCAACTGATGTTCCTGTGGTTGATTACTCTATGCCTTCTAGCCTCCTGGACCCTTTCTTACCCAACTCTGAGTTACCAACTGCTTTGCAACCTGCTCTTTTGCCTTCTACCCTGCATTTGAGATGCACTACTCAATCTCTTGGTCTTTTGAACGTTACTTGATTTCCTGAGGCTGCTCTGCGTGCTGTGGGCTGGAGCTGTTCTGAGGAAGGGCAACCCTTGTCTTCTCCTGTTCCTGTTTCTGCTTCTTCTATTATTGATGCAGCTGCAGCAGTCAATTCTGCTGCTTCTAGACCTATTCCTCCTGTTTCTTCTCCCGTTATGGAGCCTGTTATGTGGTGTTCGGCTCCACCACTCCCTGATGAGGATCTTACCAAGTCTCCTGGACACACTCCCCAATCCAAGGGCCCCACTGAGCAGTGCACTCCACCGTGTAAGCCTTCTCTTTCAGCTCCTGGAACTGATACTACTGATTCTACTTTTAAAATGACTGACTTGTTTAAGTCTGTGGGGGAGTCTGCCCAGCGGCGAAACACTGTGCGCTTCAAGTTTTTAGGTGACACCTCTATGGCCCCCCCCCTCGGCAAACTGTTCTTCACTCTATGATACGAGACACTATGGGCATTAGCCCCTCTGATTTATTTGCATTTATTCATATCAAGGGTGAGACTGTATATGATGTTAGTTTTCAGAATGTTCATATGCTGGAGAAATTCTGGGCTCAATATGAGCTTGTGAAATGAACCCGTTTGGTCCTCTTTTCTCATAATCCCCATTACTAAACCTTTGGTTAAGGTCTTTACTCTTTTGTTTCGGAGTGAAGGGGTTAATATCCATGATGTCCAATATTGGCTTCAGCAACGTTGTGACTTGTTGGATTCCCCTCATCCTATTTTGGATGATGATTTTGTTTGGACTGGGGGTTGGAAGATTAAAGTTCAGCTTCGACAAACTGAACAAGGGGTTTTACACATCCCTGGTAGTTTTCATATTGGGCGTGACAGGGTTATCTGTTTTTATCCTGGTCAGCCCCATATTTGTCACAAGTGTGGTTCTAAAACGCATTTGAGCTACACTTATGACCGACTCAGATGTACGCTATGTCTTCAGTATGGACATGTGAGTTTGGGTTGCCCTAACGCACAGTATTGCAATTTGTGTGATGATCGTGGACATAATTATCCCCAGGGTTCCTGGGCTGAACATAACCGGCTTGATAGGGTTCCTCAGGACCACTCCCACCTTGTTGCTGAATCTCAGGCTCGGGCACAACAAAGGAAGGAGGAGGTCTCTCTTGTTGTCCCGGACCCTCTTTCTGGTCTTGGTGTGGTTACCACTGCTGTGCCCTTGCCAGTTTCTTCTGACCCTTCTGCCTCTCCTCCCCCTGTGCCTGGAGTTTCCCCTATTTTGGATTCAGGACCTGGGCTGCCTGTCTCATAGGCTGCTCTTCCACCTGCTTCGAGTCCCATTTTGCTGGATTGTATGCCTCCCCCCCCGTGAAAGTCCCTTTTGTTGTTGTCCCTCCTTCTAAAAGGGGGAAAAGTAAATGTAAATCTGAGTCCCGTCCACCCACTAATTCCATTCTCACTCACAATAAATTTAAGATGCTGGCTAAAAGACGACAATAGGGTGATTCAGAAGGTGAGGAGGAGGACTCTGATTCCTCTCGAGCTTCCTCATCTCATATGGATTACTCCTCTGACTCCTGTAAAGATGATTCTTGTCCTGGTAAACTACAGAAGGCTCAGTTTCCTCATAGGTGATGGTGTGGTTTTTGCTCTTGGGGCTTGTTGGTCTAATTTTTTTCCCCTATCTCCTGGGTGTTGTTCTGCCTTTTTTTAGTGCCTTTTTTATGGCACACTTAACTACTATTAAATGCTGCACCTTAAATGTGTGCAGTGTTAAATCATTTCGTAAGCAGCTTCCCACTTTTGGTTTTCTGCTTTCACTTAGGCAGGACTTTTATTTTCTCCAAGACACCCGGATCAAAACTAGGCAGGAAGTTTTACAGGTTACTGCTCGATGGTCTGTTGGTCCTTCCTATTGGTCACGTGGACAGGATACCTGTAATGGGGTGGGTATTTTTTTTTTTTTTTTTTTAAATTGCTAGGGTTCTTGATGTGGTCCCTGGGAGGGTTCTCCTCGTTGATGGGACTTATGGGTTGGTACGTTTTCTCCTTACTAATATATATGCCCCTCAAAGCATTGCAGCCAGATCTGCCTTATTTCTTAAAATTCATCCCTTTTTGTTTACTATTTGGCAGTTTTTTGGGGGGGGAGATTTTAATTGTGGGCTTTTCGCTTTAGACCGGCCTAGTAATGCCCGTAGGTTGCATAGTGATTCTGCCACTTTATCTAAGGTTATTTCTTCTGCCCGTCTTATTGATGGGTATCTGTCTCTCCATAATTCTGCAGCTAAGAATATTATAGGGGTACCCTGGCCACTGGTATTGATTTTTTTTCCTTTCTTAATACCTCACTGTTTCCCAGGCTTCTGTGATTCCTTGTGAAATGTCTGATCATTTGGCTGTGGTTTTGGTTTGTTCTCCTGCTGATGGTCCCTTTCCGGCTGCTCCTTGTATTCGGTGGAAGTTGAACTGTTCTCTACTTACTGATGCTCGTGTTTTTAAGGGTTGTTTGACTTTATTGCAGGCTAGGATTTCTGTGTTGGATGCTTACCACTATCCTTTTGTTTGGTGGGAAGATACAAAGGCTGATTTGAGGAAATATTTCCTCAAGGTTGCTGGATTTCAGACCCGATCCAACTTTTTTGCCTATTCCAAGTTGCGGAAACAGCTCTTAGATCTGATTTCTAGGACTTATGAATCCCATATAGATCTTTCTCTTCAAATTAAGGAAGTGAAATGCCAAATGGGGAAATTCCAGTATGATCGAGGTATTTCTTTGAGGCTTGAGGCTCAGTGTGGTACTTTGGCTTCTAAGGCTTCTATTGATCCTTTTAAGAACTGCTTTGACAGAATTTCTTCTGTGGTTATTGAATCACTTACTGACCCTGTTACTGGTTTGCAGCATAATTCTCTTCCCTTTTTGAAACGTGTAGTTCCATCTCATGTAGAAGGGTTGTTTGGTTCTTGTCCTGCTGCTCCTGATCCTGGTGGCTTCCTTTCTGATTTAGAGATTCCGGAGGTCCCAGAGGGTATTCTGCGCTCTCTGGTTCTCCCAGTTTCTGTTGAAGAAACGTGTGCCATTAAAAAGCAGAGGAAGTGTACCTCTCCTGGAGTGGATGGTTTAACGGCTGAACTTTATTATTCATTTTTGGATATTTTTGCCCCTGCCGTTACTGTGGTTTTTAATAGTATCCTGACTACTTGTTCTATACCTCATCGCTTTTCTGATGCTATTACGCTTCTGCTTTTTAAAAAAAGGTGATAAGGCTGACATTAAAAACTGGAGGCCTTTGAGTCTACTCAATGTTGATTACAAGATTCTGGCAACAATACTTTTGAACAGGTTACTGCCCCTTGCGTCTATTGTCATTTCTCAGGAACAAACCTGTGCTGTGCCTGGTAGAACTATGCTGCATTCCCTGTCCCTTATTAGAGATGTGGTCTTTTCCTGTTCAGATTCCCATCATGCCCTTTTTTTTCCCTTGGACCAGGAGAAGGCTTTTGACCAGGTACACCCGGGCTCCTGCCCGTGGGAGCTGCTGACAGTATCGCTGCAAACAAAACCAGCCGCCTCAGTCACTCCGGGCTCCTGCCCGTGGGAGCTGCTGACAGTATCGCTGCAAACGAAACCAGCCACCTCAGTCACTCTGGGCTCCTGCCCGTGGGAGCTGCTGACAGTATTGCTGCAAATGAAACCAGCCGCCTCAGTCACTCCGGGCTCCTGCCCGTGGGAGCTGCTGACAGTATCGCTGCAAACGAAACCAGCCACCTCAGTCACTCCAGGCTCCTGCCCGTGGGAGCTGCTGACAGTATTGCTGCAAACAAAACCAGGTACGAGAAACAAGACTGACCAGTGGCACCTCTGCCCTGCGTGAACTGAACTGTCCTCCACAATTTAAACTTGGCGCCTTTTTTCCCCATACTGCCGGCAAGAGTGTGGAGCATTAGTTACACTGTCTTGCTCCAGTTTAAACAGCAGACTGCTGTATTTTAACTTGGAATAGCGAAGCAGCAGTGGGAAATATTTTTAATTTGAATCTGGGCTCTCGCCACCTCGGGCTTCACTCCCAGCAGGTGCTTGCTCCGCGGTAGAGCCCAGGCACTTGCTCACTCACTCTTATCGGAGCTGCCAGGGCAGTAGCCTCCTAATCAAACACTTGCTGCTCTGAAAATCTGTAAATTAGTTCATTTTACTGTGTTGTACCCTGTGCATGCTTGGTCAGCCGGCTGCTTAAACTTCGCGGTAATTGATATGCTACTACCTGCTGCTTATATTAATTCCTGCTAGCTGGTAACTTGTACTAGAAATCAAGAAAGGAACCTGTGTTTTTGTGCTTCCAAACACTCATTTTCACCCCTGTTGCTGATCTCTTCCCCCCCCAAGGTTTCTGACTACCTGGGCTCGTCTCTCTCTTCCTCTGCTGTATCTCCCACCCCCACCTCGGCACCTCACCGCGTCACACAAACAACTTGTATAGTGCCTTGCTACCCTCTTTTGTTCTCTTCAGCTAATCCCATTTTGTCCTCAGGATCTCCTTTGTCTCCTGTCCCCTCCCTCCTGCTAATCTGTGCCTCTTCTCTTCTCTGTCCTCAGCCGCCTCAGTCACTCCGGGCTCCTGCCCGTGGGAGCTGCTGACAGTATCACTGCAAATGAAACCAGGTACGAGAAACAAGACTGACCCATGGCGCCTCTGCCCTGTGTGAACTGAACTGTCCTCCACAATTTAAACTTGGCGCCTTTTTTCCCCGTACTGCCGGCAAGAGTGTGGAGCATTAGTTACACTGTCTTGCTCTAGTTTAAACAGCAGACTGCTGTATTTTACTTGAATAGCGAAGCAGCAGTGGGAAATATTTTATATTTGAATCTGGGCTCGCCACCTTGGGCTTCACTCCCAGCTGGTGCTTGCTCCACAGTAGAGCCTGTAGGTCCAGGCACTTGCTCGCTTGCTCTTGCCTCGGAGCTGCTAGCCCCGACATATCGGCGTCTCTCGCCCGCCCTGTCTGGGCTTTTACTCTTGTAGTGTTAAGGGACCAATCACGTCTTTTTTCTATCTCCTCACTTTTCCATTGGCTCATTATACTCACGAGCCACAGGGGGCGCACCAATAAATCCTTCACTAACTTCTCCTCATTCTAGCGATACTGCCAACATTTGTGCTGATAATATTATAACCCAGTCTACTCTGATCTCTTACATAGGTAGCTTTAAGGCTGAAACTATTTATTTCCCTCTTTACCCCACAAGTTCTGTCTGCTTGAATCTTCAATTTCAACACAGTTTTCTCACATATTGTAGTATTCCCAGGATCCAGCTTTCAATTGTTCTTTTTCAGTTTAATGCACTCACACCCATCTGACAATTCTATAGTTTTGTCTTTCTTCCCATGAATGTTTATGCAGCTCTTATACTAAGCAGATCACAGGGTGCTATTACCAGGTGAAAAATAAATAGCTCCCTTTTGGCAAACAGCTATTTCTTTGCCTTCTACCGCATCCTCTATCCCTGGCCTCAGCCCTATAAAATATGCTTGCTACAAAATCCTACAGTATGTTTCGGCTACTGCTCATTGTGACCTCTCTTATCCTGTCTCTGGTACTACTAAGCATCCTTAATGTACCTAACCCCAAAAACCATATCCAACAAGGAGACATGAGTCTAAACGATTTTACATACTCAAACATGCTAATCCTAACCAAATGTGGCATAGACACAACCCCTGCCCTCCTCCCTCAACTACTTATTTACCATGCCACCGCATCTGCTGCCAAACAGTGGCACACCTACTGCCACAGCAGCCCTAAATTTTCCATGCAGAAGCTAAGGTACCTCATGTTGCTGGTTCTTATGCTGTCTGGGGACATAGAGTTAAACCCTGGTCCCGGACCAGGTACATTACCCCTAAACTACTCTGGATATAATATGAAAGGACTTCACATAGTCCATCTTAATGTTAGGAGTTTTCTCCAAAATTAGGCAGACATTGAAGCTTGGGTGGCAAACCACCACCCAGATGTGCTCTGTATATCTGAGACATGGCTAAAACCCTCTATCCCAGATACTTTTTGCCTGCTCCCTAACTACACCCTTCTTAGACATGACAGACCCCCTCCAAAGCATGGTGGGGGTGTCGCAATCTATTACAAAAGTAACCTAAGTATGACTATGATATCTGACAAGAAAAACTCCTTGTGCTAATACATCCATGCTATACTCAGGCTAGGAGATAAGAAACTCCATATGGTCTGTGCCTGCAATCCACCTAATAATGGTACAAAAGGACTATTTGAGTTGCTGGACCTTACAGCTGCACATGTGGGGAAAAATGAACTCCTCATTCTCGGAGACATAAATTTAAACTGGCTTGGAAAATCTCAAGACACTGTTCAATCCCTAGTACAGAGCTACAACTTGCACCAAATCATTACTGATAATACAAGAGTATCAGTCAACTCAGACTCCAGCACCCTTATTGATTGAGTCCTAACAAATCACATGGACAGAATTGCTAATGCAGGTATGCTGCCAGACTGTATCAGTGATCACTCCCCAATTTTTTGCATATGGAGCACTTCCACAGCCTCCACATCCCCCCAAAACTATATATGCTTCAGAAACTATGCAAATCTAAATCAGGCTCACTTCCTATACGATGTGTCTCACACTGACTGGTTTGCTGTCTCCTATTCCTTAGGTACTGATACTGCCCTTCACACCTTCCTGAGCAGGTTTGTACTCCTTCAAGATAAACATACCCCAGTCATCACTCGGTGCGTTCGTGGTAAACAAACCAGATGGCTGCATAAAGACCTCCTTACAGACCTCAAACATAGGGACAAATGCTGGAGAAAGTTTAAAATATCTGGTCTCCCAGCGGATTATCACAACTACAGAGAACAGCGAACAAAATACAAAACTCAAATAAGACTTACAAAAAGCCAGTACTGTAAAGGCCTTCTACTAGATGCTGCTGGCGACCCTAAGAAATTTTGGTCACACATAAAAACTTTCCTCGGTTCAAAACAAACTCTACTAAACAACGATATGATACTGAAAAGGTGTCCATTGTAATGACTCAGGCACCATTGCCAATGCATTTAATTCTCATTTCTCTGACCTCTCGAGCTATACAACTGCTTTCTCTTCCGATAACTCAATGCCTGGGCCACCATACTCTGAAAATACTTCCAAGACGCCCACTTTCTACTTCAAAGCTATATCGTTCAATGATGTCCTTAAACATCTAAACTCCATATCAGACAGCACCGCTGTCGGATCTGACTGCCTCGAACCTAAACTCCTAAAGCTCACAGCCCCTTTCATTGCAGGACCACTGTCCATTATATTCAACTTGTCCCTGAGGGAAGGCGTAGTGCCTGAGGTATGGAAACTGGCTAAAGTCACGCCAGTGTTTAAAAATGGAGACAAAAAAGATATAGCCAACTATAGACCAATAGCAATACTGGCAGTATTAAATAAAATCCTTGAGAAGCTCATCTCAGCACAGATCTCAGAACACCTTGCCAAATACAACCTTCTGCACTCAAACCAACACGGTTTCAGAAAAGGCCATAGTACTCAAACTGCTCTATTACAACTGACAAATGATGTTCTTCAAGCCATGGACCAGGGTCATCAAACCGGTGCAGTATTTATCGATCTGACGAAAGCTTTCAATCTTGTTAACCACCCTCTTCTACTCACCAATCTCCACTCCCTGGGCTTCTCGTCCGGGGTCATAAACTGGTTCCATAGCTACCTATTAAACAGGTATCAAACAGTGAATTTCAACTCTGCCACCTCAGAAAAAGCAGTCATAAATGTTGGTGTACCTCAGGGCTCTGTTCTCGAACCCCTCCTTTTCTCAATTTTTATTAACAATATTCCCCAAGTTATATCCTCCTGTTCATTGTTGCTGTATGCCGATGACCTTGTCCTGTACACTAGCTCAGATGATGTCCATTCCATTAATCTTAAGCTCTCTATGGACCTACAAAATATTCAATCCTGGATCTCCAATAATAAGCTCGTTCTCAACCTTGGAAAGACCAAGGCTATGCTCTTTGGATCCCCTATCAAACTAAAACAGTGCCGTGAATCTTTCCAGGTCAACTGGGCTGACAGCTATCCATTAGAGATGGTAATCTCTTTCAAATATCTAGGTGTCTCACTTGATGAATCCCTCACCTATGATACTCATATTACCGCAACCTGTAAGGCTGTAAATGCCAAACTGGGCTTAGCCTACAAAACGAGCTATACTCTTACCCCCACTGCTAGGACTGCCATTGCCAGAGGAATCCTGCTTCCATCACTTTCTTACGGGTCCGTAATCTATACAAATGCCTCTAAGGCAACTCTTCAAAAGTGGGATACTACTTATAACAACATATGCCATTACGCCTCTGCATCTTCTAGACTAAAACATCACTGCTTGCTGTACTCTGACCTAAATTGGCTATCCCCACTGCTTACGCACTGCCTCTCTTGGGAACCTTCTGGACAGTGTACAGCGATCAAGTATGCCTACTCCTTGCCTCCCTGCTGACCCCGCAGCATGTCTCCTACGATCCTGTTCTACTGGCCTTCCTTGATGAGCATTCTAGATGTAAAACTACCAAAGGAAATCAGGCTTCTCCACGTAGGTTCCTCCTACTGGAACTTGCTGCCCCTAGATGTGCCTTGCCCCTAATTATACCACCTTTAAGAAGAGGCACCGCTCCCTCCTTACAGCTTGTACTCGATGTACCTGCTTCAACTCTCCTTAGATCTTGATTCCCGCTGCCATGACTGCCCTGGGTATCCCCTCTATGTTATGAGTTGGCACCCTGCCTACTTTCAACTTCCCTTTAACCTGTCCCACTATTACCTCTCTCCCCGCCTCCTACCAATAATATCCTTTCAGTTGCAGGAGGCCGTTATGTTACCCTGCTAACGATATGTTTTTTCTCGCTTTTCTGTACCTTTATATTTGTGATATTATTATGATAGTTCTACACATGGGCACTTATCTCTATTTGTATAATTTACACCATTGCGTGCCTTGTACCAATATTTGTCTTAATCTTCGTTCTCACTTTCTGTTTGTGATGATTGCATATACCCTGTCACTGTATTCACTGTAACTGTATCTCACTGTCTTGTTGACCTCCCGGGTCGTGCCTGAAAATAGTTACTTCCGTGTCTAGTGTACCTACCCGGTTATTAAAAAATAAATAAGTAAATCATGTACCTCAACACTTTATCTCTTGGATTAAGTTGTTGTATAATTCTGCCTGGATTACCCCTCAGGTTAACAATTCCCTTGGCATGGAGTTTTTGCATAAGAGGGGTGTCCGTCAGGGCTGCCCTCTTAGCCCCCTTTTATATGTTTTTCAGAATGACCCCTTTTTGAGACAGATTGCTTCTAGTCATGATATCGCCAGATTGTTGCTCCCTGGTGGTCAGTATGCCCCTAGTGTTTATACTTATGCGGATGATTTATGTATTTGCACTACACCCCTTTTGGATACAGTTGGGTTTGTTAACTTGCTTTCTGACTTTGAGACCTTTTCGATCCAAATTGAATCTTCATAAAAGAGGTGAGTGTTTATCCTGATTCTGTTTCCTCTGTTTTTGCTTTTGTGGCCCAGATTCCTGTTACACATGACCCATTGAAGATTCTGGGCTTATTTTTTGGTACTTCTGATGACTCCACTTATAATTGGAATTTGGCTCTTGCTAAAGGCCTTGATTTGATTTCTTCCTGGAAAGGTAGGACTGCTGCTAAATGTAAACATGTTATGCTTTTGAAGACTTTAGTTCTGCCTATATTTTTGCATGTTGCCACAGTTTTTCCTTTACCTCTTGCTTTGGAAGTGTGAATTTATAATCTTTTTTATCAAGGCTTTTGGGGTTCTCGGTTGAACCCCATTAAGAGGTTTTTTTGTATCAGAATTATTGTATGGGTGGGGTGCGGATGCTTAATCCTGTAGTTTTTTTTTCATTGCTTGTTTTTTAAATTTATTTTTCCTTTTTTGAGACGTTCTCCCCCCCTTCTCATGGGGTTTCTCTTTTTATGTACTTGGTTTGTCCCCTATGGGACTTACGGTGTGGTTCTCCTTTGGCAATCCCGAGGACTTTTTGGTCTTCTGGTATTCCCTCTTTTCTGTTTTCAATGTTTTTTAAGTTGAAACAGTGGAACTTGACCCATCGGTCCATTCTCCTTATGACAAGACGACGGTTATATGGGTCTATTATTCAGGCTCATTTTTCTGCTCTCCCTTGTGTTTTGGACTCCGCTGCCGTGGAACTAGATGTTTCTTTGATTTTTTGCCAACTTATTGATCTTCGACTTCCCCGGAAATTATGGGATGTGACCTGGTTGTCTTGTCATGGAAAATTGGGTGTCCGGGGTAACCACCATCATAAGTCTCTGGAGGACAGACTGTGTTGTCGGAACACTTGTCCAAATGTTTTGGAGTTCCTGCAGCATTTCTTTATTGAGTGTCCTTTTAGTAGGGACTTTTGGACTTTATGGCTCCATAAGTGGAAGGATAAACACATTTCTTATGTTTCCTATGATATGCTGGTGTTTGACCAGTTTCCTAGTGCCTGCTGTAGATGTCATCCCAGTACCCTTCGACTTACATTTGCCCTTTGTAAATATTTTTTACGGCAGGCTAGATGTTCTCAGCTTTTACAACAAAAAAAGTATACTGGAATACACATTCTCAATCAGATAATTTCTGATTTAGTTGTTATTTATAACCGGGAATTGGTTTCTTTGCCTCAGACCAACTTTTGCTGTTATTGGGCTTCCTGTGACTGGATTTTTGATGCTTGTTTGTTTTGTTTTTCTGTTTCGGGTGGGTTTGTTTTTCTGGGGGTGGATTCCATTTTTCTTTTGTGTTTTTGTTTGAGTTTTTGGTTTTCTGTATAACCTTTATATGCTTGTATTGCTTTCTCATTCTGGTTTTGTTTTCCTTTGTCTACTGTAATACTGTATTACGATGTTTTGCATTTGTTCTTCTCCATAAATAATTTCCCTACTCTTTTGGTGGGGAGAGTTTTTTTTGGTTATGCTTGGGGTGGTTGTATGATCCACTACTTTTTTCAGTTTTTGTTGATTTTCCTTATTATGAGTTGTATGATGTAATACCGTTTTGTATTATTATTTGTTTCAATAAAAAAATTCCCCTACTCTTTTTGATAAGTACCATGGGATCTTTAACATCCACCTGAACTACCACCAATCCAGGCAGATGGGACCTCGGTTTAAAGTCTCATCAGAAAGATGGCACCTCAGAAGTGCAGTGCCCCTCTCATGCTGCACTACAGTGTCAGTACTGAGATATTAACCCAAGTGCTAGGACATAGGATTGAAAGGGTTCAGAGAACGGCAACCAAGATGGTGCATGCTATGCATAGGAAGCCCTATGAGAAGAGGTGGAGGGAACTGGATCTGTACCCACTAGAGCATAGTAAGGTAAGCGTGTGAAGCTTATTTACAAGGAATGTAAGTGCTAGAACTAGGGATCATAATCTAAGATTAGAAGAAGGAAGGTCTAGGGGCAATGTGAGGGGGCATTACATCACTGAGAGGGTGGTGGAGTCCTGGAACAGACTACTGGAAGAGGTGGTGGGGGCAAAAATGGTGAAAGGATTTAAGAGGGCATGGGACAGACACCAGGAGTTGACCAGTCGTAGGAGTGGGGTGTCTCTTGACAAAGGAGATGAGTTGGGGGGAGTAAAGGGCAGACTCGATTGGCCAAAATGGTCCTTTTCTGTCACCAGATTTCTAGGATACTAAAGCAGTTAAGTAATTAGGACTTACCTGCTCTTTCAGAGTTGGGGTATCCTTGGTTCGGGGTATTCTGGTAGGACCTGAAAGGGAAGAACAGAGAAGGTTAACGGGACACAAAGGGTCTGAGATGCTAGAGGAGAGATTAGGTATTAGAATTAAACAAAGATATTTATCTGATTGGTGTACAGTTTGGCCAGACCTGTAGAAATAAAGGGAAAAATAGATCAGTATGGGGAACTTATAGTAACGAGAGTACAGAGATACAAAAAAGATACAGTGCAGCATAGGAGTAAAGGAAGCGGAGTTTTAGAGGAAAAGATAAACTAAGTCAAAGTAAGGAACCTAAAGATAGAAAAAAAAATGCAGACAACTAAGAACAGAGAATAAAGTGATATTTGGAGCTCAGCATAATCCCCCTTAGTGCCTCTAGGTGATCTATAAGTAGCCAGTAAATTTAACTAGTAGTCCAGATGGGCAGGTGGAGATGCTTTTGGGCTAGCGGACCTGATATTATTTAAAAAAGGGGACACTAGTGGTAAATGGTGATTTTTAATTATATTTAACATTTCCCTGGCATCTAGCTGGGGGGAGGGGTCTGTGGGTTCTGACTACATGAAGCAGGCAGGTAGGTTGGTCAGAAAACTGCCAATCAGAAATGATGTAGCTATGCAGCCATCAATTTAGTGCTAGTTCGCTATAGTGACAGTGCCGGCAGATGCTTTCAAGTCTCAGCCCATGCAGAGTTCAGACTGTGGTCTGCAACATGTGGGTGGGAAAAAAAGATGGGAATTATTGGGAAGTGGAGAGGGCTAGGGCAAATATGCCTCACTGTATCGATCAGCCACACAGTGCCTTTGTGAAGACCACCAAGGGGCCTGCTATGACGGTCTGGAGGGAAGCCAGCAGGAAGCGACAAAAAACACTAGCTAAGCTGCATGGCAGCTGAGTGTAAGTGTCCTGAGGGGCTTGGTAGGAAGGAACTGGGAGGAAAAAAGCACAAGATGGGGGACACAAGGCTGGCCTGGTGGCACTAAGGGGTTACGAACATACAAACATACAAAATTGCCAGCAGATAAAGGCCATTCGGTCTGTCTATCTAGTCTGCTCGAGTGTGCAGCACTTCAGTCCATTAGACTGCAGCTGCCCCCACCTCTCTCATATGCCTTCCCCCATCTCCCACTCCCCTCCAGATTTGTACCTTCCCCTTGAATCTGTCCCAACTCCACTTGAAGCCCCCAGCACTCTGCAATGATACAACTTCCTCTGGCAGAGCGTTCCACCCTGCCACCACCCTTTCTGTGAAATAGTGCCTCTGCAGTTCTCTCTTGAACCCTTCCCCCTTCCAGCTTCATAGAGTGTCCCCTGGTTTCCCTTCCGCCTTTCAGACTGAACATACACCTGGTGTCTATTTTGTTCAAACCCTTCAGGTACTTGAAGGTCTCAATCATACCCCCTCTCTCCATTCTTTCCTCCAGGGTATACATATTGAGCTTTCTCAGTCTCTCCTCATATGATCTGTCCCCCAGCCCCAGTATCATTTTTGTTGCCCTGCGCTGTACCCCCTCCAGTAGTTTGATGTCCCTTTTCAAGTAAGGGTGCCAGAATTGCATGCAGTACTCTAGGTGCAGTCTCACCAGGGACCTGTACAGGGGCAAGATGACCTCACCACTCCTAGAAGTAATCCCCCTTGCTATGCACCCTAGCATCCTGTTTGCCTTCATTGCTGCCTTCCTGCACTGAGCAGAGTGGTTCATCTCCCCAGTTACCAGCACTCCCAGATCCTTCTCCTCCTTGGATTTTGTTAACGGGACACCCTCCAGCCAGTAATTGTGTCCTGGGTTCTTGCCTCCTAAATGCATCACCTTTTACTTCTTGGCATTGAAACCAAGCTGCCAAGTGTGAGATCATTTCTCCAGTTTCATCAAATCCTCCTGAAGTACATTTGCTCCCTCCTCCCCATCTACTTCAGCACAAATCTTTGTGTCATCTGCAAAAAGACTGATCTTACTCTTAAATCCCCACTGCAATGATGGCTATGAAAATGTTAAACAGAACCAGTCCCAACACTCAGCCCAGTGGTACACTACTTGTTACAGCCCTGGGTTCAGATGCCTCCCCTCCCACTACTACCTTCTGCTGTCTACCCTGCAGCCAGTTCTCAACCCATCTTACCAGTTTCCTCCCTGCTCCCAGACTCCTCAACTTGCAGGTCAGCCTACTGTGTGGCACTGAGTCAAAGGCCTTGCTGAAATCCAAGTAGAGGACATCCACCGCATGTCCCCTGCCTATTGCCCTCATAACCAAGTTGTAAAAATCAACCAAGTTTGTCTGGCAGGATCTGCCTGAGATAAACGTTTGCAGCCTGCTGTCCTGGAGATTGTTATCCTCAAGAAGTTGCACCAGTCTTTCCTTGAGGATTGTCTCCATCAGTTTTCCCACAATTGCAATAAGGCTCAGTGGTCTGTAGTTCCCCGGTTCATCCCTGGGCCCACTCTTATGGAGAGGTACCACATGTGCTTCCCTCCAGTCCCTGGGCATGCACCCTGAGTTCAGAGATGTACTGAATAGGTCTGCCAATGGCCTTCTCAGGACCTCTGCCAACTCTCTCAGCACCCTGGGGTGGACTCTGTCTGGGCCAGGTGCCTTGTCCACCTTCAGGGACTTTAAGCCCTCCCTCACTCTTTCTACCGTGATTTCCCCATCCGTGGTTGCTTCTCCTCCGCCCTCTCTCGTCTTGCCCTTCTTTTCAGGTACGGGCCCATCCCACTCCTTGGTGAAGACTGAACAGAAGTATTCATTAAGTACTTCTGCCTGCTCAGCCCCCTTTTCTACCCATCTACTTCCCCTCCTGATCCTAACAATTTGATCCACGCTCTTCCTCTTCCTCTTCTCTCTGATATATCTGAGGGAATCCTTTTCTCCTTCTTTGATCCCCTGTACTAACCTTCGTTCCCTAGCCATCTTTGCTGCCCTTACCACTCTGCTCACTTCTCTGGATTTCTTCACATACTCTTCTCTGTCTTCTGCCCTGTTGGATCTTTTGTAGATCCTAAATGCAATTATCTTCTCCCTCACCTTCACCACTATCTCTCTACTCATCCAACTTGGTATTTTGGTTCTGCCTTTTGTTGCTCTGGCTCTTGACGCAAGTTTTAGTGGCTTCAGCCAGTCCTGCCTTGATGACTGCCCATTTTTTGTTCTGTGTCCATTTCTGGGCGGTTGCCTGCCTTATGACTTTTCAGTATTTGTCCCATCCTGCCAAAGTCTGCCCTTTTGAAGTCCAGGACCCTAGCTTTTGTAGTGGCCACTTCCCTACCCAGATTGATTGAGAACTACACTGTGTGGTGGTCACTGATTGCTAGAGGTTCCTCCACCCATCCATTCCTGACCTGTTCACCATCCTCCAGTACCAGGTCTGGTATATTTCTGTCCCTCGTTGGCTCCATTACCCTCTGGGTAAGGAAGCCATCCTAGAATGCTTCCAGGAGGATCTGCTCCCTGGTGCAAGTGGCTGCTGGAATGCTCCAATCCACCTCGGTAGATTAAAATCTCCCACACCACTGTGCTCCCTATGCCTCCTTATCTGCTCACCCAGTTCCCTGTCAATGTCCTCCTTCTGTGGTGTCAGCGTGGCTCAGTTGGTAGCACATCTGCCTCTGGACCAGAAGGTCGTGGGTTCTTGTCCCACACGGGGATTGGACTTATACCTAAAAATTGCTGGCATCTGAGTGCAGTATGGGGGGTGCTGTACTGGTGGGGTGCCGTCCTTCGGCTGAGACATTAAACCAAGGTCCCTTCTGCCTATCCTGGTGTTGTTCTAGTGGGTGTCCAGGTGGAAGTAAAAGAACCCAGGGCACTCTTCGCAAAGAGCAGGGAACATTCCCGGTGTCCTGGCCAACATTCCCCTTCCCATAAACCAGTTTATGCAATTATCCAGGCTGTGTGTGGGTGATAATGTGCAATATGGCCGCACCACACATTCAGTCGCTTCGCTACCAGTCTAGCATTGCTTGTAAAGCACGTTGGGATACTGTGTATGAAAAGCGCTATAGAAATGCTGATTCTTCTTCTTCTTCTGGGCCAGAGGTCTATAAATAACCCCCAGACAGATCTTGGTCCCTTTCTGGCTGTGTAGTTGCAGCCAGATTACTTCTGACCTGCCCTCCTCCCCTTCCTAACTACATCTGATCCCTTCCCTGAAATAAATGGCAACCCCCCCAGCCTTCCCTTTATCTCTATCCCTCCGGAATAGTTTGTACCCGGGGATGGTTAGGTCCCAGTCATGGTGCCTGGTTGCCCATGTCTCAGTAATGGCAGCTATGTCCACCTCCCCTCTGCCATCAATGCCTGCAACTCTGCCAACTTATTCCCCAGGCTCCTAGTGTTTAGTGAAACCATTCTCCACATTGCTCCTAGCCTTCCTGCTTCTTTAGCCTTCACTTCAACCTCTATTTCACCTAAGCTCGTATCTATCTCAGTAATGGGGGAGATCCATTGGACCCCCTCTCCTGGTGATTCCCAGCTTCAATGCCTCCAATGATACCTCTCATTGATAAAATCCCCCAGCTTCTGCTTTAACACCTGAGACTCTGCCCTGCTGAGGTGTAACCTATCCCCTGCATAAAGATCTGTGTTATCCCATGTGCTACCCCAGTCCCCCACCAGTCCATACCCCTTGGACACACACCATTCCCTCAGTCACTTGTTGAAGTCACTGATTTTTCTCTTCCTGTCTATATTAGCCCTTGGCACTGGCAGAACTTCTGAGAAGGCTACCATTGTTCCCTCTTTGCTGCATAGTTTCCCCACTTCCCTGAAGCTGTCTTGTGCCTCCTCTATCCTTCTCCCTTCCAGATCATTTGTTCCCAGGTACACCACAATGTGTGACTTCCCCTCCACCGTCTTCACATATCTGACCATATTCTGCCCCACTCTATTTGCTGTCATGCCTGGCATGCATTCTATCCAGATGTTACTTTTTCTGGCACCCCTTCCCACATCTTATACCCTTAAGTATAGACTCCCATAGAATTAGGACTCGCTGGTGCTTATTCTGCTCACCCTCTTGTTGACCATCACTCCCCTGCCCCCCAACTTGTAAGGCTCTCTCACCCCACTGTTCTGCCTCCCCTTTGCTCCTCTAACCTTTGCCCTGTCCTTTCCCCCCTCGGAAATATGACCCGAGTACTGACCGCCACCTCTGAACTATTTTCCTTCTGTGGAACCTCCCCTTTGCATTCATTTATTGCTCCATCCACCACACTACCACCTCCTCTGCTATTACTTACCCGTGTCTTCCCTGAAATGTGGCCCTCCACACTCTGATTCCCCTCCTCTCCCTATCCTTAGCCTTCCCCTGGCTGCCTGCTGCTTCCCTTGTCCTCTTGTCTCCTTGCTCCTTACTTCCCTCTAGAGAGACTGCATCTCCACCCTGAGCCCCCCTGCCACTATGTCTTTTTGGTGTACTGCCTACTGCCCCCTGCTATGTAAGTTTTCCCCTGTAATGACCTCTCCCTGCTCCTTCACTGTAACTTCCCTCCTCTCTGCTTCCTGGTCTTCTGGACTAGCCAACCCTGAGAATCCGTTTGCAGTGCTAATCTCATTTCCATTAATGATTCTAGTTCCCTTACCCCAGGCCGATATCTTTGCTCCGACCTAGTCTTAGTCATGTTCCTGTGCTGGACCCACCTCCAGTCATCACTTCCTTCCCTAGACCGCTGCCACTTGTGCGGCCCTCCTGCTGTCCCACCTAGTTCCCCCTTATCTGTGCCTGTTATGAGCTCTTTTGAATGCCTCATTAGTTTCCCTCCCTCTGGTTGTGTTCCCCCCTATTCTGTTTCCTCCATGCCTCCAGTTTCCTTATCAACCACCCTATTTCCTGCCTGAGCTGGCCCATCTGCCAACACACACTGCGGCCCCCTTCCCTTCAAGCCACTCCCAGGAATATTGCTGCTCCCTATCCTTGGCAACATATAACCCTTCCCATCTCCCGCCCTAATTGACTGCCACTGCATATTCTCTCCTCCCTTAACCTGGTCCTGCCCCACTCCATGGACCCCTTCCCCCACCTTGAACTCCCCATAGTCTGTAATGGATATATGTGGCCCTCCCAGTTAGGCTTTTCCCTGTCTACCAGCATGTTCTGCTGCCTGCTGTCCTTTCTGCAAATGCTACTCAAGATGCTTCACTCCTGCTTCGTGGCACTCAAGCTTCAGGGTCACTTGGTCCCCTTAAAATATAAGTGGATCCCAGCCCCACTACTGGCTGGTTTTAGTCACATGACCATCCTTCCCCCTCTTGTGCATTTCCAACCTCTCTCCAGCAGTTAAATGTCCCCCTCCTCCCAGCCAAGACAAAATCATTTGTTTGGAACTTGTACTGTTGAAATCACACAGCACACATTGCTATCTCATGAAATGCTAGTTCAATCCTAAAGGAAAACAAACAGCACAGAGAAAGTACTTATCTTCTACCTCCAACTGCCTGTTTCCTTCTGCTGGGTTTCACTCCAACTGGGTTGAGGCACTGGATGCCACAACGGTGACCCCGGTTCAGAAGTGAGCTCAGGCAGTCAGGAGATGGCAGGGAAGGGAAGGGATCGAGCATCTGGAGGACTACTCTTCCTTCCTGGGGAGGGATCCAGGGAACACGCTGCTCTTGGGCAGCCCCTAATGGTGGTCAGGGGCAGTGCAAGGAACAGGCAGCATTGCAGCTGCACAGGGCAGAGTTCCAGCGTACATAGGCATGTAGTGCCATTGGACACAATTGCACGTTTGTAACTCTGAGGGGCAACCATGTAGGAAAAACCCTCTGGTGACCAGCGGAAATGAAGGTGACCCCGGAGACCTGCCAGCATCCTGCTGTTAGACCCACTTGCGTCATGATCTCCCACGGGCAACCTGATCTCAGGTCCCTCTAATTCAAGATCAGGTCACCAAGGGTGGGCAGGCTCTCCCAAGGGGGGGTGATCTTGGGGCTGGACTTGCCATGGATCAGAAGGGAAATCGATGTGTGTGGGGGGGCAGGCTGGGAGTAGAAGGCAGAATTGAGTGGGTATTCTGGAAGGGCATCCGGAATGCAAAAATAGAGTCTACAAAAAAAAAAGAAGAAGATGGAGGCCACAATGGAAAAGCCACACTGCGGCTAAGGGCCAGTGCCCAAAATGGGCTTAGAAGTAGCTGTGGGAGGTAGGCAGGGGAAAATCAGTGGACTCCCTGAGAGGAGCGTGAAAGCAGAAAGCACCACATACCGTAGGCTTATGCAGTGGCTGATTAGTCAACCCCTGGTGCTCTAAAGGATTAGCTGCAGGAAAAAAGCATAACAGCCAGGAGTGCCCATAATAAAGTACTCACAGCAACAAATAGAAGGAAGCCTTAAGTTTTGTTGGATAATGGAGTTGTTTTGCTGGAAGAAATAGTTAAGAGCTCTTGGGTTTTAGATGCACTGTGGTGTATTTTGGAGCTTATTATGACCAAACAACACATGTCTGTTAAAGTAAAGGTGTCAGATTTTTGAGCTTAATAGCCCATTAATCTGCTGCAGTGATAGTCCCTCCTTGTCAAAATTATGAATGTTAATGCTGTCCTGTAAAAGACAGAAGGGATTGTAACTCTGGCTGAACTACTGGCCAGCTGATCCCTTCCACTTCCCAGTCTGCTGACCACACCCCCACGCTGGGACATTTTGTGATATCTGTCTACAGCACTCTTCACCAGCCCACCTCCATCAACAGAACCCTATGTCAGGCCACCTCTGTCCAAAGCATCCTCCACCAGACCACCTCCATCCAAAGTAACCACCAGCCACCTCCCCCAATGGCTCCCACCATACTAGCTTCTTCCATCCACAGCCCCAATTCAAATGCCCCTCACTCCACAGCTTTGGACAATAGTCTCCCTACCATCATGCTCCAACACTAGCCCCCTTCCTCCACAACACAAGACAGTTGCCAAGACACTAGGCCCCACCCTCCAAAGTACCCTAAACTAGCCCCCTTCCTCCACTGCCCCAGACAGCACCCTCACTCCCTCCATGATGGCCACAATATCCTGACCTCCACTGTCCCCCAAAATGACCCTGTTTCCTCCACAGCCACAGTACTAACCCTCTCCCTCCAAGGCCCCTGACAGACACACACACACACACACACACACTCTCTCTCTCTCTCTCACACACTCTTTCGCTCTCAGCTCCCTCTGACACACACTGTAATGGGCATGGCCACAGCATTACAGCTAAGCCACGTATAGGTAGAATCTGAGTCTCTTATCTGAGAAATAGTAAGCTAGAGGCAGATCTTTAAGGGATGATGTACACGGGATCCTGGAAAATAAAATACAAAAAAAGGGTCACAAAGGATCTGCAGTTCTTAGAGAGTAAATAAGGTGGAAAGAACAAGTTAAAGATAGATGATACTTATCTGATTAGGAAGGACAGTTTGTGTCCTGTCAGACCTATAAAATGAAATCGGGCTAATATGGAGAAAATACTGCAGCAAGAGCAGAAACAGAGAGCTGAGAATTGCAACAGGTAAAGAGCAGCACAGAAGTAAGGAAAAGGATGAATTTAGAATTACAGGTACAGTTGGGTCAACGTAGGACAAAAAGACACAGAGAAAGGAAACCAAAGAATGCAGGAAAGAAAGAGAAGGCATTTGGTAAGGGGCTCAGCTAAATCCATTTAGTGCACTGGATGGCCAGGTGGCCAGTATTTCAGAACAGTAGCCCAGGTGGGATAGTGGAGCTTCTGATGGGCTAATGGTTCAGCTTTAATGAAATGGGAAAGGGAAAGGGAAACTGATTAGCCAAGAAAAGCACACTAAGCCAAAGCTTGTTTTCAGGTGTGAGCTAAGAGCACAGCGAAATGAAGTGACTTGCACAAGGTTACACAGTATGTAACAAAGGGCTGTGGGATTCAATCCCTGGTCTCCAGGTTTGCAGCTCAGTGCAAAAGGTGCAGTGTGATGCATACTTCCAAGGTCCTATACAGCACAGAGTGCTGAGCATGTCCATAGTGGCTGTAAGTTTTTCAAGCTAAAAATCATCGTTTTCATGGCGAGCACACAGTGAAAAATGAGTTTTCACAGAAGCAAGTCTGCCTTTGATTTTGTGCACAGTTGGCAGACAATCGGTGCATGGAGCAAATTAGCCCCTTTCCCATCTAGGAAAGATGTGAGACAGAAAATATTTGAACTGCATTCCTATTTTAGCACAGTCGACAGCTGAACAGGACTTGGAGCAACAGTCCCTACCCTTACAGCAACCTGATGCCTGTACTCCCATCCATCCAGCAAGTGGAGGCTGAGCGGTCCCACGATGCAAGACTGCATTCCTTTTTTAGCACAGCTGGCAGCCAAATGGGACTTCGAGCAACATCCCACACCCTTCCAGCAATCTGAGGTTGAGCGGCTCCACGATGCACAGGCTGCATTCCTTTTTGAGCACAGTCGGCAGCAGAACGGGATATGGATCAACATCACCCACCCTTCCAGCAACGGGAGGGTGAACGGCTCCATGAAGCAAGGTTGCAGGACAAAGATATAGCCTTGTTTTTTAGCTGCAACAAGCATATTAGCTAACTAACTTGACAAGTTAGGACTTATATAATATTTCGTGGAGATACCTGGTTTTCACGGTAATCGTGAAATCCATGCACTGCGTGAAAAACTTACAGCCTTGTCCATAGTATAACCATGTCCTGCAGACTGTGACACGATCATTTGCCCAGATGCAGGGGTCAAGAGGCCCCCTGCAGCTACTGGCTCCCTCGGCCTTCCTCCCCATTGGCACCTACAGGCTTCTTGACCCTCTTTCCCCTTCAGCAACTACAGGCTACATGCAACCCCCAGCACCATATGACTCCCCTGTCTCCCTCCAACCTCTGTAGTGAACTCCTGTAGCCCACACATCACTGCTATTAAATGGGAAGATAGATCTACAGATTCATAAATTCCAATGCTGCAGTAATTAAATCCAACTCCCTTCAAGTTTGAATTTTAATAGAACAACAGCCCCCTCAAAGATCTAAGTCTTTTCTTCTCCTTTACTTAATCTCAGGTTTGAATTCACAGGCTGTAGTACAGACCCCTCAAAGCTATCCTCCATAGCTCAAAGTTTAATTTACTGCACTAACCAATAAACCCAACTCCCTTCCCTCTCACTCAGATTTGAATTTGCAGAGATGCAGCAGCCTCTTCAGAGCTAATGGTTGGGATTGTGGAGCAAGACCCATTGACTTTTACTTGTATATTATTTTCAAACTTTTTGTGGCCTCTCCTTCAGATCTGACAGATCTTGCTCTGTAGGTACAGTTTGGCTTAGATGTTTTTCATCAAAATACTGTTTAAAGGCTAAAAAAAAAAATTCTACCTTTTCCTCAGCCTCCTCCAGCTTTTTTTTCTGTTTGCAGACCATTTCTTGTTGCTTGGTGTAAGAATGCTTTGAAGTCTGTCTGCAGTAGCTGGTCTCACATTACTTACTGAAGCATGCCTTTTCCAAGGCTCAGAGTTGAGCAACCACATTCTATCTTGAGCACTTGTGGTTTTGTGCCACAATGAAAAGGGTCCCCACATGCACAGCTTCACCTAGCTCCTCTGTGGAATATTCCTACTGGATCTAATATTTGTTTTGCTGTTTCCAAGCTGGCATATTTTCAGTGCAACACCTTCCGGATTAATTTACCCATTCATTGTGATTTTTTTCCTTTTACTCATAGGGCCGGATATTTAGACTGCGCTGGGCAGTGGTGCAAGCCTGGGCACAGTGCAACTGGGCTGCACTGGGGCCAAGACTAGGTGATATTCAATGGTGATGCGCCATGGCTCAGCACCATTGAATATGGCAGGGTGGCGCACATACTCCACATGGCACAGTGACACTGCACCAGCACAAGCCACAGAGGGGGAGCAGGGAGATGTGCCAATGCAAGTGCAGTTGAACTAGGTGCATCACCCACGATATTCAACTGGGGGCATGCAAATAAGGCCATAATCCATCCAAGGTGCAAATGGGACATTTCCATGCCATTATGGCCCCATTTGCATGCTGTGCATCTCGGCGAATTGTGCCTGGTGCCCTGCCTTACCGCTGTTGATGGGGGTGTGCTCCCTGGATGGCTATTGCAGCCCCCCCATATGCCTGATTGCAGGCATACATCAGCAGAATATAAATAATATGCCCGATCGTGGGCATCAGTGTGGAAGATAAAAAACCTGGTGATCTAGCAGACCCCTCGCTGCCCGCTCATGGGCATCTGTAATGAAAGCTATATCCTGGTGGTCTAGTGGACCCCCCCCCGTATGCCCGATTATGGGCAGTCATCAGCTGAGTAAATATCCTATGGCCAATCGTGGGCTGTAGTGTAATGAATTAGATCCCTGGTGGTTTAGTGGACCCACCCCTTCCTGTAATCCCGATCGCGGGCAGTCGTCAGCTGAGTAAATATCCTATGCCCGATTGCAGGCTGTTGTGTAATGAATTAGATCCCTGGTGGTCTAGTGGAACCCACCCTGACTGCCTGATCCCGGGCCATAGTACAAACTGATGGCTACCTGGTGGTCCAGTAGTACCCTCCTCCCCACCCACTCACAGAGGCCCCCAGCCACCCAGCACCCCCCGTCATCAGCGGGCAGCAGCACCCCACCTGCATACCGCCCAGCCGCCCACAGAATGACAGCGTAGTGTAGGAACTATATGTCCATTGGGCCACAGTGTGGACCAATGGGTGTGCAGACCATACTGTACTACACAGGTCCAAATCTGTGAACCCAATCTTTGGGGATATTACACGCCTACCTTTGCTGCCCAATAAAACATACTCAGAAATTAAACTACCTCTAAAACAAGAGGCTGTCATAGCTCCCCTCATTTTGATGACTGCTTCTTCCTCATCTTTGAATAAAAGTAGCAGCCTTCTTCATGAGCTTCCGGCAGGAAGTCACATCCCACACTGATTTCCTTTCCTATTGGCCTGGTATCTCTTCTGAGCCAGGACCATTTGCTATTGCTGTGAAAATATCAAGAACAAAATGCCATTGAAATGAATGGGCCTATATACATTTCAATGGGACCATTCATTTCAATGGCAATTTTTCTGGTCATTTTGTGCTGGGCTAGTGAAACTCCTGCTGGGTCAGTGAATTTTTCTAATCACTAGCTGTGATGGCTAGTGGCTGAAAAAGTTAGGTTCGACCCCTGTGACAGTCTGTAAAATCTCTAGCATCACAGTGCAGGGTGGCCACACATGGGAAAGGAACTGTCCCATACCTCTCAACAGTCCCTTAGTGACATGTCCCTCATTTTATCCCTCAACATTGCTGTGTCCCTCACTGTAAATGGTGTTGCCAAGGTGCTGTAGCAAAAAGTTAGTCTTCAGCTGTGGGGGTCCAGCTGCAGGAAGGGGGTCCAGCTATAGGGGACCAGATCTGGAGAGACTGATCCCATACCTCTTAACTGTCCCTCATTACAATATAGTGTCATGCCAACAACAATCTGGACTCCCATTGTAATGGATGGAGATTCAATTATGGCTCAAACTCCCCATCCCAAATCATGTAACTAATTCATGGGTACTTTATGGTCCAGGTGAGGGAACATCTTTAGATATGCTGATTCTGGACAGTGGATGGTGAGTACCTATAAAACAAAAGGTTACACAGGAGTCAAAGGGGACCCATAGTTCTTAGGGAAAAGTAGTACTGATAATAAATAAAACTATCCCTAATGGCAATTAATGTATTGCCACAAGATGACTGTTATTTTCATGGTACTAAAAAGCTCATTTGGACAGTTTTAATGGCAATTAATGGTTGGTGCTGTGTGACCATAATTTTCATGGCAATGGAAAGCTCATTGCTCAGTTTCAATGGTTATTAAACATGCCATTAAAATAGCCTGATACAAAATTTAAGGAATGTACCACACACATTAAATACTTAATGGATACCTGTAGTGGTTAATTTATGGCATGGGTGAGTAAATTAATGGTTTAATCCCATGAAACAACAACAATTAATGAAAATGTAATGGGAATAAAAATTGGCCATTGAAAAGGGTGATACAAAATGTAATGGTGAAAAGTAATGGGTTTGCGTGAAGAAAATGGAAGATTAATGGAATTTAATGGAATTTTAATGGATTTCAATGAAGCAGTGATATCCTGTTCAATTTGGGAACTTAACCGAGGGTTGTTATTGTGATTTGCATATACTGTGCAGCTCATAATGTGTTTCTTTATCAGTGTATGTTTCATTTTGTCTTTCTTTCAAACTTTGTTTGACTTTGATGTGTACCATGTTGATATCACAGTGGTATTAAATTTCTAGATGCACTGATACCACAGTGATACCAAATAACCATGGGATTTATAAGTTCACCCATCTGCTCCTCTAACGTAATACCCTTGTGGTGACATTACAAAATACTAATGCCACAGTGGTACCAAATAAGTCTTGGTGATATAGAAAACAGTTTCATACTACCATTGCATTATCATTGGGAACTTCTCGGGCAATATAGAGTTCCACATGAAAGTGGACTCAAAATTATGTAATACCACTGTGGTACCATTACCCATTTACCAGTCCGGGCAACCTGCCAAAAATGCCATGGCACTACCACTGAGGCCAGAAAACTGACTGGGTTGACACCATTGTACTACCAGACTATCACTGGGTAATACCCTTGCACAATTTCAGGCATACTCAGGTATTGCCATTCATAGAACACTGTGTTGCCATTGCAACACATTTGGTAAGGGATGTCACAGGATGTATTTTCACTAAATACATTATCTATCCCAAAATGTGCAGTTTCTGACAATGTGTATTCAATATGGGTACCTGATCACTTCAGCAGTGTTTCTATGTGGAAAAAATGTGCTTTGTGAACCCAAAGTGTTCCAGTCCTTTGAGGATATGCTCTGTCCTGGCTCCGATCTCAGAAAAGGGAAGGACAGAGAGATTTTTGTTTGATCCCTAATGCAAGGACCTTCTTGGACTTTTTGTGAACAGTGCAATGGACTGTGTTTTTGTACCTTCTGCACCTGCAGCCCCCACAGGCAAACCATTGTTGCTTTTCCACCTCGTGTGCAGGATAAACCTACTACTTGACCCTAGCTAAAGGAGAGGACATTTGTTTGTAATTGTGTTTTAGAGGTGTCCCACCATGATTTTGCAGGTTATGGCCCACCCCAGTTCCTGGGTTAAATAGAAATGTTGTATGTAACTCCCCCTTGAGAGCCAAGTGCTGAGAAAGCAATCCCTAGCTGGGGGGGGGGCAGGTATCAGCAGCAAGGCAGCCTGATACTACAAGCACTCATTATACATATAAAATTCCCTCCTATGTTCACACACACAGGATACCCCATTATTGCAAGTTTCGATAGACAAGTCACACTTGTAGTACTGAAGTCTACGTGTACATTTATGGTAAAAATTGGCCAGTGTGATTTCCTTCTGGTTACCAGATACAATAAGTCAAATTGACAAAAAATGTATAGTTATGCAGAGGTTTACCGTATTAGCACTAGACAACATTAACTGTTTTAGTCACTTGTAAGCCTATGCCACTGGATCCCTCACTATCTCCTCCCTCCGACCCTACTTTTACAACATTAACATTCATCTATATAACCTGCATTTGGGTGCCTTGCAAGTGTGGACCCTTGACTCTTGTCTTAGCCCTCATCCCACATTTACATTTATCTGTATGACCTGCTGTTGGGTATCTTGTAGGTATCAGGTAAGCCTGCGAGCCAGGGTTCCAGTTGTTTCCTAAGTTTTTAAATGCTTTGCCTATATGAACTGTTATTTGGTATCATGTAAGTCTGCCTTAGACTTCTATCTTATAGTTTATCCTTCAATCCTCTTTCTTAAAACAATAGGTATGACTAGGGGTTATATTAAATCATCCCCTAGGGGCACATGCCTCGAGAGTAGATTAATAGGAACATTAATATAACCCATAGGAGTACCTTATTCCTGTTATTAACAAGGTCATTCAAAATACAATATTAATACATATCTAATAATGATTGTGGCAGGCTAGTTGTGGGATGCCTAACTCTTCCTTCCTGAGAGAGGAGAGCTGTCTGTCAGACATTCTATCTACTCTCCCCTGGCTGACCCACAAACTGCCCATATCTAATCCCAAAGCTGGGTTGCTGGCAAGGCAGGTGGTAGTGGTACCACTGTACCACTAGGCAGGCTGACTGATAGAAATCTTTAAATATTTGTTTACTAGATTTTACAATAAAAGCTAAAGTAATGTTAATTGCAATGTGCTCAACCAATACAGTAGTAGTGGGCACAGACTTTTAAAAAAGAAGATTGTTTGGAATCCTACAGAATGGTGTTCATGTACTTGAGGTCATGTGCACAGTCTGAGCAGGTACATTTCTGTAAGGTTAACGTAGGGCTAGTAGAACTCTGTTGTCAAGTCTGATTGCTTTATTTTTTCAAACCCTTTTAATAAATTGCATTAATAGTTGTCTGAACTAAATTGGATATCTTGTAAATGTGGGCCCCTGGACTCAAGGTTCACCCTTCTGCCCCTACCAATTAATGCATTAGAATTCGTTAAACGTGTCCTGCTGCTTGGCCACTGGAAGTCAAGAATAGTCCCTGTTATGCATAATTCTGCTACAATAGCTGTTTGTGAAGGAATATGAACATTATTAGTTAGGCAAGCAAGTAGTGTTAGTATTGAGTAATTCTTATTTTTCCTGAAATCAAATATGACAGGGCAACCCAATAAAACACATAATTTCATTAAACAGATTCACATAACCAGCCATATTTACTAGGGGAACAATGTTATTTTCACTGTACTGTACTCGTAACCCAGTCATTGACAAAATAGACTTCTTCAAATGTTAAACTGAATAGCAAGGCCAGGGCCAGGGATTTTATATTGCAGAGGTGATGCAGTACTACGAAATTTACTTGAACATTCAGTATTCTCTCAGCCTAAGGTAACATTGTAGGAAATCCAAATGACTAGAAACAGCAAACTCATGACCAATCTGGCCAACAGAAAATCATGTACACAAATGCCCGCAGTCTGGGAAACAAGATCCCAGACCTGCAGGCAACAATGACAGAGGCTAAACTGGACATAGTAGCCATTAGTGAAACATGGTTCACCAGTAACCACACTTGGGAGATTTCAGTACCCGGCTATGTACTGTTCAGAAGAGACTGAGGTGCAAAAATGATGGGGGGATAGCCTTTATGTCAATGAAAATATCAAAGCTACAGAAATTCATAATACACATAAGGAGCCAGAAGAACTATGGGTCACCCTGGAAACAGGAAATGGGACAGCCATACAAACTGGGGTTGTCTACAGGCCTCCAGACCAGGGAGAGGACATATACACATTACTGTTAGAAGATATACAAAACATGACAGCTAAAGGGGAGGTTCTGATAATGGGAAACTTCAACATGCCAGATACAGATTGGTCAATACCAACAGGAACATCCACCAGAATTAGACACGTAGTGGATTCCCTGCCGGGGGAGGGACTCAAACAACTGGCACAACAACCCACAAGAGACAGGGCTATCCTAGATCTAGTAATGACTAATGGGGAAAGGATTACAGAACTCTAGGTAGAAGGACACCTGAGGGCCAGGGACAGTCGCATGGTATGGTTCAATTTGGCCACTAGAACTAAATCATCCCATTCCAATGCAAAAAATATGGGACTTCAGAGGAGCTGACTTTGATAAGATGGCCAACAGAGTTAAGCTAGCCCTGGTAAGAAGAAATACAGGTGAAGGGGTACAGGCAAAGTGGGCAAGCATTAAGGATGCAATACTTGAAGCAACATCCCATTGTGTTAGAGAGAAAAGCAAGAGCAAAGAAGGAGGAAACCACGTTGGTTCTCAAAAACAGTAGCAGAAAAGGTCAGAGCCAAAAGACTGGCCTTCAGGAAATATAAGGAAACCCAGGGGGATGAAGACAGGGAGGCATGCCAAACTTCCCTAAGGGAAGCAGAGATGGCAGTAAAGCAGGCAAAGGCCCAAACCGAGGAAACACTAGCACAAACAGAAAAAGAAGGGGACAAGACTTTCTATAGATACATTAGTGAAAGGAGAAAGTCCAGAGAGGGTATTACTAAAATCAAAGGGGATAAGGGGGAGTGTATGGAAGAGGACCAAGGAAAATCATCTATCCTAAATAGATACTTCTGCTCAGTATTTACTGAGGAGAAGGTAGGGCAGGGCCCACAGCTCAGCACCATGGACACAGTGGAAAGGAAAGAAAGGGTCCTACAAGAGCTCACTAAGCTCATGGTGGACAAGGCAATGGGACCGGATGGCATACATCCCAGGGTACTAAAGGAGCTAAGGGTAGAACTAGCAGAGCCATTATCAGAGCTGCTTAGTGAGTCTCTGAGCACAGGAGAGGTCCCAGAAGACTGGAGAAGGGCTCATGTGATCCCGCTCCACAAGAGTGGTAGCAGAGAGGAGTCAGGGAACTACAGACCAGTCAATCTTACCTCAGTAGTGGGCAAGATTATGGAGGCACTCCTTAAGGAAAGGATAGTGCAACACCTGGAATCCATAAGAGCACAGGATCCAAGACAGCATGGGTTTATAACAGGAAGGTCCTGTCAAACTAATCTCATAGATTTTTTTGACTGGGTAACCAGAGTGGTGGACCAAGGGGGTGCAGTTGATGTCACCAACCTTGACTTCAGCAAATTTTTTGATACTTTTCCACCTAGAAGATTGATTAATAAGCTGGGTAGGCTTGGGGTGGGTGAGAAGTTGATCAACTGGGTGGCAAACTGGTTGGCGGGCAGAAAACAGAGAGTGGTGGTAAACAGTATACAGTCAGAAGAGATGCAAGTCACAAGTGGGGTACCTCAGGGATCAGTCCTGGGGCCAGTCTTCTTCAATATCTTCATCAGTGACATTGCAGATGGACTAGAGGGTAAGGTCTGTCTGTTTGCAGATTACACCAAGATCTACAACAGAGTAGATGATCCAGATGGGTTGGGCAGAATGAGAAGAGATCTGGATAAACTGGAAAAATGGTCGTAAAAGTGGCAACCTGGGTTTGATGCAAAGAGGTGCAAGATTATGGACATTGAGAAGAGAAACCCTGAAACCACCTATAGGCTGGGAGGGAAGTGGCTGGCAATCACAAGGGAAGAAAGAGACTTAGGCATCACCATCACAGATGACCTGAAATCATCCAAGCAGACCACTAAAGCAGTAGGTAAGGCTACTGGGATGTTGGGGTGTAATTAGTAGGGGTATCACAAGTCATAATAGGGAGGTAATAATCCCTTTTTACAAGACACTGGTTAGACCCCATCTGGAGTACTGCGTGCAGTACTGGAGGCTGCACCTTCACAAGGATATTAACAAAACGGAGGCAGTCCAGAGAAGGGTAACCAAAATGGTGCTGCATCAGAAAACATATGAGGACAGATTAACGGAGCTATACATTACCCTACAGCAAAGGAGGGAGAAACGTGATATTTATTTATTTATTTGCTTTTGTTTACCGGGTAAGCACACTAGACAGCCAAGTGCCTATTTTCAGGTACAACCCGAAAACAACTTGAGATCCCACTGAGATTTGAACTCAGATCACTGGATTCAAAGTCCAGAGTGCTAACCATTACACCATGAGACCAGCTGATCATGAGACCATATGATCAAAATATTCAAACACCTTAAGGGCATTAACAAGGTGAAAGAGTCGAACATATTTCAATATAAGAAAAATAGCAGGACAAGAGGACACAGCATGAGATTAGAGGGAGGCCGATTAAGGGGTAGTGTAAGGAAATTCTTTTTCACAGAAAGGGTGGTGGATGCATGGAATGGCCTACCTCAGGAAGCGGTGGATATGAATATAGTGCAGGGCTTCAAACAGGCATGGGATAGGCATAGGGGAGTAATACAGATGAGTACAAATAGATAGACCATTGGCAGAGTAAAGGCCTATGGCACATTCATAAGGTAGAAAAAAATGGGCAGGCTGGATGGGACTTATGGTCCTTATCTGCCATCAACTTCTATGTTTCTATGACAAAGTGCATTTTGGATCTTGAATTAACAGGACATGGCACAGTACATTGACAAGACGGAAGCTTAACTTATACCACAAAACAATGACTTTTGCTGCCAGCACTTGCAAGGGGTCACTTGCCTGGACCCCCACATACAAGGTTAGTGCTAGGAAGGAACAGCAGAATTAAGTACATATTTAGAAGAGAGAGAGAGATGGCATCTCTGGCTGCATGTCAATTTTGCAAATAAATACCAAGGTAGTTACAAAGCAATTCAACATCAGCAGTGATGGAATAGCTAATTACATGGCAAATTTGCAAAAAGATATCAAAACAATTACAGGCAATCCAAGCTCAGAAGAGCTAGTAGGCAGATCAGAGCAGTAATAAATATTCTGCATGGTAACATGACATTCTTCATGGGAGGATTAAATGCTCTTTGGGAAGTTGTATAGCTGTGTATTTATACACAACACTTTTAGGTGTATTTTATGAAAATTAAAAGTATTATCCTCTACAATGTGTGGAAATACAACTTTGTTTACTCGCAATTCACATTTCTTATGTAATTTTCACACTTCCTGTGTCACAGCACTCAAAAATACTTTAGAAAAAGGTGTAGCTTGAATACATCATGCATTCTCTCAGCAAATATATGACTTATTTTTACTCATTTGCCCAGACTGATTTACTGACTCTTGGGACTCAGCCACTCATGTCTTACTAGTGTAACCCCCCCTACCAATCTGGGGGCTTACCTTTGTGCCCAGCAGTCCCGGTTTCAGCCACTCTTCATAGCACCTCCTGAATCCCTGCTATATATTTTTTTTTTGGTCCCCCACTCTGGCAAGAGTCTTCCAGTGCCCCTGGTGCCCCAGCTTAGCTCAGGTGTAATATCCAGCCTTTAGGGTCTCCCAAAGTTTGAACCGTGATCACCCAAGCTGCCGATGCATTCTGGTGTGGTGGGGATCCTGCAGGCATGTGTGGCGCCTTTGATCTGGTGACCACGTGCAGTGCAGTCAAGCGGACAAGTGTTCCATTGGTCCCAGTGTCCCCACCAGTTAAGTGAGACCCAGTGACCACGGCAAGGGACAGGAGAGCCCGTTTTTCGAAATAAATTAAAATATCCAGAAAGTGGTTATGATCGGGGCTCATGAATATTAATGAGCTGGAGCCCTGATTGCTATGCATATTCATAAGTCAGTGTCAGTGGCTCAGCAGGTAGCACACTCGCCTCTGAGGCCGGGAGATCAGTAGGCTGTGGGTTCTATCCCCACACCAGGCACTTGGGTTAATATCACAATACTGACACTGTAGTGCAGCATGAGGGGGGTGCTGCACTCCTGAGGTGCCATCTTTCGGATGAGACGTTAAACCAAGGTCCCATCTGCCTGTTCTGGTGGTAGTTCAGGTGGATGTTAAAGATCCCATGGCACTTCTCGAAAAGAGCAGGGGAATTTCCCCGGTGCAATGGCCAAATTTCCTCCATTCATGAAAAATACCACCAACAGCTTAATCTGGTTCAAGGTCAGTTGGCATTCATCTGTATCCCCCACCCCCCGGGTCGTGCCTGAAAATAGGCAGGATTTGTCTAGTGCACTTGCCCGGTCAACAAAAACTAAATAAATAAATAAATATGGGTGCTTCTGCACTCGGAGCAGCAGTGTTAGGCAACTGCCAAAAAAGTAAAGAAATGTTCAAATAAATTATGTAACTACTGCTGTATGTTTGGGGACAAATGTAACTGACTAAATGCTTGAATCCTGGCTGCACCAGTACTGTGGGACTCAGATAAGATAGCCTGCATGCAACAAATGATGGTTCTAAAATATTAGCAGCAGCAACAGGCAAATGAACTGAGGGAATAATTAAAGCTGCGTAGAGATAGTAAGGACACAGTGACTACAGAATTATGGAGCATTTGGGCAAATATTTTGTTTATCCTGGCTGCACCAGGACTTTAACTGGGACTGTAATAATTCTGCTTAAGGGACTGTGTGTTCAGCAGCCATTACAAAGCAGCAACAGCCAATCAGAAAGCTAGGATTTTAAAGCCAAGACTTGCAGGACATTTACCAAAGCTCATGGGAAACTACCAAGTGCTCATGGGGAATTGTGAGGACCTAATCTCAGGCACCAAAACAGTAAACCAACTGTGCATTGAGGAAGCTTCATGAATAATGCATTTTACTGATTAACAAGCCTTCAAGCCAATCGGAGGTCATCCATCCAATAGTTTCAGTCGATCAGGAGCATCAGGAGGGCCCTAAAAAAGACTGTGTTTCTAGCTATGCAAGCAGTTCGAGAGGGATTCTATTGGACACACCCCACAAGGGTGGTGGCTCAGGCCCCAGACGTTCAGCTGGACCTGGTGATCCAGTTAGGCCCCTCCACCCAGAAGGGGGTTAGTGACTTCTTTGCAGTTAAGTTAAAATAATTTAATGCTGAACTTGCTAGCCTGTGGGTTGCCAGAATATCCTTCAAGTGCTAGCCCTGCCTTCCACGCTTGGGAAAAGCGTGACCTGCAAATTGGCGACATTAAGCCAGCTGTGAGAGAGCTGATCCTGCATCAGTGGTGAGAGATCTGAAGACTTCAGGAACCTTCATTGTGGAGATCCTACCATCAGAAGTCTGAGTAAGTACTCTTGTAACCCCGATGCAAGAAAGAAAGACAAGTGTTTAACTGGGGCTGCCAATGCCCAGAGACTGTTGCTGATTTATATTATTCATTTGGTCTGTACCACCCATCCTGCTGTATTTAATTTTATTCCATCGCAGGTGGTCCCGTCAGAGACTATTGCTGTTTAAGACTGTCCAATTGGTCTGCACCTGACATCTGCTGTGTCTAAGTCTTGCTCAGTGCAGGTGGACCTAACTGCCCTAAGGGACCATGTGAGTCCAGCTAACATGTATAAATGTGCTGACATGTGTTTGCTATGGAGCATTCAGGACTGGAAGGGGAGCACTCAGATCTGGGGCTCATCCTGACTTTGCCTGGGAGGTCCAATAGTTTCTGAAATGTTCAATCAAGATGTCCAGTGAAGCTGAAGTATTTGGCCATGTGCCACAAATGGGACTGAGACCTCAAGTCTAATCAGAATTTGATTACTGTAACTTGGAAATGACTGTTTTGCACATCTAAGTGTTCTCATGTGAATGCAAAGAAACAGGGTCCCCCAATAATTGGGAACAAGCACCGACAGATTTAAGTATTAAGGACCAGGCTGGCCATCCTGGCCGCTGGTTAAATGAGCTACACCTTCATTCTATGTACTGGATGTATTTGAGATATAAATGTACTGGATGTGTTTAAAATATAGATGTGCTGGATGTTCAAAACTACCAATTGGGCTCAACCCAGTGCAACTGGCTGGTTACACCAAATGTTGGTTTAGCACACCACATGTAGGGCAACCCCTGCATATTCTTCAAAAAACTGTAAATAGTTCAAGTATCAATTGTTTGAAAGTCTAGGCTTAATTTTTTCTAATCAAGCCAGCCAACGTACAGCTGCACCATCCAACAGGCCTGCAATTTGAAAGAACTTTGAAGTACTGGGTACCCAGGTTTAAAATGTTGGGATTGCGGGGTTCCAATACAAATTTGGGGAACTGGTACCAGTTGTGAGACAAAATATTTTGAGTCATCTGATTTACTGCAGTTTAGATAGCCAGGGCTCTGGTCATCTAGGTTGGCTAAATGTGTGATTGTCTTTCTGATTTGCATAACAAGTATCCATCCAGCTGGAAGGTTTTTACCAGCACCAAACCAAGAACTAATCTACTGTAAATATTGTAAATAATAATAGTACTGCATAGCCTCTACTCCTCTTTTTCCCCATTCTGAAGCCCATCCCCCCGTAAATAAATTGTAGTAGTTGTTTGCAGATAATGGTATCATGAGCATTTTATAAGGAGCCAGTCAATAACGTGCCAGATATTGAAATGTGGGGAATTATTTATGGGGTACTGTGTTGGGGTGGCTTAATGGTTATAGTGGGTGGTACAGCATACCAGGGGGTTGTGCCAGGTAAAAACCAGCCGACGTAAAGCTAAACTCAGGGTGGAGGCACCGTGTCATTGTAATATCATGGAAAGAACCAGTTTTGAGGTAATCTTGGGAACCCAGGCCCCTCAACACTGTTGTGGCCAGGAAGGACAGGGGTAGTAACCTTAGGGATAGCACTGCATAGTGCTTACACAATGGAGGCACCACTGGGATCTCCTGTTTACACCATGTGTCAGCCAACATGGTCCCCCCACTAGCTCATAAGTATTGGGACCCTTGAAATGGCTGCCATTGTCTAGCTGCTAAAGTGTGTTTTGGTACCAAATCTTGCTCTAGGCTTGGTTACTGCTGGCTCAGTAACTGTTAGTGGGGAACACACACACCCTTGTGGCCGAAAGTGAAATTGCACCACAAATGTTTTTTCAGTTTAAAATCTTGTACGCTAAGGGTCCCCAGAGTATGCAACATATGATTAATGCTCACTACTGTTTTCAGAAATATTTTGCTGCTTAGAATAGAATGCATTTGTCTTAATCAGGATGTTATGATAATCAGTGCTAGCTATGGAGCCATATGCCTAGTCAAGACATCAATGTTAAAAATGTTAAGTGTTTTTGCAAACTGCTTAGATGTTAGTTAAGTGTGCCAAGCTTAGCACACCCTTGGTGCGGATGCCAAGGTTCTCTGCCAGGGGTGAGTGTAACCCCCTACCAATTTGTGGGCATGCCTTTGTGTCCAGTAGCTCTGGCTTCAGCAGCTCTCCATAGCACCTCCTGAATCCCTGCTAAATTTTTTTTCTGGTCCCCTGCTCTGACCTGAGTCCTCCAGTGCCCCTGGCAACCCAGTTTATCCCCAGTGTAATATCCAGCCCTTTAGGGATCCCCAAATTTGAATTGGGATCACCTGTGCTGCCAATGTACTCTGGTGTGGAGGGGATTGCACAGGCACGAGCGGTACCACTGATCTGGTAACCACTTGCCTTGTGGTTGAGTGGACTAATGTTCCATCGGTCACGGTGTTCCCACCAGCTAAGTGGGACCCAGTGACCATGGCAAGGGACAGGAGAGCCCGTTTTTCAAAATAAATTAAAATATCCAGAAAGTGGTTAACATCAGGGCTCATGAATATTAATGAGCTGGAGCCCAGATTGCTATGCATATTCATAAGGTTGCTTCTGCCCTCGGAGCAGCAGTGTTCAGCAACTGCTGAAAAAGTAAAGAAATGTTCAAATAAATGATATAACTACTGCTGTATGTTTGGGGACAAATGTAACATGGAGAATAAGTGTTTAAATGATTAAATGCTTGAATCCTGGCTGTACCAATTCTGTGGGAATCAGATAAGACAGCCCGCCTACCACAAATGATCGTTCTAAAATATTGGCAGCAGCAACAGGCAAACAAACTGAGGGAATAATTAAAGCTGGGCAGTGACACTAAGGACACACCAGTGGCTACAGGATTTTGGGCCATTTAGGCAAATATATTGTTTATCCTGGCCACACCAGGACTTTATTTGGGGCTGTAATAAGTCTTCTTAATGGACTGTGTGTTCATCAGCCATTACAAAGCAGCCACAGCCAATTGGAAAGCTAGGATTTTAAAGCCAGGACTTGTGGGACATTTACCAAAGCTCATGGGAACCTACCAAGTGCTCATGGGGTACTGCAGCGACAGAATCTCATGTGTCTAAACAGTAAACCAACTGTGCATCAAGGAAGCTTCATGAATAATGCAGTTCAATGATTGCTAAGCCTTCCAGCCAATTGGAGGCAAAGCATCCAATAGCTTCAGCCACTCAGAAGCCTTGGGAGAGCACTATGAAAGACTGTGCTTCTAGCTGTGTAAGCAGTTCAATAGGGATTAGAGTGGGGGCCCCCCACAGGGGTGGAGGCTCAGGCCCCAGCTGTGCAGCTGGGCCTGGTGATCCAGTTAGGTACCTCCACCCAGGACGGAGTTAATGACTTCTTTGCAGTTAAGTTAAAGTAATTTAGTTTAATGCAGAATCTGCTTGCCTGGGGGTTGCCAGAATATCCTTCATGTGCTAGCCCTCCCTTCCACACTTGGGAAAAGTGTGACCTGCAACTTGACGACATCATTCCAGCTGTGAGAGAGCTGATTCTGCCTCAGTGGTGAGAGAGCTGAAGACTTCAGGAATCTTCATTGCGGAGATCCTACCGTTAGGAGCCTGAGTGAGTACTCTTGTAGCCCCCGGTGCAAGAAAGAAAGACAAGTGCTTAATGGGGCTGCCAATGCCCAGAGACTGTTGCTGATTTATATTATTAATTTGGCCTGTACCCTGCATCCTGTTGTGCCTAACCTTATCCCAGTGCAGGTGGTCCCGTCAGAGACTACTGCTGTTTAAGACTGTCCAATTGGTCTGCACCTGGCATCTGCCTTGTCTAAGTCTTGCCCAGTGCAGGTGGACATGGTAACCTGTGAGGTGGGCACATGAGGAAGGGCGCCATCCTTTATGGTGACTCCTTCCTGGCACAATCTCTCACGGCAATGGGGAGGGTTTGGGTGACCAGATGAGGCTGTGGGGGAATTGGGCGACAGGATGTCGCAATGCGTACATGCGTGGGGGGAGTGAGCATGGTAAGCGTGGGCTTGGAGGGGTGGAGAGGCTGTAGGGGTGGTGCTGCAGTGGCTGGCTAAGCTGCATTGTGGCATCAGGGGTTGGTGAGTGGATGCGGTGGGAGAGGTACCAGGTTTGTGTCTGGGCACTTGTGCAATTTTATTGTTCCCAGCCCGAACTTTTTTTTCCCTGCTTTCACCCCCCCTGACATGCACCTCCCTGGAGTTGAGAATCCTTAAGTAGGGAGGATGCGGGGGTGAAGTCCCCATGAGGGAGGGTGTGGGGGAGCACAGTCCCCCACAGAAAGCAGTAAAATAGTGTCCTGGCACCATTGTCCTGAGGTGCTGGGGTTGTAAGAGTGCCGAAAATGTTTTCGACACTCTGACTGAGTGATAACAGTAATCACCTTTAGGCGTTTGCCGTTATCACATAAACCCGGTAGATATAATTGCCCTAAGGGACCCATGTGAGTCCAGCTAACATGTATAAATGTGCTGACATGTGTTTGTCTGCTATGGAGCCTTCAGGATTGGAAGGGGAGCACTCAGATCTGGGGCTAATCCTGACTTTGCCTGGGGGGGTCCAGCAGTTTCTGAATTGTTCGATCAAGATGTACAGTGAAGCTGCAATCTTCAGCCATGTGCCACAAATGGGACTGAGACCTCAAGTCTAATGTGAATTTGACTATTGTAACTTGGAAATGACTCCTTTGAACATTCAAGTGAGCTCATGTGAATGCAAAGAAACAGGGTCCCCCCAGATTTGGGAATAATCACCCACAGATTTAAGTACAAAGGACTAGGCTGGCCATCCTAGCCCCTGGTTAAAGGAGCTATACCATCATTCTATATACTGGATGTGTTTGAGATATAAATGTACTGGATGTGCTTAAAAAAAAGATGTGCTGGATGTTCAAAACTACCAATTGGGCTCAACCCAATTTAACTGGCTGGTTATACCAAATCTTGGTTTAGCTCACCACATGCAGGGCAACCCCTGCATATTCTTCAAAAGACTGTAAATAGTTCAAGTATCAACTGTTTGAAAGTCTAGTCTTAAATTCATTCTAATCAAGCCGGCCAATGTACAGCTGCACCGTCCAACAGGCCTGCGGCTTGAAAGAACTCTGAAGTACTGGATACCAGGTTTAGAATGTTGGGATTGCAGGGTTCCAATACAAATCTGGGGAACTAGTACCAGTTGTGGGACATCTGATCTATTTTGTGTCATCTGATTTATTGCAGTTTAGATAGCCAGGGATCTGGTCATCTAGGTTGGCTAAAAGTGTGATTGTCTTTCTGATTTGCATAACAGGTATCCACCCAGCTGGAGGGTTTTCACCAGCACCAAACCAAGAAATAATATACTGTAAATATTGTAAATAATAGTACTGCATAGCCTCTACTCCTCTTTTTCCTCATTCCTAAGCCCTTTTGCCACTGTAAATAAATTGTTGTTGTTTGCAGATAATGGTGTTATGAGCATATTATTAGGAGCCACTCAATAATTGTACCAGGTATTGAAATGTGGGGAATTGTTTATAGGGTACTATATTTGGGTGGCTTAATGGTTATAATGGGTGGCAAAGTATCCCAGGGGGTTGTACCAGGTATAAACCAGCCGACTTAAAGCTAAACTCAGGGTGGAGGCACCGTGTCATTGTAATATCATGGAAAGAACCAGTTTTTTAGGTAATCTTGCTAACCCAGGCTCCTCAGCACTGTTGTGGCCAGGCAGGGCAGGGGTAGTAACCTTAGGGATAGCGCCACCTAGGGATTATACTAGGTTTGAGCAATCTTGTCAGAATCAGGTATATTTAGAGAAGGCATGGTGCATTCCATATACTGTACATATTGCAAAAACCTTTGTTAATGTACCAGTTTGGGTTTAGATTAAACTGGCAAAAGTAGGGAAATGTGGTATTAAGGTTCCCAACCCTACTCTGCAGGCAACAAAAGGAAAAAATATTAGGGTTTTTCCTCCCTGAGCCTTCGCATATCAGGGCTGGAACCTTCCTTGGGGTTGTCAACCGTAACACTCACCCCATTCTCATATAATATTCACATCTGAGCTTATTTGCCAGTGAAATGGGGTGAGCGTTAGGGTTGATGACCCCAAGGAAGACAGCAGCCCTGATTTGCGAAGACTCAGAAGAGGCAAAATCCTAATATTTTTTTTCCTTTTGCCACCTGAAAGGTGAGGTTTGAGTGTTGGGATTGGGAACCTTAACACCACATTTCTCTACTTTTGCCAGTTTAATCTGAACCATAACTGGTGCATTAACAACATTTTTGCAAAGAATTTACTTACTTTTTGAGATAGCATAAATGTATCCCAACACAGCAATTGCATAGGGAAGTGCAGGGTGCTCCAGACCCTGTGCTTCCATCCCTCCATAGACACAGTCATCAACTTGCCTAGGGAAGTGCAGGGCCCATTGGTCCCTGAGTTTCTGTCCCTCAATAGATGCAATGCAAGAAAACAAAGTTGCAGTGTTATGCTATGGTAATTTTATTTTTTTTTAATTTTTATGGTTTTACATATGCTTCTTAAATTTTTTTTATTGCATTATTAGCCATTGCTAAGCAATTTAAATCACAAATTGTGGTGAGAAAGTAATAATGTGACCTACTGGAATTTGAACCCAGGCCCCCAAAATACTATCCTGGTGCCCTTAGCCACTAAACTATGGCTCACATGGTGGGGCCTGTGTTTTCATTTGACACACATTCTTTCTCTGGTGTTGCACAATCCATATAGCTTGTGACTTAACTCCAAATACTGAAATAGTTATGTCTTATTTAAGTTGAAATGTGGAAAAACTAAGTTCCAATTCTTTTTATTTTGTATCAGGGAATCTTTTTTCCTTGAGGTTGTATTGAATGTTTATTTATTTTTATTTATTTATTTATTTGAATCTAGGATTACAAGTTCCTTTGAGCCAAAGTCTCTTTTTACAAAGGTTCAAATGTACAAAGAAGAATCCTTCATATGAAAAAAGAATCTGAAAAAACAAAGTAAAAATTCTTTTTTTTTTTTTGTAATAAAGCAAGGCAAGGCAATTTTATTTCCAATGTGTCCAATCCCAGAGGCTCTGGACACTGTACGCAATAAAAACAGAATACAGAATACATAAACATTTGTGCAGTAGCAAAATCTTTAAAACAGCGTTCTTAAAAATCTAAATATAAAATGAGAACTTTGTGAGGTTGTATCATTCATGCAAAAAAAGATCCCTTCATATGAAAAAAGAATATGAAAAAATTATATGAAAAAATAACTAAGTCCAAGTTCTTTTTTGTATGAAGGGAATCTTTTTTTCATATGGCCCTATTCTTTTTTTCATATGGCCATATGAAAAAAAAACACTGGGATCACAAAAGAAGATATTAAAATGTGTTAAAACATATTTATGGGTGAATTTTCCAAAACCTAAGTGCAGGATCCACCTAAGGAGGCCCCAATAAGCAAGATACATGTGTTTGTGTCTCTGCAGGATATCATTTTCTTTGTGTTTAGGCAATTTTTTTTTTCAATGGAAACAAGATGGCAGCCATACGAAGAAAGAACTTTTTATCATGAAAAAAGATTAACCCCCATATGAAAATGAATCTTTTTCATATGAGCCAGCTTCTGTTATCATACCAAACAGCTATCCAAAACACTGTACTACTGAGCATGCTCAGAACCAAAATTTCAAATCCTTATAACTTTGGAATGGTTTAATATTTTTGTACCAAAACCACAAAAGGCACCACTCTGGCACAAGTCCTTTCTACTCCAAAAATTTCAATGCAAAATTCCTAACTGTCTGGGTGCTAGGTGATGACAATAAACAGCAAAGAAAACATATTTTTTTCACATTTTTTGCTATCCACATCTCAGAATCTGCACATCCGACTGGAACAAAACTTGGCATGTCATGAGACCTCAAGACTGCACATGCAAAGTTTAATGCAAATCCATTGAATGGTCAGGAAGCTATTAAACTACAATGTTTGGGGTTTAACATTAAACAGCCTACTCAACCCTAACCATAGTTGCCCTACTGAGTCACTATGATTTGGTTTGAATTGGGTGCTCAGTGTTAAACCCCTAATTTTGCATATTAATATGTTTGGCATCATTTGACAAAATCAGCTAAAAGTTTGCACGTGTTGTCTAGGAGCAAGGACTTGATCTATGGAAAGTGCTGTGACGACAGCTTGTGCAGATTCTGAGATCCACATATGTCATTTTTCTGTAGATTGCTAGTTTGTTTCCTATACTTAACATGTTTTTTTTTTGCTGTCACCTACAGCATATATGGAATTGAATTTTCCTCCCAAACTTGCAGGGGGACATATGTCATGTCCTAAGGTAATACCTTTGATAGGCCTGGTGAAAAAATATTACATTTTTACAGAGCTGTAATGCTGTCATGTTTTGTGTTTTCCATTCTGAGCATGCACAATATGGTTTCTGAGATAATGTTATGGTGCGAAATGAAAAATTGGATGTGGCAGGAACCTTTTTTGGTTTCTCACCACTTGCTTCTCACAGCATGAAGCATTTTATTGTTCTGTGAGACTGCTGTCTGTTTTTTTTCCACCCAAATTATAAAACAAGAAAAATACTAAAATCTTTTGTCATAAAAAAAAAAACACCAGTCCCATTTAGCTAGATTATGATGTTTGTTTTTTCAGAATAATGGCCGGAACTACTTTTTCTGGGCATCCCAAAATCTAGCATGCCCAGCTTAGAAAGAGAAGCCCTTCACCAGTGTTTTCTGTGGGCTTTCTTGACTTCTGCAGCCATAGCTGGACTTTTTGCTGCAGGCTGCAGTGAGAGCGGTGAGCTGATGTTTCCCTGGTGTCTAGTGGCACCCCCCCTCCATTGCCATCCCTGTATGTGTGTAATGTTGCTCTGGTGTCTAGTGGCACCCCCACCCTCCGATCCCCATTCCATTAATGAAGGAATCTTTCCCTTGTGTCTAGTGGCACCCCCCACCCTCCGATGGCAGCTTCCAACAGGGGAACAAGAAAAACTACAAAAAGCCGCACACAAAACACAAATGTTGCATACAGGTATGTTAGATGCAAGGTAGTTTATTAAGGGGGAGTAAAATGGAGATCAACCAGCACTCAGCACCCCATCACCTCAAACCCAAATGGTTCTTCTTCTGAGGACACCCTGAAGAACTGTTTTTTGACTCTCTGGGGTGTTCAGTGCCACTCACTCTTCTTTATACTCACCCTAAATCAATTACATTACATCTATCATAGCTGTATGCAGAATTCCTGCTTTGTTCCTGACTTATTTTGTAGTCATAAATGAGACAGGCATCCAGGAGGCATGTGACCTTTTCCCCATTCACGACTCAGCAAAGAACCTTGTTTGTTTGTATTGTGTATGATTTGATTGCCTGCAGCCATCAAGCATTTTGTATGATATACTATGATGATTTATGAGCTGGAGGGGCTGATTACATGGCACAGTGTTTCGCAGTAAGGTTTCTGTTTGCTGGGTTTTGTACTAAAGCCAGGACTGGCTAGTTAGCTCCCAGTAGTGCAAGCCCTTAGTTGGCAGCTTCTCTACCTCCCACACCACAAAGCAACTAGGTATATTTCTTCAGTTTATTTCTGTACCATGACAGAGTATCTCAGGGGTTTAAATTGCTCTGCCTGGCTGCATTAGTGGCAACTATCTGCAAAGTTATTTAAACCTTAAGCATGCAAGACTTCTGCCTTTCTGACTTGTGGCTGGCTGCTCCACAAATATTAGATTTCCTCTTAATTGAGGAGTATTTCATCACGGGGATACTGGGCACTGTTCACAAAAGCCACTGCTAACCCACTGTCTTCTAGGAAACAATCAGAATACAAAAAAGGAACAGAGGCACTCAAATAGTCTGTGGTGCTGGTGGTAACACTCTGTAAGCAGGAAAATCATGCTGAAAACACTGTAGATCAGACAAACACTGAGACACAATCGGCTAAATTGTGCTCAGATTTAATGATTCAAAAAAATCAGCAAACAGGTGAACAGGTAAAGCAGGTAGGCACTGACTCAGAAAAAGTCAGTGGCTACCTGCTTTACCTGTTTGCTGAATTTTTTTATCATTAAAGAGCTAGTGGATTGTTTGAGCTAGTATAGGTTTACTGTATATCTGTTATCTTATCTGACGGCAGTTTTGTAGATTCGTAATGAAGAGAGATACTAATTTTGTATTGTTTTTATGTTTTTCGGGTTTCTGATTTTATGAGAAGTTAAGAGAGGTGCTGTGTCATTTGCTGCTCTCAGACCAGAAGTGATGCATAGGGGGTAAACCCTCACAGTGTCTCAGTGACAAATGTTTTTTTTTTTTTTTTGTTCCATGTAGAGTAGCAGTTTCTCATATCTCAGTAGTTTATAAAATAGCAAACTGTCTGGAAGTTCATTTTTCTGCCCATTTTATCATCACTGCAACGTGTACATTACTGCTCAGTAACAGAGTGGATTTGAAATCAAATTTTCATTTGTTCTATGTTGTCATCATAACATGTATCCCCAGTATTGTTATAATGCTGCAGGGTCTCACTCAGAGTGAAAGATGTGGGTCTATGTAATATTGCAAGCTACAAGCACTTTTGTAGTTTCGCATACCATCAGCCCCACATATGACCTGGACCCCTGTTTAGTTAGATTTTCTATTCACACTGTAAATAAGTACCTATTTAGCATAGTTGTTAGGCAAAATTATGACAGCATATTGAAAGCCTATTCCATAATGCTTACTGCTGTTTCTCAGTGAATGACTGTTGACTCAATCATTGGATATCATTACAGTGACTCTCCGCCCCCCATAAAATAGCAGAAAAGTATCATCTTTGTATTATTTTGGACACAATAATATAGCTTTTGGGTTTTATTGCAAGATGTCTTTCTGGGCACATTCAATGTTACTGCTGTCATGATCATTATGGTATTCAGATGTAGCCTGACAAAACTTCAAATTCTACAGTATGAAGTTAGCACTGTCTGCCTGTGTCTCCCCCTTCCTCATGAAAAAAAGAACCAAACTGATGGCCAGTCTTAATGTGTTATATCTCTCCTAACATTGAGGGAATCCTGAGATTGGATACTCGAGAAAGAAATGGCAGTGCTATCTTAGAAAGACATGATAGTGCTGTTGTAAGACACACTCTCTGTAATGAAGCAATGTTTACAAATCTGTAAAAATGATATGTATGAACTTAAAATTGGAGTTAGATTTTGTTTACTTGCATCAAAACCTAACAAAATATATGGTGAAATAAATGGATCCATGTAATTCAGATGTTTCTTCAATCCCATGTTTGGTGGTGGTGGGTTGAAATGGAACTCCAAAAGGCATGTCACCAGCACTGCATCACATTGTTTGCAAGAAGACCTGCTGTGTAATTGTATGAAATAGGTTTATAATATAGCATTGTTCATGACCCTTAATTTGGAAGCACCTGTACCATACTATCAAATGGGACCTTTACAGGTATATGCAATTCCAAATTAACCATGACCTATACTACACCCTAGTCAAACTACACAGGATGGGCCATCTCACCACCGATCTGTGTCCCAAATGCCACCTGGCCCTTGGAAATGTATTACATATGCTTTGGTCATGTGGAAGGATCACCTCCTTTTGGTCTCAAATTCAATCCAAACTGGATCCTTTGTTAAACTTGCAAGATGCATTTATGCCAGAAATATGTATCATGGGTGATTACTCTGGTAAAGTCTCTGGATCCGCCAGAGCTCACATAGCCCTGATCTCGGCTATGGCCAAAAAAGTCATTTTGAGACACTGGATAGACCCCCTTACCTCCAGTTACACTAAGTGGTATAGAGAAATCCTTTTGCCTTGCAAGCCAAGAGAATTATATCTGGAATAAACCATCACAATGCCAAATTCAAGCACATATGGGAACTTCTCCAAACCCTATTAATGGTTCATCAACCTTAGACTTTTTATCCTCCCCTTACAGTCTGACTCCATAGTGTAGTATTTTTCTAAGCCCAGTGAGACCCATTTACAGGCTACTGTTGAAATAATTAACACCACTTACCATCATCCTACTGCTTATCACTTTTCTGTTTTGGTGGCAATGGGGGGCTCTTGGGGGGGGGATTTGGGAGGGGGAAGGGGGTCCAGGGGAAAGTGTATGTTTGTGTTTGTGTTTCCTATAAAATCTATTTGAGTCCATCCTATGTAATTCCTGTAACAATGCCACTTTCATGACTCTTGATGATGACTCAATAAAATATATTGAATTAAAAAAAAATAATATAGCATTGTTCATTAAATTTTGCATCTGGTTTGTGTCCTCCCTCTGGGTGAAACTACCCACTATCAGAAGCAGCATATATCTGCTCTTCTGCCATTGATGTCTGCATATAAATACACATTCAAAGGACATAGAAGCAGTGAGAACAGAACAGCATGATATAACACAGCAAGGATTTACTTCTTATGGTATGCTTTTCTTGCAAATAGACTATGAAAAAATAAATGCATATATTTTAATATATGATGCTTTATGAGCCAGAGGACAGCACAGTGTATCGCAGTTGCACATATACCATTTGCCCAGATTATGCATCCCTCTCTCAAGCATTAGAATTCTGATGACCCTTTTTTGCATAAATGAGCAGGCTTTCAAAAGTAATTCAAAGAAGAAAAAAGCTAAGTAATATCAGAGATGATAATATAGCATGACTTTATTATGGCTGTGGGTGCAGCCATCCTGCTTTCCCTTGAAAAAAGGTGTTTTCATGGAACACATCTTTTAGGAGTTTTCAGTGTATCTTTTCATTCTGCAAATCTCTATGGCAGTTAAAGAAATACTCCCTTCTTTCTGCTAAACTACTATCACATTTCAGACAGGCTGCTTTGTGAAATTACTATGCTGAGACCAACATATGGTTTATATCTTGTCATGCCTAATTTAACAGCAGATCCTGAGTTATAGCTTTGAAGTTGGCTGGCTGGAGGAGAGTTTTATGACTGTAATTAATCAGTCAGTTGCTAGTTCTTCTTAATAGCCGTCAAAGCAGTCCAGCACATTGTTAACAGGTGACTGTCTTCATTTTCATTTGCTTTCTCAATTGTTAGTGTTTCTTTTTAAGTAAAGATCTTCCCTGCAGCAATATGTTTTTCTAAAGTTGAATGAATCAAAACCCAACAAATGCAACCATGAATGGTGCATTAATAAATACATACACTTATTGAAAGGGTGTTTTTCTGAAACCTCCTCCATGGTTTTTGCTGTATTAAAAAGCCATATGATTGGTACTGAAAATGAGATCCAGTGATGGTTTAATTTTGATATAGATGTAAAAAATGCCTTTGTGAAGCAGGGAAATCGTCACATTTATAAGACCTTGTAATCACTTTAATATATGTTTTAGCATGAATGACAAACAGAACTATATTTGCAGCACTTAATGTTATACACAATCCGATGCACTTATTTTCATTCAAATGTGTCTGCCTCCAATATCACTTTATTTGACATCTTTCTTATGCATACCAGCTTCTGATATAACCCTGACAGATATATGAAAAGGAAAAGGGGAAATTGTTTGACCAGGAAAGGCACACTGAGCCAGCGCTTGTTTCCAGGTGTGACCTGAGAGCACAGGGAAGTTAAGAGACTTGCTCAGGGTCATACAGTATTCAAGTGGAGGCTGATGGGATTCAAACCCAACTCTCCAGGTTTGTAGCTCAGTGCTCTTAACTACATATAAAATAATGGATAGGAAACTGTGCACAACAAGGCTGTGTTCCCATTGAGGGTTTTGATGACATCATAGACCTCAAGAGCAAAGCTTGAGAGGTCCCTATGATGTCATCAAACACCCGAGATGGAAACATGGCCTTGACGTGCACAGTTCCCTATCTGTTATTTTGTATAGTATATGGTTCCCCACAAACTGTGCCACATTAATTTCACAAGGATTTGTTAGTTTCTGTACCTTGTCCAGACACTGCCATTTTCTCCCGGTCCTCACTGCAGTTCCACTCTGCTTCCGACCCCAAAGGTACCATTGCTCACTGTCGTCTGGCTTAGCTTTGTACAGTGGGACCACTGATTTATTTAAAAAAAAAAAACTGCTGATAAACTGAAAGTTTGGAAACAGGGTGCCGACTATGGCAGTCCGTGTCCAAACTATCTGAAAAGCTTGTGCTCAACTGCTCGCTTACCAGCGCCACCATGCTGTACAGCATTTTTTGAAATGCCAGTGTTTCAGCCAATCGAGAAACAGCTGAAGGTTAAGAAGTTGTTGTACTATCGTTGTGATGTCAGAGCAATAGTACAATAACTTTTTTGACCTTTGAACTGTCCTACAACAGGATTTGGAAAACCATCGTTTTCTTGGTTTACTTGGTTAATAAGGACAAAAGAAGGCTACTGCCCATCGAGATTGTCCCCCACCACTATGGTGGGAAAAGTTATACCCGGGAGTAATAAGACTTCATCCAGATATCCAGACCTTTTTTAAATGAAAGATTCAAACTACTTTCGACCAAATATTGAGGAAGCTTGTTCCAAATTCTTGGAGTTCTCACCATAAAGTAATTAAGCCTTACCTTCCTTATAGATTTATCTACATCAATTTGTTTATTATGGAGACGAGAGGATATCCTTCTACGTAAATATTTTAATCCGCATTGTTCCATTAGGTCCTGGGAATTGTGGATTTTATGTAAAAGAAGTAGATCATCTCTTGTACATCTAAATTCTAGTGAATGTAACCCAGTTTTTTGCAATCTATTCCTATAGTCCATCTTAGACAGATATGGAACCATTTTAGTCGCTCTCATCTGAATTTTTTCCAGTATATTAATATCTTGCCTTAAGTATGGACTCCAAAACTGAGAACCATAATCAGAAAATGGCCTTACATAAGATCTATACAGGGAATAATAATCCTGCATCCTAGTCACAAATGATCTTTGTATTCTGGTAAGTATCGATTAGATATGTTAGCTTATCCTTGCACAGTGACCAGTTGAAGATAGTTTGTTATTAACTAGTATTCCTAGGTCACACTCTACTGTTGATATCTTAAGGGGAGAATTATTTAGGTAATATGTCAGTTTAGGATTGTTCCTTCCAAAATGCAATACATGACATTTGTCAGGATTGAGTAACATCTTATTTGCAACTGCCCATTTTTCAATAACTTTTAAGTTATTTATAATGGATTCCCTATCTAAAATTGTAGATACAGGTCCTCCCAGTTTGGTATCATCAGCAAATTTGGAGAGGAGATTGTCAGAGTTAACCTGTAAATCGCTTATAAAAATATTGAATAGAGTAGGTCCAAGAACTGAACCCTGAGGAACCCCACTAGTCACACTGTGAACTTCTGAAAGAACACCATTTATTCTGACACACTGTTCTCTGTTGAATAACCATCCAGAAACCCACTTAATTATATACTGTGAAAATCCAAGTTCAACCATTTTATCAAGCAGCACATCATGAGGAACCATGTCAAAAGCTTTACTGTAGTTGAGGAGTACCACATCCATAGGGATTTCGTTATCAAGTACATACTAATATAGTTATAAAAAGCTACCAAATTTGTGGTACAAGAATACCCTTGCCTAAATCCATGCTGAGTCCAATCATTTAAGTTGTTTTTAGTTGTTTCATTTTTCTAATAATGTTTTGACAATTTTCTCCATTAATTTACTGATGACTGAGGTTAAACTTATTGGTCAATAATTCTCAGGCTGTGAATGATTACCCTTCTTAAATATTGGTGTAACAATAGCCATTGCCCAATCGTGAGGAATAGCCCCTTCACCTAAAGATTTGTTAAAAATAATGGTCAAAGGCTTAGTTATAGCGTCTGCTGTTTCTAATAGAAAAGTGGAATTAACATTATCTGGTCCTGGGCTAGTATTTCTTTTGAGGCAACGAATTGCCTCAAGGGTATCATTTTCAGTAATAATATGGACAGGAGAGTTTTTGTCTGTTTGCATAAGAAGTTTAGGAACTGCTTTTTTTGTAAATACAGAGAAAAACTGATTATTGAATGTATCAGCAATATCCCTATCGGTAGAAATACTGGAGTTGTTTACACATAAAGGACCCATATATCTACCATTCAGTTTTTTATTATTAAGGTAGGAAAATAATGATTTATAACTATCTTTGGAGTGAGCCAAGTGAAACTCCAAGTTCTTTTTAGATTGTAAAATAGCCTGCTTCAAAAGTTTTACAATTTTCCTGTATTTGTTAAGCAATTGTTCTTTTAGACTTTCCTCACTTTTTTTGACAAGAGAAAAGAGCTTTTGTTTATTTTTGATTAAATTTTTCATAGTTTTATTAAACCATAAGGAGATTTTCCCATTTTTGTTATTTTTTTTTATAATTGGAACAAATAAGTCCTCTAAATGGTAGATTAAGGATTTCAAATAGTTCCATGATTCCTCAAGAGATAGAGGGGATAAGATTTCTTCCCAGGAAATAGAATTTAAATGGTCATTAATATTTTTAAAGTTAGCTTTACTATCATTTTTAAATTCGGTATGATTCAATTTTTGCTGTAAAAATAATAATGAAAAGGAAATTGAGTAATGGTCACTAGTACCCAAAGGGGCACCAACTTTGAATATCAGATATTGAGCTCCTATATTAGTAATGACCAATCCAATATATTCTCTCCAGGTGGGTTCACTTATAAGTTGTTCAAGGCCCAAATCCACTATAAGAGTAATTAGGTCTTTTTTCTGCTAGACAGCTACCAGTTAGGGAAGTCCAAATAATAGAGGGCATATTAAAGTCACCCAACACAAGAATATTTCCTTTAGAGGCCATATCAGAAATTTCTTTATGTAAACGTAGAGTGTAGTCCAAGTTAGATGTAGGGGGCCTATAGCAGGTACCAACCAAAAGTTGGGGTTGTCCTTTAAACTGAATATTAACCCATAAGAATTCCATATCACTAACAAGGGGCAACTGAAATGAGGTTATATCTTCCCTAACAAAGAGGCATATCCTTCCCCCAGTCTGTCCTTGTCGATCCTTGTGAAATAGCTTATATCCTGGAAGATTTGGAATCCACATAGTGTCCAGATCCCACCAGGTTTCAGTGATAGAAATAAGTCCATAATTAGCTAATAGGCACTTTACTTCTAATTCAGCCATTTTAACCACATTCAAGGATCTAGCATTGAGAGAAAGAAGCTTGCACACAGACAAATCGCTATTAACCCTTTTTAGAGAATAGGACGAATTCCCATTCTCCCCCCCAGTTTTCAGTTTAAAAGTTTGTTAATAGCTGAGTTTACACTTCTACCTAATAAGGTACTTCCCCTATGGCTAAGATGGAGTCCATCCCAGCAAAACAAAGAATTTTTTTAAATAAAAGGTTTCCCAGTGAGCTAAGCATAGGGTGCCCTGCTGGAGACACCAACATCTCAGCCAGTCATTAAAGGCTTTGATCTTAGTGTTGATAGCATTGGTAGCTCTAGGTATTGGTAAAATCTCAGAAAAGCACACAATGCTGTCCTTCTCTGCTAACACATTATTGAGTGCAATAATGTCATGTTTAAGCTCTTCAAGACTTGATCTATTAACATCGTTAGTCCCGGCATGTATTACAAACCAAGAGTTTTCTGTAGTCCCAGCTAATATTTCTTTAACTACAGATGTAATGTCTGAAACTCTTGCCCCTCTTAAACTCGAGCAGGTACAATTAAATTTGGCAACGTTGCAGATAGGATGGTCCAGATGCTTAATAATGGAGTCACCTATAACATATATTTGTCTCGGTGAAGAAAGAGGTTCTGCCTTTGTGGGATGGGGTAATGTCTTAAGTTCTTCATCAAAGTTCCCAGAAACATTCTGAGAATTTTTTGGCCACGAGGATACCTTACCAGTATTACTTACTACTTTTGTAGTAGGGGAACTGGGAACAAAAGGACTCTCCTGAGTAACCTGGGGAGAGTCTTCAATAGGGAAGACAACCGTTTCATGCTCTAGAACATTACATTTGTTAAACACTGATAATGTTATATCATTATTACAAATTTGCCCTCCCCTTCACTTAGTTTTACCTCTGGTAACAACTGCCCATTGTTCTAATTCATCTATGGGCAGAACAGATATCGGAGGGATACTGGAAACATTAGACTGATCACATGGTGAAACTACAGGAGAAACTGATGGACTCAAAGGTAAGGAGTGGTCTAACATGGAGTCAATGTAGTTCTCTAAGGCCTCAATCTCAGGGCTAACTACTGACATTGCCAGTAGAAGGCCAGTTTCTTCTTGCAAGGTTTCTATCATTAAACATTTGCTACAGATGAAATCAACAGTCTGAGGTCCCATACCAAACATAAGGCAGGACGAACAGCAGTTACTAGGTGTATCCATTTTCAAAGAAAATTTCCAGTACACTGACTGCTGAAGCAAACAGAAGTATACAGTAATTAAACTTACTGCTTTACTTACTTTACTGAGGAGAGGAGTTAAGAAACCTGGCCCTGTATCCCCACTATCACCGCGGACACAGCAGACCCGCGCAGACCCGTATGTCTCTGAGTGCGTCTCTGTGCGCGCTCGCCGCCAGGTGGACTTAAATAGTAGTCCAAGTCCCGGAAGTTAACAGAGTTCCCTTAGCGAGGCGCAGTGTGTTGCAGTTAGGATTTTGCCCAAATAAAGTATATTGAATGGTTTTACAGCCTTTTTGGGCTTTAAATTGGGCAGGCTCTGATCCCTAAACTGCCACAGTCCTGTCGTTATGCCAAATGGCAAGTAAACAGCTCATTGTACTATTACAGTGCTCAGTGAACAGCCACTCACCCTCTACCTGCTTGAAAAAGCAGGGCTCAGAAACACAGTTTAAGAAATTAAAATTTCAATTTCATACACAAGTAAAGGTATATCAGAACAACATCCAGGGCTACAGCTAGAGATAGGAGATCCCTAGCAGCTCCAGCTGTACAGAACCTTTTCCATCCACAATAAACCCTAACCATATACTATAACACTATACTGCCTACTTGTATAGACAATATACATTTTCTGTTTTGGTTCAGACATGAATCCACTACATGCAGCATTTCTCTTGCAAAAAGTTTTGTTTTTCTTTAGTACTACATTAAGTCCTGAATGTCCAAGCAAGAGCTCTTATTTATAGCCAAACTTAATTTAGGAAGCCAATGTACAGTAAAGGGGGAGGACTTCTTTAACCAGGAAAGGCACACTAATCCAGAGCTTGCTTCCAGGTGTGATACGGGAGCACAAGGAAGTTACATGACTTGCTCAGGGTCACACAGTATGCAAGTAGGAGCTGATGGGATTTAAACCCAGGTCTCTAGCTTTGTAGGTCAGTGCTCTAAACCACTACGCTATACTGCCTCCTAGTAAGAAAAATACAGTCTTTCTGTCTGAATCTGAAAGAAGTCACGTTTTTTATAATAAAAGTAGTTCAATGATGTAAACATGCCCCTCCAGCAATGTCATGTTGTGTGATTGCTGGTAAGATTTAGGATAACCTACTGTATTAATTTTCACTGAGCCTTTATGCATTACTAGACTAGGGGCACCATGACCATTTCATACCTCAGAGTAAAAGTTCAAAGCATAGCTCGTATTTGCTAAACACGTGTGTGTGTGTGTGTGTGTGTGTGTGTGTGTGTGTGTGTGTGTGTATACAGACAGACAGATTGTCCAGTTGAGATGCACCGCCCTGTTTTCAGTGGAGTAATGTTTCTTATTTTATAAAGTCTGAATAACACATGAATGGTAATAATGTCACACTTTTAAAATATGGTACTTCCCAATTCTGCATATTTTTGTTCCATGAAATTATGTTAGGGGTTTGTTCACTTAAAGCAGCAGTATTTGTTAATCAACATCAATTTTATTTTTTATCAAAAGTTGCATTGCATTCATAATCAGTATATTTCTAACTATCTCACATACTTAAAAGCAGATTTTATAACTATACAGTATTTACAATTAATGGCTCAAGACATTAGAATGGCTGCCACTGGCAATATTAATCTCTGTGGTTGACAGTATCATATACTGTTGTATTATGGTGTATATTGAAAAACGGTTTGTAAAAAATGCCCTTTATACCCTAACAAATGCCCTTCCAATTTTCAGCATCCCCATCTATTTCAATCTTCTTGCACCCCAGTCTGTGAGCATTGCTGTCTATCAGAGATGCTCTTCCAACTTAGAATTTCCCTGGTCAGCAATGGGTAGACTGGATTATATTCTAATATACAGCACACAGCAAGACGAATTATACTAAAATGTTTAGTGACTGCAGTGTACAATCTGAGATTATGTCTTCATCTCAGTTAGACTGCTGGAAGCAATCCAAAGATAACAAAAAAACAAGCATTTGTCACTGCTGAAGGTTTCCTTGCATGGTGTATGTGGGATGGCATTCAGCAGCGCTCATGGCACTCGTTACTTGGAGCTTCTTCAAGCTCGCCACAGCCATATCAGCTCTGGCTAGAGTTTGTTTTTCATTATGGGACACTGGGCTTTAAAAAGTACACTGAGTAAAAACTAAATGCCAAGCTAAATGCATGTCTTCAGATGCTACATGACTTCCCACACAACATGCATTATCTTCAACTTGGTGACTGTAGACGTTTCTGGTATGCTTGGAGAGTTGGATATTACTAGTATGATTTCAGATTAAAGCACAATACTAGGGGGTTTTATGGAAAAGGTTATTTTTTTGGCAGTTGGAAACTCCACTCTAATACAAAGGCTAGTTGCACTTGGAGAGTCTGACACTTTCCACCAGCATGCACCAAAGAACCCCCCCCACCACCACCACCAGCCTGATCTGTCATGTAAACCATGAAAATAGTGAACATTGTAGCACTGAGAGTATGTGGGAAGGAGCTATAACAGTGACTGGAAGCCGAAATTCTTGCTGATGAAATATGATTGTACATATGAAACAGTCAGTAGCAGTCAGTAACCCGGATGGGTTACTGCCGAGCTTTTTGAAACCGGCAGCCCCTTTCCATGCTGTCCCTATTGCAATAATTTTCAATCTTTCCATAATAACCCAGACAGTGCCTACGCTGTGGAAAACCGCCCGTGTTGTCCCTGTTCACAAAAAAGGGGATACCAAAAATATAGCAAATTACAGACTGATTACCATTCTCTCTACCCTAAATAAACTTCTCGAGAAGGCCATTGCAACTCAGGTCTCAAATTACCTGCACCTTCACAACCTTATATCCCCTGCCCAACACAGGTTCCAAACAGGGCACAGCACCACAACTGCACTACTTCAGTTGAGAAATGAAGTCCTTACTGCGATGGATAAAAGCCTGCTCACGGGGGCCATATTCATCGATCTCACAAAGGCATTTGACCTTGTGAATCACTCTCTGCTACTTTCCAAACTGTCCTGCCTTGACTTTGACCAGTAGACCATCTCCTAGTTTGATAGCTACCTCTCAGGGAGGTTGCAATTTGTTCAAATTGAAACTGCCTCTCAAATCTTTCCTCTACCTCTGTTGGAGTCTCCCAAGGTTCTAACCTTGGCCCTCTACTTTTCTCTCTTTTCATTAACAACTTGCCCTCCCTTCCCTCCTCCTCCTCGTTGATCCTTTATGCCGATGACATGGTGCTTCTCTCCAGTGGTAAAGATCCCTTACCAGTAAGGGCAGATCTTCAAGCTGACTTCAACTGCTTGCAGGAGTGGTTACTACAAAACAGGATCCTACTGAATGCTAAGAAAACCGTAACTATGCTTTTTGGCTCCCCCTCAAGAATCAGATCTCTTACTCCAGATTTTTTGATATTTTCTCTAGATGACGCCCCTCTGGAATTAATTACCTCTTTCAGGTATCTAGGAGTCACTCTCGACCCATCTCTTGACTTTAACCTCCACAGTGCGGCTACATGTAAGGCAGTTTACTCCAAACTTGGTCTTGCCTTTAAAATTAGGTCCTCCCTCAATGATGCTGCCTGGCTTGCTATAGCACAAGGTTTTCTCCTCCCTCCCTTCTCTGACATATTGCTCTCAGGTTTACCTTAATGCTAGCAAAGGAGCACTCCAGAAATGGAGCACCTGCTATAGCAGTATATGCAGATTTGCTCTCTCCGCTCACAGACTTACCCATCATTGTCATCTCTACTCGAAACTGAATTGGCTCTCTCCAGCTTTGCTCAGACGCTATTCTGCTGGCTGTGTAATTGATAATATTATCAGAACGGGGTCTCCTGAATACCTTGCTAAACTGTTAACGCAGCCCTACCAAGCATCCCTCCTCAGGGCATCTGCTCAAACCCAACTTGAAATTCCCAGATATCTCACTAAAAAAGGAGAACTTTCCTTTGCCATATCTGCCCCCCATTCATGGAACTCCATTCCCCCCCACATCAAACTCTCCAAATCCCACAAGGCCTTTAAACTGGGTCTTCGGGCACACCTAATAGAATCTGACCGCTGCTCTTGTGCTGTAACTTGAGACTTACTCCTAGCATCTTTTCCTCCCCTTGACACTTACTGTTTTCCTGCTTGTTTCTAAAATCTGCATGTTCCCACATCCATTAGGAATCCTATTGTTATAAAGCTACTTCTTTTAAGTTTGTTTGCTGTTTGTCGTTCAATTAGTCAATGATGTATCATCTGGTGAAATTAATTAATGTAATGTTTTTTGTTTTCTCTTAGCTGTCACTGATAAGGACTGTACTTGGCAATATACTGTCATATGTTTTGTTCTCAGTTCATGCTGTGTCATGAAATACTTTTTAATGTTGACTCTGGTCTCTCCTGCCTGTACTCTCCTGGGTCGTGCCTGAATATAGGCAATATTCTTGTCTAGTGTACTTACCCGGTAAACAAAAAACAAATAAATAATTTAATTATGTGGAACAGCAGCAACAAAATCAGAGGTCTGATAGTTGTGTATAGCTGGACTCTCCACAGAAGCAATAATTTATGCCCACCCTTCTCCTTTCATGGCTCTGTGCATCAGGCATCTGGAATACTTTGCAATTAGTGTGGTGAGTTCTATGCTCATTCATGAGACAATTGCATGGGAAATATTTGAACTCTGCTACACTGGAAAGGTGCAAATATAGGGAAAGGACTGGGAGTACATGACACAATCCAGCTCAGTCCTTTATTTTTAACTTTTTTTGTTATTTTGAGAGAAGCAGGAGACACAAACAGACAGTGCTGGATGTAGCTGCATTGTCAAATGAAACAATAAATTATGCCTGCCCTCTACTTTCACAGCTCTGGGTGTTAAGCTTCCAAAATACTTATCCATTTATGTGATGAGTTCTGTGCTCATTCATAAGTCTCTCAGATGGTTCCAGTGTTAGTATTGACTTCAATGTGATATATTTGAAAACAGCTACACAGGATAGGTGCAGAGAAATGCATAGGATTAGTACTGCATATCTGGTATTAGCCCAATTTTTTTTCTATTTTGAGGGACTAGGTAATACTGAAACAGGCAGTGTGTTCAATTCAGGAGACACAAGTTTAACATTATGCACATATTTGACAATTGATTGGACTGCATTATATCAGGGATTCTGACATATAACCTAGTTAGAAGCTGTTGTCTCAAATCCTAGGATATAATACATTTATTTCCCTTTTGGTTTGGTTGTGACTGTAGCACTGCAGTACAACTGAGATATACTGTCATTCCATGAGAAACAGCAGAAAGCATAATGGCATCAGACTAAGATATGCTATCTTGAATTTACCTAACAGATATGCTTACTAGATTTTTCTTGTCATTGTGAGTAAACCAATTAAATAATTATGACATTCAACTGGTAGAATTATTTAAAAGTGATGTAGAAAAAGTAATGAGATAAAAGATTTTATAAGAGTTCTTGATTACTCTCTTACTACCTCTGTCACTCCCATTACAGCTAGTCTCTCAGTAAAATTCAGAACCTGACTCTAATGATAGATCTGTGATGTATAAGAGTCTGATTTTTTTCAGGCATAATTTATACACAATGGCACAATTCTATTAGATAAGGTAGCCTGTGAGTTGGTGGGGATCAGCATTCAAGGATACGGCATCATGCAGCACTATGCTGTCAAAGATTTACCGTACAAACTTTATGCTTTTGAATTTTTGCTGAATTTTTCTTCTGTCTTTTGAATAATGGCATAAAATATGAGTTGATGAAGAGATAGTGCATTAACTGCATTGGACTCAGTGAAAAGTGTTAAATAAAAAGGATTGTTTCAGTTGCATTCATATCAAGATAGTTCAGTTTTAGTACTGCACGGCTTCCCCCTACAGCATCACACCTGTTCAATGCCCACAAGTGCATGCGCTGCCTGTCTAACAACAAGATTGGACAGTGGACTATGGTAAGTAAGGATCCAAATCCTGAACTGTCAGGAAACATCCATATTTATTTAGAAAAGGCATATTCTGTTTAGAAGAAATACGTTACTCCACTCTTGAAAGACAAAAAACCCATAATTCACTAGCACTTTAAATCTGAGCACAATTTAGGCAATTGTGTCTCAGTGTTTGTCTGAAACAACCAGACTGTATCCTACTAGGCACCACTATGATATCCTGACACCCTGTAGCCTGATGCCAGAATCCCAAAATGATAAACCCTGACAGTGGAATTTTGCCCCCTCCCCCCAGAGTTTGTTATCTTAATTAATGGGGGGTGAAACACCCTGCATTGGGGGATTCAGGGGTGAAGCCCCTTGAAACATGGAAAACATGCAAAATCCTACTGTTGGGATTTAGTATATTGGGAGTCTGATGTTGGGCTAGAGAATATCGTAGTATATTCATCTTATTAGTTTTGGATGGCCGTATCTCCAGCTTCCAGCTACTGCCATGCTTTCCGTTTATCTCATTGTTTTTTCCTTTTTGTTATGAAGCTTTTGGAACAGAGGAGGTGACAGACTTACACTGGCGGATGATTACAGCTGCGAAATCTAAAGAAGATTGAATGCTCTGGTGTCTTCTTGAAGACCCCCTCCCCCTGAGCTCATCTGCATCTCTCATTGGGAAGTGGGGGAGAGACATTTTCATTCTGAGGACCTTGACAGCCTCATTGTGTTTATAAAACTGAGACTGTGAAGGATCTCTCAGGTGAGTTGCTCATTGTGGCTTGGCAAGCATGAGCTCCTTTGAGGAAACTGGAGGACATGGGGGAATGCTTCTGGGTGATTGTGCTTCTCTGCCTTCAATCACTAGGGCACTGCAAGACACCTGTTGTAGCACTACTGGTATAGTGGCTGCAGCGAATATCTCAGCATGCTTCTCTCAGCAACTAAACCTAAACTAGTGTGCAGCAGCAGTTACTCCACCAGCTGTAGTAAGTGAAGCAAGTACACTAAACAGGCAGAAATGCAACACTGTGTGTTGTGTTGGAAGCAGAAAAGCATTTCAAAATAAGATCAACCCCCCGAAACCCCATAAAATTATAGGATAGAAGATGTCTGACATAGGAAGAAAGGAATTTGATGTGAAGCATATTCTGCATCTTTGGTGGAATTTATTTAATCAAGCTTCCCAAAGTTCAGATGGTAAGTGCCAGGACAGCTTTGGGCACTGGGGGCTGAGTCAGAATTGACTGAAGAACCATGGCCACAAGAGGGGGGCCTTTTGGATAAAAATCCGGTTCCGTCAATGGAACCCTGATATCATCTCCCCAGCATGGTAGCCATGTGTTGTACTAGCAGCAGCAGCAGAGAACTTTGTTTGATGTGGAGGTCCTGGACCAAGTGCCATGGATGGAGTTTACAAGAAAAGTTTGTGCATGTGGTGAAAGAGGAGGAGGAGGAGACAACTGCAGGATGCAATGAAGCAATAGGAGAAGGCCATGGGCACAGGTAGGATACCTGATATAAAGTTTCTTGGGAGCAAATATTGTAGCAGAATTTCAGTTTGGTCCAGTTGTTAGCACGTGATATATAGATAGATAGATAGATACTGTAGAGACTGTACAATACTGCTGCTACATTATAGATAAACCTGTGAGAAACTGTTGTGTGTATGTTATATGCAAACTGTGTGATCCTTGTAATATTGAGCTGCATTTTTTAAATTTTCTCGCTAGGGCAAGTCCTCGGAGCCCTGTTAACTTAGAAACAGGAAGAGCAGTTGTTCTCATGGACTACAACTCATGTAGAATTGTGGAAAATTACCTGGGTCCTGTATAGCGCTAACTTTACCTTCAGGCACTTATTTTAAATTAAAAAAACAGTGATTTTAATCACTTTGTGGCTAGAGCAATTCCTGACCCCTAGGAATACTTCCGGGGTACAAACAGCACTTAAACAGAGCCCTGCAGTGAGCAGGGTGAGCCCAAGCAGGGCGAGCACGCATCGGCGCACGCAAAGACGCGCGCAAAGAAACGCGTGTCTGTGCGTGTTAGACATGTTTGGAGGGATTGGAAGGGCACACAAGTACTACACTAAAAAGGAATTTATACATAGAAGGAAGGTAATTTTAAATATACATTGTTGAATTCTTTGTGTGGTATCTTTAGCAACTAGATAAGAGTACTGGGCAGTATATTGCATAGTCAGTGAATGTAATCAAAACCACAGATCTGCGACTGTGGGCTTATTACACAATAGGCCTCACAGAGTGAAGCACGTATATAAATACATCATCTTTAAGGTAACTGTAAACCTGGTATTACAGAAATCACATAAGTAAACCAACTTGTGTAAAAATTAAATAGTTGACTGTATTGGACAATCATACAGCTTAAAGTTTTAAAATGGCAAATGTTATAACATTGCATGAAGGAGAAAATCTCATAAAATGTACAAATTGTCTCATGTATTTAATAACACATCAGGTCCCACTTGATCCTTTTAAGTGTGCAAAATGTATACACCTGTTTGGTGAGATCTCACCTGGATTATTGTGCTCCTTTCTGTGCACCTAACACAATTCATGGTAAGAAGCAATTAGACGGGGCTCAACGGAAAATGACTAAAAGGATCCACGCTATGATTGGCAAACCTTATGGGGAAAGATTGAAAACACTGGGCCTATATTCAATCCAGTATAGACATCTTCGTGGAGACTTTTGTTTGATCTATAAAGCCATTAAAGAACCTGGACTTACTGAAACTCTAGGTATTGAAAAAAATTTTAGTACATCACAAACAAGATCTCATAATATGAAACTGAAAGGAGTAAATTGTAGAACAAAAAAAAAGACATCAATGGTTCACTCAGAGAATAGTTGATTTATGGAATACATTGCCAGCCTCAATTGTAGAGGAGTAAGTCAATGGATATGTTTAAGGGCACGTTGGGCAAATTTATGGGTAGTGCCAAATTCGATCATATAGATAATTAATCCACCCTTGGGTGGCAAGTTCAATAATAGGCTTTGCCTCCTGAGCTTGTAAGTAACTATGAAACTATGAAACTAGACAGGCAGAAAGACAGATTAGATAGACAGACAGACAGACAGAGACAGATAGGCAGGATATTTCAGTTCTGTTCAGTTGTTAGCACATGATAGGTAGACAGACAGAGAGATAGACGGGATATACTTTTTATATTTAGTTTTTCTTCTGAAAAGACTGTAACAGTTCAGTCCCTCAGAAATAAATATTTGTATTCTTCCCCCACCCTCTCCCATAGTATTTATTGGACTGTTGATTCCACAGATATAGGCATAAAAAACCCATGGGCTGAATAATTATAGGCTGAAAATGTTTGTTTTTTGTAAAATTGGCTAATGCCACAAGATGCCCGAGGAGTGTTTCAATTTCTAATCACTTACAACATTAGAAGTCACATATGGTACTTGTATCTTAGGAAGGTGCACTGTTGTTTGAATCCATGCTTGGATGTGCATTTCCTTCTGCAAGACTTGAATCATGTTATGGCAAATGACTTCTTCAGCAAAATCTTCAAAATCTGACAGTCAGAAATTCTAGTCAACAATGTAACTCCCGTCCTAATATGAAAACTATAGATCCTCTACCTTTGTAATGAGGAAGCGCAATGCTTGTGATTGATGTATCATTTTTGCCATGCTTACTGTAAGTTCCCTTTTTGGTAACAGACGTTTTACAGATGTCAGTTCTCCCCATAAATTGTAGTTACTGTAATATGTGAAATGCAAACATAACACTTTCATCTTGGCAAGCACATGCAGTTCAATAGAAAACTAACATTAGAGAAATAAAGTTTTACATGAGCATTGCAATAGGAACAAGCATTTGTCAATGCTGAATGTTTGCTTGCTGGTATTAGCATTGGAAATGCAGGAGTTAAGATAGATGCAGAGTAGGAATGGCAGTGAAGTATTGAACTTCACGCCAACCCCACTTCCACCCTGCAGAGATGGACAGGTATTGGGGTATGTGTATGTGTTGTCACCCATAACGTTCATGCCATTTCACCTCACTCTGTTCTGCAGACACTGACAAGTGTTGAGGTGTGCTCTGGGGTGTTCGGCTTTATAGTCACCCCACTCCATAAGGACATATGCTGAAATGGGTACAATATAGAATGGGGTAAACTCTGGGCTGAAGAGTCCAAGGCACTCCTCGTTGCCTGTGACTGGATGCAGGGTGGGGGTTGGGGGTGGAATACTTGGTTACTTGGTTACTTGGTTAAAAGGACAAAAGAAGGCCATAGCCTATCGAGATTGTCCTCCACATGTGTGGATCATTGTTATGATACTATCTTGTTAACCATTTGTCAAGTTTGATTTTAAAGGTCATAACAGTAGGTGAATCAACAATGTCTTGAGGTAGAGTATTCCATAACCTAGGGGTTCTTATGGAAAATAAGTTTTGTCTTTTGTTTGTATTACATTTTTTAATATCCAATTGCTTATTATGTAACCTGGCTACAATTTTTCTGGAGGATAGTGTTATACCACATTGCTCCATCAGAGCGGGTGATTTAATAATCTTGAATAGTTGTAATAGATCACCTCTTGTTCTTCTCAGTTTGAGTGAATGTAAGCCTGTCTTCTGTAATCTAGGCTCATAATCTAAGTGTGCAAGGTGTGGAATAATTTTTGTAGCTCTGTGTTGAATTTGTTCAATTCTATTTATATCCGAGATAAGATAAGGACTCCAAAAAGGGTAGCCATAGTCCAAGTAGGGTCTGACATGAGATCTATACAGGGTCATAATGCACTGTTCAGTTTAGAGACAAATGTACTATTTATCCTACGCAGAAGAGCATTAGTTTGATTGGCGATTTTATTACAATGGGAAGATGGGGAAAGTTTATTGTTTACTAGAATCCCCAGATCTTTTTCAACGCAGGAAACCTTAATAGTTGTATTGTTCAAAGTGTATACCTGTTTGGGGTTATTTTTTCCCCATATGTATAAATGCACATTTTGTTACATTAAAGTACATTTTATTTGTAAGAGCCCAGTGTTCGATTGATGCAATGTTAGTTAATAATGTTTGTTTGTTAGCTGCATTGTTCACAGCACCCCCTAGTTTAGTATCATCTGCAAACTTCATAAGGATGTTAGATGAACAAATTTTCTATCACTGATGAAAATATTGAATAGGGTGGGTCCCTAAGATGGAGCTCCTGAGGAACACCGTCATTATCCTACCCAAGTCTGACAGGGTGCCATTAACCCGAACCCTCTGAGTGAGATTACTCAGCCAATTTTTTATCCATGAGACTAATGTTGATGAGAATCCTAAATTAATGAGTTTATTAATCAAAATGGCATGTGACACTTTATCAAAGGCTTTACTATAATCTAGTAAGATGACATCAGTAGGAATATTTAAGTCAAGATTCATGCTAATGTAATTGTAGAATGATAGCAAATTTGTAGTACAGGACAGACCTGTTCTAACTCCATGTTGAGTTATATCAATTATGTTTAGGGATTCCATTTCTTTCTCAAGAAAAGTTTTGATTATTTTTTCCAATAATTTACAAGGAATTGAGGTTAGACTAATTGGGTGATAGTTATCAACTTTTGAATGGGAACCCTGTTTGAAAATGGGGGTTACTATTGCAGTTAACCAGTCAGGGGGAACCCTAGATTCATGAAGAGATTTGTTAAAAATTATAGTGAGTGATAGAGTAATAGTGTCTTTAACTCCCAAAAGGAATTTGGGACAAATATCATCCGGGCCAGGACTTGTTGATTTTTTTAATGTTGTTAATAGTTTGTGGATATCATTCTGTAACACCTTGTATTCTATGTTGCCTAATGGAGGCCTATCAGAGAGAATTTGAGATGGATCCTGAATAAATACTGATGAAAAAATAATTATTTAATGCAGAGGCAGTTGTAAAATCAGAGGTTATTATTGTGTTTATATTTAGTGGGCAAATAGTTCTGCTGTTACCCTTTTTGCTGTTTAAGTAAGCGTACAATGCTTTATGTGAATCATTAGTGTGTGCAATACGAAATTCCAGGTTACTTTTGGCTTTCAAAATTAGTTTTTTTTAATATTTTAACCGATTCCCTATATTTAATTAGTAATTATTTGTTTAGATTAGTGGGACATTTTTTTAATAATGAAAATAATTTGTGTTTACGTGTAATTTGTTTTTTTATAGATATATTGAACCATGGCGGAATTTTACCTTTGTTATTGTACTTATTTATTTCTGGGACATACTGTTGTTCAAGTATTTGAATTTGTGTTTTTAAGAAATCCCATGCTTCATCAGTATTAAGAGAAGAAAAAATATTGTCCAAATCAAGTGCTCCGAGGTGATAATTTATTTTTCGAAAGTCTGCTCGATCATATTGTTTAATTTTTTTGCTTATTTATTGCAGGGCGTTGGGATAGTGAGATAGTAAGAAATATGGACATGTGATCACTATTACTAAGAGGTTCAGATATTAATAGGTCATTCACAGGGATATCTATATTACTTATGACAAGGTCCAAGATGTTATTACCCCCGGTAGGTTCCTTGACCAATTGGTAGAGCCCCAGATTGATAATGGTTGTAAGAAATTTATGATCGTAATGGTTTGAGCCCATTAAAGTTTCCCAGTTTATAGTTGGTAAATTGAAATCGCCTAAGATTAGAACTGGGCCATTATTGGCTAACTGGGAAATTTCATCAGTTAACCATGTGCTTTGGTTAAAATCTGACAAAGGAGGGCGGTAGCAAGTCCCAACTAAAATTTGGGAAAAACCCTTAGGTTGAATATACACCCATACACTTTCTGACTGCACACTTACTGAGGATTTATAAGAAATTATACTATCTTTAACGTAAAGACTGACCCCACCACTTATTTTGTTATCCGGTCTATTTTTGAAGTAATGTTTATATCCCAGAATTTCAGCGGTCCAGATTCTATCCACATTGCCCCAAGTTTCTGTTATAGCTAATAAGGATAAATCAAGGAGTTGAGCCTTAAGTTCCAGCTCAGCAAGTTTTGCAATATTTAAGATCAAGCATTAAGAGATAGAATGTTTAGGTGATTTTGACTTGAAAAATGGGTCCCAATGTTAAGAGTATTGGTAGATAGTCCAAACTCCCCCTTTACAATCAGTTTAAATGAGAATGGATAAAGGTAGCAATTTTAAGTCCCAGTAAAGTGCTTCCCCATCTACTAAGGTGTAAACCATCCCAACAAAAAAGGGATGGATTCTGATGAAACTCCTCCCGGTGTGTCAGACAAGAAATATTTTGTCTAAGACACCATTTCCTTAACCATTCATTTAAGGCTTTTATTTTAGTTGTGATATATTCTGTAGCTCTTGGAACTGGCAGAATTTCAGAAAGGCATATGTCACAACCCCGTTCCACTAGTAAATTACACAAGGAAACAAAGTCCTGCTTGATTTGTTGCAAAGGAAGTTTGGAAATGTCATTTGTTCCTATGTGTACAGCCACTAGTGGGTTTTCTCCAGCTGGTTGTAAAATTGTATTAACCATTGAGGTAATATCAGAAATCCTTGCCCCCCGATAACTGGAGCAGGTACGATGTTCTTTGTCAGAGTTGCAGACCACACGGTCTATGTATTTTGTGATGGAATCACCCAAGACAAATACTTCCTTTTTACTAGCTATTTTCTCATGGGTAGTTAAAGGGGGGGAGTGTTGAGGATGAATCTGAGCAACATATGATTGGTCACTTAAGGTTTTGTGTATTGATTTATTTTTAGCACTTGTACCAAATTCAGGGCTCACTGACACGGTTTCATCAATCATTTGTGACGAAATGGCATGAGCATTGTAGTCGGCAATCCAAAGGCACACCCCTGATGTCTGTCAGTCTGTAAAGGGTGGGACGTTATGGTTAGAAACCATAATGCCCTGGGCATTTGTTGGTATTTGCAGTACAAATGTTCAACATGGCCATTTTGTGGCCCCCACCACATGAAAGCATTTAGGACCTCTTCACATGAACAGTGACACTGTGATTTTGTCAATGTGTCCCGAAATTTGAGTTTCCACAGTGACCGTGTCATTGTACGCCAGATGCACGAAAACACAGATCGGGCAGGATGTGAAAAATGACAGCTGTACCATTCATAGAGAGGTGTGAAGACACGGCAATGTTGAAAATCTGTAGTGAAAATATTAAAAATGCTCAAACATCCGAGTGTACATGGAAACTGCAGAATGCATGCGCATAACACAGTCATTTAGTGGAATTATTTCGCCAAATTTTCAACGTAGGCATTTTGTGACCTCTGCTCATGAACAGTGTCACTATGATTTTCTTAATCTGTCCCGAAAATTGATTTCCCACAGCAACCGCGGTATTCTGCGCCAGATGTGTAAACACTTATTTTGGTCAGGATGTGAAAAATGACAGCTGTTTAGTTCATAAGGAGGTTTGGAAAAATAGCAATGTCAAAAATCTGGAGTGAAAATAATACAGATTTGCGAAGTTACGAGGGTGAGTGGAAACTGCACAACACACGCTTGTAACACACTCATTTTATGGAATTTTCACATAGGCATTTTAGGACATCTGCTCATGAACAGCGCCACTGTGATTTTACATATGAACATATGAACATACGAATCTACCAGCAGAACACACCAATCAGTCTATGTAAGTCTGCCTGAGTGTGCAGCTAGCTCCCTAGATTGCAGCTGCCCCAGCCTCCTCCCCCTCAGTTCCTCCCCCACTTGTCCCAGCCCCTACCCCGGACTCTTTCTCTTGCTTTATCCCTCTCCTCCTTAAAGCTATTGACTGTCCTACATGTTACCACCACCTATGGCAGCGCATTCCAACTAGACACCACCCTCTCAGAGGAGTAGTGCTTCCTCATTTCCCTCTTGAAATGTCCCCCTTCCAACCTTAGTCCATGCCCCTCGTTTCTCTTCCACTCCTCAGTTTAAACACCCCCTTGGTGTTAGGGTTATTTACCCCTCAGGTAGTTAAACGCTTCAATCATATCCCCTGTCCCCCCTATCCTCCAGTGTACATGTTCAGCTCCTTCAGCCTAACTTCATATTCCTTTCCTTCCATCACCTTTAACATTTTTGTTGCCCTCCTTTGCACCCCCTCCAGTAACTTTACATCTCTCCTCAGGTATAGCTTCCAGTATTGCACACATTACTGTAGGTGTGGTGGGACCAATGATCTGTAGAGAGGTAGGATCACATCCCTGTGTCTGGATGAGAAACCCCTTATGATGCATCCCAGCATCCTGTTTGCCTTCACTGCTGCTTTCCTGCACTGAGCCAAGTTATTCATGCTCCCAGTTACCAACACCCCTAGGTCCTTCTCCTCTTCTGTGACCCCCAACCAATAGTCCCTCTTCTGGTTCATAGCCCTGAAGTGTATTACCTTACATTTCTTTGCACTGAATCCTAGCTGCCACTCCACTGACCATGTCTGTAGTTTGGTTAGGTTCCCCTGCAGTTTTTCCCATCCATACTCTTTGTCTACCACTGCACCCAATTTGGTATAATGTGCGAACAGACTAACCCTGCTCCCCAGTCCATGTGCCATATCAGAGATAAAGAGCCCAAATAGCACCGGGCCCAGCAATGACCCCTGCAGCACCCTGCTTGTCACTGCTCTTGGTGCTGAGAGCTACCCCCCCACCACCACCCTCTGCACTCTCCCCTGTAACCAGTTCTCTATCCATTTAGTCAGACCACCTTCCACCCATACCCCTCCTTCTCCTCATTCTTCTCCTCCCTGGCCTGTGTCTCTCCTCCCAGTAGTCCACACCCTTTCTCCTCCTTATTCTTACTGGGTGGTGGTGTCTTCTGTATTACACTCAGAAAACTCTGCCCTCACCCTCCCAGGGTTACTACACCTTCGCCTTTACCTATATCTAGGGGGGTAAGCTCATTAGGCTCCCCTGTCCGTACCTTTCTACCAACCTCAGTCTTTTGGCCACCCCCCATCTAGTTTAAATACACCTTAGTAGAGATATACCCCTCTAATCCTGCCTTCATTACTCCCTTCCCCTTCCTGCTAAAGTGTACCCTGTCCCCTGTGTACAAGTCACTATTCCCCCCAGACCCTACCACAGTTAGTCATTAGCCCATAATTTTTGGTGTGGCACCAACCTTCAGCCACTCATTGAACTCCTCAAGCCTACCCTTCTCCGCGACATGTTTTGTGCATGATACCCGCAGCACTTGAGAATGCCACAGACTTCCCACCCCTCACACTGCCTGCCCAACTACTCGAACCTCCCCTTCACTACTTCCACAGTCCCCCCAGCCAAGTCATTTGTACAAACATGCAACACTAAATGAGGTTTCTTCCTCCCCCTTGCTGCACACTTCAGCTGTGCCTGTCCTGCAGTCAACCTGGGGATAGCTTCAACCCAAATATGGCTTTGCCTTTCCCCCTTCTTTCCCAGCTCACCCCTTTCAGTTTAGAATCCCCAGGATGAGTACCCCCATCCCTTACCCTTTCCCTTCTAATGCCCCTTCCACTACCCAAGTATTTGTTCTTCCCTGCCCCTTACCCTCATCAGCTGCTCCCTCTGTGACTTCTGTATCTGTACCCCCTACTTTTGCCTCACCCCTTTTCTCTGCCTTATTCCTCCCATCCCCCTTGAACCCCTTCCCAGCGTGACTACTTCCTACTGGGCTTCCCATGTCGACCTCTCCTCCTCTCCTGCTGATTTACAACCCCTCTCCTATCCCCGCTGTTGTTGATTTAGAGCCCCCATTCCCTTCTACCCAATAGTGATGCCCCTCCCATCCTTCCTGTAGCCTTCTCTCCTCCAGTCACCACCCCCTCCTTCCTTACTGGCCCCTCTTCTACCCTTTCATCCTTGCTATTTCTTCCCCTACCTGTTGCCATCCCTCTAATGCCCCACTTGTCCTTCCCCCCTTCAGTATGTTCCTGCTCCCCCCTTTCTCTCCCATAGCAAAGGTTTGAATCTATTCCTAGTTGACACCCCTCCTACATCTCTTCCCCTATCGTTTCCCCCTCCTACTTGTTCCCTCCGTCCACCCCTGGTCCCTCCCATCCACAGCCATCTGCTCTCTCTCCCCTGGTACTCCTCGTGGTCTCTTCCTCCCCCATCAGGAGGCCTCCCCATCTCCTCAGGCACCCCCTCCCTTCTCCTCTCTTTTCTGTTAGTGCCACTGATACTGGGGTCGGGCTCACGCCCTAGTTGTTCTTCCTCTGTCCCCCTTTGCCATCCCCTATTCCCCCCCACCAGGATGCCTATCATACTCATCTGTCCTGCCACTTAGACTCCTCCCTAACCTCCACAGTTCTGCCCTCAAACTAGCAAGTCATCTACAAACCATACAACCTCCCCATCCTCCAAGCCCAGTCCAGGATCATGGCAGACCCACACCCTGTACACCCCACTACCCTTCCGAAGATGCCCACCCTATTGACATGTGGCACCTGCTCCATTTTGGCTCCCATCTTATGTTATGGGCTCTTACTCCCAGGTTCTGTACCTACTATAACTGTTAGGCCCCTATTTACTCAAATTCCTGTTCACTCCCCCCCCCACACTAGTCCCTCCACTGCCCCCTTGCTGACCGGGTTAATTCAGTCTCAAATCTCATCCATTAGATACTGTATTACTGTAGCAATCCTAAAGCCTCCTTGTCTGTGTTTCACCCCTCAGCTACCATACTTTTTGTTCTCACCTCTCATATAGTTTCACTTAGCCCAGTTAGAAATCCTATTGTACTCCAAGTATTACTCAGCTCAGTTAGAGAAATAAACAGAACAAATAAATATGTATTATTACAGCAATCACAAAAAGATAGCTCGATATTTAGCTCAATTAGAGAAATAAACAGAACAACTAAATCTGTATTATTACACCAATCCTAAAAGTATCCAATCATTGCTTTGTCTCCACTCCAGAGATCCTGCTGTAATATAGGACACAGAGGACACTGGGGGGGGTGGGCAACTTTAAAGCCCATGAAAGCTCCAATTGAGCTCCGCCACTCCCCTCTCACCGCCGTTCTATTTTTTCCGCGCTGCAGGCTGCCCATTTGTACTGGGCTCCTGCCTGTGTTGGTACCTTTTTCTGCTCACAAAGAAATCTGCAGCAGTCCTGACAGAGCTGCGTTGAGCTTGTTAACTCCCCCCTCTCACTCGCTCATTCCATTTCTCCCTGCACTGCAGCCTGCCCTTTTGTAGTGGGATCCTGTCTGCATTGGTGCCTTTTTCTGCCCACAAAGAAGTTTGCAGCTGTCCTGACAGAGTTCTGTTGAGGTCGCTCAGTCCCTCACTCTCACATGCTCATTCTGTTTCTCCCAGCGCTGCAGGCTGCCTTCTGTACTGGGCTCCTGCCTATGTTGGTGCCTTTTTCTGCCCACAAAGAAATCTGTAGCAGCCCCGACAGAGCTCCATTAAGTTTGTTCACTCCCCCTCTCTCACTCACTCATTCTGTTTCGCCTGGCGCTGCAGGCTGCCCTTTTGTACTGGGCTCCTGCCTGCATTGGTGCCTTTTTCTGCCCACAAAGAAATCTGCAGCAGTCTCGACAGAGCTCAGTTGAGCTCACTCACTCCCCCTTTCTCACTCACTCATTCTTTATCTGTTCCAAACACTGATTTCCCAAAGCAACCACGCTATTCTGCGCCAGAAGTGCGAAAACACATTTTGGCCAGGATGTGAAAAATGAGAACTGTACTGTTCATAACGAGGTGTGAAAAAATACCAGTGGTGAAAATCTTGTGTGAAAATATTACAAATTTGCAAAGTTACAAGGGTGCGTGGAACCTGCACAACGCACACTTGTAAAACAGTCATTTTATGGACTTTTGTCACCAAATTTTCAACATAGACATTTTAGGACTTCTGCTCATGAACAGTGTCACTGTCATTTTCTAAGTCTATCCCAAAAACTTATTTCCCACAGCGACCACGTTATTCGATGCTGGAAGTGCGAAAACACATTTTGGCCAGGATGTGTAAAATGACAGCTGTACTGTTCATAAGTAGGTGTGGAAAAATGGCAGTGTTGAAAACTTGGAGTGAAAATATTATAAATTCATGAAGTTATGAGCGTGTGTGCAAACTGCTCAACGCACGCTAGTAACACAGTCATTTTGTGTACTTCATCACAAACTTTTCAAACATAGGCATTTTAGGACCTCTGCTCATGAACAGTGTCACTGTGATGTTCTTAATGTGCCCCAAACACTGATTTCCCACAGCGACCAGAAGTGCGAAAACACATTTCGGCCAGGATGTGGAAAATGACAGCTGTACTGTTTATAAGGAGGTGTGGAAAAATTTGGACTGAAAATATTGCAAATTTTGCAAATTTGTGAAGTTACAAGTGTGTGTAGCAACTGCACAACACACACTAGTAAAACAGGCATGTCTTGGATTCTTTCCACTAAATTTGCAACATAGGCTTTTTGAGAGCCCACTTCATAAACACTGGCACTGTCATTTCGTTAATCAGTCCTGAAAGCTGATTCCACGCAGTGACCGCGAAATCACCTTCCGGGACTGAATAACGCCATGACAGTGGCTGACTTTATGAGGAGGGGTTCCTAATAACCTCATGTAGAAAATGTGGTGTCAAAATTCCAAAAAATGCCTGAGATATGCACCAAAGTTGAAAAAAAAACTCTATTTATGCCATTATATAGCTTACCGGCATTTCTTCAGTTCGCGGTCGGCTTTGAAGAGTGCAGATGTGTTCCCGGTCCACCAAAGATCCCGTGGTGCAGACTCCAGAGGTAAGTATGGAGTGAGGGGTGGGGAGTCAGGTGCGCAGAGGGTGGGTGCGGTTGGGGAGGGGCTGCGGACTAGAGGAGGGACCGTTTGTTTACAGGGTTAAAAAAAATGCGGGACAGTTTTCTTTTTACAGGGACATTTGGCACACTGGGTGGACTGCCTGCATGCTACCTGAGTGTTTTTGGGGTGCCCTGGCCCACAGGAGTTAGGCACCCCATTCGGCAGTCATGGGGTGGGGAAGGCAGGGGGATTGGGCATTCTCCTCGAGAGACTACACATTGGGGGATACATTATGCCGACAGGAGTGGCCCCCTTCAGCAAATTCAATCTGAATGGGGAGACTAGAAGCTAGCGGGATTGGCCCCATTGACAAAGAAAAACAGGGAGAGTGCATGATGCTAAGGGGGATTGGGCACCCCCTCTGCATACAAAAGAAACTTGGGGTGGGGACATTATGCCAATGGGGACTGGGCTGCCCATCAGCAAACTGGGTCGGGGGCATGCAAGGTACCGCCCTGCAAGGACGGGTCACTCCCTCATTGCAGCAGAATGGCTGACGTTGCAATGATGAAGCGGCCCCTGATTACAGCGGCGAAAACCTTTCAAGGTGGTGGCATGCTGGGTGAACTAGTGTCAGCAGCAGCATGCCACTGCATTGAGGAAAGTGGGCCAAGTCTCAAAAGGCACCAGGGGCATTGGCCCCAACAGTGCCGCACTTCCACAATCTGCTTCTGCAACAAGCTGCTGCAACATGTTGCTTGCGCATGATCGCAAGCAAACATAAAAATTACAGTTTATAGTTTAAAGAGTACCTAAACAAGCAGTTTTTTTTTAAACTGCAAACTCCAAAACCTGGCTTCATTACGAGGTAACGTAAAGGCTGCTGTTTATATTTATGCTAAAACTGCATTTATGTAAATAACATTTATGCAGTTTCATAGCTTCTGAAAAATGTAAACATCAGCCTTTCACTTCCAAAAAACAGCCTTGCTTGCCCCCTAAATGTCTGCCAAGTGTGTTAAGTGCTGAGTCATGATGATATCATTGGAGCCAGAGGCAGAGACCCACATGGCTCCTTATAGTGCTAACTAGTTCTTCTTTCTCCCTTTGTTTAAAATTGCTTGACCAGAATGGTCAACACCTTGTGTTAACACACGGATTATTTTGATCAGTACACATGTTAGGCTATGGTTTTGTTCATTTTGTTTTCTTTAACTTACTGAAAATGTTTTGTAATCCAGATGACTTTCTCTTTGGCAAACTGCAGTACAGTATAACACTTAAAATTCCTGATGAACTAGTGGTTATGTGATGTCCTGAAATTTGTAGCGACATACTGGTCTGGTCCAATTCCAAAGTTCATACTTTCTTGGTAATCTACAAATAAGCTTCTCTTGTAGTCTTTTTTCCACGTGAACCCCCTGCACCTTGCCTGCCTTCTGTTGAACACCCCACCATCCATACTGTGTCCTTAGTACTGCCTGGGGCCTCATATGAGTTTGCAGTCTCATGAAGAGAATTATCACACCTCAGATTGTAATCTTGTACCTCAGAGAGTTGTGCACTCCTATACCGTTATGCTTCATCAGCTGGCACTATTAAAAAAATATCTCCAAATCACTCTCCAGTCCAGTTTCTCAATGTTTGACTTCTGCTCCCACAGTAAACATTGAATGGATCACTACCCTTCTGCACAGTGAAGGCAGTATGTACAGTCCCCCTGTTGTGTTTTTTTCCTGCCTCACTAACCAACAACTAGGTCTTCCTGGAGGGCCAAGCAATCAGCATCAGGACACACCAGAAAAACTGCTGTTCATACCCTCATAAGGGCTGCACATACTATGGATAACAATATTATTAGCAGGAGAGGCATACTAATGCCTTGAGTGAATCCACCCGACTTCCAGAGTTGGTCTACTCCTTTACATGTGATCTGCAGAACCCTGCAGGACAGTTCCCATCAATTCTTCTCCAGTACTTTTCTGTGCCATACTCCACAATGCGAGCTGGCTGGCTACCACCTTTCCGAATCTTGAATGAGCTATACACGGCTCCCTCGATACTGTCCTAACAAATGTCAACATCCCCTCACCCAAGGGTAATCTCCCTACACTGAATTTAAGTAATAGTTTAGGTGCAGCCCTGCCCCTCTTAGTATTTGTTGTCACTGGCTGCTCTCATCCACAGTCAGGTATTGATCATGGTGCTGGCAGCCCTACATCTCAGATCTCACAATGATCTGCTCAGCATCCCCCCTCCTGTTTCCTCTAACTTGAATATAACTGTACCCAGCTGGAATGGCCTCTTTAGTCCCTCTTTGGAATTCATTCTTCTCACCTGGTCCTCACACAAAAAACTGGTAAGCTCACTGCCCTTCCGCTTCATGAATGCAGTTAGTACTGTCTCCCATGTTATTTTTACATATTAATAATAAACATGATCTTCTGGAAAGCCAGTCTGATATCAGCAGGGCACAAGGGGGGAAAAATAGGCTTTCCTACCCTTATAAGATCTAAGTTACCGATAATTAGGCACTATTAAATGACATGCATAATGATGCGCACACCCGTCATTTAACAGTGCCTAATCAAAGGTAGCCTAGATCTTTTAAGGATAGGAAAGCCTATCTTTCCCCTTGTGCCCTACAGCTATCGGCCTGACTTACTGGAAAGATTTGTTTATTTTTGATATGTCAAAAAACCAGGGGACTGTACTACCTGCATTCATGATGCAGAAGGATGATGAGTTGACCAGTTTTTGGTGTGGGGAGGAGGAGTGAAGAATGAATACCAGAGGTGGACTGAGAAGGCCACTCCTGCAAGGTACTGCTATATTTAGGGAAGGGGGAAGACAGAAGGGAAGAAATATGAGCAGATCACTGTGAGAAATAAGATGTGGGGCTGTCAACACCATGCTCACTACTTGAACCCATTGTCCTGGCCAACATTGCCCTTCCCATAAAACCTGTTCATGTAATTGTCCAAGGCTGTATGTGGGTATGAATGTGCGAAATGGCTGCCACTACACATTCAGTCACTTCAATACCAGTCTAGCATTGCTTGTAAAGCACTTTGGGGTACAATGTATATGAAAAGCACTCTATAAATGCTGATTCTTCTTCTTCTTATTATTTCCCATGGAAAAAGAACACACGACAAGCATATTTTTGATTTCCAAGAAAGTATGAACTCCTGTATTGGACTACACAAGAACTTTGATACAAACAAGTGGTGGATCTAGGGGGTGGTGAAGGGTGCGGCTGTACCCCCCTATGGTAACTTGCTTGCTTGCTGCTGCTGCATTTCACTTTGTTGAAGAAGTCTGATTTATTGATTGTACACATGTTTACATTCAGAAGTATGGATTACATTTGTAGGTTTTGTCAAAAACGCACAAAAAAAGAAAAAAGCAGACAATATGACAGTTTAATACAAATGTTAACAAGGCATTTGTCAATGCTGAATTTTGGCTTGCTGGCATTAGCATTGGTAGTGCAGGAGTTAGAAATGCAAAATAGGAATGGCAGTGAAGTACTGAAGTAATGCCACCCCCCTCCACAGAGACTGAAAGGTATTGGGAATGTGACTGTGGATTGGCCATAACACTGATGCCATTCTACCTCACCCCACCCTGCAGAGAGCGACGGGTGTCGGGATGTGCATAGGGATCTGCAGCCCTTATGCTCACCCCATTCCATAAGGAAATAAGATGAGATGGGTGCAATAGAGGAGAATGGGGTGAACATTAGGGTGATGGAACCCAAGGCATATCTCAATGCCTGTCAGTGGCTATAGGATGGAGGTAGAATTCTGTGATCATTATGGCCGACGAACCCAAGTTACGTCCCCAACACCTGTTAGTCTCTACAGGGTGGGTGTATGGTTGGAAACCTTCATGGCCCGGGTGTTTTTTGGTATTTTCACTCCAAATTTTCAACATTGGCTTTTTGGGACCCCACCTCATGAACAGTGGCGCTATCATTTTGTTACTCAGTCCTGAAAGGTGATTTCGCACAGCAACTGCTCCATTGGGAGCCACAGGTGTGGAAACACATTTTAGGTAGAGTGGGAAAAATGACAGCTGTACTGTTCATGAGGTGGTGCAAAAAAATGGCAATGCTGAAAATCTGGAGAGAAAATATGACAAATTTGCAAACTTATGAGCGTACTTAGACACTGCTCAACACACACCCATAATGTGATCATTTTTTGGAATTTTTTTACCACATTTTCAACATGGGCATTTTGAGAACTCTGCTCATGAACAGTGTCACTGTGATTTTCATAATCTGTTCTGAACATTGATTTCCCACAGTGACCTCGCAATTGTGAGCCAGATGTGCAAAAACACATTTCAGGCAGGATGTGAAAAATAACAGCTGCACTGTTCATAAGGAGGCGTGAAAAAATGGCAATATTGAAAATCTGAAGTGAAAATATTAAAAATTCTCTAAGTTACAAGCATGCGTGGAAACTGCGCAACGCACACTCGTGACATAGTCATTTTTTGGAATTTTTTATACCAAATTTTCAACGTAGGCATTTTGGGACCTCCACTCATGAACAGTATCACTGTGGTTTTCTTAATCTGTCCCGAACATTGATTACCCACAGTGATCGCATCTTTGTGCACCACATGTGTGAAAACACATTTCAGGCAGGATGTGAAAAATAACAGCTGTACTGTTCATAAGGAAGCATGAAAAAATGTGAATGTTGAAAATCTGGACTGAAAATATTAAAAATTCTCAAAGTTACAAGCATGCATGGGAACTGCGCAATGCATGCTTGTAACACATTCATTATGTGACCAAATTTGCAACATAGGCTTTTTGGGAGCCCACCTCATGAACAGTGGCACTGCCATTTCATTAATCAGTCCTGAAAGGTGATTCCTTGCAGTGACCGTGAAATCACCTTTCGGGACTGAATACCCAAAATGACAGTGACAGATTACATGAGGTGGGGTCCCAAGAACCCCATGTTGAAAATTTGGTGCCGAAAATAAAAAAAATGGCTGAAATATCCACCTAAGATGAAAATCCCCCATTTATGTCTTTATACAGCTTACCGGTATTTCTTCAGTTCACGGTTGGCTTTGAAGAGTGCACATGTGCTCCTGCTCCACCGAAGATTGCTGTGCCAACCTTTTGAGGTAAGTATGGGGTGTGGGTGTGTGTGTGTGTGGGGAGGTGGGATGCGCAGAGGGTGGGTGCAGGTTGGGGGAGGGGGGCACCATGGACAATGAGGGACTGTTTTCTTGTTTAGCAGGGAAAATGAAAAAAAAACTTCGGGGGAAGGTTTTTTTTTTTAACAGGTGACACCAATACATTTGGTCACACTGGGGTGGGCTCCCAGTTTGCCACCTGTTTTTTTGTGGGACTGCAGCCGATGGGGATTAGGCCCGTCAGCAAATAAAAGCATGTCTGTGTTGAGGGGCATGATTCCAAGGGGTGGGCACCCCGTCCTGCAAACAAATAAAACTGGGGGAGGGGAACATTATGCCCACTGGGATCAGGCACCCCATCGGCAAACAAATTTAACTGGGGGGCATGCCGACAGGGGATTGGGTACCCTGAAGCCTAAGCTTTCGGGATTGGCGAGAGGTGACTGTGGGAGCACGCCATTTTTATTGAAATGTTTCACCAGGAATGGCATGTAATAGAGGTGTGTCAGATCTGTCACTGCAATGATAACCCTGTCTCATTGATGCGGCGGATTTCTTTCAAGTTGGTGGCACTCTCTGAAACTGCTGTCATCGGCAGCATGCTCACTGGTTGGCGGCTGAGGGACACACCAGCTAAAGCATCCCCTGGATTCACCACAACACTGACACACCTTTGAAAGTGCTAGTACAGTGTTACTACTGTAAAATTTTGCTGGCACATGCACGCACAAGCCAACATAAAAAGTGCATATCAAGTCTGCACACCACCCCAGTGCCCCCATTGTGACATCCTGGATCTGCCATAACCACTAGATCACCAGGTTATTTAAGGTTTGTACTACATTGTGGTTTGCCAAAGAGAAAGTCAGTTGGATTAAAACACTATTTCAGCATGTTACAGTAAACATCAGGCCAGGTCCACCTTGCAAATGAGCCTTGCTCAATGGTGCCCGCCTGGATAAATAAAGATTTTGATTGATTGATTGATTGAAACAAAATGAACAGAATCATAGACTAACATGTGTATTGATCAAAATAGTGCACATGGTTTTGACCATTTTGGTGAAACAATTCTAAACAAAGGGAGAAAAGAACTAGTTAGCACTATAGAGAGCTATATAGCTCTTTGACTCTGGCTCCAATTATGTCATCACTTAAGATATTTGGCGGCTATTTCAGGAAGCAGGTAAGGCAGTTTTTCATCCTCGGGCCCTTATTATTTTCTGTCTTCATAAATGACATGCCATGGTGAGGCGAACATACTCCTATATGCAGACAATGCAATGTTCTACAGATCCTCCAAGGATCTGAGCTCACTGCACAACGCATTGACAAATGACCTACAACTCCTCGAGGGTTGGCTGGCTAGCAACAGACTTGTTAAATAGTAAAAAAATGAAAGCTGTTTTATTTGGCCCTACTAGCTTGGGGACAGACAGAGTCTCAATTCTAACTCCACGCCTCACAAATGGCACAAGGACTGAGGCAGCTGACACAGTAAAGTACTTAGGTATAACATTAGACCATAATTGTACTTTCAGGTCACATATCGAACTACTGACAAAGACATTGAATCAGAAACTTGGACTACTGTACTGCTTCAGCCCTTTCCTCAAACAGGACTCCTGGCTAAGGATTGCTAAAGGAACCCTACTACCCACCCTACTGTACGGAGCACCAGTGCTACTCACAGTATAAGGTGGTGAAATGCAAAAACTCATTACCCTTTACCACAGGGTGTGCCGTTTCGCACTGGGGCAAAGCCAAGGGAGCACCACCGTCAGGTGCTCCAAGCCCTGTCCTGGCCTTCATTGAAAGGGCGCCTTGAGTACCTATCCTTATGCTTAGCCTAAAAGTTACAGTCAGACAATACTCCACCAATCCTGGCTACAACATTATCAGTCAGACAAAACAGCAGGCCCCATCGATCCTCGAGCCATCAGCTCCTCACTGTGCCCAAAGTCCCGTCCTCCAAGAGACAGAGGTTGTTCCTGGCCAGCATCCCACCCCTCTGGAACTCTCTTCCTGCTAGTGTACATGCATTTAATTCCCTCGGGGGGTTCAAAAAAGGACTTAAAGGATACCTAAACAACATTTTGACAACAAACTATTCAAAAATCTGACCTCAAACAGGACTGAAGGAACGACTGCTGAATTCGTTAATGCTAAAACTACATTTATATATGTTACCTAAATGTGGTTCCAAAGCACTTGAAAAATGTAAAATCATCCTTCCAATTTCAAAAAAACTGCCTTACCTGCTTCTTAAAATGGCTGCCAAATGTGTTAAGTGATGACATCATCGGAGCCAAAGTCAGAGAGCTATATGGCTCTCTATAGTGCTAACTAGTTATTTTTTCCCTTTGTATAGAATTGTTTCACCAAAATTGTCAAAAGCATGTGAATTATTTAGATCAATACGCATGTTAGGCTATGGTTCTGTTAATTTTGTTTACTTTAACATGCTGAAATTGTGTTTTAATCCAACCGACTTTCTCTTTGGCAAACCACAGTGCAGTGCAAATCTTGAATAACCTGGTGGTCTAGTGGTTATGGCAGATCCAGGATGCTACAATGGGGAAGGGGGTGCTGGGAGTGTGTGCATACTTGATATGCACTTTTTAACATTTTTATGAAGCTTTTATATTTTCTGCTATTTTGCTTGTCTAGTATGTTTTTGACTGAAACTACAAATGTAATCCATATTTTTGAATGTAAACATTTGTACAATCAATAAATCAGACTTATTCAACAAAGTAAAATGCATCAGCAGCAAGCGAGTGCTTTACAATGGGGGGGCGGGTTACTGCCGCACCCTTCACCACCCCCTAGATCCACCACTTGTTTGTAGCAAAGTTCTTCTGTAGTCCAATGCCAGAGTTCGTACTTTCTTGGAAATCAAAAATATGCTTGTCTTGTCTTCCTTCTTTACCCATGGGAAATAATAGTAAGAAGAATCAGTATTCATATAGTGCTTTTCATACACATTGTATCCCAAAGTGCTTTACAAGCAATGCTAGACTGGTAGTGAAATGACTGAATGTGTAGTGGCTGCCAATTCACACATTAATACCCACACACATCCTTGGACAATTGCATGAACTGGCTTTATGGAAAGGGGAATGTTGGCCAGGACAATAGGGTCAGGTAGTGATCATGGTGCTGACAGACCCACTTCTTATTTCTCACAGTGATCTGCTCATATTTCTCCCCTTCTGTCTTCCCCCTTTCCTGAATATAGCAGTGCCTTGCAGAGGTGGCCTTCTCAGTCCCCCTCTGGTATTCATTCTCACTACTTCTCAACACACCAAAAACTGGTGAGCTCATCACCCTTGTGCATCAAGAATGTAGGTAGTACAGTCTCCAGGTTTTGTGACATGTCAAAAATAAACAAATCTTTCCAGTAAGCCAGGCTGATAGCAGCAGGGAACAAGGGGAATTATAGGCTTTCCTATTCTTAAAAGATCTAGGCTACCGTTGATTATGCACTATAAAATGAAGGGTGTGCATATCATTATGCATGTTGTTTAATAGTGCCTAATCATAGATGGATTTGATCCTATATGGGTAAGAATGCTTATGTTTCCCTTTGTGTCCTGCTGCTGTCAGCCTGGCTTGCCAGAAGATCATGTTTATTATTAATATGTAAAAATTACACGGGTGACTGTACTAACCGCATTCATGATGCAGAAGGGTAGTGAGCTCATCAGTTTTTGATGTAGGGAGCAGAAGAGAAGAATGAATGCCATAGAGAGACTGAAGAGGCCATTCCAGCAGGGTACAGCTATATTCAGGTTAAGGTAAGATAGGAAGGGGGATGTTTAGCAGATCATTGTGAGATATGAAATGTAGGGCTGCCAGCACCATGCTCACTACCTGACTGTGAATGAGAGCAGCCAGCAATGACAAATACTCAATGGCAGTGCTGCACTTAAAGTGTTACTTGAATTCAGTGTAGGGAGATTACCCTCAGGTTGGGGGGGGGGTTGATGTTTGTTAGGACAGCATTAAGGGAGCTGTGTATAGATCATTCAAAATGTAGAAGGGTGGTAGCCAACCAGCTTGCATTGTGGAGTAGGGCACTAAAAAGTACTGGAGAAGATTTGCTGGGGACTGTCCTATGGGGTTCTGCAGATCACAGGTAAAGGAGTAGACTGACACTGGAAGTCTGGCGGATTCACTCAAGGCATTAGTATGCCTCTCCTGCTAATAATATTGTTATCCATAGTAAGTGCAGCCCTTATGAGGGCATGAACAGCAGTGTTTCTGGTGAGTCCTGAGGCTTATTGCTTGGCCCTCCACGAAGACCCAATTGTTGGCTAATGAGTCGAGACAAAAACACAACAGGGGAACTGTTCATACTGCCTTCACTGTGCAGAAGGGTAGTGATACACTCAATGTTTACTGTGGGAGCAGAAGTCAAACATTGAAAAAATGGACTTAAGCGTGATTTGGGGGATATTTTGTAACAGTGCCAGCTGATGATCTGTATCGGTGTAGGTATGCACAACTCTCTGAGGTATATAGTTACAGTCTGAGGTGTGATAATTCTCTTCATGAGACCACAAGCTCATATGCAGCCCCAGACAGTACTAAGGACACAGTATGGATGGTGGGGTGTTCAACAGAAGCCAGGCTACGTGCAGGGGGTTCACTTGGAAAAAGAATACAAGAGAAGCTTTTTTTGTGGATTAACAAGAATGCATGAGCTTTGGAATTGGACCAGATCGGTACTTCACTGTGTGACCCTGAGCAAGTCACTTAACTCCCTTGTGCTGCCAGGCCACATCTGTAAACAAGGTTTCAGCATAGTGTGTCTCTCCTGGTTAACAAAAAAGTTCAGGACATTACATAACCACTAGATCATCCGGTATTTGAAGTATTGTACTGTTCTGCAGTTTGCCAAAGAGAAAGTCAGCTAGACTGCAAAACATTTTCAGCAAGTTAAAGTAAATAAAATGAACAAAATCATAGCCTAACGTGTACTGATCAACATAATCCACATGTTAGCACATGGTGTTGATAAATCTGGTAAAACAATTCAAAACAAAGAGGGAAAGAAGAACTAGTTAGCCTATAGGAATCTATATTGGTCTCTGGCTCTGGCTCCGATGATGTCATCATGACTCGTCACTTAACACAGTTGGCAGACATCTTAGGGAGAAGGCAAGGCTGTTTTTTGTAAGTGAAAGGCTGATGTTTACATTTTCCAAAAGCTATGAAACTGCATTTATGTTATTTACATAAATGCAGTTTTAGCATAAATGTAAACAGTAGCCTTTACTTTACTGCGGTGTGAAGCCAGATTTTGGAGTGTGCAGTTTTTAAAAAACTGCTTGTTTAGGTATCCTTTAAGGCTCATCTGCTAGAACTTAACCAATGCACTTGCTATTGCTGAAACTGGTATTCTCTTCTGAGACAGGTATTTCCCTACCACAACCTTGTCTGTAAACATGCATGTCAACTGTTTATTGGCCAATGTGCTGCTGACTGATACTTGACAAATTGTTATTCTAGAATTTGTATTAAAAACATTTCCACATCTGTTGTATGCCGACCTATGTTCACTGTGTAACTTACAAAATGTCAACGTGTTATTGTAATGTAACATCATGGATTGTTTTTACCTGTGATTATTCCCGGATCACCCCTGCAAAAGGGACTGTCAAGGTCTCTGTGGGTTTACCTGGTCAACAAAATTAAATAAATAAATACATTTGCAGGCATATCCTAGGAAAACACATTGTAAAAAAATGTGTAAAAGGAAGATCACATTGAAACTGCCTCTCAGCAGATCTGCGTTGTGGAAATACATTATCAAAAATGGGTAAAAGTATGACCACACTGCAAATTACATATCGAATCTCAGCTGGCATAGCCTGTAAAATACATTAGAAATACATCAGAAAAAATGGATAAAAGCATGACCACACTGTAAATTACATATTGAACCTCAACTGGCATATCCTGTAAAAATTCAGTATTAAAAATAGGTTAAATGCTTTACCCAAATGAAATAAATATTTTAAATATTGACTTGGCTAGTCTTTTCTCATAGGTCTTATCCAGCAGGCCATGTACCATTTTAGTTGCCCTTCATTGCACCGCCTCCATTCTGTCTATGTTCTTTCTCAGATGGGGCCTCCAGAATTGAATGCAGTATTTAAGGTGTGGTCTCATGAGTGTCTTATACCGGAGCAAGATGACCTTCCTCTTTATACTCCTGGTAGCCCTCCCTATGCATCCAAGCATCTGACTAGCCTTTCCAGCCACTTTATCTCACTGTCTAGTGTCTCTTAGGTCCTCTGAGATAATAACTCCCAGGTCCCTTTCCTACTTCGTGACTGTCAGTACCTCCCCACCTAGTTCATACTTTGTCCCTAGGTTCTTGTGCCATATGTACATGATCCTGTACTTCTTTTGCATTGAATCCCAGCTGCCATTCTTCAGGTCATATCTCCAGTTTTTTAAGGTCTTCCCTCATTCTTTCAACACCCCCTGACATGGCCATCTTATTGCATACCTTTGTATCATCTGCGAAAAGGCATTCCTTACCCTCCAGTCCCCCTGCAATGTCCTCAATAAAGACATTGAAGAGGACCAGCCCCAACACCGACCCCTGCGTCACCCTGCTCATCATCGCTCACTCACCAGAATACTCCCTGTTTACCACAACCCTCTGAGTTCTGCCATTCAGCCAGTTCTCCATCCACAGAACTATTTTAGGATCCACCCCTGGGCTGTGCAGTTTGTAATCAGCCTTCTACGAGGGACAGTGTCAAAGGCCTTTCTGAAGTCCCAGACAGGCCACATCCACTGCACCTCCCTGGTCCTCTACCTTAGTTACCCAGTCATGCTATAGATTAGTACAATGAGTTAGTGCAAAACACAGTGCTTATCCTTAATACAGTAAAAGTTAGGGTTAGATGTATAAGTAAATAAATGCCATATAAGGGGGCATGGTTAAGCCACCGAGAGGATGGCTGCATAGATCTCTTTTCTTCCTCTTTCCCTAGGATCTCTCCTGCCATTTTCCTTCACTACTTAGCTGGACAATACTAGTACGGATCAGCTAATAGTCTTTGAGACCTTCCTGGACCCATTAGTTACTTTTTGATGGTCACTGCAGCTCTCCTTGGAACGCTCCTTCTGTGCTCCTTTCTGGAAGATTTACGGTGATGGGGCCTTCCAGTTATGCTGCTTTCTGCTCTTTTATCAACCTCCTCATAATCTCCCTCAGATAGCCTGCAAGAAATCTGGGAGATGTTTACCCAGCTGTTCTCAGAGATTGGTGATCTGAAGTCTGCTAACCTCCAGATCAACCAGAACATTATTTCTATCTCACAGCGTCTTGATTATGTTGAGCAAAAGTCCAACACATAGGACCCATTGACTGGACACCAGCCTTTGGGAGCAGGACAGGGCATATAAGGAGCTCTGGGACCATGTGGAAGATTTGGAAAATAGAAGCAGAGGAACAAACTTGGATTACCCATAGGTGTTGAGGGGTAGAACACCATAGCTTTTCTCCAGCAGGTCCTGCCAACTTTTCTGCATCAGCAGTGGCCTGGGCCCTTGGAAATCGAATGGGCTCATAGATCTCTTGCCCCCCTCCCAAACCTCAGCAGCGTCCTTGGACAATCCTGGCTAAATTTCTCTGCTATTAGGTAAAGGAACAGATCCGCACCCTGGTCTGACAGCAGGGTCCTTTATCCTGGCTGGGGCATTCTATTCAGATTTTCCCCGATTACTCACCTGCCCTGACCAAAAGTCATAGGGGTTTTACTGCTGCTCACCACAGTCTACAAGCTCTGAATGTGCAGTACAGTTTGTTGTACCCCGCTACACTTAAAATATTTTGAAATGTGGTCCCACACTCCTTTTTTTTCTTTGTAAACTTTATTTATCAGAGAGGACACACATAGACAATACCATCAGCAGGACAACGTATACAGAACAGTAACCCCCAACACATTGGGGGGGGGGTTGATCGAGATACATTCTTCACCATGATAATAGACATAGAATATACAGCAGGTTTGGCCAGTAGTAGGACTAGCTTCCAGCACTATGCAAGACTAAGACTATGCAACAAAAGTCATATGAAGCAAAGAGGGCATTGGTCTAATACCAATCTACAGCAGAATGGTTCCTTTATGTCCTGGAAATTTGTTCAAGCAGTAAAAGTTGGAAAATTGCAAACTAAGCCTCAGTTAAGGCTTTTTCAAAAGGAAGTCAGATCTCTTCATATTTGTGTAATTGTTTCCTTACAAGGTATTGGATATGTTCTAGTTTCATAATTCTAAACATTTCAGCTAACCACAAGGCGGTTGTGGGGAGGTGTAGATGGTTCCAGTCAATGGCAATCTCCCTTAAGCCCACCACCAGTCCCAGCCTTCTGAGGCTGTGCCCATCCCATCTTGTTCTGCCCCCAGGACCTGGGAGCCCTAATAGTATCTCCAATTGGTCCAGTGTTAAATCAATATGTAGGGTTTGTGAGAGGATCCCCCCAATCCCCCTCCAGAATGGCTGAATTCTATGGCTCAGCTACACTTGGTGGAAAAAAGTCCACACCTGGACCCCACACTTGGTACAGTATGGGGAAGCCTCAGGGTTAACTTTATGTGCTCTTTCTGGGGTGAAATAGGTTCTCCTCAACACATTATATTGAATGCCCCTTAATCTATTGTTTACAGAGCATTGGAGTAAGTTTTTTTGTATTAAAGTCCAGTCTCCCCCGTCATACTATCTGGGTATAAATCCTAGTCCCATTTATTTTTGATTTCTTCTAGGGGGTTGGGTAAGGCTCCCACCAGGATTCGGTAGCATCTACCCAGGGATTTAAAGGAATCAAGTATAGGAAATTTTCTAGAAAGTTCCTCAAAGGGGGAGTTGTGCATCTCCTCTCCACCTCCATCCACTATCAAGAGTTTCTTCAATCTGTGTTTAATCCAGATAAATGTCATGTAATGAGAGGGGCTCAAATCATATTTTCTCTTAAGGGTTGTAAAGGAATATACTTGGACCCCATCCCACATCTGTATAATTCTCGCAAGTCCTTTTCTGGCCCTTATCCGTAGGTGGGTTCCTTTTGATTGTGGTAAACCCTTGGTCTTCCCCCTCCCCCCCCAGGGTTTCCAAAGTTGTCTCTGGAGATAGGTATTTCTCCTTCCCCAAAATGTTATGCGATGCCTTCCATGCCCTGAGGGTGGCCTTGGTGCAAGGATTGGAAATCTGGAGGTTTCCCTCCCTAAAGGACGAGTCCACTAAAAGTGAATGGTACATGGATGGCCCCTCCCCCATTCCAACTCCGGCCACTGGGGGCTTCTGACTAGATCCTCCCATAGCAGATCCCTGATGTGCACCAACTGGATGGCCAAGTAATAGGATTGAATACTAGGTAGGCCTAATCCACCCTCAGAGGGTCTCCACCACAAAGCCTATTTACTGACTCTTGGCCTCCTGCCCAGCCACAGTTTTTGGGTTATAGCACCCTCAATGAAATTGATGTATTTTTTTGGAAGAGAAATGGGAATTGATTGGAACAAGTATAGTACCTGGGGGAGAACCGACATTTTAACAAGGTTCACCCTTCCTATCAAGGAAAAGGGAAGGGCTCTCCACCTGAAGCAGTCCTGCTTGATCTTCTGCACCATGGAGGTTGTAGTTAACCTTACTGATGTTTGATAACTTATTAGGGAGATTTACTCACAAGTATTTAACATGGTCAGAAGGGGGAATTTCCACTCCAGCAATACTAATCAGTGATTTGTGCTGCACCAAGGGAAGCCATTCACTTTTGCTCCAATTTATTTTATGTCCTAACAGTGGGCCATAAGTCTCAAATATAGCACTCAACTCTGGCAGGCCCACACCAGGGTCATCCAGGAACATGAGAACATCGTCCGCAAATAGTAAAATGACCTGGTTGTTTCCACCAATATTAAGGCCCTTGATTTTGGGGCTATTGCGGATAGTGGCTGCCAAGGCCTCGATACAAACTACATAGATTAGAGGAGATAAGGGGAAGCCCTGCCTAGTACCTCAGGAAAAGGGTAGGACAAAGTGTTATTGGTGAGGATCTGTGCTCTTGGGGCTATATATAAGGTTCGCAACCAATTTATAAATGTTTGTCCCAGACTGAATTTTTCCAAAACAGCAACATAAATGACCATTCCACCTGGTCAAACACCTTTTCAGCATCAAGCGCCAAAAGGCCCCTCATTTTATCCCCCCTTTTGGACCACCGATGAATGATATTCATAGCCCTCCGAAGGTTACGTTTGACCTGACGCCCTTGTATAAACACACCTTGGTATTTGTGAAATAAAGCAGGGAAGAGAGACTCCAGCATACCCACCAGAATCTTCGTAATTATTTTATAGTCTGAGTTGAGGAGAGAGATCGGCCTATATGATTCACATTGCATCAGGTCCTTCCCCAGTTTAGGCAGGACCACAATTGTGGCAAAAGGCTGAGAGTCGGGGAGAGCACCCTCTTCCAAGGCCACGTGCACCATCTCCACCATCAAGTCACCCAACGAATCCCAGGTAGCTCTAAAACAATCTGCTGAGATACCATCTGGGCCTGGAGCCCTCCCACTCTTTATATGTTGAATAGTCTGCCACACTTCTTCCTTCAGTATAGGGGACCCCAGCTTAAGGCCCTGGGAGTCACTTAATCTAGGGAGTTTCAGGTCCTCCTTCAAAAAGGCTGAGGGGTCTGATCCTGCCGGGACATGAGATGTATATAGGGAGGTGTAAAAATCCCTGAAAACTTTATTGATCTCCCCCGATCATATGTGACCATCTCCCTGGCAGCCTCCATTCTGAGGATGGTGCGCTCTGCAGTTTTTTTCTTTACCAGGCTTGCTAGCCACTTACCAGCAGAATCACCCTCAAAATGGGAAAATGATTTGGTAAGCAACATGTCTCGCTCTATTCACCTAGTAGCCGTTTGGCTGAGGTGGCCCTTTAAAATTTTCAGTTCTTTAATTTTTTTAGGGGAAGTAGCCACCATGTTAGACCTTTCCAGCCAGAGAATTTTAGTTTCCATGTCCCTTTCCTCTTTTTCTAAACCTTTTTTCAAGGAAGCAGAGCACGAGATAGACTTGACCCTGATGTAAGCCTTAAGTGCGTCCCAGACAAACTTAATGTGGGTTCCGGTGTTGTGATTGTTAATGATAAATTCTTGTATCCTATTATTTATGAATTGAACATAGCCAGGGTCCAGCTGAAGGGCTGGGTCCAGCCACCATTGAAGGGGGGTTCTGTCCATGTGACCCAATGAAAACTACACCCTCAGATGTGCATGGTCAGATATAAGTATTGGACCATATGTGGCAGAAAGGTCTTGCCCCACTGAGAAAGGGGAGAAAAAGATGTAGTAAAGTCTAGAGTATATTTGGTGGGCATGGGGAAAAAAAAAGAATACTGTCTATCTCCCAGATGGCAATGGTGCCAGGCTTCTACCAGGACCCGCCCTTCCATCATTCACCAGAGAACCGCCATCCCCTTGGGTCCCACCTTCCTCCCCGAGTAGTCTAACTCTGGGTCAAAACAGGCATTAAAATCTCCCCCGATTATTAAATTGTCTTTGTAAGGGGACAAAGCAACCTGCAGGTGTGTAAAAATGTCTGGGGAGTCATAGTTTGGCCATATATCGAAACCAAAGTAAATTCTTTGCCCTCCACCTCCACTATCAAGAATCTGCCTTGAGGGTCAGGCCCAGAAGAGATTATTCTATGGGGTACTCCGGGGCGTATCCAGATAGCTACCCTTCTGGCTTTGGAGGTGAAGGGGGATGACAAGAACGACCCCCCGCCCCACAATTGTGCTAATGCTAGAGCCTCCTCCCCTGTATAGTGTATTTCCTGTAGAAAGACCAGGTCAGAACCAAGTTTTTTAAGCTGAGTCCATACCCATTTCCTCTTTACCACAGTATGCAGCCCATGTACATTCCACAATATACAGCAATGATAAGCCGTAGTCCAAGTATTTAAAGATTGATTCGAACGACCTCGATATGTGGCGGATCCAAGTAGGAGCCCAGGCTGTGACATTGCTGTGGTGTCCAAACCTTTTTAACTTTTTCAACCAGAGTCCCAAACTTTCCCCTCCCCATAATGATTTTCCCACTCTTAACAACTACCAAACATTTCAAAACAGACCCCTGCTTCCCTGTCCCCAAAACTGCAAAACCCATTTCCTCCCATTCTGTAACAAAACTAAGAGGGAGAAAGAAGACAAACAGCCCCCCCATCCCCCCAGGAAAAAGCAACATATTGTACAGCCCTCTATTCTTCATGGTGCGGGCAAGGGATCCACTGCTCTGCTAAGATACAGAGTCTTCATTTGAGTCCCACCTGCTCATGTCGGAGAAGGGAGAGTGATGACAGCCCCGGAGGTCACCCTCAAAAACGACTGCTGGGAGAAGACCCCCAGACTTCCACCAATGTATTTATGTGGTCACATGTCTGCCAAAAGTTAAATGTGAGAGCCACAATGAGGGAGTCCTGGCATAAGTCCACCCGGAATGGTGGAGGCGCCTAGCTACCTCAACCCATGTTTTTTTCAGAATTGACCCAATAGCTCTTTCCAAATCGGCAGAGTAAGGCCTCCAAAACCTGTGGTCATGGAAGAAGGCCAAAGCATTGTGGAGTCCCCCAGTTAAACACATGGGCCCAGATATTCAAAGGGTGCGCGCACGGCCAGCAGAATTCCACTGATGCGCCCGCACGAGTCTAAGGGAAAGGCGCCAGACAAATCCTGGCGCCGGAGCACATTAGCAATGTATGAAGGTGCAGGTGGGGGGGGCGTGCCCATGCATACCCTGCACAGCCCGATATTCAGCCAGGGATGTGCAGAGCCATGCATGCACAACCCCTACCTGCGCCAGCACAAAGTTGATCCCAAAAAAAAAGGAACAACGGATGGCCACCCACAGGTGAGCTGCCGCATTGCAGGGTGCAACACAGCAGCTGCCACCTGTGGGTGGCCACCTAAGCTCCGGCTGCACCTGGCGGCGCCCCCCCATGTCCGATCGTGGGCATTAGTAATAAATAAAGAAAAATATCCCCAAACTCCCTGGTGGTCCAGTGGACTGCTATCTGCCCGATCACGGGCATTAGTAATTAATAAAAATATCCCCAAACTCCCTGGTGGTCCAGTGGACCGCTATCTGCCTGATAGCAGGCATTAGTAATAAATAAATAAAAATATCCCCAAACTCCCTGGTGGTCCAGTGGACCGCTATCTGCCCGATCGCAGGCATTAGTAATAAATAAAAATATCCCCAAACTCCCTGGTGGTCCAGTGGACCGCTATCTGCCCGATCGTGGGCATTAGTAATAAATAATAATATGTCCAATATCCCTGGTGGTCCAGTGGACCGCTGTGTGCCCGATCGTGAGCATTTGTAATAAATAATAATATGTCCAATATCCCTGGTGGTCTAGTGGTACCCCCATCCCCACCAGCCCACTGAGCCCCACCGCCTCGTTCCCCCCCCCGGTCAGCTGGCGGGTGGCAGCACCCCATCCGTCTGCCGCCCCGCCGCCTACGACTGATTACTCGTGGCTTGTATGCCCATTGGTCCACAGTGTGAGCCAATGGTCGTTCAGCCCATACCATACTACACATTCCAGATATGTGAATTGGCTCTCCTCCTCACATTACTTGTTAACTCATGGTCATACCTTTTGCTGGACTGTGATTTTTATTTCTGTTACTCCTTTATTTCCCTTCTTGGCCCTTTATTCCCTCTCAGTTTTTGCCCACTCCCTCCTTTTTGATTTCTACTTCTCTTTCTTTCGCTGTTCCTTCTTCGTCTCTACAGCAGTCTGCCTCTGGCAGATGTTTGTGTATTGATTTTTTTTCCCTGGAGGTCCATCTGTAGGGTTGCTTCCTTCTTTCGCTGATCTTGCCTTTCAATCTTTTCCTTTCCTTTGTGTTCTCCTTCCCTTTCTCCTACTCTTCAGTGGTCCTATCTGTATCCCCTAGGTGGCGCTATCCCAAGGGCTACTACACCTGCTTGTCTAGTAGCAGGTTAAGGGGCCTGAGTTCTGAAATGGGTGCCTCCACCCAGAGGTCAGGGTTGGAGTTTAATTCCTATTTCACTACTTGCGCCCAAACCCTCCTCGATTCCCTATCTCCAGATTCCCCGCCCACCCCCACACATCTATAACCACATCCACCCCCCAGTTACCTATCCCCTGCCAACTAGGTAGGTACCCCTTTTCCTTCAGACCCATCTCCCCCACAGAAACCTTAGATGCCCTGCTCTCCCTGAACCCCTCCAAAGGCAAATCCCCCGATGGTCTCGATAACAAACTCCTCTTCCTTTCTGCCCCTGCCATTGCTACGCCCCTAGCCACCCTACTAAATCTATCTTTCACCACCGCATCACTCCCCTCCATATGGAAGCATGCTACTGTACTACCCCTTCCAAAAGGTGGAGATCCTTCCTCCACTACTAACTACCGTCCCATCTCCCTCCTCCCCTCCCTCACCAAACTCCAAGAACACCTAGTTCTATCCCAGCTCTCCCACTTCCTCTCAGAAACTAACTTCTTCACCCCATTTCAGTCTGGCTTCAGAAAACACCACTCTACTACCTCCTCTCTACTAAGACTCATGGATGCCATCCTCACTGGGATGGATAAAGAGCTTATCACGGCCGCTATTTTCATTGACCTAGCTAAAGCTTTCTACATGGTATCCCACTCTCTCCTACTATCCCGCCTATCAGGGGCGGGATTAGCTGAGTCCCCCACTAACTGGTTCAGTGCCTACCTACAAAATAGAACCCAATCCACTAAAATAGCCGGACCACATCTCCCCCCCCACATCACCACTGGTGTTCCCCAAAGCTCAGTTCTTGGTCCCATCCTATTCTTCATCTTTCTAAATGATCTGCCAAATTCATGTTCCTCCTCTGCAATACACATGTATTCGGATGACACGGTCCTCTTTACCTCCGGCCGGACTCACGAAGAACTTACTTCCAAACTACAAATGGATTTCAACAAAATCCAACACTGGTTCAATACCAACCAACTCTCCCTAAATGCAAAGAAAAACCGTCTCCATGACCTTCGGTACCAGACAGCGTCTATCCAAACTCACCCACCCTCTGATCTTCCATACACTAAACAACACCATCCTTGAAGAAGTTCCCTCCTTTAGGTATCTAGGGGTCTGGCTCGATCACCACCTCTCCTTTACCACACACATAGATGCCATCATTTCAAAACTGCGCCTAAAACTTGGGGCCCTATACAGGAACCGCTCCTGTCTCTCTCTTCCCATCAGACGCGATTTAATCATGAAAATGATCCTACCCACCTTCGACTACTGTGATGTAGTCTACAGCTCCTCCTCAAAGACCACCCTAGCCAGACTGGACACCCTCTTTAATGCATTCTGCTGCTTTGCTCTAGATGCCTCCTCCCACTCGCATCACTGCGTACTCTACCGTTCTCTGGCCCTGCCAGCCCTGTACAACCGGCGCCTAATCCACACGCAGAGATTCGCTTCCAACTTCTGGCTAGGCTCCCTCCCACCCTACCTAGCATCCTCCCTATCTTCCCCACCTACCCCCACCCACGCCCTCAGGTCCACCGACACAAGGCTTTTATCCATCCCCCACTGAAGGACCACCGCCTACCTCTTCCCCAAACTCTGGAATGGCCTACCGGCCCAGATCCGCCATTCATAATCCAAATACTTCTTATCCTCTGCCCTCTCTAACTTTCTTACTACAAATTGCAACGGCCCCTAACTCCCCTCCACTTCGATACCTCCCCCCCTGTTCCCCCCAGAGCCTGACCAGCGGCCTGGCAATTCACCTAATTGACTGGCTTATATACTGCCCCTTGCACTTACACCCACGCCATCTCTCCTCTCCCCCTCCCCATCTAACATACCCTCCGCTTCCCTACCCTCCACAATCACTACCATGCTCACTCCTTCTCCTTCTCACCCCATCTAAACTTACCTCCCCACGCTCCTTTACCTACTAGTCCTATCCTCCCTTACCCTCCTATCCTGCTCTCCAACGCCTACCGGCAACCTGGGAATCCCACTGCGGCACAAGTCTGGTACTGTCACTCAGACTGTCCTGGCATCATAGTGTGCAAATGGCACTTATGTAACTTTTGGATTCCCTCATTGTGTAACCATGTTATGTTCACCCCCTTCCCTGGTTGCATACATGCTCCATTGCCCCCACTGTGCCTTCCACATTTATGTTTACCTACGATATGTCTAACCTTGCCTTTATAACTATGAATTGTATACCCTGTCGTTGTTTGCTCACTGTTCTGTTCTGCTCTCCTATGCAATTTCCATATGTAATACCTCCAATCCAAGTACATTGTCTGTATTGCACTACTGTGAAACTCAACTACTGTATGTATACCTGCCTCTTCTGTAACCCTTCCCCCCAGGTCGCACCATGAGATGAGCAGCTTGCTGCTCAGTGTGCCTTTCCTGGTGAAACATTTTCAATAAATAAAAATAAATAAATAGTGGTCAAGCTAACCTGGGCACAGCCCTCCAGGATACTGTAACCCCTCTCTTCCCCTCTAGTGGCCTGAACACTGTACAATAATCACTTTCACAATACCCCTGGTATACCACACAAGTACCCACACTGTTTGCACTTACCACCAGGGCTGGTTCCTCTGGCTTGACCCTGGGGACCCCCTGTAAAACAAGGTTAAGCACAGCACATAGCAACAGTACAGTACTTTGAGCACAAACTGGAACCACAGTCAGATTACATGCAGAAAAAGTTAGATCTGATTTATTCAGGGGACTTGAACAAGGGAGGGGCAAAATCAGGTTAATTATCTTAAAGGTTATATCAATCAAGCAGTTATGCATGCGCTTTGAGTCCCCCCACACAGTCCACCTCTGGGTACCCAGGTGGAGAAGAGATGGGCTAGCCAGGAGAGTTGCCCAGGGTTGCAGCTGGTTGGGGCCCTGTGATGGAAAACACAACATGCACAGTACACAATATTTGTAATCTGGAGCCAGAGAGCTCAGTTCATAAAGGAAACAAAACAACAAGACAATCAGATGACACACTCAGATTAAGCAGTTGGTGCAGGGAGCTACCCTGGTATTTACTCACGATACCCAAGACTGGACACGGGCTGGATGAAAATCGAGACCGCAGTTGGTTGATCTGGAATGCCAGGAGAAGCAGGGCCCACACAAGTCACAGAGGCGTCATTCCTGTTCAAGCGTGGATCAGGGGGGCTGATCCCCAGGAAGGTCTCTCGTCAATGGCTCTCTGTGCAGTGGGTAGTCTGGCTGGGCCTGTCTGGCAAAGCCCAGACCACATGGAGACAAGTTCAGATGCAGTCCATTTTGGGCTGGATACAGCTTCCAGCAAGCAGAACACAGTTCACACAGTGGGGCACTAACTCGCAACCCACTAGCAGCTCATAGCACATTTACATGTACGGGAATTCTACTGTACCAGGCAAAGTACTCCCTAGTCACAATCGCAAAGTCTCTGCACACACCGGGAGCTTAGGGGTAGCTGGAACTCCTGACAGGCCGATCGCATTCAGCAAAAATTTTCGGTCTTCTTCAGGTTGAGCCTGGCCCACTTCAGTAGCTTACTTCAGTCACACAAACTTGGATTTAGTCCAAAATAATTCTCTTCTCTCCCTCTCATGGAGCAGCAGCAGACATGCAGCCAAAAACTCAGCCCTTTCAGTTTTCCCATGCAAATCCACTCAGGATTTCTGCCCAAAATTACTTCAGCTCCTTTTCTTGAGCTTCCAGCTCAGAACTAAACTGAAAACTACAAGCAGCCCGGGACTTCCCCAAGATCCAAAAGATTTGGTTGGCTGATTTGGCTGTCAGTCAAAGCAAGAGCTCCTCCTTCAGTTGCAAAAAAGGTGCAAAAACTCAAACCACAGTTCCTATAGATTTTGAATTCAGACAGCTCCTGTAGTCTGGCTACATGTTAGGTCCCACCAGAACTGATTGGTCCAATTTGCAGTCCAGGACCAAGATAGTGAAGACAAACAAAACAGTCCTTGCTACAAAGAAAGCAGGTTAGACAAACTACATTATCATTATCATTCTAAATGGTTTTCAGCAAATAGTTACATCTTTCACCAGAGCTCCATCTCAGATTACTTATGCTGCAATCAAGCAGCTCTTAAAGAGACAGTACACAGAGGCTAGACAAGCTCTGGTAATCACATTTAAACTGCTAAAACGCAGGACACCAGCCTGGCAGTGATCATTTAGGCAAGCTAAAGGAAGACCTTTTGGGAACCCCCATTTGTAGGGGGGGTTACACCCTTCCCTGCCTGGGAAAACTTGGCGTCCGCATCAAGTCTGTACCATCATAACATTGAAAATGCAACATATACAAGATATTTATACCATTAGCATGCTATACAAGTACTATCTGATTCATCAATAGGCATAACTTGTCACTTTACTATACATTTCAATGTACTCCACTATATAATTTCCATTCTGACAATACAGTATGCATATTTCACAGAGGTAAATTGAACATTACTATACAGAATCATGTAATAGCTTCTTGTACTCTAAACAATGCAAGAGGGTGCCCTTCCCTATCAGCTAACTTGGGGCTGGATGGGGCAGGGGCACCATGGTGAGAGGGCAGAACAAGTAACCTGGAATGGGCCATCAAGCTCAATTTGGGCAGTGCGCTCTGAGAGACATAAACACCTTTGTGGACTACTTTGAGAGGCAAATCCACTGGCCTCCTGGGGGAATCATAACTGAAGCGCACCACTGGCTTGACAGCTTGGCCAGTCTTTCTGGGGTGAACAACCACAGTCTCTGTACTTTCAGCAATGGTCTTGGAGCTTTCATCACTTGTGAGGGGTGCCTCTGCATGAAAGGAAATGTCCAAGTTGGGAGCACTGTCAGCCTCTTGCTCTGTAGTCTCTGTTTCTACAAGACTTGCCTCATTTTGAAGACACTCTGGCACAGAAGGGGGGTTGTCAGCACTCTCATAGCATTCCTCAAGTTCTGGCATGTCACCAGAAAGACTCATACCATCAGCCTCTCCTTCAGGCAAATCATACAGCAAAAACATTACACAAAGACTCAGCATCCTCAGACGTGATACTTTGCACTTCACCTTCAGGGAGCATTGGCTCCAAGGATGATGCCGGAGCATTAGGCAGTCCAGAAGGCCCGGCTTCAACCCCATAATTCAACAATGGATTTCCATGAAACAATTGACTCAGTTCATATGAGGGGTAATAGGCATTATCACACTCACTGTCATCCGAGTTAAACTGGCAGTCACTATCATTCTGGGCCTGCTGTTGGGGAAGTCTTAAATCGGCAGCCATGGGGGAAGGCTGACTCTGGTTCTTTCTTGCAGCAGCAGCATGAGTCACTGGTCCAGGGGAATCAATCTCGGTGGGTTCAGCCTCAATTATAACTTGACCAATAGGTAGCAAGTGGTTACGGTGCATGATCTTGACAGCTTTGGAGTTATTCTCTGGGCGCACTTTGTACACTGGCAAATCATCCAGCTTTCCAACTATGATATGGGGAAGATGGTGCCATCGATCAGCAATTTTGTGTTTACCATGCCATCCTAAATTTCTCAACAACACATGGTCTCAGGCCTAAGCTCCTGAGCCTTTACTTTTCTACTTATGTCTCTTTGTTGGCTAGATTTCTTTGCGGCCATTGTCTGGGCCAGTTGATAGGCATGGTTCAATTGAGTTTTACGTTTTTGTACATATTGCAGGTAATCTTCGGCTCGGACCCCATCAGGAGAAACCCCAAAACAGACATCAACAGGCAGCCGGGTCTCTCTCCCGAACATGAGGTGGTAGGAAGAGAACCCGGTAGCATTATTCTTTGTGCAATTGTATGCGTGTACCAAGGAGCTAATCTACTGGCTCCATTTATGCTTATCTTTTGGGTGGAGGGTGCCTAGCATGTCTAGTAGGGTGCAGTTGAAGCGTTCAGGTTGAGGATCCCCCTGCGGGTGATAAGGGCTGGTTCTTGACTTTCACACCCCCCATAGTGAGAGCATTTCTTTGATTAGCCGACTCTCAAAGTCCCGGCCCTGATCAGAGTGAATTCGCTGAGGGGCACCATAGTGGACAAAGAAATTTTCCACTAGCACCTTGGCCACAGTAGATGCTTTTTGATCTTTGGTGGGAAAAGCTTGTGCATACCATGTGAAATGGTCTGTAACCATTAACACATTGCCAATGTTTCGCTGATCAGGCTCTAAATTCAAGAAGTCTATGCAGACTAGTTCCACTGGGGCGCTGGTAGTAATGTTGACAAGGGGGGCAGCCCTCTGAAGCAGTGTTTTTCTCTGCAGGCAGTGACTACAAGTCCTTACATGGTGCTCAACATTTGCCCCCATCTTGGGCCAGTAGAATCGAGATCATACTAGGTCAAGGGTCAGGTCAATACTGAGGTGGCCCATATGATTGTGGAGAGACCTCAGTACCAAATCTTTGAAGGCTGTGGGCAGTACCAATTGTTGCTTGTCTATTTGGCCACCCCAATCTACAGTCTCTCTTTAAACAACTGATTAAGCAGCTTCAATCTGGGGCCTTCTTTAAACAATAAAGCAGTTCGCACATCAGAGGAACGCAACTTGGACACATCTTTTCCTGCACGAAGGGCGTCAAGTGCTGGCTGAATCATAGGATCTCAAGATTGAGCCCACTGAATGCTGTCATTGTCAAACTGAGGTAGTGCACTAATATCTAGAGCAGAGAAGTGGCAATACGCAGCCAGTATGCAGGTGTCAGAGGGGCCCAAGCAATCTACTAAGCAGTCCGCTGTGTCCGTAGACATCTATTCATTTCTATCAAGCTTTTGGCACAATGCTCGGATGTCAGGTTCAGACAGCCTGACCCAGTTGCTCTTGGAAATGGGCTTCCAAGATAAAGCATCAGCATCAATATGATTCAGGCCTGGTCTGTATTCGACAGCGTAATCATATGTTGACAATGCAGAAAGCCACCGGTGCCCCATGGCATCTAACTTAGCTGAAGTCTGTACATAGGTCAATGGGTTATTGTCAGTCCTCACTAATATTTTTGCCCCATAGAGGTAATCATGAAACTGGTCAACAATGGCCCATTTTAATGCAAGGAACTCCAACTTGTGCACAGGGTAGTTTCGCTCTGATGGGGTCAAGCTCCTACTGGTGAATGCCACTGGTATCAAACCATCCTCATGGTCTTGATACAGTACAACTCCTAGACCCTGCAGACTGGCATCAGTATGCAACACATAGGGTTTGTTGGGATCAGCATAAGCGAGGATGGGGTCGTGGGTGAGCTGGTATATGACTTCGTGGAAAGCTGCTTCACAGTCAGGTGTCCAACGGGACCCAGAGAATTCACCTGGGCAGAAATATGATTTGTCTGGTTCTTTGATGGACCTTTTTTTGTATTTCTGATTGGTAGCAGGGTATCCCTGGGTAAGATTCAAGAGTGGCCGAATCACTTTGGAATAGTCCTTTATGAACCGGCGGTAGTAGCCAAAGAATCCCTGGAAACATTGTAGTTCTTTCAAATTGTGGAGCTGGGGCCAAGTAGTTAAGGCTTCAACTTTACTAGAATCAGTCTCTATCCTCTGCAGATACTATGTGCCTCACATACTTCAACAGAGGTTTGGAAAACTGGCACTTGTCGATGGACAGCTTGAGGCCAAAATCTTCCAGTCGGTCTAGTACTTTGAACAGTCGACTCTCATGTTCCTCTAGGGAGCTCTCAAACACAATGACATCGTCCAAGTACACCAGGCATTCCAGCAAATTCATGTCTCCCACCACTCGTTCCATCAGTCGCTGGAAGGTGGCTGGGGTGCCCAATATCCTTGTGGCATTCTCAAGAATTCATAGAACCCCAAAGGACAGATGAAGGCTGTCTTCTCATGGTCCTCTGGAGCCATCAGAATCTGGTAATATCCATTGCGAAGATCCAACACCGAGAACCATTTGCTCCCATTCAAACAATCCAGAGCATCTTGTATACTGGGCATGGTGTATTGATTGGGGATGCTCCACCGATTCAGAGTTTGATAATCATCACACATTCTCACAGATCCATTCTTCTTCTTATGCACAACCACAATGGGAGAAACATATGGGCCCTGGATTCTTGTATCACACCAGCCGAAAGCATTTCATGCAAGTGTCTTCTCACATTGTCTATGTTTGCAGGGGCTAGGCATCGAGACCTCTCTCGAAATGGCCGTTCATTGTTCAGGCGTATGTGATGCCCTGCACCCTGGACACATCCCATGTCCCATTCCTTCAACGAAAACACTTGATCTCCCCGGGCAAGTTTCTGGCTAATTCTAGTCTTCCATTCAGCTAGCAACAGGGAGTCACCAAAATCAAACAAGTCGGGAGTCACTCTATCTGTCCTGCTAGGGTGCTTGTTGCTGGACAACACTGCAGTGTCTGCGCAGTGTACCATAGCTAGGGTGCATCCTCTGTTCACCCGGATCTCCCAATCTGACACATTATGAATCTGGACCATCACTCGTCGTGCATAGGCATGAGCATGAGCTGAAAAGATGCTGGGCTTAACCAATAATCCTTCCAGCAATTTTCCATTGCCTGGCACGTCCAACATCAATATTTTGTTCTTGACATCTTTGCAGAGGTGGACCTCCCCTTGAATGGTACACTGAGCTTTAGGGGCCAGTACCACTGAATCGGGATCCTTCTTTCACACAACCCCTACCGGTTCATCCTAGTCCACTCCCTTGGGGTTCTGTTGCAGATCATAGGCCCTCTTGATCACAGCAGGAATTCTTAGGGTCCTCCCAGTCCATCGCCCTTGTTTCTCGCGACAGAGTTGTGCCAGTCTCCCAAACATATGGGCATTGGTCCCAATTAACAGGGGAACACCATCATACAGTCCAGTAGGGGGACACACTAAGGAGAGTGTCTCGACTTGCTCCTCTACGCCAGTTACAGCTGCAGAAAATGACAATCAGAGGTGGACATATCTTAGGTAGGGATAAGACTTGTCGCTCAGCCCCCACACATGTAGGCCTTCCAGGGATTGTAAGGGCACAGCAGATAAGTGTTTGTCATACCAGTCCTTAAATACAATGGTCACTGGCGACCCACTGTCCAGCACAGCCTGAGTAGGAATACCATTCACAGCCACAGTAGTCTCCATTGAAGGGCCCACTATTTTGGACCAGTCTGGAGGGACAGCAGCAGGGGCCTGGAGAGATGATTTAGCCACATAGGGATTTGAGTTACTACTTCTTGAACCCTCACTGTGGTCATTTTGGGTACTCCTTGACTGCTGATGTGTTATCCGAAGCTCTCCTTGAAGCCTGTATACAACTTTATCTAGGTCTTTTGTGGACTGGTATTCTCTCTTCATGTGCCCATCCTTCCCACAATTATGGCAAAATATGTTTTCTGGGATTAGGGGTGGCTGAGGCATCACACTGGGAGCTGGGGCGGTGGTACTACCAACTGAAAACCTTGGTGCCATCTCTGTCTGCTGTGTGGTGAACATTTGGAGACATCTCATCAATTCTCTTACTTCCATAGTCAAGGCATTGAGTTTCGAGCTGTCATCAGCAGGAGATGCCTGGGTGGAATCCCCCACCCCCATAGCAGATGCAGTTGGATAAGGGTTGGTGCCTGTACTTGCAGGAGCGGCCTTCATAAAGAGACTGTTTTTTATTTCCCTGAACTCCATCAGCAGTTCATCCCATGGCGGCACACCCTCACTGGTTCCCACTTTGGAAGGGCCTTCCGATGCCGTGATCACTTGGGCTGCGCTCATCCTAGAATTACAATCCCCCTCTTCATCTTCAACCTCCCGGAGTTCTTTTATCAAGTCACAATAGTCCGGTGGGTTACCCCTTCTATCTGGAAGCATTAATTGAAGGAGCTGTGTAAACCCCCTGTTACCTGGGGTTACTAGAATCCCAGTAAGACCTAGTGATAGGCAGGGAAGGCAGCTTGTGAAACTCCAGTTAAATGGATTTCACACTGTCTCACTCTGTTCTCAGTCTCAGCTGAGACTGAAGGATGACATCACCATAGAACTCTCGCAGCTGCATGAGCCACACTGGAATGCTGCAGTTGGAAGTTAGGATAGAATGTTGGGGTTTTTGAACAGAGTCTGTGTGCAGTCTTGGAGAAAGGAGCAGCACAGCAGTCTGTGTGTAGGCTCTCAGAGCCTTAAGCTCTGTTTTAGAGCTACTGTAAGGGAGGTGCGTGTTTCCACTGAAAGAGGAACACAGTAAGCTGATTGTGAAGTGGTGGAGACCGCTGTTACTGGTCCAAGTACCCCATCCCTGAGGGGATGGGGGTAGAAAGGTTTGCCTGTCTTCCAGGGGCAACCCTCCTGGTTCCGGCTAAGGAAGAAGCTGCCTTATGTCAAGTTGTGCTGCGGCACCGGAAGCTGTGGGAGAGAAATTCCTGTGAAGAATCGCCTGTGGGGCACCTGCAACCAAAGGGTGAGTTCGCTCTGACAGAGGGCCTATGTTTTCACCTGAACTGTTGGAACATGGGAATTGGACTACTTAATTTGTAGGACATCTAGTGTAATAGACATTGCCGGTTAATTCAAGTAGGCTCACGTCCAGCACAAAGAGTAAAGTAATGTGGGGATTGGACTACTTAATTTGTAGGAGGTCTAGTGTAATAGACTTACCGGTTAATTCAAATGCGTTAAGTCCAGCACAAGTAAAGTAAAGTGGGATTGACTGTTAATCATGGGGGCCTAGAGCAATGGGCTAAGCCAAGAAAAGTATGTTCAAGTTCAGCATAATGGGAAAGCAAGACAAGTAGAGGAAATGTGACATACATTTAGCCTTAATCTACATTGCCAAGCTTTACAGAATGAGATGTTTAATGTCCAGAGAAATGGCCGGGTATGAACTGTGGAAGCGAGAGGTGGGAGACCCCCCCCATCAGTAGTAACCAAATTCATCTCTATGGATTTGCTCTGTGGCACCTTTACTTTCTCTCAGGTGCTTGGCCAGTGCCTGAGGAAAGTACCCAGACATGGGATTAAAAGGAAAACTCCCTGATAGAGCTGAGGTGCTCTTAGGTGGCTTATGGAGCCACCAGAAAAGGTTTCCATGACATATGGAAGGTATCCAAGTGGCCGGCAAGGAACCGAGCATAGGGAAACCCAGATAGTGCATGTTCGGCCAAAAATTTCAAAGTAGTGTAAGTCTCACAAAGCCCGGTGGGTTCAGAGTCTGAAGGATGGAGTGTTGAAGAAGTGTTCCTGATTCTTTTTATCTGCATAACCAGAAGTGTAGCCCCGTGGGGGTCTGTCTATGCTTTGTTTTGTTCTGCTTGGATGTGAATAAAAGCCACACTTTAGAATCCCATTCCTGGTATTGGACATTACAGTTATTGCTTCCTGTGTTTGGAATTTCTTGGGTGCCCCTGTGCAGAGTAGCCAAACCTAGCCCTTGTGCCGAGTAGCCTATTCCTCCCCGAACCTAGTCCCCACCTGGTACTGCTATCAGATTTAAACATACCACCTGTCATTTGCAAAAAGGCAGGGTGGTGGGGGTTACAGCTGCAATTTAGAATGTTTTGCATGTTGCAGTATGTGCCCCAACCTCACATGGTTTAAGTCACTGATGGCTACCCCACCTTTTCAGTAAGCCTTTTGCAGCTCTCCTTCCAGATGAGTAAAATATGCAGACAAACTTTCCCCTGGCCATTGCTCTGTACCTTGAAATTTCCTCATCAAGTTCTCCCCTGACTCAATGCTCCCAAAATTGCCTTTGAGTGCAGATAGGTACTTCTGGGAAGATGCATCAGGGTTTGTGGACCTCAGAAATTTAATGGCCTTTAAGGCAGGACCCCTCAAACTTTCTATGATCCTTTTCCATTTCTCAGCCTCCGCACACTGCCATTCAGGTATCAATGGGGCAACACAATCTATTCAGGTCTCCCAATCATCCTCCCCTTGGCGGGTGGGGAAGGTGCCGGAGAAGATTCTCAACCTTCGGTAAGAGTCGTGACTAATGGCAGGTACAGACGTAGGAGCCAGCATTGGCACAGGCACAGAAGGAGGGCCAAAAATGGGTGCTGGAGTGGGAGGGGATGTTGGGAGAGGAACACCCCAGGTGGCAGGAATAGTTTCTTTAAGTCCTCCACAGTTTTCCTTCCTCCAGCAACAACTTAGCAAATTTCTCCTCAAAAGTCTCAGATGGTGGGGGGGGCTCATTCTCCCCAGGGTCTTTACTGTCTTTAGTTATCACTCTCCAGACAGTGAGGGCTCCTTCGGGGGTCATAGTCCATGGCACTTTGGAACTGTCTACTGGGTCCTTACACTCTACTAACGCCATGAAACTTTGGCCGAGCAGATTAGCCTGTTGACCCACCACAGGGTTTTGTAAACATTCAACCTTGGAAAGTACTCCCTCTACAGTATCCTTACTGGTACCCAGGGGAATATCCAGGATAAGTATAGCATTTTGGGGGTCGATCTCCTGCCTAGTACACCACCCCACCAACTGGTGTACAGCCACTTCTGTTCGGGTAGCCATTTATTTTAACAGCACTGCAAATTTGGCCAACTAGGAAGACACAAAATCTTCAGCGGTGAGCCCAAGATGTAAACTCTAGGTGGCACTATCCCAAGGGTTACTACCCTGCCTGCTTGGCTAGTAGCAGGTTAAGAGGCCTGAGTTCTGAAACGGGTGCCTCCACCCAGAAGTCAGGGTTGGTAGTGGTCAAGCTAACCTGGGCACAGCCCTCCGGGATACTGTAACCCCCCTCTTTCCCCTCTAGTGGCATGAACACTGTACAATAATCACTTTCACGACACCCCTGGTATACCACACAAGTATCCACACTGTTTGCACTTACCACCAGGGCTGGTTCCTCTGGCTTGACCCTGGGGACCCCCTGTAAAACAAGGTTAAGCACAGCACATAGCAACAGTACAGTACTTTGAGCACAAACTGGAACCACAGTCAGATTACATGCAGAAAAAGTTAGATCTGATTTATTCGGGGGACTTGAACAAGGAGGGGCAAAATCAGGTTAATTAGCTTAAAGGTTATATCAATCAAGCAGTTATGCATGCGCTTTGGGTCCCCCCACACAGTCTACCTCTGGGTACCCAGGTGGAGAAGAGATGGGCCAGCCAGGACAGTTGCCCAGGGTTGCAGCTGGTTGGGGCCCTGTGATGGAAAACACAACATGCACAGTATACAATATTTGTAATCTGGAGCCAGAGAGCTCAGTTTGTAAAGGAAACGAAACAACAAGACAATCAGATGACACACTCAGATTAAGCTGTTGGTGCAGGGAGCTACCCTGGTATTTACTCATGATACCCAAGACTGGACACAGGCTGGACAAAAATCAAGACTGCAGGTGGTTGATCTGGAATGCCAGGAGAAGCAGGGCCCACACAAGTTGCAGAGGCATCGTTCCTGTTTAAGCGTGGAGCAGGGGGGCTGATCCCCAGGCAAGTCTCTCGTCAATGGCTTCTCTGTGCAGTGGGTAGTCTGGCTGGGCCTGTCTGGTAAAGCCCAGACCGCATGGAGACAAGTTCAGATGCAGTCCATTTTGGGCTGGATACAGCTTCCAGCAAGCAGAACACAGTTCACACAGTGGGGAACTAACTCACAACCCACTAGCAGCTCATAGCACATTTACATGTACGGGTATTCTACTGTACCAGGCAAAGTGCTCCCCAGTCACAATCACAAAGTCTCTGCACACACCGGGAGCTTAGGGGTAGCTGGAACTCCTGACAGGCCGATCGCATTCAACAAAAATATTCGGTCTTCTTCAGGTTGAGCCTGGCCCACTTCAGTAGCTTACTTTAGTCACACAAACTTGGATTTAGTCCAAAATAATTCTCTTCTCTCCCTCTCATGGAGCAGCAGCAGACATGCAGCCAAAACTCAGCCCTTTCACAGTTTTCCCCATGCAATCCACTCAGGATTTCTGCCCAAAATTACTTCAGCTCTTCTTCTTGAGCTTCCAGCTCAGAACTAAACTGAAAACTGCAAGCAGCCCGGGACTTCCCCAAGATCCAAAAGATTTGGTTGGCTGATTTGGCTGTCAGTCAAAGCAAGAGCTCCTCCTTCAGTTGCAAAAAAGGTGCAAAAACTCAAACCACAGTTCCTATAGATTTTGAATTCAGACAGCTCCTGTAGTCCGGCTACATTTTAGGTCCCACCAGAACTGATTGGTCCAATTTGCAGTCTAGGACCAAGATAGTGGAGACAAACAAAACAGTCCTTGCTACAAAGAAAGCAGGTTAGACAAACTACATTATCATTATCATTCTAAATAGTTTTCAGTAAATAGTTACATCATTCAACAGAGCTCCATCTCAGATTACTTACGCTGCAATCAAGCAGCTCTTAAAGACACAGTTAACAGAGGCTATACAAGCTCTGGTAATCACATTTAAACTGCTAAAATGCAGGACACCAGCTTGGCAGTGAGCATTTAGGCAAGCTCAAGGAAGACTTTTTGGGAACCCCCATTTGTAGGGGGGTTACATATCCTTGGGAAGAGAATATTTTGACACCAGTTCTGGCCCACTCCCTGCTGTTTAGATGGTGTTATTGCCACCTTGCAGCCTAACAGGACTTGATCCATCTGAGGTACTGGATAGCTTATTATTATCTTACTATGGTTATTCAAGGTTGCATGTTGACTGTCATTATACCATGTTTATGCTTAATATCGCTGGTCTGTTTTTGTCTTGTTATTTGGCAGTTCATTATTCATGGTTCTGGTGCTGGTCAAATGTCATCTGTTGGTGTGGTCTCCCTGTGATTACTGCCTGTTTTTCTCCTGTTCTTTGGAACTTACAAGCTTTTTCAGAACAACCTTTTTTCTTCCCCCTTCATTACCCTCTCATTCATAATTATTTTTATCCTTTTTCCCCATGGCTGAAATTCATTGTTTATCCTGGAATGTCAAAGGCCTTAATTCCCCTGTCAAGCATAAAAAAGTGCTGCCCCACCTTAAGAAATTATGATGTCAGCTGGCGTTTTTGCAGGAGACCAAACCTTTGGCCGTTGATGCATCTAAATTGAAGCAAGAATCGGTTGGTCAGGAAGTTTATAGTTCTGCCCCTACTGCTTCATGGGGGTTTCTATTTTCATTCATAAATCTCTGAAATGGTTCTGTGTAGCCACTCAGGCAGACATAGATGGTAGGTGGGTTATGGCCAGGTTTACTATCCCGGAAGGACCTTTAACTTTTGTTAATTTATACTCCCCCAACTTGGATTGTCCCTCCTTTTTCACGGGCCCTTGTGACCATCTTTCTCTCTTTAATGACCCCCTTCTCCTTTCCTAATAAGTGGTGATTTCAATTTAACTCTCAACCCCCTTTTGGACAGGTCCCATACCCTTTCTGAGTCCATTCATAATGCTCACTCTGTCCTCCTTGATCTGATATGATAATGTTCTTTAACAGACATTTGGCGTCTTCACGCTCCCACTGTGAAGGATTTTTTTCTTTTCTTCTGTCCATCACTCCTATACTCTTACTGATTTCTGGCTTTCATCTCCACAGTTCACCCGTATCATAACCTCTACTCGGATTCACACGATTATAATTTCCGATCACTCTCCCATCTCCAATTCTTTCCCTTGGACCCCACTTCCCCACCAACACCCCCTCCTGGATGCTTGATCCTTTGCTCATTAAGGACCCTTACTTTATTCCCTGGATTCAACAGGAAGAAGAAGAAGAATCAGCATTTATATAGCTCTTTTCATACATCCCAAAGCGCTTTACAAGCAATGCTAGACTGGTAGTGAAGTGACTGAATGTGTGGTGGCGGCCATATTGCACATCATCACCCCCCGCACACAGCCTGGATAATTGCATGAACCGGTTTTTATGGGAGGGGGAATGTGGGCCAGGACACCGGGAATGTTCCTTACTTCCCTAAAGAGTGCCTGGGTCCTTTTACTTCCACCTGGACAACCACCAGGACAACACCAGGATGGGCAGAAGGGACGTCGGTTTAACATCTCATCCGAAGGACGGCACACCCCAGCAGTACAGCACCCCTCAATACTGCACTCGGATGCCAGCGATTTAAAGTGGAGATAAAGTTTTTCTGGCTTACTAATGATAACGGTTCAGTTCCCGATGATGTTCTTTGGGACACCCTAAAGGAATTTATCAGGAGCCATACCATTGGTTTTGTTGCTCATAGGCATAAGGTCAGAGAGCAGGAGGCCAAAGTTCTCGAATCTAAATTGGCTTCCTTGGAATCCTAGCTTAAAATTGATCCCTCTATGGGCCTTCTGAGTTAGTTAAGACTAGAACAGCTCTGAACAACATTTACACATACAAGGCAAAGCTTGCGTTTCTACATACTAATCATAAGTATTGGGAGAGGGGCGAACGTTCTAGTAAAATCCTGGTGCACCAACTGTGCAAGCAGCAGGTGGACCACCATACTGCCCGCTTACGGGATTCTGATGGTGTATCTATACAGATCCTAATCGAATTAATTCCATTATGCAGCAGTTTTACTCCTATTTATATTCATCACATGTACATCCTACCCCTGCTCAACTGGCCTCCTTTCTCTTCCCCTTGATGCTACCCCATCTTTTACCCTCCCAATGACTCTTTTTAGAAAGCTCCATCACCACTGAGGAAATTACTACCATGGTTAAGGCACTACAGAAGAACAAATCCCCCAGCGGGGACAGCTTTCCTGCTGAATTTCACAGTCCCTCCTTGATACTTTACTACCTCTCCTTATTCAGGTCTTCTTCCATGCTATAATACATCACTCCCTACTGGCTACTGCCAGGGAGGCCACAATCACTGTTCTGCCCAAGAAGGGCTAAGATAACCTTTCTCCCGGCAGTTACAGACTCATATTATTAATTAATACTTACACTAAAATTCTGGCCCAAATCCATGCCACCCGCTTGGAAAAAGTCATACAGTCCCTTATTCATCCCTCTCAGGCCGGGTTTGTTAAAGGTCACCTCAGTTCAGACCATTTTTGCACCCTGTTTAATATCCAATATATAGCCCACTCGCTTTCCACATCCACCGCCACGCTCACTGTCAATTTCGAGAAGGCATTTGATTCTATCGAATGGCTTTTCTTATTCGAGATCATAACATGAATGGGACTCGGACCATTTTTTTTTTTTGCTGTGCAAACTCTGTATACTGATCCGACAGACCAGATCCTTACCAATAGCCTTCTTTCCCTGCCCTTTCCACTTTTTTGGGGGCACCCATCAAGATTGCCCCCTTTTTCCCCTTGCTCTTCCTTTTGGCCATTGAGCCCCTTTCCTTGGCTTTGTGTTCCTCCACTGTGGTCTTGGGTTTCCAAACCTCCACTTTGGAGTACAAGTGTCTCCTTTATGCAAATGACCTGTTAGTTCTCCTTTCTAACGTTCTCACCTCCATCACTTCCTTACAATCTATTTTGGCCTCCTTTTCTGCCATTTCTGACCTAAGATTAACCACACCAAATCTGAAATTATGCCCCTCAACCACCTTTACTTTCATTTCCATTTCACTCACACTGAATGGAAATGGGTGACAGAGGATATTTTATATCTTGGTGTTTGTATTACCCTGTCCCTCAATCAGATTTATCAGGCTAATTTTAATCCTCTCATTGACACTTTAGCAGCTGATTTACTACACTGGAAGGCTCTTAACCTCTCCTTCTCTGGGAAGGTTAACACTATTAAAATGATGTTTGCCCCTAAGATTTTATGTCTTCTCTCCCATCTCCCTATCACTATTCCTGAAAGGTACTTTTGCAAGTTCAGCCACTTGATGGGCCAGTTCCTGTGGGATGGGAAGATGCCCAGGATCAGTCATTCCAAACTGCACCAACACTGGTCTGGGGGGTGAGCTGGGGTCTTCCCCATTTTAAGAACAATCACATATCCTTCATTTGCACTAAGGTCCTTATTTGCTGTCTACCTTCACTAGCACCATGGGTTATCATAATTATTTAATTTTGCACAACTGTAGATATACTGTGATGCTGTATGGTGCTAGCTACAGTGCAGTAATAATATGTTTTTTTCTTAAATGTTTTTTCTTTTCTTTTTTTTTTGTATATTTAGCATGTTTAAAATGTGATATTATAGTTTCTTGTCTCTGTTGTTCACATCCCTCCACAACCACTGCCATTTGAGCTTATATTGTAAAACAGAACACCCTTACTTGGTATTACTTGGTATGAAAGAACAGAAGAAGGCCAAAGCCCGTCAAGACTGTTCCTCACACTATGTGGGACATTATTTATCTATTATCCCTCAACCAAACATCTAATTTGTTTTTAAAGACAGTGGCACTAGTTGCCTCTACCAATTCTTGTGGCAAGGTGTTACATACAATGGATGCTCTTATTGGAAAAAAGTTTCCCCTTTTGCTGGTTTTATGTTTTACTTCAAGCTGTTTATTATGCAGTTCTGAACATGTCTCCTTTGAGAGTGTTAGACCACATTTTTCCATTAGATCTGGTGAATTTATTAAATTAAAACCATAAGCATATCACCTCTTAATCTTCTAGTTTGAAGAGAGAAGAGACCAGTAGCTTTTAATCTGTTCTGATAATCCAAGTTTGTTAATCTTGGAATCATTCTAGTTACTCTCCTTTGAACCTTTTCAAGAATTGCTAAGTCTTTTTTTTGGTTTGGATTCCAGAAAGGGGAGCCATAGTCTAGATATGGTCTAATGTATGCCCTATACAATGGAATAAGGGATTGTTCAGTGCGATTAACAAAAGTGCAGTTTATTTGCCTCAAACGTATGCTGTTCATGCAAGCAGTTCTAACACAGTGATCATTTGATGTAAGTTTATTATTAACATATATCTCTAAATCTTTTTCACAATTTGATGAGTGAAGTGGTAATCCGTTTATATGACATATCGTTTTTGGATTATTGACACCGAAATGCACTACTAAACATTTGTCTTGATTAAACTGCATATGATTTTCATTTGCCCAAAGTGTTAATTTTTCCAAATCCTTCTTTAATGCAGAAATATTTTCTTGATTATTAATCTTGCCCCCCAATTTAGTATCGTCTGCAAATGTATTGAAGTTATTTGGCCCTGTTTGTAAATCACTGATAAAGAGGTTAAACAATGTTGGTCCCAAGACTGACCCCTGTGGTACACCACTTGTCACACGACCCGAATCAGACAAGATATCATTAATTCTGATTCTCTGAGAACAATTTGTCAACCAGTTTAAAGTCCAGTTGACAATATCAGGTGACAAACTTAGATTGTGCATTTTAGTAATGAGTTTTTCATGTGAGACTTTATTGAAAGCTCTACTAAAGTACAAAGGAATTACATCAGTAGGGATACCCACATCTAGTAGAGTACTTATATTATTGTAAAAAGATATCAGATTGGTGGTGCAGGAATACTTGGGAGTAAACCCATGCTGATTTGAATCATAAATTCCTAATTTTTTACAATCTTGATCTGTTAGAGACTTCATTACTCGTTCCATTAATTTACCAGCCACTGAGGTCAGGCTAATTGGACGATAATTTTGCACAGAACCCCTATTGCCTTTTTTAAATATGGGAGTAACTATTGCTGAACGCAAATCATTTGGTACAATGTTGTTGGTAGTTCTTTGCTCATCATGTCACTCGTAAACAAGCATTTGTCAGTGCCGAATGTTGATTGCTTATATGTGCTGCTTAGGTATTTGGAAGTGAAAGTACCATGCCTAAGAAGTGTCATGTGCCCCCCCAAAGACATCCATTGTGTCTTTCTGTTCAGTATTCACAGAAGAGGGGAAGGGGCAAGGACCACAGCAGTACAGCAGTTGCAAAGGCATGAAGAGGTGGACAATAGTCCATTCACAGGCAGAAGAATCCTGCAGAAGGTGAGTAAATTGAAGGTGGACAAAGCTATGGGACCAGATGGCATACACCCAAGGATAGTAAAAGAACTGTGAAGGGAAATAGCAGTACCTGTGGCAGCCATGTTCACAGAGTCATTCAACAGAAGGTGGTACCAGAGAATTAGAGGAGGGCACATGTGGTCCCGCTATACAAATCCAGCAGTAGGGAGGAGGCGATGAACTATAGGCTGCTCAGCCTCACTTCATGGAACTGAGGAAATAGGAGCATCAGGATATGTGTTTTGCTGTTATTCAAGACGATTCATACAAACAAATAAGCACCCACACAGCTCAAGCAACACACGAAAACACTGTTGTAAATAATTTTCATAGCGTTTTATATATCAAAAGTGCAAAAAGAATACAAAGGTGGCTAAGCAGAATAAATTAACGTTTCACCTAGTCTCTGCCAGGCTTCATCAGAATGAAATAGTGCCACAATATCATACCATTTAAATACAATTTTAAACATGACCATGTGACACTAATGAACCAATCACCTTAACAAATGGAACTAGATTCACATCATTAACTATTTCATGATCAGTCCCACAAATCTCATTTTATAACATAAATATACTATCCAGCACACAGTCAAATTTACAAGTAATATCGTAATGTGGTATTTATATTCCACAAAAAATAACATAGTCCTATACATAAATACACTATTTATGTTATAGATACAGGTAAACAAACTTGGAAACCTTAATTATTCAGGCCCTTTCTCAAATGAATATTTATTAACATATCCTAGCCATATTATAGTAAATGCGTTTATGCACATCATGAAATTAAAGGAAAATGCAGAAGCTATGGAATGGGATAGACTAAATAAATTATTGCTTGATAAAGTTACAAGATATGATGTTAAAATTAAAAAACAAAAACAGAAAATTTATTAGGGATGAAAATGACTATCTTAATGACAGAGTCTTTAACTGGACTGACCCCAAGAAATTTGAATTAAGATCTATTTTGAAGAAAGGGAGTAGTTCTTCGAATGACTCCATTAATGATACTGTTCTTGACTACACTACTGGTCCCTCCGATACTGATGAATCTGAAATACATGTTGAAGGTCGAATGGGGGAATCCCCATTAGGACAGTCTCCTATTTACAACCAGGAGATCAGACATGATCAGCGGCAACGCCGCACGCGTTTTCAAACTGTCCAATTCCAAAGAGGAGGACGAGGAGGGGGGGACAGCGTAGAAAAAGAAACAAGAACAATTATTAATACAGAATGTATTAAATGAAACAAATTTTTCTTCCCTGCTTAGTAAAGAGCAATCTCATTTTGGATTTACTAACATGTCTGTGTTTGGCTTTGATGGTATTAGTAACACCATTAATACTTCCAATGCATTATTAAATGTGTGTACAGAACAACAGTTATTATTTTTTCCTACTCCCCTCAATTGTCTGGTGGTTGAAAAAGATGCAAATAAGGTTAACGATGTTGCATTAATTATAGATAGTTGTGCAATGACTAATGATGTTAATGAACATGATAATGGCAATACCATTGGTGGATCAATTACTTTGAATGATGGTTCACATGATATAGATCAAATGGTACCAGTAGTGAAATTGTCCAGTCATAGCTTAACAACGGGTGAAATCTCAATGTTAAGCAAAGGACTTTCATTTTGTCCAACAGCAGATATAAATTTCTTTAATGTGTGTGTTGACTTGCATAAACTGGGAAGAAATCTTACTTTTAAAAATATCCATGAAAATGACGATAACAGTCTAGAAAGGAATGATAAGACATCTAAATTTCAATCCAGGTCTGAATACTGTCCCCCTATGAATCCCATTGTTTCTACATTTGTAAAAAAATGTGAACTTGATTTACAACAATTGCAAAAGGAAAAAAATTGTAAATTTTGGGATAATTGTACAAAAGATGAACGGGATGCTTTAAAAATGTTAAACACAAATAAACTCCTGGCAATTAAACCTGCAGACAAAGGGGGAGCAGTAGTTGTGCTCAATACCAGAGATTATATTGTGGAAGTTAACAGATTAATTAATGATAATTCATTTTTATAAAACAATTCCACATGGGGCTGTTCATAAATTTAAGGATGAATTAGATCTTGTACTTAATGAAGGCTTTTTGAAGAGATATATATCTGATATAGAGTATAGAACTCTAACAGTTAATTGCCCAGTGATACCAACAATATACTCGTTACCTAAAATTCACAAACGTTTGGTACAACCACCAGGGAGACCTATAGTCTCAGGTAAAGGGTGGTTGACAGAACCTGTCTCTATGTACCTTGATACTTTTTTACAGCCCATAGTACAAAAATTGAGATCATTCCTTAGAGATTCTACACAGGTTGTTCAAATCGTCGAGGATTTGAGTGTGGAGCCTGATTGGTTCTTTGCAGTTGTTGACGTTAATTCCCTCTATACTGTGATACCACATAAAAAGGGACTAGATGCTCTTTTTTATTTTTTAGAGAAAAGAACTAAGGAAGAATGTGTAAGGGTTCCTACACATTTTCTCATTCGACTGGCAGATTGTGTTCTAAAGATGAACATTTTTCTGTTTCAGGGACAATTGTTTCATCAGATACGAGGCACGGCAATGGGTACAGTGATGGCACCCAGTTATGCCAACCTGTTTGTTGGCAAATGGGAAGTGGATCATCTGCTCAGTGCCACCACAAATCCACACATTCATTGTCTGGATTTGTGGCAACGCTTTATAGATGATATTATTATCATATGGAAGGGTACACTTGATGAGTTTGTTATGTTTGTGAACTGGATGGAAAATACCAGTAGTTGTTTGAAATACCAGTTTGAACTTAATCAAGTTAGTATCAACTTCCTTGACTTAAAATTGTACAAGGATGGTGAGGGAGGAGTATGCACTACTTTGTTTCAAAAGGTCACTGATAGAAACAGTCTACTAAGATTTGAAAGCTGCCACCCTCACCATACTTGGCACAATATACCAAAAGGTCAATTGAGTAGAACTTTGAGAAATTGCATGGAACATCAAGAATATAATAAGAAGAAAAGGGAACAAGTACAAAGATTTGCGGAAAGGGGATATAGCCAACATAGCATAGCATCTGCTATTAAACAAGTGGATGCAATGGATAGAAATCAAGTGTTGCAATACAAATCGAAGGAGGAAACAACATGAAAGGATCTGAATGCCCTTTTGTTACTGACTTCTAGACAGCAGATCAAGTCAAGAATATTGTTGTAAAAATTGGCCCATATTGCAATTGGAGCCTAGATTAAGGGAAATAGTCAACAAGGGACCAAATGTAATTTTAGGAGGTAAAGTATTAGAGATCATGTAGTGTCAAATATGACACAGATTAATGATAAAGAAAGACAGGTTCTTTTAGCACCGAGACCAAAAGGTACATATAGATGTGGAAATTGTGTTTATTGTGGATATATACACAACAGTAAAAGTATATTACATCCTATTTCTGGAAAAATAATAGAAACTAATGACTTTATTACCTGCAATAGTATCGGGGTAGTCTATCTTTTGTTGTGTGAATGTAGAGCATACTATGTTGGCAGGACAATACGTGAATTTAAGATTAGAATTGGTGAACATGTTAGAGCGGTTGAAAAAGGTGACATGAATTATTCTATTGCAAAACATATGCAATTGAATTATCCACAGAAACACAATTTCAAGTTTTTTGGCTTAGAACTAGTTACAATGGGTCCCCGAGGAGGGGATATCAACAAAAAAATAGGACAAAGGGAAAACTTCTGGATTTTCTCTTTGGGAGCATGTGCAGGTAAAGGACTTAATGATAGTATAGATCTCTCAGCATTCTTACAAAAATATAAAAGCTGAATCAATCAATAGTCTAATATATAATTAATTATTGATTTAATGATTGCAGCCCCCCATTGATTGTTTATTAGATGTAACCATCCTATTACCAAATACATTGAGTTTTTAAAATGTAAGTGCCTGGAAACCATTATTCTTTGTGCCCACAACCATAATGGTAATTAATACAGAGAGGCATTAGAACAATAAAAGAAAATATCATAATATGATGTGCATAAATGCATTTACTATAATATGGCTAGTATATGTTAATAAATATTCATTTGAGAAAGGGCCTGAATAATTAAGGTTTCCAAGTTTGTTTACCTGTATCTATAACATAAATAGTGTATTTATGTATAGGACTATGTTATTTTTTGTGGAATATAAATACCACATTACGATATTACTTGTAAATTTGACTGTGTGCTGGATAGTATATTTATGTTATAAAATGAGATTTGTGGGACTGATCATGAAATAGTTAATGATGTGAATCTAGTTCCATTTGTTAAGGTGATTGGTTCATTAGTGTCACATGGTCATGTTTAAAATTGTATTTAAATGGTATGATATTATGGCACTATTTCATTGTGTTGAAGCCTGGCAGAGTCTAGGTGAAACGTTGATTTATTCAGCTTAGCCACCTTTGTATTCTTTTTGCACGTTTGATATACAAAACGCTATGAAAATTATTTACAACAGCATTTTCGTGTGTTGCTTGAGCTGTGTGAGTGCTTATTTGTTTGTATGAATCAGCCTCACTTCAGTAGTGGGGAAGATGATGGAGACATTGGTTAAAGAAAGGATAGTGGAGCATCTAGAAGCCATCTGAGCCCAGGACCATAGGCAACATGGATTCACAGTAGGGAGGTCATGTCACACAAATCTGGTTGATCTCTTTGACTGGGTGACAAAGGAAGTAAATCAGGGTGGGGCAGTGGACAACACTTACCTTGATGTAAGAAAAGTGTTTGACACCGTCCCAAAGAGGAGGCTGATAAAGTAGCTGAGTAGGGTGGGCATGGGGAAAGGGTGGTAAAGTGGGTTAGAAACTGGGTAAGAGAGAGGAGGCAGAGAGTGGTGGTAAATGGGGCACAGTCTGAGTAGAGGGGGTGACCAGTGGGGTGCTGCAGGGATTGGTCCTGGGGCCAGTCCTGTTCAATGTCTTCATTAGTGACATTGCAGAAGGGGTGAAGAGAAAGGTCTGCCTGTTTCCAGATGACACCAAGATCTGTAACACAGTGAATACCCCAGAGGGGGTGGAGAAAATGAGGAGGGACCTGGGGAAGGTTGAGAAATGGCCTGAGGACTGGCAACTGAACTTTAATTCAAAAAAGTGCAAAAGTATGGACCTGGGACACAGAAACCCTGGGGAAAGGTACAGGATGGGGGGGAGGGAGTTGGTGACAGTCACAAAGAAGGAAAAGGACCTGGGTGTTCTTATTTCAGATGACCTGAAAACGTCAAAGTGATAAGGCAGCTGGGAGGACCAGTGACATGCTGGAGTGCATAGGAAGAGGTGTCACCAGCATAAGGAGGGAGGTAGTGATGCCATGATATAAAACCATGGTCAGGCTTCACATGGAGTACTGTGTGCAGTTCTGGAGGTTGCACCTTCATAAGGATATTAACAGGCTGGAGATGGTCCAGAGAAGGGTGAATGAGATGGCACAGAGCTTGCAACACAAGACTTATGAGGGGAAATTATGGGACCTCAATATGTATTCACTGGAAGAGGAGGGAAAGAGGGGATATGATAGAAACATTCAAGTACCTCAAGGGTAGAAAATATAACTACTGAGAAGCAGGAGACAGCTGCCATAGACACATGTGCCAGCTTCTTCGTGATATTCTTTTTTTTCTTATAAATCTGTAATCTCCAGTATTTCAGTAACCACATGACCACACTGCCTTCTTTAGGCAGTTTTATGCTGGTTGATGCCTGGTGTCAGATGGCAGACAGAGGGTTCACCAGATTGTGTTGCCATTTGAAAAACTTCATGGAGTGTTCTTTTACTGGTAAGCATTTTGTAAAGCTGGTGAAGGTCTCACTATTTTTATTATGATTTTAACTCCTTATGTCTGTCTTCTTTGGTCCCCCCATCCCCACACCAGCAGTCATTAGTGGCCACAGCTTCAGCCTTCTTCTTGCCAAGATGGTGAGTGAGAAACATAGAAACATAGAATTTGACGGCACATAAGGACTGCTTGGCCCACCTAGTCTACCCATTTCCCCTATCTGTTGGATAAGCTGCAGATTCTAGTTAATCAACAGCTTACTTCCTCCTACCCCCCAGTAGAATGACCTTATGTCTGTCCGTGAGCAGCTGCCTTCACAGTCTGTGAAGTCTGGCGTCTTTCAGTGCTGCTTATTGGTCATCTTCCAATACAGGCGAGGCGGTGCCAGTCCAAAAGTAACTCAGGAAAAGCAGGTTTCAAAGTGGGGATGAAATGGAGTGAGCAAGAATGAAGTACTCATTTAGATGCGGTGTCGATTTTAAGATCAGCATACTGGTGTGGACACTGCAAACAGAAAACCAGCACTTTAAGCAGCCTTATTAAGAGTAAAGGCTTCTCGAAGCACTGGGGTTCTGTTTATTGCACTTCAAGTGGGCTGTATCTAATTCAGTAATATACTGTACCTTACATCTGGATGTATGGTAGGGACAACTTTAAATGAACACTGCACCTGAATTAACACATGATGCGATAGAAAACATAGAATTTGTCAGCAGAAAAGGACCACTCAGCCCACCCAGTCTGGACAAGTGTTCTCTACCAACTTGTAACTCCTGCCTATATATGATACTGCATGTCTTATTCTGCCTGCATCCATCAGGACCTCCTTGTGAGTGAGCTTGCTTAATGGATTTTTCCAGCAATGAACTTGAACCTACTCCACTTCCATGGCACGACCGATCTCCATTGACCCCCTCCTTCCCCTTTCTGTAATATACCCCATGTTTATCCCATGCATGCTTAATGCCCCCTACCATTTTAGCTTCCACCACTTCTCCTGGCAGTCTGTTCAAGGCAGTAAAGAAATATTTCTTCACATCTGTGCTGAATGCCCCCACCCAGCTTCACTGTATGTCCCTTGGTTTGGGTGCTCATCCTCATTTGAAGAAAACTCCCCAACTGTACCCTTTTTACCCCTGTGAGGTACTTTGTAGGTCTTGATCATGTCACCTCTCAACCTCCTCTCTTCCAGAGTGTACATGTTGAGATTTTTCAGCCTTTCCTTGTAGGGATTCATGTGAAAATTCTGAACCATTGTAGTTGCCCTCCTCTGGAAAACCTCCACTTTATGTCCTTTCTGAAGTGTGGACTCTAAAACTGGACACAGTACTCCAGCTGGGGTATACCATGAAGTGATACAATGGCAGCCCAACAGCCCTCGTCCTCCTACTGGAGATGCCAGTCCTTATGCACCCCAGAATCCAATTTGCCCTGCCCATAGCCTTGTCACACTGTACTGCCATCTTGAGGTTCTCTGATATAATAACCTCAAGGACCCTTTCACGTCTAGTGAGTATCAATACCTCTCCCCCATCCTATACCCAGCATCGGGGCTCCTGTGCCCTAGGTACATGATTTTACACTTGTTGGCATTGAACCCTAAGTAAATAAGAAAATGGAATTGATTTGAATGAATTTCAGGCTTTTAAGCAGCTTTTCGGGTTGTGTGTATATGTGTGTGTGGGGGGGGGCTGTGGTACCAGCAGTACCTTCAAGAATGCCAGTGACTTCCCCACTCCCTCACACTGCCTGCCCAAGTACTCAGACCTCCCCCTCACTACTTCCACAGTGTCTCCCAAGTCGTTTGTACCCCACATGCAACAGTAAATGAGATTTCCTCCTGCCCCTCGTTGCATGCTTGAGCAGTGCCTGCCCTGCCCCTCCTGCACTCAACCTGGGGACAGCTTCAATCCAAATATGGTTGTGCCTTTCCCCCCTTTCCACCCCATCTCACCCATTTCAGTATAGAATCCCGCAGGACGAGTACCTTCCCGACCCTTAGCCCCTTTCCCTTCTAATGCCCCTTCCGCCACCTAAGTATTCATTCTTCCCTGTACCTTACCCCCGCCAACTGCACCCTCTGTGACTTCTATATCTGTACTCCCTACTTCTGCCTCACCCCTTTTCTCTGCCTTATTTCTCCCATCCCCCTTGAGCCCCTTCCCAGCCTGACTACTTCCTGCTGGGCTTCCCATGTCGACCTCCCCTCCTCCCCTGCTGATTTCCAACCCCTCTCCTATCCCTGCTGTTGTCAATTTAGAGCCCCCATTCCCTTCTACCCCGATAGTGATGCCCCTCCCATCCTTCCCTCTTCCCGTAGCCTTCTCTCCTTCAGTCACCACCTCCTTCCTTACTAGCCCCCTTTTACCCTTTTGTCCTCGCTATCTCTTCCCCTACCTGTTGACATCCCTCTCATGTCCTGCTTGTCCTCCCCCTTCAGTATATTTCTGCTCCCCCTCTCTGTCCCATAGCAGATGTTCTAATCTATTCGGAATCGATACTTGCCCTACATCTCTTCCCCCTATCGGTTCCCCCCTCCTACTTGTTCCCTCCGTGCCACCCCGGTGCCTCCCTACCCGCAGCCATCTGCTCTCTGCTTTCTCCCCTGGTACTCCTCGTGGTGTCTTCCTCTCCCATCAGGAGGCAGCCCCGCCCTCACCTCGGGCACCCCCTCCCTTCTCCTCTCTTTTCTGCTAGCGCCTCTGATACTGGGGTCAGTTTTAGTCCCTAGTTATTCTTCCTCTGTCCCCCTTTGCCATCCCCTATTCCCCTCTCTCAGGATGCCTATGATACTTATCTGCCCTGCCACTCATACTCCGCCCTATCCTCCACAGTTCCTCCTTCAAAGTAGCCAGTCATCTACGGACCATACACCCCCCAATCCTCCAAGCCCAGTCCAGGATCATGGCACATCCACACCCTGTACATCCCTCCACCCTTCCAAAGATGCCCCTCCTATTGACACATGGCACCTGCCCCATTTTGGCCCCCATCTTATGTTAGGGGCTCTTACTCCCAGGTTCTGTACCCTACTACAACTGTTAGGCACCTATTTACTCAAATTCCTGTTCCCCCCACACTAGTCCCCCTACTGACCCCTTGCCTAGGGGATAATTCAGGCTCAAATATCATCCATTAGATACTATATTACGGTAGCAATCCTAAAGCTTCCTTGTCCATTTTTCAACACTCAGCTACCATACTTTTTGTTCTCGGCTCTCATATAGTTTCACTTAGCCCAGTTAGAAATCCTGTTGCACTCCAAGTATTACTCAGTTCAGTTAGAGAAATAAACAGAACAAATAAATATGTATTATTACAGCAATCTTAACAGTATAGCTCAGTACTTAGTTCAGTTACAGAAAGAAACAGAAGTAAATCTGTATTATTACAGTAATCCTAAAGTATCCAATCATTGCTTTGTCTCCACTTCAGAAACCCTGCTGTGACAGACAACCACAGAGGACCCTGGGTGGAGGGTGGGCAACTGTAAAGTCCCAGCAGAGCTCCATTGAGCTATCTCATTCCCCTTCTCTTACTCACTTGTTCTATTTCTCCCGATGCTGCAGACTGCCCTTTTGTACTGGGCTCCTGCTTGCATTGATGTATTTTTCTGCCCACAGAGAAGTCCCCAGCAGTCCCGACACAGCTCAGTTGAGCTTGTTCACTCCCCCTCTCTCACTTGCTCATTCTGTTTCTCCCGACGCTGCAGGCTGCCCTTTTGTACTGGGCTCCTGCCTGCATTGGCACATTTTTCTGCCCACAAAGAAATCTGCAGCAGTCCCAACATAGCTCCGTTGAGCTCGCTCGCTCACTCCCCCTCCCTCACTCGCTCGTTCTGTTTCTCCCAGCTCTGCAGGCTGACCTGTTGTACTGAGCTCCTCTTTCTGCTCACAAAGAAGTTCACAGCTGTCCCGACAGAGCTCTGTTGAGGTCACTCACTCCCCCTCTCTTACTCACTCGTTCCATTTCTCCCGGCGCTGCAGGTTGCCCTTTTGTATTGGGCTCCTGCCTGTGTTGGTGCCTTTTTCTGCCCACAAAGAAATCTGCAGCAGTGCCGATAGAGCTCTGTTGACCTTGCTCACTCCCCCTCTCTCACTCACTTGATCGTAATCTGTCCAAAACAGTGATTTCCCAAAGCGACTATGCTATTCTGCGCTGGAAGCACGAAAACACATTTCGGCCAGGATGTCAAAATTACATCTGTACTGTTCATAAGGAGGTGTGAAAAAATGCCAATGTTGGAAATCTGGCATGAAAATATTACTAATTTGTGAAGTTACAAGGCTGCATGAAAATTGCACAACACACGCTCATAACACAGTCATTTTATGGACTTTCATCATAACATTTTCATGTAGGCATTTTACAACCTCTGCATATGAGCAGTGTCACTGTGGTTTTCTTAATGTGTCCCAAACACTGATTTCCCACATCGACCATGCTATTCTGTGCCGGAAGTGCGAAAACGCATTTTGGCCACGATGAAAAATGACAGCTGTACTGTTCATAAGGAGGTGTGGAAAAATGCCAGTGTTGAAAATCTGGAGTGGAAATATTGCAAATTCGTGAAGTTCCGAGAGTGCGTTGCAACTATGCAACACAAGCTCGTAAAACAGTCATTTTTTTGAGTTTTGCTACCACATTTATTACTCAGCTCGGTTAGAGAAATAAACAGAACAAACAAATATGTATTATTACAGCAATCTTAAAGCCTCCTTGTCCGTTTTTCACCCCTCAGCTACCATACTTTTTATTCTCAGCTCTCATATAGTTTCACTTAACCTAGTTAGTAATCCTATTGCACTCCAAGTATTACTCAGCTCAGTTAGAGAAATAAACAGTACAAATAAATATGTATTATTACAGCAATCATAACAAGATAGCTCGGTATTTAGCTCAGTTAGAGAAATAAACAAAACAACTAAATATGTATTCCTACACCAATCCTAAAAGTATCCAGTCATTGCTTTATCTCCACTCCAGAGACCCTGCTGTAATATAGGACCACAAAGGACCATGGGCGGGAGAGTGAGCAACTTTAAAGTCCCGGCAAAGCTCCATTGAGCTCGCTCACTCCCCCTCTCTCACTCGCTCATTCTATTTCTTCCGGTGCTGCAGGCTGCCCTTTTGTACTGGGCTTCTGCTTGCATTGGCGCCTTTTTCTGCCCACAAAGAAATCCACAGCAGTCCCGACAGAGCTCCGTTGTGCTCGCTCACTCCCCCTTTCTCACTCACTCATTCTGTTTCTCCCAACGCTGCAGGCTGCCCATTTGTACTGGGCTTCTGCCTGTGTTGGCACTTTTCTCTGGTGTCAGCGTGGCTCAGTTGGTAGCACATCTGCCTCTGGACCAGAAGATCATGGGTTCTAGTCTCACAGTGAGATTGGACATACCTAAAAATCGCTGGCATCCGAATGCAGTATTGGGGGGTGCTGTACTGCTGGGGTGTGCCATCCTTCGGATGAGACGTTAAACCGAGGTCCCTTCTGCCCATTCTGGTGTTGTCCTGGTGGGTGTCCAGGTGGAAGTAAAAGAACCTAGGGCACTCTTTGCAAAGAGCAGGGAACATTCCCGGTGTCCTGGCCAACATTCCCCTTCCCATAAAACTGGTTCATGCAATTATCCAGGCTGTGTGTGGGTGATGATGTGCGATATGGCCGCCACCAGACATTCAGCCACTTCACTACCAGTCTAGCATTGTTTGTAAAGTGCTTTGGGATACTGTGTATGAAAAGCGCTATATGAATGCTGATTCTTCTTCTTCTTCTTCTTCTTCTCTGCCCACAAAGAAATCCTCAGCAGTCCCGACAGAGCTGCATTGAGCTTGTTAACTCCCCCTCTCTCACTCGCTCATTCCGTTTCTCCCAGTGCTGCAGGCTGCCATTTTGTACTGGGATCCTGCCAGCATTGGTGCCTTTTTCTGCCCAGAAAGAAGTTCACAGCTGTTCTGACAGACCTCCATTGAGGTCACTCAGTCCCACTCTCTCACTCGCTCATTCTGTTTCTCCCGGCGCTGCTACTGGGCTCCTGCCTGTGTTGGCGCCTTTTTCTGCCCACAAAGAAATCTGTAGCAGTCCCAACAGAGCTACGTTGAGTGCGCTCACTCCCCCTCTCTCACTCACTCACTCATTCTGTTTCTCCCTGCACTGCAGGCTGCCTTTTTGTACTGGGCTCCTGCCTGTGTTGGCAACTTTTTCTGCCCACAAAGAAGTTCACAGCTGTCCTGACAGAGCTCTGTAGAGGTCACTCACTCCCCCTCTCTCACTCTCAGTCATTCTGTTTCTCCTGACGCTACAGGCTGCCCTTTTGTACTGGGCTCCTGCCTGCATTGGTGCCTTTTTCTGCCCACAAAGAAATCCGCAGCAATCCTGATAGAGCTCCATTGAGCTCACTCCGTCCCCCTCTCTCACTCGCTCGTACTGTTTCTCCCACCGCTGCAGGCTGCCCTTTTGTACTGGGCACCTGCCTGCATTGATGCCTTTTTCTGCCCACAAAGAAATCCACAGCAGTCCTGACAGAGCTCAGTTGATCTCAGTCACTCCCCCCTCTCACTTGCTCGATCTTAATCTGTCCCAAACACTGATTTCCCACAGTGACCCTGCTATTCTGCGGCAGGAGTGCAAAACTATATTTTGGCCAGGATGTGAAAAATGACAGCTGTACTCTTCATAAGGAGGTGTGAAAAAATGCCAGTGTTGAAAATGTGGTGTGAAAATATTACAAATTTGCAAAGTTACAAGGCTGCATGGAAACAGTTCAATGCACGCTTGAAACCCAGTCATTTTATGGACTTCCATCACCAAATTTTCAACATAGGGATATTAGGACCTCTTCTCATGAACACTGTCACTGTCATTTTCTTAAGCTGTCCCGATCACTGGTTTCCCACAGTGACAGCGCTATTCTGCGCTGGAAGTGCGAAAACACATGTAACCCCTTGTTACCCAGGGTTACTAGAATCCCAGTAAGGCCTAGTGGTAGGCAGGGAAGGCAGCTTGTGAAACTCTAGTTAAATGGGTTTCACACTGTCTCACTCTGTTCTCAGTCTCAGCTGAGACTGAGAGATGACATCACCAATAGAACTGTCGCAGCTGCATAAGCCACATTGGAATCTGCAGCAGAGGGAGTGAGATAGAATGTTGGGAGTTTTCAAAGTCAGTCTCCTGTTTGCTCTCAAGCAGGAAGGGAGTTCCTGTTTACCTTCTAAAAGCAAGAAGGTCAGTGTCCAGTGTTCAAGTGGTGGAGACCGCTGTCCAGGTCTCAATGCCCCCTCCCTCTGGGGGGGAGTAGAGGAAGTAAAATATCTCCATGTAGATTCCAGGGGCAATCCCCTAACTTCTGCTGAAGAAAGAAAGCTGCCTATTACAGTTTCAGTTTGTGCTTGAAAAGTGGAAAGAGTTGTACTTCGCCTGTGGGGCACCTGCAACAAAAGGGTGAGTGTTTGCTCTAATATGAGAGGGCAAAAATGTGTTTCTTCAGCCTGGGAAATGTGAAGAAATCTGGGATTTGAACTACTATTTGGGAGGCCTATAGTACTAGGACAAACAAATGGAGTAGTGTCAAGAGCTAAAGTGCTGTGTGAATTCAAGTAATATTGTAGAGAGGGTGCGACAGTTCATCCACCGTTTAATCTACATTTCATAAGTTTCAGTTTGTCCAGAGAAATGGCCGGGTATGGGTTGTGGGAGCTGGAGGTGGGAACACCCCCCATCTTTAGTAACCAGGTCCACCTCTACAGATTTCTGCTGTGATTGCTACTTGCTTCATGCGCCTGGCCAGTGATGAGGGAAGTACCCAGATGTGGGTCGCAAATGGGAAAATCTCTCTAGGAGTCGCAGACTCTAAGTGGTGTGGGGAGCCACAACAAGGGTAAAGAATTCTCTTTGTGAGATGGGAGTCAGAAGAAGTAAGAAGGAAATCTCTCTAGGGGTCATAGACTCTAAGTGGTGTGGGGAGCCACAACAAGTAAAATGGGTTCATTCTTCCAATGAACTGCCAGTCAAGTGGCTGGCAAGGAAGCCGGGCCAGTCGGGCTGTGTATCCAAAGTGCGTGCAAGTCCGGGCTGTGTGCCTGGTGGGTCCAGAGCCTGAAAACAGTAGAAATGGTTCATTCTTCCAGTGGACTGCCTTGTAGTCTTTAATCTGCATTATCAGTAAACATAGCCCCATGGGGGACCATCTATGCTTTGTTGTGTTCAGCTAGTTGTGAATAAAAGCCACACTGAAAAATCCCATTCCTGGTTCTGGACATTACAGTTATTGCTTCCTGTGTTTGGATTTACTTGGGTGCCCCTGTGTCGGAGTACCCAAACCTAGGTCCCCTTGTGCCAGGCAACCTCATCCTCCCCGAACCCAGGTCCCCACCAGGTATTGCTGCCAGTGCCAACAGCATGCCACCTGTCATTTGGTAAAAAGGCAGGGGTGAGGGGTTACAAAAATGGAGGCACCGCTTTGGATTTGTTCGGGAAGGAAGGTGCTTGGGCAAGGGGGCTAGCGTTTTGGCTATCTGGCAGTGGGTAGCCCAAAAAGCTGAAGCAATTTCCCTAGTGTGTTGCTGTGTGCTGTGAATCTTGTGCTGCTGTTTAAAAAATGCCAATTGTTTAACAAGGAGCTGTAAAGCCAAAGAGTGTGCCCTTGTCCTGCATCATCAAAATTGTTTACAGCATTTTTGTCAGCTTTAAAAATGAACTGTGGTAAATAAAAGTGTGGAAAACTAGGGGTAGTAACAGAAATTATGCCCTGGACATTGGAAATGCTTTCTGTGTGAATGGAGAGACTGCAGAGTTAATGGCTATGTCATATGGTTGAAATGGGCTCCCGCCGTGGAGTCAGTTGGAAAAAAAAAAAATTGCATTCTGCAGTTTAAATCTGCCTGCTCGTCGATCGCCGTGAGGAGAGGAGCCCTCGTGAGGAAGAAGAGGCTCATTTGCATGGCATCATGTGGTTGGTCAGGTTGCAATTGGTCCCGCCCCTCAGCCAGCTTTACAGAGACTGCCTCAGCATTTGAGAGGGAGACAGAGTGTAGTGCATGTACTGGCAGTGGAGGAGCGTCGCGGAGTATTCAAAGCGCTATGAACAGTTAAAAATAGACTTTTAAGTTTAAAATCAGGCTCAACCCGCAAATTGATCGTGGAAATAGCGAGTTTGGTGGTTAAAATGACGATCGCTAAGACTGCCCGCCCGTTTGTGTACAGAGGCCTTCAAGAACTGGCTGCAGGCCGTTTTACCCATCGCAGCAAATTGCTACTGATAACAGTGAGTAAACCTTCATAAAAATGCTCAATCAGTGATTTTCAGTAATGCCATATAAAATGTGTGTGCAGCAGTGTAGTCGCTTTGCAAGTAACGACTGTGTGAAGTCCTGCCAGTAAGTGCAAGTCTGTAAAGCCATTGAATGTGTGCATGGAAGTGAAAATTGCCTCAGTTTAAAGTTTGCAGCCAGAGAGAGACTGTGGGTTGTAGCAAAATGTAACACTAGTAGAAGCAGGCAATCCTGAGCTAAAACCTGAAGCTTTTAAGGGACTGTGAATTAAATAAATGTTACCAGCTTGTGAAAAGTCCAAGGAAAATCCTGTAAATGTGTATAAAGTCAGAACAGAGCAAGTTGTGCAGTTTGAGTAAAAGTTATCAGTAGCTGGTGTAAATTGGGTGCGCAGTGGCTTGACCCAGATTCTAAATGTTGATGCACAGGATTGCTGCCGCTGCCATTACAGGGTGGGGTAGTAAAGTAAACACATTAGCAATTTTAAAGGAGGAGGAGCCATTTTAAAGCTACAGAGTGTGTTCATTAAAGTGGGACTTTCAGTTACAGTGAACTTTTGTTTGTTTTTCTGCAGTTATGGCCTCAAGATCAGCTCATTACCCAGATCATGCCCGGGTTGCAGTAACAGCAGCAGTAAATAGACTGAGAGATATTGAAAAGTGGTGCTATGGAGGGCAACTGCCTCCTGATGTATGATTCCTAATTATCCAGTGCGTATGCCAAATATGCTTGAGTGCTGGAAGGACGCTTCATGATTCCTCACTGTGCTGGATGCCTTCAAAAATATGGCTTGTATAAAGCGCCCAATCTGCTTGGCCCCACATGGACAAAATTCAGGAATCTGCAGTTGGCAGCACACAGCACCAGGCGGAGCCTGTGGAGGAAGGTCCCTCGAGGGAGTGTGGCACAAAGCTAGAGGGTGCAGAGTTAGAGGCTGAATCAGAAGTTGAAGTTTTGGATGCTGGATCTCAGAAAGAAAGTTCGGATAAAGCATCAATAGACCCCTGGGTGGGGGGACCTAGCCCAAGTCTCTTAGGTGAAGATGAGATGCGGGAGGCCTTTGAATGGGAGGTGTCGACCTCCGCGCCTAGTGATGAATGGATAGTCTCAGGGGTGAGAACGACTGCTCACTCCTGGGCTCAGATCCTCAGTGAAGAGGAAGATGAGGGGTAACCTATGTGGCCTTGTGAGAAAGGAACGGGTACATAGCCTCAAGATCTTGCCTCGCAGGAATGTGTTGAAGAAGGTGGTGATGCCACTGCCCGGGCTTTACAGGAGGAAGAAGCCAGGGATCCGTTTTCAATTTCCTTGAGAATGCGAAGCTGGCAGAACCAGGACTGGCCACCCCCAAGCCAGGCCAGCGGTCTCAGATTGACCAAAGCAAGTAAAGAGGAGAGACTGGTTCATAGAAAGGCAAATGAGATCTATGGTATGACCTTTCCTACCTTTCCTCGAAAAGTCTGGGAGGAGATTGAGAACTGCAGGAAATTCTGGATCTGGGATGAAGCAATGAAAAATGTGCATCCTGGGGCCAACCAGCATGTAAAGAATAGACTGTTCCACGAAAAGTATACCCAGTGGAAGAGAGGCAGGACACTGTTTATGGACAGAGTGAGAGTGGTGGACAGAGAGGGACGTGAAATCTCCCACTGTGTGAGTTATGTGCGCCCAGACGGGGTAATAATTCAAGCCCCTGACCCCCGGTACTATTGGCCTCAGTGCAAGGACCTCCCAGTAATTAAGCCCATGCCTACAAAATGGAGAGCCGAGCAGTGGTAGTCAATACTGCCACACTAGACTGTGAAGTGCTCTTATTGATCCACCAGTATTAATAACCAGGACTCAGGTGCACCACATTCATCAGTCTACAGTGTACTGTCCTGTCCAGCAACCATCCACTGGCCCACCAGATGACTTCAGATCCAGAGAGAACACCAGCCCAGCTGTTTCCTGTTCATCGTCTGGTAATCAGATGACGTCGGACCAGCTGTTTTCTTTTTTGTTCCTGTTCTAAGGTTCCGTCTCCAGAGATGACATCAGCCCAGCTGTTTCCAGATGTGCCCTCCTGTGGTTCCCGGAAGATGTCCGCCCAGCTGTATCAGAAGAAATGCTGCCAGGGAGAGTCTTCGGCAGGGTGCAGGTTCGTGCAGATTCTTGTACTACAAACGGCTGGTAAGTCCAAACTTTTCTATCTTTATGACATTGCAGTACACACCCTACACTACAGACTTCAAAATGTGTGAACTGTCCTCAAAGACTCTCCCCTTTGGGACTTTGGGCTGTTAGAACTGTGCTTCACCGGGGTCCGGCCCAGGAGATACTCTTTATTGGACTAGCCTTCAGGCCTTGTGGTCACTAGTTGGGACTTTTAGGGCACTCCATCCCCCAAAGGTGTATTGCAAATAATGTCATTGTTGTATTCTAATGTAAATAATGTGTTCTACCTTTTTTCTAAAAAAAAAAAAAAAATCTTTTGGGGATTTTTCAGTGTTTTGTATGGTAAAGGTTTTAGGTAGACTGTGTATGCAGATTAGGAGTGTGTTTGTCTTTCTTTTTCTTACAAGTGTTCCTGGGAAGACAGAAGAGAAGACAAGAAGAGGAGGAGGGGCTCATCAGAGTTCCTCGTCAGTGCTTTATTGTGTAGAAATTTAAAGTACTGTGGTGTTATTGTTATGGTTATTGCTGTATTAACCCTTTCCTTCCACAGGTGTGGTTGTGGGAGTAGGGAGGAGGCAGTAATGTGGTATTTTAATGGGTTGTGGTTGCAGGTTGCCCAAGGTCGGGGAGGTCCCCGGGTTATTTTTGTTTTGGAATATTATGTTAGAGGCAGATAGGTTTCCCTAGAGGGTTAGGGGGGATAGACAGGCTGTGGTACTGAATGGCCATAGGGATTGCAGTGCTGATCCATCAGGACTATGCTCTGGACGGTTCTACCAGAGCCACTAGGTGTCCATAGTAAGTGGATAGTGTAGAGGCTGACATGTCGGCTACAGGCCTCTAGGCCCTTAGTGTTGCCTGCCTGTGCTTGCACATGGTGGAGGGGGCCTGATCACCCTCCACAGGTAGCACATGGGGTGGGATGGCCTAAGGCTCGGTGCATAATGACTGGGGACAGTCATTTTCCTGGTCAAGGCTTCCAGGTAACCCCTTGTTACCTGGGGTTACCAGAATCCCAGTAAGACCTAGTGGTAGGCAGGGAAGGCAACTTGTGAAACTCCAGTTAAATGGGTTTCACACTGTCTCACTCTGTTCTCAGTCTCAGCTGAGACTGAGAGATGACATCATCAATAGAACTGTCGCAGCTGCATAAGCCACATTGGAATCTGCAGCAGAGGGAGTGAGATAGAACGTTGGGAGTTTTCAAAGTCAGTCTCCTGTTTGCTCTCAAGCAGGAAGGGAGTTCTGGGATTTGAACTACTATTTGGGAGGCCTATATTACTAGGACAAACAAATGGAGTAGTGTCAAGAGCTAAAGTGCTGTGTGAATTCAAGTAATATTGTAGAGGGGGTGCGACAGTTCATCCACCGTTTAATCTACATTTCATAAGTTTCAGTTTGTCCAGAGAAATGGCCAGGTATGGGCTGTGGGAGCTGGAGGTGGGAACACCCCCCATCTTTAGTAACCAGGTCCACCTCTATGGATTTCTGCTGTGATTGCTACTTGCCTCATGCGCTTGGCCAGTGATGAGGGAAGTACCCAGACGTGGGTCGCAAATGGGAAAATCTCTCTAGGAGTCGCAGACTCTAAGTGGTGTGGGGAGCCACAACAAGGGTAAAGAATTCTCTTTGTGAGATGGGAGTCAGAAGAAGTAAGAAGGAAATCTCTCTAGGGGTTGCAGACTCTAAGTGGTGTGGGGAGCCACAACAAGTAAAATGGGTTCATTCTTCCAATGAACCGCCAGTCAAGTGGCCGGCAGGGGAGCCAGGCCAGTCGGGCTGTGTACCCAAAGCATGTGCAAGTCCGGGCTGTGTGCCTGGTGGGTCCAGAGCCTGAAAACAGTAGAAATGGTTCATTCTTCCAGTGGATCGCCTTGTAGTCTCTGATCTGCATTATCAGTAAACATAGCCCCATGGGGGTCCATCTATGCTTTGTTGTGTTCAGCTAGTTGTGAATAAAAGCCACACTGAAAAATCCCATTCCTGGTTCTGGACATTACAGTTATTGATTCCTGTGTTCGGATTTACTTGGGTGCCCCTGTGTCGGAGTAGCCAAACCTAGGTCCCCTTGTGCCAGGTAACCTCATCCTCCCCGAACCCAGGTCCCCACCAGGTATTGCTGCCAGCGCCAACAGCATGCAACCTGTCATTTGGTAAAAAGGCAGAGGCGAGGGGTTACACACATTTCGGCCAGGATGTGAAAAATGACAGCTGTACTGTTCATAAGGAGGTGTAAAAAAATGCCAGTGCTGGAAATCTGGCATGAAAATATTACTAATTTTTGAAGTTACAAGGCTGCATGAAAACTGCACAACACATGCTCATAACACAGTTATTTTATGGACTTTCATCACAAAATTTTCAACATAGGCATTTTACGACCTCTGCTCATGAACAGTGTCACTGTGGTTTTCTTAATGTGTCCCAAACATTGATTTCCCACAGCGACCGCACTATTCTCTGCCGGAACTGTGAAAACGCATTTCGGCCACAATGTGAAAAATGACAGCTGTACTGTTCATAAGGAGGTGTGGAAAAATGCCAGTGTTGAAAATCTGGAGTGGAAATATTGCAAATTCACGAAGTTACAAGCATGCGTAGCAACTATGCAATGCACGCTCATAAAACAGTCATTTTTTGGAGTTTTGCTACCACATTTATTACTCAGCTCAGTTAGAGAAATTAACAGTGTGAAAGAGGAAATACTCCCCCTTTTTTTTTTTTTTTTTATATATAGGGAGATAATGGGTCTTGAATGTACTTCTACTGTTTGTCTTTGTCTTGATGGTTTTATGTTTGTTTGTTGGGCTGGCCACCCACTTTATTTTATATGTTTCACTGTTAGTCCTGTCTATTGTTTGTAACTTTGTATTTATCTCCAGTACATTACTGTCCCATTGTCATGCCTATAATAAAGAAAGATGATATTAAGCAAAGTTCTGAAATGTTGCTGATGTCAGGACTGTCTTCTTAAAAAAACATCATACACTCCTGAATAATTATATATAGTTGGTTTCTGCAGAACCATTTTTCCATTGGAATATAGGGTTTACAAACCCTTTATATGTTACAGGCATACATTAGCAAAAACTAAAATGACTGTATTCAATATTAAAGTTCTGTACAGACATAAAAAGCCTTTCATGTAATATTATGGCAGGACACTGCCTCTTTAAATGCCCTGTAATACGTTTTTGAATGTGCCATAATGCTTTCTTTCATGTTAGGCTGGTGAAATGAAAGTAATAATTATTTAGCCCCCTAGTTGTAGCTCTGTTAAGCTCCTTTCCCCAAGAGCGCTTTAAAATGCGGCTGTCTGTGTATGGTTTTGCCGCGGAGATCCTACACGACGTTGCGATCGCCAGTAAATTCACTGCGCGATCGTGCACACATTCGTGAAGGCATTTAGCCTTCTAGTGGCTTGGAAACGAAGGATGCTGTTAAAATAATGGCTAAAAGAGACACTACATACCTCCAGGACGTGGACAGTGAGGTTTGAAGCTCTTGTTTGGGCTTTCTTAAAAACAAGGGTTTTGTGGTGATGCTTGTTCTCCAAAGCTCTGTATGACCCTCCCTATGTTGCAGCAAGCTCTCTAGGAGCTGGCCGGCCTTTAGTCAGCTGTTTTTATGCTCTGGCTTAAAGAGGTGGTGCCTACTTCAGTTAGAATTGATGGAAAAACTCCTAAAAGGGCTGTATATCATTTATTCTCATTGTAGTGTCATGCTGTATGGAAATAAAGATTCGGTAAAGTTGGAAATAATCCATATCTATTGTAAATAAAAAAATGTTGTTACAGAAAAGGGTTCAGGGGAGGAGCTGAATGGTCACATGACCCCTGAACAGTATAAAGTCCTGTGTCTTCAGTTTAGTTCAGTTCAGTTGATTCTAAGAGATCAGACCTGGATGTGCTGCTGTGAACATCCTAGGAAGCTAGTATTTTCTATCCTATGATTATTGTTATTTTTTTTTGCTTTGCTCTTAATTTTGTCATGTTCAGTTTGTGCTGCATTATTTTGTAAATAAATATATTTGAGTCTGCTACTTCAAACTGCTTCTACGGTCCATCATTACTCACAGCCTGTGACAAACAGAACAAAACAAATATGTATTATTACAGCAATCATAACAGTATAGCTCAGTTACAGAAATAAATAGAACAACTTAATCACTATTACTACATCCTAAAAGTATCCAATCATTGCTTTGTCTCCACTCCAGAGACCCTGCTGTAATATAGGACTACAGAGGACCCTAGGCGGGAGGGTGGGCAACTCTAAAGTTCTGGCAGAGCTCCATTGAGCTTGCTCACTCCCCCTCTCTCGGTTGCATGTTCCGTTTCTCCTGACGCTGCAGGCTGCCCTTTTGTACTGGGCTCCTGCTTGCATTGGTGCCTTTTTCTGCCCACAAAGAAATCTGCAGCAGTCCCGACACGGCTCTGTTGAGCTCACTCACTCCCCCTCTCTCACTCGCTCATTCTGTTTCTCCCCACGCTGCAGACTACCCTTTTGTACTGGGCTCCTGCCTGTGTTGGTGCCTTTTTCTGCCCACAAAGAAGTTCACAGCTGTCCCGAAAGAGCTCCATTGAGGTCACTCACTCCACCTCTCTCATTCTTGCTCATTCTGTTTCTCCTGGTGCTGCAGGCTGCCCTTTTTTCACTGGGCTCCTGCCTCCATTGGTGCCTTTTTCTCCCCATAAAGAAATCTGCAGCAGTCCCAACAGAGCTCCGTTGAGCTCGCTCACTCGCCCTCTCTCACTCGCTCACTCCATTTCTCCCGGCGCTACAGGCTGCCCTTTTGTACTGGGTTCCTGTCTGCATTGGCACCTTTTTCTGCCCACAAAGAAATCCGTAGCAATCCTGATAGAGCTCCGTTGAGCTCGCTCAGTCCCCCTCTCTCACTCGCTCGTACTGTTTCTCCCACCGCTGCAGGCTGCCCTTTTGTACTGGGCACCTGCCTGCATTGGGGCCTTTTTCTGCTCACAAAGAAATCTGCAGCAATCCCAACAGTGCTCAGTTGAGCTCGGTCACTCCTCCCTCTCACTTGCTCGATCTTAATCTGTCCCAAACACTGATTTCCCACAGCGACTGTGCTATTCTGTGGCAGGAGAGCAAAAACATATTTTGGCCAGGATGTGAAAAATGACAGCTGTACTGTTCATAAGTAGGTGTGGGAAAATGGCAATGTTGAAAATCTGGAGTGAAAATATTATAAATTCGCGGAGTTATGAGCATGAGTGCAAAGTGCACAACGCACACTCGTAACACAGTCATTTTATGGACTATCATCACCAAATTTTCAGCATAGGCATTGTAGGACCTCTGCTCATGAACAGTGCCACTGTCATTTTCTTAATATGCTCCGAACACTGATTTCCCACAGTGACCGCGCTATTCTGCTCTGAAGGTGCAAAACCACATTTCAGCCAGGATATGGAAAATGACAGCTATATTGTTCACAAGGAGGTGTGAAAAAATGGCAATGTTGAAAATCTGGGGTGAAAATATTGCTAATTTGCGAAGTTATGAGCACAGTCATTTATTGGATTTTTCCCACCAAATTTGCAACATAGGCTTTTTGAGAGCCCTCCTCATGAACACTGGTAGTGTTGTTTTGTTACTTGGTCCCAAAAGGTGATTCCATGCAGTGACTGCGAAATCACCTTTCGGGACCGAATAACGCCATGACAGTGGTAGAATTCATGAGGAGGGGTCCCAAAAACCCCATGTTGAAAATGAGGTGCCAAAATTCCCTAAAAAGCCTGAGATGTGCATGAAAGTTGAAAAAACCTATTTACGCCATTATACAGCTTACCGGCATTTCCTCAGTTCGCGGTCGGCTTTGAAGAGTGCAGACATGTTCCTGGTCTATCAAAGATCGTTGTGCAGACTCTGCAGGTAAGTATGGGGTTGAGGGTGTGGGGAGGTGGGGTATGCAGTGGGAGGCGGGTTGGGCGCAGACAGCGAGGACCATTTTCTTTGTTACAGGGTTTAAAAGAAAAAAAGCGTTGCAAGACGGTTTTTCCTTTCAGCAGGTACGCTTTGGCACACTGGGGTGGGCTCCCAGCATGCCACCTGCATGATTTGGGGTGGGGGCCACTGGAGCCAATAGGATTAGGCACCCCATCAGCACATACTGGAGGTTCCCATGAGCTTCCAAGGGGATTGGGCACCCCCTCGGCACACACGAAATGGGGGGAACATGCCGCCGGGGCCTGGGCACCCCATCGGCAAAAAAGAGCGGAAAGGAACATGATGCTGAGGAGGACTGGGCACCCCCTTGGCAGAAAACAAATGGGGGAATGCAAGGGACTGCCCATCAATGAAGGGTTGTTCCCTCATTGCAGCGGATGACTCTGCATTGACAAGGCAGCCCCTGATTGCAGCTGCTGAAACTTTTCAAAGTTGTGGCATGCTGGCTGAACTAGTGTCAGCAGCTGCATGCCATGCCATTGGGGACAGGGGGCCAAGCCTTAACAGGCACTGGGGGCATTGGCCACAACAGTGCCGCACCTCCACAGCCTGCTTCTGCAGCAAGCTGCCTCAACATGTTTCTTGCGCATGTGCGCAATCAACATAAAAAGGACTGTTTAGCTAGGAAGACCCTCCCCCTGACAAACACTACAGTCAAAGCACTGGGGCATCTTGTGGCTTAGTGTTATCTCACACAGTAACACTGTGCATCTGCACCCTGAATGCCACAAGTAAATATCTTGGATTTACATATTGAGTATACTGCGGATTTGTGTACTGTATATCAGGCTGCTATCCTGTCCTCAAGTGCCCGGCTTTCTTTGGACATTTATTTTTTCTATGGGTGCTCGGTGTACCCCAAGATGGTGGCAGGACTCCATGATTCACAAAAGACAGGATGACCTCCTGAGATGGCAGGTCCACCTGCTCTATCTGTTGCTCCAGTGGGTGGGTGAGCTGCTGGCAACAATTGAATGGGAGCTTCAGCAGCAGCAGCCACCACCACCACCTCCTGCTGCCCCATCATTGGGCTTTGGACATTGGCTTTTCCTTAGTTTTTATTTGTAACAGGCAGGTGCCCTTTATTTTCTTTGTTTGAATGGGTGAGTACCCATCTTTTTATTTATTATTGATGGTGTGGGGTGGGTGGGTTGGCTGTTGTTCATGGGCAGGTGTCCATTTTTTCTTCCCTCACATTATGCCATTGTTATTGTTTACCCCACTCTTTATAAGGGCAGTTACAAAGAAACAGCCTGAGGCAACCCCTGGAGAAAGCACAGGCTGAGACAGAAGCAGCGGTCTCCTGCATTTCTTCCCCAGGACTAGGACTCCCTCCTCCACCTGTGCTGCCGCCGAGAGCCACGAATCCCCACTAGGCTACTCAACATGATTCAGCAACCCGAGGAACAGGCAATGGATGACTGCCAGCACTACAGTCAAATAAGTGTAGCATCTAACTGCTTTGTAGGGTAAATGGAATGGTGTCTGGGGGTGGTTGGGGGAGTACACTAGTGCAGAAGTTAGGTACTTGCCCTTTTATGCTAGACAGAGTGAGACCCTAATTCTGTGTCCCTGCACCCCACCCCTTCTCCCTGGCCCTCCCTCCAGGCCCCGAGCCACACTAGGACTTAAATTCTTACCCCTAAGAGGTTTTGATGTACACCTCGAAGACCTTGATGTCACCCACTACATGGACCTCCTGCTCCGAGAGACTTCTTCCTTGTTTGTGGAGAGGGACTGTTACAGATGGGGGACAGATTTAATAAACAGATGACTTCTAGGCAGGATTGAACATTTTCAAGGGCCAGTAGCTTTGGAGTAGAAATGACAGCATTTTGTACTTTGCTCTGGCCTCACACTCCTATAAATCTCAGAAAGATCCAGCACTACCCACCACCACAACAAAAGGCAAATGACACAAACTATGTCCAAATAATTGCAGTTTAATAATACAGCTTTAAACACAAAGGCCCAGATATTCAAACTGCGCTCAAAATGAGCGCAACAGCAGGAGCAAGCACAAACCAGTTGCGCAAATGCGCAAGAGGTGCGATATTCAAACATGGAGCAGAACAAATTGCGCAAGCAACCAACATCTGAATATCGCACATACTGTGCCATAGCTCAACCAGGAAGGAGAAGCTGAGCTGAAATGTTGCGCTATGGCGCAACCAGGGCAGCCCAGCTGAGCATTCCAGAGGTGCCATAGCGCAAGCAGAGCCCCCCCCAAGAGCAATGGAACTGCACATCCAGGGAGGCAGGCTGGGGCCCACCGCCAGCCATGCCACACATGGGCACAGGAACACACTGCAGAACCTACACCACACCTGCACACCCCAAGCACAGCATCACTGGGGTGGGACGGATGATCTACTTGCCCATGGGGACAAGCCAACAAAGCATAGCAGAGCCATGGCACCCCAGCACAACCACTGGCAGGCAAAGAGTGCCACACACAGGGGGTTGACAACCACAGTGCACATCAGCCCCTCGTACGCACAGCATACCCTGCACTGTGACCCCAAGACACCACCTATGTGCAGTGACTGGCACTGCAGGAAACCTTCATCCCAGCACACGCCAACTCCAGGCAGCACAGAAGCCTACAAGCCAGACACACCCCTGTGCACCCAGCAGTGGTGGCAGCAGACGGCAAGACCAAACAAGAGGTCACTGCCATGCTGGAGATACCTCCCATGCACACACGCGCACACACACACACACATACCCAGGACCATACTAGCCCAGATGGCATGTACACCCTGCAACTGAGCAATCCATAGGCAGCTGCAAATCAGAGACCAACACATTATTCAGATAAAAATATAAAATGTATTTCAACACAACAAACATTAACAAGAACAAGTACAACTATTTACAAGGGGATGGGTACAAGGTAGGGTTGGTCAAGGGTAGGGATGACAAACTTGGAGAGGGAAGGCAGGGTGGTAGGGATGGAGAAGTGGGAAGGAAGAGAGGTCATGGGCAGCTGGCCACCCGTCCCCCTGCTGGTGTCTTGCAGTTCCCTGCCACCTCCTCCGCACGCCATGGCGGTGTATTGATTGCAGGATGTCGCTGTTCTGGGCCACAAGCTGTCGGATGGCCCTGACATCCCTCGCCATCCGATGGAGAACCTCGAGGCCTAGGAAAATGGGAACACAGTCAATGGCTGTGACTGACCACAACCCTGAACACCACCCAACCTGCAAGCCATATAGCCCAATGTCCCGCACCTGTGATGGCATGCACCCACCCACAGTGAACATGCACATGTCCATCACAGCACAAACAAGGCTGGCAAGTGACGTGGCAACGTGGTGCGATGCCAGTTACCCAGCTATGTGCCCAGTGCATGCATGGACCACCAGTGATGCATACACAGACGTGCTGTGAAACTGGACAGTGATGCATGTCACCTGTGTCGTGCCTACAGACATAGATACATAGCCAGTGTCGGCAGATAAGGGCCTATGGCACACACAGTCAGTACATTTCAGCCTGTAAGTTACTTTGTTTACCTAGAAGTCTGTTGCCCCTTACCCCTGACCTCAAGAATTCCAGTATGTCTATCCTGCAGTCTGAAATCCGTGAGTGTGTCAGCCCCACCACTCCCTCTGGCAGGGTGTTCCACTTGTACACCACCCGTTCTGTGAAGAAAGTCTTGCTCATGTTTCCTCTGAATCGTCCTCCTCCAACTGCATCCCATGCCCTCTAGTCCTGGAACATCTTTTGCACTTCAAAATAGTGTTTCCCTGCACCCTGTTCCACCCTGTAAGATACTTGTATGTCTCTATCATATCCCCTCTCTCCCTCCTCTCCTCCAGGGAGTACAGGTTCAGTTCCTTCAACCTGTCTCCATAGGAGTTGTGATGCAAGCCATGCACCATCTTTGTTGCTCTCCTCTGAACCTTCTCTGCCCACTCTTCGTCCTTACGTAGGTATGGTCTCCAGAAATGTACACTGTACTGCAGGTGGGGCCTCACTAGTGTCTTGTATAGTGGAATTATGACCTCCCCTTTCCTGCATGTTTGTATTGTGCAGGGCTACTGCCCCCAGCATGCAATAGCATCCATGAAGTCATGATACTCACACTGCTCAAGCAGCTCTGATTGGCGCTGTTGCTGGCGCTGCTGCTGCTGGTGGGGTCCAACCCCTGCTGGCACTGGGTCCCTGGCATGGCCCTCATCACTGTTGCCCCGCATCCTCACATCCCGGCCTGTGGGAGACATATGTTGAGACAAACATCAGTGTGACTCAAAAGCAGACTTCCCCCTGCCCCAGTGACAGTGCCTGCCCACACAGCCATACCCATTCATCTCACAGCTGCACACACTGACACAGCCAACCGTGGCCAAGCCATCACTTATGCACAGCCACCAAAACACACACACACACCCCTACAGATAATACAGGTGCATAGATGGCACACCCACCTGGCCTAGGCACCACGCCCCACCTGGCACGTGAACACAGCCGCGCTAAAAGCTCTGGCTCCCTCCGGCGGAGGTCACTGTACCAGTGCCAGCACTGCTCAGCACACTGGCACTGTCCAGTGACCCCCACCAGGTCAGTGGCCACTTGCTGCCACACCTCAGTCCTTGCACTGGTGAGGGGCACCTCACCATAAAGGCCATCATAGTGTGGCTCAACTAGGGCCACCAGGTTGGCCACTTCCAGCTGGCTTCAGGACACCGCCCCTCCTCCTAGCCATGGCACCAACTTTACAGCAGGCAATATGGTGCCCAGCTACGCCGTAACCCCACGTGGAGATGTTGCGCAATAGACCACCACAGGCTCCAATCGCGCTGTTCGAACAGCGCCGTCACTTCACATAGCGCTGTCACCAGACAGCGCAATAGGGAAGTACACATAGCAGGCGAACAGTGCCAGGGGGCAAAGGTCATACACAAGGTCATGGGCAATGACGCAAGGCTACGCACAGCGCCATCTGACGTATAGGCATCCTGCGTGACCGACCAGCTGCATACCAGTGCCACAGTGGAGTATTGCACAGTAGTGCCACAGTGCCATATAGTGCCCATTGCTGTAGCGCCACTGGCACAATGGTGGCCATGGCCTGAATTGCCAATCGCGCTCAGCACGTCAGCAGCATGACAGATGCCTGCGTAAGCTATCTGGGCATGCGCAATGCAGTGTACCACACAGGCACAGATCTGCACCATTGGCTCAGCTGACTCTTCAGTATTGCGCAAAGCGCAGATTCGCGATATTCAGCCGACACATGTAAATCATCTGATCAGCCATTCAAGGGTGCAGTGGCACGATTTGCATGTCATTATAGTTGCTCCACTCCTAATTTGCATGTATTGCGCTATAAATGTGCGACATTGGGCTGCGTTGGCCAGATTCGGTTACTGCAGGTGAGAGGTGAGTTGCATGCTGTGTGATGTTTAGGACGATGGTCAAGGGAAAATGCTGTAGACTGCACAGTGACAGGTGTCCACTTCCCCCATACAGATCGCCATGACCGAGCAGAGTCATTGTGAGGGTGAGGACGGTGGACGTAGGAGGAGTCCCAACTTTACAGCAGCAGAGACGGAGGCTCTCTTCCAGGCCTACCTGGATGAGGAGCCAGTGCTGAGTGGACGGAGGGGCACCCCTCAGTCCCATGCGGCTGCATGAGAGGGGGTAGCTCGGGCCGTTAACCTGCATGGAAGCCACCAGCGCTTCATGCAGGAATGCAAGATAAAGATGGGGACAGACCACAGGAGGTTGAAGGAGAAGGTGGCAGCCTTCAGGGCGGCACGTGCTGGCACTGGCGGGGGCCAGCCAGTGGTGTTGCAGCTGACCCCAACTGAGGAGACACTGGTCGCAGCCATGCAGCTGAGTGCCATTGAGGGCGTACCAGGCGGAGGATTCCAGACAGGTGGAAGCCCATCACTGCACGGTATGACATGGTGGTGGTGTTTGGGAGGGGCGGTTGTTCACATGCACTCACATGTACTCTCTTTCTGTTACAGATCCTGTTTGTCTTCAGGAGATGGTGGTGGTGGGTCCAGACAGTGATGCTGACCTGCTGGACATGGAGGAGGGTCCATCCACCTCCACCACCAGCCAGCAGGCACTGCAGCAGCATGCACGCTGGGCCGCAAACTCTGGTGTCAGTGATACGGGTGTGGGGGGTGCACAGCCTGTGTCTCAGCAGTCTGGCATGCAAGCATGCCAGCACGCTGTGACCATGGCAGTAGCACGTACCTGCACCATTGATGATAGAAGGCCTGCAATGGGCAGTGATGGTTGTGTGTCCCATGACGGACACACGGCAGGCCAGCATGTGCCCCTGGGCCTGTCTGGTTCCAACTTGTGTACCAGCATGCTGGCACGGTCCCAGGCTGTGCCTGTCAGCACCTGTGGGGCAGCACCGGTGGCTGTGCAGGTGTCTGGCACTGTTGCCAGCACAGCGGTGGAACGAGTGGACCCAGGGGCACAGCGGTTGGAGGGGCAGCAGCAGCAGTCACCCACCAGGTCTGGGGGTACAGTGTCAAGCAGTGGCACATGTCCGCCGCCCTTTGATCTGCCCATTCCTGGTCCTGGCGAACAGCGCCCACCCTCAAGGGGTGTTGTGCATCAGGACCGTCCACACCCTGGGGGTCAGGATGCCGTTGGGGCACAGTACCCATTGGATGAGCACACCCGCCTGCTGCAGGAATCAGTACAGCTGCAGAGGTGGGTTGCAAGGTCCGTGGAGGCACTGTCTGTGTCCATGGAGCGGCACAGCAGGAAGTGTGCTCGGGACCGAGCCGAGCTGGTCCGTATGTGGACGGATGTGACCGCCGCCATTGACAGGCTGACCCAGGCAGTGGTCTCTGTCGTGGACACATTGGGCACACAGTCAGGTGCCCCTGTACTGCACACCCCACACAGTGCACTCTCCACTCCCCATTCCCGGCGTCGTGCGACATGAGGCCTGTCGACGCCGGGTTCTGCTGTGGGCATCCCGAGCACCTCTGGTGCAGGTTTGTTCGGCATGCTGCAGATCCCTGTGTGGGTAAGGTCGCGTTCACGCAGTGGGACCCCTGGTGGTGCAACAGTGCCACCCCATGTGGACTCTGCTCAGCCTGCCCGTGCTGTTGGGTCACGGCGGGGCTGGCCACGCATCCGCGGTGGCCATGGGACAGTGCTACATGACTGAGCTGTCTCCCAGTGCGGGCCCTGTCTGGTGCTGCCATGTGTGCAATGTGTGTCATGGTGGGCAGTGCACTGCTGGGTGCTTTGCTCACCACGCCGACACACGGACCACCTGCACACCCTCCCAACTGCTGTCCACAGGTGCGTGTGCATGATGATGCCTGCATTGCACTGTACACCAAGGTGCAAGGGTGCCCAGGTTCTGACACACATACTTGGACAGTACGGGTGGTGGGGGAGGTCGGTGGTGCTGTGTGTTAGCAATGTCGGTTCTGCAGTGCTGTGCATCTGCCCATGGACACTCTGTGCCTGGTGTGTGTGTGTCCATATGAGTGCTCACCCCTCCCTGATGGTGTGTTTGTATGCCTGGACCCTTCCACTCCCCTGACCATCATGCACCCCTGGTGTGTTCCTCTGTGTGCCTGTGGTTTGCGCATGGACAGTGTTGGTTGCACATGTCCCCTTGACTTACCTGTGTTGTGTGTAGTGCTCCTCTGTGATGGTGTCCCAGTGCAGCTGGGCCTGCCAGATCAGTCGGGGGTCCCTCCGTCCTAGTGGGGTGCTGCTCATCACCATCATCACCGGTGCCACTGGTGTCCCCATCGCTGTCCCCCTGTTCGACCTGTACGACTATCCCATGGTCTTTGGCCATGTTGTGCAGGATGCAACAGGCCAGGAATATCCCACAGGCCTTTTGGGGGCTGTACTGTAGGGCACCGCCGGAGGTGTCTAGGCATCGGAAGTGTGCCTTGAGCATCCCAAACACCCGCTCTATGATGTTGCATGTTGCAGCATGTGCCTCATTATAGCATAGCTGCACTGGGGTCATGTGGCGCCGACGGTGTGAGCAGCCAGGACGGAGGGTATCTGCAGTCACCTGTGTGGAGATAGGGAGATCAGTGTCATGTTCAGGTCCATATTGGCCATCTCCTGTGTGCCACTACCATGGCACCTGTGGCATTCCCACCCTTGCCCAGAGTTTGCATTCCATACATGTGTACTCACCCACTAGATGTCCTGTGGGGATGTCCCCACTCTCGAATCGATGGCACAATGCAGACTGATACCATATGAAGGCATCATGTGCTCCGCCAGGGTGTGTGGCACAGACATTGATTATGCGCCCAGTGGCATCACACACCACCTGGCAGTTGACACTAGGGAATCCCTTTCTGTTCCGATATGCGTGCCATCGGGCCAGGTGGCGTGCGGATAGCCACATGGGTGCAGTCTATGGCCCCTAGCACGCCAGGCATACGTGCTACCCTGTGGAACTCCTGCATGTTTTCTGTACGCTCTGCCACGGTGCTGGGGAAATGGATGTACTCCGCAGCATGTGGCAGCAGTGTGCTGAGGAACTGGGTGAGGATGCATGATGTGGCCGACTGTGTGATGCCTGTGGTGTCCCCTGTCGGCCTCTGGAAGGTGCCCGTGGTGAGCAGGCACATGCAGGCTGTCACCTTGGTCTCCACCGACAGAGCGTGACTCCGTCGTGAGGGTGCCTGCATTGCATCACTGCACAGCTCACAGAGCCGTCTCAGTATTGCCCTGTTCAGGCAGTACCGGCCCACGATCTCTACATCTGTGTACAGCTCAAAGCTGATGCAGGCACGGTACCGCCTGTCGGGGGCGTACCACCGATGGCCTCCACGGCCACGTCCCCCTGCAGCATGCATTCTCACCCCTCATTACAGCTTCCATGTGGAAGCTGGCACTGTCCATCTCCCTGGATTCTGACCCCCTGGCTGGTGTTGCTGTGTTACCCCCACTGTCCTGACTGCTACTTCCACTGCACCGGCACCCCCGCTGGCCTCTACAGACTATGGGACACACTTTCCTTGCCTGCCTTTGCTGTCTGTCTGTCTCTGTCTCTCTCTCTTCCCCACTTGGCAGCCTGGTAGCGTTCTTGCACGCTTCCTTGAGCCTTTTATTTTGGCTCATTTCTGCTAGTGCATAATTCCGTCTGTGCCGCTATTGGCATCGCGCAAGTCTTTGAATATCGCATTGCAGTCTTTATGCATGGATCCGCCCCCTTCAGTTGCGCATGCCTTCATTTTCATTGCGCTGTTGCTCAGCATGTTTTCGGGGGCGCAACTGCCTCCTTCTGAATATTGCAAAATGGCGCAGTTTTGGACTTGCGCATGGCACAACCCTTTTGAATATCTGGGCCAAAGAGTGCAAAATACACAAACCTCACACATGCTAATAGCACAGACTGAGAGAGCAGGGCAGGGCCCAACTGAATTCTACCAGTTTCACAGTAGCCTCTTCAGGAAGTGTCCCTTAGTGCTTGGTAATAATCAATTTATATCATTATCTTAAAGGGGTATCATCCAGTTACCACACCACAATATAATTTTATTGCTCTTCCATAATACACTCATTTAAATTTACAAATAATGTAACAAACATAATACTGTATAAATAAACCTAAATAAATAATAACTAAATTTACTTAGTGGAACCCCAAAAAAGAATTAAAATGAAATGTAGAATATATTTTCAATATCATTCTATACATTTTATAACACACTTAGATCACCCCAGCAATGCTGAATCTAAAATCAAAAATATAATGACCAAACAAAAAATGGATAATAAATAATAAAAGGGACTTACAGACCCCTCACTTTTCAGACATCGGGAAAATATTTTTATCATGAGAAAATAAATATGAGAACATATAGCAGGACACTTACATATATACACTCCTGCACCCACAAGATATCCCTCCATGAAGGCCCCATCTTGTCTGCGAGGCCGAATGGCCACACCACGTGAGCCCTCAAGCACCCTCTGCTCACCCATTGGGAAGCACCCTATGCAACTCAGGTGAACATTAGACACCCTCAGGCAAGGGGGAGCAGCAAGGATGTGCTGCAGCCTGCAGTATCCCCACTCAGGCATGGCACACTCAAAAGAGCATAGGGGAGTACCCACACATTCTAAAACAGGCCAGTGGGGCCATGCCAACTGCAAAACTTGTCTCTCATAGGTAGTCCAGAAGCCCTGAGGCGACCCCAAACCACATGTGCTGTCCCAGCAAGATATGGCTTACTCAGAATTGTGCTCCTCACCTAGGAACAAAGTCATTCCCCCACCCCCAGGAGTGGACAGGTAAGCCTCAGGCACTCAAGCTGCTGGCTACATACCTGACTCGCACCCAGTGTTTCAGCTCAGGCTGCTGTACAGTAGATAGTTATAGGACTCAGGTTCAAAAGTTATTGTCAAGTTATTGGGGGGAGGGTGGAGGCTGGCAGGGAGGGGAAGGTGTAGGGGGGAAAAAAGGGCAGACTAGATGGGCCAGTATAGTCCTTTTCTGCCATCAAGCTTCTATGATATGATTCTATGATATGAATATTGTTCACTGTTACAAGTATAAGAATGTTGGTTTGCAATGGTGTAGACACAATAGATGACTGCTTAGATACTGATAAGATGTGCTACATGGAAATGTAGTCAACAATCTGTACATGCTCCTCAGGGGGACTGTCAGACTGGTCTGCAACTAAATGGTACCTGCTTATACTGCCCTTTTACTACATGCTTTTGCCCCTCCTTGATAATGGGTGAACTAAATTGTATTACCTGGAATGTGAAGGGCCTGAACACCCCGGTAAAATGTAAACAGGATCTTACACACCTAAAAAGGCTGCGGACAAGTCTGGCCTTCCTCCAGGAGACCAAGCCGAACCTCCTTGACCATGCTAAGATTATCAAGGAATGGGTCGGGCAAAGTGTCTCAGCCTCTGCCCCCACTAGGAAGCAGGGGGTGGCCATCGTGGTCCACAAGTCCCTTAAATGAACCACGAGAAAAGTCAAGAGGGACATGCAGGGGAGATGGGTTTTCTCCGTCATGGACACACCAGAGGGTCCCCTGCATCTGGGCAACATTTATACCCCCAACAAAGACGTACCCGCATTCTTCCTCAAGATAGCCCAAGAGGTAGAAGGTCTAGCCGACCAAAACACCCCATCCTACTGGGAGGGGACTTTAATCTGGCCCTATCCCCTCAAATGGACCATAGCTCTGGTCATCAGGAGTCCCACCCAGAGCCTGGCTTATCCTCCAACAACCTATGCTAGACACAGGGCTTTCGGACATCTGGAGGGTTTTCATCCCCCATGACTGAGATTACACATTTCATTCCCCAGTACATGGGTCCTATAGCCAATTGGACTATTGGTTGGTCTCCCCACATGTATCCCAGTAGGCAGTGGGCTCAAAGATTTTAACAACTCTGATATCTGACCATGCCCCGGTTCACCTGCAGCTTCTCTGGGGACCCACACACACTCACCTTCTGCAACGTGGAGGCTTGATCCACTTCTCCTTAGAGACCCACACTTCTTGCCCTGGCTCAGCAGACAAGCTGCTCTTTTTTTTAGAGGAAAACCCCTCTGATGACATGTCTGCAGACACAACATGGGAGGCCCTTAAGGCCACTCTAAGGGGATAGATAATGGGATTTGCCACCAGACGGCGCAGTAAATGGAAGCAACAGCTCTGCAGCTTGGAGATGCAGTTGCAAGCAGTGGAAAAGTTGTCCAAAAGCACCCCAATCTGAACCAGACAGCCGATCAGAGAGGGCCATCCTGAGTCTCAGACCTGCTATTCAGAAAAGTGGAAGTGGCAGTTCTCAGACTGCAGCACAGATACTGGGAGGGAGGAGAGAAGGGTGGGAAGGTCCTAGCTTATAGGCTTTGGAAGCAGCAAGCGGAACGCTATATTGCTGGGCTCAGTGATGTCAAGGGGAAGACTCAAGCCAATGCACAAGCTGTAAATGTCATTATGAAGCAATACTATGAAAAGCTCTATTCCTCCTGCAGGCGAATGGACAAAGCCCAAGTTGAAAGGTTTCTGTCTTCCCTTGATCTACCCAAACTCACAGCAGAGCAAGCTGGCCTCCTAGATGAGCCGGTAAGCCCAACTGAAGTGGAACAGGCATTGAAGGGAGTGAGAACTGACAAGGCTCCGGGGGGAACGGATTCCCAGCTGAGCTCTGGCACTCACTAGCCAGCATCATCTCCCCGTTACTTTGCACAGTTTATAATGATGTACTTACCAAAGGCAACTTTCCACCCACCTTGCGAGAAGCCACCATCACAGTGCTTCACAAGAAAGGGAAAGACCCCATGCTCCCTACTAGTTACAGGCCAATCTTCCTTATAAGTGTGGACAGCAAGGTCTTTGCCAAAATAATGTCAGCTAGATTAAACCCCCTTCTCACTACACTAATACCCCTGTCCCAAGTGGGCTTTGTCCCTGGGAGTTACAGTGCTGATCACATCAGATCTCTGGTCAACCTTATGTATGTGGCAAAATCCCTCCGTACTCTAGTGGCAGTGATTGCAATAGACTTTGAAAAGGCATTTGACTTCCTGGAGTGGGACTACTTAGCCGAGGTGCTCACACACCTGGGCTTCGGGTCCAATTTTCTGGGGAGGTAGCAGCCCTCTATCATAGCCCAACAGCAAGGATTTTAAGCAACTCAGTCCTCTCTGACCTGTTCCTGCTAGAAAGGGGCATGAAGCAGGGTTGCCCCCTATCCCCTCTTCCGTTCATCTTAGCAGTCGAACCGTTGGCCCAGGCCATCAAACCGCACCCCATAATACAGGGCATTGGGATAGGTGAACAACAATACTCCACACTTATGTATGCCGATGACCTGCTGAACCCAATGAATAACATAAATGTGTCACTACTCCCCCCTTCTGCCCTTGCTTTCTGACTTTAAATTCCACTCAGGCCTCAGTGTGAACCAAGATAAAACAGAGGTCCTACCCCTGCACACCCACAGCACCCACACCCTGGTGGCCTCCTACAGGTTAGGGTGGGCCCCCTTGTATTTCACCTACCTTAATATACAGGTCACCCCAGATTTAGCCAAAATCTGGGAGAGCAACGTAAAGCCCCTAATGGCGAATATCAGAACTGAACTGGAGAGATGGAAATTTCTACACCTCAGCAAAATATCCACAATCAAAATAATTTCCACCCCCAAACTGTTATACATTCTCTGCCACATCCCCCTAGATCTCCCATCCAAGTGGACAGGGGCAATTGACTCAATGTATGGCAACTTCCTTTGGGAGAACAAAAAGCCAAGGTATAGTCGGAACAAGCTCAGGACCCACTGGGCAGAAGGCGGGTGGTGTCTCCCATGGATGGAAAGCTACAAGTGGGCCTTCTTTTCCACCAAGACACACAAATGGTTCCTCCCGCAAGCCCCATCCTCCCCCCAGTGGCTGAATATGGAACTAGTATACGCTGGAGTATTCTAGCTGACCCTCCTCTTCTACAACCGTTCCTCCAAGGACACTTTGAAGCACCTGACCATAGGCCCCTCAGTAAAGAACTGGTCCAAGGTCCACACCCTTTCCAATAGCTTGTACCCCATATGAGGCAATGTAGAAGTGTAAATGGAACAAAAGCCCATACAGTGGTCCCATTGGGAGGCAAAGGGGGATGCAGCAGTTGAGGGACATATTACTTGAAGGTACAGTAGTACTGTCATAGTGGATTGCTAAACCTTAAGGCAAGGCAAAGGGATACCACAAACTGACTTGTGGAGATTTCTCCAACTCGTAGTTCAGTGCAGGCATATCTATGGAAACAACCCCCCCACCCCAAAGAGAACATACTCTCCAGGTGCTTATCTCTCAGAAAAGGTCTTGCTAGTGAAATTTACATAGCCCTCAGGTGCTCTATTATGCAACTCCCCAACCCTATCACCCCCCACCCACCCCACCCCACCCACCCTCCACACACCAACAGGTGTCGAGGTATGCTTTGGGGGTCATTGGCCCTAACGCTTTCCCGTTCCATGTGTAAGGAAGCTGAGATAGTACAATATAGGAGAATGGGGTGAATGTTAGGGCCAATGAACCCAAAGCACACCCTAACACCTGCTGGTGTGTGGAGGGTGGGGGTGGGGTGGAGTGGTAGGGTTGGGGGGCAGTGAGGTGGGATGTTAGGGTTGGGAACCCTAACATCACATTTCCATACTTTTGTTGCTTTAATATGAACCCTAACTGATGCATTAATGAAGTTTTTGCCAATGAATTTCCTTACTTTTTGAGATAGATAATATCCTTATTTTACTATGGGATCGCAGGGACCTTCAGACCCTGTGCTCCAATCCCTCCATAGATGCACATATGTATGTAGGTAGGTATAGAAGTGAAGGCCTCAGAGTGGCCCTATGCTTCCATGTGTTGAACAACAAGAGACCAATTTGTCAGCATAGCCATCTTATTACCCCACCTTGTATACCCCAGTACAGAGAAATTATGAAATGCTAGGCAAAACATAATTATGTGCAACTTCAATGCCATTTGGCACTACAGGTGTGAAAACACATTTCAGACAGGATAAGAAAAATGACAGCTGTACTGTTCATGAGGTGATGTGAAAAAATGGTTATGTTGAGAATGTGGTGGCAAAATATTGAAAAGTACCAAAGTGATGCGCGTGTGTAGAATAAATTCAACGGACGCATTTAACTCGGGAATTTGTTGGAATTCTTTTGCCAGATCTTCAGCGTGGCCTTTTTGGGATCCCTCCTCATGAATACGGGCACTGTCATTTCGTTAATCAGTCCCAAAAGTTGTTTTCATGCAGCACACATGCCATTCCGTGTCACAGGTGTGAAAACACATTTCGGGCAGGATGTGAAAAATGACAACTGTACTAATCATGAGGTGGTGTGAAAAAATGGCAATGTAGAAAATCTGGCAACAAAATATTGAAAAGTACCAAAGTTACGTGTGTGCGTAGGGAAAATTCAATGGACACACATAACAGACATTTTTAGGAATTTTTTCACCAAATTTTCAACATGGGCTTTTTGGGACCCCACCCCATGAACACTGGCTCTTTCATTTCATTAGTCAGTCCTGAAACATGATTTCGAGCAGCGAACACAAAATCACCCTACGGGTCCGATTACGAAACAACAGTGGCTGTGTGTTTATAAGGTGGGGGTCCCAAAAATCCTATGTTAAAAATTTGGTGCAAAAATACCAAAAAAATGGGCAAGATATTAACATAAGTTCAAAACACTACTGACAGCCATTATACGGCACTTACCTTGATTCTTCAGTTCACGGTTTGGCTTTGAAGAGTGTAGACATGTCTCAGTCCACAGAAGATGACAGCTGACATTCTCCGTTGAAGTATAGGGTGAGGGGAGGGAGGGAGTAGGCTGCTCAGTGGGATGGTCGGGATGGGGAGGGGATGGGGAGATGATGAGGGACCTTTTTCTTTTTTTCAGGGAAAACAAAGACATCGGGCACTGTTTTATTTTTATACAGGTAAACATAACTCAGCATTTCAGGACACTGGAGGTGGGCACCCCAGTGTTCCACAGCACTGAGAGGATGGAAGAACATATCTGGGGACACCGGGGATGGGCTCCCCAGTGTCCCACCTTGGGTGGGTTCTCGTGCCGACATGGGGACTGGGCACCCCGATGTTAGCAAAAAAATAAAGTACTGGTGGGGAGCAGTACATAACTGGGGACACTGAATGGACTCCCTAGTGTCCCACAATGGTGAGGGAGGTTCTAATGCTGACACGGGGATCGGGCACCCAGATGTTGACAAAAAAAAGTTTTAATTTTTGGGACTCTGGTAGTGGGCTCCCCAGTGTCCCACACTAGTTGGGGGGATCTCTACCACAACCTACATGAGAATTTGGCACCACAATGTCAGCAGAAACATTTTTTTTTTATTTTTATTAAAACATGCCTCGGCCTCCTTGGAGGCATTAAAATGATGAAAGATCCTTTTATTAGGTAAACAACAACATGTGCTTACCTACACGGGGGCTGAGGAATCCAATTCTGGCCTTATTTTTTGTGAAAAATGGGCAGGAAAGATTTAGATTGTTTACAGGTGCAGATATTTTTTTAATTAAAGTAGTACCACAAATTGTGACAGTTTTTGTGAGACAGTGCCGCAATTTGTGGCAGTTTGTTCACAACACTGCTGTTAGTTGCATGAAAACTGACACAATCTGCAGTAATTTCATAAAAATAGTGCCACAAATTTGCGACACTACCAATGGCCAAGTAAAAAAAAAACATATTTCCGCCACTGTTTTCAAAAATGAAGGCCAGAATCGTGTTCCTAGGGCCCTGATTAGGTAAACCCACAACTGCTGGTGTTCACCAAGGGGCAGTATTTTTTGAATTACAGTGTTTTCCCCCGTCGCTAACTGAAAACAAGATGGTGGCAGCATGACACTACTGATACCATTTGAGGCAGCAAAAAGTCTTTCGCAGCAGCAGAACCTGCTTTCTAATTTTTCCCATAGGCTATAAGGGGAAACTTAAAATTTTCATAACTTTTGCACGGATTAATATTTTTTCACCAAACCTTCAAAATGCACATCTGCAGCCCAGCCCCCATATACCCTAACAATTTTAGACCACACCACCAAACATAGAAACAAAGACTTTGACAGCAGATAAGGACTACTTGGCCCACCTAGTCTGCTCATTTCCCTAACCATCGGATAGGCTGCAGATCCTAGTTAACCAACAGTCTACTTCCTCCTACCCCCCACTAGAATTGCCTTATGTCTGTCCCATGCATTCTTAAATTCCCCCACTGTTTTTGACCCCACAACCTCATCTGGAAGGCCGTTCCATGCATTCACCACCCTCTCCATGAAAAAATACTTCCTCACATTGACCCTGACCCATCTCCCCTCTATCTTCAAATTGTGCCCCCTTGTTCTTGCACATCTCTTTTTCTGAATGATGCTACCCTCTTGTTCCCCCTCTCCCTCCTTTCCTCGAGGGTATACATATTAAGCTCTATTAGTCTCTCTTCATATGGCTTCTGGTGCAGAACCTGTACCATTTTAGTTGCCCTCCACTTGACTGCCTCCATTCTGCCTATGTCCTTCTGGAGATGGAGTATCAAGAACTGCACTCAGTACTCCAGATGGGGTCTCACCAACTGTCTGTACAGAGGGATGACAACTTCCTGTTTTCTACTGGTGATGATTCTCCCTATGCATCCCAGTGTAACCCCTGGACCTCTGCCTTTTTGCAAAATGACAGGTGGTATGCTGTTGAAGCTGACAGCAGTACCAGGTGGGGACTGGGTTCAGGGAGGACTAGTTTACTCGGCACAAGGGGCCTAGGTTTGGCTACTCTGCACAGGGGCACCCAAGTAAATCCGAACACAGGAAGCAATAACTATAATATCCAATACCAGGAATGGGATTCTGAAGTGTGGCTTTTATTCACATCCAAACTGAACAAACAAAGCATAGATGGACCCCCACAGGGCTACATTCCTGGTAATGCAGATAAGAGATACAGAACACTTCTTCAACACTTCAGCCCGCAGGCTCCGGACCCACCAGGCACACAGCCCGGACTTGCATGCAGCTTTGGATACACAGCCCGACTTGTACACTATTTGGGTTTTTTCCTGGCCTGACTCCCCTGCCGGCCACTCGAACCCAGTCCATATGGCAGTGGACCACATTTTTCTGTTGGCTTCCCAAACCACCTTAGAGCCTTCAACTCCTTAAGGGAAATTTCCTTTCAATCCCACATCTGGGTACTTCCCTCAGCACTGGCCAAGTGCCTGAGGCAAAGTAAAAGGGCCACAGAGCAAATCCGTAGATGTGAACCTGGTTACTAAAGGTGGGGGTTCTCCCACCTCCAGCTTTCACAATCCATACCTGGCCATTTCTCTGGACATTAAACAACTCTTTTTGAAAGCTTGGCAATGTAGATTAAAGGGTAAATGTATAGCACATTTCCTCTACATGTCTTGACTTTCCCCTTGTGCTGGGCTTGAACATTCTTTTACTTTGGCTAAGCCTATTCCTCTAGGTCTTCCACTAATTCAGCAGTCCAATCCCCACTTTAAAACAGTTCAAGTGAAACATAGGCCCTTTGACAAGAGCAGAACTCACCCTTTGGTTGCAGGTGCCCCACAGGCGAATCTTGACAGCTTCTGGTGCTACAATACATTTCAGAAAATAAGGCACCTTCTTCCCTAACCGGAACCAGGAGGTTGCCCCTGGAATAACAGGCAAACCTTCCACCCCCATCCCCTCAGGGATGGGGCACGGAGACCCGTATCAGCGGTCTTCACCACTTCAAGAACAGCTTACTGTATTCCTCTTTTGGCAGAAACACACACCTTTCCCTAAAAGTAGCTCTATATCAGAGCTTAGGCTCCAAGAGCCTGTGCACAGACTGCTGTGCTCCTCTCTTCAAGACTGCTCACACACAACTGCTGCTGCTCACTGTTCAAAAACTCCCAACATTCTAACCTAACTCCCATCAGCAGATTCCAATGTGGCTCATGCAGCTGCGATAGTTCTATGGTGATGTCATCCCTCAGTTTCAGCTGAGACTGAGAACAGAGTGAGACAGTGTGAAATCCATTTAACTGGAGTTTCACAAGCTGCCTTCCCTGCCTACTACTAGGTCTTACTGGGATTCTAGTAACCCTGGGTAACAGGGGGGTTACACTCACCCTGGGCCAGGAAAATGACTGTCCGCAGTCATTATTTACCTGGCTTAGGCCATCCCACCCTATGTGCTACCTGTGGAGGGGGGTGATCAGACCCCCTCCTACCATGTGCGAGCACAGGCAGGCAACATTAAGGGCCTAGAGGCCTTTGGCTGACATATCAGCCTCTACTCTACCTACTAACTATGGGTGCCTAGTGTATCTAGTAGAACTGTCCAGAACATAGCCCTAATAGCTCAGCACTGCAGTCCTTATGGCCATTCAGGACCACAACCTGTCTATCCCCCCCAGCCCTCTAGGGAAAATCTGTCTGCCTCTAACTTAATACCCCAAAATAAAAACAAACCGGAGACCTCCCCGACCTTGGGCACCCTGCAACCACACACTAAGAACTAATACCATCTATTACATTACATTACTGCCTACTACCCCCACAACCACACCTGTGGAAGGAAAGGGTTACTACAGTAACAACAACAATAACAACAACAGTACTTTAACTACTACACACTAAAGTACTATTCAGGAACTCCGATGAGCCCCTCCTCCTCTTCTTGTCTTCTCTTCTCTTCTATCTTCTTCAGGAACACCTGCAAGAAAAAGAAAGACAACACACACTCCTAATCTGCATACACAGTCTATCTAAACCCCTACTGTCAAAACACTGGAGAATCCCAGAAAGATTTTTTTTTTTAGAAAAGGTAGAAAAACAGTATATACATTAGAAAACAGTAGAAAAACAATTACATTATTTACAATACACATTTGGGAGATGGAGTGCCCTAAAAGTCTCAACTAGTGACCACAGTGCCTGAAGGCTAGTCCATTAAAGAGTCTCTCCTGGGCCGGAGCCCGGTGAAACACAGTTCTAGCAGGCCAAAGTCCCGAAGGGGAGAGTCTTTGAGGACAGTTAACACATTCTGGAGTCTGCTAGTGTAGGGTGTGTACTGCAATGTCATAAGGATAGAAAAGTTTGGACTTACCAGCCCCTTGTAGAAGGAATAATACACACCGACCTGCTCCTCAGCCGAAGACTCTCCCTGGCAGCATTCTTCCGATACAGCTGGGCGGACATCTTCCAGGAACTAAAGGAGGGCACATCTGGAAACTGCTGGGCTGATGTCATCTCTGGAGATGGAACCTTGGAACAGGAACAAAAAGGAAAACAGCTGGTCTGACGTCATCTGATTACCATGCGATGGATCAGGATACAGCTGGGCTGGCATCCTCTCTGGATCTGAAGTCATCTGGTGGGCCAGTTGATGGATTCTGGAAAGGCCGGTACACTGTAGAACTGATGAATGTGGGGCACCCGAGTCCTGGATGTCCATACTGGCGGAACAACAAAGGCACTGCAATGGCTTGTGTGGCAGTATTGACTACCACTGCTCTGCTTTCCATCTGGTAGGCACGGGCACATTTGCAGGGAGGACTTTGCATTAAGGCCAATAGTACAGGGGGTCAGGAGCTTGAATTATTACCCCATCTGGGTGCACATAATTCACACTGTGAAAGGTTTCACGTCCCTGTCCATCCACTATTCGAACAGTGTCCATAAACAGTGTCCTACCTCTTTTCCACTGGCTGTATTTTTCATGAAACAGTCTGTTCCTGACGTGCTTGTTTGCACCAGGATGCACACATTTCATTGCTTCGGCCCAGATCCAGGATTTCCTGCTGTTCTCAATCTCCTCTCAGACTCTCCGAAGAAAGGTAGGAAAGGACATCCCATAGATTTCATTCACCTTCCTATGAACCAGTCTCTCCTCTTTACTAGCTTTGGTCAACCTGAGACCTCTGGCCTGGCTTGGGGGTGGCCAGTCCTGGTTCTGCCAGCTACGCATTCTCAACGAGATGAAAAATGGATCCCTGACTTCTTCTTCTTGCACAGCCAGGGCAGTGGCATCACCACTCTCTTCCATGCATTCTTCTGAGGCAAGAGTTTGAGGCTGTGTACCCGTTCCTTTTTCACAAGGCCACATAGGTTCCCCCTCTTCTTCTTCCTCACTGAGAATCTGTGCCCAGGACTGAGCAGTTGTCCTCACTCCTGAGACTATCCATTCATCACTGGGCGTGGATAAGTCGACACCTCCCATTCAAAGGCCTCCCTCATCTCATCTTCTCCTATGAGACTTGGGCTAGGCCCCTCCCCTCAAGGGGTCTACTGATGCTCTGTCTGAATTATCTCTCTGCGATCCAGCATCCGAAACATCAGCATATGGTTCTGTCTCTAAATCTGCACCCACTAGCTTTGTGCCACACTCCCCCGAGGGGCCTTCTTCAACAGGCTCCACCTGGTGCTGTGTGCTGCCAACTACAGATTCCTGAACTTTTGTCCATGTGGGAGCCAAATGAATCTTGGGCGCTTTGTACAAGCCGTATTTCTCTAGGCACCCAGAACAGTGAGGTACCATGAAGACGTCCCTTCCAGCATTTAAGCATATTAGACACACTTGCACTGGATATCCAGGAATCGCCACATGAGAAGGCAGTTGTCCACCATAGCAACACCTTTCAATGTCCCTTAACTTATTTACTTCTGCTGCTACTGCAGCCTGGGCAAGATCCGGGTAGCGGGCTGGTCCTGAGGCCATAACTGCAGGGAAAACAAACAAATGCTCACTGTTACTAAAAGTCCCACTTCACTGAACACTTTATTTTACTTTTAAAATGGCTCCTCTGCTGCTGTATTTAAATTACTACCCCACCCTGTAATGGTGGCAGCAGCACTCCTGCACATCAACATTCAGAAATTGGGTCAAGCCACTGCGCATCCGATTTACACACACTACTGATAACTTTTGCTCAAAACTGCACAAACTTGCACTGTTCTTTTCCTAGCACATTTATATGATTTGCCACGGACTCTTCACTTGCTGAAAACATTTCTTTAGCTCACAGTCCCTTAAAGCCTCAGGATTTCAAGCACAGGATTGCCTGTAACTGGTGCTGCACATTTTGCTACAACTCACAGTCTCTCTACTGGCTTTGAAACTTTATGCTGACGCTGAACCCATAACTATGTTCGCAGTCAATGGCTTAACAGACTTGCTTTAGCTGGTAAAACCTGACCGTCTTTATTTGCAAAGCAACTACACTGCTGCACACATATTCAGCTGGCTTTTGGCAGAAATCACTGTTTTGAGCAATTATCACTGTTGGTACTCACTGTTATCAGTTGCTGTTTACTGCGATGGAAAAACAGCCTGCAGCCAGTCTTGGAGGCCTCAGAAAGGAAGCGGGTGGGCAGTCCTGCCGATCGTCTCTCCGATCACCACACTCACAATCCAGTCGATTGAGATGCGGGTTGAGCCCGATTTTAAACAGAAAAGTCTATTTTTAATACTTTTACAGTGCTTTTTAATCACCGCAACGCTCCTCCACTAAGCCAGTACACGCACTCCTTTCACACTCCCTCTCGAATGCTGGGCAGTCACTGTAGAGCTGGCTGGGGGCCGGGACTAATTGCAGCTTCACCAATCACACGACGCCATGCAAATGAGCCTCTTTCCCTCATGAGTGCTCTTCTCTTCACAGCGATCATCGAGCAGGCAAATTTAAACTGCAGAAACCACTTTTTGTTTTTCTTCGAACTGACTCCACGGCGGGAGCCCATTTCAACCATTTAGCATGGCCATTAACGCAGCAAGTCTCTCAGTTTACTAAAAAGCATTTCCAACGTCCAGGGCACAATTTTCCTGTTGCTACCCCTAGTCTTCCACACTTTTCTTTATCACAACAGTTCTTTAGAAAGCATTTCCAATGTCCAGGGCACAATTTTCCTGTTGTTACCCCTAGTCTTCCACACTTTTCTTTATCACACACAGTTTTTAGAAAGCTGGCAAAAAAGCTGTAAATATTTGATGCAGGACAAGGGCATACTCTTTCAGCTTTACTGCTCCTTGGTAAACAGTTGGTATTTTAACAGCAGCATATGAACCACAGGACACAGCGACACACTAGTTAAACTTGCTTCAGCTTTTGTGGGCTACCCACTGCCAGATAACCAAAATGCTAGCCCCTTGCCCGAGCAACTTTTCTCCCTAAATTTAAAATCCAAAGCAGTGCCTCCATTTTGTAACCCCCGGACCCCTGCCTTTTTGCAAAATGACAGGTGGTATGCTGTTGAAGCTGACAGCAGTACCAAGTGGGGGACTGGGTTCGGGGAGGACTAGGTTACTCAGCACAAGGGGCCTAGGTTTGGCTACTCTGCACAGGGGCACCCGAGTAAATCCGAACACAGGAAGCAATAACTGTAATGTCCAATACCAGGAATGGGATTCTAAAGTGTGGCTTTTATTCACATCCAAACTGAACAAAAAAGCATAGACGGACCCCATAGGGCTACATTCCTGGTAATGCAGGTAAGAGATACAGCACACTTCATCAACACTTCAGCCCTCAGGCTCCAGACCCACCAGGCACACAGCCCAGACTTGCACACAGCTTTGGGTACACAGCCCGACTTGTACACTATTTGGGTTTTTTCCTGGCCTGACTCCCCTGCCGGCCACTCGAACCCGGTCCATATGCCAGTGGACCACATTTTCCTGGTGGCTGCCCAAACCACCTTAGAGCCTTCAACTCCTTAAGGCAAATTTCCTTTCAATCCCACATCTGGGTACTTCCCTCAGCACTGGCCAAGTGCCTGAGGCAAAGGAAAAGGGCCACAGAGCAAATCCGTAGAGGTGAACCTGGTTACTAAAGGTGAGGGGTCTCCCACCTCCAGCTTTCACAATCCATACCTGGCCATTTCTCTAGACATTAAACAACTCTTTTTGAAAGCTTGGCAATGTAGATTAAAGGGTAAACATATAGCACATTTCCTCTACATGTCTTGACTTTTCCCTTGTACTAAACTCGACATACTTAAACATCTCGTCTTGAAAAAATCGGCAATGTAGATTAAAGGGTAAATGTATAGCACATCTCCTCTACGTGTCTTGACTTTCCCCTCGTGCTGGACTTGAACATACTTTTACTTTGGCTAAGCCTATTCCTCTAGGCCTTCCACTAATTCAGCAGTCCAATCCCCACTTTAAAACAGTTCAGGTGAAACATTGGCCCTTTTTTTTTTTTCCATTTAAACTTTATTGAAAGTTTCAATACTGAGAACAAATCATAACACAAGACTCATTGGTACAAGATTACAAAGTAAAAATGTATAAATGATTCGTTCTCACCCACCATACCCCCTCCCTCCACACCCACATCCCGCCTCAAACCCACCCCAAGATCCCACACAGCACCATACAACCCCATCTAGCAGTCCTGGCATGGTATCATAAGGTCAATACATTTAAAGAGTACAAGGTTTGTATAGGGCCCCATAGCCTGTTAAATTTCATTACTTTATTATTGAGGCTTACAATAATCCTCTCTGTTCTAATGTTGGCAAGAAATTCCTGGAGCCATTAAACATACGTTAACTCTTCAGAAACCTTCCAATGTCTGAGGACTATTTTCTTAACAGACAATGATATTAATGCCATATGATATTTTCTGCATACTACGGAAATGCTAGAAAATTCCCCCAAAAGACATATTTCAGGAGTAAACAAGTCAGCCAGACCTAGAAGTGGGTCTGCTTTATCTTTAATAGCAGTCCAAAGAGGAGCCACTTTAGAGCAGTGCCAGAAGATATGGAGAAGGTCCCCATGAAACAGCTGGCACCTGATACAAAGTTGGGATGACAAAATACCTAATCTGGCCAGCTTTTGGGGGGAAAAATAAATGTTGTGCAGAATCTTGAATTGCATTAGCCTCAGTCTATCCTGTAGCGAAAATCTATGGCAATTTTGCCATAGAAGGGACCAATCCAGGTCCTTATCAGGAAAGAGCGAGGACCAAAAGGCAGTTGGGGCAAAATTATCAGGGTAGGCCCAACTAGATAGTACTTGATATATCTTGGATACCGTATGCGCTGAACCAGCCATATCCATTAAAGTAGTTTGAAAAGGAATATGGGCAACTGGTAACCCATAAACTTCATTAAAAGATGACGAAGCTGGAAGATTTTAAAAATGTCAATGTGAGGTATTGAGAGCTTACACATGATCTCCGCTGCTGTACACCACTGTCTAACCTCTGAAATAAGATCTGTAAGCTGGCAATTACCTAATTGGGGGGCCAACTAGGTGATAAGGTCTTGCCCCCTATTTGAAAATTGGGATTTCCTTTTATAGGTTGGGCTAGATCTTTAATATTATCATATTTTAAAAATGCACACAATTGGGAGTGGGCCTTAATTGAGGTTGCTATAGGGGAATTGCGAAGTGACTCAGGAAGAGATCCTAATTTGGAGTGTAACATAGCATATGGGGAATAACCATGTCTTTTAATACTGGCTAGCTCCACCTTCAGCCAAGTCGGGGTATACGGGGTCTGATCCCGGCTTTGGTCAGGGACCACCCACCTAAGATATTTATTAGCCTGACTGGCCCAGTAGTACAGTCCAATGTGCGGGAGCCTCAAACCACCCTTTACCTTGGGAGCAGCCGACTTGTGAAAAGCCATTCTGGATTTTTTATTCCCCCAAATGAAGGTGGAGATCACACCATGCACCTTTTTGAACCAGAACAGAAGGAGCCCCACATTTAACATGTCAAGGGGGTAGAAAAGGCAGGGAAAAATATTCATTTTAATTAGATTGATCCTACCCCAAAGGGAAAGGGGAAGCAAGGACCACCGATGAAGATCTTGGTCTATATTATAAACCAGGGAATCTAAGTTTAAGTGCTTAATGCGAGTAGCACTCTGTGCTAGGGCAAGCCCTAGGTATGTAATGGAATCAGGTTTCCAGGCGAGCCCAAAGCAGGAAATATCCTGTTTATGGACTCTATAATTGAGGGGAAAAACCACTGTTTTGTTTATATTGAGTTTATAATTAGAGACTTTGCTAAAACTGCCTATTATCCTGAGAATAGTGGGAATAGATAAAACTGGATGGGTTATTTGCAGCAGGACGTCATCAGCATACGCCGCCACTTTAACAATATGTCCATTCAAAAGAATGCCAAAAACATCCTGAGCTCCGACTAACTTCCTAATAAGAGGTTCTACATAAATATTAAAGAGCAAGGGAGAAAGGGGACATCCTTGCCTAGTTCCCACGTGTAATTTGAAGGCATTTGAAATTACACCATTACAGGAAATTCTCGCTGAGGAAGACGTATATAATGAACTAATCCAATTCCGAAATTATAAGGAGAAACCAAACGCCTCCAATGCTGCAAATAAATACCTCCAATAAACCCTATTAAAAGCCTTCTTGGCATCCAGAGAGACCAAAGCCATAGGATGGTTGGCCTCCCCAGAGGCCGAGAAGACATGGGCCAAGGTCCGGAGGTGATCCACCGAGGATCTTCCTTTCATGAAACCTACCTGCTCCGGTACAATTAAGAAAGGGAGAACAACGCTCATATGATCAGCTAACAATTTAGCTAAGATTTTAATATCTTGATTGAGAAGAGAAATTGGTCTGTAATTAGCGACCAAATCGTGCGACTTACCAGGCTTAGGCAACAAAACAATCAAAGCTTTGAAAAGGGATGGGTCCGAGCTTTGCCCGGTGAGAAGAAATTGAAAAAGTGAAGAGAGTATGGGAACCAGTTGCCTGGAAAAGGTTTTGTAGAAATTGGTGGAAAACCCATCAGGGCCGGGGGTTTTGTCAGATGGGAGAGACTTAATTACCCCTTCTATCTCAGTGTCAGAAATGGTGGATACAAGTACATTTTGTTGAGATTTGGTAAGGAAGGGTAACTGCAAATCTTTCAGATACTCCTGCAAATGATCCTCCGAAGGAGGATTTACCATGGGACCATATAAATCCAGAAAATAATTAGTAAATACCTCTGCAATCTCTGCAGGTGAGGTTCTGAGAGAATTATCAACAGGAGAGCGAACCGCTGCAAAAAAACTGGCAGATTCCTGCTGTTTAACGTGCATCGCCAACATTCGACCCGCCTTTTCCCCCTGATCAATATACACAGCCTTTGTTTTTAGAATTGCCAATTTCGCTTGCTCCCCTAACAAGGTGAGATAAGCATCTCTATGTCTAATAAGATCTTGTCTAAAATTGTCTGAGGAGGCTGGAGACAGATTAGACTCCATTTCCTGAATCTTAGCTAAGAGGGAGGAAATTCAGTTTTCTCTTTCCTTTTCCCTTTTCGATGTTAAGCCAATAATAACCCCTCTCAAATATGCCTTAAGTGCCCCCCATTCCAAGTCCAGCCGCCCAATAGAATTCTTGTTTATGGCCATAAACTGTTCTATTTGGGATGCTATATATTGGACCGTTTTCTCATCTTTCAGTATTTGATTATTCAACTTCCATCTACCTCCTTTCTTCGGTAAAGATGACACTGTTAACAGACAGGTAACCGCTGAGTGATCCGAGGGTGGTCCGGTCACAATGCTAGAATCCAAAACCCCTGGTAACAGCGTTTGAGAAATTAAAATATAATCAATTTGTGAGGAGGTTCTATGGACCTGGGAGATGAAAGTGTATTCTTTCTCACCGGGCTGGAGCACTCTCCATACATCACAAAGGCCTGCAGAATCAAGCAACTCTCTAAGAGCTCTTTGGGCTGGGGAAAGACCTTTTCGGGATTGACCCAACCTGTCAATCGAGGGGTCGAAAACAAGGTTGAGGTCGCCCCCAAGAACTATCGGGATACCTAAAAACAGGGTTAGGGCTTCCAATCCTGCACAAAAAATTCAGGCGAGTCTGTATTGGGACTGTAAACACTGCCCAGGACAATATCAAGAGTATGCAGTCTACCATACACTAATAAAAACCTACCCAAGGGATCCCGGACAACCTGAAGAGAATTGAAGGGAACTGATCTATGCAACAGGATCATGACTCCTCTACTCTGGGTTGAGCGTTCCGCAACAAAAACTTGTCCCACTTGCTGACGCCTCATCTTGTCAGCCTCGTCATTAAGCAAATGCGTTTCCTGCAAAAACATGATTTCTGCTTTCAGATGATTTATTCTGAAGACCCACTATACATTATACTCTCTTTGATGCACTGAAAAACTACCCTGAATAACACTGGAATTAAGTAAAACTACTCCTATTCAAGACCTGTAGAAGGATAGTATAGGCCTAGAAGTGCTAACACTATGCCAGAAAGAGAAACTTCTAACGCTCCCTAATAGCATTACTAAAACCTATAACCCAACGAGAGAATGAAGGATTTAAACAACCCTCCCCCTTACAATGAAACAACCCCCACAACAACTATGCAGGAATTGCATATTCCACAGCCATATTATGGCATGCGAAAGCTACCCCTGCCCGGCTGCATCTGAAACGAAACTGATCGTTATGCAAAAAGAGCAACTTCACTGAGCTTTAAAAAATATACAGGACGATAAAACCAGGCCTTACGTAACCCTAGAGCAGCTCATAACACTCTCATTCCCCTTTTTTGATCTACTAATAACCCAAAAATTAGAAACAAAATACATGACCCCCCTACACATTCCAAATAGAAACTTCCGGACAATACTGAACCCAGTAATTAGCCCAAGGCTACTTGCTTCCAAGCTATAAGTGACATATCATTCAAGGCAACAGCCTGCCCACTGAATATAATCATTCATATTGAGTGTGGTGCACAACTTCGTTCGCCCCCATATTATAAAAGAATCAGAAGCTGGTTAAATAACTGAAAAGCCCGTGACTCAACACACGAAGCAGGGATCCAAATCAAAGGGGGCAGCCGCACACAAATGCCAAGTGTTCTGGCTGTCAGAGTACAAAAAAATAGTGCTCTTTGAAATTCAAGCTGTAACCGCAAACAACAAAACCAGTCACAAGTCGCTCCAAATCCCTAAATAGGTTACGGAGGTACAATACCACAAACTACATTCAGTTGTCCATTGGGATAACCAGTTCAGTATTTTAAACAGCGCAGACCCAGCTTTCAAGTGGTTCTGAACAGTTCAGGGAGCGCTTCCTTAAGCCCCGTAGCAGCCATCTCAGCATCCTCGTAACTTGTCCAAGTACCGTTAAGAAGAACTTGAAGTCGGGCAGGGAAGCCCATTCTAAATTTAATGCCGGTGGCGATCAGCTTGGTTACTAATTTATTATACGTGGCACGTTTCCGGCGCACCAAGAGCAGCAAATCTTGCACCACCCGGAGTTTCCTATTTCCCACTGTACTTCGTGAGCATCTCTGGCTTTGTATAAAAAGTGCTGGCGTTCCTGAAAGTTCAAAAACCTCAATATGAAGGGCCTGGAAGTAGCTCCCTTGGGTGGGAGGGGTTGCAGTGTGCGGTGGGCTCTCTCAATGGTATACCTTGCCCCCTAGGGAAGGGACCTGCCACCTTCTCAATAAACCTTTGGGCAAATCTGACCGGGTCAGAACTCTCTTTTCTTTCTGGTAAACCAATTATAATGGCGTTATAGCGCCGACTGCGCCCCTCCAGATCCTCAGCCTTGTTTTCCAGCTTCGCCAACCGTTGCTTAATCGCCACCTGTTCCAATTCCAGTTTGCCCTGTTTCTTTTCCACTGAGTGCAGACGTGCTTCATTATCAGTTGTCCTCCGAGAGAGATCTTCTAATGCACTCGATATGCTCTTAATCTCCCCTGCCATGCTTTGCATATCAACCTTAAAAGGCTGAAATTCTTCAAGAAATCTGGAGAGAGTCAAAGGGTCTGAATCTGCGTTGGCAGCGGTTGGAGACTGCGACTGCTGCGAGGAGGAGGCCTTGGCTTTTTTAGAGGCCTTCTCCGGCGTTGTCAGAGGGGTGTGCTTTACCGGAGCTTTTTTCATTTCCACGTCCATCCAGACAATAAGATCAGAACACCCATTACCCGAGAGCTTTCCGTTAACAATTCAGTGGTAAATCACGCACCAAAACGGAGTTTTATTTGTATTTAGAAGGACGAGAGGTCGGAGCACACAGAGAGACGACTCACCCGGCGTGCTGCATCACTTGACTCCTGAAACATAGGCCCTTTGACAAGAGCAGAACTCACCCTTTGGTTGCAGGTGCCCCACAAGCAAATCTTGACAGCTTCTGGTGCCGCAACACATTTCAGAAAATAAGGCAGCTTCTTCCCTAGCCAGAACCAGGAGGTTGCCCCTGGAATAACAGGCAAACCTTCCACCCCCATCCCCTCAGGGATGGGGCACGGAGAGCCATATCAGTGGTCTCCACCACTTCAAGAACAGCTTACTGTGTTCCTCTTTTGGCAGAAACACACACCTTTCCCTAAAAGTAGCTCTATATCAGAGCTTAGGCTCCAAGACCCTGTGCACAGACTGCTGTGCTCCTCTCTTCAAGACTGCTCACACACAACTGCTGCTGCTCACTGTTCAAAAACTCCCAACATTTTAACCTAACTCCCATCTGCAGATTCCAATGTGGCACATGCATCTGCGATAGTTCTATGGTGATGTCACCCCTCAGTCTTAGCTGAGACTGAGAACAGAGTGAGACAGTGTGAAATTCATTTACCTGGAGTTTCACAAGCTGCCTTCCCTGTCTACCACTAGGTCTTACTGGGATTCTAGTAACCTCGGGTAACAGGGGGGTTACACCAGTATCCCCCCAGCCCTCCTTACTGCCTTCTCACATTGCCTGCCTACCGATAGGCCATCTGATATGACTACCCCCAGGTCCCTTTCCATTTTTGTTGTTGTTAGTACCTCCCAATCAATTGTGTACTCTTCCCCTGGGGTTTTGTTTCCCAGGTGCATTACTTTGCACTTATTTGCATTGAATCTAGGCTGCCATACTTTTGACCATTCCTCCAACCTTGCCAAGTCCCTTCTCATCCTTTCCACCCCACCTTGTGTATCAACCCTGTTGCAGATCTTTGAGTCACCTGCAAAGAGGCATACTTTTCCTTCCAGACCCTCTGCAATGTCACTTATAAAGTCATTAAAGAGGACCGGCCCCAATACTGAACCCTGCAGTACCCTGCTAGTAACCCCCCTTTCTCTGTGTCCTGTTGTCCAGCCAATTATTTACCCAGGCTACACCCTGGGACCCACTCCCAGGCTGGCTAACTTGTTTATTAATCTTTTGTGTGGGACTGTGTCAAATGCCTTGCTAAAGTCTAGGTAAGCCATGTCCACAGCCCCTCCCTGGTCTACTACTTTGGTCACTCAGGCACAGAAATCTATTAGATTTGTCTGACATGACCATCCCACTGTGAATCTATGCTGCCTTGGGTCCTGTGCCCTGCTGGCCTCTAGGTTCTCAACAGTTCTTTCTTTCAGAAAGTGATTCCATCATTTTCCGTACCAGTGAGGTCAAACTAACAGGTCTGTAGTTTCCTGCCTCTTCCTTACTCCAATGTTTGTGAAGGAATAATCACATCTGCCTTCCTCCAGTCCTCCGGTACCACACCATCCTCCCATGATTTGTTAAAAAGGGTAGTCAGTGTTGTCACTAGTTCTCCCCATAGTTCTTTCAGAATTTTGGGGTGAATCCTATCAGGCCCCATTGCCTTGTCCACCTTGAGTTTTAGGAGTTCTTTCAGGACCCTTTCTCCTGTGAATGGACCGGTATTGACCCCCATATCCAGACTTCTTCTATTGTTTGGTTTAGGTACGACCCCACCTCTTCTTTTGTGAATACTGAACAAAAGTATTCGTTCAGTATCACTGCCTGTTCACTATCACCTTCCCCTTTATTAAGCCTCACTGTCCCTCCTGTGGTCTTTCTTCACTTACTAATGTACCTATAAAAGGTTTTATCCCCTTTCTTAACTGAGTTGGCTATCTTTTCCTTGGTTTGGGCCTTTACTATTCTGACTGCCTTCCCCGCTTCCTTCTACTTTAACTGATAGAGTTCTCTTTCCTGCTCCTTCTGTGATTCTTTTTACTTTCTGAATGCTATCCTTTTCTCCTTAACCTTCCCCGCCACCTCTTTTGAGAACCATACTGTTTTTTTCCCTTCACTTTGTTTTGTTTATTTGCTTCACACAAAGGCTTGTTGCCTCTGTGATGGCAGTTTTGATTTTGCCCCATTGTTCCTGCACCCCTCCTTCCTGCCTTTTTGCTAGTGCATTCTTTAGGCACGCTCTCATTCTGCCAAAGTCAGCCCTCCAAAAGTCCAGTAACCATGCTTTTGCATGGCTTGACTCTATGGCTGTGTTTATTGTGAACCACACTGTCTAGTGGTTGCTTGTTCCCAAATGGCTACCCACTTCTAAATCCAAGATCCTCTCACCATCCTCATTTGAGAGTACCAAGTCGAAGACTACTCCCTCCCAAGTGAGTTCCAACACTAACTGCCTGAGGCATGGCCCCTGTAGGGCATCAAGAATGACTCTGCTCTTGGATGTGGTTGCAGCAAATGTGCTCCAGTTAATATCTGGCATATTCAGGTCCCCATCAACACTATCTCCCTTTTTTCTGCCATTCTAAGGATGCCTCCTATCATTTCCTTGTCCATGTCCTTCCCCTGAAATGGGGGTCTGTATACAACCCCTGTGCAGATTGTGGTGCCATTTCCTGTCTCCAAGTGACCCACAGTGCCTCCTCTCCCCCCTATTTACCCTTTAGTTCAATTGCTTTGATGTCTTCCCTTATGTAGAGAGCTCCTCCTCTTCCTCTTCCTCTTTTATCTTCCCTGTCCCTCCTGTAGGTTATGTACCCTGGTATGTTGACATCCTAGTCATGGTTTTCTGTGTACCAGGTTTCTGTGACTGCCACAATATCCAGGTGTCCCTCTCCCATCAAAGTCACTAGTTCAGGAAGCTTGTTACCCAGACTATGGGCATTGGTACCTGACCAAACTTCACCCCTGAAGTTGCCACATCATGGAAAAAGGTGCCAATTCACCTGGAAAAAATGTGAAGTCAGTTAAGTGGAAACTGGTGATGCCAATAGGAACTTCACAAAGCTTCACAAAGTCGAAACTTCACAACTTTGTGGCAACTTCATTGATGAAGTTTAATTTCACTGCATCTCTAGTACGAATACACCCTCAAGAGGAAACATCATTACTACAGTAAGTAATTTTTTCTTCTGTCAATAAGTGTATAATAGTGATGTTATACAAATTGCAGACTCTAAGTAGTACCTTGGGAGGCAGGGTCTAGAACATACTTAGTGAAAAGGTTTTGAAGCATGACTGTCTCAGGAAGGACATTGTCTCTGAAAATGGTTTAGAAATGTTAGCCACAAGGACCTGGACATGACTCAGGAATGACTGCTCTCTTTAGCAGAGAAATAGATCTGCTGTTAAAACACTAAAGGGAGCATGACTAAACTGCAGAGCTTGAGGTTTAACATTCTAAAGTTCTATCAGTGGGATACACTTCAAAAGTGAGATGATGTCATTTGTATGACATCAATAATGCACTCTGGTTGTTAGAATAAAACATTTATTTCCACATATTAGTTTAGACCCTCATAACGAACATGTGGCTTTGCCACTTGTGAATTATGGGTCTTACCACTCACTAGTGAAGATAAATGCATCATTCCACTGCATTCCATTATGTATTCCTATGTATACTGAAGGCACCACACTATACTGTAATGCAACAGTAGCAGTAAAATGTATTACTATACAGGTTAACAACAGTAGGCAAAAATCTATTTACACTGTCAACCTGTGCAGTGCAATTTAACTGGTTACAAACTTAAAAAGGAAAAAAATAAGCTATTCAAATAAATAAACACATATTACTTATTCATTGATTGCTAAGAAAAGTACAGTTACGTAAGAACTTTCCGTAACAGTAGATCTTGCAGTAGGTAATTACATATAGGACTGACGGCGGAAAGCGGCAGGACCCCACGGAAAAATGTCTAGCTAGCAGGGACCGCCCCCACATCAGATGACTGGTGTCAGGAGACGTCGGTATAAAGGGGTGGTCCCGGACACCCGCCTTCCAGTTCTTTCCTGCCACAGGCCGAAAGAGGCCGGATGAGAGAGGAGCGGATATTTCTCCATATGGAAAAGGAGCTGAAAAAGCCTAGGGGGGTGGAGGGTGGGAAGGTATTACCTACTGCAAGAGCCTCTCTCGAAGATCTACTGTTACGGTAAGTTCTTACATAACTATACTATCTTACTTCGAGAGGGCTCTTGCAGTAGGTAATTACATATAGGACTGAATCCCAAGCAGTCTGGAATAAAGAAAAGGCACTGGGAGGAGGAAACTACTCCAATAAGTAGCTCTAGCCATGCAAGCCTTAAGACAGGAGGCCTTGCAAAACAGCTAGCCTGAAGCCTGCTCTACGGCGAGAGGCAATATCCAAACTACAGTGTTTCGTAAAGGTATGGACAGAAGTCCAGGTGGTGGCAGCGCATATGTCTGCCGCAGACACATTCTTGAAACAAGCTGCAGAGGCAGCTACCCCTCTTGTGGAGTGGCCTCTGACTTGACCCGGGAGGGTCTTGTGGTACTTGTCATAACAGAAAGTGATGCAATGAGTCAACCACTTAGACAGGTATTGCTTGGAAACTGCATTGCCTTCCCTTTTGTGAGCAAAAGAGATGAACAACTGATCAGTCTTTCTGAGATCCTTCGTCCTGTTGGTGTAGTATCTCAGAATCCGGTGAACATCCATAGTATGGAGTAAATATTCCCCTTGGTTAGAGTACTGCATAAAAAAAGCTCTATGTACTGATTTAAGGTGGACTCTGCTACTACTTTAGGTAGAAACTTAGGATTCGTGTGAAGAGCAACTCATTCCTTGTGAAAAATCAAGTAGGGGATTTTACACATCAGGGCCTGGAGCTCGGAGATTCTTTGAGCTGAAGTAATGGCCACCAAGAAGAGCGTCTTCCACAAAAGAAACTTCAAATCACGGGATTGGACTAGGTCTGCAGGAGCCATGCATGCAGTTGAAGGGATTTGAGGCCTGGATGGACCAGGATCCCCTGATCCTGGGTCAACAAACCTCAAGATAGAGGAAGAGGAAGAGGAGGATCCTCTGAATATTGTTGTAGAAGAGAGAACCAGATTTGCCTGGGCCAGAAAGGAGCGATCAGAATCATTCTTGCTCCTTCTGAAACTAGTTTCTGTAAGACTCGTGGGATAAGAGGAATTGGGGGAAAGGCATAGACGAATCTGTCCTTCCAGTCTAGAGATAAAGCGGCGTTCCAGAAAGCGCCTCACTCTGGAATGAGCGAGCAGAAGGTGGGAAGTTTTGCGTTTTGGGGGGATGCGAACAGGTCGACCTGTGGTGTTCCCCAAAGTAGGAAGATACTGTCTAGGACCCCTTGGTCTAGTTCCCACTCGTGAGTCAGAGCAGAAGAGTGACTTAGCCTGTCTGCCAGGGTGTTGTCGACTCCTGGAACGTGAATCGCCGTGAGGTAAAGGTCGTGTTGTGTTGCCCAATCCCAAATCCTCATTGCCTCCCTGCATAGAGGGTAGGACCGAGTTCCTCCCTGTCTTGTTGATGTACCACACTATGCACATGTTGTCTGTCTGGACGGCTAGGTGGCCGGGAAGGATGTATTGGTGAAGGGCTTGGAGAGCGTACAACACTGCCCGAAGCTCGAGTACATTGATGTGAAGAGTTTGTTCTAGCCTGGACCAAGAGCCCTGGGTCTGATGAGGGCCTAGATGGGCTCCCCAACCTTCACCTGAGGCATCTGTGGTTAGAGTCTGGGAGGGGGGAGGATGAAAGAAAGGGACCCCCCGAAACAGGTTCTCTCGAACCGTCCACCATTGCAAGTCTCGCATCATCGGCGATGAGATCAGAACTGAGTGATCTAGGTCATCCACTAGTTGATCCCACTGAGAGCATAGAGTCCACTGAGAGATCCTCATGTGGAGTTGAGCGCGAGGGACCGTCGGGATAGCAGCTGCCATGAGCCCGAGAAGGCCAAGGACCGACCTCGTCGAGACCATCCTGCGGTCGGATAACAGACTTATCTGGGTCTGAAGGGAGGCCGCCCTGTCCGGAAGCAGGAAGGCCTTGCCCATGGTCATATCGAGGATTGCCCCAATGAACTGTAGCCTCTGAGAAGGGTCCAGATGAGACTTGGAATGGTTGATGGTAATACCCAGGCAGGCAAAAACCTGCTGGGTGAGGGAGAGGAAACGCAGCAGTTCCTCCCTGGATGAGGCTGCCAGGAGCCAGTCATCCAGGTAAGGGAACACCTATACTCCCTTGGTATGCAGATGGGGTGCCACCACTGCCAGGCATTTGGTAAATACTAGGGGGGCCGAGGACAGACCAAACGGAAGTGCCTTGAACTGGTAGTGGTCCCCCTGGAATGCAAAACGAAGGTATTTGTGATGAGATGGGTGAATGGGAATGTGCAGATAAGCATCCTGCATATCCAGGACACAAAGCCATTGACCCAGCCAGAGGAGGGGCAGAAGGCTCTGCAGAGAGAGCATCCTGAACCTTTTGTACTCTACATAAAGATTCAGGGAACCGAGAACTAAAATCGGTCTGAGATCTCCCATCTTCTTTGGGACTAGGAAGAAATGGGAATAGTAACCCATCCCCTGAAGATGAAGGGGGACGGGCTCTATGGCTTGCTTCAGCAGAAGAGCCGAGATTTCCTCCTGGACCAAAGGAAGATGCTCCCGGGAATATGACGACTTCAGAGGGGGGTGGCGGGGTGGTTTCTGAAGAAACTCTATGGAGTGTCCTTCTGCTATGAGCTGGAGCACCCAAGAATACGTAGTTATCCTCTCCCATCCTGGAAGGTGGAGGGGAAAACCTCCCTCCTACTGGTTCCTCCGGGGAGTCCGGAGGCAGTGGGAGAGGAAAGGAGTCGGGTGGTGTGGGGCAGCGCCGCACCTGAAGCACCCGCTGCTTTTTTGGGCAGGGAGGCTTAGCAGCCATGGGGGCCCGACATTTTGTGGCCCGCCTTCCCTGGGGTTTTGCCTTTGGCCGATTCCATCTGCGAAAAGGATGGCACTGCTGCTGATGGAGATGGTACATGGAATCAACTGATTTCAGAGCTGTCCCCTTCTCCTGCAAATCGGTAATGATGTCCATGACATCACCCCCGAAAAGCACCGACCCCTGGAAAGGTGCTTCCTGGATAGCAGATTGCACCTCCGGGACCAGACCTGACATGCGGAGCCAAGCATGACATCGTAGGCCTACAGCAAAAGCTGCACTCTGCCCAGCTGTGTCCACTGCATTGTATGTCGCCCGTAGCATGTGGCGACTGGCCGAACGAGCAGAGTGGACAAGATCAGTCAACTCCTGTTTGACTTGGGAATCAGGCAAGGAGTCCAGCTTGGCTTCCACCTGAGTAAGGATGGCCTTCTGGTAGTCCCCCATGTGGCCAACGTAGTTCAGGGCCCTAATCCCCATTGTGGAGGAAGCGTAAATCTTTCTCCCGTACTGGTCCAGAAGGCGAGATTCCTTATCAGGAGGTGATGAGCTAAGATGTTTTGAGTTCGCCGACCGGCCGTGAGCAGCGCTAATCATGACCGAGTCAGCATGAGGGTGAGAATCCAGGAAATCAACACCCTCTGGAGCCTGATATAGCCTGTTCGACTTCCTAGGAAGTGGGGCTAAAGCCGACGGCTGTTTCCATATCGTGGTGACAAGGTCGGCGTGAGGATCTAGCCAGGGTGGCACTAGTGTAGGAGCTGTCACGGGCAGATCCAGATGTTCAGCAAGTTTCAGGCACTGAGGATCTGGTTCCAAAGAGTGCCACTGATGAACCTCCTGGATTTTTCTAAGCAACTCTGTAAAAGAAGGATCCTCCTGAGGAGACTTCGGAGGAGTCCTTGGCCGGGGCTTCGACGGACAGCAAGGCTCATCGTCTCTCTCGGAGCAGCCGTCGGAAGAGTCTAAGGAGTCTGAGAGTGAAGAGGAGGAAGAAGAAGAGTAAGACTCCCTTTCCCGACCTAGGGGAGGAACGGGTCCCTTGTGTAATCCCCGGGGACATGTGTCCTGCCCCTCTCTGGATCCAGATGGAAGAACCCTGGAGTCCAGAGGTGGAGAGGGAGTGTGCCACCTGGGGCATACGGGAACCTGGGATGACAATGTCACTGGAAGGTGGCTCTCGACCTCTTTGGTGAGCTGAGCCTTGGCCTCAGCCCACCAGGAGGCCAGAGTCTCCTGCAGGTCCACCGGCGGCCATGAAGGTGGTGGAGGAGGAGGGGGATAAGAATATGGGCTATACCCTTATGGAGCGTATCCAAAACCCGGCTGTGGTAACATGGTGTCGGGTATTGAGATGTCGAGTACTGTGGCGCCAGGAAGCCCGCGCCGGGTACCGCGGCATCGATATGGCGTTCCCAGGTACACTGGTGTCGAATAAGACACTGGGTACCCGGAAGCCGGGGGGGCTGCCTCAGCAGACAGCCCAGCTGGGAACCTCACGGGCGGGTCCATAGCGGAGAGCCTGAAGGGAGGGCCCGATGGGAGCAGGAACTCTCCCTGAGTCGGTAAGGCCGACATCAGGGCCGACGGCGGAGGCCCTGATGCCGGAGGTACTGACGTCAGAGGGGCCGGCATCGGAGCTGGCGTCCAGGGAGCCGACATCCGGTCCATCGCTCCAGATGGAGGAAGGACTGACGGAGGCAAAATATCCCCAGCTTCACCCGGGGATGGAGGGGAAAAGTCCCCGGGGTCAGGATGGGGAGACTCTGGTTCCCCAGATGGCAGCAAAGGCTGCAGTGAACCGGGAATGACAGACATTGGAGGGTCCGTCATCGGTTCCCTCGCCGGCCGGATGTCAGACGAGCAGATGTGAGGCATAGAGGCGAGCTCTCGGCAGGCGCCGGAGGAGCTGAAGTCTGACTTACGAGAGCCATCACCAGAGACAGGTCGAGAGGAAGGGTCGGCCTGGTCCAGTGGGGAAGAAGCTGCGCGTCGCCCCGGAGGGTTGGACGTCTTACCAGCCCTCTCCGGGCAGACATCAGAGGAGCTGACGCCCGCCTTACCGGAGTCGCCCACGACGGTAGGCTGCAAGCCTGCGGCCGAACCAGGGGCGGAGGCCTCCAACTGCTTGGAGGTGCCCGCAAGGCCCGAGCACGAGCCAGATGGGTGGGACGATGCCACCTCAGAAACCTCCAAGGCGGCCATCAAGGAGCGATCCCCGGAGGGGATGTTACCTGTGTGCCCGTGACTCCCGAGGGAGACGCAGTAGAGGAGCCTTTGTCCTGGTGCCTCTCCTTGTCCTTCTTCTTTCGATGGCCTTCGGGGGAAGTGGACGCCTGCCTTAGCTTTTTAAGTTCCTTCTCCATAGAGCTCATTTTCTTCTTAAGAATATGGGCCTCCAGGGATTGCTGCCATCTTTTCGGGCGGCTAAAGCAGTTCAAGGCAATGCTGGCACCTCTCGACTTGATGATCTGGGCCCAGGCAGAACAGGCACAGGAGTGGCCACCTGTGTGGCAGTTACGCCACATGAATCGCAACTTGTTCTTGTGCTCGGAGGGTGTAGGGATGACATACATCAATGCTAGTATCGACGTCGAAAAATAAAAAGATTTTAGGTAAAAAAAATAAGGTAGGCTGATTTAAGCACAAACTTTTTCCGCTTGTATGCTGCACGAGCTAACGTGGAAAGAACTGAAGGCAGGCGTCCGGGACCGCCTTTATACCGACGTCTCCTGACATGGGGGCGGTCCCTCGCCAGGGACTGCTAGCTAGAAATTTTTCCGTGGGGTCCTGCCGCCTCCTGGCATCAGTCCTATATGTAATTACCTACTGCAAGAGCCCTCTCGAAGTAAGATCAAGTAATACAATACAGTTTAAGATCAAGTAAGTAACACAAATATCAAAGGTAATCACAATCAATGCAAAAACCTTTTTTGTGCTTGAAATAGTGTTAGGAGTTCCAAAAAGTCTTATTTGGCAATGTCCAAAGATAATTCTGTGCTCTAATCTGATTTCACTATGAAACCACCAAGTCCCCTGGGGTTACTAGAATCCCCTCAGTGTCAGTGCTAGGTAGGGAAAGGCAGCTGGTGAATAACTAGTTAAATGGGGTTTTCACCTACTCACTCTCTTGTTTACTTGGCTTCAGCTGAGATGAGAGAGATGAGGTCATTTAGAACTCTCACAGCAGCATAAGCCACAGTAGCTGTGAGTGGGGAGTTTTAGAATCTTGGGACAGTTGGTCAGAGCAGTCTGTGTAGTGAGTCAGTGGAGTGAGTTGGAGCTGCACTTTGAGGTGAGAGAAGATCCTGTTTTCTCACACTAGTCCTGGTATTTGCCAGCCTGCCAAGAGAAGTGGTGGAAACTGTTGTTTACAGCAGGATCTCTGAATTTTCATCCCCAGAGGGGTGAAAAGGACTCCTGGGAAATGGATCCTACGGGCAATCCCCCTTTTGATCCAGGATAATTGGAAGCTGCCTGTAATGTTCTAACCATAAGATCTGATTTTAAGCTGCCAAAAGAAAGTACCTGTGCTTTGGTGTTTCTCTGACTGAAAGGGAAAGGTACGCCTGTTTGTTCAGTAGTTTGAGACTGTTCTCAGTTTAAAGTTGGCTGACAATTGTGGGGTCCAGATGCATGACTAATTCACATTGTTCAGGACTTTAGTTCTCACACTACCTGTGTACTGCTTCTTAAATGCTGGATGCGAAAGTTCATTCAGTGATGCATTTACCCAAGTGTGTTCAAGATGTTTAAGGTGTAACTCTGAAAAAATGGCTGGGTATGAATTTGGGAGCAAAGGGTGGTCAGCCCCCCCATCTGGAGTAACCAGTTTAGGACTACAGGTTCAGTAAGGGCATCTGGTTACTTTGGACGTAGCAGCCAATGTCTGAAGAGACATTTACCCCCTGAAGTGGGTTGTGCTAGTAATTAGTCAGTGTGTGCTCAGTTGTGGCCAGTGCCACTAGAAGTATTTCCAGTTGTGGCCAGTGCCACTGGAAGAAATGTAAAAGTTCTTTGCCATATGGGAAATGTGTGTTCAGTTGTGGCCAGTGCCACTAGAAGAAATGTTTATATTGTGACCAGTGCCACTGAGAGAGTGTTTAAAGTTATATGCCATATGGGAATGCCAGTGCAAGAAGTACAATATCCTATGAAATATGGGAATACATAGAGTTTCTGTCAGATACAGTTGTTTTGTTGTTCTGCCAATTCCTTGTGCCACGCTGTGTAAACCTTGGGGGTCCACCCTTGCTTTAGAGAACATCTTTTGGAATAAAGTCACACTCTAGAACCCATACAATGGTTTGGACATTCATGTTATTGCTTCCTGTGTGTTGAGTTACTGGGTACTGCTCCAGAAGTTTAGGTCTAACATAGCCCAGGAAAATGTTCTCTCCCCAGGACCCGGTTGTTTATAAATACCTAATAGGTCATAATTTGCTTTTGTACACCCCACCCCTTTTGACCTCTAGAAGTAATGAGCTTGGTATACATACCCAAAGTTAGGGATGGTACCAATTGTCTTAATGTGTTTCCCAAGTAATCTGTGCCCAGTCAAAGGTACCAGGGGTAGCTAACTGTGTAAAGTAGCGGGGTTACAAGTATACAATCTCCTCTTGCTTCATTAACAACTACTTGATCCTCAGTACAACCAAACCTCAATCTATGGTGCTTGGATCCTAGAACTTGATAACTTGTTCAGATGATTCAATTGTAATCTTAATATCATATGGCAACGCCACAGAGCAAGTCAGCTTATTCAGATACTGTGTCTAGGAATCTGGCTTGATGTTTATTTATTGAGTTCTTGGATAATACCTGTGAGCGGCTGCTCGTTGAAAGGTTCCACGTCAGATACATTAGACAACAAGGTACAATACCGTGCACAAATATACAAATACTGAGAAAAATATTCATGGAGGTTACAGAAAACAAACATAAAACACTAGCTATGCTGAGGCATTGTGCAATGTATGCCTGTCAAGAAGATAAGCAGACAAGGATAGGAAAGGATACATTGGGAGTGGGAGAGCTAGGTGAGCAGAGCACATAGGATAGGGAGGAAGGAGGGTAGGGAGAGGTCCAGGGCAAGGGGCAGAGCCGGGGGGGTAGGGAGGTAAGCAAAGTGCTGCAGTTTGACAATCCTGTCATGACAGAGGCAAGGATAAGTGCTAGAGGCAGATAGTTGCTGCATGCTGAAACTTAGCGGGGGCACATGCAGCTACTCGTATCAAAGAGGTGTTGGTGCAGTCTACTTTTAAAAGAGTCAATCGTTGAGGAGCCAGAGATGTCAGGGGCAGAGCATTTACCCAGAGGAGTGCATGATGTTAGAATACATGCTGTGCTAGAGTAGTGTGGCATCTGGACACTTGGAAAATTTGAGTGGCAGGGCTTCTGGTTTGTCTGGTATTCATAAGCAGTATTAGCAGGTTCTGCACCCTGTTGGAAGCAGATTTAATGTGACTTTTTTGGCAAGCAGGCAGGTTTGAAACCTGATTCTGTCAATCAGTTGAAGCCAGCCAGCCCGAGCATAAAGTTCACAGGTGTATGTGAGTCTTGGTGCATTTGGGAGTAGTCGGCAGGCTTTGTTTAAGGCAACTGAGATTCATTGGAGCACCGTGTTGGTACCAGAACTGTATATGGCCAGCCCATAGTCTATGAGGGAGACAACTGAGCTGCTGATTGCCAGGTTTAAAGCTTCATGGGTTAGACAATGCCTGTGGCAGTAGAGGATCCTGATTCTGGTATTAATAGCTCTTGCAGTGATATCGATATGCTGGGAGAAGGACAGGGAGGAGTGGATTGTAACCCCCAGGTATTTGAAATGTGAGACAAGCTCCAGTGTGTCAGCACTGTCATTCCTTATTGTCAGGGGGTAGCTTTTTAGCTTGCTTTGGGCTGTGGAGAATAGCATGGTCTCTGTTTTTTTATAGTTCATGACCAGTCTTTGCTCTTTAAACCAGTTTTCTGCAGATGCAAAGCCATTTTGGAGATTAGTTTCAAGGAGTTCAGGGCGCAGGTTGCTGGTAAAAATCACTGCATCATCAGCATATAGGAGCATGCGGCAATGGCGGAAGGCCAGGAGACTATTTAAAAAACACTGAACAGCAATGGTCCCAGAATTGCCCTTGCGGTACACCAGATAAGACAGGTCGGCTGTCTGTTAGCACTTCCCCAATCTTGACTTGCTGGGAGTGGTAGCTCAAGTAACTCCTAAACCAGTTCACTGTTTCAGGTGCGAGTCCAATGTCAGATAGCTGCTTGAGGAGGAACGCATGATGAACCGTATCAAATGCCTTTGATAGATCAATGAAGGCTACCCCTACAAGGTGGCCTTGGTCTAAGGCGTTATGGATGAATTTAGTAAATTCGAGTAGGGCTGTGATGGTACTGTGGCCACCCTGGAACCCATGTTGCTCTGGGCATATGTATCACTTACATACGGTAGACGCATTTTAAACATCTGTAGAGCCCAATATTAACTTTCGTTACAGGTCTAATTGATGGATCAGTGCTCATTTGAGGAAGCAAGTGGTCTCCCTTTTCCTGCTCCCTTCCATTGTCTATGGAAACATCACAAACCACTGCAAAAAAGCCCACTTGCTGCCCCTGGATCATTTGTACAACACGTTGTGCAGGTTCATCCTCTCTGTGGATGATCCACCCATCATTGTCTGCTGTATGACTGGCTTAACTGGCTGAGTCCCTCAATCAGGTGACACTATCACCGCTCCCTTTGTTGTACATCTGTGCACTGGGCAAAAGCCTGTAATTATCTCCTATTCCACCTCACACAGTCAAACAGTGCCTACTCACTCCGTTCAACAGCAGTAGCACATACCTTCTCAATCCCAGGATGAATTTTGTACAAAGATCTTTACATTTGCAGCACTAGACACTTGGAACAAACTCCATCTCCAGATGAGGAATGCTTCCAGCTTGCAGGTGTTCATGTCCAATCTTTCTAGCCACCTTAGAACCACTGTATCTGTTTTGGGTCCATAATCTTCATTTCTCCCACCATGATTACACTGCATAACAAGGCTCATGCTCTTTGTCCACTGTCACTCCACAATGTTACCTTGTTTTGAATACTGTTTGGATGTACTTTCCAGTTTTTTGACATGTATATTTTAGCCTGTGTGTAACTATTGCTGCTGGATTATGGTAACTTGCTGACTGCTGCTGTCCTCCCTTGGATCTCCTCAAAAACAAGAAGCAGCACCTCAAGAGGTTATCCCAGTTGCAGCAATTTCAAATAAATACATTAGCAGATAAATGAATTACTAAATAAATTATTAAATAAATATTATGAAAAACATTTTTTATGAAGATGCAAGGTGCAGGACTGAACTGGGAAGTTTATGAAAGTTGTGTTTTGACCCTTTTTTAATGGAATGCTTTCTTTGTGATAGCTGTGCCATGTAATGATCCAGTAATGCAGCAGCAGGTGGCACACTCGCCTCTGAGGCCAGGAGATCAAAAGACTGTGGGTTCTGTCCCCACACCAGGCACTTGGGTTAAGTCCCAATAGTGACACTGTAGTGCAGCATGGGGGGGGTGCTGCAATCCTGAGGTGCCATCTTTCGGATGAGACGTTAAACCGAGGTCATCTGCCTGTTCTGGTGGTAGTTCAGGTGGATGTTAAAGGTCCCAAGGCACTTCTCAAAAAAAGAGTAGGGGAATTTCCCAGGTGCCCTGGCCAAATTTCCCCCTCATTCGCTAAAAATACCACCAATAGCTCAATCTGGTTCAAAATCAGTTGCAATTCATCTGTATCCCCTTCCCCAGGTCATGCCTGAAAATAGGCAGAATTTGTCTAGTGCAATAAAAACTAACTAAACTAAACTAATGTAACTGGTGTTTCGTAGGTGTTGAGTGTGTTGATTGTTGGGAAGGTATATCCCTCTAGTAAAGTTTAATTAACAAAGGTACATATCCTGGAATTGCCATAATTAAAAAATGAATGTCACTGATGGACTGGTAAACCTGCTTTTTTTCCCTTTGGGGAAAAAAGTCTTCTCATCGATTATATGCCATGCCCTAACTCAGAATATACAATTTATTTCCATGAGTGAGATCGCATGACCATAACCAACAAAGATAAAGCCACGTGTGAGTTATGCAAACCCTTCCATTTCTCATGAATTGGGCCAGATTTGGGAAAGCCCCACTAGAAGTGGGGGGGGGATCATAAAAGTATTGAATGGGTGGAGTTAAAAGTCCTGGTTGTAGTAGAAGAGCAGATAAGCACTAGCACTAGATTTTTGAAAGCCCCATTAGGTGCAAAGGAGGATGACAGCATTGGTCTGGTTTTCCCAAAGAACTACAGTTGAAGTCCAGGACCTGAGTGGTCCTTTATTCATTTCTGCACTGGCATGGGGCTGAACCTGGTATCCCATCAAGATCGTGAAGAAAGAGCCACTCGGTTGAAAACCACATGGTCAAAACGACGTACGTGGTTTGGAGTTAGTCTATTTATATTAGAGCAGTTTTTGACTCGCGCACCTTTGGGATGTCCTCGCAATGCAGTGTTTGGCTGCACAGGTTTCCACTGCATGATTAAATGAGTAATCCCTGAGCCTTGGCCCTGAGTTCGCCCTGTTTATTTCTCCGCCAAAGAGAATGACCTCACACATAAATCCCCACACATAAAGCCTGTTGACCCTCACAAATCTTGCCACAGAATTTTTCAACACCCCCAGCCTGTAGAGCTGTTACATGTAGGTTGTAGGGTTGTCAGACAGCTGAAATAGGGTTTAATGGAGCTCTCATGGCACAGGGAGCATTGTGGGACCATAGTAAAGATGCAGCTGCTTAGTGATTGGGATTGGTTAGTGGAAGTCCTTGTACACAGGTATCATGTGGTAATGAAATGCCATTAACCAATCACAGAGATGAACAGCCGTACCTCTTATTTGTGTACAGCTATCTTCTTGTGCTCCATTTGACATGCTCACTTATGGTCTCTGTCTGCCTCAAAGCTGCACACTTTCACTGGTAGTAGCAGCAGCAAACCTTTCTCAAGCATTTTGGCTAAAAGGAAATAAAAAAGAAAAACATATTTTACTTGCAAAACTTTAGCAAACCTTTTTTTTGCTTTTTTTTTTAGCATAACCTAATGGACATCACACTACTAGGCATGGGAGGGTCAGCTGTGACCCAGTTCTGATTCTAACTCTGACCAGTTTCAAAAAAATTCTGATTTACTCTGATTTGCTCTGGTTAGCCAAAACAGGCAATCTGCAGAGATTGATTCAGAACTGGGTCAGGAGCAGATTTGGACTAAGTCAAATGAAAGAATTCAGTTGCTCCAGTTCCTCATTATATCCCTTTTCTTTATATCATTTCATGAGGCCCCCTAATGAAGACAGTCGGTTGAAGTGCCAGGTCCCTTGGGATCAACCAGCATGGTGCAGCAAAGCCTCAACCAGTACTACCTCCTTGAGTTAACTTTGGATTTACTCAGATGGTTTTTGTATTCCTACCTGGAGATTTTGCACAGCAATAAATTTCCTGCATGTGGAATCCTTGGAGTGGATATTCCGTTTTTGTGCAGTACCATGTAGAAGAGACTGTATCCAGATTTTCATCTGGTGAGTGCATGCATCTTTTGTTCTTGCTATATGATATGTACTGTATATGGGGCTAGTTGGACCTTTCTCTTATGATGTAAGAAGGGTCTCTAGCTACAGTAGTTGGGCAGACAGAACTGTTCAGAGAAACCCTTCTTACATCATAAGAGAGCCCTACTAGTCATATATATATATATATATATATATATATATATATATATATATTAAAGGGATACTGTGATGTGAGGAGGACCATTGGACCACAAGAATGATCATGAGGCACCTGTGACAATGGATCCCATGGTGGCCGGGAAGCAGGCTGAAAGATGAGGTGGTCTGATGGGGAAATTCCCCGTGTATACTGTGTGTGTCATAGCACCATGAAAGTGATGCTATGGCATGTGGAGCACTCTGCGTGTTACTAACCAGGGTGTTAGTGGGTGCAAATCCCTTTTGCACTCACTAACATCTGGCAGCCCATTTCAGCTGCAAAATAGTTACATGGGAGACTGCTCCCCTAGTGATTTGGCCCCTTATTTATGCATGGCAAAAACATATGGTGACACAAGGAGGAGTCATTCTGCACCCAAATTTTGTGACTCCACCAATTTCAACTGTGAATGAGCACCTTGCTATTAGAATGATAGCTATACTTAGAGATACCCTTCTCTGTACAAAGTTTTGCTGACTTATTACAATAATAAAATAACCATGTTTTTAAGAACTGGGACTTTTCATCACACACAATATTTGGTGATGAGTATATTTAAGCAATAATGCATGACAGTGTGTGTGTCGTGCTGGGATAACATCACGCCTTGGGTGGTTGGGCACGAGGCCAAAGGTCGTGTGCATCCAACACCCAAAAAGTGAGGTTATCCCAGCACGACACAAACTCTGGAATACATTATTGCTATTATGCAATGGCTCATTTGTGTGAAAAGCAGAAAAAAAATTCAAAAATACATTTAAAAGTAGTTTTTATATTGTTTTGAATGGGGAGATGTACTTTTTTAAAAAGTAGTGCTGATTTAGTGTTTTGGCCAGTAGGTGGAGATACTACGAACATAAGAACATACAAAATTTGCCAGCAGATAAAGGCCTAGAGGTCTATCAAGTCTGCTCGAATGTCAGCTAGCACCCTTATTCTGCAGCTGCCCTCCCTCCCACCCTTCCCTTCATTGACCCTCCTCTTGTCCTGTCCCATTCCCTTTGAAGCAGTCCACTGTTCTACTGGATACCACTTCTGCAGGTAAAGTATTCCAACCAGCCACCACCTCTCTGTAAAAAAGTGTCTCCTCATCTCCCTCCTGAACCTTCCTCCTCTGGTCTCATATCATGGCCCCTGTGTCCCTCCCTCCTCCCTTACTTTGAACAGCCCCTCTGTACCTGTCTTGTTTATTCCTTTCATGTACTTAAAGGTTTCAATCATGTCCCTCCTCCCCTCCAGTGAATACATGTTAAACTCCCTCAGCCTCCTCTCGTATGATAAGTCCCCCAGCCCCTTGATCATCTTTGTCACCCCGCGCTGCACCTCCAGTAATCAACGCCCTCTTCAGATACGGGCGCCAGCACTGCACGCAGTACTCCAGGTGCGGTTCAACTACGACCATACAGTGGCAGAATCACCTCCTCCTCCTCGAGGATATACCCCTTGCAATACAACCCAGCATTTTGTTGGTCTTGCAGCTGCCTTCCTACATTGTGCCGAGTTGTTCATTGACCCTGTAATGAGCACCCCCTGATCCTTCTCCTCCTCTGTCTGGGCTAGCTGCACTCTCCCCAGCTGGTAACTCCTCCTTGGGTTCTTCATCCCAAAATGCAGCACCTTGCACTTTTTGGCATTAAACCCCAGTTGCCAGGTGTCTGACCAGGTTTCAAGCTTTGCCAGATCATACTGCAATCCCTGCCATCTCCCTAGGTCATCCACCACTGCTCCTACCTTGGTATCATCAGCAAACAGACTGATCTTGCTCTTGATGTCCAATGATATGTCTGCAATGAATATCCCAAACAACACTGGTCAAAACATCGAGCCCTGTGGAACGCTGCTCGTCACTACCCTTGGGTGTGAGAGCTCCCCACCCACCACCACCCTCTGTTGCCTTCCCGGAAGCCAGTTCCCTACCCATCTCACCAGCTTTGCACCTGCCCCTGTGCCTACTAACTTACTTCTCAGCCTTCCATGCAGCACAAGTCGAATGCCTAACTGAAGTCCAGATACAGGACATCCACTGCATGGCCCCTGTCCAGTTGCCTAGTTACCCAGTCATAGCACTCCACCAGGTTAGTTTGGCAGGATCTGCCCCGTATGAAACCATGCTGTCTGCTGTCCTGTAGTCCTTTGGCCTCTAGGAGGGCCACCAGCCTTTCCTTCAGGATAGTCTCCATTAGCTTAGCCACGATGGATGTGAGGGTCACTGGTCTGTAGTTTCCCAATTCATCCTTGGGGCCACTCTTGTGGAGGGGCACCACATGAGCCATCCTCCAGTCCTGAGGTACACACCCCGAATGTAGTGAGACATTAAATAGGTCTGCCAAGGTCCTGCAAGGACCTCTGCCAGCTCCTTCAGTACCCTGGGTGGATGCCATCTGGGCCTGGCACCTTATCCACCCTCAGTGCCTTCAAATCCTCCTGAACTCTGCCTCCATGATTTCCCATCTGTCACCCCTCCCCTGTTTCTGCCATTTCTCCCTGGATGTCACCCCTCTTCTTTTAGTAAATATTGAGCAGAAGTACTCATTTAGTGCTTCTGCCTTATCGCACCCTGCTTCCACCCAACCCCTCCTTTCTAATCCTTACTATGTGGTCCTTACAGCTCCTTTTCTCCTGATGTACCTAAAGAAGTCCTTCCCCTTCTTAATGCCTTGTGCCAGCCTGAGTTCCGTAGATGCCTTGGCTCCCTTACTGCCCTTGTCACCTCCTTGATTCCATCAAGTACTCCTCCCTGTCCTCCCCCCTCCCTGTTTTCTTGTACTTCCTAAAGGCAGCTCTTTTCCTCCTTACCTTTTCCATGACCTCCTTGCTCAACCAGCTCTGTTTCTTAGCCCTAGCCTTCTTGCTCTGGGCCTTGCAGCAGGTTATGGTTGCCTCCACTATCCCCAGCATTATGAGCTCCCACCTCTGGTTAGTGTCCATGCTAGATTGAATTCTGGCCAAGTATCCTTTTACCACTTCCCCCATCCTCCTAAAGTTGACCCCCCTGAAGTCCGGCACTCCTGTGCCAGATTCCACTCCTTTCTTGCCCATATCCAATGTGAGCCATACTGAGTGGTGGTCATTCCCTGACAGAGGTTTCTCCACTGTAAGTTCTCTCACAAAGTCCCCATTTGCCAGCACAAGGTCAAGGGTATTCCCTAATCTAGTTGGTTCGCTGATCATTTGCAGCAGGAAGCTGTCCTGGAAGGCATCCAACAGTACCTGTTCCCTTCTGTTCCTGATTGTTGGGGTACTCCAGTCCACTCCAGGCATGTTGAAGTCCCCCACAATCACCACACTACCCTTCTTGCAGGTCCTCCTGATCTGTCCTGCTAGTTCCCTGTCTAACTCCTTCATCTGAGATGGCAGCCTGTACACTCTCATTCTAAGAATCCTATTCTTGGAATCCTGGATTTGCATCCAAATTGACTCCATACTACCCTCCTCCCCTTCCTCCCTTACACACTTCAGTCTTTCCTTCACATATAGTGTTACACCCCCTCTTTTCCTAATCACCCTGTCCCTACGAAATAACCTGTACCCTGATACAGACAGGTCCCAGTCATTGTATTGGGTGGCCCATGTTTCTGTGATGGCTGCAAAGTCCACCTCTCCCTCTGCCATGAGCACCTGTAACTCTGCAGTTTTCCTCCCAAGGCTCCTAGCATTAAGGGTAACCACCTTCCACCCTCCCCCCCATCCTGCCCTCCTTTACTAGCATCACCAATAGTACTTGCCATTTGTTCTTTGTCACTGTTATGGGGGGGTAAGCTCATATGGTTTCCCAACCTGTGGTCTATGCATGTCTCTTGCCCAATTGCCACCCCTGCTCCTAGTTTAAATTCCCTACTTCCTCTATGTACTCCCCATCCTCTGTTTCAACACTTTCTTTCCCTCCTCACTCAAGTGTAATCTGTCCTTGGCATAGAGACTACTGTCCTCCCAGGTCCCTCCCCCAACAGCCCATACCCTTTAGCACAACACCAGGTTCTTAGCCATCCATTAAATTCTCTATTCTCAGCTTTCTTGTTGTGCTTGCCTTGGGCACTGGAAGTATCTCTGAAAAAGTTACTGATCTTCCTGCCCCCTCACATAATTGTCCTAGTTCCTCAAACCTCCTCTGGGCTATATCTACTGTCTTGTCAGCCAGGTCATTCATCCCAAGATGTATAATTAAATGAGGCTTGTCACTACCCCTTCTAGCATATTTCAGAACAGACTGTCCCACCCTTTCCGCTGTCATTCCTGGCATGGCCTCCACCCAAATGCGACTATGCCTCTCCCCCTTGCTACCCCACCTGACTCCTCTTAGTATTGAGTCCCCTAGCACTAAGATACCACCACTCTTACTCCCTGCTTGCTTCCATTCATCTCCATCTCTCATTTCTGGCTCCTCTTCTTCCTCCTGCACATTCTGCACATTATTTCCCCCTTTTGCCCCTGTTGCAATTTTCCCAGCAGAACTTCCCCCCACTCCGGTTTGGTCCAGGCATTTATCAATTACTCCTCTAATTTCATAATTTTCCTCCTCCACCTTCTTCCTCTCTAGCAGTGCAAAACTATTTTCTGAAGACCCTTCACAAATGCCTGCTCCCTCTCTCTTCATAGTAACCTGTTCTCTCTTTTCCATTCCATGACTTTTGCCACTTCTTTGCCTCCCCTCACAAGTCCCTATCTCTTCCTTCCATTTGTCTTTTGTCTCATGACCTGGTTTCCCCGGCAATCGTTCTTCCTGGCCTGGGCTCACTTTTCCCTGTTTCCCTTCTTCTGACCCTCTTCTCACCACTGTTGGCTTAAATTGCCCTCCCATTCTTCCTCCCTCCAGTATTGGGCTAAACCCACCCCCAGTCTGCCTTGCCTTAGTTCCTCCTGCAGACCCTCAATCTCCTTTCTGAGTTTCTCTATGTGGTTGCACACTAAACATCCTTCCACACTCCAGGCATTTTTTACTGTGCAGTTCCCACATACAAGCACAGTTGTTTCTGTATTTTCTCCTGTTATATCGGTGACCCCCTCCCCCACCCCACCTTGGCTTTTTGTGCTGCAATCTGCAGAAAGGGCACCCTTCTCCTCGGACCAGTAACCTATTTACTGGGAGTACAGACTTACACTGAAAGCAAAAAGAGAAAACAGCAATCAGGTAAGTGAAGCTTGAAAGTAGAGAGGTGGGCACGTGTTCACTTACTATCATGTCAGGGACTGCAGGACTTCCATGAAGCTGATCGTAATGACGGCTTTTATCTGTGACACTTAGGAATGTCTATGAAGTTTGAGGCAGTGGCTTTATTTCAGTAAAGTCTCCCAGTGCAGTTCATCATACTTACTGTTTGTACCGGGAGACCAAGGCCTGAACTGTGAAGCCACAGGTACTGCCATAACATGCTGCATGTTTGAATATAGCACGTGCTGCTCAAACTCGGTTTTGTTTTTGGGAGTCTAAGTGATGGCTTTTTTACCTTTAGAAGTCAAAGCACAGAGGAAACAACAAGGTTGGAATGACTAAGTGGAACTGCTACACGATGTTCATGGGATGGAGGGATTTCTTTTCTCTTTATGTGGTCATGTTGGTGCCAGTCCTTGTTACAGTGATGTTGTACTGGGATAACATCACTGTTGAAGGATGGCACCAACCAATCAGAGCCCAGCATTCTTTCTTGCCATTGTATAATTATTTATTCATTTCAAAGGTTTTAGTAGGAAAAGACATACTGAGCTGGCATAGGCTCATTTCCAAATGCGTCCTTGGGAGTGAGGGAAGGGAGTACAGTTCATCAGAAAATACTGTTAAGGTACAGTTGCAATAAATAAAGCAACAAGTAAATAAGGAAAAAAGTACAATTACATCAAGTCAAGAACAGTTCCACACAATTATCACCAGTACACAGTAATACAAAGCAGCTAATTAGCCACAGTCAAGAAGGCAGAACAGAGATGGGCCATAGAGTTGCATTTAGTGCATATCGATGTGGACATGGATATTGATGCTATACCCTATGAAAGGGATAGTGGTGTTGAATATGAAAAGAAGGCAGTATGGGAAAACAGTGTAATCTAGTGTAAGCAGCTGCACAAATGGTGAGTTCTACAGTGTTGAGTAATAGTAAATAAACCTTTAATGGTGGTCACTGAGATAGCACTTTAAAAAAGCCATGTGTGCACTCCGATTCCAGCCTCAGTTTGTGCCCATGTTAGGACAAAGAGTCACTATGGAGCCAAATGCCAATGTAGCCGGCCACTCTTTTTGCAGGGGCTGCACCCCCTTGCTCCCCCACACCCTCTAACTATATATACAAACTCTGGGGGCGGACCTCTGGGAGGGAGTGGCAAACTTGGGGGTTGGCGCCGTAGTGACTCGGCGCCCTAATGCTGGTGCCCTGATGCACTGTAGTGGTGCACTCCAGCCTTCGTGATCAAGGGGATTTCCCTTCAGCTAAAAGGTTAGAGCAGCTGTCTTTGGGACTCATATTCTCATGTTTGATTCTCAGCAAGAGTTGAAAGTGCATCTGCCCATGTAGAGGGGACAGATCACAGTTCCCACCTGAAATCTCCGATAAACACAACCAGTGCTGTCACTAATTATAATGTTATGCTTTTCTTACAAGCCAGTATTTGTTTTTACCATGATGAGTCTAGTTTTTATTGTAACTTGTATAACTAATGTGAATTGCAGAGTATCTGTCAATAAAGATTAAACACTGAAGAAGGCTTCCATTTCTGTTGGTTCCATGAAGCCTTGACAAAGGAACCGTAGGTGATATAGCAACAGATAGATCAAGAGACGTGAGGATGGACCGGAGTTCAAACTGAACAGATTATGAATGAATGAGAGATGTTGCTTTATTATTTACTGCACCCTTGTTCTTTACTGGTTTGGGGCATAATTGTAATTTATGACAACAATTCTTCAGTGTGCACTGCCTGACAGTTTCGAGTGATGGTATTTAGACTGACAGAGGGGTTTGCTGATTGCTACTGACAGTATCTTGTGCAGTATCTGTTATGTTTCTTGTTTCCTTACCTTCACAGTGTCAGGAGGCTCTGACCTGTTCCACATAAGACCTGCCATCTACAATGTTGAGTCAGTGCTGTTAAATAGCTATTCAGTCACTGGCTCTGTAAGACAGAGAAAGAGAGGCATATTGTAAAGGTATCCTAGGTCTGTTGGATCTTTATTCTTTTTGGGCAGTTCAAGTATAACGACATTTGAGCTAACGGACCAGATACTCTTATTCATCTGGTGGCACTCCTGTTCCATATGTCCTGAACTATCTAGTTTAAAGAAACTCACAGGTGGCAGCAGTAGAGTTCAGTTACAAAATAGTCACTAAAAAATCTATTTCAGAACATTCTTTTTTCCCCACTTTTCCCCACTGGCTGTTTACCTGCTACTTACTCCATCAATTCAGCCCCTCCTGCACCACTGCTGTGCAGACCTATTGCCCCACGGTGTCATTGTGCGGTGGATCCCACTGGAGATACCACTGCCCAAAATGTGATAGCACCAGGGCTCCTGTGGGCCATATTCAGCCCAAAAATGCAAATTATCCCATCGGGCATGCAAGGAACTAAGGGGCCATTTGCATGCCCATTATGGGCTTGTTTGCCTGTCATGCAACAGCCACCTTTGCACCCATGCTGGATGTGGCTCAAAAATACATCCCTGGGCCCAGATATTCAAAAGGGTTGCACATGGCGCAACAGTGTTGCACCATGCTATGCACTGGAGTGCATCAGTAACGTATGTAGGCGCAGGTAGGGGGGGGCGTGCCCATGCATACTCTGCACAGCCCGATATTCTGCCCAGAATGTGCGGAGCCATGCATGCGTAACCCCTACCTGCTCCCGCACAAAGTTGATAAAAAAAAAAAAGGAACAACAGATGGCCACCCGCAGGTGAACTGCTGCATTGCAGGGCGCAACACGGCAGTTGCCACCTGTGGGTGGCCACCCAAGCTCCGGCTGCACAACCGTGGTGGCGCCAACCCCCCATGCCTGATCGCGAGCTGAGTAAATAAAAGAAATCCTATATCCCTGGTGGTCCAGTGGACCGCTGCCCGCCCGATCGCGGGCTGAGTAAATAAAAGATAAATCCTATATCCCTGGTGGTCCAGTGGACCGCTGCCCACCCGATCGAGGGCTGAATGAAAATGAAAAGAACACTATTATCTCTGGTGGTCCAGTGGACCTGTCCACCCGATCGCGGGCTGAATGAAAATGAAAAGAACACTATTATCCCTGGTGGTCCAGTAGACCTGTCCACCTGATCGGGGGCTGAATTAAAAAAATGAGAACACTATTATCCCTGGTTGTCCAGTGGACCCCTCCCCACCGCCCTGCTCCCCGCCCGCTCCCCCAGTCAGCTGCGGGCGGCAGCACCACCCGCCTGCCCGCCCGTCGCCTGCCGACTGACACATCAGTAGGGCTGTACACCCATTGGTCACAGTGTGAGCCAATGGGCGTGCAACCATACTATACTACACATTCCAGATATGTGAATGGATCCATTCACATATCTGGAATGTGTAGTATGGTATGGTGCATGCCCATTGGCTCACGCTTGTGGACCAATGGCGTACAGCCCTCCAACGGTGTCAGTCGGGGTGGCGGGCGGCAGGTGGTGGGTGTTGTCACCCACCGCTGACCGGGGAGCGGGCAGTGGGGATCAGTGGGTGGGTGGAGGGGTCCACTTGACCACCAGGGATAATAGTGTTCTTATTTTTTAATTCAGCCCTCATCAGGCGGACAGGTCCACTGGATTACCAGGTATAATAGTGTTCTTTTCATTTTCATTCAGTCTGCGATCGGGCGTACAGGTCCACTGGACCACCAGGGATATAGGATTTATCTTTTGTTTACTCAGCCCACGATCGGGCGGGCAGCAGTCCACTGGACCACCAGGGATATAGGATTCATCCACCAAGGATATAGGATTCATCTCATTTTTTACTGCAGCATGCGATCGGGCTGTGGGGCACATTGCCGCGCTGCAGGGGGCGTCGGTCCCCGATGGCTGCTGCCTGGCAGGGCGCCAGGTGCAAGTCATCGGGGATTGGTGCACCTGCATGCAAATGGGACCATAATGACATGCAAACACACCATTTGCGCCTTGCATTAATTATGGCCCCATTTGCATGTCAATTTTTTTTTTTTGCAATTCAAAGTTTATTAAAGTTTCCAACATACAATACACCATAGTCACACGGTACAAAAGATACGAGTACATGCTTTCGCCAAAAACATATACCCTTTTTCTTTCCCCTCATTCCTCTCCCCGCCGCCCAAACACAACTACACAAAGAGAGGGGTCACACCCCACAAAGAAAACCTCCACAATATCCCTCCATCCCCCCATCACCCCTTTCCCCTCCCAGGTTTGAATGCCCAGAACATTTCTTAACTCATACCTCTACCCCCAAAGATCCGTTACATTATGTCATTTGAAGAGAGTATAAGGTTAATAGTGGGGCCCAGATTTTATTGAACTTACTCATTCTGTTATGCAGACTGGCTGTCATTTTTTCCATTCTAAGATTAGCCAAGAGTTCCTTCAACCATTCAGCATATGATATTACTTCGCTATCTTTCCAATGTTGAAGTACTAATTTTTTAACAGACATGGGTATTAGAGCCATGTGGTATTTACGCGTGGCTATTGGAATTTCAGAGTAATCTCCTAACAGGCAGATTTTGGCTGAAAACAAGTCATCTAGTCCCAATATGGGGTCTACTCTTTGTTTAATTTGCGACCATAAGAAAGTTATCTTGGGACAAAGCCAAAAAATATGCAATAAGTTGGCATCCCCATGGGCACACCTTATACAGGTAGCAGAAGAGGCAATACCAAGTTTAGCCATTTTTTGAGGGGTATAGTATAGATTGTGCAAAATTTGGAACTGCATGAGTCGGAGCCTGTCTTGTGTAATAAATTTGTGGCACCCTTGCCAAAGCTTCTCCCAGTTAATGGGTACCTCTGGAAGGAGCGCTGCCCAATAATCCGAGGGTCCATAAGGTCCGGGGTAGATCCAATCATATAAAACATTAAAAACCTTTGATACGGCGTGAGGAAGGCCCGCCATTTGAACCAGATTCGCCCAGAAGGGAGGACGTCTAGGTGACTGGGCCGCCATCCCTATGACCTTCACCAATATGTGCCACAATTGGAAAATTTTAAAAATATTAGAGGCCGGAACTCCCAGCTTATCTAGAATTTCTGGAGATGAATACCATGCCCTTTTGATCTCATTCCAGAAGTATGTAAGTTCAACTTCCTTAACTTGCGGGAGCCACGAGGGGGAGAGGACTTTCCCATCTAACCTGATATTGGGGTTGCCTATCAAGGGTTGCTCCAAATATAGACAGTGATTGTATTTTATAAAGCAACAAAATTGGGAGTGCACCCTCACAGATGTTGCAATGGGTGTCGAACACAGCTGTTTTGGGAGGTTCTTAGGTTGCACGAAGAGTAATGCAGCAGGAGAAAGATTATGGTATCAAATTTGGGCAGATTCTATTTTAATCCAGAGGGGTTTATACACACAGGATTCTTCAGAGTCACTTGGCTTAAGCCACCTCAGGTATTTGCTCGCATGGCTGGCCCAATAATAAAGGCCAACATGCAGTACGCGAAGACCACCTCTGGATTTCGGGGCCGCTAACTTATGAAAAGCCAGACGGTGACATTTGCTAGCCCAAATAAAGCTGGAGAAAATATTATGCACTTTCTTGAACCATGATTGGGGTAGCCATATGTTCAAGAGACTAAGTGGGTAAAACAAACGAGGGAAGACATTCATTTTAATAAGGCTAACTCTGCCCCAGACAGTCAATGGGAGAAGGGACCACCTGTTTAAATCTTGGGTAATAATATATAATAGGGAATCTAGATTGTTCTTTTGCAAGCATGCAACACTTCTTATGAAAGTAATACCTACATATTTCAATGATTTCCTTTCCCAGAGCAGGCCTAATGCACTAACTTCATGCTTCATCACTCTCTGATTGAGAGTGAAAATAACAGTCTTTTCCACATTTAATTTATAGTTGGAAAGCAGACTATACTCTTTGATAACTTCCAGTAAATGTGGGATAGATTTTCCAGGATAGGAGATTTGAAGTAGTAGGTCATCTGCGTAGGCCGAGACCTTAACTTCAATACCTTGTACGGTTATACCTTGTATCCTAGGACTAGCAACCAGTCTCCGGATAAGGGGCTCCAGATACAAATTAAACAGAAGAGGGGATAAAGGGCAGCCATGTCTAGTGCCCGAGCTCAGAGAAAACAAATCTGAAATACATCCATTGCATAAAACTTTGGCTGTTGGAGTTTTATAAAATGCCTGTATCCAGTTTGGGAACTCTAGGGGAAAACCAAAAGCATGTAATGTCCGGAAAAGAAAATTCCAATTTACTCTGTTGAATGCCTTCTCGGCATCCAGGGAAACTAAAGCGGCTGGGTACTCCGCATCCCTGGACACCGAGAAGACATGGGCCAAAGTGCGTATATGATCACTGGCTGACCTCCCCTTCACAAAGCTCACCTGTTCTACTCCTATTAGATCCGGAAGAACTGTATTGAGACAATCCATTAACAACTTACTCAAAATTTTAATATCATGATTAAGTAAAGATATAGTCCTGTAACTTGCCATATACTCTGGTGCTTTACCCGGTTTTGGCAGCAACGTTATCAACGCCTCGAACAATGTGCAATCTGTATTATTGCCTGCAAGAATCTGTTGAAACAAAGAAAGGAGCAAAGGGGCAAGTTGCTTTGCAAACCTTTTATGAAAATTAGGGGCATGTCAACTGTTGAATATCACGGTTGATGCACCTTGCGCTAACGCATCCCCATGCTCCACTCTGGCCACTGGCACTGGCGCAGTGCCACTGCGCCATGTGCACTGCGGGTGGCCAGGGTGCGATATTCAATGATGCTGAGCCATGGCGCAGCTCCATTGAATATCGTCCAGTCCACACCCCTGCGCAACCAAGTTGAGCTGCGCCCAGGCTTGCGCCACAGCCTGAAGCAGTTTGAATATCTAGGCCCTGGTGTCTAGTGGACACCAGTCCCCCAATCACTCATGTTGTACACCAATATCTGTGTCCCTGGCAGTTTTTTTATTTTATTTATTTATTTATTTGTTTAACCAGGTATAGCACACTAAGCTGAAAGCTTTTTTACAGGAGTGACCTTTGAGCACAAGGAGGTTAAGTGACTTGCTCAGGGTCACACAGTATGCAAGTGGAAGCTGTGGGATTCAAACCCAGGTCTGGTCTGCTGGATGTCACCAGATTTGCAGCTCAGAGCCTTAGACCACTGCGCTATACTGCCTCCCCTCCAACTGCCCATGTATGTGTAACCCCCACGCCACTTTTGGTAAGTTGGCACCCCCATAAAACAAGACTAGTACCCACTTATGGCATACCATTTACTTTTAGCAGAATTTCTTAGATTGGTACCACCCTTAGCGTTAGGATGTATACCAAGCTCATTACCTAGAGGAAGGGGGGTGGGGATACAATAACCAAAAATGGACCTTTGTAACTACAACCAGGTCCAGGGGAGAGGATACTAGGCGTATGCTAGACCTACTGCTGAGGGGGCCCATTAATTCCACATAGAAGCAATGATCAGATTGTCCAATGCAGCAGCTAGGATTGTGCAGTATGGCTTTATTACAGGTGTTACTAAAGCATCAGTGGACCCCCAAAGGTTGGACATGGCAAACAGGTCCATTTTCTGCCTCAACTCTTTGCTAGGCAGTACAGTTCTCGACAGAAACAATTCCTTCTCTTCCCCATGGTGTATGCTTGTGACTTGTTGGCCACACACCCGAACACATTTCCATTTCCCCAGTGTGTATACGTGTGGTTTGTTTGCCATACACTCAAAACATCTTCCTTCCCAATAGGTATATACTTGTGACTTCTATCACACACCTCATCTCACAGCAATGGCCTTTGCTCAGGGTAAACTGGTGCCCATCAACAAATTAGTTAGCCCTGCCTTGTAAGCTTCCAGATAGTGTTCCTCTCACCCTTTGCGCCAAACAACAGTCTCTGCCATTCCTTCAGGGTTACGTCACAGAAGCCTTCATTCCCCATTGAAATGCTGAAGACTCCAAACTTTACTTCTCTCACTTGGGTGAACAAGGGGTACTGACAGGTGTGATCTAGCCTTACCTATAGGCACACGCACCCCAGAACAAGCCCTTAATGGAGAACTCATCTCCCATTATGTACTCACAGTTCCCTTTGAGACTAATGTATATAGTAAGATGCAAAGAAAGTATTATATTTCAAAAATCTGGAATTAGCTAGATCCTGAAATTCTCAATGCAAAAAATGGAAGACAGTTTAAAGGAAGCATAAATATAATGTGGAAAGATAAATGCTTCTGCCTAGGGTAGTATAAAAATATATTTTTTTAATTTTTGGGACAATTACAATAAACTATTGCTCTTCTTGTAACTTAGATGTAACTTTCTAAACAAATATCTATATCCTCATATACAAATTGTAGACACTGAGGTTTACCTCTGTGCCACCTAACATTTGCTTCAAATGTTTGGGGGAGGTATGGTGAGGTAAGGGATGATTGCAATAAACTAATTCCCCTTTTTGTAACTTAGATGTAATGCCTTAAACTAATATTTGTATGTCCTTTTTATGTTTGCTTGCACGCATGCACAAGAAACATTTTGTGGCAGCTTGCTGGAGTAGCAGGTTGTGGAGGTGTGGAAGTGTTGTGGCCAATGCAACCACTGCTTTTTTGGGATCATCTCTGTGGCACCAATGAATGAACATGCTGTCTATGACAGCAGTTGAGAAGCATGATACCAACTTGAAAGAAATTTGCTGCAGCAATGAGGGAGCACCCATTCATTGCAGGGCGTAGCCACCCATACACCTGGCATGCCACGGCATGCAGCAGACCAGCGGGGTGGGTAGCAGGAGTCGAGAGTGGAGCCAACCTTTCTGCCAAGCAGGACTACAGGATGTAGGCAGGCATATGTGAATGCGCTGAGCCTGCCCACTGCTCCTGTCTTCCTTGTGTTCTTGTTCAAGCCCCCTGTCAGCAAACCACTCCCTCCCACTTCCTCCCACTGCTGCTATCCTCCCCACACCCTCATTCTGCTTGAGGCCCCCCACCAGCAAATCACTCCCTCTGGCTTTGTCCCACTGCTGCTATCCTCCCCACATCCTCATTCTGTTCGAGCCCCCCCACCAGCAAATCAATCCCTCCCTCCCTCTCCCTCCCACTACTGCTGTCCTCCCTATACCCTCATTCTGTTCAAGCCCGCACGCAAACACACACACACACACACACACACACACACACACACACACACACACAGAGCAAATTCCTCCATTTCCCATCCCCCCGGACACTGGGGAGCACAGTCCCAGCGTCCAGAAATGTTCACATCCTTTCCTTATAAAAACAAGCATTTGTCAATGCTGAATGTTGTAGCACTGGCATTTGCTTTGGTAGCACAGTGTGCTAAACCATTTTGGGCAGGATGTGAAAAATGATGGCTGTACAGTTCATAAGGAGGTGTAAAAAATGGCAGTGTTGAAAATGTGGCATGTAAATGTAGCAAATTTGCGAGGTTACAAGGGTGCGTAGGAAATGTGCAACGCGCGCTTGTAACACAGTCATTTTATGGACGTTCTGCACCAATTATCAGCACAGGCATTTTAGCACCTCTGCTCATGTACACTGTCACTGTTATTTCCTCAAACTGTCCCATAAAGTGATTTCGCACAGCGACTATGCTATTCTGCGCCAGAAGTGCAAAAACACATTTTGGGCTGGATACGTGAAATGACAGCTGTTCATCAAGAGGTGTGGAAAAATGTCAGTGATGAAAATCCAGAGTGGAAATATTACAAATGCACAATGGCACGAGCTTGCATGCAATCTGCCAATGCACACTCGTAACACAGTCATTTTACGGAGTATCATCACCAAATTTTCAACATAGGCATTTTAGGACCTCTGCTCATGAACTGTGTCACTGTCATTTTCATAATCTGGTCTGAACACTGATTTCCCACAGTGACCACGCTATTGTGTGCCAGAAGTGCGGAAACACATTTCGGGCAGGATGAGGAAAGTGACAGCTGTACTGTTCATAAGGAGGTGTATAAAAATGACAATGTTGAAAATCTGGCATGAAAATGTTGTGAAGTTACGAGCCTGTGTAGCAACTGTGTAAAGCATGATTGTAAAACAGTCATTTTTTGGATTATTTCCACCATATTTGCAACATAGACTTTTTTGAGAGGCCACCTCATGAACACTGCACTGTCATTTCGTTAATCGGTCCCGAAAGGTGAGTCCATGCAGTGACTGTGAAATCACCTTTTGAGGCCGATTAATGCCATGACAGTGAAAGAATTCATGAGGAGGGGTCCCAAAAACCCCATATTGAAAATTTGGTGCCAAAATTCCAAAAAATGCCCGAGATATGCATTAAAGTTGGAAAAACCCTATTCATTCCGTTATACAGCTTACCGACATTTCCTCAGTTCATGGTCGGCTTTGAAGAGTGCAGACTGTTCCCAGTCCACAGAAGATCATCGCGCCAGACTCTGGAGGAAAGTATGGGGTGGGGGGTGTGGGGAGGCAGGGTGCGCAGTGGGTGAGTGCGGGTTGTGGGAGGGGCCAGGAGATCACGGAGGGACTGTTTCTCTTTACAGGGAAAAAAGATAAAAGAAATTGGGGGACCGTTTTCATTTTTAATAGGTGCTTTGGCATGCTGGGGTGGGCTCCAGTGTGTGTGTGTGTGTGTATGTGTGTGCTTTAGCCAATGGGGGACTGGGCACCCCTGTCGGCAAACAAGGAAAGGGGGGGAGCCGCAGGAGCCGAGGGGGATTGGGCACCCCTTCGGCAATCAAAAAACAGAAGGGGGGACCACATTATGCCGATGGGGAGTGGGCTCCCCTGTCAGCAAAATTCAAAGGGAGGGATACATGCCGACGGGGATTGGGCACCCCCATTGGCAAAGAGAAACTGTTGGGGGGTGCATAATGCTGAAGGGGATTGGGCACCCCCTCAGCAATCAAAAAAAAGGGGGGGTGTTACATGTCGATGCTGACGGGGACTGGGCACCCCCATTGGCACACAATAAAGGAAAGGGGGTTGACAGGCAACAGCGGCAGTCACTGCCATCATGTTGCCTGCACGTAGGGGGAGGCGTGCTGTGGTCACACTGCATGAGAGCTTCGCTCTCATTGCAGCAGACCTTTTCCCCGAAGTCATCGCCTCATTTGCCAGGCAGGATGTCGGCCCCTACTGCTGGCTGATTGGGGAATGCGGGACGCACCTACTGGTGTGTGCCCTGCATTCATCCAACAGCCACCGCGGCCTCCAAATCTCCATCGTCGCGAAGATGTTGCCGCAAGTGTGCCAACATAAAAGGAAAACAGTCCCAGTGTCTATTTCTTTAAACCTAAAAAGGTCCATCGTTGTCTCCCTGTCTCCCTCCCCCATTCCGACCCTCCAACTGTGCACCCACCTCCCCGCACCCCCCCCCTTACCCGTACATACCTCTGGAAAGTTGGGAGCAACAATCTTCTGTGGACTGGGACACATCTGCACTCTTCAAAGCCGACCGGCAAAGTGCAGATTTCAAGGTAAGCCATATAATGGGAATCAATGGGGGTCAACTTAGGTTGATATATGTCAGCCATTTTGATATCATTAAATTCTCAACATGGGATTTAACTTACCTTCCTGAACACTGTCACAGCCATTTCATTACCGTCCCGAAGTGTGATTTCTCGGTCGCTGTGCAGAGTCACCTTTCAGGACTGATTAATGAAACAACAGTGCCACTGGTCATGAGGTGGGTCCCAAAAAGCCCATGTTGCAAATTTGGTGAAAAAAATCCAAAAAATTACTGTGTTACGAGCATTGCACAGTTTCTACACATGCTTCTACCTTCACCAGTTTTTAATATTTTCACTCCAGATTTTTAACATTGCCATTATTTCACGATTCCATATGAAGAGTATAGTTGTCATTTTTCATATCCTGCCTGTAACATGTTTTCACACTTGTGTCGCAGAATGGTGTGGTGGCTCTGTAAAATCACATTTCGGGATGAGTGAACCAAATGACACTGGCACTTTTCATGAGGTGGGGTCATAAGAATGCTACACTGAAAATGTGTTGTGAAAATATTAACAAACAACAAAGTTATGAGCATATACTTAAATTAACAAATGCAGGCTCGTACCTTTGGTACTGTTCAATATTTTGACCCCAAATTTTCACCCTAGCAATATCTTCACTGCATCTCATGAATGTGACAACTGTCATTTTCCAGATCCTGGGCAAAATTTTTTTTGCATCCCGAAAATTGATTTCACAGCCACTGAAAGTACCTTTCGGAGAGGAGTTGAAATTGTACTCTTCTTTTCTTCATGAGGTGGCATAATAAAGATGGCTATATTGTAAATGTGGTGTAAAAATATTAAAAAACAATGAAGTTATGAACCCGTGTTGAAATTTGCCAACACCGGCTTGTAACCCCCCCCCCCCAAATGGCACCAGTGCACACGATGAAGTTTCGGCATTGATAAATGCTTGTTTTTTAATTCCTCAGCTGGTTGGTTGCTCTTAGCCATTTCATGAAAGAAGATACTGTGTGTGTGTGTGTGCGTGTGTAGGTAGGGAGGTTATTATCTGTGTTATCTGACAATGCAAATCAGAACCAAAGAGGAACGTGTGCTGCTGTGAATGAATAAACCACAGATGTGTAACTGGGAACTACATTGAGTGTCACTCAATGAAGAGGAAATTATTGATATCATGCGGTAAATTCATCGTGGGCCACTTTGCACCCTGTCCCACATGTAGCATTTGTCATATTGGAAGCAGAGTGGGAAATATAACTTGATAATCTTAATAATGAGAAAGAGGCTAATATTTCAGTAACACTTAATATGGATGTGTGTGGATGGGGGGTGTGCAGCATGCTTGACCTTGTTGAATTTACAAGAAATAGAGAACAGTGTAATTGAATTGCAAATAAAAGGATTAATGGGGAAGGATGCAATGCAGCATTACCAACTGATATCCGCTCGCACCAGGGTCACTTTTTGTACAGTACTGTCTAGTTGTTTGGTTTTCTGTCTCTTTGGTCTTTAAAGCAGCAATATTTGTGAGTGGAACTTTTTTTTTATTCTTTTCACTGTATTTCATTCCTGAATTGAGTTACAGTATGGGGTTTCTTTTGAAGTCTTTTAACACATAACTCCTCTCTGGTCGCACCCGCTACTAATAGATGAAACATTTTGGTGTGGTGTGGTTCTGTGCTGTTTGCCATCAGAAATGAGTGCCAGCACCCTCCTAATACATCCATGGTATGAATACAGTCTGTAAAATCAAAAATTAACCTTGAGGGAGGGAATTTTTTTTTTTTGAATTGCTAGTGGCAACCATCTTTAATGACTTGGGTCATTAATTATAAAATTAGTAATAAAAGCTGTTTTTAAAACATTAGAGATAAATGAAAATTTACTGATGTTAAATTGATAATATAGTGTATAGTAGAGCATTGTTCTATATAGAAATCCATCCTTTTCAAACTGCTGTTGTACCACAGTTCAAAGGTCATGGAATTTAATTGTACCCTTCTGTGGTGGAACAGCATTCTAGAACCTCTAGAGGCTGCACAAGTCAGTTTCATTAAGAAAGAGAAAAAAAAACAATGCACACATTTCCTGTAATACTATACACTATAGAAAATACAGGATGAGTAACTAATGCAAAATCAGTGTTCTGCAACCTCAGGGTTCTGATTCCCACAAACTTCTCGAGCTTTGCTCTCAAGGTCAGAAGAAATCAGAACCCCCATAGTTGCCCATCCAGTATTCTCTATATTAATAATGAGATAGAGGCTAATATTTCAGTAATACTTAATATGGATATGTGTGTGTGTGGGGTATTCTCAAAAGGGGAGGCCCCAAGAAGGGAGTAAGAGTCCCCAGGTGGGAAGAAAGCAGCTTCTGGTTGGGGGGGACTCTATTGTTATGGGGATAGATGAGGGATTAGAAAGAGGAAAGGAGACTGAGATGAAGTGCCTCCCTGGTACTTTGGGTTGGAGGAATGGAGAACAGATCCAAAGGATCGCTAGGATAGCAGGAGATGGGAGGAAGCTAGATGTCATTACATAGAAACATAGAAACATAGAAGTTGACGGCAGATAAGGACCGCAAGGCCCATCCAGTCTGCCCATTTCTTTTTCTACCTTATAAATGTGCCATCGGCCTTTGCTCTGTCAGTGGCCTATCTATTCATAGTCATTTGTATTGCTCCCTTATGCCTATCCCATGCCTGTTTGAAGCCCTGCACTGTATTCATAGCCACCACTTCTTGTGGTAAGCTATTCCATGCATCCACCACCCTTTCTGTGAAAAAGAATTTCCTCACATTCCCCTTAATCGGCCTCCTCTAATCTCATGCTGTGTCCTCTTGTCCTGCTATTTTTCTTATATTTAAACATGTTAGACTCTTTCACCTTGTTTATGCCCTTAAGGTGTTTGAATGCCTCGATCATATCACCTCTCTCCCTCCTTTGCTCAAGGGCATACATATTGAGCCCGTTAATCTGTCCTCATATGTCTTCTGATGCAGTCCCTGCACCATTTTGCTGCCCTCTCTGGACTGCCTCAATTTGGTTAATGTCCTTGTGGAAGGTGTGGCCTCCAATACTGCACGCAGTACTCCAGATGGGGCTCAACCAGTGTCTTGTACAGAGGGATTATTACCTCCTCTTATGACTTGTGATACCCCTACTACACCCTAACACCCCTAGCCTTACCTACTGCTTTAGAGGTCTGCTTGATGATTTTAGGTCATCAGTGATGATGATGCCCAAGTCTCTTTCTTCCTTGTGACTGCTAGTAACTCCCTCCCAGCCTATAGGTGGCTTCAGGGTTTCTTCCCTATGTGCATGATTTGCACTTTTGCATTAAACCCAGTTGCCACTCTTCTGACCATTCTGCTAGTTTATCCAGATCTCTTCTCATTCTGCCCACCCCATCTGGATCATCTACTCTGTTGCAGATCTTGGTGTCATCTGCAAACAGACAAGCCTTACCCTCTAGTCCATCTGCAAGGTCACTAATGAAGATGTTGAAGAGGACTGGCCCCAGGACTGATCCCTGAGGATTGTTCACCTAGGAACAAATGACCTGGTAAGGGATAGGGTAGCCGTAGTGCAGGGTAATTTCATAAAGCTAGTTAGAGGCCTGAAGCAAGTAGCAGACATGGTGGCATTTGCCAGGGTATTACGAATATATGGCCAAGGAGAGGAAAAGGCAGTCCGCATCACAGCTATTAACAAGGTGTTGAAGGCATAGTGCATGGAGAAGGGCTTTGGCTACACTGGGGACTGGGGACTGGGAACCGGCCTGGGAGCATATGGGCCTCTATAGGGAAGACGGCCTGCATATTTCCAGGAAGGGGCCACAGTCCTTAGTTGTAGGTTTAAATGCCACTTGGATGAGCATTTAAACTAGCCGGGGGGGGGGTGACAAACTGTAATACCAAAGGAGGAAAAGATTGTCTCCCCGAGACAATTAAGAAACTAGGAGGGAGGGCCCAAGGTTAGAAAAATTCCCCAGGGCAGGAGCACAGGAAGACAGGGGTGGGACAAGGTGGAGGACAAGATGGATATAAATCAGGATGGCAAGAAGAGAGGAATAAAGGAAACAGGTAACGGGGAGGGTAACAAGGGAATTAGGGGGTCAGGGGAACTCCAAGAAATAGCACAGGCAGGAAGGGAGAGAGAAAGCAAGGAGGGAGGCAGGCTAGTGGGAAGTAAGACATGTAGAGCAGTCTATATCTCATCTATGTACAGGTATCTGCTACCTGGAGACCATCCTGGAGAAGGATAGCCTTGATTTGGTGGCCATAATGAAGTCATGGTGTACTGACAGGTATGACTGGGATATGGCCATACCGGCCTACTCTCTGTTCAAGAGAGACAGGGAAGGGAGGAGGGGAGATGGGTTGGACTACATGTGAGGGAAGGAATCAAGGCTAGAAGTGAGGGAACCTGAGGAAAAGGAAGGACTGGAGGTGCAGTGTGTCATCCTGGAGACAAGCACTGGGACCACGATCCATATAGGGGTGGCATACAGACCTCCAGCACAGGGAAAGGAGTTGGAAAAGGCACTTGGAAGGGACATCATCAGGATGGCAAGAAAGGGGGAGGTGCTGCTAGTTGGTAACTTCAATATGCCAGATGTGGATTGGAGCCTTCCATCTGCAGGTTCAGCAGGGAGCAGAGCCATCCTTGACCACCTTGCAAAGGGCCTTTCTCAAGTAGCTAGCCAACAAACCAACTAAGAATATGGCAGTGCTGGACCTGATGCTTACAAACAGGGACAGCATTGTAGACATCACAGTGCGCAGTCCCCTAGGTACCACTGATCACCCTACAATGCAGTTTAACATTAAGATGGGAGCAGAGGCTCTTGGACCTTAGGAAGGCAGATATTAAGGAAAGAAGAGCCTGCCTCAGAAACTGCCTAGTGGGGGGGATGCCAGGTATGAGTAGAGGATTCACAAGGAAAAATAAAGGAGGGCATAATTAAGGCAACCAGCCTCTGTATGAAGAAATTGCGTAAAAGCAAAAGGAAAAAGAGACCATTATGGCACTCTAGGGAAGTGGCCATGGAGGTGAAGAAAAAAGGGTGCCATTCAGGAGATATAAGGAGCACAGAGAAAGAAGACAGAGATGTTCCAAGTAAAATAGAGGGAAAGAGGTAAGGTAGTGAGGGGAGCAAAGGGACAGGCAGAGCAAAGGATAACAAAAGGGGTTGCAAATGGGGATAAGACTTTATTCTGGTCCATAAGTGAGAAAGCAAGGGGATCGACAGTAAGGATAAGGAGGGCAGCAGAGGTATACCGCACAGAAGGGAACCAAGAAAAAGCAGACTTCCTGAACAGGTACTTCTGCACAGTCTTTGCAGTGGAAGGAAGGGGGACTGACCACCAGAGATCAGCAGGAACAAAAGGAGAGGGAAGGCAAACTGAAGTCCGCTTTAAGAGGAAATAGTCTTGAAGGGACTTGCAGCTCAGAAAGTGGGCAAGGCTACTGGACCAGACAGGATACACCCAAGGGTACTAAAAAAACTCAGGGAGGTGCTGCCCTGCTGATGGCTTTATTCAAAAGCTCACTGGAATCAGGCATGGTTCCACAGGACTGGAGGAGAGCAGACGTGGTCCCTCTATGTAAGGGTGGCAGCAGGGAAGAGGCTAGTAACTATAAGCCAGTAAGCCTCACCTCAGAGGTGGGGATATTAATGGAAGCACTGTGAAAGAAAATGTTGGTAGAGTATATTGAATACAATAGGCTGCAGGACCAAAGGCAGGATAGATTCATGAGGGCGGGAGGTCATGCCAGAGGCATCTGATTGAGTTCTTTCACTGGGTGACCAGGGAAAAACATAAGGGGAAGGCAGTGGACATTGCCTATCTGGACTTTAGCAAGGCCTTCGACATGGTGCCATACAGAAGACTAAGAAATTCAGCAGCCATGGGGTGGGATCCAAAGCGGTGAATGTGGTTAGAAACTGGTTAACTGATAGGCGACAGAGAGTGGTGGTTAACGGCACTCACTCTAATGATGGGAGCATGACCAGAAGGGTGCCACAGGGCTCAATACCGGGACAGGTTATCTTCAATGCCTAAGTGACATTGCAGATGAACTGTAAGGGAAGGCTTGTCTTTTTGCAGATGATATTAAAATCTGTAAGAGGGTGAACAATGAAGAAGGGTGGAAAGAATGCATAGAGACCTTGGGAAAATCCAGCAGTGGTCAAGAGCGTGGCAGTTGGGGTTTCATACCAAAAAATGCAAAATCATGCACCTAGGGCATGGGAACCCAATAACTGAGTATAGAATTGGGGGAGCTACTGTCTGTTACTAAGCAGAAAAGAGACCTTACGGTTATCATATCTGATTACCTTAAAATGGCAGGGCAGTGTGACAAAGCAGTGGCTAAGGCTAGTGGGATACTGGGATACATTGCAAAAGTTATTTCCAGCAGGAGGAAAGAGGCGGTGTTGACACAGTTTTGCTCACTGGTGAGACCCCACCTGGAATGTCTTATCCAGTTCTGGAGGCTGCACCTCAGAAAGGACATAGACATGGTAGAGGCAGCCCAGAGAAGTGCAAGTAAAATGATGCAGGGGTTGCACCAAAACCCCTACTAGGAAAGACTGAGGGATCTCAACATGAAGACAGATGACTGAGGGGGACCAAGATAGAGACTTACAAGTATTTAACAAGGGTGAACAGGGTGCAGGACATGTATCTCTTTCAAATGAGGAAGAGTACCAGAACCAGAGAACATGTGATAATGCTGGAAGGAGGGAAGTTTAGGAGGGGTATGAGGAAGTACCATTCACTGAAATAGTAGTAGGTGCCTGAAATAGACTGCCAGAGTAAGTGGAGGATGCGAAAACAGCAGGGGGCTTCAGGCATGCATGGGATAGACACAGGGCAATATTAGGAAATGGCAGGGAGGAGGGAGGGTCGTCATGGACCTGATAACATCTGTCAAGACAGACAAGGCAGGGACTAGACAACCTGGGTAGACTGAGTGGGCCAAGCAGACCTTTTATGCTGACAGTTCTGTTTCTGTGTATCTAAGGATGCCAGAAATACATTTTTACTAAAAACTACATGATGAAATGTTTTCCTAACTAACAAATACTGTTGCTTTAACTCCAGCTCTGTATAGAGCCCACCTTCCCCCCATTGTAGGTGCTCCAACCAGTGACATCATATTAACCTGGTACTTTAAAGAGGAAGTGATCAGCCCACTGGTGCAGCAGTAGTGCTATTGCTTGCATCGCTGATGACCCGGGTTCGACCAGAGGGAGGATTCTTGAGTGTCCACTGGACTGCACTCCTCCAGGATGGGGAGTGGTGGTGCAGAGGCTGATGCTTGCCTGACCCCAAGTGGTAGCTGGGGGGCAGCAGGCCAAGATCACCAGTGACGGGAGTAGGAGAGGCAGACGCCAAAAATCAGGGCTTGTGATCCCACTGCCCACAAACTTTGGGCATGTGACCCCCAATGTCCCCCCCAAAAAACAGGGTACATGACCCCAGTGCCCACAAAACCAGGGTACATGGCATCAGTTCCCACACAACCACAACATATGATCCCAGTATCCAGAAAAAGAGCATGTGACCCCACTGTTCACAAAACCAGAACATGTGACCCCAGTGTCCACAAAACCAGGACACACAACCCCAGTGCCCACAAAACTAGAGCACTTGACCCCAAAGCCCATAAAACCAGGGCAAGTGACCCCAATGCCCCAAAAAACAGAGCTCATGACCCCAGTGCCCACAAACACTGGGCACATGACCCCAGTGCCCACAAAAGGGTGTTTGGCTCCTGGAGTGAGAGGGAGGATGGGGCCACCAGACTTATGCACATCCTAGTAATGGCATCTTTTCTCAAGGCAACAACTAGTCTGTGCGCCAGGCCACAAAAAGGGTGTAGCCTTATAAAAAGGCTTGGATCAATCAATCTGATTGGTTTAAACTGGTGATGTGACCATGTATTCCGATTTTACTTTCTTTTTTCAATACTTTCCAGGGTGTACCATAATGCCCAAAATTACTGCACTTATCAGGTGATTGAAGGCAACCAACCTGAAGCATGTGGTAATTTAGCATTACCGCATGCCCTGTTATGTGTTATTGCATACATGGCATCCTCAGTTGTTAGGTGAGGACCAGGAGTGTGGGGTGGAGAGCAAAACAGAGTAAATGTGGGAGGTGGATAAACAGAAAAAAATTCTGTGGACATTTAGACTGTGTTGATGTGTGGACCAGTTACCAGCAATAAGGACCTCCCGTGTATATGACATCTAGATACATTTATCAGTGTTCATTGAGGAGATGACCCAGGGGAAATCTCTGTTGCACCTGGGAAAAAATGAACGTAATCCCCTCCTGAGCCACCAGAGAAAGAGACACCTGCTGCTATCCCTTTGTTGTGGTGTTTTGTTATTTGTTTTGTGCTTTTACAGTAAGCTTCTCTAAAAAGATGGGCGTTTTATTTCCTGTTGATACTGCTGAGATGGTTGTCTTACCAGGCCTGAGAGAGAGAGTGAGTTCAGGAGGGTAACAAGGCAGAGATTAATTTTGCAAAGAAGAGATGGTGGAATTATTTACTGGTGGTGATTGCACTGGGTGGGGAGTGAGTGGGATTTTCTTGAATCTAATCATTCTGAATCTGTCAGTGCAAACTGACTCAGTAGCTTTTTCCCCAGTACACTAATAAATAAATATATCAACAGGAATAAATAATTCAGACAAAAAAGAATGCCTGCACTGCGCTGGGGAGGGCTAGGGTCTGTGGATGAGTCCTGAAAGCCCAAGCTGGAGGCACACATTGCAGCGGTGAGGCTTCTGCTCTCGGGGAGGGAGGGAGGATGCAGGCTGCAGAGAGTTTGTGCAACCCTGCTACCCACCAGTCGTGGAGTGGCCTCAGTACCTGCTATAATGGCAGCCACAGGTCCACCCTCTTGGCTGGAGGAAGGTCGCACATACCCCATAATCATCTGGGTGTGGGGCAAGGGGGACAAACGGTGAAAAATGGAAAAAAAAAAATAATTATAAAAATGACAAAAATAAAAGGGCTCATCCTTTAGCAGTTCGGTAAATGTTTTCATATGGGTATGATAGCCTTCTCGGTCCTGACTCCCAGTACCATTAGAGTGGGACAGACTAGGGATCAGTACATCACCCGCATTAAAAGTGTAAAGCTAGCAATTCTCTTAGCCAAATATGTTCTTAGCCCCCCACCCCCACAGTGCAGTATCTTTGTGATAGTGTGTTACTATACTACTCTAAAGGAGATCTGTGATGGGGAGGTACTTTGGCACCTTTGCTCACTGTATCAGTAAAAGGAACAGCGGAAGAGATGGGCAACACCATTTCAGGCAATTTATAGGGGCTTCTTTTTCATTACAATTTTAATTACCCTGTGTAACCCCCACAACATCTCGTTTACAGTGGCTGGGACACAGTTTCTACCTCTATTTTTTTAAACTTATATTTTATTTTGAAATGCAAATGAATACAATTGGTGTACTGTGTCTTCACAAGTGAAACACGGAGGCCGATGTCACATTAAGAAACATTGTCTTATGCCCTGTTCTTTACTGACATGTGAGGGTTCATCACATAGCTTGTCAGAACAAACAAAACAAGGTGTTACATCAGGGTTGGGGCTGAAAACAAAACGAAAAGGTAATACCAAATACACACTTAAAAAAGGGACAGAATTAGAATTAGTGTTTCAACCATAGATCTTCTTCAGGAAGTATCTATAAAGGAAAAAAAACTTTTTCCACTAACTACTTTTTTCTCTTTATAGATAAATTCCTGAAGAAGACCTATGGTTGAAACATCTATTTTATTTTCAGCATTCATTTAACACTACAGTTTCATGTTGATTGTGCTCATGCGCAAGAAACATGTTGCGTCAGCTTTCTCCACAAGCAGGTTGTGGAGGCGTGGCACTATTGAGCCCAATGCCCCCACAGCCTGCAAAGGCTTGTCCCCCGTCCCCCAATGCCGTGGCACGCTACTGCTGACACTAGTTCACCCAGCGTACCAGAACTTTCTAAAAAATCAGCCACTGCAATCAGGGGCTGCCTCGTCATTGCAGCGTCAGCCATCCGCTGCAATGAGGGAGCGACCAGTCATTGCAGGGCGGGATGTGAAACCCCTGATATTGTTTGTGAACATGGCGGTGGGTTGCCGCCATGTTCACAAACAATATAACACCCCCCACCGTGTTTACTCTGCCGATGGGGAGCCCACCCTGTCGGCATTCTGTAACCCCCGTTGTTCCTGCCAACGGGTGCCCAACTCATCGGCATAATGATATCCCCTTCCATTTCTATAGCACAGGGTGACCATCCCTCGGCCCTGCAGCTCCACTCCCTTTCCTTTGTTTGCCGACGGGATGCCCAATCCTCGCCGGGCTAACGCCCACCCACTCCACACAGGTGGCACGCTGGGAGCCCACCCCAGCATGCCAAAGCACCTGTTAAAGAGGAAAACGTTCCCCCGATGTCTAATTTTTTTTTTTCAGCCTGTGAAGAAAAAAACGGTCCCTCAAGCTCTCCCAGGCCCCCCTTCCACAACCCTCAGCCACTCACTGCGCACCCAGCCTCCCCACATCCCTCACCCCATACTTACCTCCGAGTCCGCGCTACGATCTTCGGACTAGAACACGCCTGCACTCTTCAAAGCCGGATCGTGAACTGAGGAAATGCTGAGCTGTATAATGTAATAAATAGGGTTTTTTCAACTTAGCCGATATTCGGCGTTTGGATTTTTTCCAATTTTCAACATGGGGTTTTGGGACCCTCCTCATGAATTCTTGAACTGTCATGGCGTTAATCGAACCTTTAAAGGTGGCTTCCACGTCACTGTGTGGAATCACCCTTCAGGGCCGATTAACAAAACGACAGTGCCAGTGTTCATGAGGTGGGCCTCAAAAGCCTATTTTGCAAATTTGGTGGAAAATCCCAAAAATGACTGTTTTGATGAACGGCATGCTACGTAAGTTGCCTTGTATGCTCATAACTTCGGGAATTTACAATATTTGCATGCCAGATTTTCAACATTGCCATTTTCTCACACCTCCTTGTAAGCAGTATAGCTGTCATTGTTCACATCCTGGCCAAAATATGTTTTCGCAGTTCCTGCGCAGAATAGCGCAGTCGCTGTGGGAAATCAGTGTTCAGGAAGATTAAGAAAATGACAGTGATGCTGTTCATGAGTAGAGGTCCTAAAATGCTTATGTTGAAAATTTGGTAATGATACTCCATAAAATGACTGTGTTACGAGCATGCATTGCGCAGTTGGCACGCATGCTCGTAACTTCGCAAATTTATAATATTTTCACTCCAGATTTTCAACATTGCCATTTTCCCAGACCTACTTATGAACAGGTAGGTCATTTTTCCTATCCTGACTGAAATGTGGTCCAGCTTCCACCGCAGAATAGAACGGGTCGCTGGGGAATCACTGTCCAGAACAGATTAAGAAAATGACAATGATACTGTTCATGAGCAGAGGTCCTTAAATGCCTATGTTGAAAATTTGGTGGTGATAGCCCATTAATTGACTGTGTTACAAGTGTGTGTTGCGCACTTTGCATGCACCCTTGTGACTTCGCAGATTTGTAATATTGTCACACCAGATTTTCAACAGTGCCATTTTTTCACACCTCCTTATAAGCAGTACAGCTGTCATTTTTCACATCCCGACCGAAATGTGTTTTCACAGTTCCTGCAGAATAACGTGGTCACTGTGGGAAGTCAGTGTTCAGGACAGATTAAAAAAATGACAGTGGCACTGTTCATGAGCAGAGGTCCTAAAACCCTATGTTGAAAATTTGGTGACGAAACTCCATAACATGACTGTGTTATAAGCATGCGTTGAACTGCTTCCATGCACCCTTGTAACTTCGCAAATTTGTAATACTGTCACGCCACATTTTCAACAGTGGCATTTTTTCACAACTCCTTATGAACGCTACAGATGTTATTTTTCACATCCTGGCTAAAATATGTTTTTGCACTCCTGCCGGACAATAGCATGGTCACTCTGGGAAATCAGTGTTTGGGACAGATTAAGATCGACTGAGTGAGAGGGGGGAGTGACCGAGCTCAACTGAGCTCTCTCGGGACTGCTGCAGATTTGTTTGTGGGCAGACAAAGGCCCCAACACAAGAGTCCACTACAAAAGGGCAGCCTACAGCACTGGGAGAAACAGAACGAGAGAGCGAGTGAGGGAGGTGGAGTGAGCGAATCACCCAAGCGCCTGTCAGGACTGGCTGCGGATTTCTTGTGGGCAGAAAAAGGCGTCAACACAGGCAGGGCCCAGTACAAAGGCCAGCCTGCAGCGGTGGAGAAACAGTACTGGCAAGTGAGACAAGGGGACTTGGTGAGCTAATGGAGCTCTCATCAGGACTGCTGGGATTTCTTTGTGGGCAGATGGTGGCAATGCAGGCAGGAGCCCTGTACAAAAGGGCAGCTTGCAGCACCTGGACAAACAGAATGAGCGATGAGAGAGGGAGACTCAGTGACCTCAACGGAGCTCTGTCGGGACAGCTGCAGATTTCTTTGTGGACAGACAAAGGTGCCAACTCAGCCAAGAGCCTCATACAAAAGCGCAGTCTGCGGCGCCAAGAGAAACAGAACGAGTGAGTGACAGAGTGGTACTGAGCGAGCTCAGTGGAGCTCTAGTGTGACTGCTGCAGATTTCTTTGTGGGCGGAAAATGTGGCAACGCAGGTAGGAGCCCAGTACAAAAGGCCAGCTTGCAGCGCCGGCAGAAACGGAATGCGAGAGTGACAGAGGGGGGGGCAAGCTCAGGGAGCTGTGTCCGGGACTGCTTCAGATTTATTTCTGGCCAGAAAAGCCACCATGCGGCAGGAGCCCAGTACAAGGGGCAGCCTGCAGCGCCAGGAGACACAGTCCGAGCGAGTGAGGGAGGGGAGCTGTGAGCTCAAGGGCTCTGTTGGGACCGATGAAGATTTGTTTGTGGGCAGAAAGGTAGCAGTGCATGCAGGGCCCAGTACAAAAGGGCAGCCTGCAGTGGCAGGAAAACCAGAATGAGCGAGTGAGTGAGCTCAACAGAGCTGTATTGTAACTGTTGCAAATTTCTTTATGGGTGAAAGAAGGCAGCAACGCGGGCAGGAGCCCAGTAGAAAAGGCAGCCTGCAGCGCCAGCAGAACAGAATGAGTGAGAGAGAGAAGAGGAGTGAGTGAGCTCAACGCAGCTTTATCTGGACTGCTGCAGATTTCTCTGTGGGCAGAAAAAAGTGCCAACAGAGGCAGGAGCCCAGTACAAAAGGGCAGCCTGCAGCACCAGGAGAACCAGACTGACTGGAGGAGACAGGAGGAGTGAGCGACCTCAACGGAGCTCTGTCGGGACAGCTGTGGATTTCTTTTGGGTAGAAAAGCCACTCAACACAGGCAGGAGCCCAGTACAAAAGGGCAAATCTGCAGCGCCAGGAGAAACAGAATGAGCGAGTGAGAGGGGGTAAGCCACTTCTCAATGGAGTTCGTCGACAGCTGCGGATTTCTTCTCAGCAGAACAAGGTGCCAATGCAGGGAGCAGCCCAGTACAAAAAAGCAGCCTGCAGCACTGGGACAAACAGACTGAGCCAGTGACAGGGCCACTGGGTAAGTGCAACAGACCAATGCAATCAACATTCGGCATTGACAATGCTTGTTGAGGTTGGTTGGCGCATTACGCGCAAGGTTACTTGTGGCAGCTTGCTGGAGTAGCAGGTTGTGGAGGTGCAGCAGTGTTGTGGCCAATGCCACCACTGCTTTTTTGGCTTGTCTCTGTGGCACCAATGAATGAGCATGCTGTCTATTACAGCAGTTGAGAGCATGCCACCAACTTGAAAGAAATTCGCTGCTGCAATGAGGGAGTGCCCCATCATTGCAGGGTGTAGCCACCCATACACCTGGCATGCCACAACATGCAGCAGACCAGCAGGATGGGGTAGCAGGAGCTGAGAGCAGAGCCAGTCTTTCTGCCAAGCAGGACTACAGGACATAGGCAGACATACATCAGACATGCCACGGCATGCTTACCAAGTAGCAGGGGGTAGGAAAAAGCCTGGGTGGGTCTGCATATTCCTTTTTTTTTTTTTGTGTGCACTTCTGACCTTGGATAATCCTCCTTGCGCTTCAGTGGGGGGCAGTTGGTAAATTTAGATGTTTGTGACTTGAACGCCAAATGGATCTGAAGCATGTAGCCGCCTTTCTTAATCAGGTCCGCTGGGTACATCAGGAGGCAAAGCTATAAGGGCGGCATGTTTAAAAGCCCCTGAAACAAACTACCAGTTCCACTTTGTTGTTACTGTTCGGAAGAGTAGGAGCTACTGTGCGTGACACCCTTGAGTCAGAGAGGAGTATCGTCGAGAGAGACGACAAGTCTGACTGGAGTCACAGCCTTAGAGGGAGTGCCTCAGCTGAGAAGCAGTTCAAGCAGCAGCCAGGGCCCTCACCTGTGATGGTGCCCCACCAAGAAGACTGAGCACTGAGGAGGAGCCGCGCAAGTGTTGGTCACCATCTAAACTAAGATCCAAATAGAGTACTGTACAGACGGAGCTTTACCAGCAGCGCCCTGCCCCTGCATGCCCAGTTGATGAGTGACAAGAGTCAACAGCTTAACCGGCCCCAGCCCGTGCCCGACCGATCCATAGCCAATGAGCGAGAGAGAGCCAGAGGAATCATGCTGCTGCACTGCGTGCGTCTACTCTCACTGCGGTACAGAGTCTCAGCTGCCTGAAAACCATCCCCCCCCCGAGATAAGATAGGACCTCTCACAGCAGAAACTTGTAGGTAAGACTACTAGAGGAAATTTCTGATCAGTCTAGGCTTACAACTCGCTCCTTAAGTTCCAGCTCTAGTTCTCTAGTGCAGTGTAACTGCTGTTATTTTAGTCAGTGGAGAGCTAGTGGATGGTGGTCAGTATGGCACTAGTAGTAGTACTTAGTCCAGAGCAGTCCTTCACAGGCTAGCTAGTAGCAGCACAGCACCTGCAGCTGCAGAAGTGTATTTACATTGCAGTAGGTAGCTGTGAGCCTGTGAATTTCAATGTGAAACAAGTGTCGTTTTCAGTGTGGTAAAATATTATATGAAGTGAACTTTCCTGAAAGGTAAGAGATTATGTGGCAATATACTAAACTAAAGGGTTAGGATGGAAAGATGTCTTGCTGAGCCCACTCTGATACAAGGTTAATTAACTTGCTTGCTGCATAGTTTTGATCTTCCTGCAGTGCTGCATTAACACACATAAATAAAGAAATATGATTCATGTAAGGTTGCAGGAAAGGTTGTCAAACAGAATTGAAGACAGAATTATTTCCTACTACGCTATAAGGCAATTTAATACATGTTGCTGCTCACCTTTGCAAGAGTTAATTATTATCTGTTAATGCTAACTGTACCCAGGTTTTATAGAACCATTGTATATTCTTGTTAGTGGAAACCTTTCCTGCAACCTTACATTAATCTTTACTTATTATTTATGTTAAACCTCCTAACATGCAGTACTGCAGATGGATAAAAAATGTGCACCAAGTCGAAAATTCACTCTGCTCAATGCTCTCCCAGCTGAAGTGCTGTCTCTCTCTTTCCCAGTGGTGGTGCATATATTGATTTGTCCTGCCATGTTTCATTTTTTTTTGGGGGGGGTCCAAATGAACAGTACTAAGTGGGTGTTACTATAAATTCCTGACTGTTGCAGCTGCTACAAGATTTATGGCAGCATGCACGATGCATAGTGCAGTTCTACGAGGCTAATACAGTGATGGGTGCTGGACACTTTATTTAAGTTAGTTTCAGAGCTGTTCAGTAAAGTAATGTTGATAATTGTGCTTCTTAGTTTTGCCAGCCAGTGGATTTCACTAAATATTATTGCTTATTTGGGGTGGCTCAACCCACCACACCCCCGATGTAGTTTTCTGCAGAAGCAAATGTACAGCACAATAATCAATATTTATTGAGCAATACTACATGGGGGGGTGGGGGAATAATCAATATTTAGTGTACAACTCTGAATCTTATTACGTTACAATAGCAATACTATAGTACAGAAACTACAGCAGGGGTGTGGGAGGCAGAGCCCCCCAAATAAGCAATAATATAGACTGAACTCTGACATGCTACAATGATGCATCCTGGGATGGGGGTCACATCAGCAAGTACCTAACTAATTACAACAAGTACCTAAGTACCGAATTAGAACGTTTTGGTTTCGGTGCTTTTGTGCATTTGCTGCCTAGCTTGGTGGGTGCCTGATTTGTTCTTGGACTTTTTTATGTGTTTACTGTTTAAGCACCACCATTTCAACTTGTCTTTCGTGTGTGGGTATCTGTCTATAACTGTGCACTGTTGTTGAAGAATATGCAGGCTATGTTGTCCAACTGGAAGGGAGCCTGGTAGAAGATAAGATGGGGACACCCTAATATTTCGTTGTTAGGTTCTTTATTAAGAAGTTCAGCCAGTAAGACCAATGTATAGGCAACTATTTTCATTAGCCAATAAGTTTGCTATGGTACAAGCAGGTACATTGTTTTGTTTGCCTCAGACTAGAGGCAGACCAGCTGTTTTTTAATGCAAAAGCATGGTGTACTAGTCATTATCTGGCTAACATACTGTGTGTCTGATGTTTTAGGATATGTTCAATAAAGTAAGGAACCTCACTTGACAGAGATTTTATTGGCAATGAAAAGAGGTTCCTACACATTTGATATTACTTGCTGTGAACAATCTCTTAATAAATAACCTTTCTGTCAAAGAAATATGATGTTATCCTCAAATATGGGGTCATCCCTTGTGTATCTTCTACCAGTATCAACTACACTCCCAGTTGGAAAATGTAGGGATAAAAACGTAATTTTGTATTGTTGACAAAGTGGTGTGTGAATGGACCTCTGTGGGACTGGCTACCTTGATGTGGTACAGAGGCTTGCCACAATGCAACATTGTAACTAAAAGCCAGAATAGTGGTGTGGTGGCATGGCTGGTGGTGTGTGAATGGACCTCAGTGGGACTGGCTACCTTGATGTGGTACAAAGGCATGTCACACTGCAACATTGTAACTAAAAACCAGGTTGGTGGTGTGGCTAGAAGTGTGGTGGCATGGCTAGTGTGTGAATGGACCTCTGGGACTGGCTACCTTGATGTGGTACACAGCCTTGCCACATTGCAACATTGTAACTAAGAGCCAGGTTGATGGTGTGGTGGCATGGCTGGTGGTGTGTGAATGGACCTATGTGGGACTGGTTACCTGGCTTGATGTTGTACAGAGGCTTGTTACAGTGCAACAGTGTAACTAAAAGCCAGTCTGTTAGTCCGACAACTGTGGATGATGATTTGGCTAGTGGTGTGCTGGTATACACCAGAGAAAATGGCACTTGTCAGGTGACAGGGCATGAACAGGGCATGGACGGGGGGGAGTAGTCAGCCTGAACAATGGGGGGGGGGTAGCAGTGAGTCCACTTGGTGTGCAGATCTGAAATTCCTGGCTACACCCCTTTGTCCCGCATCTTCAGAGTGTATTGGGAGAGAGTGAGAAGAAGCCTGGTGCAGGGCACAGCAGAAGAAGAGAGCAGCGTTGCCATGAATTTGATGTAGCCGGGAATGGGAGCAGCTAGTGGACCGACTGAGCCTAAACAGAGCAGGCAGTGAGCTTGCCAACACCTGTGGTCAGTCGGGGAGCAGCTGAGACTCACTCTCTGTAAAGAAAAGTAATTGAGCTCTTAGTGTTTGTTTTTTCTTGTACAGCGAGTCTAACTCTGTGTGTGGAAATCAATTGCACGCTGTCCCACCATACTCCTTTCCAGTCACTCGACTCAGCTGGCCCACCACATTTGGTTGCTGTTGCGTCGAGACTCGGAGCAGCGAACACTGGCAAGAAAATGTCCTGTTGTCTTGCTCAGCCACTGGAAATAAGTGCAGCAGCTTCTGAGTTTTGACTGTTTCCACCACTGAATCCTTCAAGGCACCAGGTACTGTTATTGCACACTGACTGGCTGCAGTAGCTTAGCTTCTTGTTGTTTGCTACCACCTCTGGCACTACCTTTAGTAACAGAAATGCTGCCCCTGACCTGCAGTGAACTTCGGATCATTTAGGTAAAAACAATACATTTTCTTTATTTTGACGTTTTGACCAGTAGCTTAGCTTTAGTTTTAAATACTACCCCCCATGACCTGCGGTACACTTGAGTTTTTTTTTCTGTCACCTCTATATAAGGTTAAACTTGTATGGCACCTGGGTGGGTGTGGGTCTGGGAGGGACTCTGTGTGGATGTAATGTAGGGAGTTACAGTAGTGTGGGTGTGTGTGTGTTTGGGGGTGTGTGGAGGCATGTGGGGGGAGGGTGGGTGTGTGTGGTGGGGTGTGGGTGGTTGTGGGTGTTGGGTGTTGTGTGGGTGTGGGTGTGTGTGAGGTAGGTGGGTGTTGGGTGTTGTGTGGGTGTGTATCTCGTGTGTGGGTGGGTGTTGGGTGTTGTGTGGGGGTGTGTGCCTGGTGGGTGTTGGGTGTGTGTGTGTTGGTGTTGGGTGTTGTGTGTGTCAGGTGTGTGTCTGGGTGAATGGACCTCTGTGTGATTGGCTACCTTGATGTGGTACAGAGGCTTTGTCACAATGCAACATTGTAACTAAAAGCAAGTCTTAGTCCGATACTTGTGGCTAGCATAGTCTGTGGCTTTGTGAATGGACCTCTGTGGGACTGGCTAACTAGATGTGGTACAGAAGCTTGTCACAATGAAACATTGTAACTAAAAGCCAGTTTGTTTGTCTGACACTGGTTATCGAAAGGCCTTCTTGCTGTATAGGAATGGGATCATGTGTGTTACATCTTTACATGTCATATTTACGGTATATGCTCAATTTATAGCATATGCTATAGTGTAAATGATGCTTGTGTCAGGTGGGTGGGGTAGCAGGCCATGGACAACGGGGGGGATAGCAGTGTGCCAACTTAGTGTATACATCTGAAATTGCTGGCTACACCCCGCAGTCACTGCCAGTTACGAACTTCCTGGAGGAGCGAGTTGAGGAGGAGCCAACAGATGGGTAGTTTTGCCGCCAGGCCCACCAGCCCAAGACAGGCAGGGGGTAGATCTTTGGAGTTGACTCAGTCAGGACGGAGGAGAGACTGTAGTGCTTTGCTGAGCTCTGGTGCCACTATCTAGCAAGGGCCAAGGGGAGCCTTGAGCAGAGTGCTGGTCACCTGAGAGCTTTGTCATCAACCAGCCGGCACCTTGCTGCCTGCACAACAGTCCAGTCGGTCCATTTGAGTTTGAGCAATTCATTTCCTAGCAGAATTTTAGGGTGATGCCGCTGGACCTCTGTGGGACTGGCTACCTTGATGTGATACAGAGGCTTGTCACAGTGCAATATTGTAACCAAAAGCCAGACTGTTAGTCTGACAATTGTTTGTGATGGTGTAGGTACTATAGTGGTGGCATGTCCAATGGTGTGTAATTGGGTGAAAACATTTCAAAAAATGACTGCATTACAAGCACGTGTTGCACAGTTTCTATGGACACTCGTAACTTCCGCTGGGTTGTGACATCCCACCATGCCCGTACTTTATAGCATTCAATCCTGGGGCTCACACATACTCCTTTTCTCCATCCACCTTCTCTACATCCCATTTTACCAACTCGTCTCTGTGCACCGTGCCTCCTAGCCTTTCTCCCCTACCTCCCCCCCTTCCCCCCCACCTTCGCCTACCTGGTGTATATTTTTTTTTCTTCCGTTACTTCCTTCTGCAACCTTAGATAACCTGCTTTGTCTTCCTATAGACGCTTCTATGTATGTAAATACCCTGTAATCTGTACAATATCTGTATAATTCTATGTACATATGAACTTCTTTTTCTTCCTCTCTGTAAATAGTATTATCTGTATTGCCTTGTAAATACCTGTGTTGACCTGTATATACAGTTGTTCATGCTCCACCCAGGTCCATCTTGCAAATGAGCTTCTGCTTAACAATGAACACCTGGTTAAATAAAGACTTGATTGACTGATTGATTAATTGATTGAACTTGACCACTTCTTTATATTTTCACTCCAGATTTTCAACATTGTCATTTCTTCACACCTCCTCATCAACAGTATACCTGTCATTTTTCACGTCCTGCCCGAAATGTGTTTTCACACCTGTGGTGTCGAATGGCACATTCGCTGTGTGAAATCACCTTTTGGCATTGAGTAACGAAATCATACTGCCACTGTTCATGAGGTGGGCTCCCAAAAATCCATGTTGAAAATTTGGAGCAAAAACTACCAACATGTGCCTGGGGCATTAGGATTTCTAACCATAACACCAACCCTGTACACACTGACAGGCATCAGGAGTGTGACTTGGGGTCACCAGCCATAATGCTCAACCCATTCCACCCTCACCATGCAGCCACTGACAGCCATCGAGGTGTGCCTTGGGATCTTCAGCCCTAACATTCACTCCATTCTCTTATACTGCACCCATCTCAGCTTACTTCCTTTTCAAATGGGCTGAGCGTAAGGGCCGAAGACCTCAAGGCACACTGCGACACCTCTCGGTGTCTGCAGGAAGGGGTGAGGTGGAATGCAGTGAGTGTTATGGCCGACAACCCAAAGGCACATCCCCAATGCCTGTCAGTCTCTGCAGGGTGGGAGTGGAGGTTGGTGTTTCTTCAATACTTCACCGTCATTCCAATTATGCATCTCTCGAACTATGCACTACCAATACCAATACCAACAAGCAAACATTCGGCATTGACAAATGCTTGTTAGACTCTACAGAAACTGAAGCTTACCATATGCTATTTAATGTTTTTGTCTAAACTGTTTATTTGTCAATTCTGGAAACACAACTAATTTAAACCTGATGATCTCCTAATGAAATTGTAATGCTTCAACTGTTTACATGTCAATGTGGAATCATGACAAATCTAAGCACGAAACTCTCTTAATGTAACAGTATGCTCTCAACAGAACAACTTTGTAAAACAGGGCCTCACAGTCCTAAAAGTTATTTCCTGTCAAAAAATAATGGTTTTATTTATCATCTTATCTTACATTGCTCCTTCCTCTAGGCATGGAAAACAACCTCAAAATCATACTTTTCCACAGTTTAGTTGCTTCCTCCTCTAGGCATGGAAACAACCCAAAAACACACTTTCCATTCTGTACTCACAAATTTGTTTCCCCTTCCTTTAGGCATGGGAACAACCAGAAAGCACTCGTTCCCTTGGTAGCTTGTCAGAAAAGTCTCTCACAAAGTCCTTCACAAAGGCAGCTGTGCACACAAGGACCTTCAGAGGATTGCCCCTTAGATCCACTGAACTAGCAGTCCTTTTCACTTCTCCTACAGTGAACATCAAGGAATCCTGCTGAAGAAAGATCTCCACCACTTTACTTGAAGCTGGTGACTGTAATCCAAATTAGGATGAGAAACACAAGGCCCTCTGACTCAGAGCCACAGTGGCAGAGCTCCTGCCACTCTGACTCCCACACTAACTGAACATTCTAAAATGTCTCCAGAGCAGCTGACTCAGAAATGGTTATGCTACTGTGAGAGTTCCAAATGATACAATCATCCTTCCCTAAGGCTAGCTGAGCAAACAATGATGTCATTATGTAAGAAGCCCCTAAATGGGCTCCTTACAAGCTGCCTGGTCTACCTGCCTAACACTAATGCTGATAGGATCCTAGTAACTCAAGGGGACTGGGTGGTTACACTCACAGCAACCAGATCACTGGCTGTCTCCAGCCAGATTACGGCCCAGTACCATGCCATCCTGCCTCTGTGCTCCCTACGGGGAGGGTTGATCAGGTCCTCCCCTACTATGTGCCAGGCACAGGCAGGTAACACTAAAGGGTAGAGGCCCACTGAAGAAACTTCAGCTCCAGGAACACATAGGCTGTTGGTTAACTAGTATCTGCAGCTTATCCAGTAGGTAGGGAAATGGGCAGACTGGATGAGCCAAGCAGTCCTTATCTGTCGTCAAAGTCTATGTTTCTATGTTTTCTACCCTACTACTGTACTATCTATGGATTCTCAGTGGCTCCAAGAGACTGCCTGAAGCATGTCCTAACAGAGAGCATTGATGACCCCTATCTAAACTCAGGACCACCAACCGGTCTTTCCCCCTAGCCCTCTAGGGAAAATCTATCTGAACTAAGCTACCTAACAGGTGCCCTAACCCAAAAACCATTTTACACCAAAAGAACTGTAGCCCACTTTAAAAATATGCATTTGCCAGTACATTTCCTAAATCTAAGAACTACAAAAACTCTACACCTGCAAAGCAGAAAAATGGTTAGACATTGTACACAAAGCCTAGCAACTCTACACAAGAGGACTCCGATGAGTCCCAAAAAAAACTCTTCTGGTCTTCTTGTTTTCTTTCAGGAACACCTGTGTAACCCCCATGCCACTTTTTTAAATAATGTGCACACCTCCCATTAAATATCTGGAGACACTGGTGCCCATATACTGGCATACCATTTACTTTGCTAAAAGGTAGGTACCACCCTTGGCATTAGGATGTATAACTGGCTCATTTTCTAGAGGAATAGAGGGTTGGAGATCCAGAAACAAACAACTTGAACCCTGTGTAAATAACACAACCCAGGTCCTGGGTGGAGGCAGGTAGGCATATGCTAGATCTAACCTGCTGAGGGGGTCCCAGTAAATCCACACAACCAGAAGGAATAATTGGAAAGCCCATAACAATGACAGGGATTATGCAATATGGCTTTATTCAACAGATGGCAAGTAAAAGCTGAAGTGGACCCCCAGGGTAGGTCCAGGCTGGACAGGTACAAATTCAAGAACTCTACTTGCATGCAGTGCTGTTCATGAACAAAACAGAAACATCTTCTTCCCAAATTCTCAAAGATTCAGTTGTGGACACCAAGCCATGCACATGAACATCTTTCTATCTTTCCCATGAGTGTTATTTAGTGAATCTAAGCCACACACTCAGAACTCTTCTCGGACATAGGTGCAATATGTGAAACTCAGCCACACACCTTAACCTGCAGCTGGGATGCTTGCTCAGGTAAAACTACTGGTGCCCTTTACAAACCAGGAAGCCCTGCCTTGTAAGCGCTTAGATTGTGTTCCTCCCACTCTTGGCCCCAAATGACAGTCTCTGCCATTCTTCAGGGTTACACCACTGAAACTCCCATTCCCCACTGAAATGCTAGAGATCCCGTACTTTACTTGTCACAATACTGGGGTGACACAAAGAAAATAAACTGCAGTCACTAGGGTCAACAGTTTAACTTTATTCACTCACACTGGTGAGAATAGGGGCACTGACAGGTGCGATCCAGCCTTATCTATGGGCACACACACCCCAGACTATCCATTACCCTAAGAACATGTGGAGATCTAGTCTCCTTGACAGTACCCACAGAGACTTGTTCCATCCACTGGGCATCTAACAAGCAAAAAGGAAAAGGAAAGGCACTCTTCTGGGTAGCCAGTCCAAACAGTCTATTTCAGGTCCTATCTAAGGCAGCTGAAAACACCACAGAACATTCAGGGGATTGCCCCTAAAGTCCACAGAGAACAAGCAGATCCTTCCACTTTACAAAGAGTAGAAATCAGGAAATCCTGCTATAGTCTTGTCTCCACAACTTCAACTGGAAGCTGGAAATGACACTCGACTAGGGTGAGAAATCCTGGGCTGTCCCTCAGAGCCCACTGGCGGTCCTAATGCCACTCTCACCTCCTCATTCCACAACAGTCTACACCGAACTGAAACTCAAACTGAGCAATCTAAGCTCCCCAGAGCAGCTATCCACACAGTGTGGCTTATGCTGCTACAAGAGTTCTAAATGACCTAATCATTCCTCCCTTAGGCTAGCTGAGTAAACAATGATGTCTTTATGTAAGGAGCACCTAATGAGCTCCCTACCAGCTGCCTGCTGCCTTCTTAATAATAATACTGATAGGATTCTAGTAACCCCAGGGACTGGGTGGTTACAGTCACTCCTTGCCAGGTAAATGACTGTCCACAGTCATTCCCTCACCCGGCACCAGGCCATCCTACCTCTGTTGCCCCTACTGAGAGGGTTGATTAAGTCCTCCCCTGCCATGTGCCAGGCACAGGCAGGTTACACCAAAGGAATGAGGCCTACTGAAGATACTTCAGTTCCTATCCTACTACTGTACTATCTATGGATCCTCAGTGGCTCCAAGAAACTGCTTGAAGCTTATCCTACCAGACAGCATTGGTGATCTCTGTCTAGAATCAGAACCACCAACCTGCCTTCCCCTCTAACCCTCTAGGGGAAAACTGTCTGACCTTTGCTACTACCAGGTGCTCAAACCCAAAAAACAAAACCATTTTACACCTCACACCTGTAAAACAAAAAAAGGTTAGACATGGCACTGAACAGTTACACAAGCCTACCAATTCTATACAAGGAGGACTTCAATGAGTCCCACCAATCCTCTTCAGGTCTTCTTGTCTTCTTCCAGGAACACCTGCAAAAGAAAACACTGCAAAAACACTTCTCCAAACAACTACAATCTGTAAAGCCAACAAAAGTGACCAAAACCCTTCCACTGGATACTGCATAAGCCCAAAAAGCATTTTTAAAAGGATTTTTTTACAAAAGTACTAAGAATAGAAAACATAAGGACATTTGCAAAGCTTGTGGGGAAGGGATCCTTGCAATGTCTGAATCTAGGGAAGAGTCCAGAGTGCCGAAGCACTACAACAAGTGTCTCTCCTAGGCCAGAGCCTACTGAAGCACAGTCCTGGAACAGGCACAAGACCTGCAAGTACTGCAGTCTAGGTGTAAAGTCATTTGGAGGTTATATTCCAAAGAGTCTTACATTTTGCAGGACACAGATAAATAACAAGCATTTGTCAATGCCGAATGTTTGCTTGCTGGTATTGGCATTGGTAGTGTAGAAGTTACAGAGCTGCATAATAGGAATCGCAGTGAAGTATTGAACTGAAGCCAACCCCACCACCACCCTGCAGAGAGTGACAGGCATTGGGGAGTGCCTTTGGGTCGTCAGGCATAACGACCACGCCATTTCACCACACCCTACCCTGCAGACACTGACAAGTGTCACGGTGTGCCTTGGGGTCTTTGGCCCTTATGCGCACCCCATTCTATCAGGAAACACGGTAAGATGGGTGCGGTATAGGAGAATGGGGTGAAGTTTGGGCCCGAAGAGTCCGAGGCACACCTTGATGCCTCTCACTGGCTGCAGGGTGTGGGTGGGGGTGGAATGCTATGAGCATGACAGGCAAGAATCCCAAGTCACACCCCTGATGTCTGTCATTCTCTACAGGGTGGGGCGTTATGGTCGGAAACCCTAACGCCTCAGGCATTTGTTGGTATTTTCACTCCAAATTTTCAAAATTTTTTTTTGTGACCCCCACCTCATGAACAGTGGCAATATCAGTTTGTTAGCTGAAAACTGCTTTTGCTCAGCGACTATGGCATTTGGCACCACAGGTGCAAAAACACATTCCGAACAGGATGTGAAAAATGACAGCGGTACTGTTCATGGGAGGTGTAACAAGCATTTGTCAATGCCGAATGTTGCTTGCTTTTATGTGCTGTTTAGGTATTTGGAAGTCATTGGAGTGCAAATATTAAAAATTTGTGAACTTACGAGGGTGCGTAGGATCTGCACAATGCACGCTCGTAAAACAGTCATTTTTAGGAATTTTTTCACCAAATTTTCAACACAGGCATTTTAAGACCTCTGCTCATGATCAGTCTCACTGTGATTTTCTTAATGTGTCCCATACATTGAGTTCACACACCGACTGCGCCGATTGTGCGCTACATGGGCGGAAACATGTTTTGGGCAGGATGTGAAAAATGACAGCTGTACTGCTCATGAGGAGGTGTGATAAAATGCCAATGTTGAAAATCTGGAGTGAAAATATTGAAAATTCGCAAACTTATGAGCGTGCGTAGGAACTGCGTAACGCACGCTCGTAAAACAGTCATTTTTAGGAATTTTTTCACCAAATTTTCAACATAGCCATTTTAAGACCTCTGCTAATGAACAGTGTCACTGTAATTTTCTTAATTTGTCCCATAAATTGATTTCGCACACCGACTGCGCCATTCTGTGCTACATGGGCGGAAACACATTTTGGGTGAGATGAAAATGACAGCTGTACTACTCATAAGAAGGTATGGTAAAATGGCAATTTTGAAAATCTGGAGTGAAAATATTGAAATTTCCTGAACTTATGAGCCTGTGTAGGAACTCAATACAGCATGCCTTTGTAAATTTTTTGGAATTTTGGCACCAAATTTTCAAAATAGGCTTTTGAGAGCCCACCCTATGAACACTGGCAGTGTCATTTTGTTAATCCTTCGGAAAGGTGATTTCACGCAGTGGCTGTGAAATCACCCTTTGGGCCCTAGTAACGCCATGACAGTGCAAGAATTCATGAGGAGGGGTCCCAAAAACCCGATGTTGAAAATTTGGTGCAAAATTCCAAAAATGCCCGAGATATGCAACAAAGTTGAAAACCCTATCTATCCCATTATACAGCTTACCGGCATTTCTCATTTCAGGTCGGCTTTGAAGAGTGCAGACGTGTTCCAGTCCACCAAGATCGCCACACCGGACTCGGAGGTAGTATGGTGGGGCATGGGGAGGCAGGGTGCGAGGGTGGGTGGGTGTTGGGGGGCAGGGAGACTGCGAGGACCGCTTTTTTCTTTACAGGTTTTTTTTGTTTAAAAGACGATGCGGGACGTTTGCCACACTGGGGTGGGCTCCCAGCATGGCAGAAGGATGGCTGGGGGGGCGTGGAGCCAACGGGATTGGGCACCCCCATCGGCCATGGCATCTGTTGCCACGCTGGGGTGGGCTCCCAGCGTGGCACCCTGTACTCGGGGAAGAGACACAGTGGAGGCGATGGGGGGATTGAGCACCCATCAGCTGTCTGACGTATTAACCGCGCTGGGGTGGGCATAGCGTGGCATATGAAACTGTGTTTTGGGGGTGCAGCACAGCCGATGGGGGATTGGGCACCCCTGTCGGCTATACAGTGTGTGCGTTGGGGGGGAGCAGCAGCAGCGTGTGTGTGTGTGTGTGTGTATGTAGGGGGAGCGTGCATGAGCAGGCAATATCTGATCGCTGCTCACTGAAGCTTAGCTCCCCCGTTCAACTGTATGCCACTGCATTTTGAAGCTGTCATAGACAGTTCCAGCAGGCATTGGAGAACTGCGGCCGCGCCTGAAAACACACTGACTGAATTGGAAGAGGGCTGACACACCTCCGAAAACTCCGATGATGGCACTATGTTTCTTGCACATGCGTGCAAGCAAACATAACAATGAAAAAAGGTCTCTTACCAGTTCCTGATGACAAAAGGATGTCAACATCACCTCTCTGGAGCTGCAGCCTGATGAACTTCAGCTGCTGGATAGACGAAATCTTCGGATCAGATGTTTCCAAGACCTCCTACTGGACCCTGACTGTAAATCTTCTCCGAACCTGCTTGACTGATGAACCTGGATGTTACAACAGATGAGTTTGGATGCTGCTGCAGCTGAACCTGGATCACCAAAAGAAAGGCACCTACATCCTGTGTTGCTGCCTCTTCGGTGACAGATAGCTGAACTGGCAATGGCTGAATTCACTCTTGGCAGGCAAGCACAATTTTCAAGAATGGCCCCACATTCTGGGGTAGTACCATTACGGATCTGGGGCATAGACTGTCACCCCATCTGGACGAACTATGGGAACATTATAGAATGTCTCTTGGTCAGCTTTGTCCACAGTTCTCACAGAGTTGCTCAACAAGGTCCTGCCATGCCTCCAGAATTGCAGCCTCTCATTACACACCTTAATTCGGATCCACTTGTTTACTCTAGAGCGCAGGTTGGCACAAGCTTCCTCCCACAATCAGGCATGTCTGTCTTTCTCTATGTCTTCCCATATTTTTCTAGAATAGAAAGGGTATGACTGTCCATACTTGGACTCAGCTCGTCTATGCACATTTCTCTCTTCTTTGCTGCTTTTCACTAACTCACATCCAGAAGCACGGCTTGGGGTGGCCAGTCCTGGTTCAGCCAGTCACGAACACTTGGTACAGAGCAAGAGCAGTCCACCTCTGCACTCAAGGGCTCATTTCTTGAGCCTTCCTCCTCACTGACATCTGGAGGTTCCATGGAAGCCCAGGCCAATGGCGACTTGCTAGGGTCCACTGAAGCCATTGCTGCTTCCACCTCTTCCACACAGTTTGCCCAGGAGCTGGCGATTGTGCCAACCTCCACAATTGTCCACTCTCTACTGTCATCAGAGGTACTGTCCTCCCAACGACATGCTTTCTCCACCTCGGACTCTCCCATGAGGCTTGAACTTGGGCCTTCTACCCACGGATCTACTGAACCTGCACTGGCAGCATCCAATTCTACCCTCTGCGGCTGGAACACTTCTCTTCATCTGGGCCTTGCACATCATCAGCACAGACAATGTCCAGAAACTCCTTTACAATCTCCCTGGGGTCACTTGTACTGCAACCAGCCTGTCGCTGTTGTTCCGATTCTACAGGGTCCTCTGTTTGTGTCCAAGATGGAGCTAAACAGATGCATTTTGCTTTAACTTCCCTTGTGCCATCTGCCATGCTCATCCCAAATCACCTTCTACAGTCTGTGCAATGGGGAATGGGCAGAACATCTCTTCCTGGTTTTAGGCATACTATGCACACATTACACAGATAGTTCAGCAAAGCCACCTCAGCGGGTACTGTTAAACAGTTGTACAATTGCTCAGATTGGGCTAGTTCTTGTTCAGATACCCACACTCTAGGATGGAGCGCGCAGCAAGGGGTTTGCTGCGCCATATTCTGAAAGTCAAAAACACAATTTAAAAAATTACTATTGGTTGCAAGCACTCTGAGATTTGGTTTTAACACATGAAAAAATTCACAAACAGGCTGCCTGGATGCTGCAATTGTACAGTACAAGTCACATTAGACTGTTCCCTCAACTTACTGGTGTAGCATTGTTCACTGAGTTTCCTAATCTGAGCAGTGTTTAATTCAATGAATTAGTAAAAGGTTAATATTGGTTTGCAACTAGCTGTTATGAACTATAAGCTTTATTGTCAACTGAGTGCTTATGAGTTTCATTTCAGAAGACTAAACAACTCTTAAGGAATGCTGTGATATTCATAAACAGTGCTTTTAAGGAATGCTGTGATATTTATAAACAATGCTCTTAAGGAATGCTGTGATATTTATAAACAATGCCATGAAAATGCATTGCATAAACTCTGCACAACAGCTACTGCCATTTCACTAAACAGGTACAGGTGAGCTGAATAGGTAGTGAAGGATAGTTGGAGAACAGTTAAAAGCTTCAACAGTTCGAGCTGCCACTGCAGTAGCATCACAAAAAAAAATGCTACACCAGTGAGTTGATGGAACAGTTTAATGTGACTTGTACTGTAGTCCACACTTAGTAAGAAAACCACTTGGAACTTTGTTTTGGTTTTGAAAACTCTGTTCTAAAATGGCACTGCTTTGTTTACATAGCTGGCTACACCCCAACATGGCGACTGTAACTTTGCATCACACTCAGTAAACAAGCATTTGTCAATGCTGAATGTTTGCTTGCTGTCATTGGCATTGGTAGTGTAGGAGTTACAGAGCTGCATAATAGGAATGGCAGTGAAGTATTGAACTGAAGCCAACCCCACCACCATCCAGCAGATACTAACAGGCATTGGGGTGTGCCTTTGGGTCGTCAGGCATAACGGCCATGCCATTTCACCACACTCTACCCTGCAGACACCGACAAGTGTCATGGTGTGCCTTGGGATCTTTGGCCCTTATGCACATCCCATTCCATCAGGAAAAATGGTGAGATGGGTGTGGTATAGGAGAATGGGGTGAACTCTGGGGCCGAAGAGTCCAAGGCATACCTTGATGCCGCTCACTGGCTGCAGGGTGTGGAATGGTATGAGCATTACAGGCAAGAATCCCAAGTCACATCCCTGACGCCTGTCATTCTCTACAGGGTGGGGCATTATGGTTGGAAACCCTAACACCGCAGGCATTTGTTGGTATTTTCACTCCAAATTTTCAACATGCTTTATTTGTGACCCCACCTCATGAACAGTGGCAATATCAATTTGTTAGCCGAAAACTGCTTTTGCACAGCGACTACGGCATTTAGCACCACAGTTGCAAAAGCACATTCCGAACAGGATGTGAAAAATGATAGCTGTACTGTTCATGGAGAGGTGTAAAAAATGGCAATGTTGAAAATCTGCAGTGAAAATATTAAAAAAAACTGGTGAAGTCACGAGCGTACATAGAAACTGTGCAACGCACATCCATAATGTAATTAGTTTGGGAATTTTTTACAGCAGATTGTCAACACAGGCATTTTGGGACCTCTGATCATGAACAGTGTCACTGTGATTTTCTTTATCTGTCCTGAACAATGATTTCCCACAGCGACCACGTATTTCTGCACTGAAAGTGTGAAAACACATTTTGGCCATGTTGTGAAAAAATGACAGCTGTACTGTTCATAAGGAAGTGTGGAAAAATGCCACTGGTGAAAATCTGGACTGAAAATATTACAAAGTCATGAACTTACGAGAGTACATGGAAACTGCGCAATGCTCACTCATAACACAGTCATTTTATGGACTTTTGTCACCAAATTTTCAACATAGCCATTTTAAGACCTCTGCTCATGAACAGTGTAACTGTGATTTTCTTAATCTGTCCCAAACATTGCTTTCGCACACCGACTGCACCATTGTGCACTGCATGTGCGGAAACACATTTTGGGCAAGATGTGGAAAAAAGGCAGCTGTACTGCTCATAAGGAAGTGTAATAAAATGGCAATGTTGAAAATCTGGTGTGCAAATATGAAAAATTTGCAAACTTGCGAGTGTACGTAGGAACTGCGCAACGTGCGCTCCTAAAACAGTCATTTTTAGGAATATTTTCATCAAATTTTCAACAAAGCCATTTTAACACCTCTGCTCATGAACAGTGTCACTGTGGTTTTCTTAATCTGTCCCAAACATTGATTGCGCACACTGACTGCGTCATTATGTGCGACATGCAGGAAATTGCATTTTGGGCGACATGTGAAAAATGACAGCTGTACTGCTCATAAGGAGGTATGGTAAAATGACAATGTTGAAAATTTGGAGTGCAAATATTAAAAATTTGTGAACTTACGAGGGTGCGTAGGAACTGCACAATGCACGCTCATCAAACAGTCATTTTAAGGAATTTTTTCACCGAATTTGCAACATAGGCTTTTTTGAGAGCCCACCTTATGAGCGCTGGCACTGTCATTTCATTACTTAGTCCCGAAAGGTGATTTTGTGCAGTGACTGCAAAATCACCCTTCGGGCCCGATTAACGCCATGACAGTTCAAGAATTCATGAGGAGGGGTCCCAAAAACTCCATGTTGAAAATTTGATGCCAAAATTCAAAAAAATGCCTGAGATATGCATTAAAATTGAAAAAAAAACCTATTTTATTTATTTATTTATTTATTTATTTATTAAATTTTGATAACCGGTTAAGCCCACTGGGCCCCGAAGGTCCCTTTTTCAGGGGCAACCCAGCTATTTATTGCATTATACAGCTTACCGGCATTTTCTCAGTTCGCAGTCGGCTTTGAAGAGTGCAGACATGTTCCCGGTCCATCGAAGATCATTGCGCCGAGCTCCAGAGGTATATGTGGTGATTAGGTGTGGGAGGCAGGCTGCGCGTGGGTGGGCATGGGTGGGTTGAGAGACCGACGAGGGAACGTTTTCTTATTTACAGGGTTTTTTTTTTTCTAAGGAAGACGACGCGGGACATTTGCCACACTGGGGTGGGCTCCCAGCGTAACAGCAGTAAGACTGTTTGGGGGGGCCTGGAGCTGACAGGGGATTGGGCACCCCCGTCGGCCATACAGACTTGTGCCATGCTGGGGTGGGCACTCAGCATGGCAGCTGTAAGGCTGTTTAGGGGGGCCCTGGAGCCAACGGGGGATTGGGCACCCCCGTCAGCCATACGGACCTGTGCCAAGCTGGGGTGGGATCTCAGCATGGCACCTGGAAAGCTTTTTGGGGGGGGATGGAGCCGACGGGGGATTGGGCACCCCCATTGGCCATACAGTATGTGCGTGGGGGGGGAGTGCATGAGCAAGCAATATGCATGCGTACGTGCGTGCATGTGGAGGGGGGAGCGCTGCTCACTGAAGCAGAGCTCTCTCTTTCAACTGTATGGCACTGCATTTTCAACTGCTGTCATAGACAGCAGCAGAGTTGCTTGAAGAATTGCGACCGCGCCTGCAAACACACTGACTGATTTAGAAGACGGCTGCCACACCTCCAAAAACTTGGATGATGGCACTATGTTTCTTGCACATACGTGCAAGCAAACATAAAAATTGCTAGGACTCTGTCTGGATCTTTGCATTTCAACTGATATTCTCAAGCACAAGTTCATTTTACTATTTCTCAATCCATTACTCTACAAGCACTTAGACCAGGGGATCATTTGTTTTAAAGTTCACTTTCTTTGAAAACAGCACTTTCACACACAAAGTCCAAGATTTAACAGTTCACAAACTCTCTCTCTCTTTCAGTACTTTTGCTGCATTTGCTCAAGTTCTTACTCAGTTTTCTGACCTTAGCACCACAGTCAATTTCTTTTGCAAAGGGTACTTACAGGCAATTGATGGAATACAGCTTGCTGCTGACTTGAAGAAGGCCTCTGTGGTGAAACGGGCTGGCGGTCCTGCAAATCGTCGCTACAGTCGCTTCGATCACTCCCCAGTTGGTCGGAATATGGATTGAGCCAGGTGTATTTGTGAAAAAAAAGTCAGAAAAACTGCTGTTGCAAAAGTGTTTTTGCTGCTAGCGTTTCCTTCTTCCTGATGCACGAACTACAAGCTGCTCACACACTGCAGGCTGCTCCTCCATGAATGTTCCACAAGAAGAGACTTGGGCAAGGCCGGGGCTTAGGTGCACTGGGACCAATCACATGATGCCATGCAAATGAGCTCTCTCTTGCTGCCGCACTCCTGCTAGGTGATCATCGAGAAGGCAAAATTTAAACTGCAAACTGCCACTTTTTTTCTTGGCTTGAAATTTTAGCGGGGCAAAGCATTTTAAGGCATTTTCACTTCGTTTTTGGTGCATTTTCCTTAGCGACTCCCCCAAATTTCACTGTACACACTTGAAACTTTCTGAGCACTTAGAAAACACTGTCTTTTAAGTCCACAAATACTTTTCTCAGAAAATTTGCAACGCTTAAACAGTTTTTAAAGCACTTTTTCCACAAGGCAAGGGCAATCATTTCTCAGTCCACAGTTTCAAAGCAAACACACAAGCAGCAAATTCTTCCTCTTTCTTTTCCACATAACTTGGGCAACAAAAGATTTTCAGGTGGCATTTTACTTGGCACAACTTTGCTTTCTGGTAAAATGATCTTCTGTTTGAGGCACCACCACAAGACAGGAAGATCCTGGACATACCCTCAGCATGCCTCTCACCCCAAATTAAATATCTTAAGATGAACCCCAATTTTTTGTAACCCCCAGGCCACTTTTTTAACTAGTGTGCACAACCCCCATTAAATATCTGGAGACACTGGTGCCCATATACTGGTATACCAATTACTTTGCTAAAAGGTAGGTACCACCCTTGGCGTTAGGATGTATACCTGGCTCATTTTCTAAAGGAAGAGAGGGCTGGAGATACAGAAACAAACAACTTGACCCTGTGTAAATAACACAACCCAGGTCCTGGGTGGAGGTTGCTAGGCATATGCTTGATCTAACCTGCTGAGGGGGCCCCAGTAAATCCACACAACCTGAAGCAATAATTGGAATGTCCATAACAGTGACAGATCATGCAGTATGGTTTTATTCAACAGATGGCAAGTAAAAGCTGAAGAGGAACCCCACGGGTTGATCCAGGCTGGACAGGTACAAATTCAAGAACTCTCCTTGCATGCAGTACAGTTCATGAACAAAACAGAAACACCTTCTTCCCAAATTCGCAAAGATGCAGTTGTGGACACCAGGCCACGCACATGAACACCTTTCTCTCTTTCCCATGAGTGTTATTTAGTGAATCTAAGCCACATACTCAGAACTCTTCTCGGACATAGGTGCAACATGTGAAACTCAGCAACACACCTTAACCTGCAGCTTTGCCACTTGCTCAGGTAAAAATACTTGTGCACTTTATGAAGGTTCTATGCAATAATAGCACATCAAAATGAGCGAGCGTCAGAACAGTGAATCAAATATAACGATGACAAAAACAGCACATGCACTTAATAGCTTAAACTTAATAATAGTTACAGCAGCTCACACTTGCAGTCACTATATACTTCTGGGGTTATTTCCAATAGCTCCACTGTAGCAGGCATTGTAGGAACAATATGAGCAACCTGTTGCACATGCTGAACGGTACGCTGCACCAACCGGACAGATGGTAGCCTCCCAGCAACTGCATTACTTGCACCAGCAACACTCTGCAGCAAACCTGGGCCGCAGTGGTGTAGCAAATTCCCATAGGGCCTGGGTTCAAGGGTATGTTACAGGGCCCCCACCCTCCCTGGGTCCCCCTCCCCCGGGAAAAGTTTAAACACTGGGGCTCCGGGCCCACCAGCCTGGCCCCTATGTAGCTGCACACAGTAGCATGCTGAATGGCCTGGGCCCCTCTTTGGTGCCAGACCCTGGGAAAAATGTTCTACGACCCTAATGGCCCGGACTGCACTTGTACATTTGCAGGGCAGTTTCCTCCATACCTTTTAACATGAACCTACTTGCCAGAGTACTCATTCAGATGGTTAGGTTATTATGAACCCTGTCACACTGGTTCTAGTCTAGATTCTCATATCTGCAGTTGACATCAGACTCAGTCTGTACAATCATTCTTGCAACCTTTACCTTCCATGATGTGGCACACATTACACAATGAGCAGCAGTGCAACAATCTGGTGAAAACTTTGACCTATACTTTTTTATGCTATTTTATATTGACATTTACCTTGTGACTTCTATGATACCATTCTTTTCACAATTTGAGTCTGCTTTAGTACTTTCTTCATGTCTGACATAATAAAAGGAGCACTCCTTTTAATGGGGCTCGGACCAGGTTTTCATCAGTATTTGCAGCTGTGCTGTTTTTGAACAACTCTTGTTCTGTAAGGTCAGAGAGCACTGCCTGCTGCATAATTAATTTTAGTCACAACACAAGTGATATATAAGCAACTGATGGACAAAAACAGTTGAAAGTAATGATGAAGACCTGGTCCGCATCCGCACTGTATTAAAAGGAGGGCTCCTTTCATTATTTCAGACATGATGTAAAAATGTACTAAAGTGAACTCAAATTATGGAGAGGAGTATATCATACAACTCAGGAGGTAAGTGGCAGTCTAAAATAGCATAAAAAAGTATAGGTCAAAATTTCCACCAGATTGTTGCACTGCTGCTTTAAAGTTCTAATTTGGTTCTAGATAAATAACTTGGATTGGTTTAGTGAGAACCCTGCTCTCATGCCTTGCAGACAAGAAAAGAAAAATGAGGCACTGGGCACAGGGTATCATATCACTATCGTCCAGAGTTGTCCTGTCCCCACCCCAACCCCGCCACTTAACTACCATTTTTGACTTTGTCAGGGCAATCCTGGTTTAGATTAGTCAGCTCGCAGCCCTGCCTGCCCTCAGATGCCTTCTTGCAGAAAACAAATGAGAAATTAGCTAAGGGTATCATCATCCAGTTTTGTAAACCCCCCCCCCAACCGCTGAGGCACAGCACCAGAGCAAAGCACTTTTTGTAAATTCAATAATGATATGCAGCATTCCTAAATGTCTCTCCTTTGGACTGTTTTTTTTTGGCTACCATTTGCTCCACAGGAAGGTTTGTCTCTAAAAAGACAGACCCCATTGTTATAGGCCTGGAAGCCTAGAGGGAGGAACAAAGAGTGGGGAAGGGGGGAGGGAGAACTGGGAACCAATGGGCGGAGTTTTTGAGAAGTGGTCATAGGGGGAGGGCCAGGGAAAGGAGGGGGAGGGGGGCTTGGCTCCAGAGAGGGTGACCTCACAATATGGGATGAGGCATTAAGAAAAGAGAGCCGAGGGATAGGTTGTAGGGAGAGAGAGAGAGAGAGAGAAAGAAGCAAAGCGGTGGGTGCAAAAGGAGGGATATAAGGGGTTGCGCAAGGAAGCTCTCCCTCACTTCTGCTAGGCAACATTTTGATTTTGTTTAGCCCATCAGTCGGTTTGAGTGCTTGAGGTTTGTTGCAATTTAAAGGGTAAAGTCAGTTATTAGTTGAGTTTTGTTTAAAAAAAAAAAAAAAGTACCTGCCTAGGCAGGCTGCAATTGCATAGTATAAGTCCAGTGAAATAATGCAAAATCTATTAAGGTTACAGTTGTGTGAAAAATGTACAATTTAAGAAATGTGAATCTGCATTTGTCATTTTAAGTTATCTGCATCGGCTACAAGACTGTATATATCAGCCTATATTTGACTGGCTTATCCCTGGTATGTACGTCGGGTTGTTGAAATATCGGGGGGGGGAAGCAATTGTTAAAAAGGCACGCTAAATGCAAATAGGAATTGATAAAAAAGCAATCAGTCTTCCAACAGGACAGGAGCCGGAGAGCGGCGGTGCGGCAGTCGCCAGAGGGATAGCTGAGGTTTCTCCGGAGCAAGGTTTTCGCATTAGGGAAGTCCAGTACGGCAGCTAAGGGAGGGTTGCAGTGCTGCAGGCAGCAGGAGACCTCGTCAGAGAGTAACCGGGAGCAGGAATGGGGTCCTGGGAAGCTGCGGGTGGCAGAGGGTTTTCACTTAGTAAATGGCGTGGGAGGAGGCCGCGGAGAAGCAAAAGGACCAGAACGGGCTTTTTGGCTCTGTTTTGTACAGCGTTTGGAAAACCGCGGAGCTGCAGAGGGTGTAATTTTGAAATGGGAGAGCATGGTGTACGGGCCTAGGTACTGGCCAGAAGACCAGGGAAGTGGAGCAAGGAGACCGGAAAATGGCTTTGGGCTTAGTTCTTAGAGCATTGCATGGGACAAGATCCAACCAGGTAGGGGAGCTAGCAGCAAGACTGGAGTTCAAGAACACCTGTGGTTTACTACAAGACCAACAGTTGGGGGTGGGGGAGACAGACTTGGAGGGTGCAGGGATGTAGACCAAAAACTCCATGTGGAGGCCCACCAGGTTGGAATAGGGTGACGGGGTGGCAGACGCCATTTTGGGAACACAGGCGGCCAGATAGGATGCGCATTTACTGCAGGGTTTTTTTTTTTTTAGCATAACCACTTCAGCACTAATTGGCAATAGGTGCTTCCTGCTGTTTTATTATATGGTGCTTCTAGCATTATAACATGCAGGACTGCGAAAAGCTAGAATCACTGGTGGCCTATGCAGAGCTATACAGCCTGTGGTTAATGGCTCTAAAGTAAAAGTTTTTGTGTTGATCAGAGGCAAAAAAAAAAATTATTTGGAAGCTGGCGGTAAGAAAGGGGAATTCTTTTGGGTTGAATCGGCAACAGAGCGGCTGGGGGTAGGGGAGTAAGGGCCGCATAGGGCCTCCAAGTTTAACAAGGGAGACCGTGTGTCATGGAAGCTAAAAAAAAAAAAAAAAGAGGAGTGCCACGTGGGCCCATTTACGGGCAGCATGGCCAGTTTTTTATGGCAGGGCAGACACCAAAGTTTTAATCAGAAGGGTAGCAAGTGACCGCATGGTGTGGGGGCAAAGGTCCAGGATCTCTGGTTGTCTAACAGGGACAAAGACAAGGGTACCTGAGGAGAAGATGCAACCAGGAGGTCTTGGATCGGGTGGGGAGTAACACATGGAGGAAGGGGGTCTTATCTCCTGAATTTTTCACGGTCCGTATCTCCGCTCCAAAACACAAGGAAGTAGTCTGGGGAGGAGAGGATTCCAAAGGAAGTGACGGCCCAGAAGCTATGCCACTGGAAGGTCGGATGCGAGCAGTGAAGAGGAATGCTGCTGAAATCCTGCATACAAGACTGCTGTACATTATACAAGGCAGCAAATCTTTTAAGAACATAGTAGTTCTTGCAGGTTAGTTTTATTTGCATTTTTGATAGGAGCTGCTGTATTCCACATTCCTAATTTCAACCTACAGTGGGTCAGGTGTCGGGTTCAGGCCTTGCCTAAGCAGGACGTGGCAAAAATGTGGTTGATCAGGCGAGGGAAAGGGAAAAAAAGTGAATAAATAAAATAAAATAATAGCGAATGAGCTTGAGTGGGAGGGGGGTGGGGGCTGGTCTTGCCCTAATGATCATTAGTTGGAGGGATGACTCATCTTGGGAAGAAAAAAAAGGGAGGGGGGTTGAGCTTCAGCAGTAGTGCCAGTCTGAATGCTTCTGACGTGGGGACAACACTATGGAATAGAAGGGGAGTTTTTCTGAGAATGCAGCAAAAGGGCCAAGAAGGTGGTCGTGTTGTGTCCACCATTTTGTACCATGCCATGTGGTGGCCACCATTTTGTACAGACTGTGATGAGGCCAGCTTATTTGGGAAAATAAAAGGGGGGGATCCAAGGGTTCACAGACCCGACCGATTCAAACTGAATCATAAATAATAATAAAATAAAATAACAGAAAGTGGTCTTTTCACTTACTGGGGGGGGGTCACAGTGATCTCACAGGGCCACTGACTAGATTAGCATGCTATTAAATGAAGGAGAGAAATAGGTTAACAAAAATAAATAATAAATAGCCACCGCATTGTTTCCGTGGTGACATGCTGCAGTCACAGGAGGTGGGATATTGTCGGTGAGCTTTATTGGGTTGAACGCTGCCTTTAAGGTTGGATCCCAGCCATCTAACTCTTCTGTAAGATGGGATGACTTAAAAATGTTAGCAGTAGAATCAGTGGACTCAAACAGCCCTTGCTATTATTTGCATAAGCTGCCTGGGGGGGGGACTTTGTCTTTTTCATTGTTTCCCTGTAAGATAGTTGTGTCCTTGGGAATTTAAAGGGGTGGTGCCCGAGTATACTTGGAAAAAGGGCAGGTTTAACAACATTTATCAAATAAAATAATGGGTTTAACCTTCACTTCCTATCTGACAAGGGGGGGTTCCCTTTGAAAGGACACAAATTTGGGAGCAATAAACCCAATTCAGTACTGGGGTAATTAAAGGGGGTGCCCAAGTATACTTTGGAGATGGTCAATTTTTTTTTTTCCAATCAATTTTTATTGAAAGTTTAAAGTACAGAGAACAAGCCACAACATTCAATACCACATAATTATAAGCTTAAGACTGAATATACATTGGCTCATTCTCCCCAATGCCCCCTCCCCTACCCCCACCCCATTACCCTCACAAACCCAGCACAGCAATATACCTACAAGGGTGCAAATTTACATACTAGAAAACAAATAATCAGTACTATAATGCGTATAGAGTATGAAAGGGACCCAAATCTTGTTAAATTTATCCAGTCTGCCTGTAAGACTTGCAATAGACCTCTCCGTTCTGAGGTTGGCCAGAAGTTCCTGGAGCCATTCCACATAATTTAAGTTCTCTGAGTCTTTCCAATGTCTAAGAACGATTTTCTTAACAGACACAGAGATCAACGCCATATAATACTTTCTGCATACTACAGTAATGGATGACAGATCCTCTAGAACACAGATTTCAGGCGTAAACAGCTCAGAAATTCCTAATAGTGGATCTGCACTTTGTCTGATAGTGGACCACAATAATACCACTCTCGGGCATTCCCAAAAAATGTGCAGGAGGTCTCCAGTTTGTGACCTACAGCTGGTACAGATTGGAGAGGGCAGAAAACCCAACTTCGCGAGTTTTTGTGGGGAATAATAAATATTATGCAGGATTTTGAATTGCGTCAACCTGAGTCTATCTTGTAACATAAATTTATGGCAGCAATACCAGATACGGGACCAATCAAGCTCCCTACCTGGTAGAAGTGACTGCCAGTAGGCTACTGGGGCAAGATTGTCGGGATACGCCCAGGCAAAGAAGAGGTTATATAATTTAGAGACAGCATGGGGCAGCCCGGCCATTTGGATTAAGGAGGATTGAAATTGATCCTGAGCACCTGGAGGAGATGGTCAATTTTTAACAAATAAGACTGGGTTTATCCTGCACATCATATCCTACGGGGGGGAGGTCGAAGAGGGCACATTTTGGTGACAATATTCTCAGTTCAGCCGGTGGTAAGCCAGTACTAATTGGTGTTAAGAGTGCAGGTTAGTTTATGCCAGATTTCGACACGGTCTCACACTCCCTACTATTATCCAAACTTGCCCAAACTGGCCTGTCAACATCTGCACTCAGTTGGTTCCACTCTTACCTAACAGGCCGATCCCAAGCAGTCTGCATCGGTACGGCTCTATCCCCCACCCTCCCTGTCACCAGTAGCGTACCTCAAGGGTCTGTACTTGGCCCTCTGCTCTTCTCAATTTTCTTAAATGATCTGCCTACTGTCTGCACAAAATCTGGCATCCATATGTACGCGGATGATACGGTGCTCTTCGCCTCTGGCCCATCTGGTGCCACCGTATCAGCTTACCTCCAGAAGGATTTCGACTCCATCCAACGCTGGTTTCTGGAGAATCAACTTTTCCTCAACCCAAAAAAAACTGTCTCCCTCACCTTCGGCTCCCGAGCCAAACTATCCCGGCTTACCGACGTGCCCACATTCTATACCTTGGATAGGTCTCCACTTGAGGCATGCTCCACATATCGCTACCTCGGCGTCTGGCTAGATCAGCACCTGGACTTCTCAGCACATGTAGATCGCGCTGCAAAAAGCCCATCCCATGCTGGAGCCCTCCACCGCAACAAACTTTGCATCCCCTACCAACCAGGCAAGCAATGGTGCAAAATGATCCTCCCAATTTTTGACTACGGCGACGTCATTTACGGCGCCGCCCCCCCCACATCCTTAGTCAGGTTAAACCCCATTTTCAACTCCTTCTTCCAGTTCACCTTGGACCTCCCTCCCAATACCCATCACTGTGTCCTCTACCAGTCCCTCGACCTCCCGTCACTCCAAAATCAGCATTTGCTGCACAGTGTTAGAATTACTGCTAAATTGTGGTCTCACACGCTGCCCTCCTATCTATCAACATCTCTAACCACCGCCCCCCAACCTACCTACAATCTCAGGAACACTGATGCCAGGCTCCTTCACATTCCCCACAGATCCACCCGATCAGGTCAGGCAGCTTTTAGTTTCAGTCTGCCCAAATTATGGAACTCACTGGCAGCCGACATCAGACTCACTACTAGTATTCCCCAACGAAATGCCCTCCTCAAAGAGCATTTTGCTACCAACTGCACATGCTTTCCCCATCGCTAAATTCCCTGCATGTCTCTTATCAGTTTCTGGCCCACTCTCTACTCAGCACCTTTTTGCCGCTGACTCCTCTCAACTGCTGCTGTAGATACGCTTGCCTACTCAAATAGTATTGTATTTCTAATCCACACGATGTAATTGAGAAATTTTCCATGCTTGTACAACACTGCCTGTCATACTCCTCATCCTTTTCGTTGTACCTACCATATGCATCTCAGCTTCTGCACCCACCCTTCTGGTCCATCTGTTGCTAGCTGCTAATTACTCATGTGCTGAATTATGGGCCACTGTTGTTACCTGCTGATTTTGTATGTACTGATTTTTGTATTTTTGTACTGCACTCCTGTAACCCCTTACCCCAGGGCGCATCTGGAATCAAGCGGTACTCTGCTCAGTATGCCTTCCTGGTAAATCTCTTAAATAAATAAATAAATGAATTCTTGTGGTTAAGGTGATGAGGGGAGACCATACAACAAGTTTGAACTGTAGGTTTTTTGGCCCGATGTTTCTGTGGGTGGGACACATCTGCTTGGGAAGAGAACCAATGTATAGAGTGAGGTTAGGGGGCATCACAGCAAAAAAAAAAAAAGGGAAAATTGACCATATGGCAGCATCTCCATGGGGGCTGCGGGGGGGCACTAACTGCTCATGAGAGAGTATTTGATTCCCTTTACGCACAATGCAGTACCGGTGCCAATGGTGAGGCCAGGCCTTCGGCCAGGACAGGGGTAATCAGGACATGGGGGGGTTGCAAATCAGCAGAGGCCTGGGAAGGGGGGCGGACATCACATGGGTCAGTTCCCAAGTGTGTCTTTCAGATGTTCAGGTTTAATAAACAAAGTTGGGTTTTTAACCTTATCTATTTCTTTGAGTACTGGGACACCATTAAAAGGGGGTGCATGTTATAAAAAAAAAAAAAAAAAAAAAAAGGACCAGTCCCACTTGTCACTGCTAACCCAAGCAATGGTACCAATACCATTATCATGACCAGGCCCTCTGCAGGGTAGGCCAACAGGACTAATGCTGAGACGTGTATGAGGTTTGCCAGCATCTGCTGTGATAATTTTGCAATTAGTTATAGATCACGTACCTGGCACCACTGCACGATATTAGATTTTACACCCAGTCTTAAAGGCTAGCATCCAGGTGGATCATTTAGTGAGACTTATTGGTCTGGAGTTGTGACTATTCAAGGTTGCTGTTGAGAGGGTAAGACAGATAAGGCACTGTATAGCAGAAGGAACAAATATTCTTTATAGGTGAATTGTTTAACATGAGGCCAATCGGGAAGCGAAACAGTTTTGGAGCCTCCAGTGCCAGATGGGAGGGTGAAGTTGAGGACAATCATCCCAGACAGCTAGTGGGGCTAGATAATCTTATTTTCAAGGTGCTGCTTATAGGGAGTACAGCAGCACCAACCTGAGCATTATGTGGATGCAGGGTGGGGTTACGAAATTGAAATCTGTGGTGGGGGTCATATGGATGTCCCTGATCATTACCACCAGGCAGAAGTGCAGTAGAGCTTTACTTCCACCTCAGAAGAGCATGCAGGTGTTAGAGTACCAGCTGGCAAGAGATGATTCAGCAGCACTCTTAGGGAGGATGGAGGGAGCTGGTTTGGAACAACAGGAGATCAAACAGACTGGTTGTTCAAGCTACTGATCATAAGTTGTGTATGACTGGGGAAGTTTACCATTACCCACTTGCAGGTGGCCTCTGAGTCCCAAGGCAGAGAGCAGAACTGTATTCTTGCTCCCACTGCATCTAGGGAATCCAAGAAAATTTTGTTTTCCTCATTGCAGAAGTGGAAGCTACTACGGCCAATTGTTGTGCTAGAATCATAGAGTGTAATGGAAAAGATGGTGATGATGGGATGGCAGCTGGGGACGGAGGAGAGCAAGGAGCAGAGACCCTACAGGGGAATAGTTGTTGGGAAAATTGGCAGAAGTGCTGCCACAGGTTTTTCTACTGGACATCCAAGGTGAACAGTTCAAGGTAGGGTGCAGGGGAAGCTATGGGGGTGCAATTTGGGGGGGTGCCATAAGGCCCATCAGCAGAGTGCCTCAGTATCAGGGTTGCAAGAGGGACTGTCTGCTGGAGCAGAAAAGGATCAAAATGCTGGTATATCAAAAAAAAAAAAGGGATCAGAGAGAAAAAGGGGATCCATCGGTTCCACTACAACAGCACAGGAGAGTGGATCATTGCCCAATTTATGGAAGGCGCAAGAGGAAATCATAAATAAAAACAAAAAAAAGAGGGCATGGTCCTGAGAGGGAAACCCAAAAAAGCAATCATTACAGGTAATAAGATGGGAACAGCCTCGGAGGCCGCAGCCCAATGGGTGTTGAAGGACGGCTCGAGAAATTTGAACGGGGGAACACCCAGCTGCAAAAAAAAAAAAAAAACATTAAAAGGGGAAATCATTAAGGAAGTGTCTCATCTATCCACAGAAAACTGGACCAGGTGGGGGGGCAGTATGCATATAAAAATAAATGGTTCACAAGATTTGTTTATGTGTTATAGAGACTGGCCGCAGGACAGAAGTACTGGAGCAGGAGACATTTCGAATATGGTGTAGCAAGAGACAGGCCGAACAGAAGCCGGGGGGGTGGACAATTGATTTTCAGCAATAAAAGGTGTGGATCCAGTGGAAGGGCACGGAAGGGGCGCATTGAGGACCCTGTTATTGCCATTGAAGGATGGAAGCTGCCAAACCAATTCAGAACCTAACTGCATTATGGTACACCTGGGGACAAGTGCCGTAAGTGCACGTTTTGTGGTTACTCATATTTAATCAGATGCAGGATGACCAGAGAGTCCAAGAGGGGAGGAACCTAGAGTCGGGGGGTAGATGCAGTAGAAAGGGGATGGGAGGCATGCTCAAAGAACAAAAAGCCATAGAGAAGGGCCAGACAAAAAAAAAAGGGATTGTCAAGGTGGGATGGTGAAAATGAGGGCGGCAGGATGACACAGGTAAAATAATGGATGGATGGTATAGAACAGAGCCCAAATGGTAGAGAGGGGTAAACAAATTATCATCACAATAATCAAGAGGGACATGGATGCAGGGTTGAGGATTTCGCAGGAAGGAAGGAGTTTGGGGGGAAGCCCACCTTCCAACGCAAGCTGGAGATGGGCTAGTGGAAGAATGAGAGAGCAAATATTCTCTGAGGGGAGGGGGAATTCTGGAGTTACACTAAGGTGGGGTGTAAGAGAAAAAGGGTTTGGACACCCAGGAATAAAATTGGGGGACAGGAATTGGACCTGGCCCAGACAAGAGAAAAGGGTATGGACACCCAGGAATGGAAATGGAGGGCAGGAATTGGACCTGGCCCAGATATTAAGAGATAACCCCTTAGGTTTACATCAGGGGGGATGAAAGAAAAAATGGACAAGAAAGAAAGACCCCTTCAGGTTTACGTCCGGAGAGTGGAGAGGGAAGAAAAATATGATATAAAAGGTGATAAAAATGTGATGAAAATATTATATAAATTGTGATAGTTCGAATAAAGAGAATATGAAAATAAATGTTTTAAAATATGGCATGTAAAGGAACTCAGTATTGTTGATGAAAAACTGAATGACAAAGTTTTAATAAATGCTATGCCGACTGAGCAACCAACGCAATACTGAGTGTGGTGTCCTTCTTTGGGTGAAAGACTCTAGAACAATGTGGCCAGTCATTTAAACACAACTCCACCATGTGGATCCCAAGGTTCCTTTTTCATATTTACTATGTAGAGAAGCACATAAACAGAGGAGTGAAACAAATCGGATTTGTAGAACCAGAGTCAAAGTTGCTTCCTCACTCAGTCCTCAATAAAATCAAAATCCTTAACTTTTCTCTTTTCTTGCTTTTTCATTTGCTAATTTTTTCCTGCAACATTTCAGAACCAAAAAAATGTTCCTTCTTCAAACTAGCTTTAAATATTGTGTTCCATGTTTTTATAAATGAGTTTCCCAATTCTAAACAGAAAAGAAAATTCACATTAATTTTGTATATACTGTAACTATTCAAATGGCATATACATCTCTCTAAATAAATATGCAACCTCTTTTAAATGTAAATTCAAATCATAATAAACAGGGGGAACACACCTGTTAGTCCTCAGGGCATAATTATTTTTGTTTTCATTTCTATCTTAGTGACCCAAATGAAAACCTAAGGGTGGGAGTGCTGGGCTGGCCTAGCCCTCTCTTATTTCAGAACAATCTATAGGGAGTAGGGATTTAAGAAAATAACTTTTACTATAGTTTTGGATTTAGATTTTAATGAGGCAGGCAGGGTTGAGTGAGGAAGCAAGTTTGACTCCCAACCTACAGTCATTTCATTTAAACACTTGTTTATTTTCTAATTAGCAGCCCCCAGGCCAGCCAGCCAGCTCAGCCCTCCAGCAGTATTCATTACTGGCGCAGCGCCTGACTCTAGCTAGCCTCTGATACCCCCTCCTTATGTGAAGAGAGCTGTCCTTGTAATGTTCAATCCTACCACTGCCCACAAGTCCCAGAGTAACTCATGTCCATTCTGGAACCTGGGTCGCTGGTGCAGCAGGTTGGAGGCAGTCATTGCCTCAGCCTGCCATGACACAGGGCCTGCTACCTCATAGTTTTTATAAAGCACAATGAAATTTGAGCATTTTAAACATAGATTTCTAGTTGTAGTTCTTGGTGCAGGTGGTACACATAATAGCTAGCAATCATTTTTATGTTGGCTTGCCGCACCTGAGCGCAAGTCAACATCTTGCGGTAGTGCAGCTTTGGAGGCGAGGCCACTGTTGGGCGAATGTAGGGCACGCATCAGTAGGTGCGTCCCTCATTCCCCAATCAGCATGCATGCCGGCAGCCACACCATGCATGCTAATGTGGCAAGCACATCTAAGGAAAGGTCCACTGCAATCCAAGCAAAGCTCGTCAGACACAGCGGACCCTTCCTGCGTGCTTGCCACATTAGCAGCATGGCGGCAGCGTCGCCTTCAACTGCCAACTTCGGGTACAACTCAGTTGGCTTTACTGTGGTCGCACATTTGCTGACGGGGAGCCCACTCCCCATCAGCATACAGCAGCCCCCATTTCCTATATGCCGAGGTGCCCAATTACCTCGGTTCTTGCCTCCCCACTTTCATTGTGTGCTGACAGGGAGCCCACTCCCATCTGCATAAATCAGCCCCCTGCATTTCTTATATGCCAAGGGGGGCGCCCAATCCCCCTCGGCTCTTGCCTCCCCGGCTGTTATTGTGTGCCGACAGGTGCCCAATCCCCATCGGCATAAATTAACCCCCATTGTCTGCCGACGAAGGTGCCCAATCCCCATCGGCTACAGCAACCCCCTCCCCAAAACAGTTAGGTGGCATGCTGGGGCCCACCCCAGTGTGCCAAGTCCCCTGGAAAAAAAACTGTCCCATGATGTTAGTTTTTTCTTCCCCTGTAACATAAAACGGTCCTCGTAGTCTCCTGCCCCACCTGCACCCACCACTGTGCACCCTGCCTCCCCACACCCCCTCACCCCATATTTACCTCCGGAGTCTGGCGCGACGATCTTCGGTGGACCGGGAACACGTCTGCACTCTTCAAAGCCGACTGCGAACTGAGGAAATGCCGGTAAGCTGTATAATGGAATGAATAGGGTTTTTTCAACTTTGCTGCATATCTCAGGCATTTGTTGGAATTTTGACACCAAATTTTCAACATGGGGTTTTGGGGGCTCCTCCTCATGAATTATATCACTGTCATGGCGTTAATCCGCCTCGAAAGGTGATTTCGCAGTCACTGCGCGAAATCACCTTTTGGGACCCATTAACAAAATGACAGTGCTAGTGTTCATGAGGTGGCCTCTCAAAAAGCCAATGTTCCAAATTTGGTGGAAAAAATCCATCAAATGCCTGTTTTACAAGTTTGCGTTGCGCAGTTGTTACGCAGGCTCGTAACTTCGAGAATTCGCAAAATTTTAACACCAGATTTTCAGCATTGCCATTTTTGAACACCTCCTTGTGAACAATACAGCTGTAATTTTCCACATCCTGCCTGAAATGTGTTTCCGCACTTCCGGCACACAATAGCGCAGTCGCTGTGGGAAATCAGTGTTTGGGCCAGATTATGAAAATGAATGTGACACAGTTCATGAGCAGAGGTCCTAAAATGCCTGTGTTGAAAATTTGGTGATGATACTCCATAAAATGACTGTGTTTCGAGCGTGCGTTGGCAGATTGCACGCACGTTTGCACCGTCTTGCATTTGTGATATTTTCACTCTGGATTTTCACTATTGCCATTTTTCCACACCTCTTGATGAACAGTACAGCCGTCATTTCACATATCCTGCCCAAAATGTGTTTTCGCACTTCCGGCGCAGAATAGCGTGGTCGCTATGCAAAATCATTTCTTGGGACACTGTGAGGAAAAAACAGTGGCACTGTACATGAGCAGAGGTGCTAAAATGCCTATGTTGAAAATTTGGTGCCAAAAGCCCATAAAATGGCAGTGTTGCAAGCGTGCGTTGCATATTTCCCATGCGCCCTTGTAACTTCGCTAATTTGCTATATTTACATGCCACATTTTCAACACTGGCATTTTTTATATCTCCTTATGAACTGTACAGCTGTCATTTTTCACATCCTGCCCAAAATGTTTTCCTGCACTGCACTACCAAACACCCAAAGGGACACCTCAATGCCTGTCAGTCTCTGCAGGGTGCGGGTGGGTTGGCATCAGTTCAATACTTCACTGCCATGCCTATTATGTATCTCTCTAACTCCTGCACTACCAATGCCAATGCCACCAAGACAACATTCGGCATTGACAAATTCTTGTTCATCATAGCCACAATGGTAATTATATTGCTTAACATCATCAAAACTAGGGCTTAGCTTGAAAAACAGTGTGACAGTTAATGTTATCAAGCTGTGCTTGAGCCTCTGATGGTATGGAAATGGTCTGTGAACAGTAAGAATATTTTATTTACAATCCTCATGTCTGAAACATATGCATTTTTTCACTGTTTACACTTTCTGACTAAAAAAACTAAATCTAGCTCCCTCTCCTCTCTCAGTAGCTGCTGCTGCTCTGCTCACTCACTTTCTGACCTCAGACTCACACTGCACCCCAGGGTCTGCAGGCCAGGCGGCTCCTGCCTGCACTGCTACTCTGACTAATATTCGATGACTCGCTCGACTTCTTATCTTCTCCTTCTCTACCAGCCAGGCTCTCACTAGTCACTACACTAACAACAGCGGAACAAGGACCGACAACAAGCTGAGCCTATTGCCTGTAGAAGCTCCATAATCCAACACTCCTGTCTCGTCCTCCTCTCCTACCCTACAATGCTGCACTTGCACTAACTCTCACAGAAAGAAAGTTAGTATTGACAGTGTAAGGTACATGTGTTTTTTTTTTTAAAACTGCAACAACAGGTGGGTTTCTTTTATCTTTCCAGAATCCAACTGACCTCATCTATATAGTCTACACGTCTACCGACTCTGACTTGTCTCACACTACACACACACACACAAAAAACAGACTTTGGTCTGACACGTAACGTTATGTTACCGCTATGTGGGTGGGTGGGATGGGTGGTTCTCCAGTTAGGTGCGCGATCACTGCGATGCGATGATTGGTCGTGTGGGTGATCATTTTAAATTTCAGCCATTGCGCATGTACTTGCTGCTTCCTCCTCGATAGTACCACATGACTCCACTATCTTCATGCTACTGAGTCATGTGGTACAATCTGCTACCTTATCGCGTAGCAACGGATGGACACTGGCGAACCCCCGCTGAATAGACAAGCTCTATTGCGCTTGCTGGAGTCGGAGAGCTGGCTGGCTGTGCTGATGCTGAGGAGGCCTAGTGAATGAGAAATTCTCACTAGAAGCCTCTCAGCATCCACACAGCTGGCGAAAACATAAACGTTAACGCAGGGCAGGCATAAAAAAACAAAAAAAAAGGCCTGCAGTAGGCAGTGCGTTAAGCGTGAGTGAGCAAATCTGAGCAAAAATTCAAAGGCCCCCCCAAACACTCTGGCCCGGGTGCGACTGCACCCCCTGCACCATTCTAGCTATACCCCTGCTAGGCCATTGTTGCCACACTCATACGGGCCCTCTCCTGAATGTCATTCACCACCCTACGAGCCCCCACCAGTCTAGCCAGCTGTTTGTATAGCCCCCGGACCCCCCCATCTCTAGGATTCTTGCTCCACGCCACTCACTGATGGTGGGGGTATCAGTCATCTCCAATTGCTCAGTTGTGCAGTCATTATTGTATAGTTTCGCTATATTGTGCCACTCGCTGTTTCATACAACCCACTATAATGGCATTCGCAATTGTTGAGTCGCCCATATTGTGTCGCTATTTAATACTCGCTGTTATGACATGCTACCCTTTTCGAACCAGGAAGCCCTGCCTTGTAAGCACTTAGATGGCATTCCTACCACCCTTGGCCCCAATCAACAGTCTCTTCCATTCTTCAGGGTTACACCATTGAAACCCCCAGTCCCCACTGAAACGCTAGAGGTCCTGTACTTTACTTGTCACAACACTAGGGTGACACAGAGAAAATAAATTACACTCATTGGGGTCCACAGTTTAACTTTCTTAACTCACACTGGGGAGACTAGGGGCACTGATAGGTGTGATCCAGCCTTATCTATGGGCACATGCACCCCAGACTATCCACTACATTAAGAAGATGTGGAGATCTAGTCTCCTTGACAGTACTCACAGAAACGTGTACCGTCCACTGGGCATGGAACAAGCAAAAAGGAAAAGGAAAGACACTCTTCTGGGTAGCTGGTCCAAACAGTCTATTTCAGGTCTTATTCAAGGCAGCTGAAAACACCACAGAACATTCAGGGGATTGTCCCTTGAGTCCACAGAGAACAAGCAGATCCTTCCACTTCACAGGGGGTAGAAATCAGGAAATCCTGCTGTAGTCTTGTCTCCACCAATTTAACTGGGAGCTGGAAATGACACTCGACTATGGTGAGAAATCCTGGGCCTCTCTTAGAGCCCACTGGCAGTCCTACTGTCATTCTCACCGCCTCACTCCACAACAGTCTACACCGAACTCCAACTCAAACTGAGCATTCTAAGCTCCCCAGAGCAGCTATCCACACAGTGTGGCTTGTGCTGCTGTGAGAGTTCTAAATGACCCATTCATACATTACTCCCTCAGACTAACTGAGTAAATAATGAGGTCATTATGTAACTGCCTTCCTAATAATAATACTGATAGGATTCTAGTAACCCCAGGGACTGGGTGGTTACACCAGCAAAAGAAAACATTGCAAAACACATTCTGCAAACAAACACAACCTGTAAAATCAAAACAGTGACAAACCCTCCCACTGTAGATACTTCAGAATCCCAAAAAGCATTTTTTTAGAAGGGTTTTTTCTATAAAAGTACAAAAATAGAAAACATAAAAGCATTTACAAAAACATTTTTTTTGGGGGGGGTTACAACTCCAATATTCTAGGGAGAAAGTCCAGAGTGCCAAGGCACTACACATATAGTCTCTCCTAGGCTGAAGCCTGCTGAAGCATAGTTTTTGGACAGGCACAAGGCCTGCTAGCACTGCAGTCCAGTTCAGGAAAGTCTATAGCTGACCAAAGTTCCTGGGACATCCTCAATTGTAGGTAAAACAGTCAAATTAAAATGTAAAATGCATCTTACCAGTTTCTAGGTGACGGATGTCTACATCACCTCTCTGGACCTGCTACCTGAAGATCTTGGGTTACTGGACAGACGAAATCTTCGGATCAGATGCTTCCAAGATCTCCTGCTGGACCCAGACAGGATTTCTCCTACTGCTGGGCTGATGAACCTGGATGCTGTTGTAGCCAAACCTGGATGCTGCTGCAGATTAACCTGGAACACCAGAAGAAAGGCACCTCTTCCTTGGTTGCTGCCTCTTTGGTGGCAGATGCAGAGCTGGCATTTCTGCATTCACTTGGCGAGCAGGCACATTTTCTGCTGAGTGGCACCATTATGGGTAGTATCACTTGGGGTGTGGGGCAAAAACTGTCTCTCCATTTGGATGAACCACAGGAACATTGTAAAATGTCTCTTGGCCAGCCTTGTCCACCACTTGTACTGAATCAAAGTTCTGCCATGCTTCCAAAACTGAGTCTCTCGTTGCATACTTTTACTCTGATGTATTTGTTTACTTTCAGATGCAGGTTCGGATGCAAGCTTCCTCCCACAGCCAAGCATGCCCGTTTTCCTCAATTTCTTCCCAAATTCTCTGAGGGAAGAAAGGGTATGTCTGTCCATACTCGGCCACAGCTTGTCTTCGAATGATTTGTTCTTCCTTGCTGCTTTTGATCAGCTCTGAACCCACAGTATGGCTTGGGAGTGGCCATTCCTGGTTAAGCCAGCTTTGAACACACAATGACGAGTAAAAGCAGTCCACCTCTGCACTCAATGGCACATCTCTAGAGCCCTCCTCCGTCTCAGTCTCAGGAGGCTCCACTATAGCCAATGCTAATGGCGACTCACTGAGTCCCACCATAGCAATTGCAGCTTCTTCTTCTTCCACAATCTCTGCCCAAGAGCTGACAGTTTCACCAGCTCCTGAAATTGTCCATGCCTCACTGCACTTGGAGGCATTGGCCTCCAAACACAAAGCTTCTTCTACTTCAGACTCTCCCATGAGGCTTGGGCTTGGGTCTTCCACCCAAGAATCTACAGAACCTGCATTTGCATTGTCCAAATCCACCCTCTGTAGTGTGGAAAATTCCATCTCTTCCTGGCCCTGCAAAGTATCTGCACAGACATTTTCCAAAAACTCCTTGATAAACTCAATGGGGTCTTTCTAACTGCACCCAGCCTGCTGCGGCTCTGATCTGACAGGGTCCCATACCAATGTTCAAGATGAGGCTAAGTGGATGTTTTTTGCTTTAGCTACTACTGTGCCACCTGCCTCACTGATTCCAAATTTCTTGCAACAGTCTATGCAATGGGGGATTAGCAGAACATCTCGCCCTGGCTTCCTGCAAACAATACGAATGTATGAAAGTGCCAGCAGAAACTGGCCTCATGGTCTATTGAGTCTGCTCAATTGTGCAGCTAGCCCCTCAATTTGCAGCTGCCCCATCCTTCCCACCCCTCTTCATCAGTACCCCCCACTCTGTCCCATTCCCTGTTAAAACCACCCACCGTTCTACAGGATACCACCTCCTTGGGTAGAGTATTCCACTTGTCCACCACCTATTCCGTGAAAACATCTCCTGATTTCCCTCAGGAATATTCCCCCCTCCAGTATCAGCTGGTGCCCTCTCATATCCCTCCCTCTTCTCATTTTGAAAATCCCTTCTGTATTAGTCTTATTAATACCCTTTAAGTATTTAAAGGTTTCAATCATGTCCCCCCATCCCTCCTCTCCTCCAGGGAGTACATGTTCAGTTTGCCTAACCTCTCCCCGTAGGATATTCCCCTCAATCCCTGGATCATCTTTGTCACCCTACGCTACACCTCCTCCAATAGTCTGATATCCTTCTTCAGGAGCGGGTGCCAGTACTGCACGCAGTATTCCAGCTGCAGCCTGACCAGCGACCTGTACAGGGGAAGGATCACCTTCCTATTTCTGGAGGAGATTCACCTCACTATACACCCCAGCATCTTGTTGGCTTTTGCTGCCACCTTCCTGCACTGAGCTGAGTTGTTCATACTCCCCGTTATAAGCATTCCAAGATCCTTTTCCTCCTCGGTGCTTTCCAACTGAACCACCCCAGCTGATAGCTCCACCCCTGGTTCCTAGCTCCAAAGTATAGTACCTTGCATTTCTTGGCATTGAACCCCAACTGCCATGTTTCTGACCACTCCTGAAGTCTGGTCAGGTCTTCCTGCAGCCCCCTCCACCCCTGTATGTCATCCACCACAGCCCCCATCTTCATATTATCTGCGAACAGAGTGATCCTACTCTGAATCCCGAGTGAGATATCGTCTATGAATATCCCAAACTGCACTGGTCCCAGCACCGATTCCTGTGGCACCCCACTTGTCACCATTCTTGGGGATGAAATCCCCCCCCACTACCACCCTTTGCTGCCTTCCATTTTGCCAGTTTCTGACCCAATTTACCATCTTTGTTCCCACCCCTATATACTTCATCTTCCCACCCTGCCTCCCATGTAGCACAGAATCAAAGGCTTTGTTGAAGTCCAAATACAAGACATCCACTGCATGGCCCTTGTCCAGTTCCCTGGTCACCCAGTTGTAGTACTCAATTAGGATTGTCTGGCAGGATCTGCCAGATACAAATCCATGTTGTTGACCATCCTGAAGTCCACTGTCCTCCCAAAACTTTACCAGCCTTTCTTTTAGGATCGTCTCCATGAGCTTATCCATGATTTATGTGAGGCTCACTGGTCTATAGCTGCCTGGTTTATCCTTAGGGCCACTTTTGTGGATGGGCACCACATAGGCCATCCTCCAGTCCTATGGTATGCATCCTGTGTCCAAGGAGGTATCAAACAGGTCAGCCAGTGGTCCTGCCAGGACCTCCACTAGTTCCTTAAGTATCCTAGGATGAATGCCATTGGGTCCCGGTGCCTTGTCCACCCTTAGTGCCCTTAACCCTTCCAAAACCCTGTAATCCCTACATCTGTCACCCCCCCACTGCCCACTCCACCCCTTCCTTGTGGTATTTCCCCCCTTTCTCCTCTATGAACACAGAACAGAAGTATCCATTTAATACCTCTGCCTGATCCCTCCCTTCTCCCCACCCTTCATCCTTCCTAATCCTCACAATTTGGTACTTGTTTTTCCTCCTATCTCTTATTTATCTGAAGAAGTCCTTTTCTCCATCCCTAATACCCTGTGCCAATCTCAGCTCTCTAGATGCTTTGGCTGCTCTAACAAACCTGGTAACCTCCCTGGACTTCTTAGTATACCCATCCTTGTCTACTCCCCCTCTGGATTTCTTGAACCTCCAAAATGCTTTTTTCTTGGCTCTCACGCCGTCCATGACCTCCTGAGTCACCCAGCTGGGCTTTTTTGCCCTACCCTTCTTACTTCTTGTCCTTGTGCATGTCCCAGTAGCCTCCGCCAGCCATTTTTTAATAATGTCCCACTTTTGACTAGCATCCATGCTTGATTGAATTCCCGCCAGATACCTGCCCAAAATTCCCCCCCTCCTTTTGAAGTCTGCCCCTTTGATATCAATCACCCTGGTTCCCGTACCCCCTGCTTCCCTGCCCATATTGAATGTGAACCACACCGAGTGGTGGTCACTCTCGGCCAGTGGGTCCTCTACCCCCAGGTCCTGCATAGTCTCCCCATTTAATAGTACCAGGTCCAGAGTGTTTCCCAGTCTAGTCAGTTCCTGTACATCTACACCAGGAAGCTGTCTTGGAATGCTTCTAGTATGACCTGCTCCTTTACATGCTTGGTGGTTGGGGTGCTCCACTCCACTCCAGATAAGTTGAAGTCCCCCACCAATACTGTGTTCCCCTTCCCACAGACCCTTCTAATTTTCTCAGCTAGCTCCATATCCAGGTCATTCCTTTGAGCTGGTGATCTGTATACTACCCCCATCCTCAGTGCCTTACTTTTCAAGTCATGAAACTGCAACCATAGGGCCTCTGTTCTGCCTTCCTCCCCTTCCCCCCTCCTCCGTTATACACCTTATACCCTCATGCACATAGACTGCCACACTGCCCCCTTTCCCCTTATCCCTATCCTTCCTGAATATCCTGTTCCCTGGGATTATCATATCCCAGTCCTGGTATTGGGTGGCCCATGTTTCTGTTATGGCCACAATGTTGACCCTCTCCACTGCCAAGAGCACCTGGAGCTCCACTGTCTTGTTACCCAGGCTCCTTGTGTTCAGTGATACCATCCTCCACCCTGTGTCCCTCCCTTCCTATCCCTGCTTATCCCCCCCATTACCCCCGTGCCTCTACCTTGATTCTGTCCCTTTTAGCTTCGGTGGTAAGCTTGTTCAGCTCATTTCTATAGGATCCCTGCCTACCAGCAGACCTCTTGCCACCCCCACTTAGTTTAACTCCACTGTTGCTGCTATGTATCCCTCTAGCTTCTGCTTTAATACCCCTTCCCTTCCCCGCTCAAGTGTTGCCTGTCCACTGCTTACAGATCATTATTGTTCCAGGTTCTGCCCCAACCACCTACCAGCTCGTACCCGCTGGATCAACACCATTCCCCCAGCCACATGTTGAATGCCCCAATCCTCTGTTTCCTTGCCGCTCTTACTCAGGGCACTGGGAACACCTCTGAGAATGCCACCAATCCCCCCCAACTCCTCACACAGCCTTCCCAGTTCCTTGACCCTCTCCTTTATTATTTCCACTGTCTCCCCCTCCAGGTCATTTGTACCCACGTGCACCATGAGATTTGGTTTCTTCCTACCACCCCTAATGCACTTTCAAATTGACTGCCCCACCCTGCCCGCTGTTAACCCAGATATGGACTCCACCCACATGTGACTATGCCTTTCCCTTTACTGCCTCATCTGATTCCTTTTAGTATGGAATGCCCCATCACCAGTACCCCCTCCTCCTTCTTCCTCATCCATGCCCCCACCCTATTACCTGCATACCTATCCCTAAAGTCCACCCCCTTTGTAGCTGTCCATTCCCCCTGCATCTCCCCTTCCCCCACTTGACCAGTCCCTCCCCTCACTGCACCTTCCCTCTCATCTACATCATTCCCTTCCTTTCTTGCCCTATCCTCTGCTCTGCCCTTGTCATCCCCTCTATCCACCCTGCTCATCTCCCATTCAATGCTTCCTTCTACTGCCTCTCCAGCTGTGCCCCTCCCCCCTCCCCCCTTTCCCTGCCACCCTCCTGTGGCCACCTGTCTTCCTTGTGCACCCCATTCCCTCCTGCCCCTCCTGGAGAACCTTTTCCTCCTCCTCCTCCCCCCCAATGTCGCCAACACCACAAAACTCTTGCCTGCCCCTTCTGTCATGCTGTCCGTTGCCACCTTCCTCCTGATTTGAACCTTCCCTTCAGTGCCAAGTGTTCTACTCGTTTTGCTCCCACACCTCCTCTCCTTCCCCTCCCATGGTCCAATGTTCCTCTGCTGCAGTGTCCTCATGTTACTTCCTGAGGGAGGCCCCCCTTCACCAGCAACCCCCACCCACCATCCTCTCCACCACACTACCATGCCACAGTATCTCATCCTTGAGTCTTCTCAGCCTGTGACAGATTGGACACCCCCATCCTCCACAATATGCTCATCCAGACTGCCACCCCACTATCCTACTTATGATAGCAGTACCAAATACAAGTATAGAACTATCTATAAGTTTCTGCCCTGTCCAGTCCCTACTTAACGATTACAATACCAGCTCCACTAGCAGTGATGTGTAACATCAAAAACACAATACTATCTAAACATCAAAAAACTCAATACTATCTAAAAGTTCTTAACCAGGCCACTTCATCACCTTCAAAGCAACAGCACTGCCTATAGGTTTTCTAATTAGATCACATCCCCCCTATAACCAATGAATAAAAATAGACTCACTGCTTGCATTCAGCCAGCATTATCCAGGAAGTGACCAGCTCCTTCTTGATGCTCTCTTGCGTGGCATTCCTCCCCTTGAGGGTGACACCTTCTTATGTTCACCAGCCTCCTGCACTGCTCTTCCCCCAGTGGCTGACTCCTCCTCCTCCTCCTCCCCTGCCCATTTAATAGAGGTTGAGGTTGGGGTCGGGGTCGGGGTCAGGGTGGTGGGTGGGTGGGCAGGACAAAGAATCCTCTACAGCTCCCGATGCCGCTGATGTGGCATTTCCCCCTAGGGGCTTCTGCCACTCCTAGGATCCTTCTCTGCTCCTCGCCTGTAGTGGCTCCTGCTACCCACTTCTCCTACCCTGTACTAACACTCATTAACAGGAAAGTTCAGTAAAGCCACATCAAATGGTGCTGACTCACAGTTATACAGCTGTTCAACGTGAGCTAATTCCTTTTCTAGTTGGCATACAGATTTAGTCTTTGCTGTATTGGTCCTTGTAAGAACAGATCAAGAAGCAAATGATTTGATACCTTTTAATGGGCCAACATAGATGTAATAAAAAAGAACAAAGTGCTTTAGTTTTCGGACCAACCCAGTCCTTCCTTGGCTTCCTCGGAAGGACTAGGTTGGTTCGAAAGCTAAAGCACTTTGTTCTTTTTGTTACATCTATGTTGGTCTAATAAAAGGTATCAAATCATTTGCTTCTGAATCTTTTCTTGTTGGATAACCCATGCCCTGGCATGGAGTGGGTAACAGGGATGCTGATGTGCCATTTTCTGTAAATAAACACACAAGTCCCAAGTTACCATTTTGCAATCAAGTGAGATTTGGCTTTAAACACACTTGTACAGTTCACTAACAGGCTGCCTGGCTTTGCATTTTGTTCCACAACATTTAGCACAACCATTTGAAACTTTTTCTGCATTTGAAACACTTAACCAAGACGGAGCTACGTTGTTTACATTTGCTGACTATGCCCCAAAATGGCTGCTGCAACTTTTTCTCCATTACACACATAGTTCACAACTGCAAGAAATCTTGTTGGATCTTACATTTTATTGATTTACTTAAAGCACAACTTTAATTTTACTTTTACACTATTCAATTCATTTATACTGTCGCTACATTTCTTTTGGACCTGCTGAATAGTTTCTGCCTTAGAGCTCTCTCTCTCTCTTCACACACAGTCCAAATTTTAAAGTTCAAAAACTCTCTCTCTGTTACTTTGCTGCATTGCTTTACTCTTCTTACAGTTTTTTGACTTTCAGCATCACAGTCCTTTACTTTTGCACATAGTACTTACTAGGCAGTAGTTGGTTCCCTCCTCTGATGTAGAATAGCCTGCTGCTGGTTTTGTCGGCCTTTCCAATGATGAAGCTGGCAAATCCACAGACTGGTCGCAAAAACACAGCGATCGCCACTACTGTCAGTTGGAAAACGAGTTGAGCCTGGTTTTAACTGTGAAAATCTGAAAAAATGATGTTTTAGGAATGGTTTCTCTCTTGTCGGCAACTCCTGCTGCTGCACAAACTAGCATGCTGTTTGCACACTGCTGGCTGCTCTTCCTCGAATGCTTCACAACACTGAGACTCAGGCAAAGGGTGGGGCTTAGGTTCACTGGACCAATCACATGATGCCATGCAAATGACTCTCTCTCTCTCTCTCTCTCTCTCTGTCAGCCGCACTCCTACATGGCGATCATTGAGAAGGCAAATTTAAAATGCAAACTGTCACTTTTTCCTCGGCTGGCAATTTCAGTAGAGCAAAGCACTTTTGAGGCATTTTGACAAAGTTCTTGGTGCATTTTCCTTAGTGACCCCCCCAGTTTTCACAGTACACACATGAAACTTTCTGGGCACTTAGAAAAGGCTGTTATCAAAGTTCACAAATACTTTTCTCCTGGAATTTGCAACTTTTAACAGTTTTTCAAGCACTTTAATGTCAAGGCAAAGGCAATCATTGCTCAGTTCAACAGTTCATTTTTTCCAGTTTAAACACACAAGCAGCACATTTTCCACTTCCTTTAACAGAAACACAGGCAGCAAAATATTCTCAGGTGGCATTTTCCTTGGCACAAACTTTGTTTTTCTGGCAACGATCTTCTGTTTGGGTGCACCGCCACCAGACAGGAAGATCCTAGACATACCCTCAGCATTTACCTCTCACCCAAAACATATCCCTTTGGAGGAGCCCCCATTTTTTTGTAACCCCATGCCACCTTTGCCAAGTTGACACCCCCCGATAATACAGGACTAATACCCACATATGACATACCATTTAATTTTAGCAGAATTTCTAAGATTGGTGCCACCCTTAGCATTAGGATTTATACCAGGTTCATTACCTAGAGGAAGGAGGGTGGGGGTACAATAACCAAAAATGGACCTTTGTAACTACAGCCAGGTCCAAGGGAGAGGATGCTAGGCATATGCTAGACCTACTGCTGAGGGGGCCCCATTAATTCCACACAGAAGCAATGATCAGATTGTCCAATGCAGCAGCTAGGATTGTGCAGTATGGCTTTATTACAGGTGTTACTAAAGCATCAGTGGACCCCCAAGGGTTGGACATGGCAAACAAGTCCATTTTCTGCCTCAACTCTTTGCTAGGCAGTACAGTTCTCCACAGAAACAATTCCTTCTCTTCCCCATGGTGTATGCTTGTGACTTGTTGGCCACACAACCGAACACATTTCCATTTCCCCAGCATGTATACTTGTGGTTTGTTTGCCATACACTCAAAACATCTTCCTTCCCAATAGATATATACTTGTGACTTCTATCACACACCTCATCCCACAGCAATGGCCTTTGCTCAGAGTAAACTGACGCCCATCAATAAATCAGTTAGCCCTGCCTTGTAAGCTTCCAGATAGTGTTCCTCCCACCAGGGGTGTAGTTTGTTATTTTTACGGGAGGGGGGGCAAAGTAACAAAAAAGTCCTGATTTTCGCGTATCACGACAGTGAAGAGGGCGGGTGGCTTGCGTAATGCAAACAAATCAACCAGCATCAAATAATGCCCAAAAAACATTTAAGACTACAGCTGAATAACTCCTGGGAGGGACCAGCCCAGGCCAAGTCAGAGCACTTCCCCACCCCACCAGTTTTACTGCAGCCTGCTCTTGGCCCAACTCCTCCTGAGACCAGAGTTGAAAAACTGACCGAGATCTATTTTGTATTCAGTTCTTCGTTCTTCTGCCTTGGGAGTGAGGACTTACTTGTAAAGTTGAAAATATGTAAGGAACTTAACTTCCTTCTCAAGAGGACAGGACCTCCCCTCAGCTTCAATTCAAATCAGTCTTGACCTAATTTTGCCCCCACCTGAACATCCAGGTCTCACTAGTCTCTCACCTCCCTTTGCTGCTTACATAACCCTTCCAAGTCCAGCCCTTATAGTGGATCCTGAACTTCTTGAAATGTCTGCTTGAGCTAGCCCTCCCACCCTTGGAGAGTGCAAAAAGCATATTTCAAGGAAGTGCAGCAAATGGCTGTGCCACCTCAGTATACCTATAAACATGGATGGTATGGGAAACATCCCAGCATGTGCATCCTCACAGCATGAGCCCTTATTTACAAAGATTACATAAAAAAATGTGATTATACAATGACAAGAATGAATGCTGGCCTCTGATTGGTCAGTCTTGGGCTAGACCCATGATGTTATCCCAGTACATCCAATTCATCACAGGTCTAGTCTCAGCCTCTCCGTGAACCTCTTGATGATTGTTAGCATTAGTGTGTTTTTGTATCTTCTCTTAAAAATATTTTTCCACACCAAATAAAACATCTTTAAAATTATTTTTTAATTCTGTATAACAACACGCCATTGTATAATAGCAATAATGCCCTCCAGGGTGTGTGTCATGGTAGGATAACATCATGCCTTATGTATTGGATGCACTCGTGCCCAACCACCTGAGGTGTGACGTTATCCCAGCATGGCACACGCCCTGTTGGGCATTATTGCTTACTTGCACCCAGTGTTAACACTTTTCTTTGTTATAAACAAGTTAATTCATTAGTCTCCCATCCCATCCCATATTATTCAATGTCACATGCCTGAATCTGGTTAGGTAAGGTAAGCAAAGAGCATAATGCTCTCCTCAAGCAAGCAAGCATTGCATACATAAGCATGGGGCTTGCTGATATCCCTCAGGTGGTGCCCTTAACAAGCATGCTGATGTACCTGGGACAGTGCAACAGAACAATCTAAATTCCCTCATTGTTCAAGATGATCATGGGCATGGTGTGGTCACACCACAACCCCTACCACTCTCCTCCCCATGGGCTCCTAAGGAATATGCATCTCTGTCCATGCCCAGGGTTACACAACCCCATCCAAGCAAACATGGACTGCCCTGGCACAAAAGTGGTTGCATCACATAACCTAAGAGAACAGACGCCACAGGAAGTTTGCTGGAACAACGACTCCAGATACCTGTGCACAGCCTCGCAGGACCCACCCTGAAAGGTAAGTACTTGGTTGGTGGTTTTTATTAGCATCACCTATGACAGTGTGTGGTGGGCCGGTTGTGGTAGCTCAGGTTGCCGTGGATGTTCCCCCCCACAGACTACTTCAAAATTGTCTCATCTGACAGTTTTGAAGGGCACAAATGAAACATGGTTGCTTCAGTTTGATGTGGTTTAATACAATTTGTTTGTCCAAGCGTGTATCTCTATTCTTCCACAGACAGACACACATACCACCAAAAAATGAACTTTTTTTATACCATGTTTACATTCAGGATAGAGACAGGGTAAAGCAGGTCCAGGCAGTACAACACAGTAAATGAAACAATGCATTTTACAATGCCCAACAAACCACCAAAAGACCACAAAACAACGGACCTTCCCCCTGCCCGGGGGGGGGAATGGCTAGGTCACAGGTCAGGGTGCTAAATGAGGAGGAGAGAACACAGAACATCTTGTCGAACCACACAGTAAGGTGAAACTACATAAACATGCACAATTTTTACACTGTAGGAATTCATACTTTCCAACAGTTCTTATTTTTGATGCAGAAACTTATCTTTAGTGCTCAGAAGCCCCTTGTACGAGGGAGGTAAGCATGGCATGGACCCAGCAGACTAGCATACATGTTGAAAAAAATATTTCTGTGCCAGTATGCCCGTTCACCCCTCCCTCCTCCATCACCAGTGGCCAGAACCATTCAGCATGTGTACCAGTCTGCCCTGGTCAGCACAGCAGCACAAAGCTGGCAGGGCAGCAGAAGGCACAGCAAGCAACAGTGAATTAAATGTTCATGCAAAAAGCTACAGCCCACTCTCCCCACCCCAGACCTGCAAGGCCACTATCTCCACCCAGACTGGCCAGCTCAGCTACTCTCTGCACCCTGATGGACTTGCACAGCCACTCTCCACACTCTGTGTCCACCCCACCAGCACAGCCATTCTCCTCACCTCACCAGCACAGCCACTCTCCCCACCCCACCCAACCAACACCATTTCCAGCTCCATTTATCTGGTATCCTCTCCAGGCATCCAGGTCTGTGCCTCCCCATCACAGGCACACAAAAATAAATAAAACCACATTTTATACTGCATTTTGTTTATGTTTCTTTCTTTGTCTGTACGGGGTCGATACCAGTCCATTTACAGAAGAAAGGGCTCTGAAGGAACTAATAAAATTGAAGGTGGACAAAGCAATGGGGCCTGATGGGATTCACCCAAGAATCCTAAAAGAACTAAGGGTAGAACTAGTGACACCGCTGACTACTCTCTTTAACAAATCATGGGAGGATGGGGTGGTACCCAATGACTGGAGGAGGGCAGATGTGATTCCTATTCACAAAAGTGGGAGCAGAACAGAGGCAGGAAACTACAGACCAGTTAGTTTGACCTCAGTGGTAGGGAAAATGATGGAATCACTTCTGAAGGAAAGAATTGTTGAGTACCTAGAGGCCAGTGGGGCACAGGACCCAAGGCAGCATGGATTCATGATGGGAAGGTCATGTCAGACAAATCTAATAGATTTCTTTTCTTTGACTGGGTGATCAAAGTAGTAGACCAGGGAGGGGCTGTGGACATGGCCTACCTAGATTTTAGCAAGGCATTTGATACAGTCCCACACAAAATATTAATATACAAGTTAGCCAGCCTTGGAGTGGGTCCCAAGGTGGTAGCCTGGATAAATAATTGGCTAGACAACAGGACGTAAAGGGTAGTAGTAAATGGAGTACACAGTGAAGAAAGGAGGGTTACTAGTGGGGTACCGCAGGGTTCAGTACTGGGACCAGTCCTTTTTAATGTCTTTATAAGTGACATTGCAGAGGAACTGGAAGGAAAAGTATGTCTCTTTGCAGATGACACAAAGATCTGCAACAGGGTTGATACACAAGATGGAGTGGAAAGGATGAGAAGGGACTTGGCAAGGTTGGAGGAATGGTCAAATGTATGGCAGCTCAGATTCAATGCAAAGAAGTGCAAGATAATGCACATGGGAAACAAAAACCCAAAGGAAGCATACACAATGGGGGGTGAGATACTGACAACAGTAAAAACGGAAAGGGACCTGGGGGTAATTATATCAGATGACCTGAAGGTGAGCAAGCAATGTGAGAAGGCAGTAAGAAAGGCTGGGGGGGATACTGGGATGCATAGGAAGAGGCATCAATAGTAGAAAACAGGAAGTTGTTATCCCTCTGTACAGACAGTTGGTGAGACCCCATCTGGAGTGCTGTGTGAAGTTCTGGAGACCCCATCTCCGCAAAGACATAGACAGAGTGGAGGCTGTCCAGAGGAGGGCAACCAAAATGGTGCAGGGTCTGCACCAGAAGACACACAAGAAAGACTAAAGGAGCTTAATATGTATACCCTTGAGGAAAGAAGGGAGAGAGGGAACATGATAGAAACTTTCAAGTACCTCAAGGGAATCAACAAAGTCCAAGAGGGTAGCATCTTTCAGAAAAGAGATGTGCAAGAACAAGGGGCACAATTTGAAGATAGAGGGGGACGGCTCAGAGGTAATGTGAGGAAGTATTTTTTCACAGAGAGGGTTGTGGATGCATGGAACAGCCTCCCTGAGGAGGTTGTGGAGTCAAGAACAGTGGGAGAATTCAAGAATGCATGGGACAGGCATAAGGCAGTCCTAGTGGGGGGGTAGGAGGAAGTAAGCTGTTGGTTAACTAGGATCTGCAGCTTATCTGTTAGGTAGGAAAATGGGCAGACTAGGTGGGCCAAGCAGTCCTTATCTGCCGTCAAATTCTATGTTTCTATGAAAGAGAGATATTGAGCTACTGGTCAGCACAGTTTGCCTGGTATACAATTATAACCCCGCCCCACCGACACAATGCCAGTGCCTCTACCCACCCACACAACAGTGCCCCCACCACACCCACATAATGCCTGTATCCCCAACCCCACCCACACAAATGACCAGTGTCCGCAACACCACACACACACACATGACCAGCAGTGTCCCCAACCCCAACACACACACACGACCAGCAGTGTCCCCAACCCCACACACACACAATCAGCAGTGTCCCCAACCACACACACACACACACAAAACCAGGAGTGTCCGCAACCCCCCACACACACATGACCAGTGTTCCAACCCCCCCAAAAAAAATCATGGCCAGTCAGTAGTCGCTATAACAATAGCCAGGTAGTAGTATAATCATTTCTTTAGGGTGCATGTTTTAGTGCAAAATTTTTTTTGCTAGTCTTGTAACACTGTACGGGGGAGAACACAAAAAGCTACCCCTTTGGTTGTGTTGGCCAGGCAATGAAGACAGAGACAGCAAGGCCAAGGAATCTGTCTGTTTCACCCCTCCACAGTGGACAATCGGAGAAATCAAAAAAGTGAAAGATTACTTTTACAGCCAGGTAAAGGATGAGGGGGAAATAATGTTTCAACATTTACTAATGTTCGTATGCTAGCTGCGGGCACAGGTCAGTGAGATACATCCCTTGACAGGTAAAGGATGAGGTAGAAATTACGTTTTAACATTTACTTATCTTTATATGCTAACACCCAGTCAGCAAGCACAGAATGTCCCCCCTCCTAACCAACATGGACAGTCCACCAGGAACCCAGTCAGCAAACATGAACAGTCCCCCCTTCACCCCACCTACAAAGACAGTCCCCCCAGACACCCGAACAGTCCCCCCTGCCCACCAGACACCGGGCCAGCGAGCATAGAATGCCCCTCCCAACCAACAAGGACAGTCCCACCAGACACCCAGGCAGCCAGCAAACATGGACGGTCCCCATATCCCACCAAGGACAGTCCCCACCCCCGACACACAGCTTGCAAATACAGAATTTCCCACCCCACCAACATGAACAATCCCCAAACACCTGGCTAGCAAACACGGAGAGGTCCCTCCCCAACAACATTGATAGTCCGTCCTAGACACCTGAGCAGCAATCACCGACATTGACCCCCACCATAAGCCAACATGGAAAGATCCCCCAGACACTTGACCAGCAAATAGTCCCCCCTCCCAACAAGACACCCGGCAGGCAAACATGGACAGTTCCCCTTTTCCACTATCATGGACAGTCTCCCCCAGACAAATTGCCAGCCAAGTCCACCAAACAATGGCTAGTGTCACCACCCCACCATCACAGCCAGTGTCCCCACATCACCATGGCCTGTGTCTCCACCCCACCAGACCCCAGAAAAGAAAACAGACTGTCTCCCCAGCCCCACCAAACACTAACCACCCTCCCAGTCCCAAACACTAACCATCCTAGCCCCAAACACTGATCGTCCCCCCCAGCACAACCAAATGCAGGCCCTCCCCCAGCACCAAACACTGACCATCCTCTCAGTGAGTCAGCCCCAAAACACACAGTCTCCCCCGACCCCAACCCCACAAAACAGACCATCCCCCCAGCCCCACCAAACACAGACCATCCAGTGAGTTTCCCCAACAAACCCCACCACACCAGTAGCACAGTAACTGAGTGTCCCCACCCCACCAACATAACCAGTGTCCACACCATACCCAAAAATAGGCCCCCCACTCACCCCACCAACATGGACAGCCTCAACAGCCAGCAAATTCCCTCACACCCAAAGAAACACAAGCTGACAGCAAACCTTCCACCCACCCTCCAGACACATGGCCATGGCCAAGACAACCCCCCCCCAAAAGACACATTTCTGGGATGTGAATGGTATTAATTTCCAACAACCAGCTTGCAGCACAGTTACTCACCAAATCAGTAAGGGCACAGACAGGGCAGCATGCAGCAGGGCACAGCAAGGCCAAGAAGGCAGGTCAGGTAGCCGAGTCTCTCCCAACAGTCCCGTTCCTCTCCTGATTAATCCCCCAATGAGACAGTAACCCATTTTTTCTGACACCGGATGAACGTGTCACATTATGGGTCTGCTATAGCCTGCATGACCGCCTGCTTCTTCACTGTTCTGGGCCTGACTGTTCACTGACCTGAATAATCCCTCTCGGTGGACTGTGGAACTGGTGGGCAATGGGCGTGGTGTGGGACTCGCCGACAACATGGTAAATCTTTTTTCTGGTCTGCTGGACACAGGAGCTGGGTATGCAGGCAAGCCTGGCCGTGCCTCAGACTCACTGTAATTGTACTACTCGCTCCTCTGCCTGGTCTGTCCAGTGGTAGAGGCCTTGTGGCCGCAGACCTCCTAGGCTCTCAGGGATGGGAGGCTCAGGTGGCAGTGGGAGAACCCAGAGCACAGCTGGCTGCACTGAGAAACAGAGAGTAGGTAGTCAGAGGACTCGGGTGAGGTATATTTAAACTGGGCTGTTCAGGACAGGAAGAGGGTGAGAACACTAGACTGACTGAGACACTGGTGACATCTGACAGACAACCAATGACTGCTGCTCGATGTCCTCGAATAGCTATCTCTCCTTAGCCCTACGCTATATGGATGCTGCTGCTGCTCCTTCATGGAAGGCACACAGACAACTAAATGGCGCCACTAACGGAGTACTGCTCATGCGATGGCGCCAGCTTGCAGCACTCTCTGATTGGCTGTAACATGCAGGCTACTATGGTTGCAGGCTTGTAGCCAATCGGAAAAGGGGATAGTTTTTGTTTAAGAGACACGGCGCAGCCACCCCCTCCCTCCCCGGAGAGGTGCAGGCAGTCCAGGCATAGCCCTGAGCCCATTCAATATTAAAAAAAAAAAATGATAACCAGAGAACAGTGGCTGGGCTCCTAAAAAAGTTCTGGTATAATTTCTCAGGGGGGGCAGCTTGCCCCTCTGCCCCCCCGCAATCTACGCCTATGCCTCCCACCCTTTACTCCAACCGACAATCTCTGCCATTCCTTCAGGGTTATACCACAGAAGCCTTCATTTACCATTGAAATGCTAAAGACTCCGAACTTCACTTCACTCATTTGGGGAACAAGGGGTACTGACAGGTGTGATATAGCCTTACCTATGGGGACACACACCCCATAATAAATCCATAAATGGAGAACTCGTCTCCCATTATGTACTCACATTTAAATTGCTCCTTCCTCTAGGCATGGAAAACAATCCCAAAAGCACACTTTTCAACAGTTTAGTTTCTCCTTCCTCTAAGCATGGAAGCAACCCAAAAACACATTTTGCATTCTGTACTCACAAATTTGTTTCCCCTTCTTTTAGGCATGGGAACAACCAGAAAGCATCCTTTCCCTTGGTAGCTTGTCAGAAAAGTCTCTTACAAAGTTCTTCTCAAAGGCAACTGTAACACACAAGGACCGTCAGGGATTTCCCCTTGGATCCACTGAACTAGCAGTCCCTTTCACTTCTCTTGGACTGAGCATCAAGGAATCCTGCTGAAGAAAGGTCTCCACCACTTCACTGGAAGCTGGTGATTGTTATCCAAACTAGGGAGAGAAACACAAGACTCTCTGACTCAGAGCTCCAGTGGCAGAGCTTCTGCCAGTCTGACTCTCACACTAAGACAAAGTGAACATTCTAAAACTTCCCCAGAGCAGCTGACTTAGAAATGATTATGCTGCTGCGAGAGTTCCAAATGACATATTCATCCTACCCTCAGGCTAGTTGAGTAAACAATGATGTCATTATGTAAGAAGCCCCTTAAACGAGCTCCTTACCAGCTGCCTGTTCTAAGTGCCTAACACTAATACTGATAGGATCCTAGTAACCCCAGGGGACTGAGTGATTACATTTGTAAATAATAATTATTTCTCTGGAAGTCTAGCAGACCCCCCACCTCCTTGGAAGAATAGCAGACCCCCCCTCCCATTCACCCATGTGTGTTATAATAATTATTTCCCTGGTAGGCTAACAGACTCCCCACACCCCGACCAAGTTCCTTCAAACACCCGCCCACCCACTGAGGACCCTCAAAACAACTGTTGCTACAGTGCTTGATATTATGCTCTGTGACGGTCAGACAGTGCCCAGCTGAGCAGAGGGCTGCACCAGTCACCAGTCATTTGCAGTCACACTGGTGAGTGGTGACCAGGGTGAGGGTGGCTGTGGGTGGGGGTCCACAGTTTTGATGGAACTTAATCAGGGCTGGGGGAGTGGTCTGCTAGACTATTAGGGAAATAATTATTTACAGACTTCGGTGATCAGGGGGGTGGGAGGTCCACTAGACTGCCAGGGAAATAATTGTTATTTACAAGCATGGGTGATCAGGGGGAGGTGACAAATTGACTATCAAGGACACAGATACCGGTGTACAACATGGGCAACTGGTGGGAAGGAGGTCCACTTAACACCAGGGATGTACTGTTTGTCTACAACATAGGTAATGGGTGAGTGTAATGAGAGTGCCAGGTTAAGGTCAAGGTTTTGGCACCGGTAAAAGCACCATGCTGGTAGCTGTTTAGAGCTGTGGAAACCAATGAATTTACTGCTGTGCCCTTTTACATGAGGGATTTTTTTTTGTGTGATTGTGTTCCTAGGATAGCATGATGCTCTGAGCAGCTCTGAATATGGCCCCAGCTGGAGAGCTGGCACTATTCACAGTTAGCACGGTACCAACCTGGTTAGTGCCACGCTAAACTTTAGAATATGAGTGCCACCATAATCCTCTGCTTGTAACACAGAGTATGTTGTTGCAGCAGTGGTTCTGCTGTCACATGTGGAGGACTATACCTTCGTGGCAGGTATGAGTATTAGGTGCAGATGAAGTCTAAGAGTAACAATTATGTTTTTCATAGTAATGGCTTTAGTAATATGGAATAGAATACCCTAACATTTGCAGTCTTCTGGTCCCAATCTTGCTGATGCCAATTGTAATTTTTTTGTGAGACACTGGAAAATCTCTTTAAGATTATGCACGCATGTTATTTAATTGTACCTCATTCACTCCTGGAGCATATATATATGCATCAAGATGTTCTATGCTGAATCTTTTCAAAATGGCCACCTTGAGCTGGGTGTGCTAAGGCAGTTAAGAAAATTCACAGCCTGCGTGTGGTCCTTGTCAGTCATTTGTCATTTGATTTTTAGATGTCTAGTATTGCCAAGGGCTGCTTTTATCATGAGAAAAATATTTCTAGGTTGGGACCCTTTTCTGAACGTGTCAAACTGCGGGTACTAATGCAAACTTTTTTCCCTCAGGGCTCAGTTACTATAATTTGCTGCAAAAGGGTTACAGTAGGTTGTGCTCAGATTTGCTGCCAACAACTGGTCCAGAATGCTGCAGCAAGGCTGCTGACCTCTGCCTGGAAGTCAGATCATGTCAATCCCTTGCTTCTCTCTTGGGCTAGCTGCACATTTGGCTGCAGGTTCACTACATGGTCCTATGAGGTAGTTGTGGAACCCTCACTTGAGGAATGGTATTGACAGAGTAAAGGCAGTACACAGGAGGGTAACCAAAATGATTCAGGATCAGCAAGGCAAGTCCTACATAGAAAGACTGTAGATCCTTAACATGTACAATCTGAAGGCAAGAAGGGTTCAGGTTGTGAGAGATGGGCAAATATCTTCATGAGATAAACAAGGTAGATAACAAGGAGTTCATGCAGAGTGGAAACACAGGCACAAGGGGAATGCAGTGAAGCTGGTAGTGTTGTTGTTGGTGGTGGGAATTTAGGGAAGGTATCAGGAAATATTTCTTCATGGAAAGAGTGGTGGATAGGAGAAACATATTTTAACAGGAATATGTCTGTACATAATCAGTGAAGGGACTCAAACATGGGTTGGGCAGACACCTGGGATTAGTAAGGATATCAGTAAAAGGAAAGGGGGTTAGGAGAGAAGTAAATGTTTGCTGACACCGTCACATCCAAGCATAAGCAGGTATGGACAGAATGGAAAAGTCGTAAGGCTTCATTCTGCCTTTCTACTTCTATGTTTCTATGCCCTTATTGTTACCTTTTAAAGCCCTGACTTCACTGGGTAACCACTATCTCCACGAGCTACTGTCCTGACCCCCTACATGCCGACTTGCAGTGTTCTCATCATGTTTAAAGTCTACTGGAGACAGAGCATTTGCAATGGCCACCCCTATTCTTTGAAATTATCTACTTCTAAACATCTGCATGGCTGCAAATATAAATATTTTCAAGGCCAAACTTAAAAAAAAACTATGTATTCGATCAGACCTTCCTGTGGTATTTCTAGGATCTAATGAAGTTAATTAGCTATTTATTTAGTTATGTATTTATTTATTTTTATTTATTTATTTCAGTTTAGGATTAATACCTTTGAGTCAAGGACTCATTTTCAAAGGTTCCCAGTCAGTTAAACAAACAGATACAGACAACATAACACCACAGTTAGGTTACAAAATAAGGTTACAAAGGGTTGCACATACTTATAAGTTTCACTGATACGTAGGAGTCTAACATAGTAATTAACAGCACTTAGTGCAAGGCATTGTAGTGTTAGATATAGGAGCACAGGAGAAAGGCCAAGGATTGTGTCTCCGCTGGGTAGTACAGGGGGCTAGTGGGGGTTGGGGGTTTGACGGACTGGCCGATTGCTGGTTTTGTTGACTGTGCTCACCAGAGATAGCCTGGGGTGAGTGTGGGGAGAGAAAGCAGCCCTAGGTAGGCATTGTCAAATGTACACGTCAGTGGTAGATGGAGTGGATGACTGGCGGGGTGGGGGGAGGACAGTTTGTTGTAGGTGTGTGGAGGTAGAGTAAACTATGCTAGGATTGGTGTTTTGTGAGTAGGGAGACTTGATGGAGAGAGCGGAAGGGGGGAGTGAGGGGGCAGTAGTAGGGTGGTTTGTGCCAAGGGGTGAAGGAGATGGCAGAGGTGCCCTGTTCGTGGGCTAAGTGCAGCATCCACAGATTTTTTTTAGTTCTAGCTGGGAACGAAGCCCAGTTTTGAATTGTCTGAGCTTGGTACTTTCCAAGAGTGCGGCAGGAAGTTCATTGAACCACTTTGGGCCCAGGTAGGAGAAGGATCTCTGTACCAATTATTTCTGCACTAGCAATTTATTTGTTATATTTTGTGATAGCTACAGTACATGTTGTATATATGCTGCTGGTATTCTCCCTCCTCTCCATTGTACTTGATGTTCTAAGCTTTCTGAAGAGTACATAAATTGCAAAACATCCAGGGAAGAGGAGGACCCTTGCTGAGCGCCCCCTGCACCGAGCGCCGAGGCCAGTCTCCACCAGCGGGCGGGCGGCACCTCCAGCCAGTGCTTAGCTCCACAGAGCTGGAGAGACCCTCCAGGGAAGAGGAGGACCCTTGCTGAGTGCCCCCTGCACCGAGCGCCGAGGCCAGTCTCCGCCAGCGGGCGGGCGGCACCTCCAGCCGGCGCTTAGCTCCACAGAGCCGGAGAGACCCTCCAGGGAAGAGGAGGACCCTTGCTGAGCCCCTGCACCAAGCGCCGAGGCTAGTCTCCGCCAGCGGGCGGGCGGCACCTCCAGCCGGCGCTTAGCTCCACAGAGCCGGAGAGACCCTCCAGGGAAGGTACGGCAAAGCCGCAACCAATCAGAATGCGAGTGCCTTCCACGGCTTCACCTCTGCTTGGTCCCCGCTGCTCCTGGTTTCTTCCTTGTTAGATTTGCTTTTTATCTTCGGGAAAAGTTTGCTTAGAGTATTGTGTGTACAGATTTCCACAAAAAGAGCTGAACACTGTAATTGTGGGAAGGGGAAATTGTGATAGGTGTTGCTTTGTTAAAAAAAAGTAATTACAGCCTTCCTGTGTTTGTGCGCATAGCCAGACGCTTTGGCGCCTCTACCCCATCCTCTAGCCTTCTAATGCTAATTTGGCCCCCCTGCTGCTCTGCCTGTGCCTGAGCTGTAAAATACCTTTAAATTCAACCTGCTCTCTCTTGTCTCCCCAGAGGAGGACCCTTGCTGAGCGCCCTCCGCACCGAGCGCCGAGGCCAGTCTCCGCCAGCGGGTGGGCGGCACCTCCAGCTGGCGCTTAGCTCCACAGAGCCGGAGAGACCCTCCAGGGAAGGTACGGCAAAGCTGCAATTTTTATGCCCACCCACCCTTCCCCTCTTCCAGACTTTCTTAGTAGACACTTTCCCGCCAACGTTATTAAAACCACGCCGCTGCATCCTGCTAACCTATAACCTGCCTTATATTCCTCATTGATACTAAACAGTCGATTACCATAATACTCCCTATGTTGTCTATTCTGATGCCACAACTAGACTGGGTTTCCACCCAGCATCAGAAAAGGCACACTACCCTAGCCATCTTATACTTCGCCTTTATTCGATTCCATAAAAATCTTGTATCTCACTGCTTACCAAACCTCTTATCTCATTGTTAGACTAAACACCCTCCTCTAGTAACTGAGTAGGCACCCATTACGAGCTAAGTATACCACTCTTACAGTCAACGATATAGGCAATTACTGTGAGCAAAACATAAGATATTACCTATAAAAACTCTGGTCACCTTCATAATGGGGAACTTTCCTTGGAGCCTCCTTATACTACTACTATTACCTGAACTAAGTAAAAGATGCAGACATCCACAGGATGCCACGCAGAGTGCAGATGCCACGTTCTCGTCCTGCTGCAATTCTACAACAGCCCCAAGAGATTGGATATGTACCTATGACCTCCCATTGATACGATGTTACCCATTTAATACTTACTACGGAGGGACACATTCGGCCTTGCATTTGATTGGTGCCTGTCTCCAACTGCATACAGAAAAATATCCCACTATTATCTCTGTTAAAGTATTAATCCTTTCTCTTACAAGAGGACGAAAAACTGAATCTGGATGGCAAATAAGAATTCTACAGAATAAAAAAAAATAAATAAAAAAGACATCTATAAGAACTTATACCCTATCTCTGGCGCAACTATGAAATTACTGCTCCTACTACTAATATGCTCAGGAATGTGGAACTTAACCTGGGCCACTAGGACTATCACTGCAACTGTCAGAACTAGCAAGGATTAAAGGACTAAGCCTTCTACATATTAATGCATGTAGCCTATTAAAAAAAAATCACATTGCTTCAAGCCTGGGTTAGCCACTCACTACCTGACATTCTGGTAGTGTCTGAGACATGGCTTAGACCTGATACAGCCGACAGAGACATCAATTTACTTAACTACCAAACATTCAGAGCTGATAGACGGACAAGAGGAGGGGGGGTTGCAATATATGTAAAGGCCAACCTATCTACAATTTGTCTTGCCTCTTATTCTATGGGAAAAGAATTCGAGTGCCTATCCCTTAAAATAACTCTTTCCAAAAATACCTCACTGCAGCTGATCGGCTGTTACAGACCTCCCTCAGCTGGCCTCAAGATACTATCCCACTTGGGTGACTTGATTAAACAGGGGAATGAAGAAACTATAATTATAGGCGATTTAAACCTAAACTGGCTTTCTAAGGCAGCTACACCATTAATTTCATTCTGCGACATACATGGGCTTACACAGCTCATAAATGAACCTACTAGAATAAACAAAAAGAACCCAAAAAATAGCACGCTGTTGGATGTACTATTAGTGAGTAAACCTCACCTCTTCTCACACTCTAGAGTACTGTTCAACAACATTAGTGATCATTGTTCTATTGCGGCAATAGGTCAGCATGTAAGATTTCATCCCCCACAAAATTCTTGTTGAGGAGATTGAAAAAGAGCTTCAACATTGATGCATACCTGGACGATATTAAACACTCCACAAGATGGCAAGAATTCTATCTAGCGAACACAATGGAGATTGCATATGGTGTTCTAAATGACATTATCACAAATGCTCTAAACATTCATGCACCAGTCTCTAAACTACATATTAAAAATAAAACCTATCATTGGTTCAATTCTGACCTTAAATCCACCCTTCTCGAAAGGGACAAGCTTTGGAAAAAAGCCCGAAAAACTAAATTAGCCACTGACTGGGAGCAATTCAGAAAAGCCAGGAATCTCTGTACCAAGAAAGTGCAAGACACAAAAGCTGCATATTTCATGGCTGAATTAGATTCCTCATACTACAACCCTGCCAAGTTTTGGAACACTATCAAAGATATAACTGGCCATGTCCCAAGTAACTCACTCCCAGCAAAACTACAATGTGGAAACAGAACCATCAGTGACAAAATAGAAGTATTGGAAGCCTTCAATAATCATTTTACAACTGCTGGGCTAGCATTCGACTCCTCTCCAGCCAACCAAATGAGAGCATCTAGGGATTAAGAACACTGATGCAAGGGTGACTGACTCACTTTCTCCTTCACTCCAGCCATGCTGAAGCAAGTCGAAGAACTAATCTTACAGTTGGACATAAAAAAGAGTGCAGGCACAGACTCCCTTGACCCATACTTTTTAAAAATTGCCATATATGTATTAGCAGTACCAGTAACACATCTGTTTAACCTTTCTCTACAATCTGGAGTCATCCCATCAATCTGGAAAATCGCTCAAGTGATTCCACTACTGAAAGCCGGGGATCCCACAGACCTTAATAACTACAGACCAATTTCCATTCTTACTGTGTTGTCTAAACTACTTGAAAAAATTGTGAGCACCCAGCTAAGAGAATACCTAGAAGCCAACAATCTTCTAAACCCAGCACAATCTGGTTTCAGAGCAAACCACGGTACCATAACAGCTCTTGCAAAAGTCACCAATGACTGGCAACTTGAATCGGATAAAAAAAATTGTGCATGTGCTGTCTTCTTAGACTTAAGTAAGGCCTTTGACACGGTTGACCACGACCTGCTCTTCTCCTCACTGAGGTCAATTGGACTTGACACCAATTCCATTAGATGGTTTAACAACTATCTTACAGGAAGAACCCAGCAGGTAAAGGCCGAAGGAGATATATCCCCAATCAGACCTCTACAAAGAGGAGTACCACAAGGATCTATTCTTGGCCCTATCCTCTTTGCCATATATATCAATAGCATTGACACAAATCTTACCAAAGCCACTGTACACCTTTTTGCTGATGATATAGTACTGTATGTCAGTCACCCTTCTCCTACAACAGCCTGCAAAGAACTACAAGCAGAATTTGACCTACTGCAACTCCAGCTGCTGGAAAAACTACTATTGAATGCAAAAAACTAAGGCAATGTTTTTCCCCACAGGTGCAGGCAAGATACTCAATCCCAGTCGATCTCCCAAATTATCCACTGCACTTGGTGAAAATCTTGAATATGTCACAAAATTCAAATACCTGGGGGTATGGCTAGATAGTAGATTAGACTATCTAGAACATCTGGAAGAGCTGCTAAAAAAGCTTAGACAAAGACTTGGACTTTACTATAGAATAAGGCACTTCCTTTCAAGTGATTCAAAAAAGAAGATGGTCCAGGCCACATTCCTCTCAGTACTAGACTATGCTGACTTCCTATATAGTCGCTGCCCTACGGTATGCTTGAACAAATTAGATACACTATACCACAGAGCTTTGAGGTTTATCATAGACTTACCATACAGTACTCACCATTGCTTGCTATACTCCACAGTTGGTTGGACCTCGCTTCAATAGAGAAGGGATAGGAATGCATTACTATGGACTTACAGAGCAATATCACAGCAGCTTCCAAAATATATCTCAGACTGTTTTCTACAAGCCACATCAAGTAATTATGCATTAAGAAGCCTGAACTTCATTACTCTTACAGTGCCTAAGTTCCACTCTCGACATGGCAGACATGCTGTCAGTTATGTGTTATCTACCCTATGGAACACGATGCAGAAGACACTGAAAGTGAACAAGCTCATATCTATCACAGCCTTCAAATATCAATACAACAAGATATTCAAAGAAAAATGTAAATGCTTCCGCCAACATTAGACTAACCCTCCATCTTTCTCACCAGCTGGACGACCCTTCAAGGTAGCTCCTCAGCACCCTAAGAGCAGTTACTTCACATCTCATAAACCTTTACTACAATCCTTCCTTCTTATGCATTATATATTTAGTCTCCTTATACTTTCAGTTTTTACTTCCCAGTCCAACCCTCCCTCTTGACCCACTATTGATCCCACTTTGACACAGCCTTTTCCACGCCTTCCCCTCCTTCCATTTCCCTACCCCTGGCCACAACATTCTGTATACACTCCTTTCATCCCCCGTCACTGCTTCAGCCGGTGCTTGCCTCTTACAAATCACTCCCTGTAGATATATCTTCCAGCTGTCCATACAGCTCATCACCCGAGTTTTAAAAACTATCTAGTAATTCCCTTGACACATTTAACCTTCACCAAAAAGTGCTAGTTTCTAAAGTGTCCTCCACTAACAAGCTGGCTATTTTATGAATCATGTATATATGTAATATATATTTTTTTGTTATTAGCTTTTCAATGTACTCTGTCTTGGAGTTGATGTTTTTGTATTCATTTGCTATCCTCTCAAAGTTGTGTATTCTCTGCATGTTATATTTCCTATATATTGTATCTTGACCTTACCAGGTCCATCTTGCAAATGAGCATTGCTCAATGATGTTCGCCTGGATAAATAAAGATTTGATTGATTGATTGAAAACATAATACCTTTACAAGCGTAAATATCTTATTTGACTAATTAAAAATCTTGATTTTTAATCCTCCAGGATTTTTCCAGAATTATTTGTTAAGAAAAATTGTCTGATATCAAGATGAATTATCCTGTTTCATAAAATGGGTTCTGCATTTCCTGTGTCCTGATTGGCTGATAGGGTATCTAGCCCACGTTGTTGTAGGGACAGAACCAGTACACCAGGTACTCTTCCATCAACTAGGAAGCAGTGCACCAGGATATCTACAGTATACCTCCCAGAAATATTTTAAAAACATTTTTAGTATGGTAAAAATACATAGCAGCCCTAACTTGCCATTACTCACTAATAACATTTTAACACATTTAATAAACTCCAACTGCTGCATCCTCACCCACACACTTAATATTTAAAATAAACACATTAAACCTTGCAGCTACCTTTTACTCTTTTGTCAAGGTTACTAACAATGGAAACAAAACTAAACATTGCAAGTGCTCTAATACTACCCATCCTAGATTATGGTAGTTGTGCATATGCACACGCTAGTAAACAAGCATTTGTCAATACTGAATGTTGATTGCGTTGGTGTGTTGAGCTCGCTCACTGCCCCTCTGTCACTAGCTCAGTCTGTGTCTCCCGGTGCTGCAGGCTGCTTTTTTGTAGTGGGCTCCTGCCTGTGTTGGCACCTTGTTCTGTCCACTAAGAAATCCGCAGCTGTCCCGACAGAGCTTCGTTGAGGTGGCTCACTCCCCTCTCTCACTAACTCATTCTGGTTCTCCTGGCACTGCAGGCTGCCCTTGTGCACTGGGCTCCTGCCTCTGTTGGTGGCTTTTTCTGCCCACAAAGAAATCTGCAGCAGTCCCAACACAGGTCTGTTGAGCCTGCTGACTCCTCCTCTTTCACTCGCTCATTCCGTTTCTGCTGGCGCTGCAGGCTGCCCTTTTCTATTGAGCTCCTGCCTGTATTACCGCCTTCGTCTGCCCACAAAGAAATTTGCAGCAGTTACAATAGAACTCCGTTGAGATCACTCACTCCCCCTCTCTCACTCGCTCATTCTGGTTTTCCCGCCACTGCAGGCTGCCCTTTTGTACTGGGCCCCTGCGTGCATTGCTGCCTTTTTCTGCCCACAAACAAATCTGCAGCAGTCCCAACAGAGCTCCGTTAAGCTCACTCACTCCCCCTCCCTCATTCGCTTGTTCTGTGTCTCCTGCTGCTGCAGGCTGCCCTTTTGTGCTGGGCTCCTGCCTGCATTGGCAGCTATGCTGGCCAGAAAGAAATGTGAAGCAGTCCCGACACAGCTCCATTGGGCTTGCTCACTCCCCTTCTCTCACTCACTCATTCCATTTCTGCCAACGCTGCAAGCTGGCCTTTTGTACTGGGCTCCTACCTGCATTGCTGCATTTTCTGCCCACAAAGAAATCCACAGCAGTCACAATACAGCTCTGTTGAGCTTGCTCACTACCGCTTTGTCACTCACTCATTCTGTTTCACTTGGCGCTGCAGGCTGCTCTTGTGTACAGGGCTCCTGGCTGCATTGGCATCTCTGTTTGTCCACAAAGAAATCTGCAACTGTCCCGACAGAGCTCCATTGAGGTTGCTCAGTCTCCCTCTGTCACGCGCTCATTCTGCTTGTCCTGGTGCTGCAAGCAGCCCTTTTGTACGGGGCTCCTGCCTGCATTGGCGCCTCTTTCTGCCCACAAAGAAATCCACAGCAGTCCTGATAGAGCTCTGTTGAGCTCACTCAGTCCCCCTGTCTCACTCACCCGTACTGTTTCTCCCACCGCTGCAGGCTGGCCTTTTCTACTGGGCTCCTGCCTGTTTTGATGCCTTTTTCTGCCCACAAAGAAATCCGCAGCCGTCCTGACAGCACTCTGGTGAGTTCGCTCACTCCCCCTCCCTCACTTGCTCTCTTGTTCTGTTTCTCCCAGTGCTGCAGGCTGCCCTTTTGTACTGGGCTCTTGCGTAAGGGCCTTTTTCTGCCCACAAACAGATCCACAGCAGTCCTGACAGAGCTCAGTTGAGCTAGGTCACTCCCCCCCCAACTCATTTGATCTTAATCTGTCCCAAACATTGATTTCCCACAGTGACTGTGCTATTCTCCGGCAGGAGTGCAAAAACATATTTTAGCCAGGATGTGAAAAATGACAGCTGTACTGTTCATAAGGAGTTGTGAAAATCTGCCACTGTTGAAAACGTGGCATGAAAATATTATAAATTTGTAAAGTTACAAGGGTGTGTGAAAACAGTTCAATGCATGCTTGTAATACAGTCATGTTATGGAGTTTCATCACAAAATTTTCAACATAGGGATGTTAGGACCTCTGCTAATGAACAGTGCCACTGTCATTGTCTTAATCTGTCCCGAACACTGATTTCCCACAGTGACTGCGTTATTCTGTGCCGCAACTGTGTAACCACATTTAGGTCAGGATGTGAAAAATGACAGCCGTACTGCTTATAAGGAGGTGTGAAAACATGTCACTGTTGAAAATCTGGCATGACAATATTACAAATCTGTGAAGTCACAAGGGTGTGTGGAAAGTGTGTAATGCACACTTGTAACACAGTCATTTGATGGGCTATCATCACCAAATTTTCAACATAGGCATTTTAGGACCTCTGCTCATGAACAGTATCACTGTCATTTTCTTAATCTGTCCCAGACAGTGATTTCCCACAGCAACTGCTCTATTCTGCTCTGGTAGTGCAAAAACACATTTCGGCCAGGATGGGAAAAATGACAGCCACACTGTTCATAAGTAGGTGTGGGAAAATGGCAATGCTGAAAATCTGAAGTGAAAATATTATAAATTCGCAAAGTTACGAGCGTGCGTGCAAACTGCACAATGCACGCTCATAACACAGTCAGTTTATGGAGTATCATTACCAAATTTTCAACATAGCCATTTCAGGACCTCTACTCATGAACACTGTCACTGTCATTTTCTTAATCTGTCCCAAACACTGATTTCCTACAGTGACCGTGCTATTCTGCGTCGGAAGTGCAAAAACACATTTCTGCCAAGATGTGAACAATGACAGCTGTACCGTTCACAAGGAGGTGTGACAAAGTGCCAATGTTGAAAATCTGGTGTGAAAATATTGCGAATTCATGAAATTCACAGTGTGCGTGCTTATTTCATAGCGCATGTTAAATATAACAATGATCATTTTGGATTTTCCGCCAATTTGCAACATAGGCTTTTGAAACCCTCATGAACACTGGCACTGTTGTTTCATTAATCAGCCCCAAAAGGTGATTCCACATAATGACTGTAAAATCACCTTCCGGGGCCGATTAACACCATGACAGTTCAAGAATTCATAAGGGGGGTCCCAAAAACCCCATGTTGAAAATTTGGTGAAACAATTCCCTAAAATGCCTGAGATATGCACTAAAGTTGAAAAAACCCTATTTATTACATTATACAGCTTACTGGCATTTCTTCAGTTCGCGGTTGGCTTTGAAGAGTGCAGACATGCTCCCGGTCCACCAAAGATCGTCACGCCAGACTCCAGAGGTAAATATGGGGTGCGGGGAGGCAGGGTGCACAGTGGGTGGGTGTGGGTTGCAGGAAGGGGGCAGGGAGACTACCAGGGACAGTTTCCTTTTTTGCAGGAAAAAAAACAACAAAAGATGTCACGGGACCATTTTTTTCCTTTACAGGGGCATGTGGCATGCTGGGGTGGGCTCCCAGCATGCCACCAGAGGCTTTCTTTTGGGGGCAGCAGTAGCTGGACGGGGATTGGGCACCCCGTTGGCAGGAATAAAAGCAGGGGGGTTTACAGAATGCCAACGGGGAGTGGGCTCCCCTGTTGGCAACAGAAACACGGGGACACCGAAGCCAACTGGGATTGGGGCCCCCATCGGCAAATAAACATGATGGGGGGGCAAGCCACCGCCATGTTCACAAACAATATCAGGGCTTCTACATCCCGCCCTGCAATGACGGGTCGCTCCCTCATTGCAGTGGATGGCTGATGCTGCAATGACGAGGTGGCCCGATTACAGCGGCAAAATTGTCACAAGTTGGTGCCAAGGTTCCAAACTTGTGTCAGCAGCAGCATGCAACAGCACTGGGGGTGCGGGACAAGCCTTTGCAGGCTGTGGGGGCATTGGCCACAACAATGCCACACCTCCACAACCTGCTTCTGAGAAAGCAGCTACAATAGAAACATACAAACATAGAAAGAAAGACTTTGACGGCAGATAAGGATCACTTGGCCAACCTAATCTGCCCATTTCCTTACCTAGAAGATAAGCAGCAGATCCTATTTAACCAACAGACTATTTCATCCTATCCCCCACAAAAATTACCTTATGTCTGTCCCATGCATTCTTGAATTCTCACACAATTTTAGACCCCACAACCTCCTCAGGAAGGCTGTTCCATGCGTCCACCACCCTCTCTGTGAAAAAATACTTCCTCACATTGCCCCTGAGCCGTCCCCCCTCTATCTTCAATTTGTGTCCCCTTGTTCTTGCACATCTCTTTTTCTGAAAGATGCTACCCTCTTGGACTTTGTTGATTCCACTGAGGTACTTAAACGTTTCTATCATGCCCCCCCCTTTCCTCCCTGATATACAGTACCTATAAAAGGTTTTATCCCCTTCTTAACCGAGTTGGCTATCTTTTCCTCAGTTTGTGCCTTTGCTATTCTGACTACCCTCCCCTGCTTCCTTCTGCCTTAACTGGTACAGTTCTCTGTCCTGCTCCTTCTGTGTTTCCTTATACTTCTTAAATGCCATCTTTTTCTCCCTAACCTTCACCGCCACTTCTTTTGAGAACCATAGTGGCTTTTCTTTCATTTTGATTTGTTTATTTGCTTCACACAAAGGCTTGTTGCCTCTGTGATGGCAGTTCTGATATTTTCCCATTGTTGATCTACCCCGCCTTCTAGCCTATTTGCTAATGCTTTTCTAAGGCACTCTTCCATCTTGCCAAAGTCAGCCCTCCTGAAGTCCAGAACCCTCACTTTTGTATGGCTTGACTGCAGCTGAGTTTATCATGAACCACACTGTTTGGTGGTTACTTGTTCCCAAATGGCTACCCACTTCTAGATCTGAGATCCTCTCACTGTCCCCATTTGAGAGTACAAGGTCTAAGATTGTTCCCTCATGAGTAGGTTCCAAAACTAGCTGTCTGAGGCATGCCACCTGAAGGGCATCAAGAATGGCCCTGCTTTTGGATGTGGCTGCAGCAAAGGTGCTCCAGTTAACATCTGGCATATTAAGGTCCCCCATCAACAGTATCTCTCTTTTCTCTGCCATCCTAAGTATGCCTTCTATCATATCCTTGTCCATTCTGTCCCCCTGACATGGGGGTCTGTATACATCCCCTGTGCGGATTGTGGTGCCATTTCCAGTCTCTAAGGTGACCCACAGTGCCTCCTCTCCTCCTTGTTTAATCTTTTGTTCAGTTGCTTTTATCCCTTCCCTTACATAGAGAGCTACTCCTCCCCTCTTCTGCCCTCCCTGTCGCTCCTGTAGGTTGTGTACCCTGGTATGTTAACATCCCAATCATGGTTCTCTGTGTACCATGTTTCTGTGACTGCTACAACATCCAAGCATCCCTCATCCATCAAGGCCACCAGTTCAGGGAGCTTGTTGCCCAGACTACAGGCATTGGTAATTATTACCCTCCATTTCTTGATGGCCTTACCCTTTTTTGCCCCATCCCTGTCCTTATTGCATCTGTCACTTTCTTCATTTACCCCTGCACTTCTCCCTATTGACATCTCTATGCTGATGTCTACCTCACTTAGTACCCTGATTTTTTTGAGGGGGGCTAGGATTTCCTTGCTCTTTTCCAGTGTCTTCACCCTTGGCTAGTTTAAATGCTTGCCAATGAAGTATTTAAACCTATCACCTAGGATCCTGGTTCCCCTTCTGGACAGATGCAGACCATCACGCCAGTATAGGCCTGCATCCCTCCAGGTGGTCCCTCAGTCCATGCACAATCAACATAAAAAGACTTGGGCAGCCTTTACATGGTATTTAATGAACTGGCTCACATAACCTTGAATGCAAGTTTCAGGGCACACCATTGTGAGTTGTGTAGCTGTTTAAATTGAAATTCATTGGAAGTTAGCTGTGATTTGAAATTGATAAACTTGATTTTCAAGGTAATAGAAGGCCATGGTAAACATCCATTGTCTCAATACATGGTCCTTGAGCAAAATGATGTAACTTGGTAACTTGGTATGTATAGACAAAGTAGGCCATTGACCCATTTAATTGTCTCCTATTCATAGTGGGATTATCTGTTGACATTTCTTATGCCATTCATTGACAAATATTTATCTAACCTACTTTTAAATAAATCAAAAAATGCAGAGTCCACAACATTCTTAGGCAAATTATTCCAAATTGTGGGTGTTCGTATATTATAGAAATTCTGGTGCCTGTTTGTTCTTGCCCTGTTTATCAATATTTGCTTATCATGTGATCTAGAATTTACTAATTTATCAATCCTTTTTATGTTACATTGAGCCATTAAGGTTTTGTCTTCCATGATACAGTATAAAAATAATAAATCTCCTCTAATTCTTCTGGATTCCAGGGACTACAGGTTTAGATCTGCTAATCTATCTGAATACTCTTTATTTTTTAAGCCTTTAATTGATTTTGTCAGTCTTCTTTGAACTTTTTCAACTTTTTGAATATCCTTCTTTAAATATGGGCTCCAAATCGGTGAACCATAATCAAGATGGGGGAGTACATACGTCCTATATAACTTAAGAACACAGTCTTTATTCCTTGAAAGGAAAGCTCTTTTAATGGAGTGATTAATACTGTTGCATTTCCCTATTGTTTTGACAATATGTGTGTCCGAGGATAATTTAGAGTTTATCCATACACCAAGATCTTTTTCACAAGTACTGTTCTTTATGTGCTTATTATTTATGAAATATGAATATTTTGGGTTATTTTTTCCAAATGTATCACAGTACACTTATTTTCATTAAATTTCATGTTGTTTTGTTTACCCCAACTTTCTATTTTGTTTAGACTATTGCTTAGTTTGATATATTTTATTAATGACGTAATTTCTCCACCTATTTTGGTATCATCTGCAAATCTGGTTATAAAGGAGTCCACCCCATTACCCATATCACTAATGTATAGACTGAACAATAACGGTCCCAATACAGATCCCTGGGGAACACCGCTAGCAACCCTTCCCTCATCCGAAAGGACTGAATTTATTCACACCCTCTGTTTCCTGTTTGATAACCAATTTCTGATCCATCTTACTATAACTTTATGTATACCTAGATCCGTTAATTTTATAATAAGTTTATGATGTGGAACCATATCGAATGCCTTTCCCAAGTCCAAAAAGATTACATCAACTGGTTTGCCCTTATCTAATATACAACTAACATGGTTATAGAAAGCTAATAAGCTAGTATTACAAGAAAACCCTCTCCTAAAACCATGTTGCGTAAGGTCCTGCAATCCTAGTTTAATTACATCCTTTTCAATAATATTTTTAATCAATCTTTCCAGGATCTTACAACAAATAGATGTTAGGCTAATTGGTCTATAATTTGTCACGTTAGATTTGTTTCCCTTTTTGTGTATTGGCACCACTATAGCCTTTTTCCAGTCCATGGGAATCATACCAGTTAGAAGTGATTTATTAAATATTTAAGTCAATGGATTTATTACTACTTCAGAAAGATGTTTCCAGATTATTGTGTCAATATTATCTGGGCCTGAAGAGGAAGATGTCCTTAGTTTGGATGATTCCTTCTGTACCATAGCACGACTGATACTGAGGGCTTCTGAATCTGTTACCCCAGGAATAATTACCTTAGAGTTATAGTCCTGATATGTAGTCATAAAATAATTATTAAAACTGTCTGCTATTTCCTTATTATTCGTTATTATTTTACCATTTACAGACACTGAATTAATTTCTTTCCCCGTTTGCTTATTGTTGTTTATATATGCGTAAAAAGCCTTATGATTTTTACTAGTTGCCAATTTATTTTCAAATTTGACTTTTCCTTTTTTAATAATAGATTTAAGGGATCTCTGTTGGTTTTTATATTTATTAAGATTTGTCAAGGTTGGACAATTTTTATATTTCTTGAAGGCTTTATTTTTCTTCTTATCTGTATCTTAATATTTTTATTGAACCAATATGGAATATAACCTTTGTTATTTTTATCTTTACGCCTAGGAATAAGATTGAATGTTGTTTCTTGGATTTTCAATTTTAATTTTTCTCACATAGAGTTTACACCCAGTTTACAATATGATTCACCCCAGTCCTGCATTTTAAAGGCTTCAATAATGTTATTCCAATCTGCTCTTTTGTAATCAAAGGGTAGTGACGATCTATTTAGTTTAGGTTTCTCAATATTGATTGTACATTCTACAATGTTATGGTTGCTATTTCCTAAATGCGGGAGGATGTCTATATGATCAATTCTATCAATGGAATTAGATATAATTAAATCTAAAATATTACTCTCCCTAGTCGGAGCATCAACCAATTGGTAATAACCATGTAATATTATTGTATCAATCAATAATTTATCAAAGGCAGTAATACCTTTTAATTCATCCCAGTTTATACCTAGAGCATTGAAATCTCCCAAAATCAGTACATCTCCTAAATTAGAAACTTTATTTATTTCCTCTATTAAATTGTTATTATAAATATTATTGCTATTAGGAGGTTTGTAATAGATCCCCAGATTGATTTTGGGCAGATGAGAAAATGTTAAATTCAGCCACAGGGTTTCAGGTATATTTTCAGAATTGTCATTAAGTTTAATTTCTTGACACTGTATCAGTTCCAAAACATAGCAGCATACTCCACCACCTCTTCTTCCTGAGCGATTTTTTGAGAAAAGATGATACCCCTCAATATTGTTGGACCAATTATTACACTTGTCCCACCATGTTTCTGTTACACATATAATGTCTGTGTTATGATTATTTATCAAGATTTTTAGTTCAGTTAATTTTACATTATTCAAACTTCGGGCATTAATGTTCCAAATTTTCATTTTCTTGGATCTTAAGTTGTTGGGGTTTGTGTCGAATTTAGCACCCTCATCCCGCTTGTTTCCTAGTTTAAAGCTTTTGTATGATACTTTCAAAAGTTCTGCCCAATTTATAAGCACCTTGTTTACTTAAATGTGATCCATCCCAACAAAACAAGGATGGAGTATCACTGAAGCATTCCCAAAGGGGAATGGACTTATAACCTTCCTTAAGTGTCCATTTATGTATCCACTCATTTATACATTTGAACTTTCAAATGGTTTGATAATTTGCTCTAGGAACAGCTAATATTTCCAAGAACCATGTCTCACAATTAAGTTCAACTAGAGTTTTTCCAATGTTTATATATTCCTGTTTTATTTCATCAATCGATAGTTTCTTCAAATTGTTTGTACCTGCGTGGATAATGACAAGTGGATTATGGCCAGGATTTTGCACAATATCTGGACACATTCTATTTATATCTTTAATACCAGGTCCCAAAAAGATGAACATGCTATATTATGTTTGTCTGTTCGACACACAGTTTTGTCTTTGTATTTTATTATTGAATCTCCCAATACATAAAATTGCCTTTTTAAATTTACTGTTGGTGCAGCTTCCATAGAAACACTGTCCTTTGTTGTATCTAACTGAACTACATCTGATTCATAATTGGGACCATTTGTATTGATAGTATCTTTTATTATACTGGAAGTTTGAACAGTATTATCAGTAGTTAATATATCTGCCTGAAATTCATTCATAACAGTTGTAGTAGGAGTGGTAGTAAGTTGTTTATTTATTGAACTATTGTGTCCCTTGTCTGAGGATTCTTCACCTGTTTCTAAATTTATCAGGGCTTCAAATCTGTTTGAAAGACTGATATTGTTACACATAGCCCTGCGTCTAGATTTAGATTTGTGGCCTATAGTCACAGTAGTCCAGTCTTCAGACTCACTAAGTGTACTATTTTCATTAGAGTCTCTTCTTTTTCTTTTATCACATGTAACTGTCTCTCTAGCAGGGTCAATTTTGCTCACCCCGCTATTAGGCCCTAAAGATTCAGCAGTACCTTCTTTTAAACAGTTACCTGCGGTTTGACTCAGGGTTTCTTGATATTTTTCAATTACAGCTAATCTCCTATAAAAATTTTCAATATCTTCCCTCAGGATGCTGTTATTTATACATTTATCACAAATATAAAAAGGAGTTTGGGGAAGTGAACCAAATAATGTGTACACAGAACAAGTGTTGCACTTGAGGCCTGTTTCGCCATCCAAGGTTATAATTATATCTCTCGTTGAGTTTTTTCAGTCGATTGTTTTGTAGTGCTACTACATGTTTCATTATCTAAAATGATTAAATCAGCCATATTAAATGAGTCTTAATTTACTTACAAGTCCCAACTTATCAATGTAACCGTCCCTCTGTCACTCCTGACATGCCCTGCTCGCAGCAGGGCTGTTTAAGTAAGGAGGCTACCGGAAGTACCCTCGCAAGTCACTAGCACAGAATTTTATTCCCAGCTGTTTAAATTAAAAAGAAATGGTGCTGTAAGCACTTTTAACTTAAAATATCCCCCACCGGCAGTGTTTCTGCCTAAAAATGCTGGTTTTTAACTGAGCTGTAGTTCGTATCAGTCATTTCTGAACTACACTCCTCTGCCTAGCGTTGCTAGGGCTCCAGACCTCGTGATAGTGAGTGACAGTACAAACAGATACAAATAATGCAGTTATATTAGTGCAAATAAACATTCTCTGCTATGTTTCATTTAAGACTAAGCTCCCCAAAATAACAGCAGTTGAGGTGTGTTATGAGAATTCAAAAACCAAAAGGCTGAAAGTTCCAAAAGTGCATTCTAGATTCAAGGAAATGGGAATGTTTTCATTTGGCATCAAAGTGAAATAAATTGAACAAGGAAAGAAGAAGCTTAACATCCAGAGAGTAGTTCCAAAAAGAAAGTAAGAAATTACTTGCAATATGTATGGAATTGCTTTAAGTGTGCTGTGTTAAGTAGGTAGAATTGAATGTATATGTTTAATGAATATGTTTATGGGGTGATGATGGGAACCTTAGTACGTATGTATTCATCCTTTTAACCTACTGTACATGAATTAGTATGTTAGTGAATGTGTGTATCAGATGTGTGAATGTTATAGAAGTGCATTTGAAAATAGGCTTCGGTCTGAATTATTACTGTTCCTGATTAAAATTAATTTTATACCTACCTACCTACCAACCTAGCCTATATTTATATCTTCAACAAGGCCTATAAATCTAAACAGCAAACGTATGGGATGAAAAAGGAGAGCAAGATAAAGTCTGTGCTATGGCTCATAGTCAAACTTGATGACTGGGACAGGTAGAGGTAAATAGGAAGACTAGGAGGGAGACAAGATATGATCCTATTCATAACCTTGGGCCTGTACTAGACAGTGTGGACACAAGAGGTCAAAGCAGCCAGAGAAAACACCTCACACTGCTCAAGCACAAGGAGAGGCTATGCCAGAAAGCTTTGCAGGGAACTGAAGTTCACCGACACAGGAGTCAGTAGAAGGAGACCTCACTGATAAGCAGCAGCAGCAGCCAGCTTCAAGGAAGAAAGCTGGAAGGGGTTTCACGAGAGGAGTTGCACAAGGCTCAGCTAGCAGGTCAATCTCTAACTGCACATAGGCTGTTGGCAGCCAGCAGCAGCAGCAGTGATTCTACAAGGAAGGAGTAGCAGAAAATAGTTTGGGAAAAAGACATGCAGACAGGTTTCTTAAGAATGCACCTGAGGAATGGAATGTATGCAAGCAGATTGTGCTTCCTCAGGAATATTGAGCAACCCTCCTGGATTTAGCACACTGAATTCCTGTGTCTGGAGACCAAGGGTTAAACAGACAAAGAGGAGCAGCCATGTCCTCTATAAAGGCCTTGAAGGTAGGAGACACGCTGCTAGGGATTTTCAGTAGAGTTAGATTTTCCAGGGTGATTTTGTCAGATCAGGGGACAAACTTTATGTCTGATCTGATGACTGAATTGTGGTAGCAGTGTGGGGGTAGAGCCACTACATACAACCCCATACCACCCATAAACAAATGGCTTAGTTGAGACATTTAATGCAAGCTTAAAAATATGCTTCACACATTCACAGAACAGCAACAAAGGGACTGGAACAAATTCCTCCCCCACTTGCTGTTTGCACACCGGGAAGACTCACATAAGTCATTGGACTTTTCACCTTTTGAGATTCTGTATGTTAGATGGGCTAGAGGACCTCTGAATTTAGTTAGAGAGGAGTGGGAAGGCTCTACTGGGGATTAAAAACAAGGGACTGGGGATTAATTGAGCTGATTGTTTTTCCTCAGTCCTGGGGTAATCCCACCCACTCAACCCATCCACCCACCCACCCACCCCAGGGCTTGTCCTCCTTTTATAGGGTGTAGGTCTGACCTACAGTATATTTTTCTGCCACCTACCAGGAAGTACTAGTCCAAAGAAGGGGAGGAGGAGGGGAAGAGAAAGCAAAAGAGGAAGAGAAAAACAAAACAACACAACAAAAGCTTAAGCAAATCAAACTGAGAAGCTAACAATAGCAGCAGGAGGATTTAGATAGTACTAAATGGGGGAATACAGACAGATTAAAAGGAGATGATGCAGGGAGTGGTGCAGTGCAGTGCACTGAGTAGCAGTCTTCAGGAAGACATTCTGGGTACTGTGGTGCTGCCCCATATGCAGGCAACTCTCTGGGCTGAGGGCAGAGGTGGCCAGTCTTCGGGCTGAGCTGGCAGGAGTACTGGTGACCTTCATCCCCACCCAGAGGCCACCATGTCACCAGTCATTGCCACAACAACTGCCCAGGAAGATGGCAGGATGGACTACAGTGGGCTGAGGGAGGTTTAGGAAGGGGGGGCAGAGACACATCCACCATCCCAATCGAGCATAAGAACTCCTACACTGTCTTGGAGGAGCAAGAGAGTCCTGCAGGGGAACCTGAGCCTGCAACCAGGGATGATGTGAGGGTCTCCAGAAGGGATACCTAGTGTGGGGAGGAAGAGGACCCCAGGGGAAGAAGAAGTTACTCCTAATGGGGGATTTGATTGTCCAGGGAATGGATCTGAACATGGACAGCAGGGAGGAAAGGGAGGTTAAGTGCCTCCCAGGAGGCACAGCTCGAAGGGAGGGGGAGCAGATCCAGATGTCATTGTTCACCTGGGAACTAATGACTTATCTAGGGACAAGACAAGCGAGGAGCAAGTGCAGGAATATTTCAAACAGTTGGGAGGGCAGCTCAGGAAGGTAGCAAGCTCCGTGACATTTTCAGAGGTGCTGTCAGTCCACAGCAGGGGGGAGGATTGGAATCTCCATATCAAAAGCTTCAACACATGGTTGAAGGGCTGGCATAGTGAAACAGGGTATGGCTTCATTGGGAACTGGGAAGCCACCTGGAAGGATGTGGCCCTGTACTCGAGTGATGGGCTGAATATGTCCAGCAAGAGGAAAGCAGTCCTAAATGAATGGTTTAATTGCTTCCTTGCTGAGCATTTAAACTAGCCAAGGGGAGGGCAGTGGGAACAGGAAGACTCTAGCAGCCCACCTCCACAAGAAAGAGAAGCCAGAAATGAGGATCAGGAAGGCAAAATGCAAACAGTATCACCTAAATCTGACAAAGAGGGAAAGGCAGAGGTAGGAAGACAGCACAAAAAGGTAAAATGGGGGGAGGGAAGAAAGCAGCGGAACAAAGGCATGAGTAAAGAGCAGATAGGGAGCAAAACATGAAAGGCCATGGTTACAAATGCTCGCAGCCTGGGGAATAAAATTCCATACCTGGAAGCAGTATTAGTAGAGGCAGACCTGGACATACTGTAGCAGCAATAACAGAGACCTGGTACATCACAAATCATGACTGGGTTGTTAATGTACCAGGGTATGCTCTGTTCAGGAGGGACAGAGGGGTAGAAAAGTGGGGGAGAGGTGGACATGTACATTAGGGAGCATATAAAGGCAATGGATCTACTACATAGACAGAGGGATGCTGAGGCACTGTGGTTCACTCTTGAGCCAGGCAACTGCAGAACAGTTCAAGCAGGGATGATCTTCAGGCCTCCAGCACAAGTAGAGTTGTTGGATAGGGATTTAGGGGAACAAATTCACACAATGGCAGCAAAAGGTGAGGTATTACTGCTGGGTGATTTCAATATCCCAGACGTGGACTGGGCCAACCCAGCAGCTGCTTCAGCCAGGAGTAGAGACATCCTGGATTCCCTACAGAGGGCAGGCCTAAGACAGCTAGTGATTGATCCCACAACAGAAGGGGCAATTCTAGACCTAGCATTGACCAATGGGGACAGAATCGCAGACATCCAGGTGGATGGTCAACTGGGGTCCAGTGACCACAACATAGTGTTGTTTAGCATAGGGACCAAGACACAGTCTAGTCACATGAAGGCAAAGGTCTTAGATTTTAGGAGGTCGAATTTTGCTAAAACGGAGAGTTGTGTCAAAGAGGCATTGGTGAGAAGAGAGACAGGAGGGGGGAGTTGAGGAGCAGTGGGAACAGCTAGAGGGAGTCATAGAGGAGGTGATGAGTCAATGCATCAGGTTGGTAAATAAGGACAAGAGAAGAAGGAAACCACTGTGGTTTGAGAGAGAGGTGGCAGACAACATAAGGGCCAAAAGGGCAGGTTTCAGGAAATATAAGGAGACTCAAAGGGAGGAGGAGGACAGGGAGGTGTACCTAAGGAATCTAAGGGAAGGCTGTTAGGAGAGCAAAGGCACAGACTAATAATTAGCGCAGACAGTGAAGAAAGGGGACAATGCATTCTATAGGTACATTAGCAAAAGAAGGAAGACTGGGGAGGGGGGAGATTGTAAGGCTCAAAGAGGATACAGTGGAGTGTAAGGAGGGAGACATGGAAAAGACAGAAATACTGAACAAATACTTCTGTTCCGTATTCACTAAAAGGGGGAGGGTCAGGGATCACAGCTGGGTAACAGACATGAAGGGGGGAGAGGTAAACACAAGTTCATTCACAGTGGAGAGAGTCCTGGAGGAGCTCACAAAACTGAAGGTGGACAAAGCAGTGAGGCCAGATGGCATATACCTGAGGATATTAAGAAAGCTGTGAAGAGAGCTAGCAGCACCTCTGGCAGCACTGTTCATGGAGTCACCCAACACAGGAGTGGTTCCAGAGGTCTGGAAGAGGGCACATGTAGTCACTCTACACAAAAGTGGTAGTAGGGAGGAGGCAGAGAACTATAGGCTGGTCAGCCTCACCTCAGTAGTGGGTAAGATCATGGAGGTACTGCTTAAAGAAAGAATAGTGGTACATTTGGAATCTGGCAGTGCCCAGGATCTGAGGCAACATGGATTCACAGCAGGAAGGTTGTGTCAGAAGAATCTCATAGATTTTTTTTTGACTGGGTGACACGTGTTTTTTGACTGGGTGACAAGTGAAGTAAATTTAAGTAAATTTTTTTTGGGGGGTGGGCAGTAGATGTCACCTACCTAGATTTCAGCAAAGCCTTCGACACTGTCCCACATAAAAGGCTGGTCAACAAAATGAGTAGTCTAGGTATGGGGCACAAGGTGGAAAACTGGGTTAGGAACTGGCTAACAGACAGGAAGCAAAGGGTGGTGGTAAATGGGATCCAATCAGGTGAGATGGGGGGTGACCAGTGGGGTACCTCAGGGATCAGTCCTTGGGACAGTCCTGTTTAATGTCATCATTAGTGACATTGTGGTAGGACTGGAGGGAAAGGTCTGCCTGTTTGCAGATGACACCAAGATCTGCAACAGGGTGGATACTCTGGACAGGTTGGTGAGAATGAATAGGGACCTGGAGAAGCTTGAAAAATGGTCTGAAGTATGGCAACTAAGGTTCACTTCCAAGAAGTGCAAAATAATTCTCCTGGGAAGAGGGAACCCTGGGGAGAGCAACAGCATTGGGGGGAACTGCTGATGATCACCTAGGAAGAAAGAGATCTGGGGGTTATCATTTCTGATGACCTAAAGGTGTATAAGCAGAGTACAAAGGCTGCAGGGAGGGTCAGTAGCATGCTGGGGTGCATAGGCAGAAGTATCGCTAGCAGAAGGTGGGAGGTGGTGATGACATTGTACAAAACACTAGTGAGAGCTGACCTAGAGTACGGTGTACAATTCTGGAGGCCGCACCTTTGTAATGACATTGACAGGGTAGAGGCGGTTCAAGGGAGGGTGACTAAGATGGTACAGGGCTTGCACCAGAAAATATATGAGGAGAGACTAAAAGACCTCAATATGTACTCGCTGGAGGAGAGAAGGGATCGGGGGGACATGATAGAAGCATTCAAGTACCTTAAGGGCATTAACAAGATGCAGGGGGAGACAGGAACGAGGGTGCATGATATGAAATTGAAAGGTAGCAAGCTGAGGGGAAATGTGAAGAAGTTTTTCTTCACAGAGAGGGTGGTAGACACATAGAATAGACTGCCTCAGGCGGTGGTGGGGGCGAGCACAGTGGAGGGTTTTAAACATGCATGGGACAGGCATAAGCATACCTTAGAGGTGGGAAGGAGGGGTGAAAAGTCACTGACCCAGTAGGGTCATCGGCCATAAACTAGTGCAGGGCTTTTGGGCAGACTGGATGGGCCCAGTGGTCCTTATCTGCTGAAAATTTCTGTGTTTCTATGTTTCTACTGCCACCCTGAGGGAGCCTGTTGTGGTCAATGTCCTGAATCTCTGAGACTGGCTTAAGGAATTCAAGAGTCTTGCTCAGGATCACTTACTGTAGCTCTAATGCAACTGCAGCAAAAGACTTGGTATAATAAAGGGCCAAGCTCGATCATACACCTTAGGGCAGAAGGTAATGGTGCTCACACCAGTGAGGCATAGCAAACTGCAAGCAGCATGGAAGGGATGCTATGAGGTCAGACACCAGGTGAATGATGTGGATTATATCATAGAATTGCCCATTAGGAGGCGTACTCAGAAGGTTTTCATTGTAAATATGATGAAACCCAATTATGACCATGCTGACATTGTCATTATGGTTTGCAGCACAGCAGATGGAGATCACGAGAAGCCTGTTCCAGAGATGCTTGAAGAGAGTAAAGTAAAAGCCTGGAGTGCTGTGACGATGTCTGAGGGGCTCACACCCAGACATGAAGACCAGATGAGAGAAGTTCTTAAGGACTTTGCTCCACTTTTTACTGCCATCCCAAGATGCACTAATCTCACTGTGCCTGAGGTGAAAACCACTGCAGGGAAGCCCATAATGCAGAAGCAATATCAGGTGTGAGAGGCAGTAAAAAGAACAATAAGGGAAGAGCTACAGGAAACACTGGGCCTAGGCATGATCAAGCCACCCAACAGCCCCTGGATACCCCAGTTGTTCTGATTCCAAAGAAAGATGGAATGACCAATATCTGTGTTGATTACAAGCAGTTAAATGAGGTCACAGTACCTGATGCACACCCCATACCTGGGACAGATGAGGTACTGGACAGGTTAGGAGAGGCTAGGTACCTGACCACAACAGATTTGATGAATGGATACTGGCAAGTGTGGCTATCCATGAACACTCGTGAGAAGTCAGCATTTGTCACGCCATTCAGTTTGTTTGAATTAACTGTTATGCTTTTTGGCATGAGGAATTCACTCGTCACTTTTTAGATACTAGTTAACAGGGTCCTAAATGGGACTGGGCACATTGCTCCAGCCTACATGGATGATATAGACATATTTAGCCAGACGTGAGATGAGCATCTCTGCCATGTGAGGGAAGCCCTGACCAGACAACAGGTCACAGGACTGACTATTAAGCCAGAGAAGTTCCAAATCAGGATGGCAGGAGATGCCATAAATGGGACATCACGTGGGAGCGAGGAACATCAGGCCAAAGTCAGCAAGGGCTGAGGCAATTCGGGAGTGGACCGCCTCCAAACAAAGAAGTAACTGAGTGCATTTCTGGGAACTGTGGGGTGTTATTGTAAATTTGTTAAAAATTATAGTACAGTACCATTACAGCCCTTGAACAGACAGCACAGCTAAGATGCTGCCAGAGAAGATTCGGTTTTGGAATGTTGTGAAACAGCTTTCCAGCAACTAAAACTGGCACTATGTCAAGCACCACTGCTGGTGAGCTCAGATTACAATTCGGAGTTTATTGTTCAGACAGATTTAAGTGACAGGGACCCGAGGTCAGTGCTCTCTCAAGTATCCAGGGACAGAGTAGAAAGGTCAGTTGTTTTTCTCAGCCAAAAGCATCTACTGAAGGAAATTAACTACTCTATCATTGAGAAGGAGTGTCAAGCCATTGTCTCAGCAATGAAGAAATTGCACCCCTATCTATATGGAAAGTCATTCACAGTGGTCACAGATCACAATCCATGACCATGTTTGAACCGAATGAGTGGGAAAATGCCAAACTGTTGCACTGGAGTATCAGCCTCCAGGGCAACGATTTCACCACAGAGCACTGCAGTGGAGTCCCACCAGTATGAGTAAATATTTTTCCAGATAGCCCACATGAAGTAACTGTGGACTTCACAAATATGCAACTTCATAAAAATAAAGGGGGCGGTATATGATGACCAGACAACTTTCACTTGTAGTCTGAAATATTTTGTCAAATGCTAGTACCTTCTGTAGCAGTCGGGGGGCAGAATTCAAAGGTGAGAAAACTGGCCTATTGGGAAATTCTAAGTACCCCATCAGGGTTTTTTATGTTTGCTTGCATGCAAGTACAAGAAACATTATGAGGCAGCTTAGGAGAGAAGCAGGTTGTGGTGGTGCAGCAGTGTGGCCACCAATACCAGCGCTACAATACCCCGACTTTTTATTTTGGGATGCATCGTAAGGGGGATCACCTCTAGGAGCAGGAAAGAGATTCTGCCACTGTACAATGGACTGGTTAGACCACACCTTGAGTACTCTGTACAGTACTGGAGACCACACTTGAAGAGGGACATATAGCTCCTGGAGAGGGTACAGAGGAGGGCTACTAAGACGATATGAGGACTAGGGGATTCGATGTAAGAGGACAGACTTAAGGAGCTCGGCCTGTTTTCATTGGAGGAGAGGAGAGATGGGGAGACATGACTGAGGTCAAGTACCTCAAGGGAATAAATAGGGTAAACACGGAGTGGATCTTTAGACTAAAGGAGGGAGGTATCACCAGAGGGCATGGTTTGAAGTTGGAAGGTGGAAGGATGAGGGGGGAAAAGAGGATGAGGTTTTTCACTGAGAGGGTGGTGGATCCTTGGAACGTGCTGCCTGGTGAGCTGGTTCAGATATCCACAGTGGATGGCTTCAAGAGAGGGTGGGACAGATACAGAAAGTGGATGTATCAGATGATGGCCTGGCTTGGGGGGGCGGAGATGGATGATAGGGGGTTTCTGGAACACAAGGGGGGGCTCAGTACCCAACTAGGAATCTGAGGTTCAAGCAGACTCGATAGACCGTAAGGCCTAATCTGCTGGCAATTAGTATGTTAGTACATTTGTAGGCTTGGGGTTGTGCACCCAATGCAGGCGCAGTGTCCTGATGACAATGGTTCTACAGAAGTGCCACCAACTTAAAACGATTTGGCCGCTGCAATGAGAGGCCGCCTCGTCATTGCAGTGTCAGCAATTCGACTGCAATGAGGGAGTGACCCGTCTTTGCGGGGTGGTACCTTGCCTGGTGTAACATTACTCCCCTGCATTTTCCTAAACATGGCAGTGGCTTCCTCAGAGCCCCATGAAAGCCGACTGATGGGGGTGCCCAATTCCCCTGTCGGCATGACCTCAACCCAGTTCATTTGCCGATGGGGGAGCCCACTCCCCATTGGCATAATGTACACCCTCCCCCATTTGTTGTCTGCCGAGGGGGTGCCCAATCCCCCTCGGCATCATGCCCCCCCAAACAGTCTTTATTTGCCAATGGGGGGCCCAGTCTCCATCGGCATATGTCCCCCCTTCCCCAAAATGCAGGCGGCACACTGGGAGCCCACCTCAGTGTGCACAAATGAAGCCTGAAAAAAAAAACTTCCCACGATGTCCTTTTTGTTATTTTTGGCCCCTGAAATAAAGAAAACGGTTCCTCGCGGTCTTTGTGCCCCTTCCCACAACCTGCACCCCCTCCACTGTACCCACCTCCCACACCCCCACCCCATTCTTACCTCCGGAGCCCGCACGACGATCTTCGGTAGACCAGGAACACGCCTGCACTCTTCAAAGCCAACCGCGAACTGAAGAAATGCCAGTATGCTGTATAATGGCATACATAGGGTTTTTTCAACTTATATGGCAATCTCAGCCATTTTTTGGACTTTTGCTACCAAATTTTCAACATGGGGTTATTGGGACCCTCCTCATGAATACAGTCACTGTCATGGCTTTATTTGGTCCTGAAAGGTGATTTTGCAGTCACTGTGTGGAATCACCTTTCAGGACCAACTAATGAAATGACAGTGTGACTGTTCATGAGGTGGGTTCTCAAAAAGCCTATGTTGCACATTTGGTGAGTGAAAAAAATCAAAAAAATGACCGTTTTACAAGCGTGCGTTGGGTAGTTTCCACGCACACTCGTAACTTCTTGAATTTGTAACATTTTCACTCCAGATTTTCAACATTGCCATTTTTTCAGACCTCCTTATGAACCGTATAGCTGTCATTTTTTACATCCTGGCCGAAATGTGTTTTCACACTTCTGGTGCAGAATAGCACGGTCACTGTGGGAAGTAAGTGTTTGGGACAGATTAAGAAAATCACAGTGACTCTATTCATGAGCAGAGGTCCTAAAATGCCTATATTGAAAATCTGGTGACAGACGTCCATAAAATGACTGTTTTACGAGCATGCGTTGTGCAGTTTCCATGCACCCTCATAACTTTGCAACCTTGTAGTATTTTTGCTCCATATTGTCAATGTTGGCATTTTTCACACCTCCTTATGAACAGTACAGCTGCCGTTTTTCACATCCTGGCCAAAATGTGTTTTCACACTTCCGGCACACAATAGTGCAGTCGGTGTGGGAAGTCAGTGTATGGGACAGATTAAGAAAATCACAGTGACACTGTTCATGAGCCGAGGTGCTAAAATGCCTATGTTGAAAATTTAGTGACAAAAGTCCATGAAATGACTGTGTTATGAGCTTACATTGCACAGTTTCCATGCACCCTTGTAATTTTGCACATTTGTAATATTTTCACTCCAGATTTTCAACATTGGCATTTTTTCACACCTCCGTATGAACAGTATAGCTGTCATTTTTCATATCCTGCCCGAAATATGCATTTACACATCGGCACACAATAGCGTGGTTGCTGTGAGAAATTAATGTTTGGGACAGATTAAGAAAATCATAGTGACAGTGCTCATGAGCAGAGGTCACAAAATGCCTATGTTAAAAATTTGGTGAAATAATTCCACTAAATGACTGTGTTAAGCGCATGCATTGCGCAATTTCCATGTATGCTCATAACTTCGCAAATTTGTAATATTTTCATTCCAGATTTTCAACACTGTATTTTTCACACCCCTTATGAACAGTACAGCTGTCATTTTTTCACATCCTGGCCAAAATGTGTTTTCACACTTGCAGCGGAGAATAGCATGGTTGCTGTGGGAAATCAGTGTTTGGGACAGATTAAGAATGAGCGAGTGAGAAAGGGGGACTGAGTGAGCTCAACGGAGCTCTGCCAGGACTGCTGCAGATTTCTTTGTGGGCAGAAAAAGGTGCCAATGCAGGCAGGAGCCCAGCACAAAAGGGCAACCTGCAGCACCGGGAGAAACAGAATGAGCGAATGACAGAGGGGGAGTGAATGAGCTCAATGGAGCTCTGTCAGGCTGCTGCAGATTTCTTTGTGGGCAGAAAAAGGTGCCAACACAGGCAGAAGCCCAGTACAAAAGGGCAGTCTGCAGCGCTGGGAGAAACAGAACAAGTGAATGAGAGAGTGGGAGTGAGCGAGCTCAATGGAGTTCTGTCAGTACTTTAGAGTTGCCCACCCAACCGCCCAGGGTCCTGTGTGGTCCTATATTACAGCAGGGTCTCTGGGGTAAAGACAAAGCAATGACTGGATACTTTTACAATTGCTGTAATAAAACAGATTTAGTTGTTCTGTTTATTTCTCTAACTGAGCTAAGTACTGAGCTATACTGTTAGGATTGCTGTAATAATACATATTTATTTGTTCTGCTTATTTCTCTAACTGAGCTGAGTAATACTTGGAGTGCAATACAATTTCTAACTGGGCTATGTCAAACTTTGAGGGCTGAGAACAAAAAGTATGGTACCTGAGGGGTGAAAAATGGACAAGGCGGCTTTAGGATTGCTACAGTATTACAGTATCTAATGGTTGAGATTTGAGACTGAATTAACCCGGTCAGCAAGGGGGCAGTAGGGGGACTAGTGTGGGGGGAACAGGAATTTGAGTAAATAGGGCCTAACAGTTGTAGTAGGGTACAGAAACCAGGAGCAAGAGCCCGTAACATAAGATGGGGGCCAAAATGGGGCAGGTGCCTCATGTCAATAGAGAGGGCATCTTTGGAAGGGTGGTGGGATGTACGGGGTGTGGGTCCGCCATGATCCTGGACTGGGCTTGGAGGAGGGGGGGTGTATGATCTATAGACAACTGGCTAGTTTGAGGGAGGAACTGTGAAAGTTAGGAAGGAGTCTAAGTGGCAGGGCAGATGAGTATGGTAGGCATCCTGGCTGGGGATGGAACAGGGGATGGCAAGGGGGGATGTAGGAAGAACAACTAGTGACTGAAACCGACTCAAGTATCAAAGGCACTAGCAGAAAAGAGAGGAGAAGGAGGGGTGCCTGAGGCGAGGGAGGTGGATGAGACCACGAGGAGTACCAGGGGAGAGAGCAGATGGCTGAGGTTGGGAGGGACCAGGGGTGGGACCGGGGGGGCCATAGGGGAACAAGTGGGAGGGGGGAACCGATAGGGGATGAGATGTAGGAGGGGTATAGACTAGGAATAGATTTGCGCCTCTGCTATGAGAGAGAAGGACAGCAGGACCATACTGAAGGAGGGGAGGACAAGCAGGGCATGAGAGGGATGGCAACAGGTAGGGGAATAGATAGCTAGGACAAAAGGGTAGAAGGGGGCTAGTAAGGAAGGAGGGGGTGACTGGAGGGGTGAAGGTTGCAGGAAGGGGGAAGGATGGGAAAGGCATCACTATTGGGTCAAAGGGAATGGGGGCTATAAATCAACAACAATGGGGATAGGAGAGGGGTTGGAAATCAGCAGGTGAGGAGGCGAGGTCAACATGGGAATCCCAGTAGGAAGTAGTCAGGCTGGGAAGGGATTCAAGTGGGATGGGAGGAAAAAGGAAGAGAAAAGAGGTGAGGCAGAAGTAGGGGGTGCAGATACAGAAGTCACAGAGGGTGCAGCTGATGGGGTAAGAGGCAGGGAATAACAAATACTGGGGTGGCAGAAGGGGCATTAGAAGGGAAAGGGAGTAAGGGACAGGGGGTACTCGTTCTGGGGGATTCTATACTGAGAGAGGTGAGATGGGGCGGAAAGGGGAAGGCAAAGCCGTATTTCCCTGGGTTGATTGCAGGAGGGGCAGGGCAGGCACTGCTCAAATATGCAGCGAGGGGGAGGAAGAAACTTCATTTAGTGTTGCATGTGGGTACAAATGACTTGGTGGGGGAAACTGTGGAAGTAGTGAGGGGGAGGTTCTAGAAGTTGGGCAGGCAGTATAAGGGGTGTGGGAGTCGGTGGCATTCTCGGAGGTACTGCCGGTACCATGTGCAAGCTTTGGGAGGAAGGGTAGGAGCCAGGAGTTCAATGAGTGGCTGAGGGATTGGTGCCATGCCAAAAACTATGGGTTAGTGACTAACTGGGGTAGGGTCTGGGGCAATAGTGACTTCTACGCGGGGAACAGGCTACACTTGAGCAGGGAGGGGAGGGGAATATTAAAGGCGGGATTAAAGGGGTATATCTCTACTAAGGTGGATTAAAACTAATGGGCGGGGTGGCCAAAAGACTGAGATTGGTAGAAAGGCCTGGACAGGGTAGTCTAATGAGCTCACCCTCCTAAATGTAGGTAAAGGCGGAGGTACAGTAACCCTGGGAGGGGGTGGGCAGAGTGGTCTGAGTGTAATACAGAAGGCACCACCACCCAGTAACAATAATGAGGAGAAAGGGTGTGGACTACTGGGAGGAAGGACACAGGCCAAGGAGAAGAGTGAGGAGAAGGAGGGGTACGGGTGGAAGGTGGTCTCTCTCAATGCAGGAAGCCTGGGGAACAAAACCGCAGAGCTTCAGGCGCTCCTTTCAGAGGGGAAGGTGGACACTGCTGCAGTGACAGAGAGTTGGGCCGCAGAGTACCATGATTGGGACTTAGTAATCCCAGGATACAGGATATACAGGAGGGATGGGGGGTTGGAAGGGGGGGTTGCACTCTATGTGAGGGAAGGGATCAAATGCATAAGGGATGAGGGAGAAGTGGAGAGGACAGAGGTGCTTTAGTTGCAGCTCTTGGACTCCAAGGGCAGAAAGCTGATTCTGGGAGTGGTGTACAGACCACAAGCCCAATCCGGGGAACTTGATGGGGAGTTGGTAGAGCAGATAAGCAGGGTGTGTAGAAGGGGGAGTGTGGTGATAGTGGGGGATTTTAACCTACCAGGTGTTGACTGGAGCACCCCGGCCACTAGCAGTACCAGGGAGCAGGTGCTTCTTAATGCATTCCAGGACAGCCTTCTGACGCAATTGGTAAGTGGGCCTAGAAGACTTGGTAGCATTCTGGACCTAGTATGGGCAGATGGGGAGGTGGTGAGGGAGTTAAGGGTGGAGGACTGACTAGCGGGTAGCGACCACCAAACAGTGTGGCTCATTCTTGCGCTGTCAGAGAGACAGGAGGCATGGGCACTTAGGTGGTGGACTTTAGTAGGGTGGACTTTGGGAGGATGGGAGCAATACTGCAAGGGAGACTCCAGGATATAAGGCTGGGGATGGATGCAGAACAAAAGTGGGGAGTCGTAAAGACTGAGCTAACAGAGGCCACAGTAGCCTGCACCAGGGCCAGGAGTAAGAAGAGCAGAGCCAAGAAACCATGCTGACTGAACAAGGAAGTGCTGCAAGGGGTGAAGGCAAAGAGGGCTGTATACCGGAAGTACAGAAGAAAAGGGAAGGGAAAGGACAAGGAGGCTTACGGGAGTTGGTCCAGGGAGGTGGCCAGGAGGGTGAAAAAAGCTAAGGCCTCCAGGGAATTAAGGTTAGCAAAGGGCATAAAGGAAGGGGAAAAGGACATTTTTAGGTAGGTCAGGGAAAAGAGGAAGTGTAAGGAACATATTGTGAGGATAAAGCGGGGAGTGGATTTGGTGGAAAAGGGGGAGGAACAAGTGGAAATTGAGTACTTCTGATCCGTTTTCACTAAGTAGAGGGGATGGTCCATTACCACCATGGGCTGGGGGTGGGGAAAGGGGGGATCAGGTGACAGACAAAGTGATCACAGGGAGTAGGGTGCTAGAGGGGCTGAGGGCACTAAGGGTGGACAAGGCACCAGGTTCCGAAGGCATCCACCCTAGGGTGCTAAGGGAGATGGCGGAGCTGTTGGCTGAGCCATTGGCAGATCTGTTCAACACTTCCCTGAAAATGGGGTGTGTACCCCAGGGCTGGAGGATGGCCCATGTGGTGCCCATACACCAGAGCGGGCCCAGGGAGGAGCCAGGAAATTATCAGACGGTCAGTCTCACGTCCATAGTGGGTAAGCTTATGGAGGCGATACTGAAGCAGAGGCTGTTGGCATTCCTAGAGAGTAATGGCCTCCAAGATGGCTGGCAACACAGGTTCATCTCAGGGAGGTCTTGTCAAACCAACCTTGTAGAGTATTATGACAGGGGGACAAGGGAGTTAGACAGGGGCCATGCGGTACATGTCCTGTACCTGGACTTCAGTAAGGCCTTTGATACACTGCCTCATGGGAGACTGGGGGGAAGCTGATGGCAGTGGGGGGGTGGGAAAAAAGCTGACTAAATGGATAGAGAACTGGTTACATGGGAGGGTGCAGAGGGTGGTGGTGGTGGGGGAGCTCTAAGCACCTACAGCAGTGACAAGCAGGGTGCCTCAGGAGTCAGTGCTGGGCCCAGTGCTATTTGGGCTCTTTCTCTCTGATATGGCACACGGAGTAGGGGAGCAGGGTTAGTCTGTTCACAGATGATACCAAATTGGGGGCAGTGGTGGACAAAGAGGACGAGTGGGAAAAACTGCAAGTGGACCTAAACAAACTAGAGACATGGTCGGTGGAGTGGCAGCTAGGATTCAATGCAAAGAAGTGCAAGGTGATGCACTTTGGGGCTAAGAACCAAAAAGGGGACTATTGGTTGGGGAGTGAGGTTGGGGATCACAGAGGAGGAGAAGGACCTAGGGGTGTTGGTAACTGGGAAGATGAACAACTCAGCCCAGTGCAGGACAGCAGCAGCGCAGGAAAACAGGATGCTGGGGTGCATCACAAGTGGGTTCTCATCCAGACACAGGGATGTGATCCTATTTCTCTGCAGATCATTGGTCAGACCGCACCTAGAGTACTGTGTGCAATACTGGAGGCCATACCTGAGGGGAGGTATAAAGTTACTGGAGGGGGTGCAAAGGAGGGCAACAAAAATGTTAAAGGGGATGGAAGGAAAGGAATATGAAGTAAAGCTGAAGGAGCTGAACATGTACACACTGGAGGAGAGGAGGGATGGGGGATATGACTGAAGTGTTTAAATACCTGAGGTGGGGTAAATAAACCTAGCACTGAGGGGGTGTTTAAACTGAGGAGTGGAAGAGAGATGAGGAGGCACGGACTAAGGTTAGAAGGGGGACGTTTCAAGAGGGAAATGAGGAGGCACTACTTCACTGAGAGGGTGGTGTTTAGTTGGAATGTGCTGCCAGAGGGGGTGGTAACATGTAGGACAGTCAATAGCTTTGAGAAGGAGTGGGATAAAGCAAGAGGAAGAGTCAGGGGCAGGGCTGGGACAAGTGGGGAAGGAACTGAGGGGGAGGAGGCTGAGGCAGCTGCAATCTAGGGTGCTAGCTGCACACTCGGGCAGACTTAGATAGAATGATTGGTCTGTTCTGCTGACAGATTCATATGTATGTTCATATGTAAAATCACAGTGACTCCGTTCATGAGCAGAGGTCCTAAAATGTCTATGTTGAAAATCTGGTGACAAACATTCATGAAATAATTGCGTTACAAGTGTGCATTGTGCAGTTTCCACACACCCTCGTGACTTTGCAAATTTGTAGTATTTTCACTTCAGATTTTCTTTTGCATCAAAATTTTTTTATTTTGCACATAGAATAATGTACAATGGCAAGGTGGTAACATGTCAAGAAAAAAACAACTATCATCAAATGTTAATACAAGCATGTTCAAAATATTATAATAAGCTATATTACACATTATATATTGAAGCAAGGTCAACAAAATATATTCTTACACACACTGCTTAACCCTGGTGCTTCAAATCTTTTAATCTTTATATATCTGCTAATCAGTAACTCAGATGTGAAAGGAAAGGGAACCAAAGTTTTTCAAAGATATCAAGCTTATCATTTGCTATAGCAGCAATTCTTTCATTACTGACTGCTAAACTAACGCTGTTGAACCATTCGTTAAAGAAGGAGGGATGTGAGATTTCCAATATGACAGTATTATTCTTTTCAGAGCAAAGGACATTGCAAAAATCCAAAGTTTCTGCCACTTGCTTAGGAAAGAAACCTCTGAATCCAAACCTAGAATAAACAATTTACTTGAAAAAGGGATGCTGACCGTAGTTACCTCCTCACACACTTTAGGTACGTTACATCAAATAGATGTAATGACCGGAACATTCCATGACATATGCACAAGATTTGCATGCTTTAAGTGGCACTTACAACAAACCCCATCTTGTAAAAACTGCATTTCTTCTAAACACTTAGGAGAGTAGTAATAGTAATGAAGGATTTTAAATTGAATTGTCCTACCTTGGACCTATCTGCAACTCAGATAAGCATTTCTCCATGCGTTAGCCCAATCCTCGTCTGCCAGAGATTCTCCCAGGTCAGATTCACACTTCAATTTGGATGGTTGTGAAGATAAAATAATATTTTCCACATCAGTGATTAATTTATAACACATATCAGCTCTTTTTTAAGTGTCACCAGCTTTATTATTTGAACCCACTCAGTGTGTTTGGGTAAAGTATAATCAGAATTCATTATGGAGTTTAGCAGAGCCTTTCTAACCTGCAAATATTTTGCAAATTGAATCTTTTGCAGTTTAAATGTGCTTCTCACTTCAGAAAATGAAAGTAGCAATTGATTTTCTTTTCCTATTAAATCCCCTATGTTAGTTATTCCTGCTCTCAACCAATCCTCCTCCTTTAAGGGTTTGCCTCCTATAGTTACGTTAGCATTATTCCAAATTGTAGTGAGCTTAGTGGGAAAATATGCAAACCCAAGAATACTTTTAACTTCTTCAATTGTGCAAATTGTGGATACTATACAGAGGTTGTCTTTAATTTGCTTGGGGACCTTAATAAATAGCATATCAGAGAGTTTAAATGGAAAGACAAGTGCTTTCTCTACATCTATCCACATTGGATCACTAGAGACATTTTCATCAACTAAGTATTTAACAGCGTGTTTAAATAAAAAGGTGACATGGTACTTTTTCCAGTTTGGTAGAGCAAAACCCCCCTTCTTGCCACAGGCTTCTTAATTTTTTAAGAGATAGCCTAGAGGGCTTACCCCCCCACCCCCACATAGAGATCCTTATCAGGCTGTCTATTTGCCTAAGTATCTTATTGCTAATTCTGAGAGGAATACTTTGGAAGAGTAGAAAAGCTTTGGGGCCACCATCATTTTAATTGCATTTATTTTGTCCCACAGAGATAAGTGTAAATCCTGCCATTTTAACAGGTCACATTCCAAAGATCTCAGTAAAGGCAAAATATTCAGATCTACCACTTTGCTTATATCTTTAACTAAGTTTAGACCAAGATACTTACTTTGACTCTTAAATCGCTCTCTTGGATCCATCCCACCCATTCCTATTCATTTTGTATGTTGAGGGCCAACTGATAAAATGTGTGTCTTATTCAAATTTAAGCTCAAACCAGACAGCTTTGAAAAATCCTCTAATAGTTTGCCTAAGATATTAAAAGAATCTTCGGAAATAACCGTTGAAATTAACAAATCATCAGTGTATGCAAAGACCTTATTGGGAACATTTATTGTCTTAATTCCAAGAATTCTTTTTTCCTCCACAATTTTCCTTATCAAGGGTTCTATGGCTACAATAAATAAATACGGAGATAAGGGGCAACCCTGTCTGGACCCTCTATATAGTTGGAATGGCTCAGAAATAAGACTATTCATTACAACTCTGGCCATTAGATTATTATATAGGCATTTGATACATGAAATCATACCTTCTACTATATTCATACTTGTTAAAACATAAAACAAATATTTCCATTTTAGGGAATCAAAGGCCTTACAAAAATCTAAGGCTATTATAGCAGCTGGTGTGTTCGGCTTAGAAGCAGACCACATAACATTTAATAACCTCCTAACATTAGGCTGATCTACCAGGAACAAACCCAACTTGCTCTTTACCTAATAATTTAACCACATACTTTTTAAGCCTATCTGCTAAAACCTTTGAAAGAATTTTATAATCCACATTCAAGAGAGAGAGATTGGTCTATAGTTTTCACAAACCAAAGGATCTTTGCCCTGTTTTAAAATGAGAGTGATATAGGCCTCCTTCATGGAATCTGGCAAAGTCTGTTTAGCCGCTATTTCTTTAAGCATTTCTAAAAGATAATAACTAGATTGATCACTCAAATGCTTATAAAATTCTGCCGACAAACGATCTGGTCCAGGTGGCTTATTAGGAGGTAAATCTTTTTGGCAACTTCTTCCATAGAGAAAGGCCTACTTAAATCTTCCTTTTCAAAATCTGATAGGGATGGAATGTTAATTGACCTAAGAAACTCGACTAAACGATTATCTGGAGTCTCCTCACAATTTTGATATAACTTTAGGTAAAAGTTTCTGAATTCCGTATTAATTTCCTTGTTAGTCACCACCACCAGATTCTGACTGTTCTTAATACAAACAATAACATTTTGACTTTGCCTTGTTTTTAGCCTATACACCAATAGCTTACCTGCTTTTTCACCCATTTCCCAGTAGTTTTGTCTTGTTCTAAACAACACATACTCCGCTTTTGCTGAATATATCTTGTTTATCTCATATTTCAAAAGGGTAATTTTAAATAATAGTTGTGCATCTGAATTTTTTTGTCTTCTGAAGTTCTGTTCTATCAAGTGTAATTCTTTCTCTTTTTCTGACAACTCTCTCTGAGACGCCCTTTTCTTGAAGGATGAAAAACTTATTATTCTACCTCTAATGAATGCCTTAAAAACATCCCACAAGCATGCAAAAGAAACGTTCCCATTGTCATTGTTTTGGAAATGTTCTTTTACCTCTGCCCATAACCAAACTTTAAAATCCTCATCATTTAGAAGAGAGTTATTTAATTTCCATCTCCTGGTTCTGTCCTGACTCCCTCCAATGGAAACTGACATTTTTAAAAGGGCATGGTCTGAGATAATAATGTCATTTAAACATACATTGTTAATTCCCCCATCAGATTCTTTGAGAGTAATAGGTAGTCAATTCTACTATAAGAATTATGTCTAGCTGAATAAAAAGAATAATCTTTGTCAGTAGGATGGGCTAATCTCTAGGTATCTACTAAATTCAGATCTTTAACCATTTTGCAAAGAGAGAGTTGAGATTTGGAATCATTACCAAGTGCAGAAGTTCTGTTTCTGTTGAGTATGGAATCCATAACCTCATTAAAGTCCCCCCCAAGATGTTTTTATGATCTTTGATAGAGCCAGTCCTAGCGACAATATGATCAAAAAAAAGAATGTTTCTGTGAATTAGGGGCATATAAGTTTCCAATAACTATCTTGCATCCCTTAATGGCTCCAGTCAAAATCTGCCATCTGCCTTCTGTATCTACGAAGTGATCTGACTTGCTAAAATTCACTCCTTTCCTGCTTAAAATAACTGTGCCTCTCTGCTTTGAGTTAAAAGAGCAGTATTCAGCTGAGGCAACCCAGGATCTAGCTAGCTTAACAGACTCTGCTGATAATAAATGAGTTTCTTGTAGTAGTGCAATATCAATCTTATTTTTGGCTAAATATGATAAGATCTTTTGCTGCTTGATAGGGGACCCTAAGCCCTTTACATTCCATGAGCATACGTTTAAACTGATTAAAGCCATTCCTAATGACAGCACTATGAGTATTATTAAATAGTGTAAAATCTAGATGAGTGTTAACAAAACTCAGACTCGAAAACAAATAGTAGCTACAGAATAAATCAGAAGAATGAATCAGAACAATAAAAATCAACTAACAAGAATCGAACTGTTAACAAGGTGTTATGCAAAAACAGTTGCGAGTAAAAGTAGGCACTGATCTTTGACTAGTAGGTTGTAATGTACTGTGTTGCCAACAACCACTGAACTTCTACAAAGTTCAAGGTGCCGTATACGCTGATGACCAGTAGAGGAAAAAAAAAACACCACTGTAGCATCATTCACCCAAACATTTTTCATAAAAATGCTGTTGCATTCGGTAAAGTGAAACCAGGCAGTATTATCAGGAACAGAAACATAAGCAACCAGCCACATTAGAATGTATACATCTAGGATTGCACCCAAGCCATCATGATATAATGGTGAGAGAGAAATAACAGAAAGAGAAGAAGAGCAAAAATGTTAAACAGCAAAGGCAGAGAGAGAGAGAGAGAGAGAGAGAGAAAACAAAACAAAACAAATAAAACCTTTTGCAAGAATGCCAGTTTTTACAATGCCAGTAAGTAATAATTTGGAATTTGTAGTGCTAGGAACTTCTGGCTAATAAAAGTGTGTCACATGTATTAACAGATTATCAGCTCTTATTTAAAGATCAGAACCATCATATTATCATGCAAGCTTCAACCAGGAAAATCTAATTAAGATCACATTAGTGAAAATACCTTTTTTGTAACTGACACATCTTTAACTTAAAAATATATTAAACTTCCTAGCACCAACATTCAAGATAAACCACAGAGATAATATCTGGCCTTATATTGCAATGACATTTCATACAATAAAGCCCTAAAATGTAGAACTAGATTGAGCAAAGAAATAAACAAAAACTCAGTTTCTTAAACAAAAGCCAATAGCTACAAGAGCTCTAGTATGAGACAAATTACAAGAAAAGAAGGGGGCAAACATCATACCCAATAAACCTGAGAGAGCTCCCTGAGATATACATTTCTACAACCTAGAATATATATATAGAAATAAGTGACCACTAGAAATTACTAATATTACTGTAATCTCTGAAATACCAAGCTTCTGAGTAAGCAGCTCAAGCTAAACACATCATGGGAATTGGATAATGGAGCAAAACCCAAATAATTGCTTTGTTCAGTAGGCGCTCGTATAATTCTGACAAAATCATTAATGCAGCGTAGACATACAGTATAAAAGATGCATTATCTTGCATAAGTTCAGAAAAAAGTCTACACCACCTTTTGAATAAATGTCAATAGAAAGTCATGTGTAACCCAGGTAGATATATACTCTGTGGGAAACGATTGTCAGACTGCACTCTGCGAAAGCCTGAGAATGTAGCAACCTTACCATCTTTGCAACATTTATCTCCCAGTCTTTTTGGAGAAATCCAGTACAAATAACATGATAAAAGAAAGCGTCAGACCAGAAGGTAGTTTTGCAGCTCAGATAGAGCTACCACAGGAAGTGCCACGTAAGAAACATTGCACTCTTGCACAAGTGTCCCTTGTTGGGAGACAGCTTCCGGAGGACCAGAAAACCCACTACACCCTTTGTCAAATGACTCTTCCATGCTTTCAAGGTCCGGGGTCATTCTAGAGGAAGTGGAACATGTACTGTCTGTACTCCTGTTGCATTTTCTTGGGTTACTGGCTGCTGGTCTGGGAATATTAGAAGGATGAGAGGAGGTTTTTGTTTTTCTGCTAATTCTAGGTGATTGTGAGGCTGGAATATTATTGTCCAAAACAGAGGAATACAAGTAAGGGGTCGAAATCTTAGGGCTGAAACATAATTTGGAGTTTCTCTGCATCTCTCTATTTTAACCTGCATGCTGCTGAGAAATCGAATGTGAAGCACGTGCTGGGGGAATCCGAATGGTGATCTGTAGTCAAGTCTCATGCAGGTTTTGAACTTGTGTGCCGGTTGTCTTGAGGGGCCTTAGGTCTAGTGTTTACCACATCAGCCTGTTTACTTACATTTAAAATTTGCCACACATCCTGAACAGTGTCACATCTAGTAGATAATCCCTGCTCCCCATGAATTACCAAGATATCTGGGTACTTAAAATGGTAAATTAAGCCTCTCTGCTGTAAATGATGCTTCACCTCTGTGAACCGTTTCCTTTTTTCAACAACTTCTGATGAAAAATACTGATAAATTGAGATCCTTTCCCCCCTTCAATTCAGTATTTTTTTTATTTCTGGCAAGTCTGAGTATTTCTTCCTTAAATGAAAACCAGAGAAAGAAAGCTACAATAGGTCTGGGTATCCCATTTGCAGGTTTAGGACCCAGTGGCCGGTTGCACAAAAGAGCTAAGTCCAAGTTTAAGACATGTTTTTGGTCTTACAAAAACAAGTCTGACTTAAAAAATGTAAGCCTGTTACACAAAAATTGTCTTACATTCCATTGGTCTTATTTAGAGACTTTAAGCCTCCTATGTACCAGGCTTATTTGTTGTTAGTAGGCTTATCCTGCCATAGTTGATTGTAATTATATAAATTGTGTGTGTGTATGTGTACGTGTCTCGTGTGTGTGTGTATATATATATATATATATATATATATATATATATATACACACACACACACACGCACACATATTTATAGTGTGTATGTATGTATGTGTATGTGTATATATATATATATATATATATATATTAATGCATATGTAGGGAGTTGATATGGAGTTTTTTCACACACCCAAGTTGTGTGATAATATGTAAACTTCGAAAGCGAAGCTTGAGAGGTTTTACTATTATCACACAACGAGAGTGTGTAAAAAAACTCCATATTGACTCCCTACATGTTTTATTTTTTATAATAACTGGTGCTAAAAAAAATTCTCAGAATTACCACTATGACGAGACGCGAGGCCAAAACGCTCTTACTTCCTTACTTGTAGGCAAGCTATTCAGGACTGACATCACATAACGCCATGCAAAGGCTGCCTACTAGTAGGAAGTACGAACGCTTTTGCCGCGTATTCCATGCTGGTTTACGAGTGAGTTTCTGTTTACGTTTGAGAATGGTCTCATGCTGCCTCCAACAGTTTCATTGGTTGGTGCTTGCATATGCTTCAAGCGCGAGGATGTAAAGTCGATCAACCCGCGAGGTTGATCATGAAGTTTTTTCGTATCAACCTGCAGGTTGATATACTTTTCAAAGTTGCTAAAATGGGTTGATATTGGGCTTCACCAGTTATTTTTATATATATATATATATATATATATATATATATGTATAGAATGAGAGCTAGATAGATAGATATATTTGAGTGCACTGATTTCCTGTTTTAGGGACTGCTATTTCCCATTGTGTATACATTACTATGAAGAAAATATTTTATATTCTTGTTTTTTTTTGTCATAAGGCTTTTAATCATAGGCTCAGGCAGGCGACTGCTCAGCATAGTTCCTGCTTCCCAAAACCAGCTGCCACCTCCCCCAGCCCTGGGGGCTTAAATTCCCCCTGGATGTCTCCCTAGGAGCCCCCCCAAGCACAATCCAGATGTGTCCCTGGAACCTAGAGGTGGATTGGGCCAAAGGAAACCAGGTGGAACTTTGTCAAGCCTGCCTGACGGCCATTTCTGTTTTGCTCCTCAGCCCTCCTGTCCACTGCAGCATGTTAATGTGTGTGTTTGTTGTGGCATGCACAAGCTACAAAAATGCAGTCCCTACCTTTCATAGCTTCTTGGAACCTGCATTAGCAATGGGCCTCCACCACAAGGCAGTCAAGTGCTAAGACACAGAAGAGATACTGCCAACATAAAGACAGACGCTACATGGGTTACAGTTTCTAATACTTATTAGACCTCAATGTTTGGACATTAGAAGAACCAAATGGTTCATCAGGAAATGCACAACCAAACAATGATAGCATTCATTACACTGTCATGCCTGCATAATAAAAATGATTTAATTTTGTCTTGCTGTGCCTGGTGTATTTCTTTAGCATCAATGTAGCTTGTACAGTACATCATACATACTGTATCTGCATGGCCTTCTGAGTGGTGGGGAATATACATAGGGGCACCACTACCTTTCCAATTTATTGGCCCATCCTTTTATCTCATATGTAAGCCTCTCCTTGGGTAAGACTTTCAATATCTAGTTGTTCCATACTTCAAAAGTTGATCGCTGCCGAGAGATACAGGTATTGCATATGCAGTTCCTTGTAAGGAGGATTAGAATATGTACTACTGTTGTAAAGGGTCCCAGTCGTCTACACGCACATACTCTAGAAACACAGAATTGGATGGCAGAAACAGGACCAGAAGGCCAATCTAGTCTACCCTATTGTCCAGTCTATTACTACTCCTGGACCCTATTCATTCTCAGGTGTCCCTCTTCGTATAATGCCCATGTGCTTATCCTATGCATGCTTAAAGACCACCACTGTCTTTGCTCCCACCACCTCCTATGGCAGTCTGTCCCAGGCATCCACCATATGAACATACTAAAATGCCAGCAGAAAAAGGCCACTTGGTCTATTGATCTGCTCAATTTTGCAGCTAGCAATTCTACTCTGCAGCTGCCCCTCCTACCCTACCCCCTCCCATGACCCTTCCTTTTGCCCTATCCCAGCCCCTCTTGAAGCATACCACTATTTTATAGGCCACCAACTCTGCTGGTTGTGCGTTCCACTTTGCTACCACACTTTGTGTAAAGAAATGCCTCCTCATGTCCCTCCTAAACCTTCCACCCTCCAATCTCATGTCTTGACCCCGAGTGTCTCTCTCCATCCTCCCCTTAAACAGTCCCTTGGCACCTGTCCTGTTAATTCCTCTCATGTACTTAAAGGTCTCAATCATATCCCCCCATCCCTTCAGAGAGTACATGTTCAACTCCCGCAGTCTAACCTCATACAGTAACACCCACAGACACTTGATCATCTTTGTTGCTCTATGTTGCATCCCTTCAAGCAATCTAACATCCCTCTTTAGGTAAGGGCACCAAAACTGAATGTAGTACTCCAGGTGGGGTCTAACCAACAGTTACAGAAAAATAGGAAGCTAGAGGTATACAGTATGAGATAGTGGTATAGGGAGGGAAATAAAATCAACAGAAGAAAAAGTGTTGTTGGGGTGGGCACAGCAAAACCACTTATGACCCCCTCCAGATGGCCTAGTGGCCAGTAAAGTAGAATTCCAGCTGCTGTGCCGATGACCCAAGTTTAGAACCAGCCCAGAAAGTTGCGTCAGAAGGCCATGAATGAGACAGTTACCATGTGGCAGTGCATCTCGAACGGGGAGGGTTGGTGGCTAACTCTGCCACAACAGCAACCCCTGTAGCTGTGCCAGGGCGCCTCCTCCTGCCACACGGGGGTCACTGTGGCTGTGCACAGAAGATCTACGATGGCAGACCGACAAACATTTTGTCGACCAACGTTACAGCGAAACCTTTATGTCGACCGAATTTGCAGTTGGCATAAAGGTGGTCAATGTCTCCCATACTTTCTTCGGGGGCAAAGCCCCCCCAATTACAGGCTCACATTCTCACCAGGGGTGGAGGGAGGAAGTTAATGGAGGAGAAAACACCTTGTAGCTGTCTGATGACCAGGTTTGACCTGACCAGGCTATAGCCCTGTGCCAGTGAGAAAAAAAAAAAAGAGTAGCCCAGGTGGACTACAGGGAACTCTTTTGGGAGAGTGACCCAGCATTATTAAAATAATTTAGCATTCATGGTTCAGGAGGCGCTAGAGTTGTTCCACAGAGGTCAGAGATTTCTATACCACTGGTGGCTAGTGGTTGATGTATTTAAACAAATTGAAAATATAGCATACCTGCATATTTGCAAGGAAACAGTAGTAATGGTTATGGAAATTCATGAAGTGGGCACATTAACAGTCATGCTGATCACAAAAATACACCCAGTAAGGCTGGCCCACTGGTGCAGCAGTAGCACTACCGCTCTTGATGCCGATGACCCGGGTTCAGGAATGAGTCAGAGAGCCGGCCATGGGGAGAAAGCTTGAGCGTCCGAGGACTACTCGCCTTCTCTGGGACAGGGGTATGTGGCTGGGTGTTTGACTGCCCTCAGGTGGAGGCCCAAGGTGCAGCAAGCACAACGCATTTGGAGGAAGGGCATGACTGGCATCAGCAGAGCTCCCCCTTCATGGTGGAGTGCAAGTCATGCCCACAGAAAAATGAAAAATCAGATACCATGTTGAGCATGGCATGCCCTGTGAAGACAGACTGCCAGCCCATACCCTAGATGCCCCCTGCCTGCCTCGCCAGTGGCTCCCGATGAAGTGCATAGAATTCGGGTCATACGGCCCCCCACCTTGTCTGTGCTTGGTGGGGTTAGCCAAGGCTACATGGGGGGGACACCAGGCACTCCAGGCAGGAAGGAGCAAGGGCAGAGGCCAGGTGTCTCCCAGTGGGATGGAGCGAGGGAGGCAGGGGAAGGAGCAAAAATACAAAGTTAAAAAAATAAAATAAAAATACACCAAGTAATATTTAATCATGGAATTAATAGAACTGCAATAAATTCACAAAACAGTCTAGTTAAGAATGAACTTCACACTTGTACAGTAATAATATGGCTCTAGTGGTGCCGGTGGTGGTGGGTCACTGGGTGCCGATACTGTTTTGGAAGCAGCAAGGAGGTAGACAGTGAGCAAGAGAACGAGCTCAAGCTGCTGCTGCAGGAAGCATGAGCCAATGTGCTAAAGGAGGAAGTGCCAGGGCTGTGCCTCACATTCCACCTGGGGTGTGCGGTAATTACAGACATGTTGTGAGCTCCTTAGCATGGGGCAGCACTTACCCTGTGTGGAAGCCTATGTCGACAAACGTCTGCTAGGGTACATTTTAAAATGTAATTCCACTCTAGTAGTAAAATAAAAAGGATCATCGTTTTGTCCCTGGGAACTTGCCAGCAGCTACCTTTACTTCCTAGTAGCAGAGATCCGCCCTCTTGCTCAGGTACGTAATGACACAGAACCAGGAAGAAAGTGGGGGTACTCCCCGTTAAAGTTAATGGGGTGACTTTTACTTTCAGATTTTAACATAAACATGACCAATTTGAGATTAATGAAGGACACCACTCTGGTAAGACAACTCTTGTTAGTCGAGTGGTATCCTTCATTAAACAAATCTTTATGTTACAAACTGGATGTAAAAGTGACCCCATTGACGTTAATGGGGTGTGCCCCCACTCTCACCCTGGTCCTACATCATTACATGCCTGAGCGCGAGGGCAGATCCCAGCTATTAAGACGTAAAGGGAGCAGCTGGCAACTTTCCAGGTATGAAATTACGACCCTTTTTTATTATACTACTAGAGTGGAACTAAACTTCATTTTCTATTATTACTTATTGCTCCTGGGAGCCTGGCAGACAGCTTCGGTCCCTTCCTCATTAGGACTCTGTCTCCGGTTCTCTATTGTCAGCCCAACTTCCCCTACAATCCCCTATGGGTTAACCCCCCCCAAGGTGAAGGGCCGCCAGCTTTCCCCCACCCTGGAGCGAAATCCAGATGCTCGGTGAGCCAACACAGGTGCAGGAGAGACATCATGGAGTCTACCAGCTCCATTTTCCACCACTTTATTTCTCTCCACCCCACCGATAGCATATGTCGGCAGCATGCCTCCCAACTTGCATCTCCTTTGCCCACCGCCAGAGAAAGATTGACAAGTGGGATGGCAATCCCTCCCTTCCTGAGAGAAGAGAGCAGTCCTCCAGACACATAATCCTCTCTGTCTCTCTCCCCCCTATCAATCCCCTGCTGCTGGGGCTCATTCCCAAACCCGGGTCGCCAGCATGGCATGAGGTGTGTCATCCAGTGCCTCAACCCTCAGCGCAGCTGGACCGGCAAGTGGAATTACATTTTAAAATGTACCCCAACAGGCTTTCGCCAACACAGACTTGCAGACAGTGTGAGTACTAAATCTCACAACATATAGGATGGTGTATGGTTGCCTATACACAACAATTCCATTCTTATATGGAGTGGTTACTATGATGTCAATGACCTCGAGAGCAAAGCTCGAGAGGTCCCTCTGAATGTATAGTAACTACAAGGTTTAAGAATAGCAATGTTGTGTATTTGGGCTTGCATACACTATTCTATATATTGTATGGTCTCAACACAAACACTTCCTTTTTCCTCCATAGACAGCCAGTCTCTGTTGTCCAGGACCACATCTCTAGGCTATCCTCTCACCGGGTAACTCATGCACCCAACTTATCTACTGCCCCCTGCCCTATGAACAGTGCTAATGGGGATGGTTTGTCACTACTAAAGCCGAACAATTTTTTGCGGTGTTTGGTTTCCATATACAACTGTATTCCACCATACACTATAGTTCTCGTAGTGCATTCCATTTTGCTACCACCCTCTCTGTGAAATAGTGTCTCCTCATTTCCCTCCTAAATCTTCCCACCTCTATTCTTAGCCTGTGCCCCCTGGTGACCCTCTCCCTTCTTAGCTGAAAGACCCCATCTGCCCCATCCTTATTGATTCCCCTCAGATACTTGAATGTCTCTATCATGTCCCATCGTCCCTTTTATCCTCTAGGGTGTTCATATTCAGGTATCACAGCCTGCTGTCATACTCTCTCCCCTCTATTCCACATATCATCTTTGTTGCCCTCCTCTGCTTCCCTTCCAGTAGCCTGATATCATGTTTTAGGTATGGCCTCCAAAACTGCACAATACTCTAAGTGCGGCCTTACCAGTGACCTGTACAGGGGCAAGATCTCCTCTCTTCACCTGGACAAAAAAACCCTTGCTATGCTCGACAGCATTTTGTTTGCTTTTGCAGCCGCTCTCCTGCACTGGGCAGTGTTGTTCATGATCCCTTTTATCATTATGCCTAGGTCCTTCTCCTCCTCCTCAGTGATCCCTAGCTTACCCCCCTTCCCCCGAGCCAGTATTCTCTACTTGGGTTCTTCACTCCAACGTGCATAACCTTACACTTCTTTGCATTGAACCTCAGCTGCCACCTCTCTAACCACTCCTCTAGCTTGCATAGGTCCCCCTGCAGCTGCTTCCATCCCTCCCTTCCCTCAACCACTGCTCCATGTATGTAGGTAAGATGAGCTTAATGGGGACTGATTGGTAAGGGAAATGCAGTGGGGATGAAGGGGGGGGCAGGAGGGAAGAGGAGGTTTTGATGAACACCAGGTGGAGACAGAAGTAGACGGATGGGAGGAGGGAACAGCCTGGAAGATGGGAAGTGAGGAGGAGACAGGAGGATGGGCGGGGAGGAGGAGGGGTGGAGTGTAGAGGAGAAAGGGCATAGGAGGAGGAGCAGGAAAGCTTGCAGAAGGGAGACAGGTTGTGGGAAACAGAAACGGTAGTAGGGAAAGGGTGATGGAAAGTATACTAGAGAGTTGCATGGTCAGGGGAGAGGGGTTGTTGCTAGGAGGAGACAAGGGAGGTGTAGGCAGCAATGAGGAGTCACAAGAATGAGTGACCACTAGAAGGAACCAGAATGGGAAAAGGGGAAAATAATATCTGTGCATCGCTGTGTCCTTTATGCCTTCTGTCACATATAAAACAATCCCCCCCATCCTGATTTAACATGGTGTGTCCTGAAATGGCCATATCCGAGCTGTGATTATCGGTATACCATGACATTCTGCTATGGCCACCAAATTCAGGACTGACACACATATACTGTACGCACACGTAGCCAGATTTTGAAATTCTCACATGCACCCCTCACCACCCAATCACTCTCAGCTATCAACAAACTACTGTGTAGGGGTGTGTGAGGGCTGAATAGTATTTCTCAAATACTAGGAACAATGGATAATGCACTATTCATTATTTGGACATGAATGAAGAACAGTGGCACTATTGTTTTTATTCAGGAAAAACTTCAAAAAATAAATTAAAAATAGCACCCCCAGCCAAACCATGTAAAAATCTACAACCCTTATTCCACACCCACCCTCTCGCCCCACCAGTACCCATAATTTATTTAAACAATGATCCCATGATGGACGACTGACACAACCTGCCCACCTCCATGGCCAACTGACACCTCTTGTAGCACCCATATTTTCTCACTGTGAAGAAGATACCCCCAGGCACAGACAGGCAACCACCTCAACCTGCTCTCCTCTACGGCTGGTCACCCACTTGTGAATGAAAGTGCTACCATGCATGCTCACACAGCAAAACAGCAGATCACATGATCAGTTCTTTTACTGTAGCAGCAAGAGCGAGAGCAATTTCATTCACAAGAAGGCAACTAGCTGTGGAAGTGGGTGGATTGAGTTGGATGCCTTTCCACACCGGGAGGCTTCTTTACAGTAAGAAAATGGGGATGCTGGGGAGCTTGAGAGTTGGATGCTGCTGCTGGGGTGGAAGAGTGGGGTATTATTTAGCTGGCTACAAGAGATAGTGGTCAACGATGGAGGTGGGCAGGTTGTGCCAGTCACCTATTGTGGGATGGTTGAATAAAGTGTGGGTTCTGGTGATGGGGAGGGAGGGTTAGCGGACTGCAGTTGTGATCTTTAGACAGTTTTGCTGGGAAGGAGAGTGGGGCCTCTTTTTAACTGTTTCCCAACAGGAACATGAACAATGAATATTGAATGCTGAACATTTTGGGATCCGAATATGAATATTCAGCCAAATATTCCAAATAAGCTATTCACCCACTGGTATTACTGCGAACTGTCTCACACACACACATATGCATGCACACACACACACACACACACACACACACACAGCCTTCCATGGCAGATACTGACAACAGAACCCCCTCCTACCATCACAGTTAGAATACCATTAGTTATTTACAAATAATTGCTGACTGTGCAACCTGCACACATACACACTTACCATATCATCTGTGAGAACTGTTGAGCAAAGCAAATCTCCCACCTAACAACATACTTACATTCAATAAAAAAAAGTGCTGCAGTATGTGTCACCTTAATATACACACACACCCCCCCCATAACGGGTGCATCCACACTGTTAAAGTCAACCAAGTATAGGTCACATGTCTCTTACCTGTGTATGGGGGTAGGAGCCTTTTAGGGCCAACATCCGTCGGACCTGTAAAATAAAATATGGGAAAGGGGTTACAAAGGATGCTTAGTTCTTAGGAAGTAAACAAGAAGGATAAAAAAGGTTAGGTGTAAAGTAATACTTATCTGATGGGAAAGGAATCAACATCACTTCAGACCTGCTAAGTTAATAAGAAAAATAGGTCAATATGGAGGAAATACAGTACCAAGAGGTAAGCAGGGATAAAGACTGGAGAGACACAAAAGGTGTATATGACAGCAAAGGAGTAAAGAAAAGGCAGTTTTAGATAACAAGTCACAGACAGGACAAAGGAGGAAGACTGAAACACAGAAAATGAAAATAATAAATGAACAGTTAGGAAAAGAAAGGAAAAACTGCGTTATTGGGGGGTGGGGCTCCACAAAAAAACACCACCAGTGTTGGAATTACATTTTATCAAACTTGGAAGCTGGGGGGTCCATAAGAATGCTAGCTCTAAATGTAACCACCTCCCTCCCATTATACGTCAACTGCAGTATGTGTGAGCTACCAGGGCTCATTTCAGAGCTAGGGGAGTCGAGCCCTGGCAAGCTCTCGGCCCGCCTAAAGTTTATGTCTTAGGTGGCATGGTGGACAGGAAACAGTATGGCCAACAGGAACACCATCATGGACCGGATAACCGTCAGTGCTGTATTCCTGAAAGGTAAGCCTCGGAAACTAAAAATGAGACAGGCGGAGCATGGCTCTGCATCCCTTCCCCTGTGGCACACTGGCTAGAACAGACTGCGAAACAGCTAGGCCATGTCCAGCTAACCTGGATTTGATTCCCCACCTGCGTACCGTGTGACTGTCACCAAATAAGCTCAAACCTCTGTGGTCACCCCTGAAAAGAGGAACTTCTGTGTGTAGGATCTTTTGTTCTTCAAAAAATATGTGACTGTGGAGGTGATTATATTTATTTTACGTGGGTTCGGAAATTCGTTGTCTGCGTTGTTTTTGCCAAAGTTGTGGCACTGATGGTGTTCCCATTGGCCATACTGTTTCCTGTCTGCCATGACACCCGATTCATAAACTGTAGGTGCTCTAAGCCCCCTGTAATTGCAAGACTGCTTGCCGCCCCTAGATAGCCAAGTGGCCAGGAGTTAAAAGTATCAACCAAGGTGGGCTAGTGGGAACTCTTTGGGATTAGTGGTCCATAATAAATAATTTACTATTGGTGGTCAAGGGTGCTAGAGCTGTTCCATGTGGGGCCAGTAATTCAAATTATATCCCTGGTGGGCTATTGGGCTGGTTTCCCTGGTGGCCAATGTAGTAAAACAAACTAATAAATTCTCTGAGGCCTAGTGAGGGTCCCTGGGCCCTGATATTATTGAAGTGGACTGTGATGAACAGGAGGAAGCCTAGGGGCTGCTGTTGCAGTTAACAGGAATGAGTGCACACACACACACACACACACACACACACACACACAAAATGAAAGTGCCAGGCTGCAGTTTCTATTCCCAGCCTATACAGAGCACAGACTGCTGCCTGCTCCATGTGGGTGGGAGAGGAAGAGACAAAAACTTGTCAGGATGTGGAAAGACCAGGATAGAAGCGTTTCCCACCAGCGGTGCTATAAATCAGAAGAGGATCTGGAAGCTGCCATAAAGAAAATAGAACTTGCAGCTGTTTAAATTCCCTTAGTTGAGCTGCAGCATGACTACTGAGTGCCCCATGGAGGCATCTGGTTCATGTCAGTGTGCCGGTAGCATCGGGAAGCACCAGGTGCTGCCAGTTTAACCACAGTGCACACTGACTGAGCTTCTATATACTACAGATATCCACTTCCGGTTTCAGCAAGGGGTTTGGGACCGAGTTAATTTCTTTTTCAATAACTGGGAAGGGGGGAATAAATGTACAAAACAGAAGAGAAAATGCTGATCCTATAATACATACAACTGATATGCCAGTATCGCTACCGAGCCTCTTGAATACAAATGGGGGGGGGGGGTTGAAACAAGCGAATATAAAAATCAAGCAGTCCTAATTTAAACATACAGCCACCCTTTCCTTGAAATGGACATGTGTTGTGGACTGCTCTTCTGGCTATACTTCAAACCTCCTTGCCTAAATTCATCCCCAGTGCAGCACCAGATCGATTGACTGCCACCACTGCTCATGTTCTTAAAATTGTGCCAAATTAAAATCAGAAGATGCAGTCTAGTCTCCCTGGTTACAATTTCAATTAAAAATACACATATCAGTATTAAATAATTAAAATACTAATCTCACCAGAACAGCACTGCATGTGTATGATTTCAACCAGCATGCTGTTTTGTTTAAAACAGGTGGCAGCTGCGCTTTCCTCAGCACAGTAAATTTCCAATTCTGTTTCACCTTCAATGCCATGAACATTTTTTGCATTAATTTTTTTTTAATTCAGACCCAGTTTGCCCACAATTTGTTCTTTTCCAAAAAGTTTCTCCTCAACCAAAGTTAACTTCTCACCATCAGAAAAATTCATCTTCATTATGGCAGCCATCTTGAAATGATATGTGAAGTCTACAATTTCTAAGTCCAGTCTCTGTTGCTAAGCAATCAGAGGGTTAGACTGGTTTAGTGCAAGACTTTCATTTTCCAGCCTTGTGCAACTGTCTTAAATTGGGGATTTATGCTAGACCAGTTTTTGTGACTTAAGTCACAAATTATGACTTGGACTTAGGTCAATTTTTGTGCAACCGGCCCCTGAGACCTATGTGCTTTCTTTATCTCCAAAGGCCAGGGCCACTGATGTCCCAATAAGTCCGGGATAAAGTGTTGTAAAAAGCCAATGATATTACCCCCTCTAAACCTTCAGGAACCCCCAGCAGTCATAAGTTGTTTCGCTGCCCTCATTCTCCAAATTGTCACCTTGTCCAATAAATAAACAGTTTGACTACTTTGCCTTTGGGTTATTTGTTGTAGGTAGTCCACCGTATTAGACAGATCACAGATTCTATTAGAGTTAGTTTCAAACTTAGCAGAGATCTCTTCATTGTGTTTAGCTATAACAGTTGTCAGGTAAATTTGTAAATCAGTTAACATAACTTTGAGCTGCTGCACATCATTTTTACTGGCATTTATCATATCTAAATGACTAACTTGTGTACTTAAGGAATTTCTGTCATTCGAGCACCTCAATGTGTTAGAAGTCGTCATTTTTCATAACAGACAAATGGCCCAATACGTATAAATGAACTTAAAATAAACCATCCTGCATTCCCAAAAGACTTTCAAGCCAAAACCGGTAGTCACTACTTTTAGGTAAACGAAAAACACTGGCTGGTCCTTAAAAATGTAAGAAAAAGAGCCTTTTTTAAACAAAATTACAGGTGAAGAGCTACCGTAGTAAAATTTTCCCTCCATCACCTTCAAGCGCCGGCTCACGCTCCCACTCCAGATTTTCAACATTACCATTTTTTCAGACCTCCTTATGAACAGTACAGCTGTCATTTTTCACATCCTGCCCGAAATATTTTTACACATCTGGCGCAGGACAGTGCGGTTGCTGTGGGAAATCAGTGTTCGTGACATATTAAGAAAATCATAGTGACAGTGTTCATGAGCAGAAGTCACAAAATGGCTATGCTGAAAATTTGGTGAAATAATTCCACTAAATGACTGTGTTAAGCACATGCGTTGCACAGTTTCCATGTACGCTCAGAAGTTTGAGCATTTTTAATATTTTCACTACATATTTTCAACATTGCAATCTCTTCACACCTCCCTATGAATGGTGCAGCTGTCATTCTTCACATCCTGCCCAATCTGTGTGTTCATACATCTGGCGTACAAAGGCACGGTCGTTGTGGTACTCAAAGTTCGGGACACATTGACAAGATCACAGTGCCACTGTTCATGAGAAGAGGTCCCAAATGCTTTCATGAGGTGAGGGTCACAAAAAGGGCATGTTGAAAATGTGCAGTGCAAATACCAACAAATGCCCGAGGGTTTAGGGTTTCTAACCATAACATTCCACCCTGTACAGACTGACAGGCATCAGGGGTGTGCCTTTGGATTGCCGACTGTAATGCTCATGCCTTTCTACCCCACCCTGCAACCAGTGACAGGCATCGAGGTATGCCTTAGACTCTTCGGCCCCAGAGTTCACTCCATTCTCCCATATTGCACCCATTTCAGTGCATGTCCTTATGGAGTGGGATGATTGTAAAGCCGAATGCTACAGGGCACACCTCAACACTTGTCAGTGTCTGCAGGACAGGGTGCGGTGAAATGGCATGAACATTATGGGCGACAACCCAAACGTGTACCCCAATGCCTGTCCATCTCTGCAGGTTGGCGATCGGGTTTGGGTGAAGTTCAATACTTCACTGCCATTCCTACTCCGCATCTGTCTAACTCTAGCATTTCCAATGCTAATACCAGCAAGCAAACATTTGGCTTTGACAAATGCTTGTTAAGTAGTGTGGACTTTCATTGTATTGGCTTCCTGCAAGGGGGATAAGTTTGTTAGTACACAAAGGAATCGGTGACAGGCTATCTCAGTATCATCTGACCACATACATTCAAATGCTAAATAATCTGTGAAAGGAAGTTTGGGTCTTAGAGACACCAAGGACAGAAAATATTGCAAGGTAGGCGTCACTCAAAATTCCAGGCCTGAAGCAGTATCTGTCAACTGGATGATCCCTGGTCAGAAGCTGCATCAGCCTCACTTGACCCAGATAACAGGGAGCAAGAAAGAAAAGACATAGATGCTTCAATTCAGATAGTTTCATGCTCTCTTAGCTGAGGTTTCTGTATGCCCAAGGAGGAAGCCAGACTGTGGGTCTGCAGAGAGAGGTAGAGGTAACAAGGCCAGTGGATAGGGAGGTAAGAAGACTGTGTAACTCAAATGATGAAACAGAACTTTACTCACTACTCACATAGGCACAAAGATGTGAGCAAGAAGGGATTCCTTTTTAGTCCATTTATTTCATTGTCCAAAAACAAGAGCAAATTCAAACAGGAATCATGTCAGGAGCTCAGGGAGCATTCCTCCACCTAACATTTTGCCCCACCCTTCCTGGGGCTTTGTCAGAGTTTACGCACATCAATCACAGTCAGGGTTTTAAGCAGCTCTCATTACATTATTCATGAGCCTATTCTTATGATTGGTGAAAATAATATCTTATAGTGCTAATAAACTACAAATATATAGATCATGCAATCAGTAATTCAATTTTCAGTTATTCATTTCAACTTTTCTCTTCCCTTCACTTCTTTTTCTGTTCTTGCAAACACTAGTTCATCTTTCATTCTGCACCTATAAAGAGAAAAACAACAGCACAGACCACTACTTAGTACCATATGAATACAAAACTGTAATCAAAACATTATCCATCCTGCTATTTGAGTTTTGTTGTATTCTGGCCAACTGCTCATAATGTGGCTGGGGGGGGGCTATCATCACCAGGTATGAGGAAATATTGTAATGGTGATAGGGATACAGAATTCTCATATTGTCCAAAAAAGAGAGCGTACATACAAGATACATAAAAGACAGTGAGCCTCATAGCCATCAAATTCAAGTTAAACTGAGGAGTGAAGCACTATATGAATACTTCTATGATTAATTTAAATGCATATATTGAAAAATGCAATATAGACTGTCATAATGACAGTGAAACTAACCACTATAAAATCCAACATAAACCGGGGAGGGCCATACTGATGTTTTACAAATTAATTTCTTAAGAAATGGGCTGAATTACAATGTACCATTTATCCCCAGTATACTTAGACCCCCCCCAATCTGTAAATCCGTTCTTGTTGTTTTTTGTTTAAAGTATTCTCATAATCTCCTCTTCTCACATCCTTGTACACTCATTCTAAGCCAACAGCCTTCACTTTGTAACTTGTAGGAAAGATAGAAATGTTTACTGCACAACTGTGCAAGCTTCCTTTTATAATGTTGTACGTGTACTGTTGTTTTACTATTTGTAAATAGTATTTCCCTCATTACTGCTGTATTTACACAACGAGGCCCGGATATTCAAACTGCACCTGGCAATGGCACAAGTGTGGGTGCAGTGTAGCTGGGATGTGCTGGGACCAGGACCAGGACCAGGCGATATTCAATGGTGATGTGCCATGGAGCAGCACTGTTGAATATGGCACAGACTGTGCACGGTGCAGTAGCACTGCACTGGCACAAGCCACAAATAAGGAGCACGGGGATGCGCCAGTGCAAATTCAGTTGTGCTGGGTGCAGCATCCTCGATATTCAGAAGGGTGCATGCAAATGAGGCCATAATTAAGGCTATTGGTTAACTAGAGTCTGCAGCTTATCCAGTAGGTAGGGAAATGGGCAGACTGGGTGGGCCAAGTGGTCCTTATCTACTGTCAAAGTCTATGTTTCTATAATATATGCAAGGCACAAATGGGGCCATTAGCATGTCGTTACGGCCCATTTGCATGTGTTGCACAGGGCAGCCTGGCAAAATGCACCTGGCGCTCTGCACAGAATGACGTGTGGACTAAGGGGGACGCAGGGCATCCCCAACCCCGTAACCGGGTTCGCAGTATGAATGCTGAAATCCAACCCTGGCAGTCTAGTGGTACCCCCATTAGCCTGATTGCAGTAGTACTGTTGTAATTCAGCCCTGGTAGTCTAGTGATACCCCCTCCCTCCAGGTAGCCCAATCGCAGGCAGAGGTAAAAACAAACCATGCCCTGGTGGTCTAGTGGATCCCCCTCCCAATCCTGACCCTCCAATCGCCATCCACTGTATCTATGTAATATCCCTGGTGGTCCAGTGGATCCTCCCCTCCCCACCCGAATGCCTGATGCCAGCAACTAGACAGTGCCCTAAGCCCTGGTGGTCCAGTGGTAACCTCCCTCCCCTGCACCCACAGAGGATCCCTGCCACCCAGCTCCCCCCATCATCGTCGGGTGGCTGCATTCCACCCACATACCGCCCGGCCGCCCGCCGAATGACAGCTGACAGTATGATCTGCAAGCCAATTGGTTCACAGTGTGGCTGAATGGGCTTGGACACCATACTGTACTACACAGGCACAACTCTGTGAATGAACCCATACACAGATTTGTGCCTGTGTAATATAGTACAGTGTGCAAGCCCATTCGTCCACACCGTGGACCAACTGGCTTACAGATCATACTGTAAGCTGTCATTCGGTGGGTGGCTAGGTGGTATGTGGGAGGAGTGCAGCCACCCGCCGATGATGGGGGGGAGCAGGGTGGCAGGGATCATCTGTGGGTGGAGGGGGGTTACCATTGGATCACTATGACTTTGGGCACTGCCTCATTGCTGGCGTCGGGGATTCGGTTGGGGAGGGGATCCACTGGACCACCAGGAATATTACATAGGTACAGCGGACGGTGATCAGAGGGTCGGGATCAGGAGGGGGTCCACTAGACTTCCAAGGCATGGTCTGTTTTTACCTCTGCCTGTCATCGAGCTACCGGGAGGGAGTGGGGTACCACTAGACCGCCAGGGATATTAATGGTACATTTGCCTGCAATTGGGCCAATGGGAGGGAGAGGGGTACCACTAAACTACCAGAGCCCATATGGGTGCTTGTGGACGGTGTTCTGGGTGGGCAGGTGGCCACCCATGGCTGGCGGCTGCTGTGTTGTGCCCTGCAATACAGAAGCCCACCTGTGGGTGGCAAAGAGTTGTTCCTCCTTTTCATGGGCTCAACTTTGAGCCCCTATATGGCGCAATACGGGGTTGTGCCAGCATTATGGACCCGCATACGCCGATTGAATATCAAGATGTGCCAGATATGCATGGGCACGCCCCCTGCATTTGCGCCGCATACATTACCATTGTGCCCTGGCGCATCAGGATTTGCGCTGTGCCTGGCAGCCGTTTGAATATCCCACCGGGGTGCAGTGCAGGGTTGTGCCGGAGCAACCCCTTTGAATATCTGGAACCCAGTGTTTATTAATAAATTAGTTATTTTTCTGAAGACCAGAGAAACTGGCTGTTTATGACTGAATCTATAAGGAACGAGTACCTGGATAAAAGGGGTGCATAGTAAAAGGTACCCGAGAAAGTAGAGTGTGTCCATGCCAGAGCAGAGACCCTCACTATGAGGAGTCTAAAGAGTAGAAGTTTCAGAAAAGAGCCATCAGAGCCCCAGGGTCAGAGCTCTTGCTAAAGAGGAGATTTTGACAGCGGAGACACTGGTCCAGGCAGTCTTAGTGGCAAAGGACTGAGACAGAGAAAGAGGCACACTTGGGAATGTAGGGTGCTGTGATCATCACACTGTCTGAAAGAACACCGGTAACAGTTATGAGCGTGGACCTATTTGTTAATACCCCAGTTTATCAAAGACTTACCTCCAGTCTTATAATTCAGTCTGGTATAACCACTAAGTGACTGTACCAGGTACATTCAGTGAACATACTACGGACATTTTTTGTTTAAGCTAACCATTCTAGGCTAACATTTCCTAATATGATATGCTGTTTGTTTCCCTTGTGTTTCCATTGTGGTTACTCAGCACAACAGCCTTCATCAATGCAATTCACAAAGATCAGCCATAGTTTTCCCCTCCATGTACACATATGAGCAATTTGACATCTATCAGCAAACAGAAGTCCACAGAGCACAGTCACCTTTTTCAACAACTGTAATCACAACAGCAATACAGTGACAGGAGTCGGGAGCTACAATAACAGATGAGTGTCAGGAGTGCCTGGTAAAGGAGTTCAGTGAGTGACTCATTGCAATGGCAAACAGTGGGTGTGGGAGGCAGGGGAATACCACAATAAAAGACAGCAAACACCCTCGACTAGCTGCCTAGGAGCTCTCTACACAATTAGAGATGGGCAAAGTCAGGAAATTCACTTTGTGAAGAACTTCATGCAGTTTCCTGACTCTGTTTCACTACAGTCTGCACTTTGTATAGTTCTCCCTGGCAATGTGCCCCCTTTTATTGGCCAAGACTACATGGCGTGAGAGTACACTGGCAAAAGTGTAGATAAAATGCCATTATGTGTTTGGCTGAGACCTCAGCTAATCAAGTTTTACAATAAGCAAGAATGTCATTCATTTATTCATGTAATATTTACCAAATAGAGAGGGTGTCTTTGCAGTGTGGGACAGTTTTCTTTTTTACAGGTAGATAAAAGATTTTTGAGGAGTTCTTGTTGGGGAAGGGAGGTCAGAGGGGGTTTGAGGGCATGGACTTCAATAAATAATTTGGGGCAGTGGGGGGAAATGGGGTTTGATATGCAGGTGGGGGAGATATTATATCACTAAATTTGAAAAAAAAAACACAACTGATCTGATAGCAGTGAACTTCCCTTGGAGGGTGGAAGAGGGTGGTGATTTATATGCACAGGGTGACATTGTCAGATTATTTACAGGAAAAGGTTGGGGCACAGTTTTAATGACTTTGCACAGTGGGTGAGGGGACTTACAATTGCTAAAAAATGTTCTTTTTAAAAGAAAAATTAGTGGCAAAGTTGGTGCGGCTGTTGAAAACTGCAAAGCTTCATGAAGTGCACAGTTCCCGACTACACACCAACTTCACTAGTATAGTAAAACGTCACAGCATCTCTAGCCAGTGAGGGTAATTACTCAACTGACTGTTATTGGGATACTGACTACTAAAAAGCCCCCAGGCTTCTTAGCCTTTGTATATTCTTCCTCAGCTACCTGAGTATTGCACTGGACAAAATTACAAATTCTGATTTAATGGAATATTCACAAAATGTCACTATTTCATATTTCACAAAATGTTCCGAGCTTCTTTAATTTGCCATTACTCAGTCAGTCTTATAGCTAGAGATCTGCAATTTGACAGGCATACTGTTTGGAAATGGCCCTAAACATGTGCCAAGCTATATGACATAAGGTGAGGAGTGGAGAAGTTCTATGGTCTCGATATCTGACAATTTATTATTCATGTGAACATTTCTGAAACTATCTCTATACTTACAATGTAGCTACCTTTGGAGCTAGATAATTGAAAATGTATATGCATACTTTCTTGGAAGAGTCTTAGAAACTGCTAAATAGAGGAGTAGTTGGTTACAGGAGGGGTAGTTCAAATTACAGGAGTTCAAAATGTAAAAATTTAACTATTTGTCATATTGTGTGAAAAATTTCAAAATATTTCGATATTTATAGCTCCACTGCTAGTGCAGGGATAAACTCAAGAGTTGGCATACATACTAAATTAAATGTGTCCGGGAATCTAATTAAGCAGGATAAATGTGGTTTAGTAGGTTAGAATTTATTATGGTTACTTTAGAAATTACTAATTGGCAACATTTGCTCAAAAGATTCAAGGTCGCATAAAATGTAATGCCACTGGAATTCCACTTGAAGAATTTAACTTTCACAAAACACTTATCACCACTGAATCACCTTACCTGCACTAGCATCATGGCCCTGAAATGTCCCTCCAACATTCCTGTGACAGTAATGCCCAGCCTTATGTTCTATCATGACTAAAGACATCCAGATGCTTCTGTTACAATGGTGTAAGTCACAACTAATTGTGAAGCTTGGCATCACTTGGTGCCACTGTTTCCAAATACTAAAACTATACATTGTTACCTACATGATAGTTAATAAATCAGCAGGTGGCATTGTAGAGAAAAAATGTTGCATGTGGTTCCACAAGTCATTATGTCAGTAAGCTCTAGTGATTAGTTACTTGCTTATCTACTTATCTTTGGAGGACGTTGGTACAAGTCTGAGGTTGCTGCCATGCTCTCTGGGCTTGAGGAGTTATCCAGAGAAGCAGGACGCCAAAGCCTAATTTTATTTTAAAGGAGGTAAGACATCATTGCCTGAATTGCCTGGTGTCTTTCCAGTCAAACATATGCAGACCTTGGTTTTCCCCTAGGTTGTGGCCAGCTGTGGTGTTGCCTAGGGCTTCTCCATGGAGGTCATCCCACTGTGGGAACAAGCCGTGATTGAAGTGAGGGGCCTTTCAGACTGGTTGCTGCACCAGGATAGTACAGAACCTTGATGAGATAATTTTTCAGTGTATCATCTCGTCTGACAAGCTTTCTGCAAGATTCCCCCAGATGCTGCTGTTTGCCAAATATTAAGGAATGTATTTTAGCCTTAGAAATGTCTGTGTCTGTGACTTTTTACCTAGAAATTGTCTTTTGTGTGTTTTGCAGTTCTCAGGATGGCTTTTACTAGGGGGGGGTTCTTATTTAATGATTGGGTTTTGTTTTATGGAGAGTGTTTTTCTCTGATTGCTGATACCCTGTATACAACTGGTAGTGGTGCTGCAAATCCAATTTTATATATCTATATCATAGGGGCACGGTTGCACCCCTATATTTAGGGTTGAGTAGGCACTTCTATGTTAAACTCAAAATTTTGCATGTTAATAACTTTGGACCCGTTCAACAGATTTGCATGAAATTTGGTATGTGTGGTTTGGCATGGTAGATCTCTCAATTTGTCAAATTTTGTTTTGGTTGGACGTATGGTCTTTGCGCACCAAAATGCTGAAAATTGCACTTTTCGCTGGTTATGTGTCCAGTTTTGGGGATTTTGTCCATGGCGCTGGGCTGCTGTTGTGTGGTGTGCTACTTTGCAAGTTGGCTCATCTGAAAGAGCTTCGGAGGATGAACATGCTGCTTTTTGTTTGGTGAAAAAATATGAATCCATTCAAAAGTTATTTACGTTTTAACTTCCCAGTATAAGTCAATGGGAAAATTTATATGGTTATTTTGCGAATGAAGAATAGGGTTTTGGCCTTCTGATCCCTCCTCACGATCAAAGAATTTGCAGGCTCAAGGTCAAAGAATCTTTGATCCCAAGAATTCTTTGATCATGACGGCTGCCATCTTGTTTTAATTTTGCCATCAGAAAAAGTCAAATATCTCAGCTCAGGGGTCACTCCTGATGTAAAACTTAGATAGGTTATACTCAGGGGGCTTCATTCTATTGACCCATGGCTGTGGTTTGCTTTGAAATGGTCAAAAAATAGAGTTCTGAAATTTTTATTCTTTGATCGCAGCTTGCTAACGATCTTTGATCGTGAGCCTGCAAATTCTTTGACCGCGAGATTCTTTGACCGTGATCTTTGATCGTGCAGCAGAGACTACAAAAAATATATTTTCTCAGCTCAGGGGTGGGTTATGAACACAAATGAGGGTGGGTTTTGCTCAGGGGGCTTCGTTCTATCAAGGCATGGTGGTGGTTTCATGTATTTTCGCCTAAAACTCGAGTTTCACCATTTTTTATCCTTTGATCATGGGCCTGCAAATTATTTGATAGCAAGATTCTTTGACCACTATCTTTGATCGTGAGGGTGGGACTAGATGGCCAGTTGTAAAAAACCTATTTTCTCAGCTCAGCTGTGGCTTATTAAGGCAAATGAGGGTGGGTTTTGCTCAGGGGGCTTCGTTCCATCGAGGCATGGCAGTGGTTTCATTTATTTGTGCCTAGAAATTTAGTTTTAACATATTTTATTCTTTGATCGTGAGCCTGCAAATTCTTTGATTGCGAGATCCTTTGATCATGAGCTTTGATCACGCGGGCAGGACTAGATGGCCAGTTGAAAAAATCAATTTTCTCAGCTCAGGGGTGATTTATTAAGGCAAATGAGAGTGGATTTTGCTCAGGGGGCTTCATTCTAGTGAGGCATGGCTGTGGTTTCATGTATTTGTGCCTAAAAATTTAGTTTTGCCATTTTTTATTCTTTGATCACAAGCTTGCAAATTCTTTGATTGTGAACCTGCTAATTCTTTGATCGTGAGATTCTTTGATCATGAGCTTTGATCGCGAGGGAGGGACTAGATGGCCAGATTTGGAGGGACCAGATAGTCCAATTTTAACAATTATTTTTATTAAATATCTCGGAAACCATTTGGTCTTTATATTTGAAATTTGGAGGGTGTTGACAGGATGTCCTGTAGATGTGAATTATGGTGTTTACATGTCAGTATATTGTTTGCGGCGATATTGTGCGGCACAGTTTATATTTTGCGGACAGCATTTTCCATTGTGGTACTGGCTTGAAATTTATATGGTAGCTATTGTTACTGCCATGGATGTACTTTTCAGTTGTCAGGTGCCTACAATGTAAACAGGTGCGGAATTCTGCAGAAATTTGCAAGTTGGTGGGGCCTGCATTCCCACCACTTTGCATGACTTTTTACTTTTATATTCTTTCTCAAAAAGTAAGGAAATTCTGTGCAAAAAACATCATTAATGCATCATTTAGGGTTAAAACACAAAAGTATGGCAATGAAATGTTTAGGGTTGCCCCCCTTCCCCCTTGGACCTGCCCATCATCGAGATAGACAGCTGACGAGGTGTGTCCTTGGGGTTGTGAGGCCTATATCTCACCCCATTCTTCTTTCTTGTGGCTTGTGAATATGATTACACATGGAATGGGGTGAGATTTAGGCTTCACAACCTCAAGGTCACACCCCATCAGCTGTCAATCTCAGGATGATGGGCAGGTCCAAGGGGAGCAACCCTAAACATTTCATTTCCTTACTTTTTGAGTTTTAACCCTAAATGATGCATTAACAAAGTTTTTTGCATAGAATATATATATATAAGTTATAACTTCTAGTTTGAAAATTCTGCACCATTTATCACATGACTCGTGATCCTTAAAAGGCACATGTGCCTGTTCTCTTCAATGTACTGTATGGTCTCTAGCAGATGGAAGGTGGTTGTGGAGCAGACGTAGAAATATCTTGAGCAAATTTTGACTGCAACTGTCTGCCCCCCCCTCGCAGATATTACATCTTTTTCTTTGAGCGACTAGTTTGGATGAAGTACAAGTTTTTTAAAGTTTGCTGTAGTCGCTAGTATAAAAAGTTTGTAAGGCCTTATTGGGCATTTATTGGCGTTTTTTGACATCCTGTTCTGTGGCCGCAGTTGAGCCCCTTGAGTGCTCTGATGAACTTGCAACTACTAAGAGTTAACTCTATTAGAAGTAAGTAACACATTTAAAGGCCCATCTGTAAAATATAAATCGGGACTGTGGTTATCTGTTTTAATATAATAGTTAGATTTTAGTCTTGTAGTAATAGCATTTTATGTAGTATATATTGTATATTTGTATGAACGTAGAAGAGGGGCACTATCTAAAATTTCTGTATTTCTTTTTTTGTTTTAGTGGACTGCTGCAAGGTCAGGCAGCCCTTGCTACAGCTTAATTGTCTAATTTGGCTGAACCCAAAAGTCCCCTTACTTAAACTGATCTATCATCTGCATTATCCTGATTATAAATGTATTACAGATGGACTAATTTCAAGGAATTTAAGGCATTATAAATTTGCCGCTTGCTGTTCTTTACATCAAATATTTTGAAATTTTGAAGTCAATTTGCAGCACCAATCTTACAAGTTTTGGTAGTACTACAACTATATCATCACTGAAGAATTATGTTGTTTTTTGCTGCTACTTACCAATCTTACAACAAGTTTTGGTAGTACTACAACTATATCATTACTGAAGAAGTCTGCTGCTTTCTGCTGCTATTTACTTCTGACTGAATAACTGATTTATGAGTTAACAATTGATTCACTGTGATTATGGATAGTATAAGCTATTTTTGCACATTATTGCTCAGAATTATATGTTTTGACATGATATGATGTATGATCTATTGAAAATAGTGATATTTGATTGCTTGTAAACAGAGAAAATACTCCAATTCTGCTGTTTTTGTCTAGGATTTATACTTTAGGTTTTTAAACTACAAGGTACTTATATTTTTTAATATACTTTCAGGGTCCATCAATATTAATATAATTAAGCACCTAGTAACTAAGCAGGCAGTGTGAATTGAATTGAACTAATTGAGTTACTTGATTAATTGCTTAATTGTCTGCATAGTCTGTGATTCTATAGCTAAGAGGTAATATGGTACTCAGAAGAAAATAGGTGCTAGCTATGGAATCTGAAATAGCCTTTTCTGATATAGAAGATGTTCCTCTGGAATTGTCTCAGCAATTAGCTCTAGATTTTGAATCTGTATCTTTGCCAGAGGAAGGCTGCTCTGACCCATTATTAAATTCTGATCTACACTCTACCCCTATGCAGTTTCTACAAAAAGTGCCCAGTATTGTGCCCAACATAAAGGAAAGAGGCATCGAAACAAAATATGTAAGGATAATTATAAAAACTAAATAAGTTAGACAATTAAACAAAGCAATAATAAAGTTAAACTTTCTAAAACAATTTCTAACAAGCATTTAACAAGACTATCAGTGAAACTGAAACAAGAATCTGGTTTCAAACATGTAATTATGGATGTAGATCCTATTTTGGACAATTTGATATCTATAGATGCTTCTGTAGCATATGAGTCCACCAATGATTATAATGACTCATTGGATTTTTTGCCTAAATATTTCTCTGAATCAAATCCTTTCTAAACCTGCATGGAATAATGATTTAAGAGGTATTGTTAATGACCTCCAGGAGACCATTAATGGTCTGAAACAATTTAATACTCCTGGTATAGCTGAAGCTAATTCTCTAATATATCCTGAAACTGCTAGACAATTTCATTCTGACTCAGTCATAAATTATTCCTCTAGTCTCGGTGAAGACTTAAAAAAGTTTATTTAAAATCCGTATGCTGCTAACCTTTTGATTATTGAATATCTAATTAATTTTCAGCATGAAACTGACACTCTGAAAGGAAATATTGCTATTAATGGATGCAGGTTAGATGATATCCTGCTTAGGTTAAGTACATTAGTTATAGAAACTGGTTCTCCATCGATTGTGTTAGAATCTGAACCACTGTTATGGCTGGAGTTCTCTATTGTTCTCATTCCAGATTCTCCTATTATCAACAGCAAAACAAAGAAGGGTAAATGAAAAAAAGCAGCTGGTAAAATTAAGAAGAAAGCAACTTCTATGACTGATGGAATTCCTTTGTCCTCTGATAATTTACAAGTTGCTCAAGTAATTGAACTCAAAAAAGCTGTCTCTGAAACTGAATGCATTATAATGCTGCTTCCAGTGGCTCTTGAGAAAGTGACTCCTATTACTCTTCCACCTACTGAAACTACAATCCATGTGCCATTTTCATTTATTGAAAAATTAACTGAGCAGTTAAATAATTTTGAGTCAGAACTGTCTTTGCTTAGGAAAGAGAAAAGAGTTTTCTCTACTCACTCTATTGATGACAAAAAGATCACTGTTACACAGGAGAAACAGATACATGAGGTTTCTGATGGAAGGTCTAAAGACATTTATAATAATTTCATTGATATCTCTGAATGCGCTATTTTGTGTCTTTATGGTGTAACACATCACGGAGACATGTGCTTCAATTCTGTAAGAGACCAGATTGTGTACCTTTTTAGGGCAGCTACCAGTGCTGATATTACTTCTGCTGACATGGTTCAAATTTGAAGAGATAAAGACTATGTAGGGAAAGATTGTCATTTTATATTTTACTCTGCTCCTTGAATAGTTAATCAGATTTGGACAAACAATGACTGTTCAACTAACTTTGGTTATTCAGTTGATTATGTTAATAGGAAAACTTTAAATTTACTCAATATAACAAATCTACTTGTTCTAAACAGCGAGAATTTTTGGACTAAAATCTATTCCTAGTGAAAATCCATCTAAGCTTAGAAATGTTATTCTGAACCTACTTACATATGTTCTAAGGGCTTCGACTACAGAGTTTAGAATACATAGTGTTATAAGACATAAAGCTTTTAACAAAGCAGGTAGAGTAGATTTTTTGATTGATAATCAGGCCTTGGCAGATAAGATACTGAGTAACACCACCATATTGAATAGTGGGGATGTGCATATAATAGATAGTGAAATTCTCTTCAAAAATCAGGATCATGTTTTGACTACTACAAAGCCGAAAGACCCTGATAATAAAACATCAGTTACCCTATGTTTGTATGATCTGGGACGCAAAAAAAATGAAAACTCTAATAAGTTGCAGTGTATAGTTTTAGATTTGGTTGAGCAACTTTTAAATATTTTCATCACTGACCCAAATGCCCTATTGACCAAAAGATAGGGTACGGACCCAGACTGTGATCTTGTTTACTTAAAGATAGCATATAAGAGTCTCTATAATAAAATATTGGGTAATGCTTTCTTGTTAGATACTCTTGGCCTGCATGTAATTCTATCTAACAATAATCTAGTATTAAATGAAAAAGAAAACACAAACGGGGATAAAACAGACTTAACCCAAGAAAAATCTATTGTTTACAATCTTCCAGTTATGAATATATTTGAAACTCTGTCTAATACAGTGAAATGACTAACTATGCATGATATAGGCAATACGTGTTTCATCAAACTAATGTCATGGAATATAGCAGGACTTAGCACAAAATGAGCTGGCACCGAATGGTTGGATTTAATTATGAGTTGTAATTTTATTTATTTACAAGAGACCTGGCATAATATATCTCAAGATCTTGCACTAAATGGTTATGTCACATACCATGTTCCAGGTTCCAGAACTACTAAGATGGGTAGCTATGTTGGGGGTCTTGTAACATGGAATAAGATTAACACAGCCATTAATGCTGAAATCATTTTGACTAGCCCTAACTTTCAAGTACTGATTGTTCATTTTTTTTAAAAGAACTTTCTGCTTAATAAATGTCTATATGCCCCGTTAAACCAAAAAATTATTCTTCTGAAATTTGGAAAACTTTAGAGGAAGCCATTCATCTGGCTTGGGCTAGTTCTGAATGTGAGGAAATACTTTTATGTAGAGATTTCAATGCTAGGGTAGGCCCATTTGATGAGTATGCAGATTGTAATTTCCATCTCCTCTGCCATCAGCAGGCTTACAATTTTCCTAGACACTCGAGAGATCTTAAAACTAACAATATGGGCAGTAAGCTTGTCAAACTTCTCATGATACATTATTTAGCTCCAATTAATGGCCGGATTAAGGGCAATCTTCAGGGTGATTATACACATTATTCTGTTAGAGGGTCATCTACTATTGATTTTTTCTTTTGGAATGGGGACATGTCCTTATGGGACTCATACCATGTCCTTGTGAGAGCTGAAACCGATCACTTTCCTCTGATCCTGAAATCAAAAATTTTCTCTGAAACAATTATACAACATGATCCTCTTCCATCAATAGAAATTCATAATCAAGTAAGGATTAGATGGCAGACTTTTAAGAGTCCTTTGATTAAACCCATTCTTCAAAATATCATTCTCTCTCTGGATAGCTCTGGTATGGAACACCCAGTTTTTTGTTCCCAATTGGACCTAGCCTTTGAGCAAATAAGATTGAAACTGACTAAAGAGACATCTCAGTCAATCACACATTCCTTAAATCAAAATTGGCTTGACTCAGATTGTAAGGCAGCTAAGCATCAACTAAATCAGCTTATTAGAAAATGTAGAACTGATGTACATAAAAATAATTATAGAACATTAAATAAGGCTAGAGACAGTTATAAATGCCTCTTGAAAACAAAACTAGCTCAGTTTCAATAAAAACAGTGGAATAAGGTGCTGGATGTGATTTACAGAAATGATTCCAAGTCTTATTGGCTTATGGTAGCCAAAAGTACAAACAATTTTAAATTCAAGATAGATTCATATATCACATTAGACACCTGGGTGAATTATTATAGTGGAAACTTTTATTCGGCCAATATGTATCAAAGCATGGCTTTAGATGTTGATATGGATAGATTCCCACATTTCTCTAAAACCGAAGTATACTTTTCCATAGCTGCACTGAAATCCAATAAAGCTTCTGGTCTGGATCTCATTTCAGCTGAAGTCTTTCTTGCTGAAGTGTCAGACTGGACAACTATTTTGGTGATTTTCTTTAATAACTGCTGCCAGAAATTAGAATTTCTGAAATCTTGGAAGGGGTCATTAACTATTTCTATTTATAAAAAGGGAGATAGGTCAGATCCCCTGATGTACCACCCCATATTTCTTTTAGTTAATCTCAGTAAAGTCTTTGCAGAGTTAGTATTAAATAGACTGATGGAACAATTACAAATTCTTGGGGGTGTGTCAGACTTACAGGCAGGTTTTAGGCCAGGGTTTAGTACAGTTGATAACTGTTTTATTGTCATACATCTTTAAGAGAAATACATTCAGCTTAGGAAACAAAAACTATATGCAGCTTTCATACATTTTAGTTTGGCATTCAACACAGTAGGTGGAACACAATTGTGGTTATGTTTGAAAGAAAAGGGTTTTTCTCATGAGTTGATTGCTGTAATAAGAGAACTATATAATCAGACTTGGGCCCAAGTAAGGCTAGGTAGACATGGACAACTCTCCTCTAAATTTGAAATGAATACTGGGGTCAGGCAAGATTATGTGCTTGCTCAAATATTGTTCTGTCTATATATAAATTATTAAGCCAGCTACAGTCTTCAAGAACTGATTCACCCAAAATATTTAATAAGCATATTGCTGTTTTGGCATATGCTGATGATTTAGTTTGATTTTCTCTTACCAAGTCTGGCCTTTTACAAAAATGTAATATCTTGACTAGTTACGCTAATAGCTATAATTTGAGGTTAAAAGAGGGTACAAGTCGAGTATTGGTATTCGGTTCAAACTGCATACATAAAACATGGAAAGCTAGTCTTAAGCTTCTTAAAACTGTAAAGCATTACACCTATTTAGGCTTAGTGCTCTCTTAGAGTGGTAAATGGGCTAAACATACTAATGACTTAAAGATTAGGCTTAAACAGACTGCACTTAATTCTTTCAATAGGAAATATGGGGGTAATTCAATAAGACCAATAATTACAGCTACTAAAGCCAAATACAATGCCCAGGCAGCATATAATAGTGAAATCTGGTCTGTGCAAAATGGAAACTCATTAGCAATACCTTTAATTTAATTGATGAGGTCCAGTTTGGGCCTTGGCATTTCAGTTATCTCAGCTATTATTAGAGAAGAATTGGGTTTAATGAATCTTCAGGCTATTTGGGTAACTAGGAAAATAAACTTATGGATTAAACTTCAACATTATGACCAGAAGCAAATTTCTCATCTTGCTTTGATGGAAAAATACTCCTGGCTAAATTTAGGGTACTTGCAGTCAAACTGGCTTAAGCATATTTCTGATTTAATTTCTGACAATGACTTAGAGTATTTAAATACTTATCAATCTAGAGGAATAAAAATCAATATTAAATACCAGAAATATCTGTCTAACAGAATTGTTATTAAGTATAAAAGTCAACATCTCTATATTATTTCGACTCTTCATGTTTCTCCCTGGCTAAGAGCAAATTATATTTCCCATTACTATTGACCTTATCTCGATATGATTACTGATAAGTTGAGAATATTGTACACTAAATATAGATTTGAATTTTACCCAAATAATGTATTAACTGCAAGATATCAAAAAAGCATTAACGTTCATGATAGTTATTGTCAATGCTCTTCTTCAACTCCAGAGAACTTGTTTCATGAATTTTTTATTTGCACCTGGTACAAACAGCCTAGGGAAAAATGGCTAAAACCTATTTGTGATTCAATGTTTACTGATGATGAGTCCTTGCTGTTGAATATATTTTTCACAACCAGTTACTAGGTATATTGATGCAATTTATAGATTATGTATTAAGGTTTATAAGCCTGATTGACCTCTTGTAGCGTTAATGGATTTTATTATGACAAAAACAATTTACAATCGACGTTTTGGTGATAATATTGATGTCTGATATATTCTTAAAAAAATGAATTACATTTCCAAACTATTGAATATAGATTATATAAGTGCCTTTTAGGTTATATATATATGTACATGTTGATGCACCTATTTTTTCTTTCTTTCCTAATTTATTGTTGTTATACATTGGAATGTGCGCATTTGTTTTTTATATTTAAACTGTTTTAACCTCTATATGTCCTTGTATCCACTTGTAATGGTCTTCAGACTGATCAATAAAAGACTACTACTACTAGTGGTTAGCTGGCATATTGCAAGAATCCAGGCTACTGCACAGTGATGTCCATGACTATTCATCATGGTGCATCACTGAAGATAACGACCTGACACTTAGAAGCACTATACCTTTACTATGGAGCTTCCTATGATAGCTACTTTTTGCCACTTTACCTAGCCTTTACCTTCTTCTACAATGGCAACTCAAGTGTATGACTCAGCAAAATGTATGGACATGACTTTGACAAAAGTACAGTATCACAACATTCCACAACTTCACAAAAGCTCAAAAAATTCTACTTTAATAACTGATATTATTTTGGAATCTTTGGCTACTTAAAACCTTGCCAGCCCTTGAGCAAGAGATTATAATCCTGAAATACCAGAGTCTCTTTCTTTTCCATATTAACTTTTCTCCTGGCAGGCAGCTGCTCCCTCAAGGATATGACCTGTTCACATGTATATACTTAGTTGTTTAAGACAAACAGAATGCTATTGCCCATAATGTCAGTCTCCCGTGCTAGCGGGGTCATCTGACTCCATGTTTTGTTAGTAGGTGTTTATCTAACCTATGTTTAAAGGAAATGAATGAGCCAGCATTTATTATCTCCCTAGGCAATTCATTCCATAGTGGTATGACCCTCTGGGTATAGAAGTACCTTCTAGCGTTTCTCCTTGGGAATACTAATCCAATTTGTTTTGAATGACTTCTCAAATGAATGTTTCTGTCACTGAACTGGATACCCAGGCTATCTTGAATTGGCTATCCCCTACGATTTTATACAACTCCAATAAATCTCCTCTTGTTTGCCTTAGTTCCAATGGGTATGTCACATTTTTGCATTCTAACCCCATACGATTCTTCCCCTAGACCATGAATAATCTTTGTGATTCTCCTCTGCACTCTCTCTAGGTCATCTATGTCTCTCCTTAAGTGAGGACTTCACAATGGAGTGCAGTAATCCAGGTGGGGTCGAACAAAGGCCGTGTAGGGGGGGACTATACATTCTCTGTTCCTTTATATGAATGCCTTCTTGATACACCCTATGATCTTGTAAGATTTTTTAATAACCTCATTACAGTGGGGACTAAAGCTCAGATCATTATTAATCAATACCCCTAAGTACCTTTCATTATCTACTGCTTTCAGCTGTTTTCCTACTATCTTGTAAGTGCTTTTGCTATTTTTTGCCCCAAGGTGCATCACAATGCACTTCTCTGTGTTGAACATCATATCATTCATGGATACCCTATTTTCTATTAGTTTTAGGTCCTCTCTTAATGCATTCGCCTGCATATAGTTCCCCACTTCAACCCTAATTTTGAGTCATTGGCAAACTTAGTGACCCAGGGCCCGATTCCAGGATGGCCGGTGTAACTTGCATGCAGTTGTGAGTTACGCCAGTCAACTCTATGCCAGGGACCCTATGCCACATTCCAGAAGTGGCAGGGTCCTGGCAATTGCGTCCTGCGATACACACCATGTGTGAAGTGGTAGCCCATGCATGGCATATATCTGCCACAGGTCGCAACTTGCAACGAACACCAGGTGGCCCCCTCCCCAGAATACCACCAGCCACACCAGGGGGCATGAAGGGGGGCAAGATAGGTGCCACAGGTATTGGGGGCATGCTGGAGAACAGACCCCTGGGGTCCCTGCTGTTTTGGGGGGGTTGGGGCAGGGTATACATTAGGGGACATGGGGGACATGTCTCCACCATTGCCATGGTGCCAGGAGGTGGGCAGATGATGGATGGCACTGTCAGTTGCCACTTAGAGCAGCTCAGAGCTGTTGTAATGTAGCCACGCCACTGTGGCTTCTGGAATTGTGCTTGCGGGTTATGACAGCTGCCCTACTGGAATTGGGCTAGGTTGTTGTCATAACCCACAGTTGCACCAGGTGTTGTGGGCTGTGGTGTAAGTGCTGGTGTAAACTGCATTTGTCGCAGCCCACATATGCCAGGGCATGACCTGGCTCTTGGAATAGGGGCTGGCGTATTGACTGGCATAAGTAGTGAAATACGCCATGGGGTTTGGCATTTCTCAACATACGCCAGAGTATGCCCTTCTGGAATCGGGCCCCCAGTTCTTTATCCCTGCATTAATATTCTTGATAAATAGTTCAAATAACACTGGCCCCAGTACCGAGCCCTGTGGTACTCCACTCGTCACTGGTCCACTATCTGATAAGTGTCCTCTAATCCTGACCCTCTGGGTTCCATCTCATGTTGGCAACTTTTTAATAGCGCCAACTATTACAGTGAGTGCAAGTCACTGAAAACCATAATGGCGACTTGCACAAAATCAAGGTTCAGCCCCATGTAGAAAACCAAACACTTACAACAAGTTTTTTTATGTGGGGGTAAAATAAAAAATACAGCAACATTTCTTGCATGCCACAAGCTCCAAACACAGAGCCTTCTACACTAGTGGCATACACCCTACCACTGCACTAGATGGCCAGCTTGAATTTGCCCTGCCAGACTGACTCCCATATCCTGTTACCACCCTCCTCATCCCACACTCACCCTATTCTTACATTTGCTATTCTTGTTCCACACCCTCGCTATTCCCCCACTAGCTATTCTTTCACATTCATTTTTTTGTTACGGGTGGTCAAATTGAGTAGCTCATACTGAGTCGCTCAATTTGACTTACCCATATTACTGGATACCGACCCTCTGTGTTCTTCCTATTAACCACGTACGAAACCCATCTAATTACTTTGTTGTTGAGTCCAAGGTTTAATAATTTGAGTATTAGTGTGCTATGTGGGACTTTATCAAAAGCCTTCTTGAAATCTAAGTACACCACATCCACTGACTGGTTGTTGTCCAGTCCATTACTAACCTTTTCATAAAACACTAGGGTATTTGTAGGACAGGATCGAAGTTTTTTAAAACCGTGCTGAGATTCATCATTCAGATTTCTGTTATTGATTTTGTCTTCTAGTTTATCCTTGATAAGTGATTCCAACAACTTTCTCAACACTGCTGTCAAACTGATGGGCCTATAGTTCCCCACCTCTCACCTATCTCCCTTCTTATAGATGGGGACAACCCCTGCTGTCCTACAATCTTCAGGAACATATTATAAAGTTTATACACTTAATTAGCTAACCATGTACTTATTTTCTTTATCATCCTAGGATGTAGATTGTCAGGACCTGCTGATTTAGATGGATCAATGTTATTTAGTTTCTTAATTATCTCAGCCCTGGAGATCTTTACAGAAGTTTGGCATGCACTATCTGATCTAATATACCCTGATCAGACTGAACCCAGAAATTATTCAGATGGCTACCAGGTTTCTCTTCACATTTTTCTCTCCCATCTCCCCTGGTGGGAGCATTACATCTGTCATCCTCACCCAGCCGCAAGGGTCGCTGTATTGGTGGAACTCGCTGCCAACCCTCCCCAACCAAGATGCACTGTTGAGCATCAGCTGACTCGGCCATGGCCTGCCTCCTGACATGACTTCCCAGGCTCACTTCTAATCTTGGATTGGCATCACGATACTCTGGTGCTGGGCCATGGGGGTGGCTTCAAAGCCTATTATTTAGGGTCAATGAACCTAAAAAGAATTGATGATATTCAGTTATCCAGTTTCACAGTTATAGAGGCATAAAATGCTGTAGTTTACATATTTGCAAAATGTAATTTTAAAATGTCTGAAAGTTTGGAGGCCTATAACTCAGTCACCATGAAAGATAGAGCTTTGAAACTGGGTACACATCTGTATGGACTGTGGTAACGTCACCATGCCAAATGTGGTACCATTTACATAAATAATTTTTCAATGTGACAGAAATAACTGAAATCACAACTGAAATCACAATTTTTGTGAAATGTTACAGAATTTTCATGGAAATTTCATGAAATTTCACAGAAGCGAAGTCAGAATTTCACCAGAATTTCTCTGGTGGTAGGTAACTTTTGCGCTGCCCCACCTGACTCTCATCCTTTGTCCTTCCCTCCTCCTGGGGTATTGCCAGACTTATACCTGCCTTGGATGATGATGATCCCCCAGCTAACTAGTGGTGTTGAGATCAGTACACAAAGTACTGAGTTTAAGTGTGTATGCGTGTTGCCCACCTGTGCCTACATTACTTCCTTTTATCCCCCTGCTGACATGAGCTTGGCAGGCTGATATACTGCCACTGTTTCATCCTCCAGATCAAGATGGTGGTGGTAGGTTGGAATGCACTGCCAGAAGAAGTGATTTCACTGTGGACAGTGGGCAGATTCAAGAAAGGGGCCATAGGGAGGGTCAAAACTGTGGGGAAGATGGGGGAGAGAAGTTGGAGGTGGGGGGCAGCCACAGTTTAATAAACAGCATGCTGCAGTCTTGAGCAGAATAGATAGACCAAAAGGCCTGTATCTGCTGGCAGTTTCGTATGTTCTAAGTATGTAGAAATCCCAAACTAAGAATGTAGAGGCCCTTGCTTTTACCTGTGCCAGTGAATGTGATAGGTTGACAGTGGTTGGAGCATCAGGGGTTTTGTGTGGCTCTTTACAAACTTTTGCTTGCCTTTTGGGGCACTGGGTGTACTGGGTTGAATACTAAGAGGAAAACCAGGTGTAGAATTAGGGGGTACTTTAGGATTTGTTCCTGAGAGCCCCAAAATCTGTATATAAATTCAAAGCTGTCAATAGAAAGTGAAAGGTATTTGTTGCTTTGTGATAACAGAATACACAGAAATGTATTGTGCAATCTCAGACGCCATATGATGTGTGGCTTTCAATCATGGCAAAGCTTATGTACTTGCTTAGTATCTACTGGGGAATTACTTATTGTGCATCTCTTTTAGCTTGTGATAAATTGTCATTGGAAAGGAAAAAGTGGATTTACCCCCTATTAAAGGGAAAAATGTGCATGCCAAACTTGGAAAAAATTTTTTTTTTGTTGAATCTAGATATTCTTAAAATGTACTGTGTGTCAACATTTTTGCTTGCCATAAAATATGAAAGATAGACTTGTCAGTTTTAGTGTAGGAGCTCGATATGACAGGGTAAGCCATTTTTGTTAATTATATAAATGGTGAGATAATTAAATTTTTTTTGTCCTGAAATCATAATGTTTATGGAAAGAACTGATAAATGTTTTTAAACAGAATTGTGTCACTGTATGAAATTACTGTTTTATCTGATGTTTGTTTTAAATTATTTAATGTAACAAATTTTGTTGAAATTTTAATACATTGTCTAATAGACTGAACCTTGAACCTTGAATCTTGACAGTACAGGTCATTGAACTGGGCCCATATCCTCATCAAATTCAGCACCACCCCTACTTTTTTTTAATTTTCTTGTTCCCTTATGGAATCCATATTATCATCGCTGGTGCCGCCCATATCCTCCACTTCATGTATATCATCCTCATCTTCACATTCCTCACCCGCATTTTTTATTACTGGCTGCTCATCTGCCTCCTTCAACTCCTGCTACTCACCTTGTACGCAGACCCGCTCACCAGCATCAGCATCATGTGGCCTCTATACAACAAGGTTAGAGCCAGAGGTACCAGCAGCCACAGTAACACTCACACCCTCCTGCTCCTCAACTACTCTTGTCATTTTGCCACTTTGTTTACTGCTCATCCAGCTGACTCCTCATCAACCACCATGGGTGCCACAGCCAAAGCAGAAAAAACAAGGCAACACTAACACTGCCACTGCCATCTACTGCTGTACTATTACCTGCCACCCCTAAACAAGCTGCTGCTGCATGCGTAGGTATTTTTTTTTACTTACATTGTATTTCTTTAAAATAAGACAATACAATACAGGTTGTACTTATGTCAGATAGTCTATTAGATGCAGTACAAGAAACATCAGAATGGAAACAGTGATGTAATGTGGACCTAGACAATCTTGGCTCTACGATGCCGGTTCGACAACACTTTCGTCGACTGGCATCACAGTGACGGGATTTATATCGACCGTAAGTTGCTGTTGACATAAATCCCAATTGTCTCCCAGTCCGTGTTTCTGTCGGGGAGGTTTGCCCTGAACCCTCTGTGCCCCCCGCACCCCTTGTTCTTATTATGATCAACTCCAAGCTGGAGCTGATTCTGTGAGGGGGTGCAGGACTGGGAGACAGTGTGCCCCTGTTCCAGGTGCATCAACACAGCAACCTGTCAATGAACTGTCGATTTTGTCAACAGCGATGCAGGTCGCTGTCTTGGTGTCGCAGACCATGGCACGTACCGACAATCTTATATAACTACATGTTGAGAGTACTTCAAAATAAACACCATCCAAAATATTGTCCATGATATGTTACATGCTACAAGACTATAAAAGCCTTAAAGCTATGCATTAATACCACCATAAAAATCCGCAACATGTTGATGCTGATGTGGCATTTCTTTAGCATGCTGCTCTCACTTATAAACTTCACAGTTTCAACTTTATCAAAACTAGGATTCATTAAAAAGATTGCTACCTAGCAGGGTGATATTTTATGTGTTACAGGAGAGGTATACCAAAGCAGTCATACTTGTGATAGATTTTAAATTGAGCCCAGTCATAAATTAACAGATGAAGTTACCATTCCGGCTTCCTTCTGTAGCCCCCAGTCCAGCCAAAAAGAAGCAAACCTAGCTGCAAAACCATGTGTCTGCTGTCATTTTGGATATCTGCACCACACTGTTTAAATAAAAATAGAATAACCTAAGCAGATATTCACAGAATTGTGTTAAGGATTAAGTAGTAGTGCACTCACAGTAAAATTTAATCTATCATCCACAGAAGCCCCTTAGCCAGACCAGATCAAGAGCCATGGGAATTAGAACAAATATTAAGAGAGCCTCTCTGTAGGCCAGACCAGCGATGCAGCGTTAACACTACCACTTGTGACACTGGTGACCCAAGTGCAGGTGCAACCTTAAATAATTCAGAGCAAGCCGGGGGAGGAGGATTGAGTATCCCGGGTGCATCATTCTCCTCCAGAGCTTGAGGGCAGCCAGCCCAGCTGTTATACTGCCATAAACACAAGTGGTAGGGCAGTCAGAGTGGTTAATGGGTGGGAGGACATCAGTTGGTGCCACACCATGCACACTTGTGTATGCACATGCTTACTCACAAAAGCCACTGAAGTCCTTGGGGAGGGGTACCATGAGCAAAGTGGAAATACCCCTACCAGCTACATGACACCACCCGCTCAAAGGCACTGCACCTGGCTACCCAGACACCACCTCCCAACCAGATCCATTCCATGGTGGGAGTTGTGGAGCCCCAGCACCTCTACCAGAGAGGGAAGCTCTTGGGGAATATGGAGGTGAAGGTGAGTCCTGGGGGATGCCAGGGTGATGTGGCTAGAGTAGTTGAGCAGAAGAGAGTCAGCCAGAGAGAAGGGGGGGAAATAGAAAAAAAAAGAGAGCCTCTCTGTACATTTAGCTGCACTGCAACAAGCATATACAGATAATAGTTCATATTTACGTAGGACTGCAACCTTTTCTTATTGAGGTCAGCTCTCAACCATAGTTTTTACCCAGTTCCTCTGCCTGTACCTGTGACATTGAGAACTCTGCAGCCAGCTTTTCTGCCCATTTGTCTGCTTCAGAGCCATCTGTTAATTGAAAACTCAAGCCTCTGTAGTGTATTCTGGGCAGTGCTGGCATGAAGAGTAAATGCACAACTCCTGGGCACTTGAGCTTCGCCCGAACACCATCAAGCTCCTTCCTCCAGGCACGGGTTGCATAGCAAAGATCAGGAAAGAGATGGATAGCTTTATTTTCATACATTTATTGTTGGTGTTCCTCAGATGGGCTTAGCAATCAGTCTTGTACCTTAGCTCCAGTAGTGATAAGCAGGATGGTTCATGATGAGTCTGTCTGGGTATCTACTGAACGGGGGATATTGAAAAGACTTTTTTTAACAGTGAAACATACTCCAAAATCTCCAGTTTTACAGCCCATATCAACTAATTACACAGGAACACTACAAAGTTTGAGTCCTCACCTGCTTCAGGCAAGCCACAATCCAAACCTTTGGGCCTTGCCAATGTTCTCTAACAGTTCCAGCTCTAAAAGAAACTGTCCAGCAATGTCTTTTGTAGACATTCCTTACCCGACCCTCCCATTCAGCACCCACCAACCCACTCTGCCCCCCAAGCTCTTACTTACCCATCAGGGGTAGAGATGCAGTGAAGTTTTACTCTGCAGGTGAATTTGTGGCAAAATCACAAATTTTGCCTCAAGGAGCACTTCGCATAATTTTTAAAACTGATCTGAAATTCACAATTTGTGACTTTGCCTTGCTTTGGGGGTTTTAAGTGAAAATTGCACTAAAAAAAAGTAAATAGAGGCTACAAATGGGGAATCCCCCCAAATCAGCCCCAGTCTAACCCTGGTGTCTAGTGATCCCCCATCTCTGTTGATCACCAGCCCCAGTTTTAGAAAAGGTATATATAACCAAAATCCCTGGTGTCTAGTGGCCCTCCCCCACCCTGCTGATTGCTGGCCCTAATAATAAAAAATCCCTGGATTCTAGTGGAACCCCCCACCCCACCGATCTCCGGACCCAATAATAAAAATCCCTATTGTCCAGTGGAACCCCCCACCCCCGCTGATCACCATTGCCACTCCAGCCCCAATAATAAAAGTCCCTGGTGTCTTGTAGAACCCCCTACCCCATCAGGTAGTGCTCTCCAGCCACCACTCAACTCCCCCCACCGCCACCCAGACCCCGAGTGGGCTACCAGCACAGCCTTCCACATACATCCGCAGCTAGCAGCCCGACTGATGTGCTCGGATTCTGAATGAATGAGCAAGTGCTTGTAAAAGCACACACTTATTCATTAATTCATTCATTCAGCCAGCTCCTCATTGTAGTGGATGTTTTTCCAGAGGCTAGAGAAAGAAGGGAGGCTGCACTCAGCATCCATTAGGGGGCCAGGATGGGGGAACGGGGTCCACAATGCCATTCCTCCCCATCCCACCCCCCTGCCAAGGCCTGGAGCAGCCCCCTCCCTTCTCTAACCCCAGGAAAAATGTCCACTACAATGAGAAGCTGACTGACTGATTAAATGAATGAGCATGTGTTTGCACAAGCATGTGCTCATTCATTCAGAATCAGAGCATGTCAGTCGGGCTGCCGGCTGCAGAATGAGTGGAGGGCTGTGCCGGTGGCCCACTCGGGTCGAGGATGGATGGGGGCTGGTGGGAGAGAACTGGTGGCTGGGAGCACTACCTTATGGGGTGGGGCAGGGGGTTCCACTGGACACCATGGATATTTTATTATTGGGGCCAGCGATTGGCAGGGACCACTAGACACCAAGGATTTTTATTATTGGGGCTGGCAATAGGTGAGGTGAGGGGTTACACTAGATAACAGGGATTTTTTATTTTTGGGACCAGCGATCGGCTGGGTGGGGGTCCACTAGACAGTAGACCCCAAGGATTTCCATAATTTTTTTATATTGAGGTTGGCTGGGTGGTGGGTAAAGTGTGGAATTTCGCATGCGAAATTCCACACTTTTGCCTTTGATTCACTGTCCGCGAATTGGTGTATTTCACAAATTGCGCTCCACGAGTTGCGCGCAATTCACAAAATATTTCAAGTAGCAAAATTTGTCAACTTTGCCCACCTATAATCAGGGGTCCAATGCCGTAATCATCTCTTGACCGCAGACAGGTCTTCACTCTTCAAAGTCGGAAAACGAACAGAAGAAATAGGTATGCGGTTCAATGTATTTCAAAGGGGGTTTGAACTTAGTGCTATAACTTGGGCAATTTTGCCTATTTTTGGCCCAAAATTTCAACATGCCTTCTTTGGGACCCCACATCATGAACAATTGCACTGTCATTAGGCAGATGTGTTCAAAAAGGTGATTTCATGGTCCCTGCCCGAAATCACCTTTCAGGCAGGAGTTGAAAATTTTCTCTGCCCTTGTTCATGAGGTATAATAATAATAATAATATACCTTAATTGTTAAGCGCAATTCAGAAATCAAAGTGCTGTACATATATAAAATATCATACACAACAACACTACACAGTCTAAAATTATTATAGGTGGGACCATAAGAAGGCTATGTTGAAAATTTGGTATAAAAATATTGAAAAACAACAGTTATGAGCCTATGCTGAATTTTGCAAATGCAGGCTCATTACTTTGGTAATCTTCAATATTTTCCCTCCAAATTCACAGCATAGTCATATCTTTACAGCACCTTATGAGTGTGACAGCTGTCATTTTTTAAATCCTGGCCAAAATGTGTTTTTTTTTCATCTCGAGAGGTAATTTTGCAGTCCCTGTTTGAAATCACCTATCGGTAGGGATGCAAATTTGTCATGGCAGTCATACACATTTTGGATTCCATGACGTTTGGTCTTTATTCAGGACGTCCATGACTTTCACTATTGTCATCAAAAAGTAGCAATGATGACAGTGCCCAGAATTTTATTAAAGATTCCATGAACAACCAATGAGTTATTAAAACCTCATCTTTGACACACGTACATCCTTACCTATCAGGCGGGAGCTGAAAATTCTCTTTGCCCTTGTTCATAAGGTGGGGTCATGAGAAAGCTATGTTGAAAATTTGGTGCAAAAATATTACAAAACAACCACGTTATGAGCCTACACTGAATTTAGTGAATGCAGGCTTTGGTAATTTTCAATATTTTTACCCCAAACTCCTCCCATGCAGCCCTAGCGGCTCTGGCAAGAGATTGTTTTTAGTTGATGCCAGAACCCACTTCCCCCACCAAGTAGTTCAGCCTCCACACCACTTATCCCACAATCAGCCTCCTGGGACTTACCTTAGGTGGTGATCCATGCCCCAGGCTTGTTCCCCCAGGGCGAGGTCACCGAGCGGGCACCCTCTGATGGAAGTCAAACAGGGTAAAGCCTGGCTTACCCCCTCTGGGTGGGGCCACAAGAGCAGGACCCTCTCATGGAATTCACATGGCTCAGTCACCAGCCTAGAGCCAGGAGAGGGCAGAGTGGGACCGATGGTGGTGTGGGGCATCATATGTGGGGGCAGTAATTTTTTAGCATGTGGAAACCACTTTACAGGAGGCATGGTGTGCAATGATGTGGTGGTGCTGAAGTGCCATCGTCTGGCATGCCTCCTCATAATCTAGGCATTGGCGATGTCTTCCCCTCAGCCTCTACCAGAGGTCAGGCATGCACCAGATGCTCACCCCCTCTCCCCAGAGGAGAAGAGCTGTCAATCGGATGCTCGATCTTTCTATCCCTAACTGGCCCTCTGACTCCCTGGGTCCTTTCCTGAACCTGAGGAGTCGGCTTTGAAATCCAACTGCTGCGCTAGCGGGCTGGCAACTTCATTCTAAATATTCTGCTCTCCCATTAATTTCAGGATGGCCTCCACCTTAATGCTGATGGCTTGCACAGCCTTTAGCATAGATTTCCGGGCAGGTTCTGAGACACCATGTGCTGACTGATGAGCAAATTCTGTGGTCTGATCCGAAGCCCGTGACTGGGACTTTGATCCCCCTCCAGATGCATTCTTAGGTCTCCCCATTTAAAAAAATGTGATTTTAAAATTCAGGATGGTAAACTGATTCTGACTATGTCAGCTGATAGAATTTAGCTGCCAAAAGATGTACTTTTGTAAGCAGCTAACACTTGTGAAAGTCAGAGCATGAAATAAGAGTGTGGTCGGTAACATTACTCCACAGCACCTCCCCATACTTAGGGTTTTTTACCTGTAATAGATGTAGCACTACCCTTTTGCCCACCAAAGTTCATGCCATCCTTACTGTCTGCCCAGGATCTCTCCCTTTGACAGAGTGCCTAGTGTTCCTAGAGTATACCATCAGTAGGGCGCTGGAATCTGAGCATTGGAATATAAGCGTCAAAATGAGAGTGTGGGGAAGAATCATGCAGTGGAAACCACAGTGCTTACCAGCTATAGTGCTGTAGCGTGTGTGCCTATAGTGTGTTTCTGATTGATTTTACTTTTACACTTGCAAGTATGCAGTGAAAAGCATGATTTCTCAGTAGCCTAGAGGTTAGAATGCTGAGTGGTTCAGTCCTTGCTGGCTTCCATTTTGATTTTTTTTTCTGATTTGCTTCTGGGTGTCTGCCAGTGGACGTTGCCCTTGACATTGCTGGTGTTCTTCATTTTCCCTTGTTTTCACTGTTGGTGCCCCTTAATGAATTTCTCTTCTGCTCCTCCATACGGGGCAGGTGGAGTTGATTACATATATTTAGGGGGGGTGCAGGAGTCCCCCCCCAACATATCACCAGGGTGAACGTGAATGGAGCAAGTTCCCATTATGGACTTGGGGTCAAATATTCAAAACATTGCCAGCAGGTAAAATGTGCACTGCCTGGTGGGCAAAATTAACCCACAGCCAATTGCATGCAATATTCAAAGAAATGACCCAGGGACAAACACAGTTGAATATAGTGAGCAAACAAAGGTGGGCGAACATGTCTGAGAGTGCAGTACAAAGACAGCCCAGCAAAGAAGACAGCTCTGAATATAGAAAAGATAACAGCTCTGAAAATAGCAACCAGGCAGTGCAAACAGTAACAGCAGCACAGTGCACACAGATTAGGAGTCGACCACAGGTGAACCATGTGGCCACTGGGGGTGCCAGCAAAGAAATGGTGCACAAAATGTAAATACCTGAGCAAACAGCAGTGTACAGCACAAAGAACAGCAACAGATACACCAAAAGCAATGCCAAGAGAGATGTAACCCAAAATGTAGCAACACTGTACGGATGTGAACTGTGGAAAAAGAGCAGAGATGGGACAGTGGGTAAGCGTCCCACATAAAGATCCAACCATGCCAGTGTGCCAGTACAACCTCAACCAGTGCCAGCTATGCACAGGGGGAGGGAACAAGGATCCCTGACACAGAGCTGGGGACAGCACATCACATAACACACAGCGGGAGGACACAGGGGGATGGACATCAGCCATGGCCACATGGACAATGCCATACACAGGCCCACAGAAGAAGGACCCTCCAGCCAGGCAATGCCAGTGGGATCCACCCAAGGAACAGGGACCAGACCATGTCCATGGGCAGTCACGAGCCAAATGTTGACTGGCACACACACACAGGCCATGCAGGGTGCACATGGAGAACAGAATGTGTCAGGCAACAGGAGAACAAATCTACCATGCCCACAACAATGTGCAGCCAGATGTATAGCCACAGGCAACACAGGGAGAGCTGTGGGGAAACCTGTGCCACAGAAGAGGCCAGGATGCCAGCCACCAGGGTGAATTAGATGGTCATTAGGTGCAACACAGCACAGTAGTGAAACCGACTACAGTTAACAAAGAAACACAGAGGTTGCAAGACCTGTCGACCCTGTGGTGGAGTGGTGGCATCAACTCTCAGGATTGTGACTGTGAAAGATGTCAAAGGCATTGGGTGTGAGACAGAGGTAGCATCACACAGGACATGTGAGTACATGGCTGTGTATCAGCATGGTGTGCATAGGTATATGTGCAGTTCTGCTTGTGTTGTGGCACAATGATGCCTTGGCCAGTGCACACATGTGCGCATTGGGATGGCATGTGTGCAGTATGGCACTGTCTGCTGCTGTGTTTACTGCACTACCAGCCTTACAGCATATGCCACACTAACACAGTCATGTTGTACTCTGCACTCAGATGTCCTGTGCCTATGCACATGGTGTGTATCACAGTGGCATGTGTTCCTCCATGTGCGATGTTGCATGCTGCCACGTGTGTCACAGGGTGCGTTACCTATGCCACCCCATGGGTGGTGGCTTTCACGTGTGGGGTGTGTGGGATACATTGGTGTTATGTGTGGACATGCCTGTAGAATCCACATTCCTCCTGCAGGTGCACATGCACCCTGGATGTGTGGGTGCATAGGCTGTTGTCACCTGTTTTGTGCTGGCACTGGGTGACATAGACAGCAATGGTGGGGTATGCATGTGCCGGCAATGATACAGGACCACTGTGTACTGTGCAACACACTGACAGTGTTCTTCTCTGTCCACAGTGCAGGGAGATGGCATCTCTGAGGAGGTCGACCTGGAGGAGGACAAGGGGCCATCCACATTGGGTATCCAGCAGAAGGTGGGCAGCACATGAAGAGGAGGGGGTTTCCTTGAACACCTTACTTGAACTGTGTGACAGCAATGAGGACACCTACATTCCCCTGAGGGCTATTTAGATACTATTGCTGCAATGGGGGGTTCTCCCCATCACAGGTGTCCCTCAACTCTCCTGACCAGGCAGGGGCAGTCACTAGGGCAGCCATCACTGCTTCCGCACAGTTGCCCGCAAGGCACACAGTGCCATTTGTGCTGGCAGGGTCCCTGGGGGAGTCATGCCTCCTTTGTCTCGACTGTCACCAAACCCCCCTCCACCACTGCCACAGGTGTAACCATGACATCCACCAGCTCCCACCCCACATGGCCCACACTACAGGTGTCTGTGGGCGGCCATCACGCTGCCACAGGTAGTACACTTTCATGACATGCATGGCCCCATAGCCAGTGATGCACTGCCACTGCCATCCACACAGGGTGAGAGGCGTACTTACACCACATGTTGCCCACGGCCACATCCGTCTACTGTCTATGGTGACCATGCCCCATAGAGACAGGATAACTTGGAGACCCCGCAACTCCTCTGGTCTGTGAAGGAACTACAGCTCGCTGCACAAAGGGAGGTGCATGCATTCTGGAAGAAAATGTGGCAGGAGTTTGCTTACCTCTGGGAGACCCAGCATGCTGATCTGCTGCATGCAGAACAGCATGTGGAGGAGTGTGAGGCACATTTCCTGAATGCCCTCCACCAGGGTTTGGTGACATCACTGGGGCTGTGAGGGAGCTCACGTCCATGGCAAGGAAGGTTGGGATAGCTAGGCAGCAACACCACGCCAGCACACGCCGTTGTCATATGGTAACTGTCCTCCAAAGTACGTCACCAGCACATAGTGGCAGGTTGGGGCCAGCCAGTACTGCTGCAATGGCGTTGTCTGCAGACACTCCCCAAACCACTGGGCGACGCATGGCCTTGGCTTCACCCAGCCCAAGGTGTGGGCGTGGCCATCCCAGGGTGTCACCATCCTATCAGACATCACCCTACAGCTCCCTGGTCCACATGACCCCACCTACATGGCCTCATGGTAGGGCTTCTGTCTGGACCCGTGCCAGGAACAGGCGATGATGTTGTGTGCAGCACCTTACATTCCACTTCCTCACTTGTACCCTTCCCATGCACCCTGTTGTATGTCCCCACACCCCTCCCCATTCCTGTATCAACATAGCAGCATCCTGTATTACTGTTTTTTGTTGTGTGCATTCTTTCATAGTTTTTCATTTGTACATATTATGTCAATACACTATTTCTGGTGTGTGCCACCAGCACATAGTGGCAGGTTGGGGTCAGCCAGCACTGCTGAAATGGCATCATCCATGGGCACTCCCAAAACCACGGGGCAATGCATGACCTTGGCTTCACCCAGTCCACGGTGTGGGGGATGGCCATCCCAGGGTGTCACCATCCCCTCAGACATTACCCTACAGTTCCCCGGTCCACAAGACCCCACCTACATGGCCTTGTGGTAGGGCTTCTGTCTGGACCTGTGGCGGGAGCAGGCAATGATGTTGCATGCTGCACCTTATGTCCCCCTTCCTCACTTGCACCGTTCCCATGCACCCTGTTGTACGTCCCCACACCCGACCCCATCCCTGTATCACTACTGCATCATCCTGTATTACTGTTTTTTGTTGTGTGCATTCTATCACAGTTTTGTGTTTGTACATATTGTGACAATACACTATTTCAAGCATGTCTGTTATCCATGTTGTTTTCACTCACCTGCCCATCCCTGTCAGTGTTATGATGTTGTTCTGGCGGTGTTTCTGGGACCTCCTGGCCACGCAAGGGTCACACCTATCGAGTTACTCCACTATCCCATGTACCTCTGGCTCCATGTCACTGCCGGCATGTTCCTCAATTTCTAGCAGGTGTATTCCACAGTTGAGTGCCATTTTCTGTAACATACAACAGGCTAGGAATATGGGACATGCCCTCTGAGTGGTATATTGTAGGGCACCACCTGAATGGTCTTCTAGGCATCTGAAGTGCATTTTGAGCATGCCAAAGACACGCTCAATGATGTTCCATGTTGTGCTGTATGCCTTATTGTATGTCCCTTCAGCCACATTTGCTGGCCAAAGGACTGGGGTGAGGAACCAGGGTTGTAAGGTATAGGTACTGTCCCCTGTCGGGAACATTACCACATGTTGGCAGTTGTTGTTTTATTCTTTACAATAATATGCTTTGTTGAAAATTTTTCAACAAGATAAACAGTACAAAACATCCAAAACATTGAGAAGTAAATACCAAACAACAACCCCACCTGGAGCACAGTAAATACCTAAAAAGTGGACCCAAAGACTGACCAATACAAAAGGGATATACATACAGCAAACACTATCTGGAAATCAGAGCATCCAGGGACTGCCAATGGCCCCTATATGACTCTAGTTTGTTCAACCTGTAGGCAATGTGCTTTTCAACTGCCAAAGCCTGAGTTAACTCTTGATGCCATTCCCATAGCGAGGGAACAGAGTCATCCAGCCAATGGCAGAGGATAACTAACTTGGCAGTAATCAAAAGGAGTGCCATATGGGCTTTACGGGGGCCACACAGAGTTGGGGGAAAAATACCTGCAAGGCAAATTTGTGGAGGGAAAAAGGAATCTAATCCTAACCAGGGATCCAGGAAACTCCGTACTGAAGCCCAAAAAGGGGCAGCCTTGAAGCAGTCCTACAGACTATTTTTGAGAGAGCCATCCCCAGTCCCACATTGTGTGCACTCTGCTGAACATCTACGACCCATTGCACACAACCTCTGGGGAGTATAATAAAGATTACGCACTATGCGAAATTGTCTAAGATGATATTTATCTTGTTTGATTAGTTTGTATAGCTGGTACCAAACCTTCTGCCATTCCTTGGGGGCAAGATTTAATCCCAGGGACTGCTGCCAATAAAAGTAAATATCTTGTAAGCTATTAGGGTCATTACCCTGAAGGCAAGAGTAAAATATGGAGATAGGGTGCGGTTGTTCCGCTAAAGATAAAAAGACGGCGAGAAGTGGATGTGATTATGGGTGAGTACTCGGCAGCCCATAAAACCTGAAATCGTGTGGGATAATTGAAGATGCTTAAATGAGTGTTACAGTGGAATAGAAAATGCTGCTGGATTACAAGGGCAGGGGTGCATGCATTGTGGGGAAAAAAGGATCCCATGGAGGCATTCTGAAGTGAGGGTCAAAAACTTAAGGATATCGGTTGGCCTACGATACAAATATTAGGGTTGCCCAATACTGGTTGGGACGGATCCCTAGACCAGTTAACCTTCAGATAGGAACACAGTTGCCTTAAAGCTTTAAGGGAACATCCCAGCAGGGTAGCCGATAAACATGTAAGGAGAGAAGAGGGAGGACCAAAAAACAGACTAGAAAGCTGTATACCAGATTGTAACCAAAACTGGGATTCCAAATGAAGCCACAGAGGGGCATAGATGCTGGATTGAGGGGTGGCCGAGAAGTGAGACCATTGAAACATTTTGCAGCTGTGAAGAGCACAGTAATATAAGAAAATATCTGGCAACTGGAGAACCCCATCTCCTTGGAGGGTGTCAACTTGTGGTAAGTCCGACGCACAGCTCCGCCTTTCCACAAAAATTCAGAAAAGAGACTCTAGAGCTGAGTGAACTAGGCCTTAGGAAGAAAAGGGTAGATCATACCCAGGGGATATAAAATTCTAGGTAAAATATTCATTTTGATGGTGTGAACCCTACCCCAGAGGGAGAGAGGAAGGGCAGACCACCTGCGCAAGTCCGCCTTAATAGCCACTAACAACGGGGTGGGATTCTTGTCTGCCAGCTCCGAAAGAGTATGAGAGCAATGAACACCCTGAGTTCCGAGGGCACCCAGCAGAAACCCAGATCTACAATCAGCTGTTTTGGCACATGGGCATTCAGTGGGAGGACGTGAGACTTATCCGTATTTAAGTTATACCCAGCCACCAATAAAAACTGGTGAATATCCTCTAGAACCACTGGGATTGATGAGGCAGGGTGTTCCATATGGAGAAGAAGATCATCTGCATAAGCTGACAAAGTAAACTGTGACCCTCCCGCGGTGATGCCCCAAATGTGTGGATTGCTATGAATTTTGTGAAGGTGGGGCTCAAAGCAAAGGTTGAATAGAAAAAGGTAAAGGGGATATCCCTGTCTTGTACCACAATGAAGAAAAACTGAATCAGAAAGAACCCCATTACACCTAATTCTCACCGTTGGGTTATGGTAAAGGTCTCGTATCCAGCTGCGGAACTCATCAGGGAAACCAAACTTTCAGAGCGTGGCAAACAGGAAAGGCAGGAAACTCTGCTGAAAGCCTTTTCCTCATCCAGAGAGGCCATCACAGCAGGGATGTTGCTCTCTCAGGATGTGGAAATCAAATGGAGGATCTTGCGGAGGTGATCACTGGAGTACCTACCAGCCATAAAACCCATCTGTTCGGTCAAGACTAGATGATCCCAAACCTGAAGAAGAGGATTAGCAAGGACTTTAGACAGACTCTAAGTCAGAGTTGAGGAGAGAGATGGGACGATAACTACCAGGGAGAAGAGGATTCTTCCCTGGCTTGGGAATCAGGGAAATCCAGGCCTGCATAAGGGAAGGGTCTGTCATAATACCCAAAGAAAGAAGGTAATTAAACAATCTGGTCAAGAAAGGGGCAAGAGTCTCAACAAAGGTGGGGTAGAAAGAGTTAAGAAATCCATCTGAACCCGGCGCTTTATTCGCAGGGAGATGTTCCATCACCTGACAGATCTCCTGCAACAAGATAGGGGCCTTAAGGAGATCCTGCTGTTAGGGAGACAGATAAGGCAGAGTGAGAGAGTCCAGATAGTCTTAAATTTGCTGTGTGGAAGGGCCAGGTGCTGAATCTAAACTATATAAAGAGCTGAAGAAAGAGTGAAAGACATTAACAATTTCCCTAGGGCGTGTAAGAATCGGACAGGAGGGGGCAAGCTGTTAACTGGGAATAGCCTTGAGGGAATCAATTTGCTTAAGGCAAAGAGCCAGGAGTCTCCTAGCACATTCACCTGACTCAAGATAGCGCAACGCTGTATGCTGAAGTGCCAAATCTGCCTTCTCAGCCAGGATCCCATAGTGCTACGCCCTGAAATCATGCAACCGGGACCATAAGGGATCCACAGACTTAGATGAGAGGGAGGATTCCAGTACTCTGATTTGAGAGAGGAGCTCATCCAATTTCTGGGAGCGATGCCATTTAAGCATGGTAGCCAGTCTGATGCACTCTCCCCTGACTGCACACTTGAATGCAGACCAAGGAACATCTAAAGCCTCCACTGAGCCCTCGTTTTCTTTTAAAAAGGTAATGATAAAGCCCTGAAGAACCTCATAAGAAACAGAGTCCTTGAGAAGGTGGGATTAAGACATCAGATCCTATCAGACTCCTCAAAGCTGCGGAGTGAGTGGTCCAGTAGAATGGGTGCATGATCGGATATCACCATTGCAGTGATACTGCAGCACTGCAATGCAATGCCCCACCACCCTGCTCCCCTGTCCAATCCCCATCTGGCAACCAGCACAGCCCTCTGCTCACCACCACAGCTGGCCGCTGACTGAGCTGCATAATACTATTATGGATATAAGTCCTTTATGAATGGATGTTGCGATACTGTTTAAAGTCTGGACCATTAAGGGTTTCACTAATCTGATACTTTAATGGCACATACAGTACTTATTCATTAATGGCCATTAACGTATGACAATCAAACATAAGAAATAAATTAATGGCATAAAATACCATGAATTTCTACTTGTGGCAATAGCTACAGTAATTCATGGATGAACATTTCTTTTTAACGGCTATTAATGTATTGGCACAACATGACCATAATTTTCATGGCAATGAAAAGCTCATTGGACAGTTTTAATGCTCATTAAACACATCATTAAAAGTGCCTGTTACAAGATTTAAGGGGGTGTACTTTACCCATTAAATATTTAAAGAGTACCTGTCATGGTTAATTTATGGCATAGATGAATACATTAATGATTTGCACACATGAACCATCAATAACTAATGGCAATTTAATGGAAAGATGCATTGACCATTAAAAATGGTAATACAAACTTTAATGGTGAGATTTAATGGGGTTGCATGATAATAATGGGAAATTAATGGAATTTTAATGGGTTTTTTTATGCAGCAGTGTAAGTTTGTTTTTTTCATTCATATTGTTTCAGCCAGCAGCACTGCCACTCTCTCAGGGGAGGTGTTATGTGTTGCTGACTGCAGTCTACCTGCAATTTCTGTATTCATTTTCTTTGTATGCCTTTTTTCTCTTTGGCTTTATTTTCTCTTTACATAGAAACATAGAATTTGACGGCAGATAAGGACTGCTTGGCCCACCCAGTCTGCCCATTTCCCTACCTAATGGATAAGCTGCAGATCCTAGTTAACCAGCAGCCTACTTCTTTCTACCCCAACCCCCTAGAATTGCCTTGTGACTATCCCATGCATGCTTGAATTCAACCACTGTTTAATTATTTTTAGTGTATTTTTTGTGGATGAGTCACTTTTCTATATCTGATCTGCAGAGTGAGTGACCCAGTTGTGATAATTCGAATAATGTAGCTATGATGATTTTAATTGTGAGCAAATCTGTGTCACTTATATTATATTAAAAGGAACAAGAATGGATCACCCACATTAGGGTGAAAACAACCACAGCATCGTAAAACAGAATGCAATCAAAATGCTCAAAGTAAAACCACCAACAGCCAGTTCTGCTAGGACACGGACAAATCACATACTCCAGTCAATGAAGCTCCTCTGCAAAAGCACATCAAACACTGTGCACATCAGTGAACAGCGGACCAGAGGCTCACTATTCAAACATTGCGCTTGAGCCTGGATAGTTTGTGCCGGGATTGTACCAGGTTGCACAAGGCTGTAATATTCAAGAGATCAAATAGCACCAGTGCAACGGGTCAGCACCAGCGCTAGCAAATAATGTATGTGCAGAGCAAAGTGAGGTGTGGGGCTATGAATACAGGTGCAATGGTATATTCAGCGCCACAGTGCCATACAACATGTGGTAGCATGACATGCAGCATGGTGCAAATTAACAGATATAAAAAGATTTATCTTAACCTATCTTAAGATCTTAACTTTGGGCAAAACAAGGAGGGGAGGTGGACACAGCAGCAACAGGCAACATGGCTGTAGGCAACAACAGTATCATGGTGTATCTGATGGCTGCAGTCATCGAGGAGGATAATAGGGAAGAAGGCCACCCTGGGCTGCTCCATAGGCCAAGGAGATATGCTGCAAACAGAATGTACCGGCCCTGAGTGTCCTTTGAGACATTCACAGAGGACCACCTTATGGGCCGCTATCGACTCAATAGGGCTCTGCTGCTGCAGCTCTGTGAGTTCCTGCATGAGCAGCTGCAGTCTACCACCCAGCACAGCTATGCCACGTCAGTAGTGGGAAAGGTGACAGCTGCAATGTGTTTCCTAACCACTAGACCCTTTCAGACACTGGTTGGAGACACCATTGGCGTGTCACAGTCTGCGACCTCTCACTTCCTGGCCCAATTTCTAGATGCTCTGCTGCCACATTCTGGCAAATTCATAGTATTCCCCAGCATGGAAGTGGAGCACAGAGAAACAATGCAACAATTCTATCGGGTTAAGCACCTACCAGCAGTAACTATTGCCATTGACTGCACCCATGTTGCCATCTGGGCACCCCCTGGTGAAGTGGGAAACACCTTCCTGAACAGGAAGGGATACCACTCCATCAATTGCCAGGTGGTGTGTGATGCAACTGGGTACATCATCAATGTCCTAGCATGCTACCCTGGCAGTGCCAATGATGCCTTCATCTGGTACCAGTCACAGTTGTGCCAGGCATTTGAGGGCAGCCAAATACCCAGTGGACATCTTGTCAGTGAGTAACTGCAGCAGGCACAACCACAATTCCCCCAATGGTGGGACAGTGCCACATGAAAGCACACATAAGATGTATAGAGGGAGGGGAGGGTGGGGAGGTGAGAGTCTACAGGTACACAGGATGACCAACACCGTAGGGGTTGCCAAATGGACAAAGTGAGCTACACAGTAAACAACTGCCAACATTGGTCACATGATGCCTGCCTGAAGAGCAACAGCTCCCGATTGCTCCCTCTCTCCTGCTTTCTTTACTTCAGTATTTTTTCATTAAATTTCCTAATCAGTATTCAGTCCCCAAAGTGTTCTTACTGCTTGGGTAGGCTGTTGTTAGTAGCTCTGCGGCTTTGCAATAATGCACGCCGAGTTGGAAATGAAAACTCCCCAGCCATGGCATACTCCACCACCGATGCCCGAAAGGGAAAAGTCCTATAAACAATCCAAGCCACAGGCCGCATTAGCAGGGAATGGCCTTCAGCCAGGTTCTACACTTACAGAAGAAAAATTCTTGGAAGAAATAGGCCCCATTAAAGATGCACTTCTCACACTTACCGGTGAGCTCCAGCATCTGAGAACATCTATGGACTCCCTAGCTACCTGGGTCTCAGACTCCAAGGCCCGAATTTCTTCCATGGATGACTGGTGGGTCAAATTGGATTCTGAGGTAGTCTCACTCTGGCAGAGGTTACGTAAAGCTGAGGACCAGCTGGAGGATCTGGAAGGGCACAGCTGACGCAATAACTTATTTATTTTTGGCCTACGTAAAAAAGAAGAAGGCTCGGATGCTAATCAATTTGTTCAGAAATTTTGTGTGAAGCTGGCAGGGCCCTCTCTGAATGGTGCGGTTTATTTGGTGGAGAGGGCGAATCGCTCGCTTCGCCCTATGCCCTCCCCTGATGCCCCCAAGACCTCTGATTTTTAAACTATTGAACTACCTAGACAAAACCCATGTACTCTAAAAGTTGAGGTATGTTAATGACATTCTGTGGGAAGGGCACAAAGTTTGAGTTGCTCAAGATTTGCCCCAATCTGTAGGTTTGAGGTGGGCAGCCTTTCACTCTTTTGTGATCAAACTGATTGCTGTAGGCCGCCCCTTCAGAGTTCACTACCCGGCCATCCTTCAAATCCAGTACAATGGCCAATGGCGCTCCATGGATACTTCGGAGCAAGCAGCAGCAGCAGCAGATCTTAAGCACCTGTTCCCTGACTTATTCAAATGAAGCTATCAAGGATTTAGGTGGCTCTGTTTCTGATGAACTGAGTGACTTTTTACAGTTTTGTTTTCTTGGAGCTTCTACTTTTGTGGAGACTGACTGTGAATGGCAGGGTGAGGGCGGCTCTGGGGGTGTCCCTTGCTATTGCTGGATTGGACTCCTACTGTTCTGGTATGTTGATGGGGCAATTATCAGTTTGGATAGGGCCCTGCTGCTACTCTGGATGGTGGATATTTCCAACTGTGTTATGCCTGAACTGTCTTATTTTTGGCCATATCTGTTCCTCTTCAGATTTGTTGAATATTCATAGGCACACTGGCTTGTGACTTTTGGAATCTCTATCCTCTGCTTCTAATGTTGCAGTGACCAGAGAGAAGATCTCTGTCATCTGGGTGCTATCTCTGCTCGCTATCTGGTCAGTTTGTGTGAAGAAGGGAGGTATTTCTACTCAGCTTATTGGCGTTGCTATTCTATATCCTTGTGCTGTTCAGAACAGCTGCGGCCTGTAGTGAAGAAGTTTCGGGGGGCTCCGAAATATGGGTTCATTTCACTATGGTTACCTTGGCCCCCTGAACCCTGTACTTTGATTGTTGGGAGACAGTTTTCACTGGAGTGGCTCCACACTTCCTGGTCAATTCCAGTTTCTCTGGAGTATATCACCTGGTGAACTCTTGCATGAGACTTTTGTTTTTAGAGGACTCTCCTCTAACGATGGACTTTGTTATTTTTCATTTTCTAGCTTGGCTTTGTTTCAATTTAAAGTGCAAAGAAGTGCAAGGTAATGCACGTGGGAAACAAAAACCCAGGGGAAGAGTACACAATGGGGGGTGAGATACTGACAGCAGTAAAATTGGAAAGGGACCTGGGGTAATTATATCAGATGACCTAAAGGTGGGCAAGCAATGTGAGAAGGCAGTAAGGAAGGCTGGGGGGATACTGGGATGCATAGGGAGATGCATCAATAGTAGAAAACAGGAAGTTGTTATCCCTCTGTACAGACAGTTGGTGAGACCCCATCTGGAGTACTGTGTGCAGTTCTGGAGACCCCATCTCCACAAAGACATAGACAGAGTGGAGGCTGTCCAGAGGAGGGCAACCAAAATGGTGCAGGGTCTGCACCAGAAGACATACAAAGAAAGACTAAAGAAGCTTAATATGTATACCCTTGAGGAAAGATGGGAGAGAGGGGGACATGGCAGAAACTTTCAAGTACCTCAAGGGAATCAACAAAGTCCAAGAGGGTAGCATCTTTCAGAAAAAGAGATGTGCAAGAACAAGGGGGCCCAATTTGAAGACAGAGGGGGGACAGCTCAGAGGTAATGTGAGGAAGTATTTTTTCACAGAGAGGGTTGTGGATGCATTGAACAGCCTCCCTGAGGAGGTTGTGGAGTCAAGAACAGTGGGGGGAATTCAAGAATGCATGGGACAGGTATAAGGCGGTCCTAGTTGGGGGGGTAGGAGGAAGTAAGCTGTTGGGTAACTAGGATCTGCAGCTTATCTGTTAGGTAGGAAAATGGGCAGACTAGGTGAGCCAAGTGGTCCTTATCTGCCATCAAATTCTATGTTTCTATGTTTAAGTATAGACTCTGATTTATGATCCAGCCTTCTGTGTTGGGGCTTTCATTAGGAGACAGCCAGTTTCACCTTCCTGGCTTATAGTTCACCTTTGCTAATGTTGGGGTACAGTACTTAAAATTTGCTGATGTTGGCCTTTGGGGATGGTTTGGTTTTTATGCTCGCTGTTTCTTTATGCAAATTGGCAGGAAGGTGTGGTTTTGTGCTGCGTGAGTGCATACATCATGGGCGGTGGGAGATCTGGCCTTGGGACCGGAGGTTTGGTGTTGGGTTCCGGGCTTATTTAATGGATTCAGTTTTCTGGTATTGGGACTCATTGTTGAAGGGGTGTCTTATTGGGTGACTTGTTTTGGGTTTTGGGTGGGGGGATGTGTATGTATATACTTGTAAAATAAGTGATACAGATTTGCTCACAATTAAAATAATCAAAGCTACATTATTCAAATGATCACAACTGGGTCACTCACTCTGTAGATCACATATAGAAAAGTGACTCATCCACAAAAATACACTAAACATAATTAAAGAGAAAATAAAGCCAAAGAGAAAAAAGGCATACAAAGAAAATGAATACAGAAATTGCAGGTCAGCAACACAGAACACCTCCCTTGAGATAGCAGCAGTCCTGGCTGAAACAATATGAATGAAAAAAAAAAAACTTACACCACTGCTTAAAAAAAACCATTAAAATTCCATTAATTTCCCATTATTATCATGCAAACCCATTAAATCTCACCATTAAAGTATGTATCACTATTTTTAATGGTCAATGCAATGTTCCATTAAATTGCTGTTAGTTATTGATAGTTCATGGGTGCAAATCATTAATGTATTCATCTATGTCATTAATTAACCATGACAGGTACTCATTAAATATTTAATGGGTAAAGTACACCCTCTTAAATCTTATAGCAGGCACTTTTAATGATGTGTTTAATGGCCATTAAAATTGTCCAGTGAGCTTTTCATTGCCATGAAAATTATGGTCATGTTGTGCCAATACATTAATGACCATTAAAGAGAAATGTTCATCCATGAATTACTGTAACTATTGCCACATGTAGAAATTCATGGTCTTTTATGCCATTCATTTATTTGTTATGTTTGATTGTCATACGTTAATGGCCATTAATGAATAAGTACTGTATGTGCCATTAAAGTATCAGATTAGTGAAACCTTTAATGGTCCAGACTTTAATCAGTATCGCAACATTCATTCATAAAGGACTTATAACCATAATAGTACTATACAGCTCAGTCAGTGGCCAGCTGTGGTGGTCAGCAGAGGTCTGTGCTGGTTTCCAGCTGTGGAATGGGACAGGGGAGTAGAGTGGTGGGGCATTGCCTGCCAGGGTGGGGGTCCACTAGACTAGCAGGAAAATATATATTTAATTTATATGGGCTGATCAGGGATAAGGAGAGTGATCCACTAGACCACCAGGGACGTGATTACAGTAATTAGAAGAGGATTGGGGCAGGGGGGGCACTAGAAAACAGGGATGTGGTTTTATGTAATATCAAGGGGATCGGTGCTGGGGGACTACAAATCTCCAGGGATGTGATTTTTTTATTAAGATAGGGATCGAGGTTGGAGGGACCACTAGCCACCAGTGACTGCTGTCCATGGTTCTATTGTCGCACAGCTGCCCCATGGCTTGCAGCACATCTTCCAGATGTGCTGTCTGTTTGGCACAGGGCCACGGTTGCCATACAAGCTGCGGGACTTTGCCACTGGGACCTTACCTGATAGTGAATCGGGCACAGGGTCACTTATGCACAGGCAACTGGGACAAGTTGCCTTTAGAGCAGCTTGCACTGACCTTTGTGAATCAGGCCCACAACACCTTGTTTACAGTGCAGTCTATATTTTTACCTTATACTGTTGGGGTCGAGCCCTGAAACATCGAGATGGACTAGTAGATCATACAGTGAGTAATGACTCTGGTGGGATTTGAACTTAGGTCTCCCACAGGCTAGTGTGCATTTGTGCAACAACTTAAAATATACAGAACTAAAAAGCCCACTAGAAAATGTTGCTAAAAATCTAAAACCCAACCCAACCACCCACTGCTCCACCCCCTTTTTTAAAACAAAGTTAAAGCAGCAGTAAAGGTGTTTTTCTAAAAAAGCTAGTTTCAGCTACAGTGAAGAAAAATATTAGCATACCTGTCAAATGTACTAGTCTAGGTACCTGCTATGCTGTGCACTATGAAAGTGTTTTTATTTTTTCCGTCCTCACCCTTGCCAGGTCTAACATGCTATTTCTACGTAAAATGCAGTGGCCATCTTTTTTTCTTGAGAATTAAAACTTTTACAAAATACTCAGATTTTGGTGGAATTTGAAAATTATACCACCAAATTAAACTGGAAGGTGGCTGGAATTTTATATAATGAAAACACAAAAGTAGGGTCAAATGTTTTGCCAATATCATTGCACTGCTGCTTTAATTGGCGACTCACTTTCCTCGCCCCTCCCTATTAACATAGGTGTCCCACAATGCTCTTTGCTTGGACCCCTGCTGTTCACCAGTTTCCTAAATGATCTCCCTATGGTCTGCTCATCTACATCTATTCACAGGTATGTGGATGACACTGTTTTGTTTACCTGTGGCCCTCCCCTACTGATGTACCAACGATTGTTTAAGAAGATGGAAGACCTGGCCACAGCTAAACCCATAGTGAACTGGGTGGGTAACTGGCTAGAGGGGAGGCAGCAGAGGGTAGTGATCAGTGGGGTTAAATTAGAGGAGAGGGAGGTTATGAGTGGGGTTCCATAGGGATCTGTCTTGGGTCCGGTCCTCTTCAACATGTTCATTTGTGACCTTGGAGAAGGAATCCAGAGCAGATTGTGTCTCTTCACAGATGACACAAAACTATGTGGAAGGGTGGATAGTGACAAGGGCATAAGGGAAATGCAGAGAGAACTACAAAAGCTGGAGGGGTGGTCAAAGATCTGGCAGTTAAAATTCAACACTAAAAAGTGCAAGCAAGGTAAAAAGAACCCCAAGACAGAGTACTGGATGGGAGGAGAAAGACTTAGCACTACAGCTGAGGAACGGGATCTGGGAGTTATCATTAGCAACTCACTTAAGCATGCGAGTCAGTGCAGCAAGGACTATTTAGCAAGGCTAACAGGATGCTGGGATGTATTGGGAGGGATATTGATAGCAGAAGAAAAGAGGTAATACTTCCCATCTATAGATGTCTGGTAAGGCCTCACCTAGAGTACTGTGCCCAGTTCTGGAGTCCTCACCTCAGAAAAGATTAGGAAATGTTATTTAATTTATTAGCTTTTATTACCAGATAAGCACACTAGACAAGGAATGTCTATTTTCAGGTACAACCCGGGAGATTACAAGTGCATGGTTTACAAAACAGTGCGAGGCAATTGCAACAATGTAAAATACAAGCAAAGAACAGGGTGATACAAATAAACAGTTACAGGATGAACAGATAAGCATATACATCAAGGGTAAGAAAAAGCAAACAATAGTTACATTTCATGGAAATAATACAAGTGCAATTTGTCCCATTTTGAGAATGGTAAGTCCTGAGGTGAAGGGCATGCAGGGTAGACAATTCCCCTTACTAGAACTCAGAGGGGGTAAGGGACCAGGAAAGTGGATGGTGCACACCAGGGTCCAAGCAGGGGTAGGGGATATCAAGCAGCCTTGGAACAGTTACAAGCTGAGGCAGACTTCAGGTGCAACCAGAGCGAGTTCTTAAAGATGGGATGGGTGGGGAGTACATCTGATGGTTTCAGGTAGGGTATTCCAGAATCTAGGGACACAAACAGCAAAGGCTCGATCACCTGACAGTGTACGATTTTTTGGGACAAGGAGGGGGTGCAAGTCAGCTGACCATAGCTGGTATGATGGTAGAGCTGGCCAAAGGAGTTTGGACAGGGCGGGTGGGGTGGCATTGCAGATGATTTTGTCTGTGAAACAGCCCAAGACAAATGAGCGATAATTACCCAGGGACAACTGGGGCCAACAGGGCAGATCCTATGAGGAGAGCCTCAAGGCATTAAATATATACTTACTGGAGACCAGAAGTGAAAGGGGAGATATGATAGAGACCTTCAAGTTCCTTAAAGGAATTAACAAAGTGAACTGTGGGGAACTATTTAGCCTGAATACCAATTTGTGGTCATGTGGACACCAATGGAAATCAACAGGAGGTACCTTCAGGAGAGATGTGAGGAAGTACTACTTTATGGAAAGGGTGGAGGAACCTTGGAACAGTCTGTCAACTGAAGTGGTGGGAGCGGAAACAGTCAGGGGATTCAAGCAGATCTGGGACATAATGAAGGGTATAGTGGTTACCAGTTACCCAAGAAAACGGCGACTGCATTATCACGGCAGTAAAATAGCGACTACTTAACAGCGACTACAACATGAGCTACTAGCACAGTTTAATGAAAGCACAAAATCGGCGACTGAGCAGTGAACTTTCAATGAAAAAATAGTGAATGCACAAAATCGGTGACTTTGCAGTGAACTTGCAATGAACAAATAGTGAATGCACACAATCGGAGACTGAGTAGTGAACTTGCAATGAACAAATAGAGAACAGTGAACTTGCAGTGTCAGAGGTATACAGGCAATGGACTTCTGGACGTAGGATTCTCGGCACGCATGTCATAATAGTGACCCAAAAAGGAGAAAAAAAAAAGCCAGACGAATTCTGCTTTATTAGCTATTAAAATAACCAGCTAAATCACACAAAAAAAAACAATTAAAAAAGCCAATTCATTAGCCAAATCGTTTGAGGTGCTCTCAGGTGAATTCACACCTGACATTGAAAATTATAAGCAAGACCTGTCAGATAATCATACAAGCTTCTTGTACCATAAGAAGCAACAATTGCTGCAATGCGAGCATTACTGTCCTTGTATTTTTTTTTCCTGTTGCAGTATATGCCGTGAATGTTCCGTCCATCATCCAGTCAGTGCACTCACTCAGAAATCTTAAATTCGCACTGGCTGCAAACATTAGAATTCTGTCCTGCTCCTTACCAATGTTGAACAGCAGGACATTTTCACCACCATCAGTTAATGTAAATTCAGGTGGAACTGCCAGTTCCTGTACCATGCTAGGTGTAGCGGAACACCTGCGTTCTACCTGACGTATTCTTTGCACAGTTCATTTCATTAACTGTACATCGTAGGCTGATGACAGCGACTGACTGAGTACAGTAGAAGTGCATTGCACCACAACCGCGTGCGCTTCCACACAATCTTTTGCGTGCGCTCTAGCACTAGCCATAACTTTTTGAACACCAACTCCTTCAGTATCAACAACATTAGTGTGTTCTTTTATTTGAGCAGTTACCTTGCCATCAATTGTGTGATGCATGCAAGGCAGTTGAATCGGTGGGCATCCACACACATCGCCAGTACACCTTTCCTCCTTTTTCTTTGTCACGGCGATAAAGAAAGCCAGAAAATAATGCAAGTGGCTTTCCCTTCTGGCTCGAGATAAACTCCACGTCCATGCTGACCTTGATTCCAAAATTGTGTCAAGACATGTCAAAGGGAGCAGGTATCTTTAAGTGTTAGGTAAATGCATTCTGGGAAACAAGTGAAACAGGAAGTAACACAAAGTTAAATGATTTACCAGAAGAGCTGCCAACAACACACAAACTCACAAAGTTGTAAGTAACATATAATTCCACAGTATACCAAACGCTATTTTTACAGGGTAGCTAATAATGTGAGGCATTACATTTTACGAGCGCTAATATTATGGTCGCCTAAAAGGAGATGCTAAAATTGAAGTCGCGATTTTATAATCACCATTTTAACGTGGTTACCGGGGATGACAGGACCAATGAGAAGAATAGAGAGAGGATGGGAAGGGTTAATACCCTGGATGAACAGTAGGTTCAGGGATTATAGTGAACTTGGGCAGTCTGGATGGACCTATGGCCTTTTTCTGCTATCATAAGTTTCTATGTTGCATCCAGACTTCGGCGTGACTTCAGAAAAGTTCAGCTCTGGCCATGCTCAAACCAGTTATTCCTAAATGGCAAGAAGACCATTTCCATGTCCTTTGGCACTATAAGAGACTCTCTAGGCTCCTCTGCCCTCTCCTCTTTCCACACCTTAGAAGCTCCCTACTTGAGGACATTAGCTCTGTCAGGTATCTTGGGGTTTGGCTCAACCAACACCTGTTTCTCTAATCACATGGATGCCATGCACAAAAAACTGCACCACAAGCTCGCTGCCTTGTACAGAAAAAGTGGCTGCATCCCATTGCCTGCCAGTCATGCAGTCCTCCAGAGAATGATTTTCCCTATCTCTGACTATGGTGATGTGGTCTACAGTGCTGCCCTGGTACCTCCTTAGCCAGATCAGACACTTTTCCACTCTTTCTACCACTTTGCTCTCGACTGCCTTCCTTGAACTCACCACTGCCCTCTGTACCAATCTCTGTCTCTCCCCTCTCTAGAGGACAGGGACCTTATCCACTGTGTCAGCTTCCTAAGTAAATTCTGGTTTGCCCCCCTCCCCAAATTCTCTGCCTCTCTCTCCCTCCCTACCTACCTCCCTCCTCCCACTCCCTCAGGAGCTTTGATGCTCATACCTTTGCTATTCCCTCCAGATCTACCTCTGCTGGCCAAGCAGCTTTCTCCCATTTCTACAGGTTCTGAAAAACCCTTCCAGTTCCCATCCGTAATGCCTCTTCCTCTCATGCCCTTTCCTTTCTCCTCCGAAACCTCACCTTGTCCTCCTGCAAGTGCTCCTAGTCCCTTCTCCCCACTCCTCATGCTGTCCCCTAATCCCTTCTCCCCACCCCTTTCATCATGATGTTCCTCTTCTGCTACTCGCTAGGTACACTTTCTTACTCCATAATATAGCATGGTTCTCTCCTTTGCTCCTGGCCAGGTGTCTGCTTCCCCACAGCCAGTATCAACCCCTTGCTACTTCCAAAGCCAGTATCAAGCCCTATACCCCCCATCATTCCTATTACCCTACAGCCAGAAACCCCCTACTACCCTGCAGTTAGTATCAAGCCCTACTACCCCACAGCCAGTATCAATCCCGATACCCCACAAGCATCCTTTCTACCCTACAGCCACTACTGCCAGAATACACCCCCACACCCTCCACAAGCAGTATCAGTCTCTTGCTCTTCTGGATGGTGTGTTACCCTCACGCATGGCCTTTGCCATCAGTGTTCTTCATGGTCAGAGAGCATCAGCTTACATAACTGCTACCTGGGCTTTTGCATTTTTTTTTTGTTTAATAAAAGTTTTATTAAATAAAAAATGAAAGCTTACATTCCATGCTAAATTTTAAAGAACTATAAATACGTGCCTGACCAGAAGTCACCATCAAATTACTTCCGGGTGCAGGAAACTAACCGTTATGGGCAGTGAGTTCTAGTAGCAGCTGTGATTGAATGGAACCGTCAAGGACTGGAGTGTGTTACTGTAACTTAGGCATGACCATTTATTTTTGACTTCACAAAGATAGTGCTGCATATATTCTTGTTCCGACTCACTTCTCTGTGAGCTCCAGCATAAACAGCAGCTTCTGCTTCTCCAACCTGACCCACCAACTTGAGGAAGCGACTGCTCACCAGCTGTGGCCTGGCCCTGAATTCTAAGGTAAGCAGAGCAGCGCTATGTACTTGCTTTTGTTTATTTTTATTTTGCTGTATATTGCTCAGCTGCCTGCTTTGCCTTGCAATTTTATGTGCAGCAGGAGGGTGGTCACGTCGTGTGAGCGACAAGATGGGAATCGGGTTGCCACCTTTAAGGAAGCCCAAAGTGGGACATTTCTTAGTGAAACATGATTTTTTGCAGGACAGTACAGCATATATTTACTTTAGGGGACACACCTTGGAAGTGAGTGCACCGAGTGAGAAATACGGCCGCATGCGCTTTGCAGTCACTGGTATGTCATGCCCCCACAGAACAAGCAAACATAAGGCTATCGCAAAGTACTAAAGCCGATACTACAAAATGTGTAATTATTATAATATTTATCAAAACAACGTATTCCTGGACCCTGGGGACGTGGGGGGCGGAGCACCCCCACAGAACAAACAAACATAAGGCTATCGCAAAGTACTAAAGCAGAAACTACGAAATGTGTAATTATTACAATATTTATCAAAACAACATATTCCTGGACCCGGGGGGCGTGGGGGGCGGAGGTCACCCACAGAACAAACAAACATTTCCTAACAATGCCCATCCCAGATGTCTACTAATAATAATAATATCGGATGAAGCATTCTATAATATTCTCATTCACATTGCAGAATACCAGGACAGCAATCCAACTGTAGAGAATGAAGAGAATGTCCCTGAGTGACTCTGCTATTTTCCCGGACTGACTGCTTTTGTAAATATTGTATAAGTCCACGGTTTTTATTTTATTAAGCCGGTGTCTCCGTTGTTCCTGCTAGCAAATAGCCGGGTTGTATATTCATGCTTTCAGTGCTAAACCAAATAAAAAAATGGCATTTGTCATGGTGTCTGAGTTTTGTTCGGTTAAACCAGTATTTCCAGAGATTTGACATGTTCAGAAGTCCAGTATAAGTATAAGAATAAGTGAGTCTCATGTTGTGGGCATTGCAATATTTTTAACCGTGTGAAATACAGGTAATGGGCGTGGAGATATCCGATTTGGCTGCTTGCAAGAGGTGTGTTTGGGGGCGGGGAGAACTGACGTTGGAAAGGGGGCGTGGCTAACTGTCGCCGTTTGGAGGAACAAGTACCATAATCCGCAGAATTCCACAACCAGGGCACTGTGTGTCCACTAATATAAATAATCGCCGACAGTACATAACCTCAACCAATGCAACAGACTTGTTTTCTCTATGTAATCAGAATTAAGGGTAAGTACTGTAGTTTCTTAGTTGCTTCTATTGTTTTTTATCATTTTAAGGTATTTTAGTTAAGGTATTGTAGTTTTCTGCAACATTTAGTGGAAAGTTAGAAAATATTTTTTCTACTGTAAAACCAGGACATGTAGTATTTTTCATGTTCTTTTGCAGGACACAGCTGCCAAATCAGGACTGTCCTGCAAAAATCGGGACAGGTGGTAACCCTAGATGGAATTGAGTTTGGGGATCGGGGAACCGAGCACAGTTGGCTATTATACAATGGGCGTAGAAATAAATGGCAAACCCTGTATTCTGATTGGCTGGCTGACACCTTCTAGCCGTGGTAAATCCTAGCATCACCCCACGGAAAAAGGTGCCAGCCGCCAGTCAGCCGCATCACAAACCCACTGTCAAATCACTCCTACCCTGGCAAACCCAAGACTGGCAATCCCCGCTAAAGCACAACGTGAAACTGGAACAAAAGAAGCACTGCAATTTTTGCACCCAAGGTAAATGCTGGGTTGCTGTACAGCAAGAGTGCTGGGACGAAAAAAAGTTAGTTAAATTACCTGCACAGTTACAAGATACACAATTACAAAAATACCTGCAGTTATATGTCTGTCCCCAACCACTACTAGCCCGATTTCTCCCGTATACTTTTAACCCACTAGCAAGATGTCTGCCAGTTGCTTTTACTGTGCCGCAAAGTTTTTTGTTTTGTTTAATAAAATCTACACCCGAGCCTCCAAACTGTCCTTCAGAGACACCGCTGCCCCCGATTACATCCATCGAGTCCTCGCAGCGGCAGCAGCATCACACCAAAAAAAAGAAGATAATCCCCCCCCCACTCAGATACTTTCAGCCTAAACCCGGAAGCACAATGTCAGGTACGTTAGCCCGTTACCGCTCGCACCATGCAAACACACCCAAAACCAAACAGCAATTCATAAAGAAAGAACCAAGTCTCACTTGCAGGTGTACTAACAAAAAAAAGCTGAAGACTCTCTGATAGGGCACTTTGGAGGCTCAGTAACTGGCTTTCCGAGACTGTCAGGAGAACTGACAGGACGATTTTCACGAGGCATTTAAATAGGTACATTTGCCATCTTTTCCTGAGCCTTATCGATGATATTACAACGAATGAGCTGAAAAATACCCTCTACATCATCACAATTGAAAAAAACAGTCTTTAAATTGTGTGTGTGGAGGGGGGGACTAAATCCTCTCCGTAGGGGTGGGGAACAGCACCATTTCTCTGCATACTAACAAGGAACTATTTTTTTCTGGCACAACAATTAATTCAATAAAATATATTTAAAAAAAAAAACAGTATTTTTCATTATTTTTTTTCCTACAGAAAGTGAAGGGCCATTGTATAATGCATTATGCCACTTGCAGTGTTGGTGATGCCAGGATTTACCCGCCTGGTGTGTTGTTGGTCACTCGGCTGCGCCTCGTGACCGAACAACACCCCAGGGCATGGGTAATCCTGGCATCACCAACACCCTCTCATGGTATATTGCTTAATTGTTCTCTCTGTGAAGAATGTCCTCCAGATCAGTGATTTGTATGGGTTAACTTCATCTTCAGAATAGAGAGCGTTTGAAGACTTTTGAGTTAAACAAAGCAAGGTCTCTGATCTAGAGGGCATTTCTTGACTTTACTGTTACATGTGGTCATGACGCCAGCGGGTGCCAAAGGGGTTAAGGAAGGGAAACTGTACAAGTGACCTGTGAATTTTTTGTGTGGAAACCTGCTGCTTGTTTGTGAGTACACTGCTGCATAATTGTTGCCCTGCCTTAAAAGTATGCCCTAGTATATCTGACATATTGGTGGCTATTGCCCTTGTATTTATTTAAAGAGATGGGCATTTCTGCAACCAGGTGATTAGTTGATACAGACTGTCGAGGAGGGAGGCTGAATTACTGTCAGATGAAACAGACCAATTATGGCCACATCTCTCAATCTTTCTTCACCGAAATGTGTGACGTATCAACAGACATGGCACTGCAAGCTCAGAACACTAGGGCTATCAGTGCACTAATGTTTGCTGATAATGGAACATAATAGAGTATTACGAATTGTTGCTTTAAAGTCTCAGTGGGAAATGTGGAATATCACCTTCCCCATATGGGACAAAGAATTTCTGAGGGGAAAATGAGTGACATACCTCGTAATGTGTGACAGTTGAGAGGTATGATTATGGCCCAGCACTGACTACCATTCTGGAGGGCTACTACGGCGCGGGGGAGGGGAATCAGATACTGGGTGGGTTCTGTGGCTGGCAAAGTAGGTGTTGACTGGCAAGGAGGAGCGAAAGTGAAGATGGCTGGGGTCGCTGACTCTGAGGAGGTCACGCCTGATACATGGGATCTGATACTGGCTGTCATTGGGGTGGACAGAACCTGTCTCAGAGAAGTTGGTACTGAATGGCTGTGAGGAGATGAAGGGCTACACTTAGTTCTGTTCCTTCCTGCTATTGTAAATTAAGTTTCTATTGTTACTCATGCCCCCCCCCACCCCAGACTCATCTGG